>OX439007.1:5790383-7157848 GCA_949316495.1 Amphiduros pacificus | reverse complement strand
CAGTTATTGGTATTGGTCAGGGACTGTGATTGTAGTTTATCAGGGCCACACCAGGGCAGAAATAAAGCAGCTGTTAGTATTGGCCGGAGACTGTGAATGTAGTTTAACATGATTAGTGCTGTGTGTCATTTGTTTTGACAAAACGACAAGGTATTCAAAAATATCAGTAAGCCACAATTTTACACAAATACAATTCTGGTTATAACTGTGCATTTTATTTTGAACGAATATCATTGAAGAATAATTTTGACCCTTTAAGTTTCAAGTTTCTCATACTCTATGAGACATTATTTAAAAAAAGGCCAAATTTTCCCCTTCTTTCTTTTTCCCAGCAACCATGGTTAAACACATAATTTATTTTCATAAATAGTAAATTAACTGAGGTGAACACATTGGTCATCATTTTAGCTCCGACATGGTTTGCTGGGCATTTGTAAAACCTCATAATCCATAATCTTTCTATTATCAGGTTAGTTTAACTATTTCTTCTATTGTACAGTATTTTTTATTTAGATTAAGCAGCAGCTCTGAGTTAGAGATAAATTTGTATGTGAGGGTGCTAGTCAAAACTTCAAAAACCTTGCAATACTTATTTGATTATGAGGGTCCATTTGGTACAAACTAAAGAGATTTGTCAACCGGTTTTAGCAAGTTGGTAAGTATGTCTCTATTTATGTGTATCTGCTATAAGATTGGGAGTGATGATTATACCTCCATATACAACACTGAATCTATTCAAAACGGTCCCCTGAAAGTATATAGAAGTCAAAGTATATCACCTTATTTGAATTCATCTATTTTTCATTGTCTTTCCCATCTTTCAGACACATCTCAACATAAAGTAAACCTTTTCATAACTGCATCAAATTTGATCAATCACCCGACGTTTAAGTCCTACTTGAAGTTTAAACCTTCAAAATACTTTCAATAGTTTTTCCAGTTATTTAGAATTCATTTTAACCTAGAAATATGTCTTATTTGAAACTATGTAGATATTGTTATAAATTATGGACTATTACATATTAAAAGTAATTCTGTTGTTGCAGAAAGCACCAAACACACCTCAAACAGAAGTGATCAAATCCAGGTCTGATCCAAATAAATTGATCAAATCCAGGTCTGATCCAAATAAATTGATCAAATCCAGGTCTGATCCAAATAAATTGATCAAATCCAGGTCTGATCCAAATAAAGTGATCAAATCCAGGTCTGATCCAGACAGAAGTGATCAAATCCAGGTCTGATCCAAATAAAACATAAATTCCACGAAGTCGTTTGTATCAACTGTTTTGAGACAATATATTAAGCATAGTAAATTTACAGTTGATTTCCACTGATAATCACATAAGTTCCTTGATGATAAAACAACCAAGGTCTCCTTCACATAAATCCCATTCTACATACAGTGGCCACATTCCAGCCAAATCTGATTCATGGAAAGTTTCTTTCCAATAAATCTGGAAAATAACCGGGCCAATATAAGGACTTCCTAGTTTCCAGCAGGAATTTATATATTTTTGTGTTGCAAAACTGCAAGTAACTTTGCCATGTAGTTTAGAAATGCGCTAGTTTTAGAAGACTGATTCAATCAAATGTCTGCAGCGTGGTGACCTGCATTCTACGTTTGGGTTTGTTGCTGGCTGATGAACTAGACTTATCACTGTCTTTAGATTTGATAGGTTTTGGTTCCTGTCGTGAGGTGCTGGGTTTTGGTTCTTCATATGAGGTGCTTGGTTTTGGTTCCTCACATGAGGTGCTGGGTGTTTTTTCCTCAGGTGAAGTGATAGGTATAACATCGTCTATGTCCATGGCAGTATCGGTGTCGAGCACGAGGTGCAGATTCTCCTCTCCGGACTCCTCACCCACACCCTCCCCTCCGCTCCCCACTGCCAGGCTGCTCGCCTCCGTGTCACTCTCCTTTGTTGGAGTCTGTAACCACACAATTTTTTCCAACATTATTTTCAACCTTATAAAAATCTGTCATAAAAATACAATCAAATATATCTAATATATCACAATATTTTGGAATTCACAAGTTAAATTGGAAGTTAGGAAAATGTGTAACTTAGGTTAGAAAAAGCTGCATGTTTGTAGATGAAAACAGTGATTACTTTTCTGCACTTTAACAAAAATTAGACAAGCAACTTACTGTATATGTGGTGAGTGTGGTAACTGCTACTCTTCGTGGGGCGGCTCCTGTTGGTTTCTGATTCTCTGGTTTTGATAGCGTGTTCTCTGTCTCAGACTTTCCAGGTGAATAAGTCTGTAGAGTGGTGATCGCGACTCTGCGGGGAGCGATTTGAGCGCCACCTTTGCTGGGGGTGGATTTTGTATCTAGCGTTGAGTCTCCTCTGCTGCTGACGGAAGTACTTGGACTCGCAGGCTTGCTGTCAGGAGAATTCAAACATAGAGTGGTCACTTTCATCCTCCGCGGGGTCTTATTAGTGGAGGGTGAATTCTGATTGGACGTGCTAGGAGTGGTTGGTTCAGGAGCGGGGGTAGTGCTCAGTGTGGTCACCTGGACCCGCCGGCCTTGCTTCTGCTCCCCAGATGAGGGTGAATTCTGTGTGGTCAATGTGGTCACCTCAACCCGCCTGGGCCCTGGTACAGTGCTTGCTCTGAAACAGAATACATTCCATCATAATCCAATCTGTGATTATAAACACATTTGGACATATTGCATAATTATAAGTGGTGTGAATAATGGTGACAAAGGTCAAAACTCAAAGGCCATACAATTTGTGAAAATGCCACAATTTCTGAATGGTTATGGTTGATGAGACAAGCATAATTACTTGCTCAAAACTGTCTATTTGTATGGAGAATATCACTCAGTAAAATAATGACACAGCACATACTCTGTGGATAGCTGTGCTAAACCCAAATTTCATCTCTTTTTTTTACAAAGGTTATTTATGTTTCCAAGATACATTGTTGATTTACCACTGTATATTAGCTCAAAACATAGACTAAAGGCCTGAGAGATGTGATGACTTTTTTGTACTGTTTGTGAAAATTTACCCAGGCTTGCATTAAAGAACCCTGAACTGGTGAGAATTAAGGAACCTCTGAACTGCCAAGTACTCACTTGTCTGCAGCCTTGCTCTGCGCAGGTTCTCCTGGGGTACATTCCATTGCTTTAGATTCTTCTTTGGGTTGTTCAGATTTTTTGTTTTCTGTAGGTTTGACCTTGACCTCTTTTTTTTCTACATCATCTTTGTGTCTTATGTAGACCACCTGGTCCTTGTATGGCAAACCCAGCTCGTCCTTCTCAAATGTCACGATAGAACAATATCCGTCTGTAGAGGCCACGACCAAGACGCCTCCGTCAGATGACCTGAATAACAGCAATGTTAAAATATAACAATATCCGTCTGTAGAGGCCACGACCAAGACGCCTCCGTCAGATGACCTGAATAACAGCAATGTTAAA
Source organism: Amphiduros pacificus (assembly GCA_949316495.1). NCBI lineage: Eukaryota > Metazoa > Annelida > Polychaeta > Phyllodocida > Hesionidae > Amphiduros > Amphiduros pacificus. The sequence goes on along the minus strand of OX439007.1, from coordinate 7,154,415 downwards.
ATATAACAATATCCGTCTGTAGAGGCCACGACCAAGACGCCTCCGTTAGATGACCTGAATAACAACAATGTTAAAATATAACAATATCCGTCTGTAGAGGCCACTACCAAGACGCCTCCGTCAGATGACCTGAATAACAGCAATGTTAGAATATAACAATATCCGTCTGTAGAGGCCACCACCAAGACGCCTCAGTCAGATGACCTGAATAACAGCAATGTTAGAATATAACAATATCCGTCTGTAGAGGCCACCACCAAGACGCCTCCGTCAGATGACCTGAATAACAGCAATGTTAGAATATAACAATATCCGTCTGTAGAGGCCACGACCAAGACACCTCCGTTCGATGACCTGAATAACAGCAATGTTAAAATATAACAATATCCGTCTGTAGAGGCCACGACCAAGACACCTCCGTTCGATGACCTGAATAACAGCAATGTTAGAATATAACAATATCCGTCTGTAGAGGACACGACCAAGACGCCTCCGTAGGATGACCTGAATAATAGTAAGGTTAGAATATAACAATATCCGTCTGTAGAGGCCACGACCAAGACGCCTCTGTCAGATGACCTGAATAATAGTAAGGTTAGAATATAACAATATCCGTCTGTAGAGGCCACGACCAAGACGCCTCCGTTAGATGACCTGAATAACAACAATGTTAAAATATAACAATATCCGTCGGTAGAGGCCACTCTGATGACCTGAATATGCGGTTGCCTTCTGTCTGTGAAGGCAAACACTGAGAGAAGTTAGGATTCATTTAATTGATTTTAGCATTTCATTCCATATGATATACTAGTTTAACTTAACCTAGAAATTTAAAAAATATATATAAATGATCTGTAACAAAAAGCAATTGATGTTGATTTACCATGTGATATCACTGAGCTGATGGTAGTGAACATTTGAGATGAAGGCAAAAGGCTGCGGCTGCTGGGTGTCATAAAGCAAAACAGAGTCCTCTGTCGCTACTGCAAACACCATCCGGTAGGGCAAACTGCAAATACACAAATACTCATGTCCACACTTCTTTTACATATACAATCAAAGTACCTGAATTTTACTTCATTTACATCATATTGATGAATTTTCATCATTTAGATAAATATATGACGCACAAAGATACAGAATATGGTGGTATCAGTCATAAAAATGGGCAATTAGATTGAATTAGTCGATTATAAAAATTGATTATAAAAAATTAAGCATATATATATTTATGTGGAATTCCCTACCAGAACATAGTTTCATATTTTTCCCATTCCTTTGGTTCTGGGTTGTTGTTGGCATCTTCTGAATCTAAAAAATATTTGCTTTTGTACTAATCACTGTATAAGATATCATGTGGCTAATGGAAATAAAGCTGACATTTATATCCTGCTGATTCCAGACAATGTCTGCTCATAGCGGTTGATAGTAAGCGGTCAGGATTCAAACTGGGAATCCCTGGATCTCAAGGGGAACACTCTACCAATTGAGCTAACAGTAAAAATGGCACCTACCTAAAACTCTAAGCGATTCATACGAATCGACTAATATATAAATACTCACTTTTTTTCTTTGGCACTTTTCTGAGTTCAAACAGTGTTGGGCAGAATCTGACAGCGATAGTAGCTTTGGGGGAACCTGGCAAATGTAGCACTGGCCTACAACATCACATGAACCGAACTTGAAATTTTTTCACTTCATCAAATTCACAAGTTCTGTAATCTGACAACATTACAGAAACATGCTTAATATCACTGATACATCATGTAATAGTCTGAGATAGAATACTTCTTTTTAGATCCATAAAGAAATCACATACAATATGATCCCAATACTAATAATTACCATTACATTACATGGATTTTTAAACCTTATTAGCATTTTAAATTGGGTCAATCATTAAGATTTTTTTCAACCTTTGACATAAATGACTCTATGTCAACAACTGGGCAGGTTATATGATAATAAAGATACTAAAAAGTGTGTCCCAGCTTATTTCATCTTTTAGTAAGATAATCTTGAGATGTTTACTTTGATAATGATGCCCTAGAGAACACGTAGGTTGTATTGTTGACTTGGTCACCCTGCTCTATGCATCCGGCCGGAATGACCAGCAGCTGTCCATCCGGAGAAAATGACAACCGGCGGAAAAAGGACTTCATGGTGTCGTCGTGGAACATGCGGAATGGCTTTGGTTTCTCCTCACTGCTACCCTCCACCGGGAGAGACATCTTACTGATATTATACACACAGTTTTTGCTTGCTATGCTAAAAATTCTGCAACATCTGTTTTGGGAAAAAAAACATTGAAAATTAAATTAACGCAAGGTGATTCCATCAATTGTTTGAAATATTTGAAATCTGAATAGATTTTTATATTTACTAGGTACAATAAGGAAAACATTTTGTGCTGGCATTTATTTTAAGATTAGTGTCAGTGATGGATATCTATTTGCCACATTGACAAGGGTGGAAAAGGAGGAGGATTTTGCTATAGGACAGGATACAGCATGGTTATATGATCATAACAGTTATCAGTATGACATGCACAAAATCATTAAGACTTATTTTTGCTTCCATGTAATGGATGACATTGTGTAATGAGCTTCGTCTATTTATCCACTGAATGTTATAAAATATTTGTCTGATGTTATTAAGGAAAATCTAAATTTCCCTAAGTAAATTTTAGTTTAGTAAATTGGGTTAGTTTGAGACACATTTCTTTGGCTAATTAATTATAAAGGAAGATTGTGATTGGGCTGGTTATATTCCTGATCCAAATTCTGAGAAGTTTATTAAAAACATGGATTTTGTCTCTTGCCCAATCGTAGCTTGGCATTCTGTTGAATTTATTGAGTGTACATGATTAACTAACACTGGAAATGGCAAATTCTGCCAAAACACAAAGTGATATGTTTCTACTCAAGGCAACCAACAAGTAGTGAAGTAGACTTTGTCCTTTATGCATGATTGTCTCCAGCCAGGAAGCTCAGACAAATTTTAATTGATTGTTCCATCAGTCAAATCTGATGTATAAATGCAGAGGTAGATAACAGATATGTAACTCTACTCCACTATGCTGGTGACAACACGTATAGGCCTTTTGTGAAAGGTTTATATGTTCAGTTTACCATGATATCAAAGAACTTTTTGTCAGGAAATCCAATAAAAAGTCCATAAGCTTATCTGATGAATCTATAAACAAAGATTTCACTACTTCATGTGAGATTAAGAAATGAGATTATGGTATGGAATCGACTAAAATGCAAGTGGAAATAAGGGAACTAAAATGGTCATGGAATCGACTAAAATGCAAGTGGAAAAAAGGGAACTAAAATGGTCATGGAATCAACTAAAATGCAAGTGGAAATAATGGAACTAAAATGGTATGGAATCGACTAAAATGCAAGTGGAAATAAGGGAACTAAAATGGTCAGTAGTGAAGTCTGAGTGAGTAACCTTTGCCATGGTTTACCTTGACAGTGACAATGTTAAATATGGTAAAGGTTTATTTATGATGGTCTCTCCTTTGTTGGTGACACAGAATCAGTGTTTATTTTAGTAGATCAGTTTAGAAGCAGATCAAGGTTTACAAGTTCTTACCTGTCTGTGCTCATAGTGGCCAGATACTGGTTTAAAGGATCAAATGCTACCCCCTGTACAAAACTCTTGTGGTCTGGGAGTATGGCAAGACGACAAGCTGCAAAAATAATACTTCTATAAAAAAGGTTTTTGTCACCATTTTGAATGACATTTTAAAACAAAGAGGTGAATCAAGAATAACTACGATACAATTACTAATAAAAAACTATTTAATTAATGATCAATTTAAATGTCATGATGCACACTGTTTATGATTTAAAGCAAGCTACCTTTCTTGACATCCCACATGATGGCGCTGTTGTCTACTGACCCTGAGATGAGATATTTACTGTCTGCAGACCAGCATATATCATACACATCCTCCAAATGACTCCTATTACAACAAGGCATTGACATCATTTATTGTTGTGCTCATATTATGGAAAATCTATTTGCATCTTTCTCATTATAAAACATGGGTCATTACATTTCAGTATTAAAAACATAATGCTGACTGTTTAAATGGCTAATCAATTACGTGCCTTTGGGGAAACACACCCCCCTTTGATTTTTTTTCACTCAGATATTCATATACTTTCTGATTATTTGGACTTTCTTGTCCATCCGATAACATTGGGATTATATATAATTTCCCTCTTTCCTCTGCTTTACTCAATCTTATTATGATAGTGTTAATAATGAGCTAACCGTAATGTTTTATAGACGCTCCAGTTTTCTTTGTTGTCCTCTTCTTCATCTTGGAACAAGTTGCCACCAGAGGGCCCTGTATCATTCAAGCGCCACAGGATGATAACACAATCTGTAACCAAGAAATGCTTGATAATTGACATGATTAGGTTTTTCTTCTGTACTGTCTAGTAAAAATAATTAAGCAATCTTCTTTAAGATGAGGAATCATCCACCTTATTTAAATTTTTAAATTTAAAATTTATATAAATTCAATCATAAAATTTACTTACCGTCACCACCAGAAGCCAGTATTTTACCTAAAAAAGGATTGGAACTTAAATATATAGTCTCACTGCATATGAAATGCGGGAAACCTTTCCTTCAACTCTATCCATTCTTATGTCAATTTATTAAGTACCATATTACAACTTAACTTAACTGAATGACATACGAGACAAAGGATATAACATAAAACCTGAACCCTGTGCCTGTATTGGCAGTTTGAAACCCTTGCTCTAATAGGTGCCAGCAATTTTTAAAATTCTACTCTCCAAGATTTAAGTCAATATTCCTTATGTATTTACTGATTATATTATTTGCCATTAGAATTGATAAACATTCATGCAGATCTAAAAATGTTCAGCACTTTTTAGGCCAGTGACCAAAATCTTTAATGCCAAAGCCCAAGACAAGACTTTATTTTCAATATGTGACCATGATTTGATCTCATTACTCTATTATATAAATTTATATGTTTCTGCCTGTTTCTGGATAAGATATGACTGTCATAATACAGAGACACATACCATCCGGAGAGAAGCGCACTACATTGACTGTGCGCGAGTGTCGTGTCAGAGTAGACAAAAAATCCACAGAGCCCTTTCCATCAGTCTCAACTTTGATCTCCCATAACTGCTCAAAATAAAGTATATTTCAAACATTTTTCAAACAAATCTCTTTTGGGCCAATTTGAATGACCTGTACAAAAATGTAGGGTTTCATCTGTCATATCCCTTCATATTCAGAATATTGACAGCAATGTTCTGAAGGAAGAAGAGATTTTGATTTAGCTGATAGAATTTTTTCCTTTTAAGGCATTTACATTTATCTTTAATGAAAACAGTATTTTTATGAAACCAATAAACAAGCAATAAAATGCTTGTAGATGATAAAATTCCCTTGAGATGGAGAATATATAATTTGCTATTAAAGGAAACACACATACCCTGACATGTCTGTCTGTACCACATGTAGCAAGTCTCTGAAGGTCTCCTCTGAGGAACTGTATGTCCGCACTATACACCGGATCACGTCCATGCCAGGATATTTCTGGGGTCACCACCTTCATCTTGGCTCCTAACTGTCAAGGAAAATGACGAGGGAAAAGATGTGAGATATCAACATTACTCCATTAGTTGTTATCTTGCTATGGATCAATCTTTTTTTTTTTGGAGCTCTTCCTACACATAATTTTTATCAGGAAGAAGAACGGAGACTGTCATAAAGACACACCAGGCCTGATGTACTGGTAGATCAATATTCTCTGACTCTGCATGACTTGACTTGATAAAATTGAAGCAGGTTGGTCCTTCACTGGTTAAACTTAAAGCTTTTCTCCTGAACTACTCAAGTAAAGTCTAGACTGAAGACGTTAAGATAAGTTTAGTGTGCCGTCTTAATTATTTGTGTCTTGCGAGACAACGATCGGAACTTGGAGAAAATCAAGCATATCATTTGTTCTTCTGGAATAAAACAAGACGTTCAAGAAACATACTTACTGGTAATATTTGGGATTTAAGCAAATGTCAATACACTCCTTGTGTTGATCATGAATTTGGCGCCAATGAAAAGTAGCTTCCGGTTCCGGTGTTACTATCTTAAAGTAGCTGTTTACTTTAGTTTGGATTGATAATTGGAAAACAAATGACGTGATCTAATTATAAAAACTTTCTAAATTTCAGTCCGTTTCCTTTTTGGTGTAACAAATGAAATAAATGGAGATGGTTTTAAAAGAGCTTAACCAAGCACTTAAGGCAAAGTTTAACTTCTAACAAACAAAATAATCAGAAGATATTGGCTAAGAACCAAAAAGTTTCCAGGCGGAACTTTTAAAAGTGTTGAAATCAAAACAACGTGAAGATAATTGCAAAGACCGAGTATCAACTGAAGTATCGACTGACACTAAGGGGCAGTGACATCTGCCAAACATGTTTCAATGGGGATGATTCAAATCGGTAAGTAATGTTGAACCCGCCGTCATGTTGACTGTTACCATCCCACTTGACTTGTGACTTGGAGTTGGACCTGCCTGGGTCACTGACTAGGGCCTGGTACGTTTTGCGCATACCGTACGCCCGATAATTCTGGTTCCGGAATAGGGAGAACTATTGGCATTCGTTTTGTTTTAGGGCCGTTGCGTGCGCATCCAATATTATCCCGCCGGGCCGCCCTATCGTCCCTATGCCAGTCTGGGCGGGCGGATCGGGATCCCGATCATGTGACTTAGCTTTCCCGACCATGTGACAGTACGCCCTGTCAGGTGACAGTACGCCCGGTAGTGTTCCCGTTTTGGTGCAAAACGAGCCAGGCCTAGTTGTGGAACCCCGACTTGCGCGAGCAGAGCTCTGGAGGCTACGTCGGGTTGTGCGGTGTGTCCTATCTCACGTGAAGAGACAGGTCGCGACACAGTGTCGCGACCTCAGTGTGGAATGCAGACACGCTGTATGCTTATTATAAAGACATCCCAAATATCTTACACATCTAATCTTTCTTTCTGGCGAGTTTCATGTCTGAATAAAATCATTTGAAGAAGTTATGAGGGATTACACTTCAGAGGCAGTGAATACCTCCCACTGATGAGCCATCGTAGGTGTTTGGAGTGTGCGTCCTAACACCTACCGATTGGCTGTATCGTAAGTAGGTCAAGGAAAGACCCCAAGTTGGTTGCAATGTAAACCAGTATTCTGTCAGAAGTTTAGTTGTATCGAGTTCCCACAATCGTAAACAAAGATACAAATACACCAGGTGAATAGGTTTAAGTAGCAGAAAATCAACTTTTTTATTTGTGAGATCATATTTGTCCGGAGAATATCACTCTAGATGGGTGGTTTAGAATCTCTTCATGCGTGAATGGGGTGACACTGAAACGGTCATATTGCTCCGACCAGCCCTGCCAAAAAGAAACAAGGAGGACCAAATGCTGTTTCTCTTAAACTAGTCACTGACTGAGTGGTCTTGTCTTGCGCTCGGTAGGAATCGCGGCCAAGTAGGAATTCCTACATAGCGCAAGTGCGCTCAGTAGGAATTCCTACTTTGCGCAAAAAAGTAGGAATTGACTTTTCAGAGGTTTTATGTTTTTAAATCCACTGATATACCTATTTAGGACCAATACAGCTTACCAGTGACATTTACCAGTGTGGATCTTTTATCAGTGATGGCTGTCAGCTGATACCTTCGAGTCACTGCCACACCGCATCACTGTCACTTCGCTCACTACAACTTTGCCTCACAAGTCTAAATGTTAGGTGAACACTGGTTAAAATTAACGTAATTTAACTCACTTTTTTTAAAAACACATCTACATTTCACAAAGAATACACATACGTGCCATATAAAGATGTTTTCTCAAGAAGAGGTGAGTAAAACATCGTTATTCCTATATCGGGAGTGAACTGTTTTACTGGATCTGATACCTTCGTTTTGGAAACATTGCTGGCTCCCTAGCGTACCGTACACTGTCCTATTCAAATTATAATGGCCTTGACTGTCTGCTTTCATTCTACATTCTTAGTCTGAAGGCATAAGATTAAGTAATATCCAGAAATATTGCATAGTTTCTCCTGCTTTACTCAGGGGCGGATCCAGGATATTTTACCCCGGGGGGGGGGCTCAAATGTGCTAAGGTAAGGGGTCCAGTCCCATAAAGTAAGGGGCTCCAGTTCCCAAAAGCTCCCCTAGCCACAGACCCCCGGGGGGCTTCAGCCCCCAAAGCCCCCGCCTGGATCTGTTACTACCGATCCATAATAATTACAACCCCCACTCTTAGATTGTAACCTGGGATACTCTTCCCACTCTGATAGTTACAACCTACACTCTCAGATTCCTACATTGCTCAAGTTGCACAATGTAGGAATAACACACATTAGCATGTAAAAATGGCCAAGGTGCAAGCATGCTAGCATGTTAAAGTGTCCAGAATGATGCCAAATATCTGTCACATGATGGATTCCTACATTGCTCAAGTTGCACAATGTAGGAATAACACATGCTAGTGTGTTAAAGTGACCAAATTGATGCCAAATGTCTGTCACATGATGGATTCCTACATTGCGCAAGTTGCACAATGTTGGAATTACACATGCCAACATGTAGGAATGACCAAAATGATGCCAAATGTCTGTCACATGATGGATTCCTACATTGCGCAAGTTGCACAATGTTGGAATTACACATGCCAACAAGTAAGAATGACCAAAATGATGCCAAATGTCTGTCACATGATGGATTCCTACATTGTGCAAGTTGCACAATGTTGGAAGCTGGGAGGATAACGTCATCTCTATTTGCGGCGAGTGGTGCATTGCATCAGCCTGCACTTCTTGGCCTCACGTAGCACTCAGTAACCCTTATCGTTTCTTGCCAAAGATCGTGATTGTCTATGATTGTCTATATATGTTTATAAGAGTCTGTAGGTAGGTAACCTATATCCTACAATATGCCCCATAAAAGGTTCATGGATATATGCCCCACAAATGTTGTAACCCATTTGTGACCCACTTGCCCACCTGCAAATTTTAAAATCTACTTGCCCTGAATTACAACTTGCTTGTTTCAATTATTGGAGCACGTGCACAAGTACCAAATGTTTACAAGAACACAAAAATTGGCAATGCTAAGTTAGTTCTTGACCAATTTATATAATTGATAACTCTTATTTTAGCTCCTTTCCTACTCATATAAAGGAGAGGGCCTTTTGTAACTCAGGAGTTCTGTTTTTAAGCAGAGAAGTATATGAAGGGATAGACCATGAACTTGAGCCAACTCAACAAAACTTTGTTAGTGATTTAAAGAACAACAAAATAAATACTTTTACTTAATAGATTCATGCAAATTAAGAGATATATCAAAAAGCATTAATCATGCATCAAAATTAGCATATCTTATAAGCCAATAAAAATGTGTGAAAAAGTCACAATTCCTTAATTATTATTGGAATGGTACTCTCATGATTTGAACCCGCGGAGGCTGGGATGGAACTGAAAACCCCAGAGCCTGAATTAGGGAAATATTCTATCATTATTGGTACCCTGATTTAGGACTAGCTGAAATTTGGTACCCTGATTTAGGACTAGCTGAATATTTGATACACTCATATACCTTCACAAAAAGGATTGAATGGTTACAAAAATCATTCACAGACATTTTACTTATATTTCAAAAACCTTCAGACAATATTTATGAAACTGTGTAATTATTAAATTGGCAATAAAGCATAAGTCTATTTGTTCACTTTGTAAGCTGAAATAAGTAAAACAACAAACCCATCCCTCGAGCTGCACTGTACAGCTGAGCTTTCACAGCAATGCACAGCATGCACAGTTCACTCAAATGCACATCGATGCTGCCCTGTGATTATCATCGAGTTTTTACTTTTAAACAACATTTCTGAACAAACAATACATTTGTAACATATTATATTATTACCATCCAAGGTGTGAGATCACAAGACTGAATGTAAATAAACACTGCCATGTGCTTATTTGTCAGTTCACTCGCGAATTACGAATAGCGATTATTTACTTACCAAAATGTTGAAAATATAGCTTTAACAGACATATATCCACATTCTTTATGAAATGTAGATATGTTTTAAAAAAAAGTGAGTTCAATTCGGTCAATTTTAACTGGTGTAAGATCAAAAGAATAAATGTAAACAAACCACGTGTGACACAAGCGATAAATAAACTCGATTATAATTAGTGCACAAACCATGCAGTGCATGTACATATGAACACCCAACAAACTAATCCAGGTCAATAAGAGACATTCAGTAATGTGTGTTTCTCTTATGCCACATTAAATTTGTATTCCTACTTATTTGCGCTCGATAGGAATTCCTACTTATGTTTGCGCAATGTAGGAATCATTCCTACATCGCGCAAGATTCCTACTTTGCGCATGACAATCTGACACATAATCATGATTTAGGTGGAATGTAGGGGGCAAAATTCTTTTGAAGTCGGCACCCTAGAGAAGTCGGCCCCCACATTTAGGTGACTAGATTATCAAATTACCGGAAGAAAATTAACGGCTACCGAGGGTCCCTAGGGTTAGTTAATGCCCTTAGGGTCAAATAGCCTTCTCGAAGGAGATTTCATGAGTTTTGAGCCGGTACAGAGTGACTGGGGCCGGCTTCTTTTAGGGGCCGAGTTCACCTACCCATGGCGGGGCCGACTTCACTTGGGGGCCGACTTCACTTGTATTCAACGGGAATACTACCGGGCATACTACCAAGTGAAGGGGTGTACTGTCACGTGACCGGGGACAGGTAAGTCACATGATCAGAATCCTGATCCCCCCACCCAGCTTGCCATGGCATAGGCCGATTGTGGGTCGCCATACTGCCCCATTGAAAACAACCCACTGGAGCTGCACAATTAAAATCGGAAGTGCACAAAAAACTCTCTAAATCTAATCATTAAAAAAAAACAAGATGGAGACCCGCAATTGCACTGTAGGGACAATAGGGTGGCCCTGTGGGAGAATTTTGGATGCGCACACAACGCTTCGAAAACAAAACGAATGCCAATAGTTCTTCCAATTCGAGAACCAGAATTATCGGGCGTACAGTATGTACAAAACAAGCCAGGCCAAGGCTTGGCTTGAAAGATGAACTGTGTAACGCCAGACAGGACACTTGAGGTTAGCCTGACATGAGTTAATATTTTTAGTGATACGGAGGGGGTTAGAAACTCAGTCAATCAATAAGCAATGCAACTAATATAGTAATAGAGCTCTGACAACATCACTCAGTGCACTTTGACTCGGTGCAGCTAATGACAACAGCAGTCTTGGATATTTGCATTTGTCCCAGAAGAATACCAGTGAAGTTGGCCACAAAGTCTCTCGGCAAGATGCCAATTGGTTTTGTTGAGTATACAAGTTTATAGATGAAAATGTGAAGTGGAGTCAGCACCGTCATGCATCTTCCCGGGTAGGTCAACTTGGCCTCCAAAGGAAGCTGGTCCAATCACTCACAAATCTCATGAAATCTCTGCGCAAATCTCATGAAATCTCCTTTGAAAAGGCTATTTGACCCAAAAGGCATTAACTCTGCCTTGGGACCCTTAGGCGCCATTAAATTCCGGTAACTTCATAATGATAATCTCGGCACCTAACTATTGGGGCCGACTTCTTTCGGGGGCTGACTTCAATTGCTACCGTCCCAGACTTGTACGCATAAGTAGAAAGCTTAGAAACACTGTTGGGCTAGTACACCTTCCCCTGATGCTAGCCTGACTGGCTTGTAGGTCATCATGATTTTTCAAGTATTGGTAAAAATGTCCTTTTTGTTTGATTAATCTGACTAAATATGAATTTAAGTGCATAAACCTGAAATTTGTATGCATAAATAAAATGCATGTAATCAATAAAAAAAATTGCGAAAAATAGTTCAGGACAGCACACTTTGATTTGGGCTAGTGCAAATCTCCACTTACTTGCCCGATGATCTTGTAGATTTAAAAGTATTTGGCCCAGACTGCAACAGACTTACAAAGCTGTGGATGAAAACTGAGCTGCAGTTTCATTTTCAAATCTGCATCTGCACTTGTGGAAATATTCTCATCAGATTTTTGTTCAGCGCATAAATTTGCCAACAGCGTCAAATAAATAATTGATAAAGAAATCAATTGATAAACTGAAATGCAGTTCTCTTGTCGTCTGCAGCTCTTTTTGCCATTGAGTGCAAGTCTTTATAAATTTATGTCTTCACTTCACTCAGTAGTCAGCACAATTATAAAGCTCAGTTGCCTGCACATTTAGATACCGTGGGCTCTGTGTGTGGGCTTATTCCACTAATTGATTATAAAGCTCAGTTGCCTGCACATTTAGATACCGTGGGCTCTATGTGTGGGCTTATTCCAGTAATTGATTATAAAGCTCAGTTGCCTGCACATTTAGATACCGTGGGCTCTATGTGTGGGCTTATTCCACTAATTGATTATAAAGCTCAGTTGCCTGCACATTTAGATACCGTGGGCTCTGTGTGTGGGCTTATTCCACTAATTGATTATAAAGCTCAGTTGCCTGCACATTTAGATACTGTGGGCTCTGTGTGTGGGCTTATTCCACTAATTGATTATAAAGCTCAGTTGCCTGCACATTCAGATACCGTGGGCTCTGTGTGTGGGCTTATTCCACTAATTGATTATAAAGCTCAGTTGCCTGCACATTCAGATACCGTGGGCTCTGTGTCTGGGCTTATTCCACTAATTGATTATAAAGCTCAGTTGCCTGCACATTCAGATACCGTGGGCTCTGTGTGTGGGCTTATTCCACTAATTGATTATAAAGCTCAGTTGCCTGCACATTCAGATACCGTGGGCTCTATGTGTGGGCTTATTCCAGTAATTGATTATAAAGCTCAGTTACCTGCACATTTAGTTACCGTGGGCTCTGTGTGTGGGCTTATTCCACTAATTGATTATAAAGCTCAGTTGCCTGCACATTTAGATACCGTGGGCTCTGTGTGTGGGCTTATTCCACTAATTGATTATAAAGCTCAGTTGCCTGCACATTTAGATACCGTGGGCTCTGTGTGTGGGCTTATTCCACTAATTGATTATAAAGCTCAGTTGCCTGCACATTTAGATACCGTGGGCTCTGTGTGTGGGCTTATTCCACTAATTGATTATAAAGCTCAGTTGCCTGCACATTTAGATACCGTGGGCTCTGTGTGTGGGCTTATTTCACTAATTGATTATAAAGCTCAGTTGCCTGCACATTTAGATACCGTGGGCTCTGTGTGTGGGCTTATTCCACTAATTGATTATAAAGCTCAGTTGCCTGCACATTTAGATACCGTGGGCTCTATGTGTGGGCTTATTCCACTAATTGATTATAAAGCTCAGTTGCCTGCACATTCAGATACCGTGGGCTCTGTGTGTGGGCTTATTTCACTAATTGATTATAAAGCTCAGTTGCCTGCACATTCAGATACCGTGGGCTCTGTGTCTGGGCTTATTCCACTAATTGATTATAAAGCTCAGTTGCCTGCACATTCAGATACCGTGGGCTCTGTGTCTGGGCTTATTTCACTAATTGATTATAAAGCTCAGTTGCCTGCACATTCAGATACCGTGTAGAGGTATCATGGGATACCATCTTGTCTTTTTGTAACATGGATGGTCCATTATTGATAACCATTGCCATCAGACAGTGGATATCAAAAAGGGACTATCTTTGTTACTCTGTGTTTGGTATTGTCATGTGAAATGTTTATTCATTTCCTGAGGTACTGAAAGGTAAATTCCAGTACAACTTGGAAATCTCTCTGTCCTGTGTGTGTGTGTGTGTGTGTGTGTGTGTTTGATACCTATTTTGCCTCTATTTTCTATGTGCTTTTGTCCCCTGCAAGTTACACAATGTTGCATAATATATAGGACATTGGGGTAGGGGGAATGATTCTTGGATCCTTGGTCCCAGTTTACATAACCTTATATAACCTTATATAACACCGGGAGTCATGATTCTTTGATCTTTTGGCAATCTGCCAACTGAGACTGAGCAGGGCAGTGAGATTCTTATCACTTACACAATAGTCTGTATTATTCCTATTGACCTACATTTGAACCAGTGTTACAACTAACCTCTGACTTAGCTGCTGCTGGTATTAATTCCTGTATAAAGTAAAAGCATTTAGGCAGCAGCTCACACAGTGTGTCCCCCTCCATGGAAACTTAATGTACAATGAAGCCAATAATAATCTGGGAAGAAATGAAAATATCTGTGGCATTATACAAAACACACAGTAGATTATGTTGCTATATTCAGGGCATGGGGATGGGTAGGGGTCTTGATATTTAACAGGGTCTATGAATTAGATCAGAGAGCAGAGTGTAAGTGCACTTAACAGCCTGCAGCACAGAGGAAAGGTCATTATTCCCATATTCAGCGTCAAAATATATTGAGACATTCATCACAAGGTATCTAGTTGTTATCTAATTGTTATCTAGTTGTTATAGATCTGTATTCAGGCCACTGGCATGGGGATGGAACAGGAGTCTTGATTTAAAAAGTGTCTATGAATTAGATCAGACAGTATAGTGCAAGTGCACTTAACAGACTGTAGCACAGAGTAAAAGACCTCGCATTATGTCAGATATGAACCAGTCCAATGTGATATGGTCTAGCTTTGTTGTGAGTGTCCAGAAAAGCATCTATAGAATGATTGGATTAGTTCAGATTTTCAACCTGGCACCGTTTTGAGCTCCTCCACCCTGGCAACCACCTTGCAGCCACCACCAAGCCACACCTAGTTGTTTAATGGTCAACGCCAATAAACATACTGCCAAATGTGGCTGATGTTTTTGAAACCAAAGCATGGTGGACACAAAAATGTCTTATTTGTGGCTATAATGATTGGCCTGCCAGACAGGTGCATTTTTTGGTCCTTCCTTGCTGAAAAAATAATTGAAATAAAAACATTATACATGTAGAAAATATATATTTTAATCTGATATTATTATTATACATGCAAAATTAGACACTGACAGAATTAACGTTGGCATCTCTGACTCATAAACTTAGGAGAGTTTAGAAAATAATTATGATAGTATCATCTCTGAAATAAAAAATAATCACATTGGTTTAATCTTGGTTGCCTAGCATTATTTTGTCAGACATTCCAAAATGTGTTGAATAATGTGTTCACAAATGGCCTCATGTCACATTTTCAAGGTGACCTGCATGATCCTATTTGGCCACATTCTCAAGGTGTCCTGCATGACCTTATTTGGTCATATTCTCAAGGTGACCTGCATGACCTCATTTGGCCACATTCACAAGGTGACCAGCATGACCTTATTTGGTCATATTCTCAAGGTGATCTGCATGACCTCATGTCACATTCACAAAGTGTCCTGCATGACCTTATTTGGTCATATTCTCAAGGTGACCAGCATGACCTCATGTCACATTCACAAGGTGTCCTGCATGACCTTATTTGGTCATATTCTCAAGGTGACCTGTATGACCCTATTTGGCCACATTCACAAGGTGACCAGCATGACCTCATGTCACATTCACAAGGTGTCCTGCATGACCTTATTTGGTCATATTCTCAAGGTGACCAGCATGACCTCATGTCACATTCACAAGGTGTCCTGCATGACCTTATTTGGTCATATTCTCAAGGTGACCTGCATGACCTTATTTGGCCACATTCACAAGGTGTCCTGCATGACCTTATTTGGTCATATTCTCAAGGTGACCTGCATGACCTCATTTGGCCACATTCACAAGGTGACCTGCATGACCCTAATTGGTCAAGTGACCAGCATGACCTCATCTCATTCACAAGGTGACCTGCATGATCTTATTTAGTCACATTGACAAGGTGACCTGCATGACCTCATGTCACATTCACAAGGTGACCACATTTGGTCACATTCACAAGGTGACCTGCATGACCTCATGTCACATTCACAAGTTGGCCTGCATGACCTCATGTCACATTCATAAGGTGACCTGCATGACCTTATTTGGTCACATTGACAAGGTGACCTGCATGACCTCATGCCACATTGACAAGGTGACCTGCATGACCTCATGTCACATTCACAAGGTGACCTGCATGATCTTATTTGGTCACATTGACAAGGTGACCTGCATGACCTTCTTTGGTCATATTGAAGCCATTAATTCACCTATTCAACATTATAAGCCAATCAGGTCCACCAAGGCAACCTTCCTAGAGATAGAAAGGCCTCCCAGATAATTCACACATCCAACATTAGCAAGAATATGGTGAGCAAAGTGCATTTAACGTGGAGCTGACTATCAGATATGCTCCCATTCATCTGTGATCGGGTAAATGTATGGCTTCTACTGCACAGGCATTTAAAGGTACTCCAGTATGTAATTAAGGCATTCTCATCAGATAGCAACAAACATCTATTGGCTCACAAACAGTTGAAGACAAACAACAACTTGGTCATGCATAGACTTAACCCAGTAAATGAGCCTTTGGGTCACGTTTTCTTCTGTTTCACACCTTGATTTGATCATGCACATCTCAAGCATAGAATGATACGGATACACAATGGCTGTGTATTTGATGAGTATATTTGGTCCCATTTATGTGTGATGTTTGTCTCTGCCTTGCCATTTGTTGCCGAGTTTTCATGTTGCTAGGGAGTGAGGTATTTGTCATTGCAGCTGTGACAGAAATGATACACTGCGCAGTTCCAACAATACATTTCCTGCTACCACCACCGCATCCGGTGCAGTCAAAAAAAACCTTTTTCTGTGTTATTGAATGAAGGTTAAATTTCATTTGCTATGGTAACATAATGATATTTATTTCTCTAACTTGACAATATTTTCTACTCCTAGTCCTGTTAAATAAAAACAACAGATGCACTAAATCACATTTCCTAGGTGAAAGAGATATTTACTTTTATTTTTTTCTGTAAAATACATATATATTTATTGGTGCATTTGCAAACAAGAAAATTATTTGATAAATCCACGGAAATTATGTTTGCTTTATGCAGTCAGATTTACAGAGGCCACAGATCAATGTAGAATGCAATTTGTTTCCATATTACTAAATTGTTTTTGAGAAGTGGAGTTCCCCTTTAAGATATTCAGAAGGGCTGTCTGACCCAGATCTCTGACCCAGGTGTGTTGATTTAATTACTTCACACCTTCCTCTTACAACTCTCACCACTTTGGCTGTAAATTGAAACCCAATTATTTCTTTACATCTCTTTTTCATCTTGTGAATAAGAATAAGATCATTCAGCTCATTATTCCCATAGGTTGATTTTTTTAGTCATTGGTTTGCTCTGAAGGATGTACAAAGAATCTGACAAATGGTGTTATCAATAAGGATTGTGCATATTGCTTGATCCATAAAAGATTTTTCAATTTACTATGTTGAAATGTGAAGTTTGTGTGAGAAATATAAGATATTTGACCACAATGACAATGAAAATGTTTTTAACAGTTCATCAACTTTAACCTTCTCTGAAACAACTCAGTGTCGTTATTTGATACCTGTAAGATATATTATTTTCAGGTGACTAATTCTTTCCATTTTCCATGAGGTTCAGATTATTTTTCCATTTTTTAATGATTTAAAAGAATGTTCAACAGTTATCACCAAATGGTTAAGAGGGTCCAGTGCCTCATTCTACTAAACTTAATATTACCTCACTTGAGACATCGGGAATACAATAATGTGGGGGTGGTTGAGTCAGCGCCAGTATTAGGTTCATTATTTTTACCATATTTACTATTCTCAGTCTACAAAATGACCTTTTATGAAGCAAATTGTTGGCATTTCCAGGAAATGTTCATAAATATTACAAAATAGCAATGGTCAGCACAACTCTTAAGGCCTTTATTCTATGTTTAAAATGAATCCTCAAATTTCTCTATGATTGCTCTCAGAGATTAAAACATTGCTAAAAATAATGCAATTTGATGCAGTGTATTTATCTCAGAGTCTTGCCCAGACTGCTCCGGTTTTAAGACAATGGCATACAGCATCAAGGATGGACGGAATAAATGATCTTGGGCTTAAATAGCCATTCTTGCTGTGTTGTATTCAATATGACAAAGAATTAACTTGAAGGTCTTATTGCAAGCCAGGTGTAAGTTTAGCCGTTTTGTAAAAAAATTAAGCAAAGTGGCAAAAATGGCCAGCATGATAGCATTTTATTAGCAAGGATAAGAGAAAATCATAGTGTTTTATTTGTTAGAATAAGAAAATAACCCAGGCCAAGTCTATCAACATTTGTACTGACTCAAAATGTATGGCCTTAAATTAGTTGTGCATAATGTTATTGATCCAATTAATGTAAAACTTTTATCATATATGTTTGATCCCAACTGACCTACCGTAACCAAGGTAACAATTGTCTTAATGATGTTTCTAGAGTACAATGGAAGGATCCATGGACACCTCCCTGCCGTGCTCTTTGTCTTCCCAGCTGCCGCAGGGATTTGTGGATGCGGTGGCTCTGATGGAACAGGAATATATTAATGATAACCAGCCTGCAACCGACACCAACAACAAACCCAAACCAGCCATAAACAGCAAGCCAACCAGAAATGATAAGAATTCTTTGTCAAAGGTCAATCCATCCACGCCAAAGATAATAAGGTCAACATCAGTGGTGGGTGGTGCTAAGAATGGAAAGGATAACAAAATATTAAACAATGGTATATCATCAAATCTGGCAGGAGATGAGTTAACTGATGAAGATAATAATGATGCTATTAAATATGATAAAAAGCAAAGTAGTGCCATGGATATTTTATTCACTAGTCCCCTTCAGATGTCCACTCCTTCAGATCCTAAAGTTGTCAGGTCATCTCGTAGACTTTCAGCTATAAAAAATGGCGGCAGGAACTTGAAGAGAAACAATATATTACAAAATATTTTATCAAATATTGAGAACAGTGATTCAGAAGATTTATCAAATGAGAATAAAGTAGAACAAACCAAAAAGTATTCGCAGATAGGCCAAGATAAGAATGAAACTATAGATAAAGATACCACAAGATCTATTGATAATAATATATGTGGTAGCAAAGATTCAAAGAGTAAAGCAAGTGGCAAGTCTAAATTAGGGAGTAGAAAAGTAGAGTTAAGTGGAATTCATCAGAAGTCTACCGTATCGAGTCAAGGAGTGCATAGAGACGGAGACGTCGGAAGCAGCAATGGTCAGGATGTCGGTGAAGGGAGTGAGATACGTAATAAAGAGCCTCAGCCATCAACCAGCACAGATCCTGTTCCGATACAGCAAGGTAACGCACTCAGAGTCTACCAGCCTCGCTAATAGGCTTTACAAACACTCAAGGAATTGATCAAGATTTGTTTTATCCTACTTGGTGTTGTAAACAGACTTATCATTGAGACGGTCCATAAGAGGTCATTCAGGCAAACCCCAGTCTTTCTGTATATGTTATGATACAATTTTGTTGGCTTTGTACATGTATAGGTCAAGTTAGAACAAATATTTTCCCACAGCATAAAAAGGAGTTCAATAAGTGGCATGTTAGACATGTGACTTGAGACAGTAATCTGATGAATGTGAAGTTAATGACAAAAGAGAATGGAATAATGCATTTATTATAGTAAATGCTAAGATTTAGTACAATTGTGTTATTTCACATCAATTAATTGATCAAAATGAAAAGACATAAATCATTAAATATATTCTGCCTGTCTTGATCTGAAATCCAAATCAATAGACTTATTTTAATTTAACCCTTTTGCAGGAGATGAGCGTTTGAAGCTGTCGTCATGGGGTCTGCCGGAGCAGGTCCTAGACAAGTACCACCAGGCCGGCATATACACCATGTTTGAATGGCAGGCAGAATGTCTGTGCACAGGCAATGTCCTCGGTAAGTTCTGCAAATGTCATTTTCCCATGACTTTGAATAGGAAAGGGCGAGTGTCCTATTTGTCTTCTGTGAACATTTGTCCTGTAGGTGCTATGACCAACCCCTGCTGATACCTTAATTGGAGACCACAATCAGATCTAAATAGAAGCAGGTCACGACCTTTAGATATGGTCAGGTTTTGCAGGAAGTGATTTTTTTTAATGGACAATGAATGATGTCATGCTTGAGTAAGCAAGTCACACATGTGTGAGCACTTATGAGTTGAACTTCTTATTCGGTATCGTGATGTTGTCATAGACAATCCACACTGTCATGCTTCAGTGAACACATCAAGCATGAATGAGCACTTAAGAGATAAAAGTACACTTCTCACTTATCATATGGGTTAGGCTTGTCAGGTTTGAGATGAACATACAACATTGATATGTCCTAAGATGGACAATGGACATCGCCATGCTTGAGCAAACATGTCACGTATGATTGAACACACAAGAAAGCTGAAACGTAGACTTCCGAGTGGACTTCTATCTCCATGAAGATCAGGTCCTTCATATTTGGTATAAACGTGAATTATAATGCATTCTAACATTGACAACCAACAATGTCATGCTTGACCAAACACTGCTGCATTGATAGCACCCAAGTTAAACTTTCACTTTAATGTTTTTACTTTGATATATTATGTTAGTCTGGCAGGCCAATGTGCTATATCATTTTGTGGTTTTATTGAATCGATAGTTAATTTTCATTTGAAACAAGTATTATAGTTTAAACCTTATTTGTTTACACCAGATTTGTTGAATCAATAAAAGATAAAAATAAATCAATTTTGACCTAATTACAAATATTATGTATACACTTTTTGACCGGAGTCAGGAATCTTTTGTGAACATCTGATTGGTGCAAAATATTGTGCTAAACACCACATGTCAGATAAAGTGAATAATTAGACGCTGTCTGCAGTACACCCCGACTGTGCACTATCTGCTGGATATTTAATGGCCATTTAATGCCTCATTTGGGTAATATGTCGAAAATCCTTTTGCAGCTTAAATCTGACACTTGTGATGCAAAATGATCGTGAAAAACAGCAATTGATGCTTTAAAAGAAGTTATTTTTAGCTCGTTTCAGCTTTTGTTGAAAAAGATGCCTCTTAAGAGATTCACAGATACACAACTCATTTGTTGCCAGGGAACATGATGGCTTTTCAGCAAGTTGGTCATCTAATACTGTTGGAGCAAATAAGAGTCCTTGTCCTTGAATATTGCTTCTATGGTTTGAGTGTCCCTCCTATGTTCAAGAGCATACAAACTCATTGTCACATCTTGCATTCAGTGGAGATATTATACAAATATGTGATTAAAAACCTTGCACATTCTAACAAAACCTAAGATAGTGACACAATGACAATGGTGATGGGGATGTTGGCAGTGTTGCTGATGATGAGGTTGTTAGGGATGATGAGGTTGTGAGGGATGATGGGGCTGTTGGCAATGTTGCCGATGATGAGGTTGTGAGGGATGATGGGGCTGTTGGCAATGTTGCCGATGATGAGGTTGCTAGGGATGATGAGGATGTTGGCAATGTTGCTGATGATGAGGTTGCTAGGGATGATGGGGATGTTGGCAATGTTGCTGATGATGAGGTTGTTAGGGATGATGAGGTTGTGAGGGATGATGGGGATTTTGCCGATGATGAGGTTGTTAGGGATGATGTGGATTTTGGCAATGTTGCTGATGATGAGGTTGCTAGGGATGATGGGGATGTTGGCAATGTTGCCGATGATGAGGTTGTTAGGGATGATGAGGTTATTAGGGATGATGGGGATGTTGGCAATGTTGCTGATGATGAGGTTGTTAGGGATGATGGGGATGTTGGCAATGTTGCTGATGATGAGGTTGTTAGGGATGATGGGGATGTTGGCAATGTTGCTGATGATGAGGTTGCTAGGGATGATGGGGATGTTGGCAATGTTGCTGATGATGAGGTTGTGAGGGATGATGGGGATGTTGGCAATGTTGCTGATGATGAGGTTGTGAGGGATGATGGGGATGTTGGCAATGTTGCTGATGATGAGGTTGTTAGGGATGATGGGGATGTTGGCAATGTTGCTGATGATGAGGTTGCTTAGGGATGATGAGGTTGTGAGGGATGATGGGGGTTTTGGCGATGGAGATTTTGGTGATGGAGATTTTGGTGATGGGGATTTTGGCAATGGAGATTTTGGTGATGGGGATTTTGGCGATGGAGATTTTGGTGATGATTGGGATGTTGGGGATGATGAGGATGATACGCATATGCAGAGTGTTCTTTTTAAACTGTTATATGCAGCAAGTTTATATAAATGTTTTACCCCAGTGACAGGCAAGAAATATGTATGAGGTATCGAGACCGTTGCACAGAATCGATATATATATAAAGTATCATGACCGTAGTGTTTTCTGAAAGTATATATAAGGTCAAATCTGTCACCAGAACAAAATGCCCTACTTTTTTCAAATAGTGACTGGGTATCTCATCACATAGACATGGTGAACCACAGTCATGGAGCTAGATGACATCAACATATTTGGCGTGGCCAATGACAAACTATAGATACAGTAATGCACTGTGGAAAATATTTTTTTATTTAAACTGGTAGTATCAATAGATATTGTATTGATGGTAACGTACATCTAAAATTACCATTAAGAGCTTCAAGTAGGCCACCAGATAGAGGTGATTAAATCACAGTCCTTGTGAAATAGGTTGTTCCAATACATTAATAGAGAGACAAATATAAGGCTTTGAAGAAATTGATAAAAATACTTTAGCAGAGTTAGCATTGGTTCAGTGATGCCCTCATTTCATTTTAACATGTAAAATGTTCATAATTAGTCTGTATGTGATCAGAGAAGAATTGTTCCAAGATTTAAAGAGAAATGTTACCTAGAAGTGAGAGACAGCTCCATAGTTGCAGACTGACGGACAGTATTGTGTGGGTGACATGCAGACACACATCGGACACACATCGGACACACATCGGACATCCTCAAGCAGCCAGAGGTGACTTTCCCTCACATTTGTTTTGCCTTCAGGACTGGATATTTGAGGTGTCAATTGATTAAGCTGTACTTCTGTCAAGCATGCATCTATCGGTGCTTTTGCAATAGAACTGGTATAAGTGAAAAGTGATTTGTATGTGGTAGAGTATCATCTCGTTTAAGTCACAAGAATGGTTTGTTTTTATCCAATAGTTGCAAAATCCTGTATGAGCTTGATTTTTAAATTAACACCTGTTTCAGATGATATACCTGCTAGAAATCCCATTGAGGTGACATACAGACATTTTGTCCCGACTAGAGGCACTTGTTTGTTCCTTTTAACAAAAGATAAAGGTGCGAGATAGTATTTCACAAACATTTGATTAGAGTTCTAAGTTTAATTTCCCTACATTCCTGAGGCATTGGATATTACTGCAAAATATTATAAACATATGTAAAGGTTATTACTATTTGTGAATTGGTCTAGACATAGTTTACCTCATGCTCACCCTGCATATCATGACTTATAGATCTATATGTATGTGTGAATATCAGAGAGAATTATTACCTTGAAATATTATAGAAAATATAAAATATAATAGAGTTCTCGGCAGACTATGTTAATGTGTGAGTTTATACATGCGGATGGCCGAGTGATCCTGTGAATATTCCGTCACCACAAGATGGCGCTCTCTGTCAATAGCAATGTCTGCTGGATAATAGAGTGAATGTGCCCGAGTGACAGCGTCTTGGAGAAAATGACCCTCTGGGGAAAACATAAGAATATTGTGGCTTCCCCAGTCTGCCACCAGGGTGCGCCCCAGGCTATCAACACACACCCCATTGGGAAACTGGAAATGATCCCACTTAAGATTTGTCTTCAGATCGCCATTGCTGGAAAACACCTGAACAGCCTGACTGCTGCTGTCGGATATTATGATATTGTCGTCGCCATCTGTAGTGATAAACTGAACATTTTTGAATGGAGTGAGCAGCTCCTTGATGCACTTTCCAGTTCCGGGGTGATAGATGCCAACAGTATGTTTTTCAAGGTCAGAAACTATGAGTTCCCCTTTGGAATTTGAACTGATGCCAAATGGACATTTAAACGTAGATCGGAACTTTTTTTTGCCGATTTTTGTAATAAAAGAACCGTCAGGGTCGAAGAGCTTAATGCATTTATCTTTGGCATCTGTGGCAGCTATTTTGCCATCAGGCATGACACATATTCGCAGAGGTTTAACTTTACCTTCACCTATAACTCCCACCAGACATCCATCCGGTCCAAATTTGTTGATTAACTCGTTGTCTTTATCAGCGACGACTACTGCGCCATCTGGTAGGAAAGCCACGCTGCAGGGACAGTTCACCTTACCTGGGCCGTCTCCCATTGTCTTCACTTCCCATAATACCTTGTCAACAATGCTCTTACTACCGGCAGAAGTGGCAGTACTTCTCCGGTCTCTCATTGACATGCTCCTCCGGTGACATACCGGAAGCAGGTCCCTGTTAAATGACCGGCACATTATTTCCTCTCGGAGAGAATTGACCCTCCGGTGGGCGGGAAGACTGAAGTCAAACGCGGCAGCGGAGGTGCTTGGGGAGGTGTAGCCCTCGTGGAGAGGCTTAGAGGGGCTTGATGCTTGAGGACTGTCCTCCAATGACGTCTTGCTTTGGCGAGCGGACGGGGATAAGAGGAGTGAAGTTTTTTTACTTTCCTTCATCTCCTCCTCATACAATTCCTGTACTGTTCCAAATGCTGTGTTGCATTTTATCGGTAAAAATTGCAATACTGGTCGAGACATTTGCTCCTCTGATAACACGTCACTGGCCAGCATGTCCTGACTACCGCTGGTCAACATTTTGGCAAGTTTAATCTCTTTTTTTATTTCCTCAATGTCTGCCAGATTACCACACTGTAGCAAAGAGTATCCCTTTTTCTGTAGCTGTTCAAAATCCTCGATACTTTTGAGCAATTTTCTCTTGGATATTCCCATCTTTTTCACTTCTGTTTCTTCCCACGTGTCAACCTCATCAAGTAGCCGCTGTTCGTGTTTCTGTATTTTTTGCACCAGAATTTGCGAGGTGAGCTTGATTTCAGACCTTGCATTGTTGCAGGACTCCATAAATCGTGTGATATCACAATTAAGGTGCCGCAGCAGGCTGCCGTGTTGATTCATCTCAAATAAGATCTCTTCTAAATCATCACTTTCCTGCTGACTGGACATTTTTCCTTCACCACTCTTTCCTTCTGAACAATAATTAGAGTTAAAGTTATCCATATTGACACTGCAGCAGTTTTAATTCATAAAGTATAGATTTGATACTCTCATGTATATGTGTGCGTGTATATATATATATATATACGTGTATAATGTTGTATGTAGCAGTCTGTTAGTGGTGGGATGTTGCCATGTGGGTTACCGTGTGTGATTGCAGGAAGTGTTCCCCCTCACAGCCAGTCGTTGCTATGTCAGGCTGCCTCCGAGCACACGCTGATCTCACACAGAGACACGCTGATTTCACAGAGACACGGCCAATACCTGCCTCTGTAAGAGCACCAATCAATGTGAGGCATTCACCTTCCCTCAGGACCAAGCCACCCATTATCATAATTAAAAACATCCTCTTTGTCCATTTGTTTCTAAAAATACTCTGGTTTACATTATCCAAGACAAAATAGTCTGCCTGAACAGCGATAGTCAAGGGTTTTTTTTATCAAAAACTTCCCTGGCTTTTGTGACAAGTTAAAATTCCCCGGGGTTGTTCTGAGAAGGGATTCACACTGAATGGTGCATTGTGCCGACTTTTAGCAACTATTCTAATCAATTTACAGGTTAAACTTAGCAAGAAAATGTCAGATATCTCTATCTGCATTACAAAAAAATACGTATACATAACAATTTAAGACTGCGTCAACTCTACAATCACTAGAATCATTTTCCTCTTATTGTTTTGTGGAGATTTTCTCATTTTCACAATAGTTTAAAATAAGAATGAAATATAGATGGCCATAAATGGTGGGTTAAATGTAACATGGTTTGCAAGCATGTTATCATCATGTAAACATGTTATCATCAACCATTCTGAGGGTCTTCAGTTCCATTTTGTTTTAATATGCAATTTAATTGCTCTCTTTTCTTAACTATACATTTGACTTACAAACTAAGATATGATCTTCGTGTATAGGAATAGCTGTATTGAAAATAGTTAATTCAGGAATTGGAGGCATCAACGTCAAGTGATATTGATCAGGAAGTCATTGATGCTGACATCAAGAAAGATTCCAAGAAGCCAGCCATGACCGGAAGTGATAACAAGAAGTCTTGGCTTCTTGACCGATGTGATCACTGCAACTGTAAGAACAACTGGTCTCACATGAATACACACATGAAAGCTGGGTTCTGTATGCTTAGTTATTGTGAGTTCATGCAGTTATCTTTCAGTTTGAGTATTTGAGTTGATTACCCTGAGAGAGTCATTCCCTCTTGTGACAAAATGAAAATCTATATGAAATTTTTAAAATTGTCCAATGAGTTGTAGCATTCAGGATTCCCAGTTCAAATCCCAGCTAGTTACTGTCAACCAATATGAGCAGACACTCTCTGTATTTAGGATCACAGGATATAGGATTCCCAGTTCAAATCCCAGCCAGTTACTGTCAACCAATATGAGCAGACACTCTCTGTATTTAGGATCACAGGATATAGGATTCCCAGTTCAAATCCCAGCCAGTTACTGTCAACCAATATGAGCAGACACTCTCTGTATTTAGGATCACAGGATATAGGATTCCCAGTTCAAATCCCAGCTAGTTACTGTCAACCAATATGAGCAGACACTCTTTGGAATCACTGCTATATAATTGCTACTTTTTTATATGATATGTGTATATAGGATCACAGCATATAGGATTCCCAGTTCATATCCCAGCCAGTCACTGTCAGGTGCTATAAGCAGACATTGTCTAGAATCAGCTCTATATAAATGTCACTGTTTTTATATGATATGTGTATTTAGGATCACATCATACAGCTCTATATAAATGTCACTGTTTTTATATGATAGGTGTATGAATATAGGATCAGGCTTTCGTTGCAGTGATACTGCATCTTATGGGTATACCTCACGCAGAGAACAGTCACACAATGGCCATGTCTGATAAAATAGATTTTTGTACCCAACTGTGTTATATACATTATTTGTGAAGGTAGCACACTGCGCTAGCAACAAACAGAGGAGAATGAAAAATAGATTTAATGCAACAAGCAGCAAGCCTTTCATCCTCCAGTAGATTTGAAAGGAACTGCAGCTTTTATTTTCCATGAAGTCATTTGATGGATGTAATGCATTGTGTGGAGAAAGTTTTGAATTGAGACAATGCTGTGAATGACGTAAAGAAAAATATAGGGTGAACAATGTACAGGGAATATAAAGAAACTTGGCGTCAAACAGTTCAAGAAATGCTGCCAAACCAACTTCCTCTGAATATGATGTATGGATTGCGAAAATCTAACTATCGTGTGATATTGTTAACAAAAATGAACTTTTCAAGATAATAATAGAAATGAAGAATAGAAAGGTTTTTAATTTTATTTATTTATTCATTTATTTATTTATTTTTATAAGAATAACAAAATTTCTGTGTTTTACATGGAGTGGATAAGATTGGTTGGGAGATATATAGCATCCAGTATACTGACTGCCGGCGTGGGATAAACAATCAGGATAACGGTAGCCGACACAAACCAGGCTCCGCTCAATGTCACCACCAGGGGGTGCTGGCCCTCACAGCAAAAAGGTAGCCATTGTGTGACCTACGAGTACTGTCGCCACTCGCTTCATCCTGAGATTAATAATATGACATCTTTGCTGACAGATAATTTGTTTAGTATCACTTTGCACAAGATTATTTTGTCACCCTCTGGCATGTGCCACATATTAGATTATTTTATGATCTCAAAGGAATATAACATGATCATACTTTGCACGTTTTTAAAGAATTTGTCCCCGGACTGTAGAGTAAATGGCCAATAACAGATTTACATATAAGCAAATTGGTTATGTGCATAGATCTGAGAATAGACATTAAAGAAGTAGCAACCCCTTGATAATAGATAAGAGAAATCCTAAAAAAGCACTTAATCAGGAAATCTCTACTTTGCTAAGAGCTTTGAGAAGACTGTTGAGCTTAAAGTCTGATTGATGTAAGACAATAAGATATGGCCTTGTTAGCAGACAATTTGATGTACATCATTTATAATTGTCTACAGAGGCACAAAGCTCCATCTCCTGTCTGTCACCCACGCATCAGGGGGAGACTTCTGCCGTAGTCTGTCCTCACAAATAATACAGTTTTGGTCTGAAATATTATGGAACCTAATTCCAGGTGTATGTTGTCTTGGTTTATGTTGTCTCTTACCTCTATAGCTTGCTATGATTCTCAGTACAAATATCAGGAAATGTATCTTAATATTCAACACAATCTCAGAGAGGTGAAGACCATGACATTTCACATTTCATAGTTTGAACATCAGAAGGACAGATTTAGGGCTGTGCCAAGTTTGTCTACGATAACTGCAGTCAGAGCTGTACATCTATATGTCACACACAAAGTAGTCAAATAGTCACCAAATATTGCCATGCACCAAATATTGCCGTGCACCAAATATTGCCGTGCACCAAATATTGCTGTGCACCAAATATTGCCGTGCACCAAATATTGCCGTGCACCAACTATTGCCGTGCACCAACTATTGCCGTGCACCAAATATTGCCTTGCACCAAATATTGTCGTGCACCAAATATTGCCGTGCACCAAATATTGCCGTGCACCAAATATTGCCGTGCACCAACTATTGGTATTGTATTTCAAGCTGATAAAACTAAATCACTCGGTCTGGTGGGACAAGATGTTATTTACATCTTGTCTGTTATTAATGCCACATCTTATTACATATTTGGGGCCAGTATGACAAATAAAATAGAGTTAAATTGAGATATAAACAACACTATATTAGGTTAGGCAGATGCATTTCCTGACTGTATTGTATCTGGTGAGGTTACAAAACATACCACATTGTGTCTAGTGAGGTTACAAAACATACCACATTGTGTCTAGTGAGGTTATAAAACATACCACATTGTGTCTAGTGAGGTTATAAAACATACCACATTGTGTCTAGTGAGGTTATAAAACAAACCACATTGTGTCTAGTGAGGTTATAAAACATACCACATTGTGTCTAGTGAGGTTATAAAACATACCACATTGTGTCTAGTGAGGTTATAAAACAAACCACATTGTGTCTAGTGAGGTTATAAAACAAACCACATTGTGTCTAGTGAGGTTATAAAACATACCACATTGTGTCTAGTGAGGTTATAAAACAAACCACATTGTGTCTAGTGAGGTTATAAAACATACCACATTGTGTCTAATGAGGTTATAAAACATACCACATTGTGTCTAGTGAGGTTATAAAACATACCACATTGTGTCTAGTGAGGTTATAAAACATACCACATTGTGTCTAGTGAGGTTGTAAAATATACCACATTGTGTCTAGTGAGGTTATAAAACATACCACATTGTGTCTAGTGAGGTTATAAAACATACCACATTGTGTCTAGTGAGGTTATAAAACAAACCACATTGTGTCTAGTGAGGTTATAAAACATACCACATTGTGTCTAGTGAGGTTATAAAACATACCACATTGTGTCTAGTGAGGTTATAAAACAAACCACATTGTGTCTAGTGAGGTTATAAAACAAACCACATTGTGTCTAGTGAGGTTATAAAACATACCACATTGTGTCTAGTGAGGTTATAAAACAAACCACATTGTGTCTAGTGAGGTTATAAAACATACCACATTGTGTCTAATGAGGTTATAAAACATACCACATTGTGTCTAGTGAGGTTATAAAACATACCACATTGTGTCTAGTGAGGTTATAAAACATACCACATTGTGTCTAGTGAGGTTGTAAAATATACCACATTGTGTCTAGTGAGGTTATAAAACATACCACATTGTGTCTAGTGAGGTTATAAAACATACCACATTGTGTCTAGTGAGGTTATAAAACATACCACATTGTGTCTAGTGAGGTTATAAAACATACCACATTGTGTCTAGTGAGGTTATAAAACATACCACATTGTGTCTAGTGAGGTTATAATACATACCGCATTGTGTCTAGTGAGGTTATAAAACATACCACATTGTGTCTAGTGAGGTTATAAAACATACCACATTGTGTCTAGTGAGGTTATATCAATATACCACATTATGTATACATGTTATGGTTATATAATACCACATGTGTCTGGAATGGATTTCGCATAATACCACATTGTGTTTAGAGATAATACTAAGTCTTTATCACACCAACGTTTGTGGTATTAACTCCAGACATAATATTATCCTTTGCATTTCTCTGCCTCCATACATACACAGACCTCGTGGGTTTAGCATGATGCTATTGGAAGATAACACTGCTCTTGGTTTGTCCACTTTAGAGCAGCAGTTCATAGAGTACTGATAATCCCACTCCATCAGGCTAAATCCACTGCAGTCAGCTGCTCAAAGTGTAGGATATGCAGCAGCCTTACTCCTGAATGGCAAACACTTGAGATAGTGAGAAGTTTGAAGAATAATTGCATACAATTTAAATCATGATATCATGTTGCTTTTTAGTTTCACTCTTGTGATCTATGGTGTGCTGTTTTTATTTTGGTGAAAGCCATTTCAGATTGTTGAGCTAAATGCATGTCTCTTCCTACGCACTCAGCTTACATTTGCCATCGAGTGGTGTGCCTTGATCGGCATCGCATAGGAAGGAAGTCTGGTTGGTTGTGGCAAGATAAAGAATGATCAAAATAGAATCAAAGAACATCCACAAACATGTAAGCTTGTATGGAAACTTGAATATTAAATATGCCTACCTGTATTTCAGGGCTTTCATGTGTGCACTTTTATCTAGAGATTTGAATATTAGTTATTTTTACTTCTATCTGGGGATTGCATATACATGTTATTATATGCGCTGGTATCTAGGATCTTACATATTTAGGTATGTGTATTTTTATCTGTGTTCTCAGGGGCGGGAAGGCTTTGAACGATGCTTTGCAGTATGTGAACTTGGCATAAACCTTATAAAAAATCAATTTTTTAATGATGTATGCAGCCTTGGATTTAGAAACACTGTCTGGCTATTACACCTTCTCCTGATGCAAACCCGACTGTCTAGTTGCTAATCACAAGTTTTCAAGTATTGGTAAAAATCTCCTTTTGTCATTTGATTAATCTTACAATTATGAATTGCCCTAAATAAGTACAAAAAGAAACTAAAATAGTCCATACATGTCATTCAAAATTTACGCAGATTTAAATATTAAAGTGATTAAGTTATTTATATCCAGCCATTTTTCACCGTGTGTAGTGGCTCTGATTTCACGCGGCCATTTTGTAAAGCCACTGTATGGCTAAGTGGTTAGTGTCCGGAGATGAAATAATTATGCCTCAACTGTGTTGCGAGTGTCCGGAAATGTCTCAAATTGGTCGGATCTGTTGAGATTTGTAATCCAATCCGTTCAAAGCTTTCCCACCCCAGTACTTGCATATCCGTTATGAGTACTTAGTGCAAAGGACTTTTATTTCCACCATGTGTATATAGATATATAGAGACTATCCACTTGGATATATAGAGACTATCCACTTGGATATATAGAGACTATCCACTTGGATATATAGAGACTATCCACTTGGATATATAGAGACTATCCACTTGGATATATAGAGACTATCCACTTGGATATATAGAGACTATCCACTTGGATATATAGAGACTATCCACTTGGATATATAGAGACTATCCACTTGGATATATAGAGACTATCCACTTGGATATATAGAGACTATCCACTTGGATATATAGAGACTATCCACTTGGATATATAGAGACTATCCACTTGGATATATAGACTATCCACTTGGATATATAGACTATCCACTTGGATATATAGAGACTATCCACTTGGATATATAGACACTATCCACTTCGATATATAGACACTATCCACTCAGATATATAGAGACTATCCACTTCGATATATAGACACTATCCACTTAGATATGTAGATACTATCCACTCAGATATATAGACACTATCCACTCAGATATATAGAGACTATCCACTTAGATATATAGAGACTATCCACTTAGATATGTAGACACTATCCACTTAGATATATAGAGACTATCCACTTGGATATATAGAGACTATCCACTTGGATATACTATCCACTTAGATATATAGAGACTATCCACTTGGATATATAGAGACTATCCACTTGGATATATAGAGACTATCCACTTAGATATATAGAGACTATCCACTTAGATATATAGAGACTATCCACTTGGATATATAGAGACTATCCACTTGGATATATAGAGACTATCCACTTGGATATATAGACACTGTTAAACCCAGCACAGCCATAAAGACATTTCTAGCCAACATTCCTTCTGAAATCATTCTCCTAAATCTGCTTTTCATGAGATGCCCATGATATAAAATATTTTATATTTGAAACATGACCAAGGTTGAACTCATGGCCAACTTACTCAAAGTTAAAAATCCATGAATAAATTTTGAAGTTGTCAGCTTTGCATTGAATAAAACTGGTTCCTGGTAGACATTACACTTTAAGATTGTTCTGATTGTGTTGTGGATTTCTGTCTTGTTCCTATGATTTCAGAACCATTTATATCATTGCTACAAGTGTATTCTTTGCAAAGATTTTAATGACAATTGATCTATACTAATTCAATTTATTATAATTTTTTTACTTAATCTATTTTTATCAAACTTATTCTTATTAATTCTTGATTATTTTAATCTATTATCTATTCTTTCCTAATCTATTCTAATTTAACTTAATGCCAATAACCAATCTCCTTTTGTAAGGTTTTTACCCTGAGAAAATGCTGTTTTCTGACACCAGGTGGCATTGGTGTAAATATTGACATCAGGAAGAACCCAACATGTGAAAGGTTCCTTTATATCTGCTAGAAACAATTCAATTAATGAATTTCTGTCTGCATCATTTTAAAATAACCCCAAGATAAACTTTGAGTATAACTTCAAGATGTTACTCAACGTCAATAAAAAATGTTTGCAAAAAGGATAATAGACCACCCTTCCAAAAGATAGGCTCCCTCCCCCCCCCATTCTGATTAAAACCCCTACAAATGCCTGGATGTGATCCCAGATTTGTACAGGATGGAAAAATCAAACAATTGTCTGTTTTTAGTATATGGAACTAAAAGGTCTTTGATAATACATCAGCTGGTTAAAGGTCAAGGTTCATCCTTTGATGCGAGTCTGAGTGTGAGCCTGTAGCATCGCCGGAGAGAAATATATTCACTCTATTCCACGTGTCATCAAAATCCAATCTTCAGCCTTGTAATTAAAAAAAACAATTCTTTGATGCTTATACCAGTAATTTCCAGTCAGTAAATGTAGATATTTGTGCATTGGGTTTTTATTAAACTAATCCATGTTTATACTGTCGTACAGTCTCGTTATCATGCTCCCTTAAATCTCTCAATAATGTGTATTATCTTTGTCATTATCCCATCTGATGAGAATGACATCATCAATTTGTGTGCTCCAAACACTATTACTGGTAATCATGTAACAATATTATTAAACCTTCCAAATATAAAAAATCTGTGATACGCACTTGTGTCAAAAATGCGCTCACATGAGAACTCACCCGTAAAATTCTGATATCTACAGTGTTAACAGCAGAGGACTTTTTCAGAGACACCAGATAGAGTCACAAGATCACAAGCATGAGCCTATTGAGTCATCAGATAAAGTTACAAGATCACAGGCATGAGCCTATTGAGTCATCAGATAAAGTCACAAGATCACATACATGAGCCTATTGAGTCATCAGATAAAGTTACAAGATCACAAGCATGAGCCTATTGAGTCATCAGATAATAAGGCAAGAACATGTGAGTGCAGTGTTCAGGCTGACAGATCCCTCAAGTTGGTTCTGGTGGAAGGATCTCAAGAGTCCGAAGGACGAGTCCACCAGAACCAACGAGAGAGATCTGTCAGCCTGAACACTGCACGAACCTATGCTCTTGACTTTATCTCATACTTTACTCCTACAGATAGGTATGAGATAAAGGTTTTGGTTTGATGTCCAATCTATTTAAAGCAAAACAGAGAGGAAAACATAACAGCATGTTGGGACCTATGTTGTGTGTGTCAAACAACATAAACAATGCCACGCCCCCTTTTTAATGACATCACACTCAATGACGTCATTACAACATATAATTTATTATGTTATGACGCCATTGAGAGGTGGGCATAGTGCCACTCTATACTGTGAGATCCTTCCACCAAAACCAACATAAGAGATCTGTCAGCCTGAACACTGCACGAACCTATGTTCTTGACTTTATCTCATACTTTACTCCTACAGATAGGTATGAGATAAAGGTTTTGGTTTGATGTCCAATCTATTTAAAGCAAAACAGAGAGGAAAACATTGCAGCATGTGCGGACCTATGTTGTGTGTGTCAAACAACATAAACAATGCCACGCCCCTTTTTTAATGACATCACACTCAATGACGTCATTGCAACATATAATTTATTATGTTATGACGCCATTGAGAGGTGGGCATAGTGCCACTCTATACTGTGAGATCCTTCCACCAAAACCAACATAAGAGATCTGTCAGCCTGAACACTGCACGAACCTATGTTCTTGACTTTATCTCATACTTTACTCCTACAGATAGGTATGAGATAAAGGTTTTGGTTTGATGTCCAATCTATTTAAAGCAAAACAGAGAGGAAAACATTGCAGCATGTGCGGACCTATGTTGTGTGTGTCAAACAACATAAACAATGCCACGCCCCTTTTTAATGACGTCACACTCAATGACGTCATTGCAACATATATTTTATTATGTAATGACATCATTGAGAGGTGGGCATTGAGATCCTTCCACCAGAACCAACTTGAGAGATCTGTCAGCCTAAACACTGCACTCCCATGTTCTTTTCTTTACTGGTCTGGTATATAAACCATTTGCGGTAGATAAATATGAGATAAAGTCAAAAGCATGGGTTCATGCAGTGTTCAGCCTGACAGATCTCTTTTGTTGGTTCTGGTGGAAGGATCTCACTTGTCATTTGGACCAAGGATGATTTGCAAAAGTAGTTCGGCACATGGGTGATCTGCGAAAATAGTTCGGCAGAGGGGTGATCTGCGAAAGTAGTTCGGCAGAGGGGTGATCTGCAAAAGAATATCTCATAGGTGCAGAACACCCTCTTGAAGCACCAAGTATGAGATAAAGTAAAAAGATCACATACATGAGCCTATTGAGTCAGATAAAGTAAAATGATCACATACATGAGCCTATTGAGTCATGATATTTTGGAATATACTCCTACACAATGGTGAATGTGCAAGTTAGAGTCTATCACATGGATGTGCAAGTTAGAGTCTATCACCTGGATGTGCAAGTTAGAATCTATCACATGGATGTGTAAGTTAGAGTCTATCACATGGATGTGCAAGTTAGAGTCTATCACATGGATGTGCAAGTTAGAGTCTATTACATGGATGTGTAAGTTAGAGTCTATCACATGGATGTGCAAGTTAGAGTCTATCACATGGATGTGCAAGTTAGAGTCTATCACATGGATGTGTAAGTTAGAGTCTATCACATGGATGTGCAAGTTAGAGTCTATCACATGGATGTGCAAGTTAGAGTCTATCACATGGATGTGCAAGTTAGAGTCTATTACATGGATGTGTAAGTTAGAGTCTATCACATGGATGTGTAAGTTAGAGTCTATCACATGGATGTGTAAGTTAGAGTCTATCACATGGATGTGCAAGTTAGAGTCTATCACATGGATGTGTAAGTTAGAGTCTATCACATGGATGTGTAAGTTAGAGTCTATCACATGGATGTGCAAGTTAGAGTCTATCACATGGATGTGCAAGTTAGAGTCTATCACATGGATGTGCAAGTTAGAGTCTATTACCTGGTTGCAGGCATCAGTGGAACCAATTGTATCACCCTAATTTTCCAGAAATAAGCAAATTACAACTCACAGGAAATGACTACACCTTCATCATTTACCGATCACTGAGTAACAGATAGTCCTGTTTTCATATCCACTACCCTAAAAAAAGACCAACCATGTTACAATTGAGCAAAGCAAAAATAAAGTATATATTAATTTGAGCCCTAAGTGGAGATGTAATAGGAGACAAAATAAGTGGATATTGGAAATCTCTTCATTTAAAGCACCTATTACATTAATTTATGAAAAACAATGTTGAAGAAACAATCTTAATTTTGATGTTTATGGAGTTTTAGAATAATTGTGCCAGTCATTTTGTCATTCTTGTTATTGAATGAGGAAACTGATCAGAACAAGTGTTGATTTAAAAAAAAATTGAGCTCATGCAGGTTTTTCAAATTAATATAACTAATATTTTTTAGCAAGGAAAATATAAAAAAATGTACCCCCAGCCCTTATTTTTTTCAGGATATAATTGGAAAAATGGCACTGAGTGGCATGGAGTCTGAATTAATTGACATGATTACTTGTGAAATCCTAGACACAATAGAAATGTCAGAAATAGTTCATGTTGACATTTTCATCACTACGCTTCTGTTGTCTTGGTAATAAACAATATTAACAAGATCATGGCAAATAGATTTTGACTAGATTAACACCCTTTAATAAAGTATACCTCAGAGAAAATCAATTTGATATACATGTAGTCTTCATTCCAACTTGAAGTGATTTGTGATACAGAATATATATATATATATATATATATATATATATATATATATATATATATATATATATATATATATATATATATATATATATATATATATATATATATATATATATATATATATATATATTTATATTATATAAACATCTATTTATATATTAGACAGTATGAGATTATTACACTGACTCTCTCTGGTTGATCCCCTGGGACTGCTATTATCTATTATCATGTGTGTCCTTCTGTCTTTGCCTGTAGATATAATATGTGGACAAGAGGGCTGAGCAGCTGAGTGCATTCATTTGTGCTCCTTTGTGGCATGATCAAAAGCAATGACATTAATGTATTGCTAGAAATTTCCAAATGTTATAAATTGTGTTATGCCAATATGAATCATGAAAAACTTTGAACTCCACTTTGCAAGCATTCACAAAATTATTTCACTTTTAAAGAAGAAAAAAAAGAAATGTTTATTTTTTTAAAGCTCGTAGTTGGATTAATGAATAAGATGACTTGCAATACAGTATGTATTATTTAGCTGCGGATATTAGAGGGATTACGGTAATGACTTAGTGATGGTCTTATTCCCTCCTTCAGTCGTATGTATTATTTAGCTGCAGATATTAGAGGGATTACGGTAATGACGTAGTGATGGTCTTATACCCTCCTTCAGTCGTATGTATTATTTAGCTGCGGATATTAGAGGGATTACGGTAATGACTTAGTCTTATACCCTCCTTCAGTCGTATGTATTATTTAGCTGCGGATATTAGAGGGATTACGGTAATGACTTAGTGATGGTCTTATTCCCTCCTTCAGTCGTATGTATTATTTAGCTGGGGATATTATAGGGATTACGGTAATGACTTAGTCTTATACCCTCCTTCAGTCGTATGTATTATTTAGCTGCAGATATTAGAGGGATTACGGTAATGACTTAGTCTTATACCCTCCTTCAGTCGTATGTATTATTTAGCTGCGGATATTAGAGGGATTACGGTAATGACTTAGTGATGGTCTTATACAGTCACACAGCATACAGAGTAGGGATCCTATTCTCACAAATAAATGTCACACAGATGGTAAATACAATAATCACAAAATACAGTCTTATTATGAGGTGTATATACTCAGCTTGGACAGAAAGGCAATTATCATCATCAGGTGAGCACACTGAGAAAGGTCAATCTCAGATGCATAGTAATTGGTTGGGACTAAGATACATATTATTGGTTGGTACTGTGATCGTTGCTATTATCTTGTGTAGCATCACCTTTTGTCTCTGAGATATATTATTTACCTTGTGTCACCAATCTGTGGATGAGCCCAGAATCTGACTTACATCTAAGAGTAATGATAGTTAACAAATGTGTCTCACACAGAATGACCTATTGACATTTTGTGATCATCATAACTATTTTCATCGTGTTGTTTTGTAAACCCATTTATTGAAAATTGTCCCATTCTATTAATACATGGAATTAACACTTGTAGGACAGTTGTTTATGAAGTAATATTTTAGTTTAACAAAAAAGGGACTTAATTTTCCAAATGAAAAATGAATATACATCTTAATTTTAATAACTGACGAGACACACATAGCAGGGAGCAATATTTTGGGAGCAATGTTTTGGGAGCAACGTTTTAGGAGCAATGTTTTAGGTTTAGCATGACCCATGTCTTCATTGTCAAGCAATTGTCACGGAACATTGCCTTTTATCAGTTGAGGCCAAATATATGTACATTTTAGTGCATCATCTTTGCTGTCACAAATGTTCAAAATTTAAAAAAATTCCTGAAATTGTATTGAATATGATGTTGAACATGATGTCGGGTCCAGGTGCAAAGTGTTTTCACCCTGATTTCAAAACAGCACTCCAGTAGATTTTCAAATAAAGCATTTTGGGACAACCTATGACATTACATACTTAAATAGCATGCTAATAGAGCAAAGGTTTTTATAATTTTAAAACTCCCTCTAGTGGCCAGATGTCGCTTCAAACCACAGCAAATCAAGCAATGTTTGCAAGTTGCCATACAGGAATTATACAATGGGAAATGTAGTGCCTTGCAGAAACTAATCAACAAAATGGTGTCTGGCAGAAAGTCTTTGTAAAAGTCCCTGTCGTACTTTATTATGTTCAGCAAGTCTGTATCCACTAA
The DNA here is from genome assembly GCA_949316495.1 of Amphiduros pacificus. NCBI lineage: Eukaryota > Metazoa > Annelida > Polychaeta > Phyllodocida > Hesionidae > Amphiduros > Amphiduros pacificus. The sequence goes on along the minus strand of OX439007.1, from coordinate 7,115,451 downwards.
GATATCCTATCCTTTGGTCTCATCGTATAGGAATATTTATACATTAGCAGTATTAATGGGAAGAAAATACTAAATGATCTCGTGTGATGACAGTTTTCATGATGAGGGTGCCTTTTAGGAACTGATCTGTCTGTCAAACATACTGAATATGTTTATGGATTAAAGGTTAGTCATTTCATTAATATTGAGGCCAGAGATGTGTCACATTAAGTATGTCATTTATGCTTTTTTTTATTACCACTCAGCCATAGGGCTGATGTGGTATTGTCGTTGCCTGGGCGGGCGGGCGGGCGGCGGGCGGGCGGCGGGCGGGCGGGCGGCGGGCGTGACACTTTGTGCAGGCCGTATCTCAGCAACCGTAAACAGCAGGAGCTTCATATTTGGCATGCATGACTACCATTCACAGTAGATGTGCACTGTCAGGTGTTTTGACCCCTATGACCTTTGACCTTGGTGCTGTGACCTTGAGGTTTCAAATTTTGTGCAGAGCATATCTCAGCAACCGTAAATAGCAGGAAGCTCATATTTGGCATGAATGACCGTCCTGGAGTATAGCTGTGCCTCGCTATATTCATTTTGTCATTTGACCTTTGACCTTGGCTCAGTGACCTTGAACGTAAAAGAGTTGTGTATACAATATGTCAGCCTCATCAAAAATGCAATGCAGGCACTTCATATCTATTGTACAGTAATATTTTAGTGACAACATATGCACTGTTCTGTTTTTTCTTTGTTTTTATCGTTGACCTTGATGCAATGACCTTGACCTTTGAATTTTTGTGCAGGCTATATCTCAGCACCCGTAAATAGCAGGCGCTTCATATTTGGCATGCATGACTACCATTCACAGTAGATGTGCACTGTCAGATATTTTGACCCCTATGACCTTTGACCTTGGTGCTGTGACCTTGAGGTTACAAATTTTGTGCAGAGCATATCTCAGCAACCGTAAATAGCAGGAAGCTCATATTTGGCATGAATGACCGTCCTGGAGTATAGCTGTGCCTTGTCATATTCATTTTGTCATTTGACCTTTGACCTTGGCTCAGTGACCTTGAACGTAAAATTGTTGTGTATACAATATGTCAGCCTCATAAAAAATGCAATACAGGCACTTCATATCTATTTTACATCAATATTTTAGTAACCACAAATGCACTATATAGTTTTTTCTTTGCAATGACCTTGACCTTTGTATTTTTGTGCAGGCTATATCTCAGCAACCGTAAACCTCAGGCACTTCATATTTGGCATGCATGACTATCATCCACAGTAGATGTGTACTATCAGTTTTTTTTACCTCTATGACCTTTGACCTTGGTGCTGTGACCTTGAGGTTACAAATTTACTCGTAATGGTCAGAACATGACAAATTTTGGGTCAATTCCACACAAAATTGTCCACAGATTTTAAATATGACACTTTTAATTTCATAAAATTCTTTTTTTAGTAAAAAAGAAGTAATTATTAAATAAACTATGCCAGCATGGGAGCTACCATGCTAGGATTTTAGTTTGATAATGAAGGATATGTGAATAATTCTGTGATAGCTGAGTGGTCTACTGATTTCTAATCAGTCTCGTAATATCTGTTTTGAATAAAATGGTGAGAACTTTCTGGCATCGAGGTGCAGTTAATTATAGAGTGTCAAAGATTGTGTCAACCCAATACGTGCTGATGAGAGAACAGTATGTCTGGTACTGACCATATATATGGCTAATAGATCAGTCTGTGTGTATCACTTGAGCCATATATATGGCTGATAGTTTAGTCTGTGTCACTTGAGCCATATATATGGCTGATAGATTAGTCTGTATGTATCACTCAAGCCATATATATGGCTGATAGATTAGTCTGTATGTATCACTTGAGCCATATATATGACTGATAGATTAGTCTGAGTGTATCACTTGAGCCATATATATGGCAGATAGATTAGTCTGTGTGTATCACTTGAGCCATATATATGACTGATAGATTAGTCTGTGTGTCACTTGAGCCATATATATAGCTGATAGATTAGTCTGTATGTATCACTCGAGCCATATATATGGCTGATAGATTAGTCTGTGTGTATCACTCGAGCCATATATATGGCTGATAGATTAGTCTGTATGTATCACTTGAGCCATATATATGGCTGATAGATTAGTCTGAGTGTATCACTTGAGCCATATATATGGCTGATAGATTAGTCTGTGTGTATCACTTGAGCCATATATATGGCTGATAGATTAGTCTGAGTGTATCACTTGAGCCATATATATGGCTGATAGATTAGTCTGTGTGTATCACTTGAGCCATATATATGGCTGATAGATTAGTCTGAGTGTATCACTTGAGCCATATATATAGCTGATAGATTAGTCTGTATGTATCACTCGAGCCATATATATGGCTGATAGATTAGTCTGTGTGTATCACTCGAGCCATATATATGGCTGATAGATTAGTCTGTGTGTATCACTTGAGCCATATATATGGCTGATAGATTAGTCTGAGTGTATCACTTGAGCCATATATATGGCTGATAGATTAGTCTGTATGTATCACTTGAGCCATATATATGGCTGATAGATTAGTCTGTATGTATCACTCGAGCCATATATATGGCTGATAGATTAGTCTGAGTGTATCACTTGAGCCATATATATAGCTGATAGATTAGTCTGAGTGTATCACTTGAGCCATATATATAGCTGATAGATTAGTCTGTGTGTATCACTTGAGCCATATATATGGCAGATAGATTAGTCTGTGTGTATCACTTGAGCCATATATATGGCAGATAGATTAGTCTGTGTGTATCACTTGAGCCATATATATGGCTGATAGATTAGTCTGTATGTATCACTTGAGCCATATATATGGCAGATAGATTAGTCTGTGTGTATCACTTGAGCCTCAACCATTAGTTGCACTGATACATTGCTTTATTAGATGATAATCTCTTTGTTGACATCTGCTATAATAGATACTCAGTATGTATATATGTGTGTGTGTGTGGATGTGTGTGTGTATACATATATAGAATTCAATTTATTCTGTGTATTTTATTTCATTAGTTTAAATAAATGGGAAGTTTTTGTGCTCTCATTAGGCTGAGAAAAAAAGACTTTTTTTGAGCATCACTTCAGGTGGAACTCTGATTAATATATAATTACTACAAGAGATATACTCTAATACTACAATCATTTTATAATTAAATAATCAGATTGTTCTCTTTCTGCCTCTCTCTCTCTCTATATATATATATATGGACAGAGTAGAGACATACTTTTATCAGGATGATTACGAGCTTTATGCTCTATAGGGAATATACCGCAATAGACGTGATACATGACATGCATTATATATATATATATATATATATATATATATATATATATATATATATATATATATATATATATATATATATATATATATATATATATATATATATATATATATATATATATATATGCTTCTACAAAAGGGATCAACATAGATGGAAGTACAGAAGATAAACACATACAAATTGGAAAACAATGTATGCACTCTTAAAGCAATCACTTTTTGCTGAGTTTTTGATGCATGGTATATTGGAACATTTGGGATGAGCAAGGAGGGGTTAGCAATGAATACTTGGGATGAGGAAGGAGGGGTTAGCAATGAATGATACTTGGGATGAGGAAGGAGGGATTAGCAATGAATACTTGGGATGAGGAAGGAGGGGTTAGCAATGAATAATACTTGGGATGATGAAGGAGGGATTAACAATGAATACTTGGGATGAGGAAGGAGGGATTAGCAATGAATAATACTTGGGATGAGGAAGGAGGGATTAGCAATGAATAATACTTGGGATGAGGAAGGAGGGATTAGCAATGAATGCTTGGGGTGAGGAAGGAGGGATTAGCAATGAATACTACTTGGGATGAGGAAGGAGGGATTAGCAATGGATACTTGGGATGATGAAGGAGGGATTAGCAATGAATGCTTGGGATGAGGAAGGAGGGATTAGCAATGAATGCTTGGGGTGAGGAAGGAGGGATTAGCAATGAATGCTTGGGATGAGGAAGGAGGGATTAGCAATGAATGATAATTGGGATGATGAGGAAGGAGGGATTAGCAATGAACACTTGGGATGAGGAAGGAGGGATTAGCAATGAATACTTGGGATGAGGAAGGAGGGATTAGCAATGAATAATACTTGGGATGATGAAGGAGGGATTAACAATGAATACTTGGGATGAGGAAGGAGGGATTAGCAATGAATAATACTTGGGATGAGGAAGGAGGGATTAGCAATGAATAATACTTGGGATGAGGAAGGAGGGATTAGCAATGAATGCTTGGGGTGAGGAAGGAGGGATTAGCAATGAATACTACTTGGGATGAGGAAGGAGGGATTAGCAATGGATACTTGGGATGATGAAGGAGGGATTAGCAATGAATGCTTGGGATGAGGAAGGAGGGATTAGCAATGAATGCTTGGGGTGAGGAAGGAGGGATTAGCAATGAATGCTTGGGATGAGGAAGGAGGGATTAGCAATGAATGATAATTGGGATGATGAGGAAGGAGGGATTAGCAATGAACACTTGGGATGAGGAAGGAGGGATTAGCAATGAATACTTGGGATGAGGAAGGAGGGATTAGCAATGAATAATACTTGGGATGAGGAAGGAGGGATTAGCAATGAATAATACTTGGGATGAGGAAGGAGGGATTAGCAATGAATAATACTTTGGGTGAGGAAGGAGGGATTAGCAATGAACACTTGGGATGAGGAAGGAGGGATTAGCAATGAATACTTGGGATGATGAGGAAGGAGGGATTAGCAATAAACACTTGGGATAAGGAAGGCAGGATTAGCAATGGATACTTGGGATGAGGAAGAAGGGATTAGCAATGTTTAATACTTGGGATGAGGAAGGAGGGATTAGCAATGGATAATACTTGGGATGAGGAAGGAGGGATTAGCAAAGAATGCTTGGGATGAGGAAGGAGGGATTAGCAATGAATACTTGGGATGAGGAAGGAGGGATTAGCAATGAATACATGGGATGAGGAAGGAGGGATTAGCAATGGATACTTGGGATGGGGAAGGAGGGATTAGCAATGGATGCTTGGGATGAGGAAGGAGGGATTAGCAATGAATAATACTTGGGATGAGGAAGGCGGGATTAGAAATGAATACTTGGGATGAGGAAGGAGGGATGAGCAATGAATACTTGGGATGAGGACGGAGGGATTAGCAATGAATACTTGGGATGAGGAAGGAGGGATTAGCAATGAATACTTGGGATGAGGAAGGAGGGATTAGCAACGAATACTTGGGATGAGGAAGGAGGGATTAGCAATGAATACATGGGATGAGGAAGGAGGGATTAGCAATGGATACTTGGGATGGGGAAGGAGGGATTAGCAATGGATGCTTGGAATGAGGAAGAAGGGATTAGCAATGAATAATACTTGGGATGAGGAAGGCGGGATTAGAAATGAATACTTGGGATGAGGAAGGAGGGATTAGCAATGAATACTTGGGATGAGGAAGGAGGGATTAGCAAAGAATACTTGGGATGAGGACGGAGGGATTAGCAATGAATACTTGGGATGAGGAAGGAGGGATTAGCAATGAATACTTGGGATGAGGAAGGAGGGATTAGCAATGGATACTTGGGATGAGGAAGGAGGGATTAGCAATGGATACTTGGGATGGGGAAGGAGGGATTAGCAATGAATACTACTTGGGATGAGGAAGGAGGGATTAGCAATGGATACTTGGGATGAGGAAGGAGGGATTAGCAATGAATACTTGGGATGAGGAAGGAGGGATTAGCAATGGATACTTGGGATGAGGAAGGAGGGATTAGCAATGGATACTTGGGATGGGGAAGGAGGGATTAGCAATGAATACTACTTGGGATGAGGAAGGAGGGATTAGCAATGGATAATACTTGGGATGAGGAAGGAGGGATTAGCAATGAATACTACTTGGGATGAGGAAGGAGGGATTAGCAATGGATACTTGGGATGAGGAAGGAGGGATTAGCAATGGATACTTGGGATGAGGAAGGAGGGATTAGCAATGGATACTTGGGATGAGGAAGGAGGGATTAGCAATGGATACTTGGGATGAGGATGGAGGGATTAGCAATGGATACTTGGGATGAGGATGGAGGGATTAGCAATGGATACTACTTGGGATGAGGACGGAGGGATTAGCAATGGATACTTGGGATGAGGATGGAGGGATTAGCAATGGATACTTGGGATGAGGAAGGAGGGATTAGCAATGGATACTTGGGATGAGGAAGGAGGGATTAACAATGAATACTTGGGATGAGGAAGGAGGGATTAGCAATGAATGATACTTGGGATGAGGAAGGAGGGATTAGCAATGAATGATACTTGGGATGAGGAAGGAGGGATTAACAATGAATACTTGGGATGAGGAAGGAGGGATTAGCAATGAATGATACTTGGGATGAGGAAGGAGGGATTAGCAATGGATACTTGGGATGAGGAAGGAGGGATTAACAATGGATACTTGGGATGAGGAAGGAGGGATTAGCAATGGATAATACTTGGGATGAAGAAGGAGGGATTAGCAATGAATAATACTTGGGATGAGGAAGGAGGGATTAGCAATGAATGCTTGGGGTGAGGAAGGAGGGATTAGCAATGAATACTTGGGATGAGGAAGGAGGGATTAGCAATGAATACATGGGATGAGGAAGGAGGGATTAGCAATGCTTGGGATGAGGAAGGAGGGATTAGCAATGAATAATACTTGGGATGAGGAAGGCGGGATTAGAAATGAATACTTGGGATGAGGAAGGAGGGATTAGCAATGAATACTTGGGATGAGGACGGAGGGATTAGCAATGAATACTTGGGATGAGGAAGGAGGGATTAGCAATGAATACTTGGGATGAGGAAGGAGGGATTAGCAATGGATACTTGGGATGAGGAAGGAGGGATTAGCAATGAATACTTGGGATGGGGAAGGAGGGATTAGCAATGGATAATACTTGGGATGAGGAAGGAGGGATTAGCAATGAATACTTGGGATGTTGAAGGAGGGATTAGCAATGAATACTACTTGGGATGAGGACGGAGGGATTAGCAATGAATGCTTGGGGTGAGGAAGGAGGGATTAGCAATGAATGCTTGGGATGAGGAAGGAGGGATTAGCAATGGATACTTGGGATGAGGAAGGAGGGATTAGCAATGAATACTTGGGGTGAGGAAGGAGGGATTAGCAATGAATACTACTTGGGATGAGGACGGAGGGATTAGCAATGGATACTTGGGATGAGGACGGAGGGATTAGCAATGAATACTTGGGATGAGGACGGAGGGATTAGCAATGGATACTTGGGATGAGGACGGAGGGATTAGCAATGAATGCTTGGGGTGAGGAAGGAGGGATTAGCAATGAATACTTGGGATGAGGAAGGAGGGATTAGCAATGGATACTTGGGATGAGGAAGGAGGGATTAGCAATGAATACTTGGGATGGGGAAGGAGGGATTAGCAATGGATAATACTTGGGATGAGGAAGGAGGGATTAGCAATGAATACTACTTGGGATGAGGACGGAGGGATTAGCAATGAATACTTGGGATGAGGACGGAGGGATTAGCAATGGATACTTGGGATGAGGAAGGAGGGATTAGCAATGGATAATACTTGGGATGAGGAAGGAGGGATTAGCAATGAATACTACTTGGGATGAGGACGGAGGGATTAGCAATGAATGCTTGGGGTGAGGAAGGAGGGATTAGCAATGAATGCTTGGGATGAGGAAGGAGGGATTAGCAATGGATACTTGGGATGAGGAAGGAGGGATTAGCAATGAATACTTGGGGTGAGGAAGGAGGGATTAGCAATGAATACTACTTGGGATGAGGACGGAGGGATTAGCAATGGATACTTGGGATGAGGACGGAGGGATTAGCAATGAATACTTGGGATGAGGACGGAGGGATTAGCAATGGATACTTGGGATGAGGACGGAGGGATTAGCAATGAATGCTTGGGGTGAGGAAGGAGGGATTAGCAATGAATACTTGGGATGAGGAAGGAGGGATTAGCAATGGATACTTGGGATGAGGAAGGAGGGATTAGCAATGAATACTTGGGATGGGGAAGGAGGGATTAGCAATGGATAATACTTGGGATGAGGAAGGAGGGATTAGCAATGAATACTACTTGGGATGAGGACGGAGGGATTAGCAATGAATACTTGGGATGAGGACGGAGGGATTAGCAATGGATACTTGGGATGAGGACGGAGGGATTAGCAATGAATGCTTGGGGTGAGGAAGGAGGGATTAGCAATGAATACTTGGGATGAGGAAGGAGGGATTAGCAATGGATACTTGGGATGAGGAAGGAGGGATTAGCAATGAATACTTGGGATGGGGAAGGAGGGATTAGCAATGGATAATACTTGGGATGAGGAAGGAGGGATTAGCAATGGATAATACTTGGGATGAGGAAGAAGGGATTAGCAATGAATACTACTTGGGATGAGGACGGAGGGATTAGCAATGGATACCTGGGATGAGGAAGGAGGGATTAGCAATGGATACTTGCCCATCTGGTACATAAAACCCTGGAGCTGACCATGTCTAACACATAAAAAAAGAAAGAAAGGAAGAAAAAGAAATAACCCATATATGGGCTCTTTATATTTTTATTTTTGATATCCTTTTATTTTTTTAGAAATCTGTGTTTATATCTGCTGATCAGCATTAGCATTGTGATGGTAACATAAATTTTCTTTTTTAGCATCTAGTAAGAGAAATTATTGAAAATTACAAATCAAGAAAATAGAAAATATTGGCAGAACCCTTCTTAATTGATTCATAAACTTATTCCTGAATAGGACTTTCAAACTTTATATATATATATATATATATATATATATATATATATATATATATATATATATATATATATATATATATATATATATATATATATATATATATATATATATATATATATATATATATATATATATATATATATATATATATATATATATATATATATATAAAGTTTGAAAGTATATATATAAATATATATAAAAATATATATATATATATATATATATATATATATACAATCTTGATATTAATCATGGATACACAAGCTTGGCTTTGGAGGCTATGATGTCATGTAATAAACTTCAAAGTAAAACGCTCTGCAGTTGGAACAATATTATTTATTATTATCTACAGTTGATACATTGTACTCAACACATCAATTTATCAACAGATAACTCCTCTAACTGTATTACATCTTTATAAAATAAATATCTTTTCCAATATTTTTAGTGTAAATCTCAAGTTTATGTGATGGTTCATTCCATCATAGTTGGAGTTCAAACAAAGATAAAGCAAGATTCTGCTTCTTATGTATTTTCAACAATCAGTCCTTGGTCAAGGTCAAAGCATATGGAACCAGGAATACAATGGTGATAAAATATGTATAAATATGACTACCGGTAAATATGTATAATAGAAATAATAACCAGGTATACATATAAGTCTGGTATGTATCACACACATGAACCAATATAATTATATTGTGGTTGCATTTACCAACTTTGCCATTTGTGTTTTAAAATAAATAGTCAAAAACTAAAATGATATTTGTCAAACACAGATTGGAACAGGATCATGATGTTTTGTGTATTTTGCAATTTTTACCCATCAGCCACCAAAAACGACAGGCTATTGTTGTCTGGCTTCTGTCTGTCTTGCTGTCAGTCTCTTATCTGAATGGTGTTATCACTCTGTACTGCAATAATAAATGCTCCACGGAATAAATAAATAGACTACAATCCGTGGATAATCATAAGGAATACTGTCAGTTCTAAACATTTATTGGATAATCAGCAAACAAATCCTCTCCATAAAAATCCCCAATAGCATTTTACTTTCAATTTGTGTTAAAAAGTAAAAAGAAAACATTGGTCAAATTGCCATTTGACATTCGAGATGAAATCTTGATTTATGTGGTGTTTGTTGTCATTTTATGATGTCCTTTGAAATAGATAACATTTTTTGGGGGAGTTGAAAGGTTTATTTGATCTTAAATTGAAAGTGGCCTTAAATTGAAATTTAGCCTTTAGGGTCCACTGACAGGGATGTTTTTCTTTTATGTCCTCAATATATGCCTTTCATAAAGATATATTTTTGATAAGGTAAATTTCTATGATATGCATCTCAAAAAGATATGATTTTCTGATCGCATAAATTTCTAGTTAAAACTCAGTCATTTTGAGGAATTAAGCAGCAATTTTGAACAAAAATGTTTAGAATTCACATATACCGTTAGGAGATGTATTTGTCCTTCATGTCTATTAACCTTTTTGACTGATGCATCCCCATGAGTGCCTTGCTTTACTGACTGGGAAAGTCAGGTGGTGGAACTCATGTGATTAACTTGGGGAATTTAGGATTTGAAAGTGTGCCAAAATAGTACAGTTTTGAACGCTATTCCAGTCCCTGTATTAACTCTCCGGGCGTAAAATAGGTTCTTTAGGGATGGAAACAGGCAAAAAGGAAGCCTGATGTTGATTATATATAAGTGTTGATGTTAATGTGTGAGTTTATACATGCGGATGGCGGAGTGATCCTGTGAATATTCCGTCACCACAAGATGGCGCTCTCTGTCAATAGCAATGTCCGCCGGATAGTAGAGTGAATGTGCCCGAGTGACAGCGTCTTGGAGAAAATGACCCTCTGGGGAAAACATGAGGATTTTATGACTCCCCCAGTCTGCCACCAGGGTGCGCCCAAAGCTGTCCTCACACGTTCCATTAGGAAACTGAAAATGATCCCACTTGAGACTATGCCTCTGGTGGCCCTCACTCGTAAAAACGTGGACAACTTGTTTGCTGGTATCAGAAAGATATATATTGTCTTCTCTGTCAGTAGAAATGAACTGTACATTCCGCAAATTAGTTTCTATCTCTTTTATGCATTTACTACTCTGAGGGTGATAAATAGCCACGCTGTGTTTCTCAAGGTCAGAGACGATGAACTGACCTTTAGAGTTGACAGCAATGCCAAATGGACACTTAAACGCCGATCGGAACCGTTTCTTGCCCATGACGTTAACAAGTCTGCCTTCCACATCAAAGACCTTGATGCATCTGTCCTTGGAGTCTGTGACTGCCATGTGTCCCTGAGGTGTGACACACATGCGACAGGGTTTCATCTTCTTCTCACCTAAGCTGCTGACGTGACGACCATTTACGCTGAATATGTGGATCAGTTCGTTGTCCTTGTCCGCCACCGCTATCTGTCCGCTCGGTAGAAAGGCAGCTGAACATGGAGAGTTGATCTGCCCCGGTTCTCGTCCCATCTCCGTTACTTCCCACAAAACTTCTTCGACAATATCAGCTGCGAAATTCTTGTGCTGCATCATGCGCCTCTCGTTCAGCGATGCCGATCGTTTGCAGAGATGTGGAGATGATTTTAGTTCTGCAGAATCAACCTGAAATGAGCTTGCTCTCCTAAGCTTTATCAGAGTCTGGTTTGGCCGAAATTTCGGCTTTAGAAAAGGAGCAGTAGTTTCTGTAGAGTTGTTATTATCGGTGAGGGAGTTATCGTCGTTATTCGCCATGCTGCAGGTGCTACTTGTGGCAGATAACTTGCCGTTACTATACGCTGAAGTGAATGATATAGAGGAGAGGGAGTGGCCTTTCTTAGCCAGGGTTCTAGCATTGCTCGTCTTATCACTGCTATCACTGATACAGCCAAACGTCGTGTTACATCTGATGGGGATGAAAGACAGTTCCGGCAGATACACATCACCGTTACCAGCGATCGTTTCCTCCACATTTCTCAATATTTGCATTCCGTCTTGGTCTGTATTCATATCTCCCTCACAGCCGGAAGAGGAGCGGACATTTTGAATGCCTTCTAGAGTGTGGATGCAGTTGGCGAGTGTTGCTTGGTTAACGCTCACCTTCTTCATGATGGTCTGCTGCCAGGTTAAGATATCGTCCAGCAGTCTATTCTCCTGCTGTTTGATCTTCTCTGTCAACTTCTGTGCCGTCAGCGTGACCTGCAGTCGGGCGCTGGCGGCAGAGGCAGCAAAGTTGCTCAGGTTTCGTTCCAGGTTACGAAGCATCGACAACCTCTCTTCTACTTTGAAGAACAGATCCTCCTCATGGCCGTCACAACCGTTCATACCCTCTTCTGTCATTTCTCTCCTCTTCCAATTCTGAAATAGTGAATAAAATAAAACAACAATTAGTAGGTTCAGACCAATTGAATCAAAGCGAATAAGATAAAAGAGAACAATTATTAGGTTCAAACCGATTTGAATCACAGCGAATGAGATAGAACAGTCAGACCGATTTGAATCACAGTAAACTTCCAAATAAACAGTTCATTGATATGCACCAAAATGATTGGTTATAATTAATAGACAAACACAGAGAAAGTTAATGAGAGGAGATTAGAGATGTATTACATAATATGTCCCATAAGATATTGCATATATCATGATGTATCAATTTAAAATAATCATTTAAGAAGAGGTTTTCTACAGTGATATAGACATGTAGTGAAGAAATGCTCTTCTCCTCCCAGAAATGACACACTTTGAAGTGAGTCGTAGATTGTACTTACATTTTTCAAGGTAGAATTGCAGTGGTAATAATATCGCAGTGGTTTGCTTCAGAAGGACGGCACCAATGACTGAGTTTGATGTCTGGATAGACGGAAATGATGACGGCGACCGGCAGTTGTGGTAAAGATATAAATTGGCATACAGATTGGCCGAGTGCGTCAGCCTCATGGGTGGGCTCGTCAGAAAATCACCATTTTATTCTTCCTGGTGAAAATGTCAAGGTGATAATTAGAAATAAATAAATGCGAGTCATGTACTTCCTGCTGTTGGTGAGGATTAGATTAATGTGAAAATAAATGGGAAATGAAAAGAGGTTTACCATTAAGAAGAAAGGAAATGATTGACTTAAGTTGAAATATATATAAGTCAAGCAAGAAAAATAGTTTGTTTCTCATAATTTGTTTCAATAGGGGATTTTTTCTTAAATTACGAATTCTCATGAATCAGTATCATAAACCAATATTATTATACATTGTCCGGATTACAGCTCCAGTCAGAATCTTTTCCTCCGGGTCGGGACTTTAAACAAAACTCTATATCTTCTTGGCCTTAATTTAATTAGAAATATGTGGATGGCTTGAATCAGAAATCATCACATCAGCTTTTCTGGGAACTTGACATGAACTAGTAACTGCTATAATGTATAAGAGAGAGTTTTCACAATGTTACCTCGTTACATTTTACTTCTGCACCCAATCCAGTTTTAGCATTTGGATGTCATCAAGGAAATTATGCATCTCTTTATTAATTATATAGAAATATGCATTTTTTTCACATGAAAATAAATTGCAAATAAAATGGTTCTGTAAGGTTTTTAAATAGGATCCTAAAAAAATTCTTTCACAAAATGCAATCTCCTCACCTCTGCACTGTCCCAGAAGTAGTGGAAGGTTAATGGACGCTATGGTAGCATGATATTAGTAGGACATTTTGGTAGCGTCATCAAAACCTGTGCTGTTTAATAGAGCTAGAATGACATCAAACGGTGTTAACCTACTTTTAGCTTCACCTAGGTTTATTATAAGAATTAACACTCCCCGCCTTTTGCTGTCATATGGAGTTGTGACCGGACAGACACCTCCACAGATATTGAAACTTCTTGGTATTATGATGTGCTTATAACATCTTATGGTAGTAATCTTGGTCTAAATGTAATATTGCCTATCTTAATAATAATCCTATCATGTCTGTACACACATCTGGTCCGCTGACCAATCACAGCAGACGAGACAATGGTGGGAGACAATGGCAATTATTTAGGCCAATGAGAGAGCAGCTAACAAATGATTTACAGAAGTGTCCACAGTAATAATGGCAGGAAGTGCCAATCACCACGTATCGACATTTCACCAACGCCAAAGATGGCTTTCTCAGAACAACCGAGAAAAAATGTTAATTGACAACAGCGTCACTTGGGGCAGCTATGGGTTTTCTTGTGTATCATCAATCACACCTCAGTGAACTCTTAAACAGCTTAGAATTTGACATTAAGTGATTATAAAGGATGGAGCTGCTATTTTTGCAACTCAGAATTTTGATGATTACTCTGCTGAATTAGGGGAGTGAACAAAATGAGGTGACAGGCAAGGCCCGACTGTAGACATGCTTATTTATTTTATTTTTTTTAAAATTACTTTCATTAGGTTGATAGATTTTTAAAATTAATATGGATAAGAATGAAATGGAGTTGATTTTAATTGAGATTTTAATTTAAATACTTTAAAGACAGGACTTAGTACTGGTCCAACAGATGTGAAGGGGGTTTTGAGCCAGTAGGGGCCAGTGATTTTAAAATTCTTCTGGCCCAGATTTAAGTAAAATTACTCATTTTATGTGTAGTCCAGAATTTCAAAACAAAATGACAGTTGAATAGGAGGACAGTCTACATTTTCAGGCCAGTAAACAAAATCCTTAATGTCAAAGCCTGATAGATATTTACAGTGATGTAAAAGCAGTCACTTAATAGTATGCTGCAAAACAATATTATATACCTCATAGTTCTATGAACCAATTAGACATCTTCATTAACGCTCTTTTGTTCCACGGTCGCAGGAACTGTCTCCAAGCTAATAACAGTGTCACAATTTATTAGAGTCCTCCCGTTCAGCGTGTGGGCAGACTTACATTGCTCACTCCTTCTCCAACTATTTTTGTATATATTTTTATCAGTGATATATTATGAACTATTGAGTGGCTTCCCCGTATCTTGATGAGTTCCATTATAATACATAATGAAGTTCTGACAGGTCGAGATATTCACAAACTTGTTTTTGTCATTATCTGGACATGTATTAATAGATAGCATTCCCTTTTGCATTGTTACTGTATATATGCTACTTAAAAAGTAGCAGTCATATTGAACCATATGTATGTGAACCATCTACCTGTCTCTTGCTTACATTGTGTATCTTGTTTGTTGATTTATACTTCTTGAAATAAACAATTTGGGAAAGAATTTTGAAAATCGCACCTTTTCATTTTGTCTCCTATGAAATGTAAAATGTGTCTTATCATTGATTTTCAGTGGTAATTGGTAAGAAATTGGAAATACATCCGCCCTCTCAATCACCACATAAAGTTTACAGTGAAGAAAAGAATTGCTTGACCAATTAGACACACTTTAAATATTCGTTTCTTTGTGTAATGTGTGGATATTTCAGGTGGAGGTAACCTAGTGTACTCAGCTCCTACGAGTGGTAGCAGAGTTACTCATCATGAAGAGTCTAAGTTTAATGTGTGGATATTTCAGGTGGCGGTAACCTAGTGTACTCAGCCCCTACGAGTGGTGGCAGAGTTACTCATCATGAAGAGTCTGAGTGTAATGTGTGGATATTTCAGGTGGAGGTAACCTAGTGTACTCAGCTCCTACGAGTGGTGGCAGAGTTACTCATCATGAAGAGTCTGAGTGTAATGTGTGGATATTTCAGGTGGAGGTAACCTCGTGTACTCAGCTCCTACGAGTGGTGGCAGAGTTACTCATCATGAAGAGTCTTAAGTGTAATGTGTGGATATTTCAGGTGGAGGTAACCTAGTGTACTCAGCTCCTACGAGTGGCGGTAAGACACTGGTGGCAGAGTTACTCATCATGAAGCGAGTGCTGGAGACAAAGAGGAAAGCCATCCTCATCCTGCCGTTTGTCTCCGTCGCCAGAGAGAAGATGATGTACTTACAGGTAAGCTATATCACCCCCGCTTTATTCCCCATGTCCAACCCTGTCCTGACTCTCATTATTCTGTGATAATTAGCAATTAACAGTTTATGCATAATACATGTTTTTTTTGTTAGATGATTATCACTTTTGATTGGTGTAGATAGATATTGCTTTTGTTTTGGGATGTGTGAATTAACACTGAATGATCTGTTATAAAGTATATGTAACACCATCTTGCTTCTCAGTGCATCCGGTTCAATATCCGGCCGTGTTGAGATTGAAATCATGATACAATTTCACATATGAACTGAGGCCTGTGCCTAAAGGGTTAACCCGTTGTCCTTGTAAATCTGTGACCGGGTGGGTTGTCATGTCAAGGACCTGCGACATGACAATTCAGTGAGGCAGCACTATATCTGCTACAAGTAGGTCTCATCACGAAATGACTGAAATAGTGTTGAAAATGATGTAAAACCCCAAACAAACAAGCAAATCGGTGGATTCAATAACAAAAAATATGCATTTTGAATGTTGCATGGATTTGTTTGTGTTCGTGATTGGACTTTAAAAGAAAAAAATATCCCCACCATTTATTTATACGAGCAAGTCATATGATTTGACTCGACAAATCTGTGGATATTTCTGAGGAAAAAAAATGGGAAAGTGTTCCTTTAAGGGAATAATATCTTTTCAATTTATTTCTGAATCATAAAAATAATTTTGATGGTCCCTCATGGCCCCTCAAATTTACAGATGTGACAAAAAATATAAAATGTAGTACTTTATGCTTATTTTTTCTTTTAAAGTCCCATCATATTTTGACATCAGGTCAGTATTTTCAGGACATTCCAAACTGCTGTCTTAAACAAGTTTCACACTTGCAGATTTTGACATTTTCCAGAATAGTGTTTTTGAACTTATGTAGCCATTAGTAGAAGGGCTTAATACCTATTGTTATGATATGGGAGAAAAAGAGGGATGATCCTTTGAACTTTTGTTTACAAGTTACATATGGCCATGTCTACCGGTACTTTTATTGTTGACAACACAGATTATTACAGTACCTCTTTTGACAAATTTGTCACAAGGTATTAAATTGAAAAAGCATGAGTTCAAAAAGAAAAAGCAATAGTTAAAAAAGTTGGTCAAAAGTGGCGAGGTCATCAAAGAGATTCGACCAACTGGACAAAGCAAACTGAGAGGTTTATCTGTCAGATCTACAGGGCAGCTGATGTTTGGTGGTTGTTGCAGAGCATGTTCCAGGATGTTGGCGTGAGAGTGGAGGGCTACATGGGGAGCCTCAGTCCTGCCGGAGGATGGGAGGCTGTAGACGTGGCAGTCTGCACCATAGAGAAAGCAAACAGCTTAGTCAACAGACTGATGGAGGACGACAAAATTAGCACTCTGGGTGCGTAAAGAATTCAAGCTATTCTTAACTGAAATAACTTACACCAAGCTTCTGTGATGTTGTCCTTTAATTATCACTTTGCGTTGATCACCATGGTGATATTTTGTTATGGCTAACAATGCCCGAGAGTATGGAATAACAGGTTTTGTTTATATCTCCAAGAGAAAAATCATTTTCTGACAAAATTTGGCTCATTGATGAATTTGATATTTGAAAGTATTTGCCTATCCCAATACTCTTAAATCAAGAATAGCATAAGAGTAACATTTGGTATGAAATGCATACGGAGCAAATGACATGCATAGCCAAATGAGTACATATAGGACAAAATAAGGACACTATTAAGTCACAAAGAAGATGTGCTCGATCAAATAGACCCACACCACAGTCAAGTATGACCCCATGCAGTAAGAACATGCCCATTGTGACATTATTGCTAATTAGGTCACATTAGGCATTAGGCATTAGGTATTTTGACTTTAACTGATGAATTGTTGGAAGTTTCCACATTGTGCTGTGATTCCAGCCTCAGCGGTGCCATTATATAGAGTCTCCTGCTTTGTTTGCAGGTATCATCGTGGTCGATGAGCTCCACCTATTGGGAGATACTCACCGAGGCTACCTCCTAGAACTGCTACTCACCAAGATCAGATACACCTCAAACAAAATTACAACGCAAGTCCAAACATTGCAGCCATTGATATTACATCCATACCCTAATCATTTTTTTTTATTAAAATCTCATTTTACCTTAATGTTTAATGTTCCTTACCCAAAAAAATCTTTAAATTTTCTTTTTAAATATTTGAAAAATTCCAAATGTTCCTCTATTATAAATGGTTGGCTATGTTGTTGCTGTTTAGGGAGAGTACGTCAGGGGTACAGATAGTGGGTATGAGTGCCACTCTGCCTAACCTGGACCTACTGGCTGCCTGGCTCAGTGCTGACCTCTACAGGACAGACTTCAGACCTGTGCCACTGGAGGAGTGTGTCAAGGTGGGCGCCACCATCTATGACAATAGCATGAAGGCCGTGCGGGACCTGGACAGAGAGTTGAGGTTCAGCGGGGATGATGACCATATATTGCCCTTGTGCCTGGAGACTCTATGTGACGGCCACGCCGTGCTTATATTCTGCCCCACTAAGAGCTGGTGTGAAAAACTCTCGCTAACTATCGCCAAGGAGTTCTACAAACTCAACAAACAGCCCCAGCCCCAGCCCCAGCCACAGGGTATAGAGAACATTGAAAGCATCATTAACATAAGCTTTCTGAGCAATTAAGCCATCAAAACTTGTTCTACTTTCAAAGTTTTAAACAAGATCATTTTCAGTTATAGTCATAGACCTAACACTTATTCCAGATATTTTTTTCTCTCAACCAACTCCTCCAGTTAAACTGATCCATTTTTTTTTTCTAAACATAAATTTCTGAATATATAATGTCTAAAAATATGTGTTTTCTTTTTATTATTTGAGGAGCAGGATTTGTTCTGGCTAGCAGCCTCATCAGAGTAGATTTAAAAGTGAAAGTGTTACGCGATGTGGTGGAGCAGCTGAGGCGGACGCCAGCCGGCCTAGATCCAACCCTGGCCCGGATCATACCCCACGGAGTCGCATATCACCACGCTGGTATAGCTCACATTCCATATTACACATCTCTACAACAAATTGTTCTTTGTGTGTGTGTGTGTGTGTGTGTGTGTGTGTGTGTATGTATGTATGTATGTATGTATATATAATATATATATATATATATATATATATATATATATATATATATATATATATATATATATATATAATGTTTATTCATCTATCTTATGGAACTCTTATATTTTTTAGTTTAAATTTTGTTTGTGTCACATACTTTCCGTCACACAGGTTTGACGTTTGATGAGCGTGACATAATTGAGGGAGCTTTTAGACAAGGGGCACTGCGCGTACTAGTGGCGACCTCTACGTTATCATCCGGTGTGAACCTTCCTGCCCGGAGAGTCATCATCAGAACGCCAATATTCCACGGCAAGATTATCAGCACTCTGACTTATAAGCAGATGATTGGCCGAGCTGGCAGGAAAGGGGTCGATACAAAAGGTGACTCAATTATATATCCTAAATTAGCAAAGCTCCAGAAGTTAAAAATGTTGTGATCTGTTAAAAAAATATTGGGGGAAATGCCAAATTTACCAAAGATTGTGGTTATTTTAGTATAAAGGTAGCAGGAAATACACCCAGCTTTACTAGAAATCGTCCAAAACATTTAAAAGTTCATATGTAATATTAACAATTATATAATTGTGTCTAATGGGCATCTCTAATTTTGGAGATACTTAATGGCAATAGAAGCCATTGATGCAGAGCAAACACATTAATAATAGAATATATAATAGTATTGACTGCAGGATATTAGTAGATTAATAAATTAACAAGAGCAATATGACCTCAGGTGGATATTCCCCTCCAAAATATGTGATCAGATATAATATCTTAATTACTTTAATTCCGTTCTCTATTTGTTCTGTACTTTTGATAAAATTGCAAACATGACTATCTTAATGTAATCTTTATTTTAAAGGTGAAAGCGTCTTGGTATGTAAAACAAGCGAGCGTACCAAGGCGACGACTCTGGTGCACTCCGAGCTGCCTGCAGTCCAGAGCTGCCTGGCCAGGAGTGGTAGCTCCCTCAGTAACAGCCTCAAGAGGGCCATCCTGGAGGTGGTGGCAAGCGGGGTGGCCTCTACCCCGGCCCAGGTCTCCAGCTACGCCCACTGCACCCTGCTGGCGGCCTCCATGCAGGGCGCAGACGGGCGGGGTGGAGACGGGCAGGGCGCAGACTGGCAGGGCACGCCCATACAGGCCTGCATCGAGTTCCTCGTCGAACATGAATTCATCTCATTAAGAAAAACTGCTCAGTCAGGTAAACTGTATTTATCAATAGTCAATCTTTTTATTCTTCCTCAAGATGTCTGTTTTTCTGCTCTCTTTTCAAATTTGAGCATTTGCTTTTTGTATGGTATTTAAAGTATTGTGACATTCATGTATCTGTGTATATGGCCCATATTGCAGATCATGGTAAATTTCAGCTGGGTCTGTGGATTATATCTTTTCCATAGAAAGTTTTATGGGGGGTTGTGGCAAGTTATTTGTTACAATGTAATGCATGTAGGTCATGATGTCATAAAGTAAGTTGTATAATTGTATTGTATGTCTGGGATCAGTCCTGTGACATATTTCAAAGTTTGAAGAACTTCAGATCTCCAAATTTCCCATGTTTAAAGTTGTTTTACTGCCTGAATAGATAATGTTAACTCACCTGTGTATATAAAATATAAAGCCTGACACCTAATAGTGGTAATCCAACATATGGCACTGTGAATGCAGTGCAGGTAAAGGTAAAATTTGGGCTTTTGTGTTTTTGCTGGGACACAGAAACTTTGTTTTCTGCTCTTGGCAGCCATGTTGAATCTAAATGAGTGATTGGGCTAGAAATAGTCCGTGGGCAAATTAAATGTACAATAAAGACAAGTAATATTTTATGCATGTTTGTTGTATGGTAAGTGATTTTTGATGTTTATGGTTGGATTTAAGGGGTTTATGTGTAAAACTGAGATATTTGGTACCAGTTGCTAGAGGCGTAGGAATTTGAGACTCTGGTGATTAGGCGCATAAATACTGGGTCAAGTCTGCCACACATGACTCTGGGATAGTTTTCTGGAGTGTCAGCAAGGGGATCAAGTGGATCCCTGAAAAACCCAAGTTGGGTCCCAGTTTTTCAGATAAATGCAGATAGGCAGGTGTGTTTAGCCAGAGAGGCTTGTTGCCTTCTTGGATGGCTACTCTTTAGGATAAATTCCATTATTTTTTTTAGTTATTAAGTCTGCTATTTTAGTGTTTTCCATTTTTATCAATAAGATTCATTCCTATTTTAGTTAATCAAATTTAGCCTCTTTGCAACTGGATACCAAGTTGGGTATTTTAAAGATTTCCTAAGTGTCAAGTTTGCATCCGGGATTGTTTCCCGTTAATAAACCAGCCTCATTCTAGCATAAATTCAGGGTGGGCTCATTTCCCATTCTGATTGGCCATTGTTAGATATCAGAATCCTTTCCGGGATTGTTTCCCGTTCTAATATAGCCCTGTCATATATCAGATTTGCATCTGGGATTGTTTCTCATTAGCAAATCAGCCTCATTCTCGCATAATTCAGTTTGGGCTCATTTCCCGTTCTGAATTGCTATAGTTAAATATCAGTGTCCACTCCGGGATTGTTTCCCGTTCTAAATTGCCATTATTATATATCAGAATCCACTCCGGGATTGTTTCCCGTTCTGAATTGCCATTATTATATATCAGAATCCTCTCCGGGATTGTTTCCCGTTCTAAATTGCCATTATTATATATCAGAATCCACTCTGGGATTGTTTCCCGTTCTAAAACAGCCCTGTCAGATATCAGGTTCGCACCCGGGATCGTTTCCCTTTAGCAACCAATCCTATTTTAGTATAATTCAGTTTGGGTACATTTCCCGTTCTGAATTACCATTGTCTAATATCAGAATCCTTTCTGGGATTCCCAATCCTTTTCCATATTATTTCCCGTTCTAAAACAGCTTTGTCCGGCGTTAGATTTGCATCCGGGATTGTTTCCCATGAGCGAACTAGCCATATCCTTTATCAAATATCAGATTCCCTTTCCATACTATTTCCCGTTCTAAATCGTCATTCGTTTTCTATCAGAATAACACCCAAAATCATTCCCGTTCTGGACCGTCAATGTTTCACATAGGTTTATCAATTGGGGTTTATAGTATGAATTGTTGAATGTAAGCAGATGACTATCAGAGATCTTGTATATTAAGATATTGCACAGTTATTGTAAGGGCATGAGAGTGTAGTTCCCATGTTTCCTGATGATAAGATTGGCGTGAGGTCATGTGTTGACAGTCTTCGGTGCATGTATGGCATGAGATAATGGCTGTGGATGACCTTACAGATGTTTGTATGTGTTCGTAGCATTTAATAAATATTGGATATTAGTTGCCAAAGTTGTTGTCTTTATTCTTAGGCCAGTTAAAAGCTACCACTTATTCACAGTCAGTTTATAGTGTTTTTCTGAATCATAATTTATATGTGCGAATCGTAATCCCCGACACCTAGTGGGAAGCCTAGACCCTCTGACTCGCTACAAATTTTTGGTGGCAGCGGTGGGATGTGATGTTTAAGGCACTATAGTACTCAGGGAGTAATTGCAGTGTTTTATCACGCATCCAGTGATACGAACTCACCTTTCAGAGGTACCATTCTGAAGTTTTAGGAAATTTCTGCAAATGTGAAAGTGACCTGTGGTCATATAGTATGGCATACATGCAAACGAGATCAAAGTGTCAGGCTCAAGTAGAGTCAGACAGTGAATTGGATGGTGGTTCTCAGTCTCTTAGACCAAATACACCACAATTGATGCAAAATTTGTCATCAAAGGAAGGAACCCCCAAAGACAATTTGTCCTTGTTCCAAAGATTACTCTCCAAGAGGACTAGTCCCAAACGAGTATTCTCGACTCCGCCATCAGGAGGTATGGCTGAGGTTCAATCAAAGGCCTGGGACTGTGGGGATGGAGGTGTGAACATGTCAAGTGTTAGTGCACAGCTTCAGAATGAGATGGGATCACAAGTTGAGTTCTCAGACAGTGAGGCTGAGGTGTCTAGCCACAAGCAAGTGGTAAAATCCTTGAAAGAAGGATTGTCAGAAGCATTATCGTCTGTGGCGACAGCAGTAAAGCGAATGGGTGAGGAGATGAGAGATTTGAAAAATGTAGTTCAAGCAGCTCTCGTTCACGGTGACAAGAAATCCCCTTTTGTCCGGCAGATGAGCTCAGGTAGAGGGACAAAGGGACGAATTCCGGTTAAGCCAGCTAGGGCAAAGCGGCAGGTGACCAGTCTCACCCAGGGTGAGCAAGGTCAGGATAACCTTTGTCAAGGTCATGTTGCCAAGGTCACAAAGAGGGATCCACACACATCTCAGGTGCACAAGAATCGCACTTTGGTACAAGATTTCTTGGTTTTGAATGATAGTTCTAGTTCAGAATCTGAGTCCGTACTCTCTGATTCAGAAATTGAAGGATCCAGTGAGGAGCATCATGTAGCACCCGTGCAGTGTTTCAATGTTGACAAAAGTAGACAATGGGTGAAAATCCCATCATATACAGGAAAAGGAGAAGAGTGGGAGGTATGGTTTAATAGGTTTGAAGAAGCCGCACAAAGGAGAAATTGGGATGAGAGTAGGAAGTTGGATGAATTATTGATCAGGATGCAGGGGAGTGCTGGTGAATTTGTGTATGGTCAATTGAAGAAGTCGGTACGCAGGAAGTACAAGTTGTTGACAAGAGAAATACACAATAGGTTTCATGTTGTGGAAACTGCAAAATCATATAGAATAAAGTTTGCCCATAGGGATCAAAAGGCTAATGAGTTGGTTGAAGATTACGCGGCAGAGTTGCGTAGATTATATGGAAAAGCCTATCCAAAACGGGGGCAAGCGACACGTCAGGAGGATTTGCTGCGAAGATTCCTGGAAGGTTTAAGTGATGATAAGGTTCGATTTCAAGTGGAATATGTAAAAGAACCTGATTCATTAGAAGAAGCAGTGTTGGAAGTCATTAAGTTTTTGGATATAAAGAGGAAAGGGCAGATTGACTGCAGTGAAAGAGAGCGCAGATTGAAGAAAACTCGTGCAGTAAAAGATATGCAGAGTGAGATTGAATACTCAGAGATGTCAGGTTCTGAGGAGGACAGGGTGGCAAGAGTTCCAAGTAAAAATGGAAAGTTTACAAGTGATGCAACACGGCAGGGGTCGTTAGAGGAGAAAGTTAAGGGAGAAAAGAAATTGAATACGGACACGAAAGATTCAGTATACCTCCCAGATAAAGTGGTTGAGGCAATCACAGAGACAATCGTTGGTGTGTTGTCGCACAAGTATTGCCCAGAGCCGAGATCTCAGAGTTTTGAGTCGAAACCTGATTGGAGGAATACCGGGTTTACACCTGGTGGTGAGCACAAAGGTAGTGATCAAAGGAACAGAAAGCCAAGGGGGAACTGCTTTCTGTGTAATCAGCCAGGCCACATTATGAGAAATTGCCCAGTGCGTTCAGCGGCTCCGCCGAAGCTGCAGATGTCAGGTCAGGGTTGGTTACCTGCTCCGAGAGCTTTACCTACAATGGGTAGGCCTCCACGGCAGTTGGCAATGTGCCACAATCCACAGCTTGTTAATGGTTGCAACACTGTTGGATTGGTTCAAGATTCGGGTCATAATGCTGGTCCGGTAAGGCAATCAAATCCAGGAGTTGGGGTTCAGCATCAAAATACATTACCCAGTTCAAACCAGAAAAACTAGGCATGGTTGGCTTGGAGGGCCACAAGTCAACCATAGAATCTGGTGAGATAGGGGGTAATGATGTTGCTGGAATCCTGTTGGATGATACTGAGGAAATGATGAGGCGGAAAACTACTTTGTACAAAGGCGTATATATTGTTGGAAAGGTGGAGGGAGTTGATGTTACATTTACAGCAGATACAGGTGCAACTATTACTATAGTTTCTGAAAGAGTTTACAAAAAAATTCCAGAGGAGCAGAGACCTAAATTGAAAAGCGGCAATTTGTTGAGGGATGCCGCAGGTTATCCTTTGCAGGGAGCTGGTACAGCTATTTTGTCATTGGAGTTAGGAGGATTTAAAGTCCAAAAGTCAGTGGCGGTGGCCGACATAGAAGATGAAGCACTTCTAGGAGCAGATATTCTAGTGGGCAGGGAAGAAGGGCCAGCAGATCTCTTGTTGA
Source organism: Amphiduros pacificus (assembly GCA_949316495.1). Lineage (NCBI taxonomy): Eukaryota > Metazoa > Annelida > Polychaeta > Phyllodocida > Hesionidae > Amphiduros > Amphiduros pacificus. The sequence goes on along the minus strand of OX439007.1, from coordinate 7,090,414 downwards.
GTCAGAACAAGGTGGTTATAGGAGGATATGATATTCCGTGTATATCGGTAGGCCTTCATGAAGATGTTGTAAGGCGTGCAGTGGCAGCCGATCACTATATAATTCCCGGAGGAACAGAGATGATTATTGATGCATTTGTTGAATGTTTGGAAGGGAGGTGTTGCCGGTTGCAAACCTCAGAATTATGCAGTCATGGAGGTATGGGAAGGCAAGAGTGTGCCTTATTTGAACCGTCCATGGGGTTTTGTGAGAAGAATCGTTTAGTTTTAGCATCTAGTTTGGTGGATGATGCAAATTTTGTTACAGTCAAGATCCGGGTGATGAATCCGTTTGATGAGGATGTGTCCATCAAGCAGGATACTGTTTTAGGCCAAGTGGAACCGATATTCGGGAATGATGTTGCTTTGTTATGCCCTTGTGAAGATGAGACAGAGGTTGACAATTTCTATGATAGGCGCCCTATCCTTAGGAACAATGAATCGGGTGATGCTGTGAGGCTCTCAAGACAGGTTTCGGAAAAGGATGATGGGTCACTGGCAAGAGATGTTCCAAACCATTTGACAGATTTGTATAATGATGCTATTGCAGGCAGGAGTCTGGACGAGAAAAAGAAAATAGCTCAGCTTTTGGCCGAATATGGAGATTGTTTCTCTAAAGATGATTATGATTTAGGTAGAACTCAGTTGATGGAATTTGAAATTCCAACTGGAGATGCAGCACCTGTAAGGCAACCTCCACGCCGTGTCCCTTTAGCATATGCCGGAGCAGATTTGAAAGCCATAGAAAAGTTGAAAAAGCAAGGAGTTATCAGGGAATCTACATCACCATGGGCATCACCACTAGTCTTTGTGAGACGTAAAGATGGTGATACGCGTGTATGTGCAGATTATAGAGCGGTCAATCACCTGGTGAAACGTGATGCATTTCCCATTCCACGTATCCAGGATTGCCTGGATGCCATATCTGGCGCACGCTGCTTTGCAACTCTCGATATGACGGCCGGATATAGTCAGGTCCCAGTCAAGGAAGAGGATATTCCAAAGACAGCAATCATTTGTAAATACGGATTGTTTGAGCATGTGACCATGCCGTTCGGGTTCACCAATGCATCAGCTTTGTTTCAAAGACTGATGGAGTTGGCATTGAGTGGTTTACAGTGGAGCTCATGCCTCATATATATAGATGATGTGATCGTGTTTGCAGAGACTTTCGATGAGCTCATTTCTAGGTTGAGAGCTGTTTTAGACAGAGTGCGGCAAGCGAATCTAAAATTGAAACCCCGGAAATGTAAGCTTATGAAGGAGGAAGTTGAATTTTTGGGACACGTAGTCTCAAAACAGGGGGTTTTGCCAAATCCTATGAATGTTGCAAAAGTGTTAGAATGGTTGCCACCCAAAACTCCTACTGAAGTGCGTCAGTTTTTAGGACTGACCAGTTACTATAGAAGGTTTATCAAGGATTATGCCAAAATAGCCAAACCATTGTCAGAGTTGACAAAGAAGGATATTACATTCCAATGGTCTGGGAGCTGTCAGCAAGCATTTGAAAAGCTCAAAGGGGCACTTGTTGGGCCAAGTGTCATGGCATTTCCAAGAGATGTTGGTCAGTACATACTAGATGCCGATGCTTCAAATCTAGCCATAGGGGCAGTCCTCAGCCAGATTCAAGATGGCCATGAAAGGGTCATTGCTTATGCGAGTCGCACATTAAGCAAGACTGAGGAGAACTGGTGTATAACAGACAAAGAACTCTTGGCAGTGAAACATTTTATGGAGTATTTCAGGCAGTATTTGTTAGGAAGGAATTTTCTGGTCCGATCAGATCATGCATCTTTGAAATGGTTGTACAGTTTCAAGGAGCCGAAGGGTAGAATAGCTAGATGGCTAGAGATAATGTCTGCTTATGATTATGAGTTAGAACATAGGCCAGGATTGCAGCATGGAAATGCGGATGCCATGTCTCGGTGTCCGAACATTAGGGACTGCACATGTGATTTGGTGGACGATCTTGAAGATCTGAAATGTGGTCCATGTTCAAAATGCAGGAAAAGGGCAAAGGATATGTTCAGTACATTTTCACCCAGTGAGGTGAAAGACGAACAGGAAGGTCCTGAGGCAATAAGATTGGCTAAAGATGGGCCAGGGCCTAAAAATACATTGCCAGAGGTTATAGCATCATTGCCTGGTGGTAATTCTGTGGCGCAGCTGAGGAAATTACAGAATGATGATTTAGATATTGCAACTATTCTGAAATGGTTAGATACGGGAAGTAAACCATTTGGGTCAGAGGTTGCAAGTGCAAGTCCAACAGTTAGACACTATTGGAACTATTGGGACAGTCTTTTAGTCAAAGATGGTGTCTTGTTCAGGAAATATTACAAGTCAAACGAAACTGGGTATTATCACCAGTTTGTGGTACCAAGGGTCTTACGAAGAGACATATTGCAGTCCATGCATAGCAGTTTGTTGAGTGGTCATTTAGGAGTTAAGAAAACATTGGAAAAAACTAAGCAAAGATTTTACTGGTATGGAATTAAAGAGGACGTGACGATATATATCGCAGGTTGCGATGAGTGTGGTGCCAACAAAATTCCAAGCAAGAAACCCAAAGCCCCACTGGGAGATATGCGGGTAGGCGCTCCATTGGATAGGTTGTGTACAGACATATTTGGTCCTCTCCCATGCACCCCAAGGGGAAACAAATATGTATTGGTTGTCACAGATTCATTCTCAAAATGGGTTGAGATATATGCTGTTCCAGATCAGACTGCTGAGACATGTGCCCGAGTGCTTTTGAATGAGTTCTTAAGCAGATATGGTTGTCCGCTTGCACTGCATAGTGACCAGGGCCGCAATTATGAGAGTCTGGTATTTGCAGAGTTGTGCAAAATGTTGGAGATACGAAAGACTCGGACATCTCCAAGAAATCCCAAGTGCAATGGTCAGGCAGAGAGATTCATGCGCACTATGATACGAATGATAAGAGCTTATTTGAAAGGCCAACAAAGAGAGTGGGACCTCCATCTAGGATGTCTCGCTGGTGCATATAGGGCTACTCCTCATGAAAGTACTGGTCTCACACCAAATCTGATTATGCTTGGACGTGAGGTGCGGTTGCCAGCCGAAGTAGTGTTCGGTATGGGAGTAACACCAGTTGGTGATCCCATAGAAACCTATGGCGACTATGTGACAAAATTGCGTGATCTCATGGCAAAGGCTCATAGAGTCACTTCAAAGTATTTGGAGAAAAAGGCCAGTCGACGCAAAGAAAATTATGATGTGAAGTGTAAAGAACACTGCTACCGTTCTGGTGATCTGGTATGGTTCCGTAATGAAGTAAGGCATGAGGGGCTGTGTCCCAAGTTGCAAATGCCCTACACAGGTCCAGTTCTTGTTCTGGATCGACTACTTGATCCAGTTGGATGCTAAGGGTCGGAAAAGAAATGTTCATCATGATAAATTGAAGCCCTATAAAGGTGAGGCAGAACTCAGATGGAAAGCAGCAGCTTTGGCAGCACATCAGAGCTGTTAGGGGGGGAAATGGGTATTCCCATCATGACGTTTTTTTGGGAGGATTTTTTTATAGTCCTCAGAGGGCATGGTAACCAGTTGCAAACCAGGAAATATGTTAATCACCTTGTAGGTGTGTTGTCTAATATTTCTATAAAATTTCAGGATGGTACGAGCAAGTCGTAATTCAAGGGGCAGGGTGTATGAATGTAAAGAATGCAAGATGTGGAGGGGAGAGAAGAATCCCGCCATCTGGCATGTGACGAGCGTGCACGTGCGTAATTTGGAGGAGTGCAAATTTTATTGTGCACTGTGCGGATTCAGGGGCACGTCCCTTGAACAGCTAAGAGGGCATCCGACAAAGGGGACACCAGCGGTGCAAAGGAGGCATGCGGAAAAGAAGAAGGTCATGGCAGCCGATTCCCCCGATGGCATGTTTTTTTATCGTCAACCCACATGGAGTAGACCCCATGTCCATGTTGGGCAAGTGGGGAGAAGAGGAGTCTGCAAAATATTTTGCGAAGAAGGACGCGGAGTCCCGCAAAAGGAAAAGGGAGAGATCGATAGAAAAGGGAAAGGGGAAAAGTGTCAAGACACGGATAGCAGAGCCCACATTGAAGAAGTTACGACGAGATAATGTGTGCTCCCCAGAATCATCGCCAGATTTTGACAAGGAAGTGGAGTTTGAATTGGTCGAGGTGGTCAGCGAGCAGCCAGTGGTTCTTTCCGTGAAGACCTCTGGAGTGACAGAGAAGTCTGTCTCAGACACCCTTGTTGGGTCGGTTTCCAGTATATCAACAGGTCGTGGTGAAGAAGCTCCTACGGATTCTAGCGAGGCGCCGGTAAGGTCTGTTCCAGACACCCATGTTGGGTCAGGTGCCAGTACATCAACGTGTAGTAGGCAGGAAGCTCCAGTGGAGTCCAGTGTGGAACTTATAAGTCCTGTTGCAGACACCCTTGTTGGGTCGGTTTCCAGTATATCAACTGGTCGTGGTGAAGAAGCTCCCACGGATTCTAGCGAGGCGCCGGTAAGGTCTGTTCCAGACACCCATGTTGGGTCAGGTGCCAGTACATCAACGTGTAGTAGGGAGGAAGCTCCTATGAAGTTCAGTGTGGCACAGATAAGTTCCGTTCGAGACACCCATGTTGGGTCAGGTGCCAGTACATCAACGTGTAGAAGGGAGGAAGCTCCAGTGAAGTCAAGTGTGGCGCCGATAGGATCTGTTCAAGACACCCATGTTGGGTCAGGTGCCGGAATATCAACATGTCGTAGAGAGGAAGCTCCTGTGGAGTCAAGTGGGGCGCCGATAAGATCTGTTCAAGACACCCATGTTGGGTCAGGTGCCGGAATATCAACATCTCATAGGGAGGAAGCTCCTATGAAGTCCAGTGTGGCACAGATAAGTTCCGTTCAAGACACCCATGTTGGGTCAGGTGCCAGTAGAGCAAAGTGTAGTAGTGAGGAGGCTCCTGTGGAGTCGGTGGTGCCGATAAGGTCTTTTCAAGACACCCTTATCGGGTCGGGTGCCAGAGTGGCAGTATGTCAGCAAGAGGAGGCTCCTGTGGTGGGGAATACAATATCAGGAAGGTCTGAGTCAGAAACTGATGTTTCTGTGGAAATGGTTCCTGCGCTGAAGCCCCTTGTGGGGTTGTGTGCGCCTGAGTTGCAGGCCGAGACGGATCATGCGTTGGTAGTGGCAGCTAAGTCTGTGACCTCTGGGTCACCTGCCCCAGTGCGGTCTAGTTTGGTTGTTAAGGAGAGAGTGGCTCCAAGGAATCCGGTGGTGCCCGTTGTGCCGCAAGATGAAGATCCGCCATCCTGGTTGGAGGAATTCTCCAATAGGATGTTCCTGGGAATGTCGTCCGCCCTAAGCTTACATATGAGGGACATCATGGCACCAGTAGTTTCATCTTTGGCGGACGTCGCTGTTGGTTTGGAAGCCAACCGGCTGGGTATCCAGGAGTTGGGGGGCGTGCTTCAGACTTATACTGCGGACAATGTCAGGGTGCTCAAGGAGGTGAGAAGAATGTCCGAAAATTTGGCACATTTGCCTGGATTGGAGTTGGAAGCTTCCAAAGTGTCTGCAGCCATTGATGGCGCTTCTCGGAAGGTGGAGGCATTGCATAATGCAGTCGACCGTTCACGGATAGAACAGGGAAGGTCCTACAACCTAATGAGGGAAACTCTGATCGAACAAACGAAGAGGCTCGACCGACAAACGAGAATACTTGAGGCAGCACATACTCCGGACCAAGTTCGAAGATTAAGTTCGTTATTTAGATCAGAGATCCGGGATCACAGAAAGGACTCAAAAGTAGAGTTTGAGCGGATGTGGAAAAAATAAATCTGTGGACATTAAGAACGCTCAGACATTTGTATAAAGTAATTGTATTTTGATGTGATTTGTGCATTGGATGAATTGTGTTTAAATGTTCATATAGGTATTGAAGGATTTTGCCATATTGAAGCTTGTATTATATGTTTTTATTTCAGGGATATCACGAGGACGTGATATATTAAGTGGGGGGGATAATGTGACATTCATGTATCTGTGTATATGGCCCATATTGCAGATCATGGTAAATTTCAGCTGGGTCTGTGGATTATATCTTTTCCATAGAAAGTTTTATGGGGGGTTGTTATTTGTTACAATGTAATGCATGTAGGTCATGATGTCATAAAGTAAGTTGTATAATTGTATTGTATGTCTGGGATCAGTCCTGTGACATATTTCAAAGTTTGAAGAACTTCAGATCTCCAAATTTCCCATGTTTAAAGTTGTTTTACTGCCTGAATAGATAATGTTAACTCACCTGTGTATATAAAATATAAAGCCTGACACCTAATAGTGGTAATCCAACATATGGCACTGTGAATGCAGTGCAGGTAAAGGTAAAATTTGGGCTTTTGTGTTTTTGCTGGGACACAGAAACTTTGTTTTCTGCTCTTGGCAGCCATGTTGAATCTAAATGAGTGATTGGGATAGAAATAGTCCGTGGGCAAATTAAATGTACAATAAAGACAAGTAATATTTTATGCATGTTTGTTGTATGGTAAGTGATTTTTGATGTTTATGGTTGGATTTAAGGGGTTTATGTGTAAAACTGAGATATTTGGTACCAGTTGCTAGAGGCGTAGGAATTTGAGACTCTGGTGATTAGGCGCATAAATACTGGGTCAAGTCTGCCACACATGACTCTGGGATAGTTTTCTGGAGTGTCAGCAAGGGGATCAAGTGGATCCCTGAAAAACCCAAGTTGGGTCCCAGTTTTTCAGATAAATGCAGATAGGCAGGTGTGTTTAGCCAGAGAGGCTTGTTGCCTTCTTGGATGGCTACTCTTTAGGATAAATTCCATTATTTTTTTTAGTTATTAAGTCTGCTATTTTAGTGTTTTCCATTTTTATCAATAAGATTCATTCCTATTTTAGTTAATCAAATTTAGCCTCTTTGCAACTGGATACCAAGTTGGGTATTTTAAAGATTTCCTAAGTGTCAAGTTTGCATCCGGGATTGTTTCCCGTTAATAAACCAGCCTCATTCTAGCATAAATTCAGGGTGGGCTCATTTCCCATTCTGATTGGCCATTGTTAGATATCAGAATCCTTTCCGGGATTGTTTCCCGTTCTAATATAGCCCTGTCATATATCAGATTTGCATCTGGGATTGTTTCTCATTAGCAAATCAGCCTCATTCTCGCATAATTCAGTTTGGGCTCATTTCCCGTTCTGAATTGCTATAGTTAAATATCAGTGTCCACTCCGGGATTGTTTCCCGTTCTAAATTGCCATTATTATATATCAGAATCCACTCCGGGATTGTTTCCCGTTCTGAATTGCCATTATTATATATCAGAATCCTCTCCGGGATTGTTTCCCGTTCTAAATTGCCATTATTATATATCAGAATCCACTCTGGGATTGTTTCCCGTTCTAAAACAGCCCTGTCAGATATCAGGTTCGCACCCGGGATCGTTTCCCTTTAGCAACCAATCCTATTTTAGTATAATTCAGTTTGGGTACATTTCCCGTTCTGAATTACCATTGTCTAATATCAGAATCCTTTCTGGGATTCCCAATCCTTTTCCATATTATTTCCCGTTCTAAAACAGCTTTGTCCGGCGTTAGATTTGCATCCGGGATTGTTTCCCATGAGCGAACTAGCCATATCCTTTATCAAATATCAGATTCCCTTTCCATACTATTTCCCGTTCTAAATCGTCATTCGTTTTCTATCAGAATAACACCCAAAATCATTCCCGTTCTGGACCGTCAATGTTTCACATAGGTTTATCAATTGGGGTTTATAGTATGAATTGTTGAATGTAAGCAGATGACTATCAGAGATCTTGTATATTAAGATATTGCACAGTTATTGTAAGGGCATGAGAGTGTAGTTCCCATGTTTCCTGATGATAAGATTGGCGTGAGGTCATGTGTTGACAGTCTTCGGTGCATGTATGGCATGAGATAATGGCTGTGGATGACCTTACAGATGTTTGTATGTGTTCGTAGCATTTAATAAATATTGGATATTAGTTGCCAAAGTTGTTGTCTTTATTCTTAGGCCAGTTAAAAGCTACCACTTATTCACAGTTAGTTTATAGTGTTTTTCTGAATCATAATTTATATGTGCGAATCGTAATCCCCGACACCTAGTGGGAAGCCTAGACCCTCTGACTCGCTACAGTATTAAAATTTGCCAAGAAATGTCAATTGTTTTAGGCTAATTGTAGTTATGCAACAGCGTGGAGTCTGGGCGTAACAATGTCTGCTCTCATTTTGGAAACCACAGGACAACCCCTATAAAACTGATAGAGTTGTCACATGGTATTTGGGTTTTTGTGTGTTTATGCAGCCCAAAGTGTATACCCGACTAAAGTGGATATCCAACAAAAAATTATTTCATTTTATTTCTCAAATAAAATCCATGTTATCAATTCAAAGGAAATTATTTATTGTGATCAGTTGGAGAGATATGAAAATGTTCTGATGCCTTCTTGCAATCTGCTGTCAGTCCGTCCATCCATCCATCTGTCAATACCAAATTCTGACCTTTCGAATGACCTTGGGAAGAATATAGTTATGATTTATGTCAGTGGCTTGTTGTCTACTACTAGTGAATACACACTTGAGACCAATTTTATCAACAACTCAGATGCAAGTATAATACAGTGCAGACGGCCGTTTGAATATCAAAATATCGAAGCAATTTCCTTGGACGCAGCTATATGTTTGTGAGCAGTGGCCATGTTTTTCCAGGTGGTGGTGATGTGGAGCAGTACCTTCCCACTCAGCTGGGGTCTGCCGTCCTGGCCTCCGCCCTCTCCCCAGATGAGGGCCTCCTCGTCTTCTCCGAACTCCAGCAAGCCAGGAAGTGCTTTGTGCTGGAAAATGAACTCCACATCATCTATCAGGTTGGAACATAGAATTAAAATTGAAAACATAAAACCACAAAAAAATTTTATTCTATGTGTAAACCTTTCATTGTCTCCTTTTTGTTAAGTGTCTTTGTAAAATATAGTGTTGCCACCTTTTCAAATTGTTCTAAAAAAAATACAAATGTCCAATACTGTGAAGAATAAAAATTCATACAAAAAGGTATATGGAAGACTATTTTTGAATGTAAATATTTCTGTGGACAATATTTTTCAAGATATCAATATTTTTTCGTTTTGGAAGGTGACCCCAATTTACATGAGTGATGTGGCTGCAAATCTGGACTGGTACCAGTACCTGTGTCTGTGGGAGAACCTATCAGCGGACATGAAGCGGGTAGCACAGCTTGTCGGGGTGAAGGAGAACTTCCTGGCAAAGGCCGTGCGTGGACGGGTGCCATCCACCACCGCAGAACAGGTCAGGGTCCTCAGCGTGCATAAACGCTTCTACATTGCGCTAGTCTTGCGGGATCTGGTCAATGAGATGCCGCTGGCAGCGGTCGCGTCCAAGTATAGCTGTCCCAAGGGAATGCTTCAATCTCTCCAGCAGAGTGCTGCCACGTTCGCAGGTCAGACTCGCACTTTATATTTGCATTTAAAGGAATTATGTACTAATTTTGAGAAAAAAAATTCATTCAGAAATCATTAATTAGTAAAAACGTGCGTACCTTTCATTTTTTATACATGTACATTCCAATAAGGGTCTGTAAAACAAATCTAAGCAAGACCTAGTTAATTGTCCTTTTCTGAAGCACACTCCTTTTTTGGCATAATTTTCTGGTGGAGTGTTAATATTGAGGCACTGAAAGGTAAAAAGACGTTAAAAATAAGTCATTAGCTTATGATGTCATCAAAAGTTCCTGGTAATTAATGGGTTGCGAAAATTGAAAGATTTTCAAAACTTATGCCTAAATCGTGTATTCCATAGTCCTGAAATGAAGTTCCATCTGGTGATGAATAGTAAAATGCAACAATATATTATATTGTGTTTCAGGAATGGTGACAGTATTCTGCCGGCGTCTCGGCTGGCACAACCTGGAGATGCTACTTTGCCAGTTCCAGAGTCGGCTGACGTTTGGAGTACAGCGAGAGTTGGTGGACCTCGTGCGTATCTCTCTCCTTAATGGCCAGAGGGCCAGGATCCTCTTCAACGGAGGCTACCAAACCGTCGCATCTCTAGTTCATGCCGAGCCTATAGACGTCGAACAGCTTCTCAAAAATGCTGCCCCATTTCAGAGGTAAGCAGAATATATTTAATTATTATCAAATAATGTGTCCTAATATCATTGTCCTTAGTATAAATGGATGTAAATGGTTTTATATTGGAAAAGGCCGAATTTAAGACCATTTATTACCCTCAGCCCCTGATGTAATCAGGCTGAGGGTATTGCAGTACTCCTGGCGTGGGTATGTATGTATGTATGTATGTATGTCTGTATGTCTGTATGTATGTCTGTAGCGAACATCCTTGTCATCGCGATAACTCGAGAACAAATGATGGCAGCTTCATGAAACTTGACACACATAAGCATCTGGTGAAAACCTCGGACGAGTTCGATGGACAGCGACCTTGACCTATTTTTCAAGGTCACAGGGACAATTATGTGAAATCCCAAGAATCGCAATAACTCAAGGACAAATGATGGCAGCTTTATGAGATGTGACACACACAAGCATCTGGTGAAGACCTCAGAATTTTCTTATGAAATATGACCTTCACCTACTTTTCAAGGTCACAGGGACAATTATGTGAAATCATCCTTGTCATCGCGATAACTCAAGAACAAATGATGGCAACTTCATGAAACTTGATACACATAAGCATCTGGTGAAAACCTCGGACGAGTTCAATGGACAGCGACCTTGACCTATTTGTCAAGGTCACAGGGACAATTATGTGAAAACCCAAGAATCGCAATAACTCAAGGACAAATGATGGCAGCTTTATGAGATTTGACACACATAAGCATCTGGTGAAGACCTCAGAATTTTTATATGGAACATGACCTTCACCTACTTTTCAAGGTCACAGGGACAATTATGTGAAATCATCCTTGTCATCGCAGTAACTCAAGAACAAATGATGGCAGCTTTATGAGACTTGACACACATAAGCATCTGGTGAAACCTCAGACTTCCTTTGAACGAACATGACCTTCACCTACTTTTCAAGGTCACAGGGACAATTGTACCATGAAATCCCCATCATTGCGATAACTCGAGAATAAATGATGGCAGCTTTATGAGATTTGACACAAATAAGCATCTAGTAAAGACCCCAAAAGAGTTTGATGAATGGTGACCTTAACCTGCTTTTCAAGGTCACCGGCCCATCTCAATAATCCTAGAGTAAATGATGACAGTTTCATGATACTTGACACACCTAAGCTATCAAAGGAAGTAGATTTTATGGTTTTTTTTACCCCTGCATCAATTTGCCTTGGTGCAGTGACGTTTTGTTCACAAATATTGTGTGGAGCGAATGTTGTGCAATGAGTTACCAGGGCTGAGGGTTGATGCATCTCTGATGCCTATGTTATTTTATATTTCAAAGTAATTGAGGCTCAGATTTGTACATGATATGACCTATTTTGCAATGCATAGGAACGATATGATATGGAGTATTTTGATGTGGTTAGCATAGAAATGATTTGTTATGGGTATTTTACAGTAGTAATAATTTGAAAATGGTTAGTGTGATATGATATGACCTATGTTACAGTGGTAAGCGTGGGACCGGGGAGTGTGGTAATGATATGCCCTATGCTACAGTGGTAAGCGTGGGACTGGGGAGTGTGGTAATGATATGACCTATGTTACAGTGGTAAGCGTGGGACCGGGGAGTGTGTTAATGATATGACCTATGTTACAGTGGTAAGCGTGGGACTGGGGAGTGTGGTAATGATATGACCTATGTTACAGTGGTAAGCGTGGGACCGGGGAATGTGGTAATGATGTGACCTATGTTACAGTGGTAATCGTGGGACCGGGGAGTGTGGTAATGATATGCCCTATGTTACAGTGGTAAGCGTGGGACCGGGGAGTGTGGTAATGATATGACCTATGTTACAGTGGTAAGCGTGGGACCGGGGAGTGTGGTAATGATATGACCTATGTTACGGTGGTGAGGGAGGGACCGGGGAGTGTGGTAATGATATGACCTATGTTACAGTGGTAAGCGTGGGACCGGGGAGTGTGATATGATATGACCTATGTTACAGTGGTAAGCGTGGGACCGGGGAGTGTGGTAATGATATGACCTATGTTACGGTGGTGAGGGAGGGACCGGGGAGTGTGGTAATGATATGACCTATGTTACAGTGGTAAGCGTGGGACCGGGGAGTGTGATATGATATGACCTATGTTACAGTGGTAAGCATGGGACCGGGGAGTGTGGTAATGATATGACCTATGCTACAGTGGTAAGCGTGGGACCGGGGAGTGTGGTAATGATATGACCTATGTTACAGTGGTAAGCGTGGGACCGGGGAGTGTGTTAATGATATGACCTATGTTACAGTGGTAAGCGTGGGACTGGGGAGTGTGTTAATGATATGACCTATGTTACAGTGGTAAGCGTGGGACCGGGGAGTGTGATATGATATGACCTATGTTACAGTGGTAAGCGTGGGACCGGGGAGTGTGGTAATGATATGACCTATGTTACAGTGGTAAGCATGGGACCGGGTAGTGTGATATGATGTGACCTATGTTACAGTGGTAAGCGTGGGACCGGGGAGTGTGTTAATGATGTTACCTATGTTACAGTGGTAAGCGTGGGACCGGAGAGTGTGATATGATATGACCTATGTTACAGTGGTAAGCGTAGGACCGGGGAGTGGTAATGATATGACGACCTATGTTACAGTGGTAAGCGTGGGACTGGGGAGTGTGTTAATGATATGACCTATGTTACAGTGGTAAGCGTGGGACTGGGGAGTGTGGTAATGATGTGACCTATGTTACAGTGGTAAGCGTGGGACCGGGGAGTGTGTTAATGATGTGACCTATGTTACAGTGGTAAGCGTGGGACCGGGGAGTGTGGTAATGATATGCCCTATGTTACAGTGGTAAGCGTGGGACCGGGGAGTGTGGTAATGATATGCCCTATGTTACAGTGGTAAGCGTGGGACGGGGGAGTGTGGTAATGATATGACCTATGTTACAGTGGTAAGCGTGGGACCAGGGAGTGTGGTAATGATATGCCCTATGTTACAGTGGTAAGCGTGGGACCGGGGAGTGTGGTAATGATATGACCTATGTTACAGTGGTAAGCGTGGGACCGGGGAGTGTGGTAATGATATGACCTATGTTACAGTAGTAAGCGTGGGACTGGGGAGTGTGTTAATGATGTGACCTATGTTACAGTGGTAAGCGTGGGACCAGGGAGTGTGGTAATGATATGACCTATGTTACAGTGGTAAGCGTGGGACCGGGGAGTGTGGTAATGATATGACCTATGTTACAGTGGTAAGCGAGGGTCCGGGGAGTGTGGTAATGATATGACCTATGTTACAGTGGTAAGCGTGGGACCGGGGAGTGTGGTAATGATATGACCTATGTTACAGTGGTAAGCGAGGGTCCGGGGAGTGTGTTAATGATATGCCCTATGTTACAGTGGTAAGCGTGGGACCGGGGAGTGTGGTAATGATATGACCTATGTTACAGTGGTAAGCGTGGGACTGGGGAGTGTGGTAATGATATGACCTATGTTACAGTGGTAAGCGTGGGACTGGGGAGTGTGTTAATGATATGCCCTATGTTACAGTGGTAAGCGTGGGACCGGGGAGTGTGGTAATGATATGCCCTATGTTACAGTGGTAAGCGTGGGACCGGGGAGTGTGGTAATGACATGCCCTATGTTACAGTGGTAAGCGTGGGACCGGGGAGTGTGTTAATGATGTGACCTATGTTACAGTGGTAAGCGTGGGACCGGGGAGTGTGGTAATGATATGCCCTATGTTACAGTGGTAAGCGTGGGACCGGGGAGTGTGGTAATGATATGCCCTATGTTACAGTGGTAAGCGTGGGACGGGGGAGTGTGGTAATGATATGACCTATGTTACAGTGGTAAGCGTGGGACCAGGGAGTGTGGTAATGATATGCCCTATGTTACAGTGGTAAGCGTGGGACCGGGGAGTGTGGTAATGATATGACCTATGTTACAGTGGTAAGCGTGGGACCGGGGAGTGTGGTAATGATATGACCTATGTTACAGTAGTAAGCGTGGGACTGGGGAGTGTGTTAATGATGTGACCTATGTTACAGTGGTAAGCGTGGGACCAGGGAGTGTGGTAATGATATGACCTATGTTACAGTGGTAAGCGTGGGACCGGGGAGTGTGGTAATGATATGACCTATGTTACAGTGGTAAGCGAGGGTCCGGGGAGTGTGGTAATGATATGACCTATGTTACAGTGGTAAGCGTGGGACCGGGGAGTGTGGTAATGATATGACCTATGTTACAGTGGTAAGCGAGGGTCCGGGGAGTGTGGTAATGATATGCCCTATGTTACAGTGGTAAGCGTGGGACCGGGGAGTGTGGTAATGATATGACCTATGTTACAGTGGTAAGCGTGGGACTGGGGAGTGTGGTAATGATATGACCTATGTTACAGTGGTAAGCGTGGGACTGGGGAGTGTGTTAATGATATGCCCTATGTTACAGTGGTAAGCGTGGGACCGGGGAGTGTGGTAATGATATGCCCTATGTTACAGTGGTAAGCGTGGGACCGGGGAGTGTGGTAATGATATGCCCTATGTTACAGTGGTAAGCGTGGGACCGGGGAGTGCGAGTGGGAGGTAGCAGAGCGGCAGCAGTCCCGCTGTATATGGGCCACGGGTCACAAGGGTCTGACGGAGTACGAGGCCGCCGTGCTAATCATCCAGGAAGCCAGACAGATCGTCCAGACTGAGGTGGGACTCCTGGGTGTCAAGTGGGAACCCGAGAACCAAGACAGCACCAAGCAGGATGCCAAGAAGACCGGGAAGTCCAGGATATCCTCTGGGAGACGGAGTACCGGAAGGCGGCGCAGTAGTAGCAGCACACCAGGACAGGGGAACCGGAGCCGGAGGAGTGACGGAGCAAGAACGCCCGGAAGGGGAGAAGCCAGTATATCTGTAGTCAGCCCTCCGCCGAGTCTACCAAGACGCAGGTCTCATGCTCTAATGATTAGCCCTCCACCAAATATACTCAGATCAAAGTCCACCGCCCAAATTAGTCACCCGGTCCCAGTCACCAGCTCAGATTCAGACTCTAAAGCTGGTTTTGGAAAATATGAGGCCGTTCCTGAGGATGAAAATGTGAATAAAAGACTATTGACTGCAGATTCTTGTCATTCAAAGGAGGAGGCTCCGACAACTAGAACAAATGGATTTAAGGCAGAAATGTCTGGTAATGAAGAGAGTGAACTGAATACAGCAGAAAATGATACTGAAACAAGTAAAATAACTCAAACTGAGGCAAGGAAGAATCGTAAGCCAGGCCAACCCCTGCTTAGTGATCAAGTATTGAGTTCAGAATCTCGTCATAATCTGGAGACCAATAAGCCATGTAGAAATCTGCTTTCATATGATACTGAAATGTTAAATGGAGCTAACTGTGATATTTTATTGGGAGAGAAAAATGTTCAAAGACAACACACAACTCAGAACAATAAATCAGTGGAGGAGACGGATGATAATGCTGACATTGTGATAGAACCTGTAGACAAATGTGTGGTTCAGTCAAATAGAAATGTTACATCAACTAACGTGGTTCAGTCAAATAGAAATTTTCCATCACCTGGAGTGGTTCAGTCAAATAGAAATGTTCCATCACCTGGAGTGGTTCAGTCAAATAGAAATGTTCCATCACCTGGTGTGGTTCAGTCAAATAGAAATGTTCCATCACCTGGAGTGGTTCAGTCAAATAGAAATGTTCCATCACCTGGAGTGGTTCAGTCAAATAGAAATGTTCCATCACCTGGAGTGGTTCAGTCAAATAGAAATGTTCCATCTACTAATGTGGTTCAGTCAAATAGAAATATTCCATCACTTGATGTGGTTCAGTCAAATAGAAATATTCCATCACTTGATGTGGTTCAGTCAAATAGAAATGTTCCATCTACTAATGTGGTTCAGTCAAATAGAAATATTCCATCTATTAATGTGGTTCAGTCTGAGATAAAATCTCAGAGTGCTGTGAATGATAAACCAGTTGATCAGCTCTCTGGGATTTCGGGGTCTACTTCTATGGCTCGGTCAGGAATATCAGCAAAACTAGGTCAATCAGCTGGTGTGACTCGCCCAGCTGCACAGGATAAATCCTCTGCAGTGACTCAATTAAATCTAGCTGCTGAGTCATCCAAAGTCATTGGGTCATCTGGTGCAGCTCTTTGTGATGAGTCAACAAATGTGGCTCAATCATCTGCTGTGACTCACCCATCTGCTGTGACTCAATCATCTGCTGTGACTCACCCATCTGCTGTGCCCGAGTCAACTGTAGCAGCTGAGTCATCTAAAACCCTTCTGTCAGCTGCTATGAAAAGTTTAGCCAGTGTGAATGACCTTGAACCTACTGAACAAGGTCAGGGGTCATTAGAAAAAGGCAGTGACCAGAGAGATCAGTCTGAATCTTTACAGTTGTACCTTGACACTGATGAAGACCATTTCTCGGACAGTTTGATGTTAGATACCCAAACTGCTCGTCTGATTGGAGATATAACATCAAATCATGAAAATAATATGAGGGAAAATACTTCCTCTGCAGAAGATAAGAATCATATGTTATTAGAAAAGAAAAATGTAGAACAAAAAGGAGGCATTATCAAAAATATATCAAATAAATCAGAAACAGAAAACAGTCCAGTCATGTTTTCTGAGGATCTTAATGAATCATTAGATAATGACATGTTTGAATACATGAGACATTTTAGTACTCAAAACCAACACCAGGGTATGAAGACAGTATCACCTGTTCTACCTGCTAAGACCAAAGCCGCTATTACATGTAAGAGCATAATGCTACCTGATAGAACTGCAAACAATCACAAGACAGTACCAGAAGAAAACGCTGAAAACGTTGAATGTGATCTTCTACCAGCGAGTCACTTTGATAGAAATGTCTATCAGGAAGATTTGCTGGACATCTCTGGTGACGACATTCTTGGAAATAGTTTAGAGATGCCATTCTCAAGACGAGGACCAGCAAAAGATGATGGCAAAGATAGAGCAGATGCTACCTACGCAGGTTTGCAAGATGACCTGGATATTGCCATGAATATGTCAGATACTTTCATGTCACCAGGAGTGATAAACTACAGCAAGCGTAACCAGGCTCGCTCTGTGGAAAAAGCTACGGATAAAACTGCACAAACTAAAATCAGAACAAACACAAAGAATATTACAGATAAAGGGACATTACGAGAGCATATGGGAGATTCCATAACCATGTCAATGATTGAAAATGAACTTGACTCAGAAATGGAGCAGTCTAACTGTGACTTTTCAAATAAATCTGCCGTTCGGAAAACTGATGTTAGAGTTAGAAATAAGAGAGAGGGGTCAAAAGCAAGTGAGAGAAATGATGACTGTACTCCTGCTAAACAGAGTAGACAAGAAAGAAACATGGACGGTGGGCAGTCTGGAGACGACCAGAATCTGAGTGACTATGTCCCCCCAACACCACCAGATGGCAGCACTAGTTGTATCAGGACACCTGGCAGGACACCTGGTGGCAGGGAAGAGAAAAATACTCCTACAGGTGAGAGATCCAAAAATTCCAGAACAAGATCAGAAACGCCAAGAATTTCTCAAAGATTGAAGGCTTCACAGAGAAATCTTAAAACAAAGATGCATTCTGTCAAGTCTCAGAAGACTTGTGGAACTAGGAAAGGAAAGTCTCCATGTGGCAAACAAACAATTTACCAACAGAAATCACAAAAAATAGGCACAAATGCAAAATCAAAGGCTATTTCAAAATATGATGAAAGTAGCAAAGTATCTGACTTAACAGCAAAAGCAAATGTAAAGAATGTTGAGCCAACAGGAAGCAGTAACAAACAGGAAATTGAATCAACAGGAAACAGTAACAAACAGGAAATTGGTGCCGCAATACACAGCCCCAGAAAGGAGTCAGCAACAGAAGTTACAGAAGACTCCGCAATGATTACAAGTAGCCTGCCATTGACCAATCAATCATTCACGATCATTGATGTGGCAGCGAACAAGATGTTGTTTGAAGTCTTCCTGCATGAATGGCGCAACCAGAAATCCTTTGCGATAAGCGTAGCCTGTCAGAAGAAGCCCACTCAGGCAGAGCCAATGGCCTGCATAGGAGCAAACCATCTCCGAGGTGAGGGAAAAGCCATTCAGCATCGATAACAATGAACGTGTTATTATCGGTAGATATAAATTAATCATAGTTAATGTTTCTATAGAACTCAAGAGGGTATCCCTCATGCCATCTGAACTCAGCAAGTAATATCCTCAAACCAAACTTGTTTTCAGACGTTGGCCCAGCCCTATCGAGACACTGCCTGGTCGCCGAGGGCATTGAGGTTCCCCATACTGAGCTGCTGCTGGTTGGTCTGGCTGTGTCGTGGGATAATAGAGACGCGTACTATCTGGCGTTCACACAGCGCAATATAGCCTGTAAGCATCCCTTATAGTAATGTAGACTTATTCTCAACTTCTACCAACTCTTAGTGCGTCATATGTTATATTTGATTTTGTCATATGAAATAATTATGTGATTTTTTTTTAATTTGTTTTTTTTTTCCGAATCCCTTTAATGTAAATTAAGTAATTATTAGAAAATGAAGAATAAATTTTGTCAACAGTGAGGAACATGATCAATTCTTAAAATGGCTGAGTTCAAAATTTGAAAACTTTAAAAAATATGTACACTTTACCCATAATTCTTCACTTCATTAGTTCTGTCACATTTATGTCTACACCTGTGTCTGGATATTAGAGGTTAAATAGACATAATTTGTTCATTTCTCCTGATGTTGGCACCATGATATTTGTACTAGGTGAGTTGGATGAGAGTTTGTTGCCCCCGAGCCTGGACCCGTCCGTCAGCATCCAGGAACGCATTGATGCAGTACTCGCTATACTCGGCTCATCTCATGCTAAAGTCCTCGCATTCGACATCAAAGAACAGGCCAAGGTTTGCTCAAGTTATTTTTATTACAGTTAAAATTGATAATGTGAGAAATGATTACTGAGCTCCATGTGTTTTGAATATCACATAATAAAAATAATAAGATCGTAATACGGTTTTGACCTTTTGTTTAAATGTAATAACAATGTGCAAAAATAAACTCATGAAAGAAATCTTGATATTTTAGTGCACTATGTGAAATTATCTGAATTTCAAACATCAAAAGTATCTGGATTTGTGATCATTTGAAATATTTACAACAAAAACTCAGCTGAGAACAGGTTGAAAGCCTGAACATGGACCATAGAATAATAATATTGCATAGTTGCATGAGATCTGGACCTGAGCAGGTAGTTGTGTTGTTATTGTCTCAGGTGCTTGGCCTGGGATGTGGCGTGGCCCTCAGCAGGTAGTTGTGTTCTTACTGTCTCAGGTGCTTGGCCTGGGATGTGGCGTGGCCCTGAGCAGGAAGTTGTGTTATTACTGTCTCAGGTGCCTGGCCTGGGAGGTAGCGTGGCCCTGAGCAGGTAGTTGTGTTATTACTGTCTCAGGTGCTTGGCCTGGGGTGTGGCGTGGCCCTGAGCAGGTAGTTGTGTTGTTATTGTGTCAGGTGCTTGGCCTGGGATGTGGCGTGGCCCTGAGCAGGTAGTTGTGTTATTACTGTCTCAGGTGCCTGGCCTGGGAGGTAGCGTGGCCCTGAGCAGGTAGTTGTGTTATTACTGTCTCAGGTGCTTGGCCTGGGGTGTGGCGTGGCCCTGAGCAGGTAGTTGTGTTGTTATTGTGTCAGGTGCTTGGCCTGGGATGTGGCGTGGCCCTGAGCAGGTAGTTGTGTTATTACTGTCTCAGGTGCCTGGCCTGGGATGTGGCGTGGCCCTGAGCAGGTAGTTGTGTTGTTACTGTCTCAGGTGCTTGGCCTGGGATGTGGCGTGGCCCTGAGCAGGTAGTTGTGTTGTTACTGTCTCAGGTGCTCGGCCTGGGATGTGGCGTGGCCCTGAGCAGGTAGTTGTGTTGTTACTGTCTCAGGTGCCTGGCCTGGGGTGTGGCGTGGCCCTGAGCAGGTAGTTGTGTTATTACTGTCTCAGGTGCTTGGCCTGGGATGTGGCGTGGACCTGAGCAGGTAGTTGTGTTGTTACTGTCTCAGGTGCTTGGCCTGGGATGTGGCGTGGCCCTGAGCAGGTAGTTGTGTTATTACTGTCTCAGGTGCTTGGCCTGGGATGTGGCGTGGCCCTGAGCAGGAAGTTGTGTTGTTACTGTCTCAGGTGCCTGGCCTGGGATGTGGCGTGGCCCTGAGCAGGAAGTTGTGTTGTTATTGTGTCAGGTGCTTGGCCTGGGATGTGGCGTGGCCCTGAGCAGGTAGTTGTGTTATTACTGTCTCAGGTGCTTGGCCTGGGGTGTGGCGTGGCCCTGAGCAGGTAGTTGTGTTGTTACTGTCTCAGGTGCTTGGCCTGGGATGTGGCGTGGCCCTGAGCAGAAAGTTGTGTTATTACTGTCTCAGGTGCTTGGCCTGGGATGTGGCGCGGCCCTGAGCAGGTAGTTATGTTGTTACTGTCTCAGGTGCTTGGCCTGGGATGTGGCGTGGCCCTGAGCAGGTAGTTGTGTTGTTACTGTCTCAGGTGCTTGGCCTGGGGTGTGGCGTGGCCCTGAGCAGGTAGTTGTGTTATTACTGTCTCAGGTGCTTGGCCTGGGATGTGGCGTGGCCCTGAGCAGGTAGTTGTGTTATTACTGTCTCAGGTGCTTGGCCTGGGATGTGGCATGGCCCTGAGCAGGTAGTTGTGTTATTACTGTCTCAGGTGCTTGGCCTGGGGTGTGGCGTGGCCCTGAGCAGGTAGTTGTGTTATTACTGTCTCAGGTGCTTGGCCTGGGATGTGGCATGGCCCTGAGCAGGTAGTTGTGTTATTACTGTCTCAGGTGCTTGGCCTGGGGTGTGGCGTGGCCCTGAGCAGGTAGTTGTGTTATTACTGTCTCAGGTGCTTGGCCTGGGATGTGGCGTGGCCCTGAGCAGGTAGTTGTGTTATTACTGTCTCAGGTGCTTGGCCTGGGATGTGGCGTGGCCCTGAGCAGGTAGTTGTGTTATTACTGTCTCAGGTGCTTGGCCTGGGATGTGGCGTGGCCCTGAGCAGGTAGTTGTGTTATTACTGTCTCAGGTGCTTGGCCTGGGATGTGGCATGGCCCTGAGCAGGTAGTTGTGTTGTTACTGTCTCAGGTGCTTGGCCTGGGATGTGGCATGGCCCTGAGCAGGTAGTTGTGTTGTTACTGTCTCAGGTGCTTGGCCTGGGATGTGGCGCGGCCCTGAGCAGGTAGTTGTGTTATTACTGTCTCAGGTGCTTGGCCTGGGATGTGGCGTGGCCCTGAGCAGGTAGTTGTGTTATTACTGTCTCAGTTGCTTGGCCTGGGGTGTGGCGTGGCCCTGAGCAGGTAGTTGTGTTATTACTGTCTCAGGTGCTTGGCCTGGGATGTGGCGTGGCCCTGAGCAGGTAGTTGTGTTATTACTGTCTCAGGTGCTTGGCCTGGGATGTGGCATGGCCCTGAGCAGGTAGTTGTGTTGTTATTGTGTCAGGTGCTTGGCCTGGGATGTGGCGTGGCCCTGAGCAGGTAGTTGTGTTATTACTGTCTCAGGTGCTTGGCCTGGGGTGTGGCGTGGCCCTGAGCAGGTAGTTGTGTTATTACTGTCTCAGGTGCCTGGCCTGGGATGTGGCGTGGCCCTGAGCAGGTAGTTGTGTTATTACTGTCTCAGGTGCTTGGCCTGGGATGTGGCGTGGCCCTGAGCAGGTAGTTGTGTTGTTATTGTCTCAGGTGCTTGGCCTGGGATGTGGCGTGGCCCTGAGCAGGTAGTTGTGTTGTTACTGTCTCAGGTGCTTGGCCTGGGATGTGGTGTGGCCCTGAGCAGGTAGTTGTGTTGTTATTGTCTCAGGTGCCTGGCCTGGGATGTGGCGTGGCCCTGAGCAGGTAGTTGTGTTATTACTGTCTCAGGTGCTTGGCCTGGGATGTGGCGTGGCCCTGAGCAGGTAGTTGTGTTATTACTGTCTCAGGTGCTTGGCCTGGGGTGTGGCGTGGCCCTGAGCAGGTAGTTGTGTTGTTATTGTCTCAGGTGCTTGGCCTGGGATGTGGTGTGGCCCTGAGCAGGTAGTTGTGTTGTTACTGTCTCAGGTGCCTGGCCTGGGATGTGGCGTGGCCCTGAGCAGGTAGTTGTGTTATTACTGTCTCAGGTGCTTGGCCTGGGATGTGGTGTGGCCCTGAGCAGGTAGTTGTGTTGTTACTGTCTCAGGTGCTTGGCCTGGGATGTGGTGTGGCCCTGAGCAGGTAGTTGTGTTGTTACTGTCTCAGGTGCTTGGCCTGGGATGTGGCGTGGCCCTGAGCAGGTAGTTGTGTTGTTACTGTCTCAGGTGCTTGGCCTGGGATGTGGCGTGGCCCTGAGCAGGTAGTTGTGTTATTACTGTCTCAGGTGCTTGGCCTGGGATGTGGCGTGGCCCTGAGCAGGTAGTTGTGTTATTACTGTCTCAGGTGCCTGGCCTGGGATGTGGTGTGGCCCTGAGCAGGTAGTTGTGTTGTTATTGTCTCAGGTGCTTGGCCTGGGATGTGGCGTGGCCCTGAGCAGGTAGTTGTGTTATTACTGTCTCAGGTGCTTGGCCTGGGATGTGGCGTGGCCCTGAGCAGGTAGTTGTGTTATTATTGTCTCAGGTGCCTGGCCTGGGATGTGGCGTGGCCCTGAGCAGGTAGTTGTGTTGTTATTGTCTCAGGTGCTTGGCCTGGGATGTGGCGTGGCCCTGAGCAGGTAGTTGTGTTGTTACTGTCTCAGTTGCTTGGCCTGGGATGTGGCGTGGCCCTGAGCAGGTAGTTGTGTCATTACTGTCTCAGTTGCTTGGCCTGGGATGTGGCGTGGCCCTGAGCAGGTAGTTGTGTTATTACTGTCTCAGGTGCTTGGCCTGGGATGTGGCGTGGCCCTGAGCAGGTAGTTGTGTTGTTATTGTCTCAGGTGCTTGGCCTGGGATGTGGCGTGGCCCTGAGCAGGTAGTTGTGTTGTTACTATCTCAGGTGCCTGGCCTGGGATGTGGCGTGGCCCTGAGCAGGTAGTTGTGTTATTACTGTCTCAGGTGCCTGGCCTGGGATGTGGCGTGGCCCTGAGCAGGTAGTTGTGTTGTTATTGTCTCAGGTGCTTGGCCTGGGATGTGGCGTGGCCCTGAGCAGGTAGTTGTGTTGTTACTGTCTCAGTTGCTTGGCCTGGGGTGTGGCGTGGCCCTGAGCAGGTAGTTGTGTTGTTATTGTCTCAGGTGCTTGGCCTGGGATGTGGTGTGGCCCTGAGCAGGTAGTTGTGTTATTACTGTCTCAGGTGCTTGGCCTGGGGTGTGGCGTGGCCCTGAGCAGGTAGTTGTGTTATTACTGTCTCAGGTGCTTGGCCTGGGATGTGGCGTGGCCCTGAGCAGGTAGTTGTGTTGTTATTGTCTCAGGTGCTTGGCCTGGGATGTGGCGTGGCCCTGAGCAGGTAGTTGTGTTGTTACTGTCTCAGGTGCTTGGCCTGGGATGTGGCGTGGCCCTGAGCAGGTAGTTGTGTTATTACTGCCTCAGGTGCTTGGCCTGGGATGTGGCGTGGCCCTGAGCAGGTAGTTGTGTTGTTACTGTCTCAGGTGCTTGGCCTGGGATGTGGCGTGGCCCTGAGCAGGTAGTTGTGTTGTTACTGTCTCAGGTGCTTGGCCTGGGGTGTGGCGTGGCCCTGAGCAGGTAGTTGTGTTGTTACTGCCTCAGATACTTGGCCTGGGATGTGGCGTGGCCCTGAGCAGGTAGTTGTGTTGTTACTGTCTCAGGTGCTTGGCCTGGGATGTGGCGTGGCCCTGAGCAGGTAGTTGTGTTGTTACTGTCTCAGGTGCTTGGCCTGGGATGTGGCGTGGCCCTGAGCAGGTAGTTGTGTTATTACTGCCTCAGATACTTGGCCTGGGATGTGGCGTGGCCCTGAGCAGGTAGTTGTGTTATTACTGTCTCAGGTGCTTGGCCTGGGATGTGGCGTGACCCTGAGCAGGTAGTTGTGTTGTTATTGTCTCAGGTGCTTGGCCTGGGATGTGGCGTGGCCCTGAGCAGGTAGTTGTGTCATTACTGTCTCAGGTGCTTGGCCTGGGATGTGGCGTGGCCCTGAGCAGGTAGTTGTGTCATTACTGTCTCAGGTGCTTGGCCTGGGATGTGGCGTGGCCCTGAGCAGGTAGTTGTGTCATTACTGTCTCAGGTGCTTGGCCTGGGATGTGGCGTGGCCCTGAGCAGGTAGTTGTGTCATTACTGTCTCAGGTGCTTGGCCTGGGATGTGGCGTGGCCCTGAGCAGGTAGTTGTGTTATTACTGTCTCAGGTGCTTGGCCTGGGGTGTGGCGTGACCCTGAGCAGGTAGTTGTGTTGTTACTGTCTCAGGTGCTTGGCCTGGGATGTGGCGTGGCCCTGATCAGGTAGTTGTGTTGTTATTGTCTCAGGTGCTTGGCCTGGGATGTGGCGTGGCCCTGAGCAGGTAGTTATGTTATTACTGTCTCAGGTGCTTGGCCTGGGGTGTGGCGTGGCCCTGAGCAGGTAGTTGTGTTATTACTGTCTCAGGTGCTTGGCCTGGGATGTGGCGTGGCCCTGAGCAGGTAGTTGTGTTGTTATTGTCTCAGGTGCTTGGCCTGGGATGTGGCGTGGCCCTGAGCAGGTAGTTGTGTTGTTATTGTCTCAGGTGCTTGGCCTGGGATGTGGCGTGGCCCTGAGCAGGTAGTTGTGTTGTTATTGTCTCAGGTGCTTGGCCTGGGATGTGGCGTGGCCCTGAGCAGGTAGTTGTGTTCTTATTGTCTCAGGTGCTTGGCCTGGGATGTGGCGTGGCCCTGAGCAGGTAGTTGTGTTATTACTGTCTCAGGTGCTTGGCCTGGGATGTGGCGTGGCCCTGAGCAGGTAGTTGTGTTATTACTGTCTCAGGTGCCTGGCCTGGGAGGTAGCGTGGCCCTGAGCAGGTAGTTGTGTTATTACTGTCTCAGGTGCCTGG
The DNA here is from genome assembly GCA_949316495.1 of Amphiduros pacificus. Classification (NCBI taxonomy): domain Eukaryota; kingdom Metazoa; phylum Annelida; class Polychaeta; order Phyllodocida; family Hesionidae; genus Amphiduros; species Amphiduros pacificus. The sequence continues at coordinate 7,065,335 of OX439007.1, read as the reverse complement.
CCTGGGATGTGGCGTGGCCCTGAGCAGGTAGTTGTGTTGTTACTGTCTCAGGTGCTTGGCCTGGGATGTGGCGTGGCCCTGAGCAGGTAGTTGTGTTGTTATTGTCTCAGGTGCTTGGCCTGGGATGTGGCGTGGCCCTGAGCAGGTAGTTGTGTTGTTACTGTCTCAGGTGCCTGGCCTGGGATGCGGCGTGGCCCTGAGCAGGTAGTTGTGTTGTTATTGTCTCAGTTGCTTGGCCTGGGAGGTAGCGTGGCCCTGAGCAGGTAGTTGTGTTGTTACTGTCTCAGTTGCTTGGCCTGGGATGTGGCGTGGCCCTGAGCAGGTAGTTGTGTTGTTATTGTCTCAGGTGCTTGGCCTGGGGTGTGGCGTGGCCCTGAGCAGGTAGTTGTGTTATTATTGTCTCAGGTGCTTGGCCTGGGATGTGGCGTGGCCCTGAGCAGGTAGTTGTGTTATTACTGTCTCAGGTGCTTGGCCTGGGATGTGGCGTGGCCCTGAGCAGGTAGTTGTGTTATTACTGTCTCAGGTACTTGGCCTGGGATGTGGCGTGGCCCTGAGGGGAAGATGTGCAGACCCTAAGGTGGCGGACTGGATGCTGGACCCAGGAGCCCGAGAGAAGAACCTCCACAGAATGGTGACAAACTTCCTCCCAGATCAAAACCACCTCCTCGAAGGTACAGGCCAATAGGCTGCGGTCAATTCTCACTGCTTGAGTTTCAACATTTGTGATCCACCAGGTGTCTCTTGTGTCATGAACAATGCATTCTGGGATAGGCTTGTAGATATGATAGCTAATATAATGAAAATTCTGTGTGCAGTAAAGGGGATGTATTTATATATTGGTAGCAAATGCACATACAGGAAAAAAATGATCAGTTTTGGAATCTTGAGAGGAACAGAAAAACAGTTATGAATGTAATAAACTGATAGAACTATAATGCCATGTCAGTCAACATTGGTTACTATCAGGAGCATGTTCAAAAAGTTCCCCCATGAGTGAAGCATTTTAACACCAGGTGGCAGCATGGCCCACTCAAGCAGTGATTATTGCAATATGTTCAACAGCAGTATAATTATAAGCTAAATTATTAGAATATATGTAACATTAGAATTACCATTAGATTAACAATATATATAACATCAGATTAGTTAATGAATTGCTTTCCAGAGAGACATGTTGATGGTCATGGCAATGGTATCTATAAATGACACTCAGGTCCCACAGATCATATGATGTAATTTATGACAAATGTCAACAAAATATATACATCCTGTTTTATTGCCTTTGATTTGATTGTATTTCAGGTTTGGGAGGTGGGATAGGTTTGAGTAGCATTGGTCTGACCCCTGACAACCCAGGATCTGGGCGTGTACGAGCCTGCATTGAGGCAGTACTGGTGCGCCATCTGATGGCCTACTACTGCGACAAGTTACGTGACCTTGGCATGGTGGAGTCTTTCTGGGAGGTGGAGATGCCGGTACAAATTATATTGGCTAACATGGAACTCAATGGCTTTGGTAAGTTATCAGTGTTTCACAGTATGTCATTTGAGTGGGATTATTTTTCATGCTTCCTGTCGCTGACAGTAATCAACATTCTGAGAAAGTTCTGGGAAAAATATCTTAATGATTTCTTATAGAATTTCAAAGTGGTAATACCTCAGGAAATCAGATTTATGTTAGCACAGATTTATATAAGCTCTAAAAGTGAATTAAAGGAATGTTTTGTCCTTGAAATTTGCAATGATATTGATATTGAGAAACTGAAAAGGCTGTGTAGTTGATGCAGTGTTTCTGTTATTTCCGAATTTGATTTGATTAAATTTCTTTGATTAGTTGAGTAGTTTTGCCTGGCTATAGTTATGGTTATTTATGTTCTGTTTTTGTCAGGTTTCAGCCAGCAGGAGTGTGAAAGCCAGAAGTCTGTGATGCAGGCCAAGATGGCCGCCCTGGAGGAGCAAGCCTACCTCCTAGCAGGACACCCATTCTCCCTGTCCTCCACCGATGACATCGCTCAGGTCTGTCTCATCATTCACTCTCATGTCCTCCACTGATGACATCCCTCAGGTCTGTCTCATCATTCACTCTCATGTCCTCCACCGATGACATCGCTCAGGTCTGTCTCATCATTCACTCTCATGTCCTCCACCGATGACATCGCTCAGGTCTGTCTCATCATTCACTCTCATGTCCTCCACCGATGACATCACTCAGGTTTGTCTCATCATTCACTCTCATGTCCTCCACCGATGACATCGCTAAGGTCTGTCTCATCATTCACTCTCATGTCCTCCACCGATGACATCACTCAGGTCTGTCTCATCATTCACTCTCATGTCCTCCACCGATGACATCACTCAGGTCTGTCTCATCATTCACTCTCATGTCCTCCACCGATGACATCACTCAGGTCTGTCTCATCATTCACTCTCATATCCTCCACCGATGACATCACTCAGGTCTGTCTCATCATTCACTCTCATGTCCTCCACCGATGACATCGCTCAGGTCTGTCTCATCATTCACTCTCATATCCTCCACCGATGACATCGCTCAGGTCTGTCTCATCATTCACTCTCATATCCTCCACCGATGACATTGCTCAGGTCTGTCTCATCATTCACTCTCATGTCCTCCACCGATGACATCACTCAGGTCTGTCTCATCATTCACTCTCATGTCCTCCACCGATGACATCACTCAGGTTTGTCTCATCATTCACTCTCATGTCCTCCACCGATGACATCACTCAGGTCTGTCTCATCATTCACTCTCATGTCCTCCACCGATGACATCGCTAAGGTCTGTCTCATCATTCACTCTCATGTCCTCCACCGATGACATCACTCAGGTCTGTCTAATCATGTCCTCCACCGTTGGGGCTCCAATCTATGTAGCAGGCGAATGGCACACACTAAATTGAGTTTAATACACTATTTTGAAAATAAAACATCTTTTTAAAATGATTTTTATATTTGGTGTTATTTTTCAGGTTTTGTTTCTGGAACTAAGACTGCCCCCTAGTGGGGATCCCAGTGCTCCGGTTCCTCATACTAAAACCTTGGGTCCAGCGCGGAGAGCTCCCTCTGCCAGAGGGCGCCAGAAACAAGCATTCACCACCAACAAGGACATCCTAGAAAAGCTGAAACCTCTCCACCCCCTTCCAGGTAGAAAGCATAACTCAATATTTTTGGCTCACATGCAGTGCAATGTGAGTTTATTGTATGGCAATTCCATCCAGCTGTATTTCATCCATCCAGCTCTTTTCCATCCAGCTGTATTTCACCCAGCCATATTTCATCCAGCTATATTCCAGCTGTATTTCATCTAGCTGTACTCCATCCAGCTGTACTTCATCCAGCCAGCAGTTTAATGTCACTTACTTAAGTGTCAAGCTTTTCATATTTGGTAAGGACATACAAACTGATGTGTACAATCAACTTAAGCAAACACATCACACGCAGAATGGGAAAACTTGAAAAACTTGAAAATGGACTTGCATGTCACTCATTATAAAAAGTTCGGCTCTTCACATTTGGTATGGACAATCCATATTAGCAATGACATGATTGAGTGAAAATGTCATGCAGAAATGAACATTCAAGGAAAAAGAATTTGTACACACTGTTTTGGCATAGTATGCAAGTCCCATGGGCATGTGGATGGCAATAATTATACTTATATTTAAATGTCTAAGCCCAGTCAATTCAGGAATATTTTCATTATATATAATATATACATATATATACATATATACATATATATACATTTATACAGGACTGATCCTGGAGTGGCGTCACATCACTGGTGCCATTATATATATATATATGTTTCAGGACTGATCCTGGAGTGGCGTAGCATCACTGGTGCCATTATATATATATATATATATGTTTCAGGACTGATCCTGGAGTGGCGTAGCATCACTGGTGCCATTATATATATATATATATATATGTTTCAGGACTGATCCTGGAGTGGTGTCGTATCACTGGTGCCATTATATATATATATGTTTCAGGACTGATCCTGGAGTGGCGTCGTATCACTGGTGCCATTATATATATATATATATGTTTCAGGACTGATCCTGGAGTGGCGTCGTATCACTGGTGCCATTATATATATATATATGTTTCAGGCCTGATCCTGGAGTGGCGTCGCATCACCAGCGCCCTGACCAAGGTGGTGTTTCCCCTCCAGAAGGAGAAGATGTTCAGCGACAGCCTCCAGATGGACCGCATCCACAGTCGCGGTCAGACGCACACCGCCACAGGCCGCGTCACCATGTCAGAGCCCAACATACAGAACGTACCCAAGGACTTTGACATACGCATGCCAGGTATATATACATAATGAAAATATCATGAAGAGTGTTTGCAAGTCAAAAACCTCTTGCTAGTAATAGTCAACCCCTAACAGATACTACACTTTTTAAAATGGCCGACAAACTTGAATGGTAGCAGTAACGATGTCTCAAGAAAAAAACGATTTGTCTTATATTCGAAAATTGGCCTTTTCAAAGCAAAATAACATCAATTTGGGGGGGTCGTCTTATACATGAGTCGTCTTATACACAAGTAAATATGGTAGTTTTTGAATAGTGGCATCTATCAGGTGGGATCCTCTTATTTTCATGAATATATAATATTATATGTAATTGAATAGATAGGATACAATATTGAGTCATCAAAATAAAAGGATTATACTCATCTCCCAGATGCTATCCTTGAGAAGGAGAAGTTTTAGATATGAAAAGTAGTTTAAAATCCCACTTAGCATAACATGGCGGACACATTAGAGATTGCGGTGACAAGTTGTGTATAGATTGGATGCGGTAATCTTATAAAATACTTCCCGGCAGGTCTTCACCAATTCATTTGCTGGATTTGGCTAAATTGGTCATCCCAATATTGCTTTTATAAGGAAATCTGATTAACCTATTTGTTAAGTTTTCATGAGAGCAAATAGCTGTTAATTAAAAGATTGGCCTTCAAGCCTAAGATATAATGAACAACATGTCTTAAGAGTGTAAAACATCTTTTATCATCAAAACATAGGTTTTGGATTGAAAATGGAGCTAATATGTATTTTTTTCATTTGATTTTAGTTGAATTTATCTTTTTGGGTCAGACTTTTCATCTGAAGAATGGACAGAATTCTTTATTTTAGCTGGAAGATTAGTCACATTGGGCAAATGTATATATATATATATATATATATATATATATATATATATATATATATATATATATATATATATATATATATATATATATATATATATATATATATATATATATATATATATATATATATATATATATATATATATATATATATATATATATATATATATATATATATATATCATTAACCAGTGCTATCTATAATATAGATTAATCCATCAAATGTCGTATAGGGCATTGATAATTACCATTTTTGGAGCAGGACTGAATTCGAGTTTTAAATCTCAGGAAATGCTGATGCATAATACAGGAAGATACTCAGAGTTTGACCTGGGTCAGAGTTTGACCTGGGTCAGAGTTTGACCTGGGTCAGAGTGTGACCTGGGTCAGAGTTTGACCTGGGTCAGAGTTTGACCTGGGTCAGACTGAGGTCATGAGACTGCCACTGTCAGAATGCATTGTGTCATCTGTCGCTCAGTCTCATAAACTCTATGCTGAGAGCAAGTTCTTTCACAGCAAGTTTGTTGAGAACTCGTGCCGTGACGAGACATCGCCGCAGCTGAGTGGCCATAAAGCCACTGCTGGCGTCACACTGCAGCAGGACCACGTTCTCCCGAGGGTAGCTGAACGTCAGCTCCACGGCATTGTCCGTCTCCATGGTGATATCGCGGCAGTCGTAGGCGCCCCTCAAGTGAGCCTCGGTGTCGGTCCATATGTTGTCGTAGTTGTTGATGATGAGAGTGTAGAAGCGGAACATTGTCTGAAGGAACTGGTCCTGCTCATTAAGGAGGTCAAGGTGACCCGGTGGAAAAGTTACGGATTGCACCATGACCTTCACCTTGGCCAAACCTGAAATGGAACATTGTGTTTGGTTTAAATAGCAGTCATACAATCAGAACATAAAGTACCATATTTCAGTTTCTAAAAGCATTCATCAGGGCAGTCTTTTTCAACCACACATCGTCTTTCTTCACTACAAAAGCAGATTTTTAATTTTTTTATATTTCCAAGTTATGTAAAATGTATGTGAATTGTTATACTCAAAAACCGTAATCAGAAACAAGCTTTTATGAAATCTATCGCACCATTTTTTATCTATTGATTCAATTAAAAAAAAACATTTCTTATTGCAATGCCCAGGGTCTTGTTAAACTTGTCTTAAGTGTCACAGGATAAGGTCTTGTTGAGTGTCACAGGATAAGGTCTTGTTGAGTGTCACAGGATAAGGTCTTGTTGAGTGTCAAAGGGTATGGTCTTGTTGAGTGTCACAGGGTAAGGTCTTGTTGTGTGTCACAGGATAAAGTCTTGTTTACTGTCACAGGATAAGGTCTTGTTGAGTGTCACAGGATAAGGTCTTGTTGAGTGTCACAGGATAAGGTCTTGTTGAGTGTCACAGGGTAAGGTCTTGTTGAGTGTCACAGGGTAAGGTCTTGTTGAGTGTCACAGGGCAAGGTCTTGTTGAGTGTCACAGGATAAAGTCTTGTTGAGTGTCACAGGGTAAGGTCTTGTTGAGTGTCACAGGGTAAGGTCTTGTTGAGTGTCACAGGGCAAGGTCTTGTTGAGTGTCACAGGATAAAGTCTTGTTGAGTGTCACAGGGTAAGGTCTTGTTGAGTGTCACAGGATAAAGTCTTGTTGAGTGTCACAGGATAAGGTCTTGTTGAGTGTCAAAGGGTAAGGTCTTGTTGAGTGTCACAGGGCAAGGTCTTGTTGAGTGTCACAGGGTAAGGTCTTGTTGAGTGTCACAGGATAAAGTCTTGTTGAGTGTCACAGGGTAAGGTCTTGTTGAGTGTCACAGGATAAGGTCTTGTTGAGTGTCACAGGATAAAGTCTTGTTGAGTGTCACAGGGTAAGGTCTTGTTGAGTGTCACAGGATAAAGTCTTGTTGAGTGTCACAGGGTAAGGTCTTGTTGAGTGTCACAGGATAAAGTCTTGTTTACTGTCACAGGGTAAGGTCTTGTTGAGTGTCACAGGATAAAGTCTTGTTGGGTGTCACAGGGTAAGGTCTTGTTGAGTGTCACAGGTCAGGGCAAGGTCTTGTTGAGTGTCACAGGATAAAGTCTTGTTGAGTGTCACAGGATAAAGTCTTGTTGAGTGTCACAGGGTAAGGTCTTGTTGAGTGTCACAGGATAAAGTCTTGTTTACTGTCACAGGATAAAGTCTTGTTTACTGTCACAGGATAAGGTCTTTTTGACACCAGTTACTATAACATTCTACTTTACCAGACTGTTTACATAAATAAATGAAGATGAACAAATGAAGATGAAAATGAACAATATGGTAAAAAAAACTTTCAAGAACATACATATTTGAACTTGACAAAATGGGTACATAATATTGTGGAAGGAGTTGAAGCATTGTCAAGAAGTATAAAAGAAGCAGTATCAAAGAACCATATAAATCAACCATATTTACTCGAAAATAGGACTACACTGTGTATAAAACTCACATTTTCTCCGCACTATGCATGATATACACTTATTAAATGGAGGCTGACTACTGTTGACATCTTTCTTTGTGTATTATAAGCCAAATATATTAATTATATTGCTGTTGGGGGTTTGTATCTGGACAGTGTGAGCAAAGGTTAAAGTTTATTATGCCCAGAGGTGCCATAAATCACCATCCACAGTGTTGCCCTTGTGTATAAGACGACCCCCACCCCCCCCCTACGCAAACATTGACTAAAGGTTTGGATCCTAATTCATCGTCCTATATTCGAGTAAATACGGTAAGCAAGGAGAGTGTAAGGAGTTACCATTGATGTCCTCTTCGATGGTGGTTAGGGGGTGCTTCCCTCTGTGGTTGCCAGTGTTGTGCTTGGTAGAGGACCGGGAGTGTCTCCGTCTCCTGGCGACCAGTTCCTCGTCGGGGCTGCATACTGGGCTTGTGGGACTGATACTGGGTCGTGTACTGTCAGAAGACAAGGAGAAGGACGAACTCGTCAAGTCCCCAGTAGAGGGCTCTGACCGGCTCAGGCTTCGGCTCCATGTGGCATTCTCACTGCACAAAGAAGGTCTCCTTTGTGACTTGTGTGGCACAATAAGGTTGGATTGGTGGAGCCATCTGGTGTCAGAATCGATGTCCTCCTGTTTGGATACGTCCGAGTGTCGAGACCTCTGGCGAGCGATCTTGTTTTGTTCAAATGGAGGAAATGACTGGTTGAGCCAGGGGATGTGAGAGTCAGTTTCGCTAGAGGTGTAGGATTGACTGGTCCAAGTGTCGTCATCCGTCGTGTCGCCCTTCAGCCATTGACTGGTACCTCGGCTCATGACCCCACTCCACAATCGTCCCCCTGCATCGTGAGATTATATCAAACAGTTTACCCAACATAGTGTCATCCTTGAAATCAGCTTCGTATCACAGCAATAATACCTCTTTGAAATCAAGTTTTTATCACAGAGCAGCAATATTTGTAATATTTTATAATCTAAATTTCATTGTTCACAAATTCTCCTTACAAATTCTTCTGTCGGCCAAACAAAGTCTGAGTGTATGACTCTTAATACAGGTTTTGATATATGATTATGCTTGGATAATTTAGACCTTGGTTCTTGATCCTTCATAAGGTAGCCACAACCATTTATATCTCATACAGCATTTAATGTCCATTAATTTAACCTCAGAGACTATCAAATAAACTTGAACTCTGCATAAATGAACTTGAAAAATCATATTTATAATCGTTTTATCATACAGATGATTTCCAAAGACACAACAGTTAAATGTATATTTCACATTATTAAATTATCAACTGTTCATCTGTGTGAAGAATCCAAGAATCTCAATTCATCTTAGTTTTATGATGAATTATTTCTACTTACGACCATGTGGAGATACTGCCATGGTGTTCATGGCCTATTTATTATGATTTCTTTCCCGAGTTGTTTGCACTTTTCATGTCTTTATGTGTTTAGCTCTGCAGTGGGCAGAGACTGGAACCATAGCGATGAGCTGGGTGGTGAGAGATGTCTGATATTGTGTGTACATTGAACTTGTGGAAGTCGATCATGACTTTATCAATCTGGTCTGGTTACTTGTTACTATGGCCATGGGGATCACCAGGATATGCTGCAATCTGGTTTAGTTTTAAGCTATAAATCTCTCGGGGTGAACCAAGATCTGCTGCAATCTCATGTGATTACCAAGGTCACGCAATCTGGTCAAATTACACTTTACTAGGGACATAGGGGATTATAGGATATGCTGCAAAAATCATACAGTGAGGTAGTTCTAGGGCTATGGGAGGTTATAGAATATGCCACAAAATTCTAATATAGTGAGGTGCTACTTGAACAACAGAATATGCCGCAATCTGATCGAGTGACTTGATTTGAGAACCATGGGGATCACTGGGATATGCCGCAATCTGATCGAGTGACTTGATTCGAGAACCATGGGGATCACTGGGATATGCCGCAATCTGATCGAGTGACTTGATTCGAGAACCATGGGGATCACTAGGATATGCCGCAATCTGATCGAGTGACTTGATTCGAGAACCATGGGGATCACTAGGATATGCCGCAATCTGATCTAGTGACTTGATTCGAGAACCATGGGGATCACTAGGATATGCCACAATCTGATCGAGTGACTTGATTCGAGAACCATGGGGATCACTAGGATATGCCGCAATCTGATCGAGTGACTTGATTCGAGAACCATGGGGATCACTAGGATATGCCGCAATCTGATCGAGTGACTTGATTCGAGAACCATGGGGATCACTGGGATATGCCGTAATCTGATCTAGTGACTTGATATAAGAACCATGGGGATCACTAGGATATGCCGCAATCTAATCGAGTGACTTGATTCGAGAACCATGGGGATCACTAGGATATGCCGCAATCTGATCGAATGACTTGATTCGAGAACCATGGGGATCACTGGGATATGCCGTAATCTGATCTAGTGACTTGATTCAAGAACCATGGGGATCACTAGGATATGCCGCAATCTGATCGAGTAACTTGATTCGAGAACCATGGGGATCACTGGGATATGCCGCAATCTGATCTAGTGACTTGATTCGAGAACCATGGGTCACTAGGATATGCCACAATCTGATCGAGTGACTTGATTCGAGAACCATGGGGATCACTATAGGCTATACCGCAATCTGATCTAGTGACTTGATTCGAGAACCATGGGGATCACTGGGATATGCCGTAATCTGATCTAGTGACTTGATTCAAGAACCATGGGGATCACTGGGATATGCCGCAATCTGATCACATAAGATTGTTACATTGGTCATGTAATTTGAAAACATTTAAATCAGATTTATACTGAATGAAAAAAAAATTAAGTGTTACATAGCGTGTTTTGCGCATGGTTTGTGGATAAATGGGTGTGTGAGCATTGTTGCATACAGGGTACTGCTACTACTCGTGGGCTGCTGGCCGTGTACAGAGATGGCAGAAATCTGGCAGTGTTCTACACATCATCCATTAATAATGCATACTCCACAAAGCAATATAAGGCATGTCTAAAGATAAGATGCACCCGTTATCGTGGGGTCCAATACTTCACATGCTGTCTGTGTAGCAGAGAAGTGGGAACAGTTACTGTGAGGGTGGTACCTTATATATTGATCCTCATATGCTGTCTTTATGAGATAGAAAGTACACCTATTATCCCAAGGTTCCAGGTTATTGTCGTTCAAATACGCCATTTTATTATGTGTTTGCATTGTATTATATATTCACATTATATTAAGCTTTGCATCCACCAGAAAATAGGACAGAAATAGATAATAGTTTTTTTCACATTGCTGTTGCTGAATGAAAGATTTTCATTTTAAAATCTATGTTAAAATGTTTTGTTTAAATATTTTATGTTTTCAAAGACATTGTACATTTCTTTCATTATTGTTAAAGTATAAAATTATAGTATATCTAGATGTATATCGATAGTCATGTTGTGGCAAGCTAATGGGTTGAGAGTTGATGTGAATTCATAATTGATGTGGGTTAATAGTTGATATGGAGTGAAGGTTGATGTGGGTTGGTGGTTGATGTGGAGTGAAGGTTGATGTGGGTTGATGTAGGTTGATGTGGGTTGATGGTTATGGGTTGATGGTTGATATGGGTTGATGTTGGTTGAAGGGTGATGTGGGTTGAAGGTTGATGTGGGTTGACACTTGATGTGGGTTGAAGGTTGATGTGGGTTGAAGGTTGATGTGGGTTGATGGTTGATGTGGGTTGATGGTCGATGTGGGTTGATGGTTGATGTGGGTTGATGTGGAGTGAAGGTTGATGTGGGTTTAGGGTTGATGGTTGATATGGGTTGATGTGGGTTGATAGTTGATGTGGGTTGACACTTGATGTGGGTTGAAGGTTGATGTGGGTTGAAGGTTGATGTGGGTTGATGGTTGATGTGGGTTGATGGTCGATGTGGGTTGGTGGTTGATGTGGGTTGGTGGTTGATGTGGGTTGATGGTTGGTTTGGGTTGATGGTTGGTTTGGGTTGATGGTTGATGTGGGTTGGTGGTTGATGTTATTGTTCACTTTGCCCAGTGTCATCCAGGAAATGCTGCCAATGGCCGCTAACCTGCCACTCTATCCTTCAGTACATAAGAGGATCTGCCTCCTATTTCACCATTAAATGCTAAGAAAGGTTCTCTTAAATATTAACTGTGATGTCGGACATGGGAATGTTAAGATAAGGATGGTATCATGACTTATGAACAATATTGATGACAACAAGGATTTCAAATAGAACAGGCAACATTATGTTTCAAATCATTATTGAGATATTGTGGAGATCCCAGCCTAGGAACTACCAACTCTCAGTATGAAGATATACCGGTATATTGTGATGCCAATCATAGGGGCTTTAGTGGATGATGTGTCTTTAAGCCACCATTCATTCAATCATAGAGATTATATTTTGAAGATTAATTAGTATAAAAAGTGGCAGCAATTTGGTGTTAATGGTCTTATTCTATATGCAGCAAGTTGAAGCTTTAGATACTCTTCACTCAAATAATATACCTGCTGCAGTCTGCTAACCACAAAGAATTAATTAAAGAATACACAGCAAAAAATTAATTAAAGAATGCACAGCAAAGAATTAATTAAAGAACGCACAGCGAGAATTTTGTCAAACAGAACTAATAATCACATATTTTCTTTCAGATATTATAGGAGAAAGTCCTCCCCCAGTGACTGGAGGGTATCAAGGGGGACACAGGGGGCCTGGATCCAGGGCAGTCGCCCCCAGGCAGATAGCCAGGTGCCTGGATGATCACTCACATATCTCCTTCTCGGTCAGCATGAGGCATGCTTTTGTACCTTTCCAAGGTAGGCAAATCCATGTTTAACAACAAACTCTGATAGTGAAGTACTTTAATTTAAAATTCCATGTTTAACAGGCCGCGTGCCGTGGCGCAGTTGGTGAGAGCGCCAGCTTATTAGCACCAGTCCCTCTGTGCTGATCCAATAGTCGTGGGTTTGAATCCCGGCCGTGCCAAGATTTAACTCATGATACAATTTCTCATATGAGCTGAGGCCCATGCCGAAAGGGTTAATCCGTTGTCCTTGTAAATCTGTGACAGGGTGAGTTGTCATGTCAAAGACCTGCGACATGACAATTCAGTGAGGCAGCACTATATCTGCTACAAGTAGATCTCATCACGAAATGATTGAAATAATGTTGAAAGTGATGTAAAACCCCAAACAAACAAACAAATCCATGTTTAACAACAAACTTTCATAGACAGGTACTTTAAATTTAATTTTAAACGTGAATTACAAAAATGCATAAAAAATAGCAAATCATGTTTGATTATTTACTCAATATTAGTTTTTATTCCTATTTTAAAATATTATCTATTTATAAATCCCAGTTGAAAACCGATGATCCCCTGGGCACCAATTCTTTGGGAAATGCCACTTGAAAAGGGTTAATCTCTTGGGCATCATTTCTCTGGAAAATATTAGGGAAACACTCACTTGTATATAAATCAATTTAAATTTACTATTTATGCTTTCTATAATGTTTTTCATAAAATTTAACTTGAAAAGGAAAGTCAGTATTTTGATGGAAAATCACAAGTTAAGTGAGCCTCTCACCATTTGTCTCAATTAATCACCATGTTTCAATCTTAGAGAATATGGTGTCATGCAGATCACATTATTTTGGCACCAATTGACTATAGACTCTATATATATTCAAAAATCAGCAGCAATAATTACGGTGTAATTTGTTAATTGTGTCCTGCAGGTGGCGTGTTGCTGGCTGCAGACTACTCCCAGCTTGAGCTCAGAATCATTGCTCATCTCTCAAAGGACAAAAAACTCATCCAAATCCTCAACGCAGGAGGCGATGTCTTCAAAACTATCGCTGCTCAATGGAAGGGGGTAGAAGCCTGTGATGTAACTGCCGAGCAAAGACAGCAGGCTAAACAGGTGAGTAGAAGTTGAGTAAAAATAGCAGGCTAAACAGGTGAGTAGAAGCTGAGCAAAGACAGCAGGCTAAACAGGTGAGTAGAAGTTGAGTAAAAATAGCAGGCTAAATAGGTGAGTAGAAGTTGAGTAAAAATAGCAGGCTAAACAGGTGAGTAGAAGTTGAGTAAAAATAGCAGGCTAAACAGGTGAGTAGAAGTTGAGTAAAAATAGCAGGCTAAACAGGTGAGTAGAAGTTGAGTAAAAATAGCAGGCTAAACAGGTGAGTAGAAGTTGAGTAAAAATAGCAGGCTAAACAGGTGAGTAGAAGTTGAGTAAAAATAGCAGGCTAAACAAGTTGGTAGAGGGAGTTGGCAGATGGAGGGCAGGCATAGTGTGATATCCATGAGATGGAGGGCGGGCATAGTGTGATATCCATCAGATGGAGGGCGGGCATATTGTGATATCAATCAGATGGAGGGCAGGCATAGTGTGATATCCATCAGATGGAGGGCGGGCATAGTGTGATATCAATCAGATGGAGGGCGGGCATAGTGTGATATCCATCAGATGGAGGGCAGGCATAGTGTGATATCCATCAGATGGAGGGCAGGCATAGTGTGATATCAATCAGATGGAGGGCAGGCATAGTGTGATATCAATCAGATGGAGGGCGGGCACAGTGTGATATCAATCAGATGGAGGGCGGGCATAGTGTGATATCCATCAGATGGAGGGCGGGCATAGTGTGATATCAATCAGATGGAGGGCAGGCACAGTGTGATATCAATCAGATGGAGGGCAGGCATAGTGTGATATCAGTCAGATGGAGGGCAGGCACAGTGTGATATCAATCAGATGGAGGGCAGGCACAGTGTGATATCAATCAGATGGAGGGCAGGCACAGTGTGATATCAGTCAGATGGAGGGCAGGCACAGTGTGATATCCATCAGATGGAGGGCGGGCACAGTGTGATATCCATCAGATGGAGGGCAGGCACAGTGTGATATCAGTCAGATGGAGGGCAGGCACAGTGTGATATCAATCAGATGGAGGGCAGGCACAGTGTGATATCAATCAGATGGAGGGCAGGCATAGTGTGATATCCATGAGATGGAGGGCGGGCATAGTGTGATATCCATGAGATGGAGGGCAGGCATAGTGTGATATCCATGAGATGGAGGGCGGGCATAGTGTGATATCAATCAGACGTGTGGGTGTGAGCACAGCTTCATATCCTCTGTGAACTTAATACCGCAGTTGATCTTTTTCTCCTACGGAACAGAAGATGTAAGTGTTGCTTTGAAGAAAATGTCACACAGAAATTAAATATGAAACATATTTGTAAAACACATAGTGGTTTTTTATTTGTATATTCCAATTATAATGTGAAATGATTGGTCTCTACCAGGTGTATTATGTCGTATGTCTGTAAATTGTGTGTATGTTAAGGTAGGATTGGTCAGTTTCAGGTGTGTTATGGTATGGTTGGTATGTTACAGGTGTGTTATGGTATGGTTGGTATGTTACAGGTGTGTTATGGTATGGTTGGTCTGTTACAGGTGTGTTATGGTATGATTAGTATGATACAGGTGTGTTTTGGTATGATTGGTATGTTTCAGGTGTGTTATGGTATGGTTGGTATGTTTCAGGTGTGTTATGGTATGGTTGGTATGTTACAGGTGTGTTATGGTATGGTTGGTATGTTTCAGGTGTGTTATGGTATGTTTCAGGTGTGTTATGGTATGTTTCAGGTGTGTTATGGAATGTTTCAGGTGTGTTATGGAATGTTTCAGGTGTGTTATGGTATGTTTCAGGTGTGTTATGGTATGTTTCAGGTGTGTTATGGAATGTTTCAGGTGTGTTATGGTATGTTTCAGGTGTGTTATGGTATGTTTCAGGTGTGTTATGGTATGTTTCAGGTGTGTTATGGTATGATTGGTATGTTACAGGTGTGTTATGGTATGTTTCAGGCGTGTTATGGTATGATTGGTATGTTTCAGGTGTGTTATGGTATGTTACAGGTGTGTTATGGTATGTTTCAGGTGTGTTATGGTATGATATATGGCATCGGTCCGAAGGCTCTTGGGGAGCAGCTCTCAGTTGACGAGAATGATGCGGGAGCATTCATTGAAACATTCAAAGCTAAATACCCAGGTATTTGATTTCTCATACAATAACACAGGTTATTCACAGAAATTTAAGAAATGGTCCTGCATAATGTGTTTAGTACTGTTTTGTTTGGTTCCCATATCTTGCTGATTTATTCAGGAATGAGGAGTTACCTGCGAGACACTGTGACACGCTGTAGACAGCAGGGCTACGTGGAGACAATCATGGGACGGCGGCGCTACCTACCAGCCATCACAGACACTAACTCACACGCCAAAGCTCATGTAAGCTTTACAATGATCTCTTATCAATTGATTTTTTTTATTTTAAAAATTGGCTTTCAGTAATAAAAAAAAAAAGCTTTCAGTAAATTTTTAGAATTTGCTGCATGTATTAATATCTGTATATTTTGTGTAAAATTGAAGGCAGAGAGGCAGGCTGTGAACACAACAGTGCAGGGGTCTGCGGCCGACCTGGTGAAGAT
The DNA here is from genome assembly GCA_949316495.1 of Amphiduros pacificus. Classification (NCBI taxonomy): domain Eukaryota; kingdom Metazoa; phylum Annelida; class Polychaeta; order Phyllodocida; family Hesionidae; genus Amphiduros; species Amphiduros pacificus. Next base: position 7,049,161 of record OX439007.1, on the reverse strand, counting down.
TGCCATGGTGCGTATAGACAAGGACCTACAGAAGACCTTCCCCCAGGGGGCGCCCTCACACACGCATAAACTCCCGGCCAACACGGGTAGGTTCCATATGCCTATATCTCAGCTCAATTTGAAGGGAGTGAAGAATTCAGAGGAAGTTATAAAATATCCATTCTTCTCTTAAGCTTGTGTGTGTGAAGTTACTTATTCACTGTTCACAGTTCATTATTCAGATTTTTTTTAAATTGATGAGGGTGTCAGCATGTCAGATATACAAAATTGGCTGAATAATGAACTGTGAACAGTGAACAAACTTCACACACATTGCTGACACAGTACTGGAGCTGAAATGAGATTCTGTGTTCACAGTCTGAATCCATTACTAGATATAAAGCTACTCAAATGTTTATGTGACAAGAATTGATATAAGAAGTAGCAATCAGCATTTATCAAAGTCATTCCTCAGATTTTCAGAAGATAGATTAGATGGTTCATTAAGCTTCATTTATAATAATTCTCCTAATAATGATTCTGAATATTAATGAGGGTAAAACTACCAAGCAATCATTACCATATTGATATGAACACCTTGTACAATATAAACCATTCAATATCTGTAGACACTGTATTGAGACGTAGAAGTCAGCGGCTGAAGTCACAGTGCTCAGTGCCCTCTAGTGGTAGTTCAGTGCCCTCTGGTGGTGGTGGTTCAGTGCCCTCTGGTGGCTATTTGGTGCTGCAACTTCATGATGAACTCATCTATGAGGTTTGTGAGCGGGATGTGAATCAGGTGGCCAGGATTGTCCAGAGAAACATGGAGAATGCTTACAGACTGGACGTCAGGCTGCCGGTCAAGGTGAAAACCGGACCAACCTGGGGCAGACTGCAAGACATGGACTGATATCCTGACATGAAATGCAAGAAAAATGGTTCTTCCTTCGTCATGAATTTACACACAGAGATTTTCCTGATCAAATGTATAAGAATGAAAAAAAATGTGAATCGCTGTATATTAATTTAAATCAATATTTATAAGGATTACTTTTTAATAAGTGAAAAGATTTTGTGCTCTTGTGATAAGTGAACGAGTGTGAACAACAATATGAACTTGTAAAAAGAAGGAAATTATTTTAAGTTGAATTGATATGGTGCTAGTCAAAAATATGAGGCCAGGAAAAAAAGGTGTGATTAAATTTGTTTTAGCCTGTGGGACGTGTATTCATTTTTACATATATCTACTAAACCACAATATAATAATATCTGGCCTCAGGTGAAATGTATTTATCAACTCTTTCCTATATATCATATTTGTGTGATTTTTTGCAGTATTTGATAAACTGTGATATATGAAGTGAATAAATATGAATTCAAAGTTAATAAATTAATTCCTCCTTTTATAGCTCTTGAAATGTTGACTTATAAATTTGATTATTATTCTGTTATATTTTCCCATCTGATCATTGTGACCATACTACACTGTATTATTGTACAAAGATTGTAATAAATATTTCTAAATTTAATTAATACATTGTCTGTTGCGAGTATAATTTATCAATGTTTGTTGGAAAGAATTTCCTATGTCACAAATTTGTCACAACAATAATTTATATATTTCTTGTACACATAATGAGTGCATAATGTGGGGAATCTGTCCCTTTGTAACCAAATTTATTTTAACCTAAATTAACGACACATCAGCAGAAACAGATCAGAAAATCACACATTAAACATATCATTCGTGACCTGAATTCTTCTTGTCTAAAATATCCTGAGGCATTTCAGAAGCAACAACAAATCTGGGAGGAAAATCCCATTAGATTAGGAAATATCCATTTTTATTTGCATTTAAACTTCATCACAGACATAGATTTGCCAGTACAAAAGCCACAGACTGCCTGTTATCTACAAGGAGGCTTGCTGTACTGGTGTGTGCCAGACTGGGGGGATTTATTTGGTATTCCCACTGCCTGTTATCTACAAGGAGGCTTGCTGTACCGGTGCGTGCCAGACTGGGGGGGGATTTATTTGGTATTCTCACTGCCTGTTATCAACAAGGAGGCTTGCTGTACTGGTGTGTGCCAGACTGGGGGGATTTATTTGGTATTCCCACTGCCTGTTATCTACAAGGAGGCTTGCTGTACTGGTGTGTGCCAGACTGGGGGGATTTATTTGGTATTCCCACTGCCTGTTATCTACAAGGAGGCTTGCTGTACTGGTGCGTGCCAGACTGGGGTGTGTGTCAGACTGGGGGGATTTATTTGGTATTCTCACTGCCTGTTATCTACAAGGAGGCTTGCTGTCCTGGTGCGTGCCAGACTGGGGGGATTTATTTGGTATTCCCACTGCCTGTTATCTACAAGGAGGCTTGCTGTACTGGTGCGTGCCAGACTGGGGTGTGTGTCAGACTGGGGGGATTTATTTGGTATTCTCACTGCCTGTTATCTACAAGGAGGCTTGCTGTACTGGTGCGTGCCAGACTGGAGGGATTTATTTGGTATTCCCACTGCCTGTTATCTACAAGGAGGCTTGCTGTACCGGTGTGTGCCAGACTGGGGGGATTTATTTGGTATTCCCACTGCCTGTTATCTACCAGGAGGCTTGCTGTACCGGTGTGTGCCAGACTGGGGGGATTTATTTGGTATTCCCACTGCCTGTTATCTACAAGGAGGCTTGCTGTACTGGTGTGTGCCAGACTGGGGGGATTTATTTGGTATTCCCACTGCCTGTTATCTACAAGGAGGCTTGCTGTACCGGTGCGTGTCAGACTGGGGGGATTTATTTGGTATTCCCACTGCCTGTTATCTACAAGGAGGCTTGCTGTACTGGTGCGTGTCAGACTGGGGGGATTTATTTGGTATTCCCACTGCCTGTTATCTACAAGGAGGCTTGCTGTACTGGTGTGTGTCAGACTGGGGGGATTTATTTGGTATTCCCACTGCCTGTTATCTACAAGGAGGCTTGCTGTACTGGTGTGTGCCAGACTGGGGGGATTTATTTGGTATTCCCACTGCCTGTTATCTACAAGGAGGCTTGCTGTACTGGTGTGTGCCAGACTGGGGGGATTTATTTGGTATTCCCACTGCCTGTTATCTACAAGGAGGCTTGCTGTACTGGTGCGTGCCAGACTGGGGTGTGTGTCAGACTGGGGGGATTTATTTGGTATTCTCACTGCCTGTTATCTACAAGGAGGCTTGCTGTCCTGGTGCGTGCCAGACTGGGGGGATTTATTTGGTATTCCCACTGCCTGTTATCTACAAGGAGGCTTGCTGTACTGGTGCGTGCCAGACTGGGGTGTGTGTCAGACTGGGGGGATTTATTTGGTATTCTCACTGCCTGTTATCTACAAGGAGGCTTGCTGTACTGGTGCGTGCCAGACTGGAGGGATTTATTTGGTATTCCCACTGCCTGTTATCTACAAGGAGGCTTGCTGTACCGGTGTGTGCCAGACTGGGGGGATTTATTTGGTATTCCCACTGCCTGTTATCTACCAGGAGGCTTGCTGTACCGGTGTGTGCCAGACTGGGGGGATTTATTTGGTATTCCCACTGCCTGTTATCTACAAGGAGGCTTGCTGTACTGGTGTGTGCCAGACTGGGGGGATTTATTTGGTATTCCCACTGCCTGTTATCTACAAGGAGGCTTGCTGTACCGGTGCGTGTCAGACTGGGGGGATTTATTTGGTATTCCCACTGCCTGTTATCTACAAGGAGGCTTGCTGTACTGGTGCGTGTCAGACTGGGGGGATTTATTTGGTATTCCCACTGCCTGTTATCTACAAGGAGGCTTGCTGTACTGGTGTGTGTCAGACTGGGGGGATTTATTTGGTATTCCCACTGCCTGTTATCTACAAGGAGGCTTGCTGTACCGGTGTGTGCCAGACTGGGGGGATTTATTTGGTATTCCCACTGCCTGTTATCTACAAGGAGGCTTGCTGTACTGGTGTGTGCCAGACTGGGGGGATTTATTTGGTATTCCCACTGCCTGTTATCTACAAGGAGGCTTGCTGTACCGGTGCGTGTCAGACTGGGGGGATTTATTTGGTATTCCCACTGCCTGTTATCTACAAGGAGGCTTGCTGTACTGGTGTGTGCCAGACTGGGGGGATTTATTTGGTATTCCCACTGCCTGTTATCTACAAGGAGGCTTGCTGTACTGGTGTGTGTCAGACTGGGGGGATTTATTTGGTATTCCCACTGCCTGTTATCTACAAGGAGGCTTGCTGTACTGGTGTGTGCCAGACTGGGGGGATTTATTTGGTATTCCCACTGCCTGTTATCTACAAGGAGGCTTGCTGTACTGGTGCGTGTCAGACTGGGGGGATTTATTTGGTATTCCCACTGCCTGTTATCTACAAGGAGGCTTGCTGTACTGGTGCGTGCCAGACTGGGGGGATTTATTTGGTATTCCCACTGCCTGTTATCTACAAAGTGGCTTGCTGTACTGGTGTGTGCCAGACTGGGGGGATTTATTTGGTATTCCCACTGCCTGTTATCTACAAGGAGGCTTGCTGTACTGGTGCGTGCCAGACTGGGGGGATTTATTTGGTATTCCCACTGCCTGTTATCTACAAGGAGGCTTGCTGTACTGGTGCGTGCCAGACTGGGGGGATTTATTTGGTATTCCCACTGCCTGTTATCTACAAAGTGGCTTGCTGTACTGGTGTGTGCCAGACTGGGGGGATTTATTTGGTATTCCCACTGCCTGTTATCTACAAGGAGGCTTGCTGTACTGGTGCGTGGCAGACTGGGGGGATTTATTTGGTATTCCCACTGCCTGTTATCTACAAGGAGGCTTGCTGTACTGGTGCGTGTCAGACTGGGGGGGATTTATTTGGTATTCCCACTGCCTGTTATCTACAAGGAGGCTTGCTGTACCGGTGTGTGCCAGACTGGAGGGATTTATTTGGTATTCCCACTGCCTGTTATCTACAAGGAGGCTTGCTGTACTGGTGCGTGTCAGACTGGGGGGATTTATTTGGTATTCCCACTGCCTGTTATCTACAAGGAGGCTTGCTGTACTGGTGCGTGTCAGACTGGGGGGATTTATTTGGTATTCCCACTGCCTGTTATCTACAAGGAGGCTTGCTGTACCGGTGTGTGCCAGACTGGGGGGATTTATTTGGTATTCCCACTGCCTGTTATCTACAAGGAGGCTTGCTGTACTGGTGTGTGCCAGACTGGGGGGATTTATTTGGTATTCCCACTGCCTGTTATCTACAAGGAGGCTTGCTGTACTGGTGTGTGCCAGACTGGGGGGATTTATTTGGTATTCCCACTGCCTGTTATCTACAAGGAGGCTTGCTGTACTGGTGTGTGCCAGACTGGGGGGATTTATTTGGTATTCCCACTGCCTGTTATCTACAAGGAGGCTTGCTGTACTGGTGTGTGTCAGACTGGGGGGATTTATTTGGTATTCCCACTGCCTGTTATCTACAAGGAGCCTTGCTGTACTGGTGTGTGCCAGACTGGGGGGATTTATTTGGTATTCCCACTGCCTGTTATCTACAAGGAGGCTTGCTGTACCGGTGTGTGTCAGACTGGGGGGATTTATTTGGTATTCCCACTGCCTGTTATCTACAAGGAGGCTTGCTGTACCGGTGTGTGTCAGACTGGGGGGGATTTATTTGGTATTCCCACTGCCTGTTATCTACAAGGAGGCTTGCTGTACTGGTGCGTGCCAGACTGGGGGGATTTATTTGGTATTCCCACTGCCTGTTATCTACAAGGAGGCTTGCTGTACTGGTGCGTGTCAGACTGGGGGGATTTATTTGGTATTCCCACTGCCTGTTATCTACAAGGAGGCTTGCTGTACCGGTGCGTGTCAGACTGGGGGGGATTTATTTGGTATTCCCACTGCCTGTTATCTACAAGGAGGCTTGCTGTACCAGTGCGTGTCAGACTGGGGGGGGGATTTATTTGGTATTCCCACTGCCTGTTATCTACAAGGAGGCTTGCTGTACCGGTGCATGCCAGACTGGGGGGGGGGGGGGGATTTATTTGGTATTCCCACTGCCTGTTATCTACAAGGAGGCTTGCTGTACTGGTGCGTGTCAGACTGGGGGGATTTATTTGGTATTCCCACTGCCTGTTATCTACAAGGAGGCTTGCTGTACCGGTGCGTGTCAGACTGGGGGGGATTTATTTGGTATTCCCACTGCCTGTTATCTACAAGGAGGCTTGCTGTACCGGTGCATGCCAGACTGGGGGGGGGGGATTTATTTGGTATTCCCACTGCCTGTTATCTACAAGGAGGCTTGCTGTACCGGTGCATGCCAGACTGGGGGGGGGGGGATTTATTTGGTATTCCCACTTACCTGCAACCAACTTACAGCAAGCCCTGTAATATGCATATTTGCTATCTCATCTATTGGAACATTGACTTCATGGGACGGGCTCGCTCTTCACACTTGAGATAGTCAAGTACCGATACATTACTAATATGTGATTCTGAGTGGATTTGATAAAGTTATAATAAACTTATAAAAATATAATCAGTGTGAGAATGTGGAAGATCCAATCTGAGATTATCCACCATGTAAATAACTCCAATTATATGTATTAAAATATATATAATGATCATTTTCTTGGTGGGGAAGATAGAGAAATGGCATGGAGAAGCCCGCTATACTGAAATCATGTGTTAAAATTTGTTGAATATTTATTGAGTAACAAGTGATTGAGGCTCACACATTAAAGAGCAGGAGAGTAAATGTGTGGTAATGGCTGGGCATTCTACCAAAGACTTTTTCAAGTGGAATATCTTCATATTTTGGTTTGGGACGTTATTGAAAGTAATACTTAATACAGGGAAGGTGCGAATGAAGTTGAATTTTGTTTGTATATTGAATTTTGTATGTAAAGATACACTATTGTGCAAACAGAACAGGAAGAAAAGTGTTCACATAATCGCAAACAAGAACATCCACACTTCGTCAATTGTAGGTGTTTGGTGCAAGTAATGTCTTAACCTTCCGGTGGTAGGACATAATTATCTATTTGGCAAGAATTTTCTTTTGATTCTAACAGTTTGAGTCCTATATTCTCTGGCTCTAGCATTTCACAAAAGCAGATTATCAGTCACTTAAATATTACCACTAACTCTCGCACACAAAAACTAGTTAACCTGCTGAGATCTATCTTCACATCTCATACAAATACAAGCAAACAAGACATATACCTTCATATTTCATACAGATACTAGTAAATGGGAGATATACCTTCATATTTCATACAGATACTAGTAAATGGGAGATATACCTTCATATTTCATACATATACTCGTAAATGAGCAATATACCTTCATATTTCATATAGATACTAGTAAATGAGCAATATACCGTCATTTTTCATACATATACTTGTGTCTCAGATACTAGGGAACTAGAACACAGAGAAGGTCTCCCCTTGTGTCTCAGATACTAGGGAACTAGAACACAGAGAAGGTCTCCCCTCGTGTCTCAGATACTAGGGAAAATGGACTTGAAATCCATTGTTTCTAGAAACACTACGCACTGACCATCATATTGAAGTTTCCCCAGTAAATAAACTCGACCTCCGGCGATTGACTGTTGCAGTTCTGATCCATGTCATCGTCTTTCCCAGTCATAATATCTATAATTGCAAATCCGTGTGAATTCTGTAGTGTTTTTTCTTCAGTTTTTTACCCGATTTCAAACATGACAACGTGAAATGACATCCAGAAGAGTCCAAGTGATGACGTCATGGAAACACCAAGGGAGAAATTTCATATGACGTCATAAGAACCACAACTTGTGGAGTTTCCAGATTGTTGCTGTCACTCCCGTGAATAAACTGACCCACTTTCACGTCTTTGCGCAAACTCGTAAACAATGGCGAAATGATGCTGAGATCAAGAGAAAACAAAGAAATATTTTCAAACCAGGCTGACATCTTATGTTGATTTAAACAGTACATAATTGTTTGACTGTTAGTTGCCGGAAGTCGAGTTCTTACAGAGTCGTGTATTAAAATGGATGGGCAGTGCGTGGTGTTTCTGGAAGCAGTAGATTTCAAGTCTATTTTGACGATGTCTTTGGGTAAAAGTACTAGGCAATGTTACACTCTGGCACACATGAACAGATATAGAATTACTATTTAATGATTGATTAACACACTTACACATCTTCCACTATCAATGTTAATTCATTTGTTTAGAGTATTTTATACAGTATAGATAATTTTGTCTCTTTATCAATGCACACCATCTTATCCCTTACGTTAATTTATTATTGATGTGAAACAGTTAATATGACTTTCAAATTGGATTCTATTAGAATAATATTAACATGGCAAAGTTTTCTTTTTCTTCTTAGCATTAATCCGAGGTTAACAGATGAAAATACTAAAAGACTTTCAACATTGGAGGCTCTGTATCCGGAGAACAAAATTTGACTTCCTGATTTGATTGACAGAATTCACTAATATTCTGATGAGAAAAAGATTCTAAAAACTTCTGTCACAGTACCTAATATTATATTCCTGTATTTAACATTTTGATTCTCACACCAATTTAAATTTAGTAAAACAGTCTGCCTATATTGAAGCTGGCACAGCTAACTACTGTGCTGAGTGACTGGAATGTACCGGAACGTCCGCTCAATGCCACCTATTTGGACAATTTTGCATCATCTGGACCAGTTTTTTGTGTGCATACTATGGTTAGTGCTGCTATAATCTGAACCAACAATTACATGACGTCACTGGGAGTTACATTAGTTATATTCAATTCTTTCTGGAGTATTTGAGACAAAAATCCAAATACACAATTATTTTAGCAATTGCATTGCACAGAGGTGTTCACTTTTTCACATTTGACACCTTTAGCCGAGGATGGATAATGCTGGAGATTAATTTAATAAAAATATATGATTTTGGTCAAATATAGAATTTTTAGGATTCTTCAATGTATATGAACTTATTTATTATTTTTATGATAAACACTAATATTGATGTGATCATTAAAATTTAGCTTGGAGATACGAGTACTGAATATATATATAGAAATATATGTGACTTTCTGGCAAGTAAATAAAAGCTGCCCTAATTTTCATCAAGCTGAGTCCCTATTTTGCACAGGTTTAGAAAATGGGATATATCATTTAATAAAATAGAATTTCTGAGGAATTTTTCATATGGTTTCAAATTATTATGTGTCAAGGGTATGTGAAATATCGGGACAATTTTGGGTCAATTACAAATGACTTTGCCCCATAATCAATAGGTGTGAAAGCTCTCCTATTACAATATTACTTAAATTTGAAATCCACCCACACTGGATGGTTTTCCTAGTTCAGGCCTCCCAAGTCTGGTGATGAGGCCAAGGGGGACATGTATTCAGGCCAATTTGTCACACGTGGCCATGAGCACAAGTGGCCATGCCTAACTCAGTTATTATGCCATCAAGTCAAGTGAACAAATCGTGTCACCCTGCACACTGAATTCTAGAGATTGAAAAATAACTGAAATTATTTTTAAGAAATATGAAAAATTGATTGTTAAATGATATGCAAGATCGTGCTTCTGAGATAAAGGTTCACAATCTGATATACAAGCGATGCACATCTTCAGAATGATGCCACGCTGAACACCTTTATACAATTTTCAAGGAACACACGATTTCCAAACATTTGGCACTTTTAAATTTTATATCAGGACCCTCCTGAGTAATGTTTTTCCAAATTGTCAAAATAGAACATATTGGAGTTATGTAAATCAAGTTATCATGAAATTTATATTCAGTATCTATAATTTTTTATCCTTGTTTGCAAAAATATGAACCTCATAATACATATTATTTCTGAGATCAATAAAGAACTTTGAAATCATAAAAATAATTTGAAGATTTATAATTAAATGTTTGGTGGAGTGTGATTATATATTTCATGTCATAATGTCCACAAGGAACCTCCCATTTATTTAATACTGATACAAGCTACTTGTCCTTCTCTTCTTGGTGTTTTGTTGTCCCCAATATAAGATTTGTGCGGTCCATACTCTGGAGTTGAAGATCATATCTTGACTAATGCAGAAATTCACATCATGTCCAGTCTTCAGAACATCACCACCGGCCTGTGTGTATATTTGTGACCTATTGACCTTTGACTCCTGGTGGTGGCTGACTCCAGTTTGCAAGTTAACATTGTCATAATTACGAAGATAAAGACTATAAGGATCTTGAGCATCCAGGTCACTGCTCGAATCTTGCAGATCTAGGTCACTGGAGTCGAGCAGATCAATATCGCTGGAGTCATTGAAATCCGGGTCACTAGAGACATTGAGGTCAAGGTCATCGGTGGTGGGTTGGGTGTGAGGCACCATGACCCCTGATGTGCGATCATCCTGGAAGCTGACAGATTTCTTACTTCCCCAAGTCACCCCACCTTTTCCTCCCGATCCGTTGGAGCCACGCCTCAGTTGACCACCAGATGGCGACCTCACCATTCCTCCAGCTTTCTCCTCGTTTTTGCGCTTCTCTTCCAGCTTCGCCACCTGGTCATCTATAACCTGGAACTGCCAGGACCAGCTGGCGTTGTAGAGGAACTGCCGCAGATCAAAGCGGTTGTCGTCAGGACTGTAGGACTCGGCATGATAGGACGGTGTCAGGACCGTCATCTTGTGCCGGTTGATGGAGTAGTACCGGAAGAAATGCTTCACCTTCTCCGCAACCTGTAAGCATAACATATGAACTGTGATAAACACGTACTATGTGCAAGAGAGGCACAGGGTATATCATGCTGAGGCATTAAGGCATATAAATTAGACCAAAAAGCATATTAATTCGAGTTTTCTCGTCCCCCCTTGCCCCTACTTTTGAGTATAGTAACAAATGCCACCGCACAAGAGAACAACTTCCACCACTGCCTCAACTTTAGTGAAGTGTTTTTGTTGTGAAAAATAAGAGAAGGGTAGTAAAAACATCCCCCCTCTGTAATTATATTAAAAGTGATGGGAAACAATCTGTTTTTCATTTCAAAATAAGCAGTTGTGGGCAGTAATTTGAGCACTTTACCTTGGTTGGCGTGCACCTGTCTTTCCACTGGTGGACCAGCTTACAGAACATGGAGTACGGTCCACACTTGGACTGCTTGCGGAGACGGCCATACACGGACAGTTCCTCATAGGTCATCCCCATATCCTCCTGTAAATATAACCAAATATTATATACGTTCCTCCCCCTATGCTTGTATACTGTGCCATTCAGATCTTTCAATACAGCTCATTTATGAAAAGATCGAGATATAGACACCGCAGTATATGGCATTGTACACCTTGATCTTCACACACGCAACATGTTAAACATCACCAGTCTAGTTTTTGTGCCAAATTTGACTTTCTTCTGAGTTATTCATGAGAACATCTCGTGGATGAGTGTGTTATTACCGTCCCTATTAAGATTATTTTTTCTATTTTAAAAAAGTCTATCTTGATGCATATGGGCATAACATAAGAATGGGGGCTATTCTAAGTGATGCTGCAACTCATCTGGAATCAAAAACTAAGTTATCCTGAGCAAATATTGAGCTTTTTGGCCTAATGTTAAATATCATTCCCTCATACAAAGAGTTGTGAACAAATCTGATTTAATATTGAAATTTTTTTCATCTTGAAATTTTTCATCTTGAGTATTTTCCAGAAAAAATCAGTTATTGTGTAAAGATGAGTAGTATGCATCCCTTCACTTTGGTTTGATATTGGCTATGACTTGTCAATAAAGGTTGTTTATTTCTGGTTCTCTTTCTGTGCTCACCTCATCAGTCTGGGCAAGCTGACCATCTGCTAGTGGCTCCAGCTCTGCTGTAGGTGGCGCTGCATAGATCCTGCCAAACACACATAAAACACTTTAAATAAATCCCACATATATCCAGGTTATTTTCAAACACTGGTATAATAGCATTGACTCAATAACTGTGCAATCATGATTGAAAAAAAACATTCAGGTAATATATCTTTTTATTAGTTTTCTATTTAAGATGCAAAAATAATTCTCACTTGTCAAGTGTTGTCCATCCAAACCTTTGCACGCAGTAGCGTATGAATTTCCGCAGGTCTGTTTTACTGATTCCACCTATAGGATTGATATCGGCACTGGAGCAATCATACTTGGTCATGTATCCCCGTAAGCTTCAACAACAAATAAACACATCAAGTTAACGGACAGAGAAAACATACTTTATAAACTGGGTTAAATGTCAAAATATTTTTTTGTGTGTTTGGGATATTTTAAACTGTGAAAAGGGAAAGTGTTTTTAGTTAACTTAGGAAACTATTGAACATTGAAAACATTGAACTGTGAAAAGAGAGTTTTTAGTTAACTTAGGAATTAGATTAAAATATAAATGGCAAATTCACTATATGGAATGTGTTCAACTATTTACCTTTCATCCACATTGGCAGAGCCGAGGACAAGCAGACCTCCTGACCTGCCCCTTGCCCACAGTGTTAACTGGGCAAATAGGTAAGCCAACACCATCCTAACCCTTGCCTACAATATCACAAACAATTAGCATTACAAATGTAGAAACATGTGCACACATTCTATCATCTTCAACATTAAACCGGGCTTTAATTTGAAAGCATACAATAAGTAAGGTATTTTTTCTAATTATTTCTTTCTAGATTTTTTTGAAGATATTAGTAAGTGTCATACCTGCACATTCTGTAGTGCTAGATTTTCTCTTGGACTTCCTCCGTGGACTTTAAACTTTGGTATAACTCCCATGGCAGCTGTGAAAACACTGAGAACTGCAGACACTGCCACGTCAATAGTGATGCCCAGGTGGTAACTGAAATATAAATCATTTTATGTTCCCCAAAATTCAGCAATATTTTAAATAGTTCACATCAATCTCTGAGAAGCATTTTCTAAAATGAAATTTCTTCTTTATGCATGTATCAAGCTGCTCTTTAAAGGTAAAATGGCCAGGAAAAAAAAAACTTGAGTGACATATTATATCACTTACCTTCCTATCTGTTTAGCGAGATCGTTTGCACTTTTCTTGGTTTCTACGGAGCTGTTCTCCGAGCCCATGTAACACGTGGTGAAGAGTCTGTTACAGAGGTCACGTGGATCAGTAGGCGTATAGGTGGCGTCACCAGTCAGGCGCCTGGCATCGGCAATCACCTGCTCATCTGATTTCCAAATAAAGAAAATTTGCTATATATTATCGGGTTGATTCATCAACTATACAATGATGTTAATAATCATATAATAATTCAAATAAAAATGTAAAAGTTGAAATAGTTTCTATTCGTCCATTTGTTTTTATAAGGCTAATCTAAGAAATCCATGCAGCTAATATGTAGATGGATAGAGATCTGATAGAGATCTGTTTAATTTTCGTTCTCTACAAAAATGATCATCAGATTAAAGCTTTTCGTACTGACAACTTAGGTATGATGATGTACATAACTAGCAACTGCAGACCAGCAACATTAAAATAAAATTATACACAGTATATATTGTCATAATGTTAATCAATAAATGCTTTGATTATATACTTATACTAAACACTATGGAAACGTACATCTAAACATCTAAATATTCAGTTACATTATACACAAATAACCATCATCAACTGCTCAAAGATGTCAAATAATATCTGCATTATTTACTTCCATTCTGAGCCTCTCGGCAGACTTGGTGGCACATGGACGCCACTATACACGCTGTGCTGGAGCTGTCGATGCCGCCACTGAGCGGTAAGAAGAAGCCGCCCTGACCGCTGCGCCGCAGATAATCCCACAACCAGCAGGCGGGGCCCAGACTGATCTCCTCCTCGGCGCTGTGGTAGTGCCACTCTATGGGGTCGTAACTAGGCACTGATATGTCATCCGTAGACAGGGCAAACTGGGTCTCTGACCGTGGGAAAGATTCTGATTGTGCTGCCTGGGAAATAAAAATAAACACACATTTTATATTACCCATCATATGTGTTAATTAAACTATGCACTTATGTTATTTCACATGTTATGAATCAACACAAATGTTCTGATTTAGATAAACACACAAAATTATTATAGAAATCTATATTTCATGTACCTAAGAAAGTTTCATAATATTATGGCCAAGTTGAGCCTTATGTTTTTGTATATAGCATTTATATTGAAAGACTAATGCCAATATCTCAGAATGTGCCTTTTTCTCTATCACAATGTTGTCTCTATTTTCCTCTTTTGATGTTGTCCTTACGATACTTACCTGGTAACATCGACTGCGGAATGCGGCCCTGCAAGCCCTTACGATACTTACCTGGTAACATCGACTGCAGAATGCGGCCCTGCAAGCCCTTACGATACTTACCTGGTAACATCGACTGCGGAATGCGGCCCTGTAAGCCCTTACGTCCTCCAAGTCCAAAGTGGCCGTCAACACTTCCTACAACAAGTACAAGCAAGATTGCAAGGCAAAACTCTAACTCACCATGTAATATCAACGACCAAATTCTAAATACATCAAATAGATGTAAATATCTAAACTTTCAGCTAATTGACTATTTGAATCTTGTTTTTGAATGATCGTCTAATAATGATATTTTCTCCATAATAAATTTGAACGTTTTCACTCATAGTAAAAAACAGTATAGCATTTTGCCTTAGTGATAAATGCCTACTAACCACATCTGCCATTGAGAACTGTGAGCCCTGAGCCACTATATGACCATTAATGGCGATCATGGCACAGCCGTCATAGTAGACTCTCTCTCCATCACACCCCTGGTGATTGGCAAACATGTAGATACCACCACTCTGAAATAACAACATCTTTATATCATTCTATCCAAAATATGAACAGCTGAATTCTGAACAATCTGAGCATGGTGATCTGATTGTCATTTCCGTGTGTATAAAATGAGTGGTGATTGACAGTTATTTATCTCATGACCAGCTCATTTTAGTGACCATACATAGATGAGTATACACTGATATTGTCAAGTTACTTTATTTTACCTTTAATCAACACTTTCAACCAAATCAAAGCTATATATGGTCACAGATTTTTCAGTAGATGATTTGGGGTTAATATGTATTATATGACCTGCAATGAACTGTGACTGTAATGTCTCAAATTTATCACCAAAATTAAAAGCTCTTTGAGATAACATAGTTTAGCTTTACAGGGAGTATTAGGATCTATAATTGTAGACATTTTGGAAATCATAATAATATTGATATTACCTTGGCGGATGCAGATTTGACTAGATCTACTCGGATATAAGTTTTCCTCAGTTCATGATGGCTTCCGCTGGCATTAGCAAATATCTCCACTCCATCTAGGCCCATCTCTATGTGACGACTGCAATATACAGCAATGCAAACAGGTTTGGCTTTATCATTTCTCAGGAAAGCAACAGTTTAATGCTAACAGATCTAAATAGTCTGCACTCATTTTAGTCTGCAATGCTATGTTGTTGCATCTTTGTTGCGTGTATATGAAATTTATGACTTCTATTTGTCAAGTTACATGCACATCAATACCTCTTTAATTAAATATATATTTCATATTGCTTAAGCATGAACTAATTACAAGATATACTTGAAGTCATCATATCATATGGAGGACAATTTTTCCAAGTAATTATTCTGACCAAGTGCGTTTTTATACTCTACAAAGATATCACCTCTTCCAGTATAATTCAGTAGCATGGGATATGTTCATTCAGACTGGACTTTGGCCTTAAGCAGACATTACCTGTTTGGAGTCCAGAGTTCTTCACAGATCTCAGTTCCGATGCACGTGTCCACAGTGGATACCACGCCATCTCCAAACGCAACTGTTCTCTGAAAACAATATATCTTTACCTTAGCAATATTTTAAATCCAAATGGACCTCATCCGCAATTCAACTGTATCATAAATTTAGTACCAAATCTTGGTGAAATCAAATCATCATTTTTATCACTAATGAAATTTAAAAAATAATGAAATTTCAATTGTATTCAAAGCTCAGCAGTTGCAGTCAAAACTTATTTTGTTCATTCGAAATCATAATGCAATAAGATGATGTATACCCTATACTCAGGTAGCCACACACAACTTTGCAAAGTTTCATCAGGGCATGCCCCAATCCCCTTACGGTATTTACTCGAATATAAGACGAGGTTTAAAATGGCTGCCAAACTTGAATGGTAGTAGTGCCGATGTCTCGAGTAAAACCGACTCATCTTATATTCGGAAATTGGTCTTATCAAGAAAAATAACATCAATTTTGGGGGTCGTCTTATACTCCTACTTACTTGGCCTGTGATATCTTGTAGTATTCTGGGGAGGTAGAAATCCTCTGTTTGCTTTATCTTAGTCCAGGCTGTGAACCATCGACCTTCACGATAGTTTCCATCTTGTGCTAAATAAATCTTGGGGCGTATCAACAATATTTTCCTGAAAAAGAATTAAAACATTGTCTCAATTAGCATCAAAAAGAAAGAAGCAATTCTATTTTTTTACCACAAGTTCTAATGGAAAGGAAAATATGTATAATAAAGATATTATCACTTACTTATTCAGGAAAATTACTCTGCAGTTATAAGGAACATTCTTGTGCATTACGGGCCTAAAAAATAAAACGGAAAGTTTCAAAGGAATGATTGATATAATCTCCTACTGTTAGCCCAAGATATTAACTTTTAACTACCGTATATCTGTGTAAGTCTACACTGCTAAATGTGGTGAGAAATTAAACAAATATGTTTAAGTCTCATTTAAATTGGTCATACTCTTTGATAGTAACATATGATGAGTCATGGCCAAATATCTAAGATGATGTATTGTGCCATGCACAAGGTATGCATGACCAAATAATACAACACAACACCTGTGTGACTCTATGAAGTCACATGATGGCCTGGTGTGACCTTATTTTGTCACCATTATGCATGAACAAATAGATATTGAATCCCAAGTATTTGACCCGTAGTGGAAGGAAGTCAATACAGAAGGACATCAACATCCCCATTGTTTTGTTTAATGACGTCATTTTGTAACATTCTCTTGAACTGCAATTTGTTTCAATATTAATAATGTCAGACTATATGAATCTTGAACTTTTGACCCCAGTACATGATTAATCATATTCAATAACCATGGTTATGAATTTTACAAATTAATTATGCAGATACACTGGTGCAGAAAAAATTGGTTTGACCTGCCAATCAACAACAATTAAATAAGCTTGTCCTTGAAGGTTAATAATTTGCTGTAGGTTTAGATAGATGCTTACATTCCGACGTCGCAGAGGATGTCCTGGGCGTAGGGGGAGGACATGATGGTGGCGAGGACCTGGTAGGAATGTAGGTAAGTGTCACTCTCCATGAAGTGGTCAGCGCACCCATAGCCACTGCAACACAACAAACCACCATGCAACCATTTATACATTCATAGATTCCAGATTCTAGCATTCTTACCTGTCTGCTGTCTCATCACTAATTAGAAATTGCTTGCATTACTATTATCTCATTTTAAAAATAAATTATTGTAAGTGTTGTACAGAAAAAAGAGGGTCATTTGGGAACAGATATTTTTATATATATATATATATATATATATATATATATATATATATATATATATATATATGCATACATTTACAAAGTAGAATATAAACGTCATGTCATGTATATTGAACATCACTTTATTCAGAGGAATATATATATGTAATTATAATTAAAGATTCCTATAGATCCATTCTTCAGTGGCAACATTTGATAGAGATGCTTGACACATACCTTATTTCCAACTCTGGGCCGAGTCTAAACGTCGCACCTCTGGACTTGGCTTCCTCTATACCTAATATCATCAAATAAAACACTGTCATTTATCAACCAATCAATCATTCAAAAACTATTTCCTTGGACCTGGCCTCGTTGTTAACATATAATTTTATTTGGAAATGTCTTATCCTTATCTATACTGTAAGGCTTAAAAATATTATTGTGAGTTTTACTCATAACAAAACAAAACTTAGGTTAGGAGTTGTGAGTAGGGGAAGAACAAAGTCACCATAAAATGATTTTTTTTCTTGTGGACAAACTTCAGTATGCATTGGGTGTGATCCATTAAGTAGTAATCAATATGTAATCAATATAACCATAGACCAAGCCATTATTGATTGTTCATTGGGTGACTGAATTATTGATTTTGAAGAGAGGTGAATATATTTATGTGGGAAAAGACCTGCCCAGGAATTATAATGGATGCTTTACAATAACATGAGACCTGAACATTTATGTTATATTTGATGAAATCCTAGCAATCTTGAAACTTCTGCAGTCAGAATGTGACCACAAAGTTTTTGATAGATATCTAATAAAAGGAATATGAGTAAACATAAGGCGAACTGCTTAATTCAATCAAAATATTAATAATATATATAATAATACTTGAGGGATTGATATAAATGATTGGACAAATGATCTGTAGGACTGGAATGAATGCAGCTGCTCTTGTCAGAGGCTTTCGTGAG
Organism: Amphiduros pacificus; assembly: GCA_949316495.1. Classification (NCBI taxonomy): domain Eukaryota; kingdom Metazoa; phylum Annelida; class Polychaeta; order Phyllodocida; family Hesionidae; genus Amphiduros; species Amphiduros pacificus. Next base: position 7,030,699 of record OX439007.1, on the reverse strand, counting down.
TGATGCCCACTGTAGCTCTTGGTGAGTAACAAGCAAGTAAGCTGTTGATGAGAGATGCAGCTGTTGATGAATTATTATGCAGCTGTTGGTGAGTCCTGACCAGTGCAGCTGTTGGTGAGTCATGACCAATGTAGCTGTTGGGGAGTCATGATCAATGCAGCTGTTGGTGAGTCATGATCAATGCAGCTGTTGGTGAGTCATGACCAATGCAGCTGTTGGTGAGTCATGACCAATGCAACTGTTGGTGAGTCATGACCAATGCAGCTGTTGGGGAGTCATGACCAATGTAGCTGTTGGTGAGTCATGACCAATGCAGCTGTTGGTGAGTCATGACCAATGCAGCTGTTGGGGAGTCATGACCGATGCAGCTGTTGGGGAGTCATGACCAATGTAGCTGTTGGTGAGTCATGACCAATGCAACTGTTGGTGAGTCATGACCAATGCAGCTGTTGGGGAGTCATGACCAATGCAGCTGTTGGGGAGTCATGACCGATGCAGCTGTTGGGGAGTCATGACCAATGTAGCTGTTGGTGAGTCATGACCAATGCAGCTGTTGGTGAGTCATGACCAATGCAGCTGTTGGGGAGTCATGACCAATGCAGCTGTTGGGGAGTCATGACCGATGCAGCTGTTGGGGAGTCATGACCGATGCAGCTGTTGGGGAGTCATGACCAATGCAGCTGTTGGTGAGTCATGACCAATGCAGCTGTTGGGGAGTCATGACCGATGCAGCTGTTGGGGAGTCATGACCAATGTAGCTGTTGGTGAGTCATGACCAATGCAACTGTTGGGGAGTCATGACCAATGCAGCTGTTGGGGAGTCATGACCAATGCAGCTGTTGGAGAGTCATGATCAATGCAGCTGTTGGTGAGTCATGACAAATTCATCTATTACTATTACTGAGCCATGACCAATGCAGCTGTTTTCTTGGCGGGATGCCAATTGGTTTTGCAGAGTAAACTTATAGATGAGTCATGGCCAATATGGCAGCAGCTACAAAGGGCCTCTTCAGCCTTACTACTGTAATTGACAGGAATTAATGAAGGCTGAGTATAATTTATTAAAACATGAATGACACCGCCATTGGCATTGATGAGTCATGAGAAATTCATGCAGTGTACACATGTTCATCAAGGAAATTTTTTAATTTGGCAAAAAATTCATGCAAAATAATATTGAAACATCAGTTAAATACAAGTTCACGTAATGAAGTAAAGATATTGGATCATGACATGACCATCATCAATTGTCATTGACATGGGTCAAGTTTGGCTGGTACTGTGACTGTGAGGCTGAAACTGCCAAGTACAAAAATGAAGACACAGAATCTGTTTTGACTTACTCTGCAATATGCGTTTCATGTTCCCCTCAAAGTCCATAGCCCACTGATTCAGTGAGCAGGTTGCTAGTGTCACCTTCCTCCCCATTTTGAGTGCTCGGAGTTACATATAAACACCTGAAATATTTGAAATTAATCACTTGGTATGCGTGTGTTGGTCCCACCTCCAATCTGATCGTTTTGATCAGCGATGGCGCCGGTTACAAACCCGTTTAAACGAAAAGTAGAATGTCAATAAAAACAATTTTAATATCAGATTTTGATCATCCATATTAAATAAATGGTTACAATAGTGTATTTTGTACGTATCAACTAACATATACATTGTTATATTTTAAATCCAACGCAAAACAAGTTGTTTATAACTTTGACAGACGTGTTTTTTACTGTTTTATAGCTGTCAGGTCAACTTCCGTTCAAAATAAACACTCAGGAAATTTCCATAAAATTTCTGTCAGAAACTTCCACTCTCATTCCACGAAAATGGGAATGTGTCTGCCCTGTCTCGGAGGATCAGATGTGGACGAAAACCAGCCCACGCCGGTAAGACAAGACCTTCTAACTGAAACATGTGTATGTTAATCCAGAAAAGAAAACCTACATGGACATGCAAACCTGCAGGTGTGGCCTCACAGTCACACTCACAGCTGTTGCCATACATGGAATTTCTGGAATTAAATGAAATAAAAAAAAACAACTGCTGTGCTTATAGTATTGATATATAAAGAATTTTAAAAACTGAATCTGGACACTGGCATATGATTTGTGAACTTTAATTTACATGTATACAGGCGACGACAACAGAGCCGCGGACAACAACAGAGCTGTGGAAGACAACAGAGTTGAGGTTCTTTTTCAAGTATTTTAAGTGTGTCTGCACTTACAAAAATGATTAACACCAGCAAATGATTGATTAACTACATTGCAGCTTTGTTGTCGCCCGCAGCTCCGTTGTCCGTTGTCGCCCGCAGCTCAGTTGTCGCCCCCACCTCTATCACCAATCAGTAAAGCCCAGTTATGTGATCTGGAGGGGTTTGTGGAACATGCAGGGTCACCAAAGAAAAGTTTATTGGAGTTGATAGAACTCTTGTTTAAGCGGGTTCAATTTGGTCATTTAAACGGGTCATTTTTGCAGCTGGCGACTTCAAAGAATTCATTTATGCTTAGGAGATGTCTCCAAACCTGGATATGGGATTTCTGCCATCTTCAGGAAATAAATGGAAATAAAACTAATGGACCCATCAGATAATCTACAGACTTTCACCTAATTCCTATTCATTTACTAAGTTTATGACAAATTCTTTGAAATAATGACCAGACAAACCAATTTTTAGCTGTGCACAGCATAATTTGTGCAGTGATGGGTGGGGTGGGAGGGGTGGTGGGGGGGGTAACTACTGGTCAGAATTATTGGTCGACATTCTGAGTGATAAGTTATCTAGTTGTCATGGATACAGCACATTTTACAAGCAATGCATCTGGATATCACTTGCAAGAGCTTTCTGTCACCCATTCTGATGCAACAGACCATTTTGTTAAAATAATAGAAGTATTAAATTGTTATAGATTTGTTGATTAATTCCAGGAGACAAGGAGACGTCAGCAAGCTGAGGCTGCAGAGAAAAGGGCACATGCTGCCGAGGCTCGTGGTGTGAAGGACCCAGAAGCTCTAAAACGGAAACAGAAAAAACAGGAAGAATTAGAGAAAAAAGCAGCACAATCTCCAACAGATGGGGAAGGATTAAGGGTAATCTTTACTGACCTAATTATACGAATTCTTGATAGATTATTTTTTTTATATTGACACTTGACCAAGATTAATGTAAACAATTAAGTTTTTATTTCTTTGTTTTGAAATAATTTAATATGAAAATAAAAGTGGAAAGGATAAAAGCGTCTTCACAGTTTCCTTTTAGTGACAGATTTATTCTTTAGGATTTGGTTTAATAAAATTGTTGGGCAAGATATTGTTTTAGTCATAGACAGTCTGCTGCAATGTTTGCCCCAAATAAAATAAATTGGACCTATGTTAGGGAAAAAGATTAGATGAGGTAATACTGGACTATACGTAGCTGTCCCAAAGGACACTGCTATTAATTGTTTGTTAGCTGCTCACTGATTGGTCGAAATAATTGCAATTGTCTCCCACCATTGTCTCCACTGCCGTGATTAGTCAGTGAACCAGATGTGTGCGGCACTCATAGGTTTATTATTAAGACATTTAAACTAATCTTAGAAATGTGATAGACACAAGAAGCTATTTGTTGATTTACATATAGACTGGTTAAAAAAAACTTATTCAAAATCCATATAACATTGTCTCATTTTACCTCAAATTGTCTCATCACTTTAAGTTTGTCAGGAGTAAAAGTCTCATACAGGTTTCCTGCTTGCAATATCCCTTTTCATATATGTGTCACTGATGCATGTTCAATATTTATTTTCCAGTGGAATGTTGGATAATACAGAGGAAGGTTACAGCTGAGAAGAAACATTGCATGTCATCAAATAAACTGGATTCCTGGATTTTTATTGGTGCTTTCCAGTTTCCAGAGAAATATATGAATGTTCAAACTGAAGAACTCCTCATCAAGTTGATATTTGTAAGGACAGTAGGACATTCTTATAAACATCACCCAGAAAATGTTTACTTAATAAATGTGCAGTTTGAACTGGTATATTTTATTCTCACAAAAATATTTCTGTTACAATCTTGATAACCATTGATAATTTGTTTGTCATGTCACAAGGAATATTCAAATTAATGTTATATTTAGAGATAATTTAATACTGGGCCCAAAATACATAAATACATTTACTTGTTTGATTTTGTCACATGACCTTTTTCACAATATATTTTAAAAGGAAGAGCAAAATTTTATAAGTTGAAACTCAAAACGAAGTGTATGAATTCAGCAACAAATGTTAACAAGTATTAACACATATTTATATGTAAATACACGTTGAGTAATACATGATTTGTGTGAAATATTTTCATCAAAGAATCTGTCCATCCAGTAAGGTATAAAGTGCCTGTCCTGTCCAGAGCTTAGACCTTCTTGTCACCTTTACATTGAGGCAAGCTAGGTGCTGCCCATACGCACAGTAACATTGACCTCCTGTACCAAATTAAAGGAGATCATCACTTGAATAATAAATTTATTTTTTAAAAACCTGATCAAAGGGTTTTGTATTGAGACCTGTGCTATCACCATATATTTGTCTCAATTTATTCATGGAAAACATCTTGGCACAGAGACTGCCCTACTGAGGGTCCAGAATTACATCTTGGTGTGGTGAAAAGGGATCTTGGTAGTGAAAAGGGATCTTGGTAGTGAAAAGGGATCTTGGTGGTGAAATATCCATAAATCGTTAAATGGTGCCCAGAGTATAAAAGCTTTGAATGATACCTTCTTTTAAATATTAAATGAATTTAAATTTAGAATTCATAATATTCATGATAGATACAATTATTCTAGACACTATTTTATTACAAATGGAATATTTGAAAGATTAAGATATTTATGTAGTGGAAGGGCTTTAAGACTTGTACAATTTGCCCTATTTACAACTTGTATCTTCCTTGTATATTTATATTGAAAAGCTCAATTTTTTCAAATGAAACATGATAGTAAGAGTGGTGATGTCCTTTAAAAAATTCTTTTCAGATATTTGGTAAAAAAAGTATTGCCTTTCATGGAACATCTTTCTCAACTTTGATCAGTCAACGAGATTATTTTTTCAATCTATCTATATAATTACAGTTTTCTATTATCAAATTTAGAAATGTTGTATTGTATGTAATGTGTATATAACTTATCTAATCTTGCATATACTAATATTCCATGAATATTTAATGCAACATTTTACTCTATTTATACTACAACCTTTATTTTGCTGATAGATTAATATATGTCAAAAAATTGTCTTAAATATCTCATTTATCTGTGACCTGTCCCAAATCTGTGTCCTATTCCTGATCTGACCTTGACCTATGACCTCCATGACATGGCACTGCTCTGTATTTTCTTGAAGCTAAGATAATCATTGTCATGGTAATCAACTTATGGTTTCAAACCTCTTATTATGAATTTTGACATCACAGTAGTTTGTCAATAGTGAGATGTCACAATTGTCACAATTTAATTCATAATTAGATACATACAAATGTTTGAAGTGGAAATAGAGTTGTGATGGGTCATAGATTATGACAGAGGACACATTATGTGCCCGACAAATACGATAAATGTTTAAAAACTTAATCATAAATTAGTATTGCTCTTATAAGACAGACCTGTTAAGTTTAGATTTTACTTAAAAGAGTCTTAAATTGCTCTTAAGCCACCTTTTCAATGCATTCCTTTATTATGTCAATTATTAACCTATTATTAATTCTCAAGTGATTAAATCACCTCTGTCATGCTTCTAGAATTCCTGGCCTGTGTTTGGCACTAGATGAAGTAAAAGAGGTTCAGGATAAATATGTTGTATTTCACTTTGCTGAGCAGTTTGTACTCGAGCTGCATGATGTATGACTTAATCATGTAATTATCAATGTTAACAGGCAGAGTTAGTCTGGAAGTGGAACTTCATTAGACCAGGAAATATATGTATTTATTTCTGGCTTTGACAAAATTAAAGTTTGGTCATACAAACATTTTATTTTGACCCGACATCGCATTCATTTTTACCCTCAGCCCCTGATGTAATCAGGCTGAGGGTATTGTAGTACTCCTGGCGTGGGTATGTATGTATGTCTGTATGTATGTATGTATGTATGTATGTCTGTAGCGAACATCCTTGTCATCGCGATAACTCAAGAACAAATGATGGCAGCTTCATGAAACTTGACACACATATGCATCTGGTGAAAACCTCGGACGAGTTCGATGGACGGCGACCTTGACCTATTTTTCAAGGTCACGGGAACAATTATGTGAAATCCCAAGAATCACAATAACTCAAGAACGAATAATGGTAGCTTTATGAGATTTGACACACATAAGTATCTGGTGAAGACCTCAGAATTTTTTCTATAAAACATGACCTTCACCTACTTTTCAAGGTCACAGGGACAATTATGTGAAATCATCTTGTCATCGCGATAACTCGAGAACAAATGATGGCAGCTTCATGAAACTTGACACACATATGCATCTGGTGAAAACCTCGGACGAGTTCGATGGACGGCGACCTTGACCTATTTTTCAAGGTCACAGGGACAATTATGTGAAATCCCAAGAATCACAATAACTCAAGAACGAATAATGGTAGCTTTATTAGATTTGACACACATAAGTATCTGGTGAAGACCTCAGAATTTTTTCTATGAAACATGACCTTCACCTACTTTTCAAGGTCACAGGGACAATTATGTGAAATTATCTTGTCATCGCGATAACTCGAGAACAAATGATGGCAGCTTCATGAAACTTGACACACATATGCATCTGGTGAAAACCTCGAATGAGTTCGATGGATGGCGACCTTGACCTATTTTTCAAGGTCACGGACAATTATGTGAAATCCCAAGAATCGCAATAACTCAAGAACGAATGATGGCAGCTTTATGAGATTTGACACACACAAGCATCTGGTGAAGACCTCAGAATTTTTTCTTTGAAACATGACCTTTACCTACTTTTCAAGGTCACAGGGATAATTATGTGAAATCATCCTTGTCATCATGATAACTCAAGAACAAATGATGGCAGCTTCATGAAACTTTACACGCATAAGCATCTGGTGAAAACCTCGGACTAGTTCGTTGGATGGCGACCTTGACCTATTTTTCAAGGTCACAGGGACAATTATGTGAAATCCCAAGAATCGCAATAACTCAAGAACGAATGATGGCAGCTTTATGAGATTTGACACACACAAGCATCTGGTGAAGACCTCAGACTTCTCTTGATGGAACATGACCTTCACCTGATTTCAAGGTCACAGGGACAATTATGTGAAATCATCCTTGTCATCGTGATAACTTAAGAACAAATGATGGCAGCTTCATGAAACTTTACACGCATAAGCATCTGGTGAAAACCTCAGACTAGTTTGGTGGACAGCGACCTTGACCTATTTTTCAAGGTCACAGGGACAATTACGTGAAATCCCAAGAATCGCAATAACTCAAGAACGAATGATGGCAGCTTTATGAGATTTGACACACACAAGCATCTGGTGAAGACCTCAGACTTCTCTTGATGGAACATGACCTTCACCTGATTTCAAGGTCACAGGGACAATTATGTGAAATCATCCTTGTCATCGTGATAACTTAAGAACAAATGATGGCAGCTTCATGAAAATTGACACATAAGAATCTGGGAAGACTCCACATGAGTTTGATGGACGGTGACCTTAACCTGCTTTTCAAGGTCACAGGCCCATATCAATAATTCTAGAGTAAATGATGACAGTTTCATGATACTTGACACACCTAAGCTATCAAAGGAAGTAGATTTTATGCGTTTTTTACCCCTGCATCAATTTGCCTTGGTGCAGTGATGTTTTGTTCACAAATATTGTGTGGAGCGAATGTTGTGCAATGAGTTACCAGGGCTGAGGGTTGATGCATCTCTGATGCCTATGTTTTTAAAAATAAGAAGACTATACTTTGATTCTTTATAAATATTACAAATAAAATAAACAATTTGGCTGAGTTTATCATCTGTAATCCATTCTTTTTGATGTATCCAATTCATGCTGTGCACGTTATCATTTTGTCACCAGGCTTTGTTAAATGGTTCTCTATCTATGTTTGTACAGTCCCTTCCATACTACCTGGAAGAACATTTAACATCCTGGCATTCAATAAACAGATTAATTGTCTCAAATATGCCTCCTTAATTAGCCTTGACAAGCTTAAGGCTGGCTGTCACACTGTCATCACGCTGTTGTCTTGATTTATCGTTTGTTTAGAATGAATTAACTGCGGCAATTATTTTGTAAATAGTAAATAAGTTTAATATTCAGAGTGTATATTGTACGTTTGTACTTTTTCAGTGGACATAAGCTAACCTTTGTTCAAATTTGTATAGTCTTGGATAAAGATATATATTTGACAAAATGGTAAATAAAGTTATGGAAATGTTATAATGTGTCTGGTTTTATCATATCTATGACAGTCCCTCCATCCCAGTGGATTTCAATTCCTGATCTTTTGCACTGCATTATTGGGGAAGTTGGAAAGCTGCTTTTGAGTTGGTATTCAGTTCAATCCATGGACTGTGACTAGTTATATAAAGTCTGCCTATCATGTCGTCATCCATTTGTGATAATGCAAATGAAAGATCTTCAATTACTTTTAGATAAGTGTTGGGCATTGAGTCCCATTGGCAGGTTCTTCTCTGACTTGATGCTGCTCACTGAATTTATTATGTATATCTTTCAACAACTCATGAAATGAGAGAGATTCCTATATCTAACTTCTCAGCATGAGGCCTTATACCTAGTTGGAAAAAGCTATGCAGCTTAAAGACTAACATATCCCCCCATTTCAAAGTCCAGTCATGCCATGATTGTCTCTAGCCCCTCCACATAGAATCTTCTTTTATACGGTAATATGATTATGTAACTGTTAGGTCATATAGAGGCACCATGTTCATAACGTAGGGTAGATCTAGAGATATGGAGATCTAAATTTGATTAGTAGGTATGTAAACTCTACTATTGCCATGTTCCCCCAGCACCAAATGTAACTTGATAAAAATAAAACTATGTTCACAGCTGCATGGTTTTAAATGTGAAAACCCTGTTACTGAAGAGTTTCGAACTGTCATTGGAGCTGAACACTTTGTTATCAAAGGCCATGGTCATGTAGATAGATTTCTGTTTGACTTGATATGGTGTAAATATTGTTGAAACGCCAGATAATACAAACACCCAAATATAATGATACAAAATCTCCATCCCTGGATTAATGTGAGCCCACTATCACAATGATAATCACTGAAGCCATCCATCCACCCCGGGCCATCACACCATTCATTTGAATTAGGATAAACGTATATCTCAATTTGATTGAGTTGCAAGGATAAAGAGCACCTCAGCTAAACCCATTCCAAGTAAGCTATTCTCCATATGCTTATGCGGTATTCAATGCGAGCTTAACCCCTAACAGATGGGAAGGATGGCAACGTCCACCACCGGTAACGGACGGGAGGGACGTTGACGTCCCCATTGTTCTGGCTTGATGACGTCATTTGTAACATTCAGAAGGGCTGCAACTGGTTACAATGTAATCTAGATAATGACACCAGACTGACTGGATCATGAACATTTGACCCCAGCACTTCATTAAGCCATAGAGAAAATATAGATTTTATACTTTCTCTATGATTAAGCATATTGAATAACCATGGTTATAAATTTTATTAATTTAGTATGTAGATACCCTAGTCCAGAAAAAAATGGTTAGTCCTGCCAATCAACAAAATTAAGATAGCCTAGTCCCTTAGGGGTTAAGGGAACCTTTCTGTATTTGGATCATGCCCAAAACAATGAATCTTTGAGTATGAGGCATTATTTTGAATTTATACGAATGTGTTAAGATGATTATGCATCTGCCATTGAATACCTAAAATATAAGTTCCTTGATGAGTTTTGATGTGTGTTGAATTTGTGGAAACAAGCTATCTCTGTCGATTTTGCAGAAACAAGTGGTTTCACACGTTAGATGCGGTACAGTAATAAAGTCTTCAAAGAGATTTCCTTCTTTAAATGAACAATAACAATTATGGTAAAAAGGCGAGGATCCTAAGATGATCTGCGACAACGATCGCAGTCCCTACCAAGACCAACAACGGTGATCTCTTCAGTTGGATGGGGACTGACTGCGTTATCCTATGATTTGTTTATATATGGAGCCCGGGGGGGTACTCTCATGATTTTAACCCGCGGAGGCTGGGATGGAACTGAAAACCCCAGAGCCTGAATTAGGGAAATATTCTAGCATTATTGGTACCCTGATTTAGGACTAGCCGAAATTTGGTACCCTGATTTAGGACTAGTTGAATTTTTGATACCCTCATTTAGGGACGATGCAGAAGGAGGAGATTTGGAAAAGGGGATTGTGATCCCTGTTTTAGGGAGAAATTTGAAAAACAGTACCCTGTTTTAGGGAAAATGATCAAATATCTTAACCCGGATGGAACTGAAAACCCCAGAGCCTGATTTAGGGAAATATTCTATCATTATTGGTACCCTGATTTAGGACTAGCTGAAATGTTGATACCCTCATTTAGGGATGATGCAGAAGGGGGAGATTTGGAAAGGGGGATTGTGATCCCTGTTTTAGGGAGAAATTTGAAAAACAGTACCCTGTTTTAGGGGAAATGATGAAATATCTTAACCTGTTTTAGGGAAAATATCAGCGAAAAGGACCCTATTTAGCCCAGCTTCCCCGGTAACGCTGACTATGAGAGTACCCCCCCCCCCCCCCGGGATATGGAGCCTGAGGAGGTGCAGGCACCTCTGGAGGTGCTGCACCTCCTCTCATGGCGCCTCTGGAGCGGAGGTGTTTGTGGGTCACGTTACTTCATTGTGGAGGTGCTGTGAGGGACTGTGAGGGACCCCCCTCGAAGGGAGTTGCGTACAGTGTTATATGAGCGTTATATGAACAAAAACAATTATTTCCTGATTACATGTAGGTGAGTAACAAATCAGAAGAGATTGATTTGGAGTAAGACAATTGTTTAGAAAAGTTGACCCTTCAATGAGACAAATATATTAAATAACACAAAGATGGAACAAAGTATAGGTTCTTAAATACAAGCCCTCACGACTCTCCTAAGGTTTTTGAATTGTTAAAGGTTACACCAGTGTACAGCCTTCTCATTATTTTCAACAGCCTTATTGACCAAGTGTAAAGGTATAAATTAAATTATGCCAAACACACAACAATCAGCTGGATTACTGATTTTAAAGATTTATTTTCAAAAAGGGTATTACACGCATATAACAGAGCACAATACAACATTTAAACTAAAGCATAGTAACGTTACAATTGTTAATGGCCTTTTGATATTTACGTTTAACTTTTGAGTGAAGAAAGTTTAGAAAATTGTCCACTTTTGTTTGTAATACGTGCAGAAGTAAAATGATAATTTGACTGCATGGCATCAGCAAGAAAGGCTGGATTTATAAATAGCTAGTGTCTGGAAGGTAGTGTGAAAACTCTCATTCTGCTTGCAAGAAAAAGCCAAAATGCACGTGGTTTTGATCTTTACCATACTTCTAAGCACATTTATCAACTTCTGTGGAGCACAGAGTAAGTTTATTTCATTTTATTCCTGTGAAACTCTGAAATTATAGAAAGTTTAATCACATAAGCTACTGAATTAGTTACTATTAGTTACTTTGGGAATCCCATGAATGAAGTTTGCATATTGTAAGATATTGGGTTTATAAGATAAATGTACATATTCATGTTTCATGCCGTATTCACACACAAGTAATTTTAAAGTACGGCAGGACCATTTCAGCTTTTTCACTGGCAATGATGACGTCATTAATGATGAAGTGATAAATCAGGTAATCCTCTTTTTTACCAGAAAGATTGATATTATCTTATCCAGCTATCGCCGGAGCAACAGGAGCTACGGGAGCGACAGGTTTCCCTGGAATGCCAGGAGAGCGAGGTACACCTGGAATACCAGGTTCCTCTGGGCAGAGGGGGGAGCCAGGACCATCTGGCCCTTCTGGTCCACAAGGTCCTAGAGGTCCTACAGGTTTTCAAGGAGCACCTGGCCATACTGGGTCCCCAGGCTTGAAAGGCAATGTTGGCATGATAGGTCCTATAGGGGCTCCAGGTGGACCTGGTGCGGCAGGAACTAATGGATTCACAGGATCCACTGGAAGAGAAGGAAAAACTGGAGCCACTGGGCTCTCAGGACCATTTGGGCCGAGAGGGGTCTCTGGGTTCACAGGAGCAACCGGAAGTTCCGGTCAGCGTGGATATCCGGGACCTCAAGGAAGCAGAGGAGAGAGAGGAGACCAAGGATATCCGGGATCGAGTGGACCTCCAGGCTCGCCGGGGGGCGCTACTGGATCTACAGGGCCTATAGGGCCTCCAGGTCCTCCAGGGCAAAATTCCTCTAGTGTCCCGGACAAAGACGAAAACAAAGACAAAGCTGGTGGTGAGGCTATTTTTTGTATTTATAATGTATTGTTATATGATATCTTGTTATCCCAATCCAATACAAGCAAAGTGGAGTGAAATGTTTGGCGATTTCTGGTTAGACGTGGTGTGATAATTACAGACAGGCATGTTGTAGCACGATCAAATGGCCAATTTGAATTGCCACCATAACATTTTGATCATGACCTCATAAGAGATCAAGAATATAGAAATCGTTCAAGAAAATTTATCATCATGATAAAGTTATATATTTTTATCATCCCTCAATCAAGGACCTGCCCTCAATGTGCATTACTTAGGCATGAATAAGAAGGTAGAAATTCTGCCAATGAATTGTTTTGCACAATATAATGCTCCGGAACTGAATATCAAAGATTTCCAACCATTATGTGAAAGGAGTAGAGCATTCTGTACCGGTGACGGGCTTCCATTTCACTTATAATGTGTTAAACCAGCAATGACGTACATTTGTTATCAAACTAGATTTTGCGATATGTTTGTGATATTGTTGTGATATTGTTTGCAGTGACTGCTTTGGTGCTGGTATGCCTTCAACTTCCAGTGATAACAATCATAGCTGTGGTGCTACACCGCCTCCGGAAAGCACTCAAGTATCACGTGGACCGGATGCAGGCCAACTACCACACCCTCAGCGTCAAAACGAGGCAGGCCATGACCCTACCCCTGCCCAAGATGTCCCTAACCAAGGAGTCTGGAGTGCTCCCCAGCATGACCAACTCACTGCTGAACCAGGAGGCCAGGTACGTGGAGCTGATTGGTGGGAGACAAGGGATGGTGGAGGATAGGCCGCCAACTAAGAGGACAAACACGACACCATATCAGAGCCTGAGAGGGCAGCCGGCAGTGTATGCTGAGGTAGGAGGACTGGACCGTCCAGCTGACCATTCTCCTCGCCTTCCTCCTAACTAGATGCTGGTGAGGTTAACACAGAGGGCGCCACCTGCAGGTTGCTATTTGAGCCCAGATTGGATGAAGTTCTACAGAACAGCTGCTAAACTGGCACCTCAACAGTACTTTTTTTCAAGTCACACTGCTGATTTTTTTTCTGTAAGATATTACTTTAGATATAAACAAATATACACCTATGACGGACATATAGCTCTCTTTACTTAAAACTACTGATATTGTAGGAGTGCATATTTTTTAATAACAATAGTTTTTAGACATATGTACAAAGAACAAGACAATTTAAATATACTAAGACAATTAATCACTAATTTAAATATAGCAAAACAGTTAATCACTAATTTAAATATAGCGAGACAATTAATCAATAATCTAAATATAGCAAGACAATTAACCGCTAATCTAAATATAGCAAGATAATTAATCACTAATTTAAATATAGCAAGACAATCACTAATTTAGATATAGCAAGACAATTTACCACTAATTTAAATATAGCAAGACAATTAACCACTAATTTAAATAGAGCAAGACAATTAACCACTAATTTAAATATAACAAGACAATTAACCACTAGTTTAAATATAGCAAGACAATTAACCACTAATTTAAATATAACAAGACAATCACTAATTTAGATATAGCAAGACAATTAACCACAAGTTTAAATATAACAAGACAATTAACCACTAATTTAAATAGAGCAAGACAATTAACCACTAATTTAAATATAACAAGACAATTAACCACTAGTTTAAATATAGCAAGATAATTAATCACTAATTTAAATATAACAAGACAATTAACCACTAGTTTAAATATAGCAAGACAATTAACCACTAATTTAAATATAACAAGACAATTAACCACTAATTTGAATAGAGCAAGACAATTAACCAATAGTTTAAATATGACAAGACAATCACTAATTTAAATAGAGCAAGACAATTAACCACTAGTTTAAATATAGCAAGACAATTAATCACTAATTTAAATAGAGCAAGACAATTAACCACTAGTTTAAATATAGCAAGACTATTAATCTGTATTGTGATATATTCTGTAGCAGCGAAGTCATACATTTTTACAGGTCCCTGTGACATTGACAGTATACTCCTCAATGATGTGTAGATGCCGATTTTTAGAAGTGTAGAGAGAATGTAGTTCGTTTACTATTTCATTGTAACCTATTATTTATGTGCGCTTATTTCATGTTTTTTGTGATAAAAGAACTTGAAGAAATATCAAACTAAATCAACTCAAATGAATAAAGTTTGGGAAATTATGTTCATGTACAAACTATTTTGAACAAGAATCGACATAACAAATTCAGTATGTTATGTGCATGTTGATTGGCCTAAATTTTCATCTGCCTAAGTATGCTCTGGGAAAGGCTTTCAATGGTCATTTGTAGGACATATGCTTCAAATACTGAGAATAAGGGGGAGATTTTAAATATTGACAATAAAATTTATCCTTTCGATGAAGAAGTAATGTAATGCATACATTACTTATTCTGGATGGTCTGGGTGAATATTTAGCTGCATGCATACAGAAAAGTATGTAAGTACTGCTCAAATATGGACACAAAGTTGTCATCATAAAGGTTTCAGTGTTATGAGCTTATCACAAAATTGTTGTTTTTTATATATTTTTGATATATTTTATCATTGATATCTTACCTTTTACAGATATAAGGTTACAGCTTCAAACTTGTGGTATACCACAAGAGGATATATGATCATGTATGCACCACTAGACATTAACATCCATCAATATTAAACAACTCTAGTTGTGAAAATTCAAATTTAGTGAACATTCGCTGGCTGAAGATAATAAAAGGTTTCTGAAAAGATAAAAGGTAATCTGGTAATCTGAATCTGATCTGAAATCTGAAATCAGATATAGTGACGTCATGATTAGCTCTTCCTGTATATCATTGACACTTACATAATACAATAACACAATCTCGGGAACTACATAACCCAGCAACGCATTCACAAAGGGATTGGCTTAGCTCCTAATAAATAACTACTACTATCAATGCATTTGGTTAAATCAAAACTTGTCTTCACTGGTCACAAGCCACTTGTATCTCATTTATGGTGTATAGTTTGTTGCTTTTTGTTTTTCCTATCTGAATATGGACCATCTGATGCATTATACTGTGCCTTAAATAAAATATTGAATTGGACATATCATTTGAGTTTGATATATTCTAAATATTTCAAATATATTCCCATAACATGAGCTGCTAGGAGAGCTCTTGGGTAAGGCCCATTGAAGGCCCCTTCTTAAGGTTGGCAAGGGAAGGCCCTTCTTAAGGCTGGCAAGGGAAGGTCCCTTCTTAAGGCTGGCAAAGGAAGGCCCCTTCTTAAGGCTGGCAAGGTAAGGCTCCTTCTTAAGGCTGGCAAGGGAAGGCTCCTTCTTAAGGCTGGCAAGGGAAGGCCCCTTCTTAAGACTGGCAAGGGAAGGCTCCTTCTTAAGGCTGGCAAGGGAAGGTCCCTTCTTAAGGTTGACAGGAGAGCTCTAGAAAAAGGCCCCTTCTTAAGGCTGGCAGGAGGGATTTAATATAAGTCTCCTGTTAAGGCTGGCGGGAGGGATTTAATATAAGGCTCCTGTTAAGGCTGACAGGAGGGTCTTGGGTAAGAAGTAGTAAGTCTATTCTGTGTGAGCTGAACTGAACTAACTAAGGCAACCCTATATGATAACCAAGTTGTCTTGTTATTCTCATTCATTAACTTTATAAGATCAAAGCATAAGTATAATAGCAGAAGACGGGCCACAATGACTCAGCCTATTGGATTACTTCCGGCCATTAGATGCCCATTGTGAACCAATGTGCGTGCATTGCTTTCCAACAGTTTGCGCATTCACCTTTTACTGTAATGCCAAGAACACAAAGAACTCTTCTTTTATTCCAATAAAGCAAAACATTTGTTTCTAGAAAGACCAAAGTACATACTATCTGCAAAAAATGCTGACTTCCTCTTCCCAGACTAGATATGTGAGGGATTCCTCTTTTAGTCCAATAAAGAATTGCATTAACTTGTAACAAAGACTAAAAGTGCATAAAATGCATTAAGCATTTAGTGCTATGTAAATTATTTCTTTGCCTGATATCATACAAAGATATATAGTTTTTTTGTATCAGAGATCGTTTGTGATATAACAGAGCTGTGGTCATTGCATCTAGAACTAGCAAGGATAAAGCTTTCATGAAATCACAGAGGTCACAGGGAATTCTACAGAGATTTGGGATATGTTTAAATGAT
The DNA here is from genome assembly GCA_949316495.1 of Amphiduros pacificus. Lineage (NCBI taxonomy): Eukaryota > Metazoa > Annelida > Polychaeta > Phyllodocida > Hesionidae > Amphiduros > Amphiduros pacificus. The sequence goes on along the minus strand of OX439007.1, from coordinate 7,014,014 downwards.
ATGTGGCCATGAAACAGTGATACAAACAAGTTATCTTACTGAAATCAACCAAAATACACCAACTATGGTTATTGTGTTTTGCTGAAAGTACCAAATACTGACTGTAATCCTGTGACCATTATGTAGCCACATGTGTACAAGCATGTGACCTCTATTGTGATCTGTCAGGGTGTTAGGCCTCTACCAATGGTCAAACATTAATTAATGGACAAACAGGCCTCTGTCAGACAAATCACTCCAATGTCCCAAAATGAAGGTGACCTATTGTTAGCCAAACTTTACAAAGCAGGTTTGTACGAGATCGCTAGTCAGATAAACAAAGTTTAAAGTGTCCAATGGACGTTTTAGATTTTAGCAAGACATCTACTTTCAAATGTCACAGACATCAATCTTTTGTGGGTGAAATATATCGGGTAATAACATTTGAATGCCAAGTTTAGGGTACATCTTTATTTAGACTGGTGCCGCCCTCTTGACACTCGGAGAGGGACCAGTCTACATCTTTATTATGCAAGAAAAAAGTGCTTTAAAATCTTATTTCATGAATGCTGAATCCGAGCTATCGTCAGTTCATGACTGTTACTATTCCTAATGGACCTTTTTGATGCAGTGAGGGCCACAAACTTAGTCAATATCAGTTATTATGTCTGGAAAGTTAATATATTCATATATGTACTATATGAAAACATACACTATATTAATAAATAAGAGGCATTCATTTATGTTTGACATTATATAATGTGATATGTAGAAGGAAACATCCACACATCTGCAGATGGACAGATTTATTTGTTTGGGGTTTTACATCACTTTCAATATTATTTCAGTCATTTCGTGATGAGACCTACTTGTAGCAGATATAGTGCTGCCTCACTGAATTGTCATGTCGCAGGTCCTTGACATGTCAACCCACCCGGTCACAGATTTACAAGGACAACAGGTTAACCCTCCAGACACGGGCCTCGGCACATGTGTGAAATTGTATCATGAATTCAATCTTGGCATGGCCGGGGATCGAACCCACGACCTTTGGATCACCACATGATGATGATATATACATATATAATGGCTTTTCATTTTGATCAGAATGCTTTTATATATTTTAAATTCTGCATTTGGGTTTCCTCATATTCACATCCTCAGTTAGGCTTTTTCTGGGGAAACTACGGTATTTCCTTTTATTACTAATGCTGGGATAGGATATTGGAGCTGTAAGATTAATATCACGTGGTCTCTACACATGATACAAATAAAGATGAAACGAGCCAGTATTAAATGCAACGATATTTAAATAATAACAAACATCAAATGCATCAAAGACTTGTGCCTTGTGATTATAGATGCAGATATCATTAACCACACATTTATTACTGTAGACCCCTAAATCATGTTATAGTTTACTTTGGATAGATTTGATGAGTATTTTTATCAGTTTATCTGCATGTTTAATGGAATGACTCCTCACAGCATAGCATATCTTGAATGCAATAAAGACACTGGATAAAGCATCGTGAAAACGCACTGGAGGTGATTAACATGAAAGAGATCATTGCTGACTAAAAGAGCGATACTAAAATGACATGATATGAGTTACATTAGGAAGGGATTAACATTAATACACGTGGCATTAATTTGGAATGTGGTGCTTCAGGAAAATCACATCCAGTGGTCAAGTGAGGGTCCTAGGGCACATTCCCGCTGGTGTTGAAATTAAATATTGACCCCCCATCCACTCAATACTGTATCAAATATAATCGTCAATATGTGAAATCCTATCCTATTAATAGCAGCTCCATGAGAAAATCAAAAAAATGCGGACATGGTCAAAAATAGATTTCCTTTAAAATTTGTGTATGGTTAGGTGTTTGGGAAAAACAGACAAATCTGAAATATTTCACTTCTGAGGTGACCGTAACCATGGTAACCATCAATTCCTTAGTAACAGGCTCTGGGGCTCAAAATGACACTTTTCTAACCTTATTTTTGGCCATATTTGACCTAATCTTACAGATAAATTACTCCCTTTAGAGGTATTGTGATAATTTCACTCTGTAATTGGTTCCTAGGTCACTTCATTAAGATTTGAAAATTTTAACAATTCTAAATACTCTCCCTGTAACAAGCTATTACTGTTGCCATGACAACAGTAAATTTGTCCCAAGTCATTTTGTGGCCAGTTTACAGGCATAATTTACACCCCAAAATCAAATTGATTTTTAAAATATTTCAATCAGCTTTATAATAGGCCAATATGAATAAATACAAGCAAAAAGAAAAATGCTAGATCCTAAACAAGGTCATGCCAAGGTCATTCAAAGGTCATCTGTTTTTCAAAAACTGCATTTTCATCAAAATTTGACATATTTGACCTCCATGATCTCAGTGACAAATAATGTGAATGTACTAGCTAACTGGTGCATATTATTCAACATAACCTAGTCTTCAATGCCGGATTCCTAAATCAGTTGCATTTGACTATGTTGCTATGGTAACCGGGTAATCAAAATACCTTGTCCTCAATTCAGTCCAATTTTCCGAATTTTGATGATTTTTGCAATGTTTTGCATTGCAATTACTCATTATAATGACATTGAGTGAACAAACTATGTTATCTATAATGATACACACAGGTCATGCCCTTATGTTATATACATAAAATATATGATATCAAATGTGTTGCTATGGTAACCAGGTGATGCAATTACCTCGTCACTCACTCAGACTGAATTTACCGATTTTGATGATTTTCGTAATATTCAGCATTCTTATTCTTAATGAAAAACAACTTAAACATATCATTTATATAGTCTGTTGCAATAAACATGGTCCATACCTTTATGTTACCCAAATTGAAAAGTTTGGGTCAAATGTGTTGCTATGGTAACTAGGTGATGAAAATAGCCAGTCCCTGAATCTGACTGAATTCACCAATTTTGATGATTTTCGTGATATTCAGCATTATTATTCTTAATGAAAAACAACTTAAACATATAATTTATATAGTCTGTTGTGATAAACATGGTCCATACCTTTATATTACCCAAATTGAATAGTTTGGGTCAAATGTGTTGCTATGGTAACTAGGTGATGAAAATAGCCAGTCCCTGACTCTGACTGAATTCACCGTTTTTGATGATTTTAGCGATATTCAGCATTTTTATTCTTAATGAAAAACAACTTGAATGTGTCATTTATATAGTCTGTTGTGATAAACATGGTCCATACCTTTATGTTACCCAAATTGAATAGTTGGGTCAAATGTGTTGCTATGGTAACTAGGTGATGAAAATAGCCAGTCCCTGACTCTGACTGAATTCACCAATTTTGATGATTTTCGTGATATTCAGCATTCTTATTCTTAATGAAATCAACTTGAATGTATACCATTTAAATAGTCTCTTGTAATAAACATGGTCCATACCTTTATGATACTCACATTGATTAGTTTGGATCGAATGTGTTGCTATGGTAACCAGGTGATAAAAATACCTTGTCCCTCGCTCAGACTAAATTTACTGATTTTGATGATTTGGGGCTATATTCAATATTGCTTTTCTAAATGATAACCAACTTGAGTATACCAATTTTATAGTCTTTTGTAACAAACATGCTTTAATATACTTTAATATTCCACACATAGAATGTTTCAGAAGAAATTAGTTGCATGCGTTGCTATGGTAACCAGGTGATGAAATTACTTTGTCCCTCACTCAGACTAAATTTACTGATTTTTGACAATTTTCAGCTATATTCAATATTGTTATTCTAAAAGAAAACCAACTTGAATGTACCATCTATAAATCTGTTGTCATAAAATGACCTATGCCTTAATATTATACAGAAAATTATTCAGAGCAAATGCTATGGTAACTAGGAGATGAAATTTCCTTCTCCTTTACTCTGCTGCTGCACCTTGTTTTCTTCCTCATTCAATAATGATTGGACATAAGGACTAGATGCTTTACTATGATAATATGTAGGTCTGGAAATTTGTTTAGGCTGAACTTTTGTGACCTTGGATCAAGGTCAAGGTCATGACCAGCACAGGAGCAACTTTGCTTGTCAATGACCTATTTTCTAACAAAATACAGTAATATTGATATAACTTGGTAGATTTGATTAACCTATGAGGGGCTTGAATAAATATGATATTGGATGACCTTGGACAATTTTCAAGGCCACAGGACACAATAATTAAAATCAGATATTTGTGATATTTTGCAAAACATGACAAATAACATTTATTCTGACTACATTTATTTTACTCAATATCTTTCTTCATAAAATATTATGTAACCAGGTCACAGTGACTAATTAAAGGCATATAGGTCCAAGCTTGTAAAATATTGTGAATCTAATCCTTTACAAATCAGAAAAGATTAGAACTTGATATTATGGAAATCTTGGTAAATTTCCATGGTATTTTATTTTGGTGCACTTTCTATGACCTAGGGTCAAATCAAGGTCATGATCAGCACAAATACAATTTAGCTTGTGTATGCTCTATTTTCGTCAAGATTGCAGCAACATCAATATGATTTGGTAGATGTGATCTACCTATGAGGGGCGTGAATAAATCAATGTTGGGTGATCTTGGGCTATTTTCAAGGTTATATGAGATGATTTTGAAAATCAGCTATTTGAAATATTTTGCAAAACATTACAAATAGCATTTCCACTACATTTATCTTGTACAATATATTCGTTCACAATTTTTAGAATAATTTATGTAACCAGGTCACATTGACCTATTTAAAGGCCATATAGTTGACAACTTCCAAAATATTGAGAATCTGATCCTTTACAAATCAGAGAAGATTAGATCTTGATATCATGTAAATATTGGTGCATATCCAAGGATAATTTATTTCTATGCACTTTTTGTGACTTTGGCTCAAGGTCAAGGTCATGACTAACACAAGAGGAACTTTGCTTGTGAATCCTTAGATTACAACAATATCGGCGTGACTTGGCAGATGTGATATGAGGGGCTTGTACAAGTATATATTGGGTGACCTTGAGCTATTTTCAAAGTCACAGAAGATAATTTTCAAAATCATCTAAATGTGATATTTGTAAAACATGATACAAAACATTTATTGTCACCATGTTTATTTTACACAATATGTTTGTTCACATTTTTGTGAAACATTTATGGAACTAGATCACAATGTGATCTAAAAATGTTTCAATGTAGACATAAGTTTGATGAGTCAAAATAATTGGAGTTTCTCCTTATTTCAATTTTATTGCAATAATTTAAGGAAGTTTAGAATGTTGCTACTTTGTAATAACGATTTTTAAGCATCTTTGTATGAACCCTTTCAGGTTATGCGAACTGTGTACTAAAATAGTAAAATGTACATTGCTTCCTTTTTACTATTGCAGCATATATTAAGATATGTATGTGCAACATATTAGTAAAGGCCATGAATGACACTATTGCTATATGGTATATGATGTTAAATTATAAAATTTATTAAACTAAACAATACATTGAATACTTCAACATATCATGATTTGTCAAAATGGGTGAATTCAGTTTGTAATTCAGCTCATGTTTTTTTTTTACCTGGCAACATGTTCACTTTCAAACAGCTTTGTATGGAATTATAGGTATGGGATATGTTTAGTGCCAGACACTGTATCAATGCAACATTCAAGTTTACTGTCATTGAAACAATGAATATTGAACATTGTTATAAATAATCAAATTGGATGAATTTAGTCAGGGACTATTATCATCACCTAGTTACCATAGCAGCACATTTGACCCAAACTATTCAATTTGGGTAACATAAAGGTATGGACCATGTTTATCACAACAGACTATATAAATGACACATTGAAGTTGTTTTTCATTAAGAATAAGAATGCTAAATATCACGAAAATCATCAAAATTGGTGAATTCAGTCAGAGTCAGGGACTGGCCATTTTCATGAACTAGTTACCATAGCAACACATTTGACTCAAACTATTCAATTTCATCACCTGGTTACCATAGCAACACATTTGATCTCAAATATTTTATATGGTAACATGAAGGTATGGACCTTGTTATTGAATAGACTAAATGGCACATTCAAATTGGTTATCATAATAACAATGGCTAAAATGTCTCAAAATATCAAAATTGGTACATTCAGCCTGTGTCGGGGACAAAAGAATTTCCTCACCTGATTTCCATGGCAATACATTTGATCTAAAATATTTTATATATGTTACATTAAGGCATTGGCCATTTTTATCACAACAGACTATACAAATGGTACATTCATGTTGGTCATTTAGAACAGCAATATTGAATATATCCCCAAAACATCAAAATCAGTGACAATTTCAGTCTGAGTGAGTGACAAGGTATTTTCATCACCTGGTTACCATAGCAACACATTTGATCCAAACTAATCAATGTGAGTATCATAAAGGTATGGACCATGTTTATTACAACAGACTATTTAAATGGTATACATTCAAGTTGTTTTTCATTAAGAATAAGAATGCTGAATATCACGAAAATCATCAAAATTGGTGAATTCAGTCAGAGTCAGGGACTGGCTATTTTCATCACCTAGTTACCATAGCAACACATTTGACCCAAACTATTCAATTTGGGTAACATAAAGGTATGGACCATGTTTATCACAACAGACTATATAAATTATATGTTTAAGTTGTTTTTCATTAAGAATAAGAATGCTGAATTTCATGAAAATCATCAAAATCGGTGAATTCAGTCTGAGTGAGTGAAGAGATAATTGCATCACCTGGTTACCATAGCAACACATTTGATATCAAATATTTTATGTATATAACATAAGGGCATGACCTGTGTGTATCATTATAGATAACATAGTTTGTTCACTCAATGTCATTATAATGAGTAATTGCAATGCAAAACATTGCAAAAATCATCAAAATTCGGAAAATTGGACTGAATTGAGGACAAGGTATTTTGATTACTCGGTTACCATAGCAACATAGTCAATAGCAACTGATTTAGGAATCAGGCATTGAAGACTAGGTTATGTTGAATAATATGCACCAGTTAGCTAGTACATTCACATTATTTGTCACTGAGATCATGGAGGTCAAATATGTCAAATTTTGATGAAAATGCAGTTTTTGAAAAACAGATGACCTTTGAATGACCTTGACATGACCTTGTTGAGGATCTAGCATTTTTCTTTTTGCTTGTATTTATTCATTTTGGCCTATTTTAAAGCTGATTGAAATATTTTAAAAATCAATTTGATTTTGGGGTGTTAATTATGCCTGTAAACTGGCCACAAAATGACTTGGGACAAATTTACTGTTGTCATGGCAACAGTAATAGCTTGTTACAGGGAGAGTATTTAGAATTGATAAAATTTTCAAATCTTAATGAAGTGACCTAGGAACCAATTACAGAGTGAAATTATCACAATACCTCTAAAGGGAATAATTTATCTGTAAGATTAGGTCAAATATGGCCAAAAATAAGGTTAGAAAAGTGTCATTTTGAGCCCCAGAGCCTGTTACTAAGGAATTGATGGTTACCATGGTTACGAACATCTGCCAGCTGAAATAATTTGGATTTGATCATTTCTGAAGGTTATCTAGCCATGTACCAAATTTAAAGGAAATCTATTTTTGACCATGTCCACCCCCCTATTGAAAAATTTTGATTTTCTCATGGAGCTGCTATTAAGTGGTGTCTGCTCATTTTTTAAAACTCAAGCCAAAACTATTGTGCAAGGCGTGTCCTCGAGGCCTCACATGCATTTGATTTTATTTTGGTCTTACAAGATGTTTTCTTTGGGTTTTTTCATCATGTCACCTACTTGTAGCAGATATAGTGCTGCCTCACTGAATTGTCTTGCTACAGGCCTTTTGACATGAAAACCCATCCAGTCACAGATTTACAGTGACAATGGGTTAACCCTTCAGACACAGGCCTCAGCTTAAATTAGTAAATGTGTCATGAATTCAATGGCGATACATCCGGGAATTGAACACACAACCTTTGGATCATCACAGAGGAATTAGAATAAGCTTGTGCTCTAACCAACTGCATCATGGCCAATCACTTTGTTGGAAGAAACTGGTTTTTTTTTGTTTGTTTGGGGCTTTACATCACTTTCAACATTATTTCGGTCATTTCGTGATGAGACCTACTTGTAGCAGATATAGTGCTGCCTCACTGAATTGTCATGTCGCAGGTCCTTGACATGACAACTCACCCGGTCACAGATTTACAAGGACAACGGGTTAACCCTTCAGGCACGGGCCTCAGCTCATGTGTGAAATTGTATCATGAATTCAATCTCGGCATGGCCGGGGATTGAACCCACGATCACCACAGAGCAACTGGTGCTAATAAGGAACTGGTGCTAATAAGCTGGCACACTAACCAACTGCCCCACGGCCCGGAAACTGGGGTACCAAACTATGGACTGATGATGGAACATAATCCCCGTCTCAATGGGGAAGGTCAGGGGAACTACTTTACATCCTGATGGACTCGAGACTAACCATGATAAGAGCATCTGGAGAACATTTGGACCGGAGTCTACTTTCGATACATAATTTTTAAAAAAATATTTGAAGGTGAGGCATTCACAATGGTTTTCAATGGGGCATTGCAATCGTGGTCCGAGGTCCGAGATGTACTCCTCTGATGCACTGAGTGGTATGAACTTTATAGCAAAGAGAAACTGTTATTTTACAAACTCTTTATTTCATAAATTGTATACAGTCTGGTAGTGCTAAGCATACCATAAGAAATAAGCAGACAGATTTCTAGAAAATGTGTTAAATTGCCTCTTTAGTTTGTGAACAGAACAATTAACATATAAAAAAGTGTTTTAAAAATGATCATCCTTTATAATCCCTGTTAATCTCTTTATTTTGATAGGATTTAATGAGAATAATTCATCTTTATTCTCTTCTGATATATACAATTAATGTTTGGAACATGGTTTGAAGATTATATTTAAAATAATTTGCAGTAAATTTAGTGAGGATTATGTAATATTTACAACCAATTTATACAAATACAGCAAAAATAATTCAATAAATATTTCACCAAAAACATTCAAACTTTGCATGTTTTAAAACATCAGATAAAAGTGATTCTAACCAAATTCTGAAAATTTCTTATTTCTATCAATAAGTAATATTTCTATCTTCAAAAGGTTTTTTTTAATGACTACTGTCAAAAAGGATTCCCATTTCCCCATTTTTTATCTAGTAAAACAAAGTTCATAACTAGAGTTTTTATGAGGATCATATTTGCAATACAAGTGATATGGCACTCTTTGAGAGTTCAGATGATGAGTACCTTAATGACAACGCATTGTAGGAGGCATTTCACATGCATGAGTGCAGCAGGGAAGCTTGACACTGGGCTGAGGAAACTAACTCACTATTCAAACATGATCTGAAAATCCACAGTATAAAGTTGGTGTATATGGTTAATGTATTTTCTGTTTCATATAGAGGACTGCTTTATAAATATAACAGGTAGATATAGGTAACCTAATGTAGGGGTTGTGGTTTTCACACATTCTGACATTCACTCTAACATTCTTCTGTCAGCTTCTCCACTCAGCTCTGTTTCTGTACAATTCAAGTCTGTATATTAGGCCATGAGAAAGTATTGTCCCTCGCAGTTTTTAAATGGGAAATTGTTTGGGAGTTTCATTTTACATAGATAACATTAAATGGGTATAATAATTACACATTACTGTGCATGGAAGTTCTTATTTTTGGGATGGCACAAAAAATCTGCGAGAGTGGTAATGAAAAACAAGATTACTTTTTGTTTGGCCTTATATGATAATAATGGGCAGTGACCTCAACGACCTTTGAGCAGCTCATCTTTTGTACAAATACAAATTAAAACAAGATTCTGTGATATAAAATCAAGCATTGAAGTCTGACAGGAATATTAAAGTTGGCGATTGTTTAAATATTAAACGAACTTGATACATTATATACAACAATTGTATTGATATGTTCCTATAAAGCGCTATTTATCCTTCTGTCATGGCAACATCAATGTCATACATACTCTGCATATATTTCTCACCGTTTCTTACTTAAATCTATACATAAATTCCACGAATGATATCAGTAAAATTGTGGATTCTAATAACAATGAATCACTTTTAAAATATTGGGGTTGTAAAAATTAATTGTCTATCAATTAAAACAGAGATGTGGTAAAATGGCATCTTCTATTAATGACCCGTGGAATCATCCCAATAACATACTATACATCACTCCTGCCACTCACAGCATCATTAACGCCACATTAATCTATCATCATGATAATACACTTCACTTTCATTTCCTCTATGATATAATAAACATCAAACCACACACTTCCACTTTAGCACACCATCCACGATTACCGACGAAAGCACAACACGAAATTGGTATAATTGTATATGTCACACACAATACCAAAGATATACATTTAACCTTGTTTGGGCTTGAAAAAAAATGGTAAAAGAATTTAAAAATTCTCATCATTGGCAGATCTCATCAAATTCTAATCATGTTATAAATAACTTCTTGATTTCTTTATAAAACATTTGTGGAACAAAAAACATTAAAACAACATGCAACAAAAATCAAAGCTATGGTCCCTTTAAGATGAATTATAGCTGCCAAATAAAGAAATCTTGATTTACTGCTAAAGAAACACTTGAGACAAACATTTAAAGTTTACTGTTAACATGGCAGGTATAATATCTTGTAGACAGCCTCTCCTGGTTAAGGTTAAAGTAAGGGATGAATTCGGTAATATTATCCAGAGACACTGGATGTTCCAGACACCACACATTAGTATACAGGATGTGGATGGTAGTGCTGATGCAGTATGCTACCCGCTCCTTCTAATGGCCCATAAAGTAGCATTCCCTTCTGTAAATTGCAGAAGGCAAAAAGCAAAAAGGCCTAATTCACCACATAAGTTACCAAGACAACACACAATCTTCACCACATTTCTTTAAAATGCTAAAAGTGTCACAAATTCTGACATTTAATTCCTTTGTAATGTTAAAAGCATCTGAAGGGAAATGTATATATTTTGGTCCCGAACATTTGGAGATTACGTTTAGTGTCATAATGGTAACTTCACACATATACAAATATTAATCTATTTTTTGCATTTCTCACGATTTGCTCAGCCAAGTCTCACATTCAGCAAAGCTTTTAATACATTGTAGCATACTGATGTTAGAGTCATACATAACAGTGGAAGTGTCTGGTTGGATTTATACAAAATATATACAAATATATATAGGCACACGTTAGTCATGATCGTACATTATGGCGGAACATTTCGGGCTGATTATAGATCTGTGATAAATATACCAGTATAATAATCATACATTATCTGGATCTATGATAAATATACCAGTATAATAATCATACATTATCTGGATCTATGATAAATATACCAGTATAATAATCATACATTATCTGGATCTGTGATAAATATACCAGTATAATAATCATACATTATCTGGATCTATGATAAATATACCAGTGTAATAATCATACATTATCTGGATCTATGATAAATATACCAGTATAATAACCATACATTATCTGGATCTATGATAAATATACCAGTATAATAATCATACATTATCTGGATCTATGATAAATATACCAGTATAATAATCATACATTATCTGGATAATTATAGATGTTAATTATATGATTATCATGATGGTAGATAACAGGTTGATTATAGATGTTAATTATAGGATTATCATGATGATAGATTGTATTGGGTTGTTTATAGATGTTATAAATTTATCATTATCATGACGGTAGATATTGGATTGATAATAGATCTTAATTATATGATAATAATGATGGTAGATATCAGGTGGATAATAGATGTTATAAATGTATCATTATCATGACGGTAGATCATGACGGTAGATCATTTCGGGTTGATTATAGATGTTAATTATCATAGACATTAAATGTACCATTATCATAATGATACATTATGGAGGAAATTATCGCATTTAAATACATCCATGTTAGTTTTAGACATCTTATAAATATTTATGATATAGTTAGTCGCCATTAAAAGCAAACCCCTGTGATATAAAAATGGAATCTTCTGGTAGAAACTGACCCTATGATGTTAATATTCTTCTAAAATCTTTGATGGGTTATACAAAGCTTCTTGTTAAAAGTAAATATGCCAATGTCATATTTTACTGTATAATGTTTAACTCAAACACAAAAAAATGTATATTAGGAGTTTGTGACCAATAACATAACACAACCGGCGTGGAACATTCTCCGTTCAAATACTTAGATTTTTAAAATGTTGTAAACGGGTCGGTTAAAATATCTCTAAAAATGCACTCCTATTCTATACATGCCAGTTTTTTTAATTCATTAAATTAATTCTCAGCAAATAATATTCACATCTAGATTTGTGTCCCATTTTATAAATCTACACTTTCTGGTTGTCAGTGGGGATCGACTATCACTCTATATACCATACATGCTTGTTCACATATAATCACTAACCTTCATTCAGGGTCACTTTAAAATAGGTTAAATTAAATTTAATCCATTTTCAGAAACGTGATATTGAATCAACAATTCATCGACACATTAGTATATCAAAGTTTTTATCATAACTGTCATGTTGAAAAAAAAACCTCTTCCAGCAGACTTGCATGCAATAAATGATATGTCTCAATATAACTGAATTCATGATAACATATAAAATCTACAAAACTAACAACGCAACAATGTACAGCAATTTCATTACGTAATATAATATTTAGGGTTTTTTTGCTGTTAAGTGCCGTGTTATGACTGTTTGAGGGGGCGTAGAGTTGTGCGTTGTTTGTGCAGTAGAGACTTGAAGCTGTTGTGAGCGGCGGTGGGGCTGCATGGGGGACTCGCACTTGAGTTGGAGCTCCCGCTGCTGCTCCTCAGTCTCTGCTGCACCAGCGACGACGACGACGACACTTTCTCCGGACTACGCGAGCTGTTACTGCTGGGGCTGTTAGGGATGGAACTGCCCAGGCCGCTAGAACCACTTATGGGAGACGTCGGAGAGTCCCCCCTCGTCTGAAACTGGTTGATCATGGACGAAACGAAGCGCCCCTGGACCGGAGAAGGTCGGTCTGGGGTACTCGGACACTTAGGTGAACAGCTACCGTTACTTTCTATTGAGTCCTTTCTCTTGTCACTAGTTCTGTCTGCTGCGTTAATATCTTTACAGATATTCTTATTACTGTCTGTGGAGTTTGTCTTAGTACTGAGTTTACTGTCTGTTATTTTCTTGGGGCTAGCGCCAAAGCGAGCAAATCTGTCATCAATTTTTGGCGGTTCTGCATTCATACTCTCTTCCTGCTGAGCCAAAAACGCCAACTTTGCCATTCTGGTTCTCTCCGCCCTGGCCGATGCAGAGGAATTAGATGCAAGACTATCAGTGGACCTTGCCAAACTTGTCGTTGATTTGGTCAAATTGGTTGATGTGTTGAGCAGAGAGAAGCTACTGTTTGACAGTGTTAAGCTGAGGCTGGACTTGTTGAGGCTGGAGGATATGCTCAGCTGTGAAGGCTTGTCTGAACCAGAGTCTGAATGGTTGGAGCACATGGACAGAGAGCGACTCTTGGTCCTGACCGGAGGTGTCCTCAGCACTGACCTCACGTGGGCAGCGGGGGAAGGAGGGGGCTTGGAAGCTGGCGAAGAATACTTCAAACTCGGCGATGTCGTTGTCACATCGCCCTCAGCGTCAAAGGTCGTCTCCTTCGCTGCTGGTTTAGCTTTGTTCATAGTGGGGGGCGGGGCCAGCATGGGCCCGGGGCGTGGCCTAGACGCTGTGCTAGGAGTCAGTGGAGCAGCTTTCGGTGGCGAGGTTAACACCGGGCCCGGTGAAGGTCGTGTGACTGATGGGGGTGCGAGGACGGGGCCTGCGCTGGGTCTTGACATGGTGGGCGGTGAGATTGGCACCGGGGATGTGATAAGCTCCGTGCTTGCTTCCATCAATACTGGCTTCTTGGTGGGAGTCACCTGAGGGTTTGCCTGGGTGATGGCAGTGGCTGGGCTAGCTGGAGTGGAGGGCCTCGCAGGACTCGCAGGACTCGCAGCCTCATTCTCCTTGGGGCTCGCTGATGTAGCCACTACTGAACTCTCCTTTCTCTGAGGCGATGACTGCGTTACAGGACTGCGAGTGAGCACCGAGGAATTTATCTCATTCTTTTTCTCCTGTTTTGGACTTTTCTTTTCCTCTTTCACATTTTTCTTGATATGTTTGGGGTCTTTCTTTTCTTGTTTTCCAAGATCCTTTTTCAGTGCCTTTTCAGTACTAGACACTGACATTTTCACAGTATCATTATCCTTCTTGGTGATAACCTTGCTAGATTTCACTGCGCTACACTTCCCAGATATCACCGGTTTATTCTGGACAACCACCTTTGGTTCAGCAGATGCAGACTTAGGACCTACAGGAGATGAGATTCCTAGATTAACAACAGCACCTTTCCGTAATACTGTGCATACTGGTTCCGTTCCTTGCAGTTTCTTCTCTGGTTCCTTCCTGTTCTGTTCCTGCATCGGTGATGCAACACCATTTCCAGTTGTTTTAGTTCTGATATCGTTCTTTAGACCTGATTCTGATGACACTGTTTTTGACATATCTCTTGCTTTATGTTTCTCTGGCAGAGTCTGTGGAGAGGTAACCTTGTTTTTATTTGCACTCACCCCAGGCCAAGGTGCCAGTGCTGGCAGTTTGAATAGAGAGGGCGATGAGGTATTCTTAGCAGGTGACCCTGCCTTCGGAGATGGACTGCGACTCTTCTGGTTTGCAGTAACTGCCCTAGGGGGCGCTGGAGGCTTAATCTTAGGTCTGGCTGGTACAGATTTGGGTGAACTATTTGCTTTCTTCTCCGGAGTATGTGGAAACACAACTCTTACTGGACTCGGTCTTCTCTGTGTTGGGTTAACAGTAGCCTTGACCATCACTTTCTTGCCTTCCTCTGGTTTATTCTGTTCCTTTTCTCCTGTTGTTTTGAACCGCTTTGCGCTAGGTTCTGCAGCTTTGGTGCTTTCACCTGGATTGTAAGGCACAGCTTTCTTGAAAGAGTCGTTTCTGAACAGCGAGAGGTGCGTGGGCCGAGGCGGTGATGGAGACTTCTTCTCTGGAGGCAGTACTTTCTCTGTTTCCAATACTGCTTGTACCACTGGTTGTGGAACTGGTTGTGGAACAGGTTGTACCACTGGTTGTGGAACTGATTTTACAACTGGAACTTGGACTGGTGTTTTGTTCTCTTTCCCAGCACTGGCTGATCGTTTCATACCCACAGGTTGGCCAGCTTCCGGTGACTTGTTAAACGATGTAAACTTGGGTACCTGCCTCTCAGTGGCCCCCAGATTTGCCCTCTCCAGAGTGGGACTCATTTGGAGGGATGATCTACTGCTCGCTGGACTTGCCTTTTTGATGGATGCAAAGTTCTTGGTTTTTCCGCCCGAGTCTGTGGAGATGGAACTTGACACACTGCCTCTGCGCTGGTCAAACGGAACACTGGGACCTGACCCAGAACAGGGTTTAGCTTCGTCTTTGAGGAAGGTTGAAAATGCCATTTGGGGTTTCATTTGGAAGTATCCTTCTGGAAGACTTTCAGGAGTTTTGGTCTCCTCCTCTTCAGTGATACCATCGTACCATGTCCTGCCGTAGTCACTGGGAACAATGGTGGATTTATGTTCCACAGGGAATGTGATAGAGTGCTTCATTGAGCCTAAGTTGGGGAACATTGGCTGTGACAGAGGAGTTAATGGACTGGCGACGGCAAGCATTCCCTGCACACAGATCCCTGAATCTGCCTCCTTGAGCGCCGCATCTATGTTGGTCTCTGCGGTGGCGCCCTCTCCACCGACCACACTATGGCTGTGATAGGGCTTATCTTTCACATTGCAGTTCCACAGAGATAGAAGTTCTTGCGTGGTAACAGGACTACACACGGACCGTTTGTATGGATTCTCCTTGAAGGACACTTTGGTGGCGACGGGTGATGATATGATAAGCTGGGCCGGTGCAGGCACAGGGCCGGTGTATGGAACGGGTTTGGGGACAGGTATACTTGCCACCTTGGCAGTCGCAAAGTGCATCTTATCTGTTTTACGAGGGAATGTACTGGTATCATACTCTGAGCTTCTGTTGGATGGTGTGGGTGATAATAAGGGAGACGTGGCCATGGGGGACGGTGAATGCGTATCGTCCTTGCTGCCTTTGGAGGTCGGGGAGGTCGGGGAGGTGGGTGTCTTGGCGGCTCTTGGCCATGTTCCCATGTATGAGGTTTTGCTGCCATAAAGATCCTTTGGTGTACTGGAGGCTACACCAATGGGTGGTCCTAAACCGAATCCGGTTGATCCGACGGAAGAAGGGGAGCTGAGACCTGGATCTGTAGATTTGTTATCTATGATGACGTTAGCATATATGTGGTCTCTGGTTACTTCTGTTTTCGGGTCGTCAATGTGTGTGATGTTGACGTGTGCCTTGCCTTGTTTCTCGTTGCCTTTACCCGGTCGCACCTTGATGATGTGCTGGTACTTGGTAGGCAGTGGTGGCTGCTGCTCATCACTCAAGCTAGAAGGTATGCTGCTGGAGGAGTGTGACGTGGGATACGACTGTAAGGAGGACGAGGCTTTGCCGCTGCTGTGAACCGACGCCTGGCCCACTGAGCCTTCCGTGGAACCCCGGAATGAGTTGGATCTGGCTAATGTGGATCTGTCATCATCCAGAGCGGCATCTGGAGTCCTGGCTCCATCCAGAATCAACCGGCTATCCAGCACCTCATCTTCATCTGTAAACATCTTCTTGGGAGCGACACCCTGATTGAGTCTAGGTGGAGGCACTGGAGGAGTGTAATCGGTGGAGAATGAACTCAGCGGATTTTGGTCCTTGTCTGGAAGAACTGGTGACCTTGGCCAGGTGGAACATCCACTCACATCTATAGCAACGATTGTCCCTGCACCAGGTAATACCGGCATCGGTGGAGCATTCATGCCGGCCCTGCCCGGGACCTGATATGGACTTACTGGCTTGGAGGTGGGGGTGACTGGGCTGTTTTTAACTAAAGTTCCGGGGGCAGATTTTGTACTTTGTAGACTGCCGTAAATATCCCCAGTGAACGTCAACAAATCACTGTCTTCTTCGTCGCTCTGTACCGGCGTGACGTTACACATCGGTGGGAAAGCAGCCGTGCTGATAGACGTTTTCATCTTGAGTCTGGCATAGATCGCCTCTGCATCCGACTCGCACGACGAATCATTGAGATGTGAATGAGGCGGGGATATGGACTTGCGGTCCCGAGGAGGGGCGCCGGGTAGTGGCAGTGACTTGACAGAGCTGGCAGAGGGCGGTGGACTCAAACTCTCCCCCGGCTTGTGGTGCAGCATCTCATTCTCGTCCATATGCAACGTGAGGTTGCTTTTATCTAGCTTAGTACTCACTCTCGGCGGCGGAGGCGGCGGAATCTTCTTCAACTTCTTGCCTCCCTTACCGTTCAGCTTCCGGAGGCTGGGTAGATTTGAGAAGAACCCTGCTGACCTCCTCCTGCGATCCTTCTTCACGTTCATATTACTAGCGAGTCCATTCAGAGTGCTCTCACTACTAGAAGCAAAGGAACTAAGTACCACAGGGCGTTCCTCTTCCTCGTACAGGGTGTCCCCAAAACTCCTTCCTTTATACAACCCACTGTCTTTATGCATCGAAGTATAGAATCCTTCTTGATCTACGGAGTACACGGAGGATTCCTCATCTCCGGTCCGCGAGGGCTGCCTTACTATAGGCAGGTGCGCATAGTCGTGAGCACGAAGATTCTTCCGTGTCAATCCGTGCCCACTTCTCTGTGTATCTGTTGAACTGCTGCTTCCCTCAACACGCGACTTCCTGTGTAAAGATTTACGTCGGTCTTTGCTATTGGTTGATTTAAGCCAATCATCTGCAGTCATTTTGGTGAAATTTTCCTTGATGTCTATCACTGATCCCTCAGCGTCACTCACGGGGTCGCCATTTATTGTACTTGTATCTCCCGTGATCGTACTTGTTTCTCCGGTGACCGTACTTGTCTCATCAGCATTATTGTTGTCTGTAGTATCGTATCTGAAAAGACAGATTGGAAAGTGTGAGAAATTTACATATTACATATCATATACTGTAATGCAGATCATGTTCCTTCTAATATGTACTGTAATGTAGATCATGTTCCTTCTAATATATACTGTAATGCGGATCATGTTCCTTCTAATATATACTGTAATGCGGATCATGTTCCTTCTAATATATACTGTAATGTGGATCATGTTCCTTCTAATATATACTGTAATGTGGATCATGTTCCTTCTAATATATACTGTAATGTAGATCATGTTCCTTCTAATATATACTGTAATGTGGATCATGTTCCTTCTAATATATACTGTAATGCGGATCATGTTCCTTCTAATATATACTGTAATGTGGATCATGTTCCTTCTAATATATACTGTAATGTGGATCATGTTCCTTCTAATATATACTGTAATGTAGATCATGTTCCTTCTAATATATACTGTAATGTGGATCATGTTCCTTCTAATATATACTGTAATGCGGATCATGTTCCTTCTAATATATACTGTAATGTGGATCATGTTCCTTCTAATATATATTGTAATGTAGATCATGTTCCTTCTAATATATACTGTAATGTAGATCATGTTCCTTCTAATATATACTGTAATGTAAGTCATGTTCCTTCTAATATATACTGTAATGTAGGTCATGTTCCTTCTAATATATATTGTAATGTAGGTCATGTTCCTTCTAATATATATTGTAATGTAGATCATGTTCCTTCTAATATATACTGTAATGCGGATCATGTTCCTTCTAATATATACTGTAATGTAGATCATGTTCGTTCTAATATATACTGTAATGTAGATCATGTTCTTTCTAATATATACTGTAATGTGGATCATGTTCCTTCTAATATATACTGTAATGCGGATCATGTTCCTTCTAATATAAACTGTAATGCAGATCACGTTCTTTCTTATATATACTGTAATGTAGATCATGTTCCTTCTAATATATACTGTAATGTAGATCATGTTCTTTCTAATATATACTGTAATGTGGATCATGTTCCTTCTAATATATACTGTAATGTGGATCATGTTCCTTCTAATATATACTGTAATGTGGATCATGTTCCTTCTAATATATACTGTAATGTAGATCATGTTACTTCTAATATATACTGTAATGTAGATCATGTTCCTTCTAATATATACTGTAATGTGGATCATGTTCCTTCTAATATATATTGTAATGTAGATCATGTTCCTTCTAATATATACTGTAATGTGGATCATGTTCCTTCTAATATACACTGTAATGTAGATCATGTTCGTTCTAATATATACTGTAATGTAGATCATGTTCCTTCTAATATATACTGTAATGTGGATCATGTTCCTTCTAATATATACTGTAATGCAGATCATGTTCCTTCTAATATACACTGTAATGTGGATCATGTTCCTTCTAATATAAACTGTAATGCAGATCATGTTCCTTCTAATATATACTGTAATATAGATCATGTTCCTTCTAATATATACTGTAATGTAGATCATGTTCCTTCTAATATATACTGTAATGTAGATCATGTTCCTTCTAATATATACTGTAATGTGGATCATGTTCCTTCTAATATATACTGTAATGTAGATCATGTTCCTTCTAATATATACTGTAATGTAGATCATGTTCCTTCTAATATATACTGTAATGTAGATCATGTTCCTTCTAATATATACTGTAATGTGGATCATGTTCCTTCTAATATATACTGTAATGTAGATCATGTTCCTTCTAATATATACTGTAATGCGGATCATGTTCCTTCTAATATATACTGTAATGTGGATCATGTTCCTTCTAATATATACTGTAATGTAGATCATGTTCCTTCTAATATATACTGTAATGTAGATCATGTTCCTTCTAATATATACTGTAATGTAGATCATGTTCCTTGTGAAATATACAAAATAGCAAATAATTAAATATAATATTTTAGGAAATAATTGACAGGAAGTGGAATGTTAAAGACAATTCCATTCAATAATATCTGGAAATCTGACCAGGAAAATATCAGAGATATAAGAACAATGAATACAACAGATGTTTGATGACTCCGAGCAAATGACTTTGGAAAGATTATCTGCTTAACATTGTGACAATAACTGAACTAATCTATATTTCATGTACCACTACATGATGCAAATTTTATGACTTTCTTGACAATAGATGATTAATATTTATTTATCGTTGAGTTTTCTGATTAAATCTCTCCTATAATTCCCAGGGGACTCCACACATGTCTCTTTTATAATTGTAACCCCTAAGGAGAATAAATATGGTAAAGTGCCCGATAAAAGTCACGAATTAAAATTGATCAAACAAATGGTAAGTAACCACTCGTGGTATAATATAAAGCATGCCAATATGATGTTCACACCAATCAACACAAACATGAGCAGAACAAATCAACAACTAAATGCTGGTCATATTAAAAGTATGAACACATCCATGCAAAAACAAAGCTCTCAAACAAATATGCTTCAGAATTACTGATTCAATATATCTTCTATCAAACCATACAAATGTAGGAAAAAACAAACAAAATGTGCTGTCCGATTTAAATGTTGAATTGGGTTTCATTTCATACCAAAAAAATGAACTTTGAAAATCAAGCATATTCATTTTGCCTTTATGTACTTTCCCTAATCTTATTTTTTTAAACATCATTTTAAACTTGAGACTAGTATAATATATTATGAGGCATTTTACACAATACTAGAATATATACTTTGAAAAAAAATATTTGTACAGTAGTAATCGGCAATAAAACCTACCAACAAAATCAAACAGCTCAAAACTCATAGCAACACATACAGTTGAAAAAAGAGCCTTTTGATTTGTTATTATGCAATGATTATCAGAAAACAAATGATTAAGAAAGCCAGCCATCTGGATAAAATCTGGAATTGGGAAGCGCTCAAGCTAGGAACTGTAAACAAAATGGCTGCAAACACTTTTACCTTCGAGTTTTATAAAACTGAAGAATTTGCCAAGCCGACGAGAGCTGAGGCTCTCTGTAAGACAAATTGGTTACATATAAATCAAAGTGGAAATCACGGACAGATTCGACATCCAGTACTCTGCTACCATTGGGAATCTTACTGGTATTTCTCACCAGGTGTCACTATCTTAAGAAGGTTAAATATTCAATGTCTTAAGATTGTCCCATTAACCTAGTTAATGTTATAAATCATGTTACATTTAAACTTTCATTCACTGCTATTGAAAATTGCCAGGGGCATTTCTTCATATATATCCAAAGAGAAAAAAACCTGAAATTCTTAATGAAACTTTGACACCATCAATAAACAAGGCTATGGTCATGAATATTTTTTTTTTATAGAAAATGAAATGCATGTTTACTTGTTGCTGTGTGGAATAATACAATGCTTAATTACAAAGTTAATTGGCTCGTGAAATAATGATGCATCTAAAGGAAATTATCTTAGCACTTGTAAATATGACAAATTCTCAGATTGATATTCAGCCTTTTTTTTCTAAAAAAAAAACATTTTCTGTAATTTTAAGAAATCAAAAAGTGTTTTGATATAAAGATAAGGCTGGACAACAAACAGTACATATCTGCATAATATTCACAACCAATATAAACATAAATAAATCGAACTGAATAGATGCAATATCCTTGTAGAGATATGAAATCAGGCTTCCTACCGCTGAGTGGTTTTAAGCTTAACCGAGCTCTCATCAGGGATTTGTCCGACATTAAGAACAAATTTGTGTTCTAGACAATTAATACAATAAAAAATGAAAAAATTTTTAATGGTTGATTGTGAAGTGAGTTTTATGAAGTGAGTTTTGGTGTATGTGGAGTGTGCTGTATGTGGAGTGTTGGTGTATGTGGAGTGTTGGTGTATGTGGAGTGTTGGTGTATGTGGAGTGTGCTGTACGTGGAGTGTGCTGTACGTGGAGTGTGCTGTATGTGGAGTGTTTACCTTTCTTCCGAGGGTGCGGAGGAGGAGTGGATGTTGAGGGAGAGAGCCGAGTCCTTGTCGAGGGAGGTTTGTGATCGGCGATGTTCTCCGGCGTTGCGCATGTATTCAGACTCTAGTGACTGTCTAGCACTGCTGCTGCTACCACTCCAGTTCCCTGAATTATCACATAGCACTTCATGTACTCATTATACCATCTTGTATTCCATACTCACATTTGTAAATAATGTACTCATTCTACTTGTATTCCTTATTCACATTTGTAAATATCACCATTATTTTCTTCCTAACTCTTGTAAGTGAATAAATCCTGTTGTTTTTGTATCTGTCTTTCGAAAACTTCAGGTATGATAAAAATATTTATGTCCACATGACATGCATTTGAAGAATTTATCCTGATATTAATTTCAGACAAACAAGAAGAGATTACCTCTAAAATGTCTCCTGAAAAAATCTTAATTATGATGGAACGAAGTATATCATGATATGTGAGATTTGCAACATTTTCACATGTGCCTATCACCAGACTAGTGAGAGATTTAAAATCACATGACAGCTGGAACACGAGGCAACACGGCAGACCATAAACACCTGTTACCACGGTTACCATGCACATCATTATAGACTTTTTTTCATAGAATCATTATAAATGACTGCTCCAGCTTTCCTACTATTTTCAAAATATAGTTTTTTTCCTATAACAGTAATATTCATCAATCTCTTGAAAAGGACAAAAACGTTTAAAAATTAAAAATAGGGAAGTACTTAATTTTGTGTTTTATTTTCTCACCTGACGATGACTGCCTATCCTCTTTGATATCTTTATCTTTTGCGTGTTGTCTTAACTTGACATCAGCAGCAAATGCCGTCCAAGCTGGCTGACCAGGCGGGATATTCATCTGCGATGACAAGCTCTCGTTTCCTGTCATGTTGGAAGCAATGCTGTCACTAGATGGCGTCGTGGGCATAGCCACTGGTATTGGCTGTCGCGGCGTGAGGTCCATAGACTTGGGTCTTCCGAGACTGTTCTCTCCCCACGAGTCCCTAAACGTACTCATACGCAGACTATAGGTGTGGGAGCGTGAGCGATGCATGCGGGACAGTCTATTGCTCACGCTGGGAGGTTTGGGCGGCTTTCCTTGCACTCGTCTACTTGCCTCTTCTCCTCTTTCTTCCTCTTCGTCATGATCCTCTTCTTCGCTCCAAGCATCCAAACGACCTTCAGTGGATGCCGACCTTGTGACGTTCAGGCCGCTGTTAGAGTTGGTGATTGCTCTGAGGGATCTGGGTAAGGACTTTGACCTCCTTAACGGCACCCCCACATCAATCACTGGTGGACCGGGTGACTCCGCCCGACCGGACGCCCACAATGTACGTTTTGATTTGGACCGCGAACCTCGGAACAAAGATCGAAACGACCTTCGCAATGAACATGACCTTGAAACGGGTGAATCATCAGAGTCTCTAGTATGTTTATCTTTCCTTCTTTCTCTTGACCTTGACCTTCGGCCCTTGTAGGCTATCTCTGGGTGCGACACGTACATGTGGTCTGGCATGTGCATGGAGCGTGGTCTCTCCCATCTTTCTCGAGACACACTTCTAGTCCGTATACTACCGATTTTGAAACTATCGTTTGTCAATTCCTCGTAAACAAATCCTGGGATTCCGGACAGCGTCTGGCGACGTTTGGTCCGTTTGACCGTGCCCTTGCCGCCATCCACGTATTCGCGGTTGATACTGCGTTGTGATTCGCGTTGTTCACAGATGCGACTGAAGGACCCCCCTGAGGTATCTATGGGAACCAAGGTGACCGGCTGGGATCGGGATATTTCTCGCAATCTGTCCTCCGGCGTGGGGAGTGGGATCTTGTCCGTGTTAGTATGAATATCAATCTCGGTGAGTGCCGACAATGACCTTGGCCGCTTCCGTACAGTTGAGGGATCCTGAAGTTCTTTGTGTTCTCGCTCGAAACTTCCAACAACCACAGGCTGAAAATATACACAAATAATTCAAATTATCAAAAGATCCATAAATATTTCCTTTCTTGAGTATACTCAAGAATACAAATAACTTATCAAGGAATTTATGCTTTTCATTGTTGGACATATCATAAGATAGGATTGTTTCGTGGGAATTTTGGTGTCCCAATCATTTAACCCTTTTTCCCTTTAAATGTGTTAAGTAGTCATTTAATTATCATTATTAATACATGTCCAACAATTTATTTTAAAAAGAGTGTTTTATCTTCTGTGCCATTTGCCTGTAATAAAAAGTCTTTTTTTAAATTTTACAACTCCCATCTGTTAATACAAATATACCATTCTTAAAAATCAGCATAATTTGATTGACATGATGTAATTATACCTAGAATTAGGTTTCTTACCATGCAATGGTTTCAAAATCTAAACATATTCTAAACCTAATTTATTATATTTTATATTTTGTTTAATTCATTGCAGATCAAAGTTAGCATAATCAATGAAATTATTTGGTCAATCAAACCACTAAATGAATATAAAATTATCTATATTTCTTCACAAATACTGTGGCAGTTAAAATCATCCTTCATTATGTAGGTTTTAACCTAAATACAGTCAACCTGTTGTAGGAGTCTGCCCCAGGACGGCTTTGGACAACAGGTGCTGCCCTCTGGCAACAACTACATGTCACCAGCGAAAACAAACACGTCAACATAAATTCTGAAAACTGCCTACGTCCTAATTTCATTCATTTACAAGGCAGGTTGGGCGCTGATCTTCCCAATATGAAAAGTGTAGTTCAGACTGGTTGAGGCCCAAACCGATTTAACATACGGAGAAGGATGCTAAATGTCCTTGGCAAGAGTCTCATATTTTCCAAGGTCAATGCTCACCGTAACTCGGGAACCTGCCCTTTCCAACGAGTCATTCCTCCTATCTATTCTATTCACTACAAGTATTCTCAAACATTCCAGTAATGATACATTTCTAACTTGAAAACATTAAAAAATATTTTTTTTTAAAATCAATGTTTCGTTGTTTTAAATCTTATTTTCATGGTAAACTTAAAAACCTGAATTGAAAAATAAAAACATGTTTCCATATTAGCACAAATAATGCTCCAAAATAGTGATTAAAATCTATCATCTTTAAGAGTTAAATTAAAGTTTTCCAGAAGTTTACACACCTAAACCTAGCACATTCCGAGCCAATCTATAGGCTGGTGGTTGTTCTACCAAAGCATTCAAAATACTACAGTATCACATACATTATAATGATAGGAACTTTGGTCCAATATTACTCTAAACATTTTCACACAGATAACTTGACATACAATAGATTTTTTTATATTTATAAGTTGTTAAAAAGATCACAGATTGAACTGTCATAAACTATTGAATAATATCTAAAACAAGATTAAAATAAAAAAGTAAAATGGACAATTGTGAAAAATTCAAGGATATGTCTGATAGTTTCTAATTTCAGGCAAGATGATTTTCAAAGCTTGTAAATCCCTTGGTTTGTCGGTTATTTCTGTTTGGATAAATACAATTTACTTCATCCCTCTTACACCATACACATGGGGATAATACACAAAATGTTACAATATAAATGTTACAATATAAATGTTACAATATCAAGTAACAAGCTGAATATATATAAATGTATATATACGTAAATATAAAGTCTATGGGAAGCAAACTCACAGTCAAACCAAATGATATATTGCCACACATTTTGGTATAAATTCTCAAGAATGCCCACATTGATAAAATAAACGTAAAAAAAACTTTTGTTTTTATATCCTGATTATTGCCAATAATTTTAGATGAATTAATCATATTTAAATTTATGATTAATTAATCATATTTAAATTTAAATTTTTTGAGAAATTTTCACTGAACTTTTTTTTATGTTGGTTAAGGTCTACCACCAGAGGTCACTGAGAAGGGTATAGGGGTTTTGATTGAATTAAAACCACAGAGTGATAAGAAGGGTCCAGAGATATTTTAATTGGCCAGAATATCTACCAAAAGCATAATTTTATGCTGATTAAGTCTACCACCAGAGGGCACTGGGAAGGGAGCGAGGTCTTTAGTTGAATTAAAACTAGAGGGCACTGAGATTTTGTCGGGCCTGAATATCTCGGTTACTTTTACGTAGTTGTATCATGTGATTTGACTGTATGCTATGACAACACTGCAATGTTAAGACCTGCAATTTACTCATACACTGTACCTTGGTATTAAATCGTACACATGTCCGCTGAAATTACACAATTCAACATCAGCATTCTGTTTCACTTTTGGCAGAGAAAATAAAAAACAACTTAGTATTTGATAATCAGAAATATCAGAATGAAGCTTTTTGTTCTAGATTGATGGAACACGATATTCAGAATATTTCTTCTCTGCCATAACAGCATGGCCGACAATTATGTCTCATATAGACCCAAATATTTGAGGTGTGGCAAGTCGACATGACCTTCAAGGTCACCAAAAAAGAAGTTAAGCTCCAACTGGTAGGCAAAAAAATCCGCTTTTCATTGTGGTTTAGCTTACGGTTCAGACATGTCTGGATACAACAGGAATGATCAGGTATCATGCTGCACCCAGTGTGAGCCATTAGTAGAAATGAACATTGTAATGGATGCCATGTGAGCAATGTTAACGACTTTAATTGTTTTGTAAAATTTATGGAAACGTAAAACTTGAAAGCTATCTGAGCTAATTATCAAATCTTGATGTATGAATTTCTGCTGATTTTAATGAAGATTCATCATGTTAATAGACACTCTCTTGTCAGTGTAGTACCATTTTACAATACAAAGATTAAAACACAATTATGAATTATTTATATTAATATCATGTTTATAACTGTAATATTATCTATCCTGATCAGCAATTCATATTTGAACCAGAATATTGATATATATATAAACAGTTTAAATATGTTTTTAAATATAAATATAATTTCAATAAAGGACAACAATGCTGAAAAATGCTATTGAACTGGGCCTACAATATCAGTGCTGAGGTTGAAATGAACAAATTTCATGATTAAAATATACAAATTCAAAAAAAATAATAATAATAGTGATCTCACCTTCCTGAAGTTGATATCTGTGTCGGCCTCATCTGTTTTGTCATTCTGGAGAACTGGAGTGAGGGAGAATATTCTGGAACCAGTCTTGCCGTCCGTGCGCAGTATGTTGCACCGTCGGATTGTCTTGAGTGGGCTGACGGTACACTTCTCGTAGAGGTCGCTGAGAGTGTCTGGCCGGCTCCCGGGGGTAAAGAGGTAGCAGTCAAAGCCATGCTCTGCAGCAAAGTGATCCGTCTCCGAGGCAAACGTCGTCAGGTCACTCACCGCTAGCAATATATAAACAGAAATAACATTAAATACCTTTTAACATAAACAAATATAAAAAAGTATTTATCTTTATCTTCAAGTTTTTCATGATATATCAAATTTGAACAGACACATGCATATCAGGCCTTGACATAAACAGAAAAATGTTGGTTGCCCAGTTGGGCCACCAGAGCATGAGAAGTGGTGGCCCAAAGTTTCTAAGGATAATAGGATGTGTGATACAATAAAGAGCTATATATAAGGCTGTATAGTGACTAGTGTCTTAGTGGGGGTTACTTGTCCCAATCAAAATTTACAAGTCTATTGATCATGATATGAGATAGAATAAAATCATGATAGTTTGGGCCACTAAAAGACCACCGGGCAGTGCGTATATCAAGGCCTGATATATATATATCAATTTGTATATATATTATTCCTATTTATTGGAAATATGTTATGTCATGGTATTCCCGAGTTGAGAGTGATATGTGTCACGTTATTGAGTGTATGTTGTTTATGAGAGGGTTTTTCTTGCTAATGCAGTGCTGTGGCTGAGAGCAGTAGAGACACTCGGATGTGATGCCACAACGACTATTCTGATGTGTGACAATCAATGTGCGGCATCGCCACTTCTCCCGCAAACCATTCCCAACATTCTGACGAGAATGTGTAATTTTGTTGATGACACGCCAGCAATAGCTTCTGTCCACATTTCCTCTGTAGGCAGACCCCCCTCCCCCATTCTGCATTGCCTCTGTGGGCAGACCCCCCTCCCCCGTTCTACATTGCCTCTGTGGGCAGACCCCCCTCCCCCGTTCTACATTGCCTCTGTAGGCAGACCCCCCTCCCCCGTTCTACATTGCCTCTGTGGGCAGACCCCCCTCCCCCGTTCTACATTGCCTCTGTGGGCAGACCCCCCTCCCCTGTTCTGCATTACCTCTGTGGGCAGACCCCCCTCCCCCGTTCAGCATTGCCTCTGTGGGCAGACCCCCCTCCCCTGTCCTGCATTGCCTCTGTGGGCAGACCCCCCTCCCCTGTTCTACATTGCCTCTGTGGGCAGACCCCCCTCCCCTGTTCTACATTGCTTCTGTAGGCAGACCCCCCTCCCCTGTTCTGCATTGCCTCTGTGGCCAGACCCCCCTCCCCCGTTCTACATTGCCTGTGGGCAGACCCCCCCCCCTCCCCCGTTCTGCATTGCCTCTGTGGGCAGACCCTCCTCCCCCGTTCTACATTGCCTCTGTGGACAGACCCCCCCTCCCCTGTCCTGCATTGCCTTTGTAGGCAGATCCCCCTCTACCCGATTCTGCATTGCCTCTGTGGGCAGACCCCCCTCCCCCGTTCTGCATTACCTCTGTGGGCAGACCCCCCCTCCCCTGTTCTGCATTGCCTCTGTAGGCAGACCCTCCTCCCCCGTTCTGCATTGCCTCTGTAGGCAGACCCCCCTCCCCTGTCCTGCATTGCCTCTGTAGGCAGATCCCCCTCTACCCGATTCTGCATTGCCTCTGTGGCCAGACCCCCCTCTCCCGTTCTGCATTACCTCTGTGGGCAGACCCCCCTCCCCTGTTCTGCATTGCCTCTGTAGGCAGACCCCCCTCCCCTGTTCTGCATTGCCTCTGTAGGCAGACCCCCCTCCCCCATTCTGCATTGCCTCTGTAGGCAGACCCCTCTCCCCCATTCTGCATTACCTCTGTGGGCAGACCCCCCTCCCCTGTTCTGCATTGCCTCTGTAGGCAGACCCCCCTCCCCTGTTCTGCATTGGCTCTGTGGGCAGACCCCCCTCCCCTGTTCTGCATTGCCTCTGTAGGCAGACCCCCCTCCCCTGTTCTGCATTGCCTCTGTAGGCAGACCCCCCTCCCCTGTTCTGCATTGGCTCTGTAGGCAGACCCCCCTCCCCTGTTCTGCATTGGCTCTGTGGGCAGACCCCCCTCCCCTGTTCTGCATTGGCTCTGTGGGCAGACCCCCCTCCCCTGTTCTGCATTGGCTCTGTAGGCAGACCCCCCTCCCCTGTTCTGCATTGCCTCTGTAGGCAGACCCCCCTCCCCTGTTCTGCATTGGCTCTGTGGGCAGACCCCCCTCCCCTGTTCTGCATTGCCTCTGTAGGCAGACCCCCCTCCCCTGTTCTGCATTGCCTCTGTAGGCAGACCCCCCTCCCCTGTTCTGCATTGGCTCTGTAGGCAGACCCCCCTCCCCTGTTCTGCATTGCCTCTGTAGGCAGACCCCCCTCCCCTGTTCTGCATTGGCTCTGTGGGCAGACCCCCCTCCCCTGTTCTGCATTGCCTCTGTAGGCAGACCCCCCTCCCCTGTTCTGCATTGCCTCTGTAGGCAGACCCCCCTCCCCTGTTCTGCATTGCCTCTGTAGGCAGACCCCCCTCCCCTGTTCTGCATTGGCTCTGTAGGCAGACCCCCCTCCCCTGTTCTGCATTGCCTCTGTAGGCAGACCCCCCTCCCCTGTTCTGCATTGCCTCTGTGGGCAGACCCCCCTCCCCTGTTCTGCATTGCCTCTGTAGGCAGACCCCCCTCCCCTGTTCTGCATTGGCTCTGTGGGCAGACCCCCCTCCCCTGTTCTGCATTGGCTCTGTGGGCAGACCCCCCTTCCCTGTTCTACATTGGCTCTGTGGGCAGACCCCCCTCCCCTGTTCTGCATTGGCTCTGTGGGCAGACCCCCCTCCCCTGTTCTACATTGGCTCTGTGGGCAGACCCCCCTCCCCTGTTCTGCATTGGCTCTGTGGGCAGACCCCCCTCCCCTGTTCTACATTGGCTCTGTGGGCAGACCCCCCTCCCCTGTTCTACATTGGCTCTGTGGGCAGACCCCCCTCCCCTGTTCTACATTGGCTCTGTGGGCAGACCCCCCTCCCCTGTTCTACATTGGCTCTGTGGGCAGACCCCCCTCCCCTGTTCTACATTGGCTCTGTGGGCAGACCCCCCTCCCCTGTTCTACATTGGCTCTGTGGGCAGACCCCCCTCCCCCGTTCTACATTGCCTCTGTGGGCAGACCCCCCTCCCCTGTTCTACATTGGCTCTGTGGGCAGACCCCCCTCCCCTGTTCTGCATTGCCTCTGTAGGCAGACCCTCCTCCCCTGTTCTGCATTGGCTCTGTGGGCAGACCCCCCTCCCCTGTTCTACATTGGCTCTGTGGGCAGACCCCCCTCCCCTGTTCTGCATTGGCTCTGTGGGCAGACCCCCCTCCCCTGTTCTACATTGGCTCTGTGGGCAGACCCCCCTCCCCTGTTCTACATTGGCTCTGTGGGCAGACCCCCCTCCCCTGTTCTACATTGGCTCTGTGGGCAGACCCCTCTCCCATTCAGTGCCGTTCTCTGCTTCCTATTTAACAGCCTCAATTAGCCTGGGCCTCCGGTGTAGATTTACATCCTGGTTCTTGCTGAAGTCAATCTGATCCCTGCCCTCACTTACAGAAATCAGAACCACACAGAGATGCCAATGCTTCTCCTAACCTCAATGCAAACTTTAAGTGCCTTGTCTCCATTTAATCATTCAATACATTAAGGTAAAATATCAGACACAATCAATAACATCGCTGTATTCTCCAGCACTCTGCATCTAATGTTAATATTCTTGTCAAATATTTTGTGCCATTTGATATAAATGCATGTCTAAAATACTAACAAACCAAAAAGTGGAAAAGTGTAATTAGATTTAAATTACAAGACATGATATGATCTTAGATAACCTTCCAGTATGACAGAATTGTCAATAAGTAATTTCATAGTCAATGGCAACTTGAGCGACTTGTGGCAGTTGCAATGGTAAATGTGACAATCCAAAATCGTTGGGTAACATACTGTCCTCAGTTCTAATATTGCAGTTCTGTGGAGTGAAGAATATTACGTTATGAACATTTTGCAGCATTCAGAAGGTTAATGAAAGCAATTACAGCAATCTCAGCAATCAGTCAAATATTCCTCCCATTAATTATCACAAAGTTTCACAAACCGAAATCATGACAAATCTGAGAATTGGAGAGAAATAATATTCACATATCTGGAAACCGAGTGATTTACTCGGCAGATAAGCTGTGAGAAGAAGAGGGATGCTCTAAGTCACTTTCCTTAATGCTAAAATACCTATCGATGCTGGCACAGATCTATGGATTATTGGTGAGATCATCCCTGTGATTAGACAGAAGGAGGAGAATTATTTGAGATCAGCAGATAGGATTTACCATATGCTTGTAAATCTCACAACCTTCACTACCACGTTTACCTTCCCTAATTATTGCACTTGTTACTCATTAACTCCCCTAATTATTGCACTTGTTATTAACTCCCCTAATTATCGCACTAGTTACTCATTGACTACCCTAATTATCGCACTTGTTACTCATTTACTTTCCCTAATTATCGCACTTGTTACTCATTGACTCCCCTAATTATCGCACTAGTTACTCATTGACTACCCTAATTATCGCACTTGTTACTAATTGACTCCCCTAATTATCGCACTTGTTACTCATTGACTCCCCTAATTATCGCACTTGTTACTCATTCACCTTCCCTAATTATCGCACTTGTTACTCATTGACTCCCCTAATTATCGCACTTGTTCCTCATTTACCTCCCCTAATTATCGCACTAGTTACTCATTGACTACCCTAATTATCGCACTTGTTTCTTATTGACTCCCCTAATTATCGCACTTGTTAATCATTGACTCCCCTAATTATCGCACTTGTTCCTCATTTACCTTCCCTAATTATCGCACTAGTTACTCATTGACTACCCTTATTATCGCACTAGTTACTCATTGACTACCCTAATTATCGCACTTGTTACTCATTGACTCCCCTAATTATCGCACTTGTTACTCATTGACTCCCCTAATTATCGCACTTGTTACTTATTGACTCCCCTAATTATCGCACTTGTTAATCATTGACTCCCCTAATTATCGCACTTGTTTCTCATTTACTCCCCTAATTATCGCACTTGTTAATCATTGACTCCCCTAATTATCGCACTTGTTACTCATTCACCTTCCCTAATTATCGCACTTGTTACTCATTGACTCCCCTAATTATCGCACTTGTTACTCATTAACTCCCCTAATTATCGCACTTGCTACTCATTGACTCCCCTAATTATCGAACTTACTTCTCATTTACCTCCCCTAATTATCGCACTTGCTACTCACTTATAATACCAAACATGAGTCACTCACTGATGTGAACATATATGGTCACACAGGGACAGTGCTAGACTCAAATATGCCAGGCACAATATATGCATTTCCAAAATATTTAACGCCATAAAATGCTGAGCGTGACCTTATTTAGTCATGTTTATGTATGACCAAACAGATGTCTGGTTCCAAATTATCATGGATTTAAACCAAAAATAGTTTGATCATGCATAAATGTAAAAAGATTTGGTCCTGTGATGCTCTCGCCTGACCAAATTGACCTCAACGATGTTTGGCTACCAAAGTTAAGCTGTATGTTCAATGTCTGGTCATAGAGCACCATGCTTCATGCATGCATGCCCATATTTAGGGCGAATAAGGTCACATGATCTATTTCTGGGCTGTTTCTGAATATTCACATGCACAGCACAACCTGCTCAGGGAACTTCACAAGATAGTGGGATAGACAATGTAAACCTCTCAACAAGCAGGATAGGGGTATTTACCCCGGGGTGATTGACAGCAAGATTGTCAGAATCCCCTGAGTGAGGTAGAGAGTCCTGGGGCAGACTGGTGCCAAGGGCTCCACTTCTAGACTTGCCCCTTGAAATACACTTCAGGGCCAAAATGTCAAGAACTTAATCTTTGGCTCTGAAGTAAAGAAAAAATCGTTTATTTTTATACTCTGCATTACATAGGTAGTATTCAATAACTACCTCTGTAGTCATTGCCCTATATTTGATGCCATTCTAAATTTGGAATTCCTCAAGTTATAAATACTTGCCTTGTTCACCAAAAAATATCATCAAATCTGGATTGACCAACATCGGGTTATAACTATAATCAGGTGTCTGACGCAGAAACTGACCAATCAGAACAACTGCCAGTACAAAATAAATCTATTTTTTTCTTTCACCAATCAGTGGACAGCAAGATTTTTATGAATACTGATGACTTGCTTTTAATTCTGTGTGCACCTTTATACCTTTGGAGGCAGGGACTGATACGAGAGAGAAGTCCTGCTATGGAGGGTATAATTTTAATATGAAACCAGGAAAAAGGTATCTCAAGTTAAATTTATTTGTAGGTCAATATTTGTAATAATATTTTGTCTTCCAAAAACTCCTGCATCAAAAGCATCACACGGCACTATTTTTCACACGGCACTACTTTTCTCCATAGAGGCAAATCAGATTATTTCATATTTTCTTTTTTTCCAAAAAAAGGAGAGTATACAAAAATAATGACAAACATAAATGAATAACATTCATCAAGAGTCATTCAAGCCCACATCATGATTCCCCACATGAGACTAATCAAACCGTAGATTTTGACATGCAAAAACCCTGTCCCGCCACCACATCTCGATCATATACTCCCAGTCTGCTGATTGGTTGTTAGAAGATTGGAGTTACGAGGAAAAATGAATAAGAAGGAAAGATTTTGATTGTGGTGCGTTGATTGCAATACAAGAAGGGTAATATGGGATTGGGGGAAAGGGGAGATAGTGGGGATTCCATCAGTATGCATAAACCGAGGATGGCGGTCTACTTTGACTTCACCTCTTTCTTGATTTGAAAGGTTTTAGGGGGTAATCAATGTGACCAGACACAGCCAGAGGACGGTAAAGAACACAATATACTGGTAATAAAACAGAGCCACCTACAGGGGGTGCACCAAAACCAAAAGATGCCTCCTGCCATTGTACTGAAAAACCACCTACAGGGGGTGCACCAAAACAGAAAGATGCCTCCTGCCATTGTACTGAAAAACCACCTACAGGGGGCGCACCGAAACAGAAAGATGCCTCCTGCCATTGTACTGAAAAACCACCTACAGGGGGTGCACCAAAACAGAAAGATGCCTCCTGCCATTGTACTGAAAAACCACCTACAGGGGGCGCACCAAAACAGAAAGATGCCTCCTGCCATTGTACTGAAAAACCACCTACAGGGGGCGCACCAAAACCAAAAGATGCCTCCTGCCATTGTACTGAAAAACCACCTACAGGGGGTGCACCAAAACAGAAAGATGCCTCCTGCCATTGTACTGAAAAACCACCTACAGGGGGCGCACCAAAACCAAAAGATGCCTCCTGCCATTGTACTGAAAAAACAACTTGGATTCACTAATGCTGGCTAAAAATGAAGGAATCGTAACATACTGTCGTTTATATTTTTTTAATATATATATATATTTTTTCATATTTCAGATTCATATTTTTAGTTTAATTATTATTTATACTTGTTGGCCCGGGACTCTCAGGATTCTTGCCTTCTTTACATCATTTATACCTGTTATTTAATATTGACCTTATTGGTATTCTCTTCAGCAGGAACACATAATGACGATTATTATTTTTAAATGAACTAAACTAATTTAATGTAAAGATAAGTACCAGAATATCCATTTCACTGTAATAAAATATCTTCACATGATATATTCCATTGTCTTGTTTTAAAAGAAAAAAATCATGACTATATCCCTATTTGTTGTTTTTTCCTGCACTTATCTTCTATAGTTAAGATATCGTGAACAAATGACCAAAAGTAAGATGACAGAGTGCCGCGTGATCTCAATATATTAATGTGCTGATTACTTTTACTTACTGTACATTACATACAAAATTCAAAAGGACATATTTTTTTACGGCAATCCCATCTGCTCTCAAGCCTATTCAGAGCTTCTGATGGTAGCAGCAGTAACATGAAATCTGTGCCGGACTATCGTGACAGGCCACGAGACCAGTGACCGTTAACTTTTTATTGTGAGCAAAGATTTTTTGCCCCAGTCACCTTGACAACCTTTTTCGAGAGTGATAACCATGTTAGTGCTTTGCTTTCATTCTGGACAAAGAAACAGCATGCATGAAGTAACTGAAGTCCACTAAATTTTACTAAAAGTTGACTAAATTCCTGACAATTTCAGACTCAAAACCATAAACAATGTACATATTATAAAATTTATATATCTAAGCATATTTATAAAAAAAATGTGACTTGCATAAACATTAATAAATAAAATTTATGTTAAAAAAACGAGAACATCACACTCAAGGTGTTATTTTATTTTCACTGAGACATAATGGCACCAAAATGTCTCACTAAACATATTCAATGCTATCAAAAGGCAATAATTCATCCTGGAAAAAAATAAAGACTTACAATACTTGTACACCCATTACCCGTATTATTATCATACACGTGCTAACTGAGGTAGAACATTGCATGTTTGCTTTATACAAAGTATATTAACCATATTAGGGCCATTATCCATGATTTCAATGATTACGGTAAAATGCTCAGGAAATTGCCGTACAAAGACCTCATCATATCGTCCACTACATTACTGTGATAACTTGCATAATCATCACCTCTCTCTTAAATATTTTTTCACTTTTATTTTCAAACAATGAAGCAATATTGTTCACAAGTTTGTTTGTTTTTCGTCGCAAATTTATGATAAAAACTCATCTAGTGTTTCTTTGATTATGATTATATCTCACCCAAGAGGTTGTAAAATTAATGGCCTGTAAATTTCTTTTTAAAAAAGGTTTTTTTAAAAAATAGTTATCTTATTGCTACTCTGAAACAAATTTTAACAAGAATCTGTGTTCCCCATATATGTACTGTTTGAAACTGAGTTCTCCCTAAGGATGCCGAGCTCACAAATCAAGAAAATGTTGGAATAATCTGATGTAAATATGGTAATAAACCTGATAAGATAATACATGTATAAGTAACTCCACTGTCTCTCTGTGAATATTAGCAGGTATTTACAGCACATATCATATGAGTAACTTTGAAGATGAAGAGTTGAGCATGATGAGATGCCCTCTCTCCACGCATACTTTGTGAACTGACAAGTTGCTGAAAGAGGGCGCTTCAATCTTCATTATTTGTGACATTTCAGCAACACCGCTATGCCCTCTGGTGGCAATCTGTAGACTTAGTTACCAGAAGGTCAGCAGAAGTACAAGACTGACCATACTGACAGGTATCGTGTATGAAGTACAGGATGTTAGACTGCTGCAGGTATGAGGGTGGGATGTCTTCAACTTAGTACTGGTATCCGTGAGTTCCCCAGCAACTTTGTGACCCTACCTATAGGTACCTGTGTAACCAGTGGTGGATTTGCCTGATTCCTGGCTAAGTACACATGTACCAGATTACTCCTAATCATAATATGTTAACCAGATTATATACACAAAGGCAGAATGGTTCATTTTTTTTAATATACATTTCTTAATGTACTTAGATGGTTGTGAAAACACAAGTTAACCAGCCATAGCAGCTAAGTTCCTGAGTGGTAAATTATGTATATATCAAGACAAAGCTGAACCATACAGCTCTGGACATATGCTGAAGGCTATACTTGTAACCTACAAGAAACTACTGGGGTTCTTGGCATAATCACATTAGCAATAAATCTTAAATACTCAATATTGTACACAAATTGATCCTGTTCATAAAATCATTTTGAGCAAATCATGTTTTTAGTGATACAAAACATGTATAAAA
The DNA here is from genome assembly GCA_949316495.1 of Amphiduros pacificus. Taxonomy (NCBI): domain Eukaryota; kingdom Metazoa; phylum Annelida; class Polychaeta; order Phyllodocida; family Hesionidae; genus Amphiduros; species Amphiduros pacificus. Next base: position 6,976,905 of record OX439007.1, on the reverse strand, counting down.
GAACCAAAATGAGTACATTTTGACCTTGTGCATCATCATTTGAAGCCATGCCTGGGTTACTGCAAGGATTGGACCAAACCTCCTTTCTTGTCATAGACTTAAGCATAACCACATTGATGATGGGGTTAAACTGATCAGTGACGTCATAAAGATATGCGATAGCTTGACATGATCTTTCCTGGTCATTTTTATGCGTAACTAAATAGTAATCCAGATCCAACTGAAATATCTTGCCCAGAGCATCATTTAGCAGGTGCTTAATCATTTAATGACATTCATCAATTTCTTTACATTTTGGGTAAATTACAGCACCAGATGCCCCTACATCCCAAGCAGGCATCCCCCCCCATGAGGGCCTCATAATTACATGTACACTGCTCATTATCAGAAACGCAAGTGTGACATTATGAAAAACGACATATCGCAATGAGTCACAGAGACCTACTGACACACCCACAAAGCTGCAAAGGGGGTGTGTGACAATTAGGTGTGAACAACATACCTTGGATTCTGAAAAGGAAGCAATTAATCATAATTTTATTTTATTTCAATAGTTATTTATGATAATTTATAACAGACTGTAATTAAAGTTTCTACGTTTTTTAACACTGACTTTCCAAGGTTTCTTATTAGCACCATTTTTATTCAAACACAATAGAACTTACATATCCTGCACCCAAATCAACCTAATCATTTTATGTAAACCCACCAAAACCCTCGCAAATCTAACATAACTCACAACTTCACAAGAATGACATATTTATGTTCTCCTAATCTCTCTGATCATGCTCCTAAATCATACAAACGGTGTCTGTTTTTTCATCATTACATACTTTTTTGTTGACTGAGTTACTGCCCATTATGATAAGGAACCTCAGGGCATCAAACAGGTTCATAGGGCAACTATCAAACAATAATGTCATAATACTTCCATAACAGCTATTCTGAGCTTAAAACAGTATAATAATTCAATTTCCTCAGAGGTATACAAGCATAATCATTTCTCTGTAGATAATCATATAATTCAAACACGTCTTAGCAATGGTGTTTATTCAGTGATTATGATTATATGGCGGACATCATGTTGAGAATAATAACCAAGTACACAAATATTGACCATATTGACCGTGCACGTGGAAACCCATCAATACTGCATGGTCAGTTATGTTTGCCAAGTATGACGCTAATCCATCCTAAGTACTTGTCCTCATCAAGCCATGTTTGTTTCCTTAATAGGGTCCACTCATAATATGGTTAAATATAAACATGATAAATTGGACTAAATGAGAGGGAAACTCCAGCCGTCATGACAGCGTGTGACTCTATCATGCTTACTCTATGAGAGGGAAACTCCGGCCGTCATGACCCAGTGTGTGACTCTATCATGCTTACTCTATGAGAGGGAAACTCCGGCCGTGATGACAGTGTGTGACTCTATCATGCTTACTCTATGAGAGGGAAACTCCGGCCGTGATGACAGCGTGTGACTCTATCATGCTTACTCTATGAGAGGGAAACTCTGGCTGTCATGACAGCATGTGACTCTATCATGCTTACTCTATGAGAGGGAAACTCCGGCCGTCATGACAGCGTGTGACTCTATCATGCTTACTCTATGAGAGGGAAACTCCGGCCATCATGACAGCGTGTGACTATATCATGCTTACTCTATGAGAGGGAAACTCCGGCCGTCATGACAGCGTGTGACTCTATCATGCTTACTCTATGAGAGGGAAACTCCGGCCTTCACTTGGCTGCTGCCTGATCTTAACTCACATAACCATGCACACCTCCTGTGTTGTAATATATGGTCACAAAATTTCCCAGCGTGATCACATTTGATCACATTTATACATGACTAATTTGTTGTTTTATGCATGACCAGATAGATGTCTGTCCCTACTTGGCTTGGGTAAATAGCATTTAATCCGGAGAGATACTTGCATTAAGGTTATATCTTCCACTCCATCATGTTTACTGCAGGACACTTTTGTCTCGGGACCCGTTTGAACTCTCTAAGAATGTTCTAAGATACCCTGATCCTATTCCTTATTGGAGCATCCAGGTGCCTGGAATACCAGAGAGTCCGTGTCACTCCGGTACCCCACCGGATCAGCACGGATTGCCCCCACTGTACTAATACTAACCGGTCCTTTATCTGGGTCTGAGTGGCCATTAAACAATCAAGACCATCAACACCCTCACTTCACATCACACTCCATTCCTAGGTGGCATTTTCAAACAGGAAGATTTGACACTTTCTCTGGGAGGTGAATGTTCAGCATTACTCCATGCTTTAAGTGTGATGATAGGAATGTCTGTTCAGGATTCACACATGTAAAACTGGTTTTCTTGGCATGTTTACATGTCAATGCAATGATTCAATTTATTGTAAAGCGGCATTCAACATGTTCTTGAAAATGAAGTTTAAATTCTCATATCTAAATTCAAGTCAAATTGATGTAAATGCAATATGTTCACTCAAGAATTGAAAGACTTTTATATTGGCCTGTATGTAACACACTGACTGGACGCAACAGAGTATCCTCAAAGTCTATAGTGACAAACAGGAAAGTCACCTTTCACCTTGGTTTTTTAAATCTTGTTATTATTGTGTTTGATATGATAACTTTAAAACATTATCCTCGACTTTGGCCCTGTTCAGACTAGTCAATGATTAATTGTCACTAATCATTCTAATAAAATCCTGGGGGAATTCCTCTCTTATTATCTCGGGAAATCCCTCCTCTAACCCAGAGACATTCTGGTATGGGAACATAGGCAGCAAATGTTATGTCTACCAATTATTTGTTGAGAAAGGTGTGAATTTGATTATTTTTTGGTCAGAGTTTGATGTGTCTTGCCCATTTATTAATAAATTAAACCTTCCATAGAATAGTAAACTTTAAATCTGTAAAATGGTTGTTTACTTGGCAAGTTTGTGATGAGTCATGATGTAAACAGAGTGCTATATATCTAATGATCTTAATGGTGCCATCTAAATATTTGGAATTCTGCCTTTTTCACCTGATCACCATACTACCTGAGGCATATCACACTAGATCTATTTGCACTGCTGTAAAATCATAAAAAAACGGCCATCACCAAGTAACTTGGGAAATTTGAATTTCTAATTTTCAAACAAGAGAGCTATTATGGCATTTTCACCTCAAACTGTGTGCAGTCATCCCAGTGCTATTCAGTCCACTGTGGTGCTAGGGAGTGCAGACCATTTTGTCCGCTTTAAACCCATGGTTAGTGTACGCTGGGAATCACCTGTGTCTTAGAAGGTATCAATTTTCTTAGAGGGCGCCACTCGTTGCCCTCACATCAGATAAGTATCTACTGGCCACAGACTACTGTCCCCTTGTTCATGGGCAACCATCCCGGCCACAGACCACTGCTCCAGCCCCCGGGCCATTGACCTAGCCCAGACCATTACCCCATCTACAGGTGATGTGAGGAAGGCATTAAGATGTCATTATGCCTTCCTGTCAATGTACAAAGGGGTACTACCCAATCTACAGGCTGCTGGTCTAGCACTCTATCCAACAGCGTCTCTCAGAATATCACCAGTTTTAGTAAGAAAATACCATTTTTATACATTGTTATGATTTAAAAAAAAAAAAAAAAAAACCAAACCAAACCTTATTCTTCTCATAAAAAAATTTAAAGAGAATATTTTCAAGTACAAAATAATTCAAGAAAATGGATAATACCCAAAAGATTTATTTCAGTAAAATGACAAGTCGACAGAGGGAAGACTATAAATGTTTTAGAACATGAGTAAGGCACACAATGACGTTAACAAGAAAAACTTTATATACAACATCAAACAACATACTCTCACGTTACCCTTAAGTGCCGGGGAGCTTTCTATCACTATTCACCATTTTCTTCTGAATAATCTCCACATATGGTGCTAATATATTTGGCCCTTTATTCAAATACTCCCCAGCAACTGATGTACACATGTTTATTTGGGGACTTTTCCATTCAGGGTTGAGTTTTTTCGGCGAGGATCATGAAGCACCAGGTGACATTTGCAGTCTATAAGAGGCAACTGAGCCATTGAAAAATCGCATAAAAAGACAATATTGTCCTGTACAGCGTAAGCTTATATATAAAAGAGCTAAGTTTTTGATATGATGGAACATGACGGGACATCTATTTTCCTTGAGAAATAGATGTGATGATATCTTGAAGGTCTATGAACATGATAAAGAAGGTCATACTGGGAGATATATCTCCTCCCGTTTTACCCTCCCACGACACGGTTGACCTACTTAAGTCTCGTCGGGTGGTCACGCTTGGCATACAGTTGCCTTTGCCAAATTTGTTTGAATACAAAATCCGAGATTTAACTTGATTTTATGTTTGAGGTCTGTGCCCATATTTATCAAATGTGTACATCATTTTGTTGACTCGACAAAGGACTTTGATCATGTTTGCTTTCAGCTAAATGTCCCCACAATTGTGAACTAAACATGTACTCTGTACCAAAGGTGGCGCTATTTAATCTACCTACCAAACCCAACCTGGGAATGAAAATCCAAAACCTCAAAACAATCAATTTTGTATATCACCAGAAGATTAATGTCAATAGCAGAAACACGCTTAAAGTTTCTCTTCAATCTCTAATATTTGTTGCCTGTTTTTTATATATATTTTTGGGCCCCCTTGACCTCTGACCTGGCAGGATGTGGGCCACTGAGTTTCACAAAAATACGGCTCTTTGCATGACTGGCGACGTAAGTGTGCTTATACGCAGTTTTGTATGTGGAAGTTCATCCTTGAAATAGACTTGAACCAATCTTATATCATTTGCTACTATTTATTGTCCACGATCCAAATTCCCAAATTGTATTCTACTGTTCCTTCCATATTTAGGCAACTCGTTGCAAATTACTTTCTTCTGAAGTTGACCCCCATCATTCCTATTGTACAATCAACAATACTTAACTTTCCAGACCAAAACACCTAATGGTATGATTGCCAAAGTTATCATGCTTTTTCAGACTTCTCTTTAACAGTACCTAGACGTTTTGCTTCGAGCAATGATTTGTCCATTACAGATAAAAGGGAGCTATGATACTGTCCAGATTCCAAATTAACTGACACTGGGCAAATTCTACTTTATAAAATGTATGCCCCAATCAAAATATAGCCTGACAGTGAATGGAAATGTGGCTGAAATCTGCTATTGTCTTTTAACTGTAACACGAAAGCTTGCAAGACTAAGGAGGCATGGCTGGAATCAGCTAACAGAATGTTAAGTACTTCATGTAGGCTTCAGCTGTGTAACTGTTATAACATGAACTCATAACAGCATAAAAGAGGCAAGACTGCCTTGATAGACTGGCATGTAGGCTGCCTTGATAGACTGGCATGTAGGCTGCCTTGATAGACTGGCATGTAGGCTGCCTTGATGGACTGGCATGTAGACTGCCTTGATGGACTGGCATGTAGGCCGCCTTGATGGACTGGCATGTATGCCGCCTTGATGGACTGGCATGTAGGCTGCCTTGATGGACTGGCATGTAGGCTGCCTTGATGGACTGGCATGTATGCTGCCTTGATGGACTGGCATGTATGCTGCCTTGATGGACTGGCATGTATGCTGCCTTGATGGACTGGCATGTAGGCTGCCTTGATGGACTGGCATGTAGGCTGCCTTGATGGACTGGCATGTAGGCTGCCTTGATGGACTGGCATGTAGGCTGCCTTGATGGACTGGCATGTAGGCTGCCTTGATGGACTGGCATGTAGGCTGCCTTGATGGACTGATAGACAATAAACTGGCGGCAATCAACTCCATCTTGACTTCTGACAACCAGAGAGTGGACATTCAATATTGGGTTGAACACAAAGGATTCCCTAAACCCACAGTAAACAAGTCCCCCTGCTCCAACTCGTGGGAACCCAACAGCTCTTGTGTCTTTTATTTTTAAAGAGAAACTGTCCACCTTCATACAACTAGACTTGCTCCAGTCATTTTTAACCCTTTGCAAATCACCCCATTCTTGAATCTTAGATATTTGAAAACAAGATGGAATAAAATAGATAGAAGATTTTCTTTGACAATAAGGTATTTATATATATTTATATATTAAGGTATTTATCCTTTATGTAAACACAATCAAGAAGCAGAGTGATGTGTGTGAGAAATGGTGAGGTACACAGAAGAAACACAAAATCCTTTTGTACATGGTTAAGGGTGCACAGATCAAGAAAGCTTGTTATTTTATGATAGTGGGGCTGATTTATCATGATCCACAGCTGTGATAACAATACTGGCGTCTGTGGGTAGGCTATTAGCAGACATTCTTGTGCATTTATGTGGATGTTTGATGGTACTTTTGTGAATACATTCCTGATACATTATATATGATATATATATATATATATATATATATATATATATATATATATATATATATATATATATATATATATATATATATATATATATATATATATATATATATATATATATATATATATATATATATATATATATATATATATATATATATAAATATATGCACCTTTAGAAACCGAACAATGCAGAATGGGAATCAATCCAAATATATATATAGAAAAGAGAGCTAAAAAATCGCCACTACTAAATTGTTTTTGTATAAAGGTAGATTTGAGGACGCTAAATTCATTTTCTGGTTTTGTTTCATTACTGGCATGATATCTATAATATTCATCATTCGTGAAGATAATTATCCATCAAACCAAGGACTCTATTTAGTCCAATGTCAAACAAAAAAAAGTTGTAGAAAACACAACATCATCTGATAGCTTCAGGAATTAAAATCTTTCATTGTGATGAGATAAGACTCGTCAAAGTGTGGGAAATCTGCCAGAATATATATATATATACATATATCCTGTAACATCATCTTTAGCATTTGTTTAGCCCATTGTATCTGTTATCTGAGGTTTTTTGCAATCTGCATTATTCTTCTGTCAACAATAAGAGTTGTTTTTCCCTGTGAAAAAGCCCCCTACGATGAGAGCAACCCAGTCCCATTGTGCCCCAGCCCACCATGTGACGTGCCTTCCGCACTCAGATCATTATCAACCTCACCCTGACTTTTCACTCTATGTCTTTTTCACCAAATAACTTCTCTGATTTCATCATATCACAGGTGGAAGTCATGGAAAAAATTGTTGACAAAATATTTTTTAGCTAAGTTGATTTTTTTGTCCACAAAAGATATCTTCCTCGTCATTTCCAAGATGTTGCTATGACGCACGGTATATGCTGTATATATCTTTGTATAAACCAGTTTTTTAATATTCTATGCCCATAGTAAATAGTTCAAAGACCCTCCATTTGAAATAGATTTCTGAGATATGATAGAGTGATAACGAGCATATCGGGAAAATAATAGGTGGAAAGATGATGAACTTTTTACTCCTTCTACTGTTTTTCCAAGGTTTGAATTGAACTATTGAACTACTTGAGGTCTTTTCGTTTGATGTTAAATAGAAATGAATCCGTATCATTCCTGAAGGGTATTTTCATTCTCATTCATCTCGCTGACATGTGAGAAATGAACATGTTAAATTATCTAGAAATGTAGCGCCTCGTGGCACATTCTGGGTAAATGTTACGGATAAAAACTTTCACTTCTCAGGAATAAAAGATTTTATTGAATCACTTCTTCTCACCATGCTCAGTCAGAAATTGGAAAGATTATCAATATAAACAAAACAGATGATTTGAGATGATTGACTTGTGAATAATCTTCAATGACTGTTGAAGTTTTCAAAATTTTGAAAATGGCTTCCAACAATTTGCCACCTGACCAGTTTCTACCAAGGCACCAACACATCACAGAAATTGCATTTTATGCAGGACAGCAGGGCAGCAGGGCAATTATACGATCAAGTTTCCCCACAGCTCAGTGCCCCACATAAACAGCCTTTAAGTGATAAGGTAGAACGGCTTTTCATTGCTTTTAGTCCTCATATGGAAAGTCTGTTTCCAAACCCTATTCTTGCTGAAGAAAAGCTGAAGCACACAAACTTGAACTTGCACCCTCCACCTCAACACTATAAATATAAATCTGATACATACTCTAAGCTCCACTTCAAGTGGAGAGTCTGTGAGCTCTATGCTATAAAGCATAGAATTAAAAAAAGACCTCAGATGAGTACAAATACATACACATAAAGGCAAAAAACAAATTAGTCCTAGAGGCACAGTTTTGATAACATGATGATTCTAATGGGGAAATAGGATTCAGCAGTATTTTGTATTTCCTTATTAATTCCGCGGCACGATTCCACTTGGCTATATACCCCATTACTTTCCTCCACTGAGGTATGGTATATCACGGACAAGTTGCGCTTTTTGACATTTGAAGTATGTGGCTGCTTATTACGAGATGGGTGTAGCAGTTTGCAGCACTGAGAGAATGTGAGCCCGTCTGCACTGGGACTTTACCTCAGTAGTATCCACATAGATCATCAAATAGAAATATGGGTGCTACAATCTGCAGGAATGAGGCCTTTGCCATGGCAACCACTCACCTCCTGTACAACCACCAGTGCCCCGCTTGCCTCCCTGCGTCTGCCAAGCAGTGCCAGACGCGGCAGCTAATGGCTGTTTTTACGCCACCTTCTTTTTGTCTCCACTGGGATAGAATAAAGCTTCTTATTTGTGAATTCTTCATTTCCTGGTCTCAGACCTCGATTTATTTGACATTTTATCGGGAATGTAATCTTATCATGATTATGACCAAAAGTTTCCACACTAGCAGAGAACCCACGTGAAACATTCCATGGGGGCGGGATCAGAATTTAAACCCGTACTCCTCCGAGCTTAATTCAAAGAAGTAAGCACCTGCTTTGACAATGCTCTCAAGGGTTTACTTCTTGAAACAAGTGTCCGAAAGTACCCATGAGTTGTACTTGATAAGGTTAAAATGTCGCTTTATTTTGAAAGCTTTTCATGATTCACTTCACATTTCCTGAACTAAAAAACAGCTTAACATTTTGCAATTTGCATGCGACAATCTTATTATTCTTGCTGTAAGCTTTGTTCCTAACTTTATTGGTGAAACAGCCAGTTGCAGGTAAATGCCTCATGCTTGTCTCTTATAGGCTCCAAAGAGAGTTATGTTGAGCCATCACTGCGATAACAAACTACATAGGTCACTAAATGCAGTCCATTGCAGATGCTGGCCCCTTTGGCCGCTCATAACTGTTAAAGAACTGTATATAGCCTAACATAGTAGCTTTAAAGGACTGTTTATAGTCAATAAAGTTTAAGGACTGCATTTAGGCATTCATAGTTGTTGAGAACCTCAACTGGTCCAGTACTGCACAGCACAGTCAGGAAGGCCAAGCGTGATCTCATTTGTTCACGTTTGGTTCTATCCTATGTTAGTCAAGAATTTCAGCTTTTTCATATAAATGTCTCATTTACTATGTTAATAATATCTTTACTAAAGGCTATTGGAAATCCCTTGATATAAGCCTAATTAATGCAATCAGTATTATAGAAATATAGCTTTATGAGAGAGATTGAGCCGATCACAACCTCGGAAACATTAGCAGCAATTGTCCGATCATAAACAGCCTGCGTGGGCAAATCTTAAGTCAAATATAAACATTCCCCCTACAAATACCGGCATTCAATTTATACGGCATAAAGCTCTCTGTAGTGGCATTATTGTGCGTCCTGCCATAGTCTTATTAGGAGTTAAGGTCAATATGTGTAGCGTGTCTGTCCACACAGGCCCCGTAATATTCAATATAGAGCCGGACTTATTGCCCATACACTTACAAGTTTACCTCCGACATAACATATTTACATATCACTTGCTGTTTCTCACAGTGTACACTGCACTGTACATTATAAGATGTCAATCATTAAGACGAAAGAGAAATCAACTCAATAGCTTTGTGGCATAGAAAGAATTTATATTCTTTATTTTTGTGATTTCACATTAATTCCCTTCTTATCTTAATATACAATGTTATAGCAGATTTTTGTTGTTGTCAATATTGTTAAAATAAAGGCAAACTGAAATATTCTAAAAATAGACTTTGTTACCAAGCCAATGTTGCGCTCACTGTTTCAATCACGCCCTACAACTCCACAAACATTTTAATGTTACTAATAAGATTCCATTATTAAAGAGAATAAACTTTTTCTCAAATGGAAATGACAGAAATAGATGTATGATGATAACCATGGAAACGTGCTCCCAAAAAGTCCTCACCTTCAGCCGTCCCCTCGAGGAGCAGTACCAGGCAAAGTCGCATTTATTTTCCATTTCACAAAGAAACTAATGATACCAAAAACGAACCTAATGAAGATTAAAAGGGGGTTTAACTCACATGACATTCTCCAGAGAAACCTCATCAATATCTAAATCCCTCCCAATCAGGAGTTTCCATGGCGTATCCGATTACTCTTCTATCCTACAGGTTGCTGAATGTCGGCATAACAAGCCAAAAAGCTTTATATGGGAAAATCATTTTGAAGTGATTATCATAATAAAACAGTATCAATATCGTGTATGTGTAAGCAAGAATAGAGTCTGCTCTTTGATGTAAAGGACGGGAGGTTCTACTGCTCTTCTGTCTCGGACTCGTTTATAAGCTGTCGTGATCTATTGTCCTCCCAAATTGAATACAACCTGACTATCTGTCAAAATTCCTTCATTTCATCTTGGCCCTTCACATGCGATATGCTATTCAAATCACTAGTCTGGCTGGACCTTTTCCTTTCTCAACTCGTTTGCCAAGTTTTTGTGATTTCTTGTCAAAAACACCTTCCGAAATAGTGCTGTTCATTTAAAAAATCAATCCAAACTATCAAATATAAAATTTTATAAAAACAAATCATTTTTTTTCTTTTAAGCTGTGGCAGGAGAGGGGTTAATATTCCTGAGGTTGGTACATCATCTTCAATTAACCCTTTGATCTCATCCTGCTGTTGTATAGACTTATTCAATTAAACATTTCATATCTAATCATTGTTAGTGCCTTCACGGTGAGGTTTTGGCATTGTCTGGGCTCCACCTGAGATCATTGGCAGGGCATTTCATGCCCACTTCCTGCCCGAGTTACTGCAAATAAAACCCCCAAGAGGGCCGTCCATCTTGCACAGTATCGGTGTTAAGCTTCACCTTCGCCCATACCACACAAAAGATTGCTGATTTTATTACGAAGACACTGCGAGGTGACATCACAGTTCAATGCCTGCAATGATTGAATACTGCTACTCACAATATTAATGCTTTGGAATTATGTGAACAAAGTGTTCATAACATTTATTTCCACATCAATTTCACTACAAAGCCACCAAAAAAACTGAACACTGGTGTTTTTTTTATATTTGAATTTCAGCAAAATACCACTTTGTGATCTGCTGGTTAAGGGAGTGAGAGGTAACAATAGTGTATTTCACTCTGAGGTGAGTGCAAACTAGACAAGTGACAGCTGTGATCTTATCATACTGATCAACCTGATGACCAATCCAAACCCCTATATTCTCACACAAACACACAACCAGACCAGGTCATACAAGGTCACCAAGTCATGAGTATATATAGTATCAAGTATATTGTCATTTTATGGCCATGCAAGGTCATCAAGTCATGAGCATATAGTATCATGTATATTGTCATTTTATGGTCATGCAAGGTCGACAAGGCATGAGTATATCGTATCATGTATATTGTCATTTTATGATCATGCAAGGTCACCAAGTCATGAGTATATAGTATCATGTATATTGTCATTTTATGGTCATGCAAGGCCATCAAGTCATGAGTATATAGTATCATGTATATTGTCATTTTATGGTCATGCAAGGTCGACAAGGCATGAGTATATAGTATCATGTAACAGTTGTGTATGACCTGCAATTGTCATTTGATAGTCATATTATGTCACATTATGATTTCATAAGGTCACTCTTATGCACAGAAGTTTAGCTGCAGCTGTTAATCTCTAACTTAATTTGGAGTTAAAACAAAGAACATCAAGGACAAGCTTTCATTAGTAGGATACGTCTGAATGCCTTCTTGTCCAAACTCTGAACTCTGAATCGTCTGGGGAACACACTGACAGGTCAATGTTGTCTCTTCCAAAAAACTCCTTATCATAATATTGTGAACAAAATCAAGCTACACTTTTATGTGATTGCGAAAGAAAAACATTAAACAAATAATTTTTTTATAAAAGAATATATATGCCAATATATTCAGCATAAACTGGCCCATGTCCATGTTTGATCCTCAACCGATTTCCGTTCTTCAACATTCCTATTGCCGAGCAAGCCAAGGTTTATTGACATACACCTTACGATCTATGATAACATTAATCCTTGCTAATCACTGCGATCTCGTACCTTTACGATCTCACACCTTTACGATCTCATACCTTTACGACACCTTGAGTTTGTACACCAGAAAACATCATTCACTCAATCACTATTCAAAGTCTGCTTTGGCAAACCACTTCTGCCCACTTCAAAACTGCACATTACCAAACTTTTCAATAATGCTTTCAGTCTATTTGATTGAAAGCCTAAATTGGCAAATGATCAATATGAAGAGTTGATTGTGACCACTTACCTGTACAGCACAACAGCCAGTCCCCGCCAGCACATGGAAAGAGAACGGAAAAACTCATAAATATCATATCAACCACAAACTCAAATAACAACCAGGGTCAGTTAACAATCTAAAGCCTAAAATGAAGATAATAATCTCATTTCTGACCATGTAAAGCATTATGACATATTTCTGTGGTATTATTTTCATAATTGACTTTTATTTGCATTGATAAATTATATCATCGACAGTCTTCTTCAAGTTAAACAACTTAAGACAATTCTATTCTCCTGAGCACTTCAGTAACACACACATTTAAGGTATCAAATTAATCATGATCATATTTCAACCTTTTACCACAACATAACATAATGTACACTATAAGATATCTGTCAACTTGAATCATTTAACCACATATTTAACCAGTGTTGAAGCACTATCTGTGCCTGTGGTCGTTTTTTTTTAACATTTACAATATAAAAGTTCCCACACAGAATTCTCTATATAAATAGGCATTGAAAACCGCCATTAACTTTTTGTATGGATCCTAATGATAGTATTGGATGGAGGCCAACGTCTGAGCTGGGCACTGCCAAGATAACTGACAGTGAAGTCGCCCTCAGATAGGATCGGGCACCAGAAGCAAAGGCCAAGCAGATTACGGCCCTATTACTTCATATTATCAACATAAAAATGGTTATTTTTATGCCTTCTGTTTAGATCTGGTACAAGACGTTCATACCTCCTTCTGGCTTCTCAACAAATAATCTGTCTCATTTATCTTATAAGAAAACAAGAATAATTTCTTGCAAAAAAAACAACAACATTGATTTAATTGTTTTGTTCACTCTTTCATTATCATCACAGCATCTGCCTTAATCTCTTTAAATACAGATGGAAGGATTCAAATTAAGTTCCTATCTTGTGATTGTTTCCAGCCTTTGATTTCTTGTCTGTTTGACAAAACCGACCTCATTGTCCATTTTTCAAATACACTGTGCCTAATCCAATTACACAAAAAAAGTTAATCTTGTGAGATTTCCTGATAAGATTTTATCAAGTGTCACTGTGTGTTTCTGTTGTAGTGATTTTTGTCGTACAATCTGTGATTAAATCTATTGCTTAGGTAAACAACTCAAAAAGTCAAGATAACAAATTGATCCAATATTGTATTGTAGGTTAATTTGTAGCCTCTAACCTGTTGTGAATCAGTGCATTTGAATGGAACTTTCAAATGTCAAAATCTTATGCTTTATGTAAATTCCTTAATTAATATTGATTCAATGACATTTATCATTAATATTTATCATATCTATGCTTACAACTTGGAACATGTTCATGACTGAATAAAAGAAAAATGACATTCCCGTTATAACCATACTGCTCTCAAAAAAACCCTGGACGCTTGCCATCGGAGGAACCACAATACGCTATTAATCAAATATCCATTGCTACCTTTTTACGACTCTTTGAGCATGTAGAGGCTATCATTGAATAGTTTATACCGCATTGTGTTTATATATCAGAGAGAGTTCTTCCATGTTCACCATTCTCTAAGATTATTTTTCATATGGAAGGAGTTTAACAATCTTTCCCCTCAACTCCATCCTTATCTAAACATAATATTCACCATAATTGACTCAAGTTTAAAAGTCAACTATATCTAAAAAATATATAATTCTTTTTTTCTAAAATTTGTTAATTCCCAATGGGTTCCTGTTAATAAATTCATTGTGCCTGCAATGTTTAGATACAAGATATTATACATTTGTGATTAATAGAGCTAAGTGTATGTAAAAAGACCTGAAGTTTTAATCTGACTGGTCTAAGCTACATATAAAATGGTGTTCTATAAACCCTGAAAGAATTTGAATTGCAAAAAACATACTGTTAAAAATGGCAATAAATGCTGAAGTCAATACAAAGGTGATCTCATAAGCTCAAAAAAATAGGAAATCTATGAACCTGCCACCGATAAATCATGTTTTTCTCAACAAAATATGCAAAACAATCCATGTAACTACTTTCAAATAGTTTTTTGGGGTGAAAATGAGAATACAGTGAGGGTTGGGTGGAGTGAAATGATCCACTGCCAGACTCCTGTGCTCCTTGTATGCATGTACACGCTGAGCAGGCTCCACAGTCAGGGGTAAACACCAAAACAATCATGCATGAACATGATCATATACAATCACGCAATGCTATTGTTTGATCCCATTTGTTTATGTTCAGCTACTGCTTGACTTTTCTTATTTACACATGTTAAAATATGGTCACAGAATGGTCCTGAATAATTCATGTTTATGCGTGACCAGAAAAAAGTTTGGTCCAAACTGCTGAGCAGACTGCTCAAATAAGCCGCACTCCATCCAGCTGCACGTTTCCTGTCCTGTAAACATGATGCATGATACGGTGTTCTCAATGAGGAGGGAGACGGGAGTCCGTTATCCTGATCCTGATGAAGAGAGAGAGAGAGAGCGCGAGATGCCTGGCAGACTGTGCCCATCTCAGCCCACACCCAGGTGGCGCTAACTGCCTGCCCAAGTAGCATCAATCACAATGCCACCGACCATTACTCAACCTGAAAATCTCCATTTTCTCAGACCAAGACAAATACCTGAGGGATTCAATAGCAATTCCACAAATTAATTTCTGTTTGTCTGATAAAAGTCCAATCTTTGATGCGTTCATGAAAAGCTATTTCCATGTTGTATCAATTGGCCTCAGTTTTCCACAAGGCCCCAAGGAAATGCTTCTATTCTGATATCTATCATTTTGATAAGCACAATTTATTCATAAATGCAATTTGTTTAAATTTGCGTTCTTTGAGAAACTTAAGTTCAAATTTCAAATCTCTTTTATCAAATGAAATTTTGCATTACTTTTTGACTATATTGAGAACCATTTCCTTGAACTACCTGAGGTATTTTCCACTTACATTTAGGCCAAATAAATCTGTATTATACAGAGAACCTGAATCTATATGTGCATAAAGTACATATCTTAATTGGATATCTTCTGAAAACATACCAATATGATATTGAAAAGTAGGTTAATGTCCTCAAATATTTCTTTTACTTCCCCCGTTTCATATAATGGCCACCGGATCTGAGAGTATTCTGACTCTCCTAATGTCTCAGTAAAGTTAAAAATATCATCGACTCCTACATTCTACATTGATTTCTACATTGACTTTCACATTGATTTCTACATTGACTCCTACACTGATTTCTACATTGATTTCTACATTGACTTTCACATTGATTTCTACATTGACTCCTACACTGATTTCTACATTGATTTCTACATTGACTTTCACATTGATTTCTACATTGACCTCTACATTGATTTCTATGTACACTGACTCCTACATTGATTTCTACATTGACTTCTACATTGATTTCTACATTGACTCAAACATTGGTTCCTACATTGACTTCTACATTGATTTCTACACTGACTCCTACATTGATTCCTACATTGATTTCTACATTGACTCCTACATTGGCTTCTACATTGATTTCTACATTGACTCCTACATTGATTTCTACATTGACTCCTACATTGATTTCTACATTGACTCCTACATTGATTTCTACATTGATTTCTACATTGATTTCTACATTGACTTCTACACTGACTTCTACATTGACTCCTACCTTGGTTCCTACATTGACTTCTACATTGATTTCTATGTTGACTTCTACATTGACTTCTAGGCTTATTACATTCACTGTCCTTCAAACAAATGATTTTACCTTATGTGCATAGCATTTGGTAGTAATTTGGGAGATGTGAATAGGAACAGCATTACACACTGACTTCCCTGCCAGGGAGATATCTCCCAGCCATTTGTATTGGGGGAGCTATAAAAGCTGACACCACAACATGAGATATCTTCCATGTGTCCTAAACTAACCACAGATATATTAGAAATACATCGGCACATATCATACCCATGTGCACAAAATCATACCCATGTTCACAAAATCATACCCATGTGCACAAATCATATTCATAATAGTAAGTGCCGTACTTTCTCTCTGATAGAACCTTCACCGTTAATATTGCTGGAATTTGGCTCATCTGGTTAAGTTTGGCAAGTGATCTACTTAATCAGTGATACCCCAACCTCGGGCATTTCACTGTTAATTCAAGTGTAGTGTCACGTCACCCCCGCTGATGGGTGCAAGCTAGTCAATGACACGAGCATGTTAATCTCATTTCAGGGACAATTTAATCTATGTCAGTCCATTCAATCTTGTCCACACTCACTGGTCAGTGGTGGTCAGAACTTGGCTGTGATGGTCATTGAATGGACGGTCAAACGTGGACAACCTCATCAGCGTGTCTCATCTGAGGACAGAAACGTGTCAAAATGGCTGCCTGCGGGCACTCCTCATTTCCTGAGATCATTGCCTTAACTGCTCCCAGGACATCCATCTCTCGGCCCAAAACCACCCACACCAACACCAATACATCTTTATTCTCCGTCAATATTATCTCATTTCAATTTTTCTCCACTGTTCTCTTATGCCACTGAGCATTGAGTGAGTTAAGAACAATGTGCTGTGTTGATGAGGAGGCAGCTGGTGACATTAATGCCTCTCTTTTCATCATCTCCTTAATGTATCAGCCCAATAAAAGCTGTCTATTTCAATCACATTGATTATGTTTATTCCATCATTAGCATATATATGAGTGTTACCTCACATCTAATTTCTTATTGTACTATTCATAAAATGCCCTGTTTTCATAATAACATTTCAGACACTCAGAATCACTGTGACAGTCTCTATATTATTCACCAATTCTCATTCAATCTTTGGATTTTAAATGTTGAAAATACCATTATGAAATATAGCATAAAATAAAAAGATGAATGCCTCTTTTCAATCTATAGAGAATTGAGGAAAAAATTAAGTTAAACACAAAAACGTGTTTCTTTCAACATTATTTGACATATTTGATTTTATGGGAATAGAGAGTAAAAAATATGATCTACGTCATAGAAAATATATAGTCTTGTTATATTAGACTGATATATCAATATATTCAATGTAGCTGAGCTACTGAAAATCAAATCATATTTTTTAAATATAAATCTTAGCCATGTTGATCATGCTGATTAAATAAGATAATGATATCTTTCTCGCTGTATTTTTTCAGGTTGTCATCAGGACCATGCCTGAGTGCACACTGAATCAGGGTTGAGATGTTCAATATTGATTGCCCAGCATCCAGGGTATCGGGGCCCACAATGGAGTTATCAACCAAGCATAAACTCACTCACCATGGATGCTTACTATTCTAACTCTCACAAGGCAAGCTACATGGCTGATAACTCACTCACCATGGATGCTTACTATTCTAACTCTCACAAGGCAAGCTACATGGCAGATAACTCACCCACCATGGATGCTTACTATTCTAACTCTCACAAGGCAAGCTACATGGCTGATAACTCACTCACCATGGATGCTTACTATTCTAACTCTCACAAGGCAGGCTACATGGCAGATAACTCACTCACCATGGATGCTTACTATTCTAACTCTCACAAGGCAGGCTACATGGCAGATAACTCACTCACCATGGATGCTTACTATTCTAACTCTCACAAGGCAAGCTACATGGCAGATAACTCACCCACCATGGATGCTTACTATTCTAACTCTCACAAGGCAAGCTACATGGCTGATAACTCACTCACCATGGATGCTCACTATTCTAACTCTCACAAGGCAGGCTACATGGCTGATAACTCACCCACCATGGATGCTTACTATTCTAACTCTCACAAGGCAAGCTACATGGCAGATAACTCACCCACCATGGATGCTTACTATTCTAACTCTCACAAGGCAGGCTACATGGCAGATAACTCACTCACCATGGATGCTTACTATTCTAACTCTCACAAGGCAGGCTACATGGCAGATAACTCACTCACCATGGATGCTTACTATTCTAACTCTCACAAGGCAGGCGACATGGCAGATAACTCGCTCACCATGGATGCTTACTATTCTAACTCTCACAAGGCAGGCTACATGGCAGATAACTCACTCACCATGGATGCTTACTATTCTAACTCTCACAAGGCAGGCTACATGGCAGATAACTCACTCACCATGGATGCTTACTATTCTAACTCTCACAAGGCAAGCTACATGGCAGATAACTCACCCACCATGGATGCTTACTATTCTAACTCTCACAAGGCAAGCTACATGGCTGATAACTCACTCACCATGGATGCTCACTATTCTAACTCTCACAAGGCAGGCTACATGGCTGATAACTCACCCACCATGGATGCTTACTATTCTAACTCTCACAAGGCAGGCTACATGGCAGATAACTCACTCACCATGGATGCTTACTATTCTAACTCTCACAAGGCAGGCTACATGGCAGATAACTCACCCACCATGGATGCTTACTATTCTAACTCTCACAAGGCAGGCTACATGGCAGATAACTCACCCACCATGGATGCTTACTATTCTAACTCTCACAAGGCAGGCTACATGGCTGATAACTCACTCACCATGGATGCTTACTATTCTAACTCTCACAAGGCAAGCTACATGGCAGATAACTCACCCACCATGCTTACTATTCTAACTCTCACAAGGCAAGCTACATGGCTGATAACTCGCTCACCATGGATGCTTACTATTCTAACTCTCACAAGGCAGGCTACATGGCAGATAACTCACCCACCATGGATGCTTACTATTCTAACTCTCACAAGGCAGGCTACATGGCTGATAACTCACCCACCATGGATGCTTACTATTCTAACTCTCACAAGGCAAGCTACATGGCAGATAACTCACTCACCATGGATGCTTACTATTCTAACTCTCACAAGGCAGGCTACATGGCAGATAACTCACTCACCATGGATGCTTACTATTCTAACTCTCACAAGGCAAGCTACATGGCAGATAACTCACTCACCATGGATGCTTACTATTCTAACTCTCACAAGGCAAGCTACATGGCAGATAACTCGCTCACCATGGATGCTTACTATTCTAACTCTCACAAGGCAGGCTACATGGCAGATAACTCACCCACCATGGATGCTTACTATTCTAACTCTCACAAGGCAGGCTACATGGCAGATAACTCACCCACCATGGATGCTTACTATTCTAACTCTCACAAGGCAAGCTACATGGCTGATAACTCACTCACCATGGATGCTCACTATTCTAACTCTCACAAGGCAGGCTACATGGCAGATAACTCACCCACCATGGATGCTCACTATTCTAACTCTCACAAGGCAGGCTACATGGCAGATAACTCACTCACCATGGATGCTTACTATTCTAACTCTCACAAGGCAAGCTACATGGCTGATAACTCACTCACCATGGATGCTTACTATTCTAACTCTCACAAGGCAGGCTACATGGCAGATAACTCACCCACCATGGATGCTTACTATTCTAACTCTCACAAGGCAGGCTACATGGCAGATAACTCACCCACCATGGATGCTTACTATTCTAACTCTCACAAGGCAAGCTACATGGCTGATAACTCACTCACCATGGATGCTCACTATTCTAACTCTCACAAGGCAGGCTACATGGCAGATAACTCACCCACCATGGATGCTCACTATTCTAACTCTCACAAGGCAGGCTACATGGCAGATAACTCACTCACCATGGATGCTTACTATTCTAACTCTCACAAGGCAAGCTACATGGCTGATAACTCACCCACCATGGATGCTTACTATTCTAACTCTCACAAGGCAGGCTACATGGCAGATAACTCACCCACCATGGATGCTTACTATTCTAACTCTCACAAGGCAGGCTACATGGCTGATAACTGACTCACCATGGATGCTTACTATTCTAACTCTCACAAGGCAGGCTACATGGCAGATAACTCACTCACCATGGATGCTTACTATTCTAACTCTCACAAGGCAGGCTACATGGCAGATAACTCGCTCACCATGGATGCTTACTATTCTAACTCTCACAAGGCAAGCTACATGGCTGATAACTCACCCACCATGGATGCTTACTATTCTAACTCTCACAAGGCAGGCTACATGGCAGATAACTCACTCACCATGGATGCTTACTATTCTAACTCTCACAAGGCAGGCTACATGGCTGATAACTCACCCACCATGGATGCTTACTATTCTAACTCTCACAAGGCAGGCTACATGGCAGATAACTCGCTCACCATGGATGCTTACTATTCTAACTCTCACAAGGCAAGCTACATGGCTGATAACTCGCTCACCATGGATGCTTACTATTCTAACTCTCACAAGGCAGGCTACATGGCTGATAACTCACTCACCATGGATGCTTACTGTTCTAACTCTCACAAGGCAAGCTACATGGCTGATAACTCACCCACCATGGATGCTTACTATTCTAACTCTCACAAGGCAAGCTACATGGCTGATAACTCACCCACCATGGATGCTTACTATTCTAACTCTCACAAGGCAGGCTACATGGCAGATAACTCGCTCACCATGGATGCTTACTATTCTAACTCTCACAAGGCAAGCTACATGGCAGATAACTCACCCACCATGGATGCTTACTATTCTAACTCTCACAAGGCAGGCTACATGGCAGATAACTCGCTCACCATGGATGCTTACTATTCTAACTCTCACAAGGCAAGCTACATGGCTGATAACTCACCCACCATGGATGCTTACTATTCTAACTCTCACAAGGCAGGCTACATGGCAGATAACTCACTCACCATGGATGCTTACTATTCTAACTCTCACAAGGCAGGCTACATGGCAGATAACTCACTCACCATGGATGCTTACTATTCTAACTCTCACAAGGCAGGCTACATGGCAGATAACTCACTCACCATGGATGCTTACTATTCTAACTCTCACAAGGCAAGCTACATGGCTGATAACTCACCCACCATGGATGCTTACTATTCTAACTCTCACAAGGCAGGCTACATGGCAGATAACTCGCTCACCATGGATGCTTACTATTCTAACTCTCACAAGGCAGGCTACATGGCAGATAACTCACCCACCATGGATGCTTACTATTCTAACTCTCACAAGGCAGGCTACATGGCAGATAACTCACCCACCATGGATGCTTACTATTCTAACTCTCACAAGGCAGGCTACATGGCTGATAACTCGCTCACCATGGATGCTTACTATTCTAACTCTCACAAGGCAAGCTACATGGCAGATAACTCGCTCACCATGGATGCTCACTATTCTAACTCTCACAAGGCAGGCTACATGGCTGATAACTCACTCACCATGGATGCTTACTATTCTAACTCTCACAAGGCAAGCTACATGGCTGATAACTCACTCACCATGGATGCTTACTATTCTAACTCTCACAAGGCAAGCTACATGGCTGATAACTCACTCACCATGGATGCTTACTATTCTAACTCTCACAAGGCAAGCTACATGGCAGATAACTCGCTCACCATGGATGCTTACTATTCTAACTCTCACAAGGCAGGCTACATGGCTGATAACTCACCCACCATGGATGCTTACTATTCTAACTCTCACAAGGCAGGCTACATGGCTGATAACTCACTCACCATGGATGCTCACTATTCTAACTCTCACAAGGCAAGCTACATGGCAGATAACTCACCCACCATGGATGCTTACTATTCTAACTCTCACAAGGCAAGCTACATGGCAGATAACTCGCTCACCATGGATGCTTACTATTCTAACTCTCACAAGGCAGGCTACATGGCAGATAACTCACCCACCATGGATGCTTACTATTCTAACTCTCACAAGGCAAGCTACATGGCAGATAACTCACCCACCATGGATGCTTACTATTCTAACTCTCACAAGGCAAGCTACATGGCAGATAACTCGCTCACCATGGATGCTTACTATTCTAACTCTCACAAGGCAGGCTACATGGCAGATAACTCACCCACCATGGATGCTTACTATTCTAACTCTCACAAGGCAAGCTACATGGCAGATAACTCGCTCACCATGGATGCTTACTATTCTAACTCTCACAAGGCAGGCTACATGGCAGATAACTCACCCACCATGGATGCTTACTGTTCTAACTCTCACAAGGCAGGCTACATGGCAGATAACTCACTCACCATGGATGCTTACTATTCTAACTCTCACAAGGCAGGCTACATGGCAGATAACTCACTCACCATGGATGCTTACTATTCTAACTCTCACAAGGCAGGCTACATGGCTGATAACTCGCTCACCATGGATGCTTACTATTCTAACTCTCACAAGGCAGGCTACATGGCTGATAACTCACCCACCATGGATGCTTACTATTCTAACTCTCACAAGGCAAGCTACATGGCTGATAACTCACCCACCATGGATGCTTACTATTCTAACTCTCACAAGGCAGGCTACAAGGCAGATAACTCACCCACCATGGATGCTTACTATTCTAACTCTCACAAGGCAGGCTACATGGCAGATAACTCACTCACCATGGATGCTTACTATTCTAACTCTCACAAGGCAAGCTACATGGCAGATAACTCACTCACCATGGATGCTTACTATTCTAACTCTCACAAGGCAGGCTACATGGCTGATAACTCACTCACCATGGATGCTTACTATTCTAACTCTCACAAGGCAGGCTACATGGCTGATAACTCACCCACCATGGATGCTTACTATTCTAACTCTCACAAGGCAGGCTACATGGCAGATAACTCACCCACCATGGATGCTCACTATTCTAACTCTCACAAGGCAAGCTACATGGCTGATAACTCACTCACCATGGATGCTTACTATTCTAACTCTCACAAGGCAGGCTACATGGCAGATAACTCACCCACCATGGATGCTTACTATTCTAACTCTCACAAGGCAGGCTACATGGCAGATAACTCGCTCACCATGGATGCTTACTATTCTAACTCTCACAAGGCAAGCTACATGGCAGATAACTCACCCACCATGGATGCTTACTATTCTAACTCTCACAAGGCAGGCTACATGGCAGATAACTCGCTCACCATGGATGCTTACTATTCTAACTCTCACAAGGCAAGCTACATGGCAGATAACTCACTCACCATGGATGCTTACTATTCTAACTCTCACAAGGCAAGCTACAAGGCAGATAACTCACTCACCATGGATGCTTACTATTCTAACTCTCACAAGGCAGGCTACATGGCAGATAACTCACTCACCATGGATGCTTACTATTCTAACTCTCACAAGGCAGGCTACATGGCAGATAACTCACCCACCATGGATGCTTACTATTCTAACTCTCACAAGGCAGGCTACATGGCAGATAACTCACTCACCATGGATGCTTACTATTCTAACTCTCACAAGGCAGGCTACATGGCTGATAACTCACCCACCATGGATGCTTACTATTCTAACTCTCACAAGGCAGGCTACATGGCTGATAACTCACTCACCATGGATGCTTACTATTCTAACTCTCACAAGGCAGGCTACATGGCAGATAACTCACCCACCATGGATGCTTACTATTCTAACTCTCACAAGGCAAGCTACATGGCAGATAACTCACTCACCATGCTTACTATTCTAACTCTCACAAGGCAAGCTACATGGCAGATAACTCGCTCACCATGGATGCTTACTATTCTAACTCTCACAAGGCAGGCTACATGGCTGATAACTCACTCACCATGGATGCTTACTATTCTAACTCTCACAAGGCAGGCTACATGGCAGATAACTCGCTCACCATGGATGCTTACTATTCTAACTCTCACAAGGCAGGCTACATGGCTGATAACTCACTCACCATGGATGCTTACTATTCTAACTCTCACAAGGCAGGCTACATGGCAGATAACTCACTCACCATGGATGCTCACTATTCTAACTCTCACAAGGCAGGCTACATGGCAGATAACTCACTCACCATGGATGCTTACTATTCTAACTCTCACAAGGCAGGCTACATGGCTGATAACTCACCCACCATGGATGCTTACTATTCTAACTCTCACAAGGCAGGCTACATGGCAGATAACTCGCTCACCATGGATGCTTACTATTCTAACTCTCACAAGGCAGGCTACATGGCTGATAACTCACTCACCATGGATGCTTACTATTCTAACTCTCACAAGGCAGGCTACATGGCAGATAACTCACCCACCATGGATGCTTACTATTCTAACTCTCACAAGGCAGGCTACATGGCAGATAACTCACTCACCATGGATGCTTACTATTCTAACTCTCACAAGGCAGGCTACATGGCAGATAACTCACTCACCATGGATGCTTACTATTCTAACTCTCACAAGGCAGGCTACATGGCAGATAACTCGCTCACCATGGATGCTTACTATTCTAACTCTCACAAGGCAGGCTACATGGCTGATAACTCACTCACCATGGATGCTTACTATTCTAACTCTCACAAGGCAAGCTACATGGCAGATAACTCACTCACCATGGATGCTTACTATTCTAACTCTCACAAGGCAGGCTACATGGCAGATAACTCACCCACCATGGATGCTTACTATTCTAACTCTCACAAGGCAGGCTACATGGCAGATAACTCGCTCACCATGGATGCTTACTATTCTAACTCTCACAAGGCAGGCTACATGGCTGATAACTCACTCACCATGGATGCTTACTATTCTAACTCTCACAAGGCAGGCTACATGGCTGATAACTCACTCACCATGGATGCTTACTATTCTAACTCTCACAAGGCAGGCTACATGGCAGATAACTCACTCACCATGGATGCTCACTATTCTAACTCTCACAAGGCAGGCTACATGGCAGATAACTCGCTCACCATGGATGCTTACTATTCTAACTCTCACAAGGCAGGCTACATGGCAGATAACTCACTCACCATGGATGCTTACTATTCTAACTCTCACAAGGCAGGCTACATGGCTGATAACTCACTCACCATGGATGCTTACTATTCTAACTCTCACAAGGCAGGCTACATGGCAGATAACTCACTCACCATGGATGCTCACTATTCTAACTCTCACAAGGCAGGCTACATGGCAGATAACTCACTCACCATGGATGCTTACTATTCTAACTCTCACAAGGCAAGCTACATGGCAGATAACTCGCTCACCATGGATGCTTACTATTCTAACTCTCACAAGGCAGGCTACATGGCAGATAACTCACCCACCATGGATGCTTACTATTCTAACTCTCACAAGGCAGGCTACATGGCAGATAACTCACCCACCATGGATGCTTACTATTCTAACTCTCACAAGGCAGGCTACATGGCAGATAACTCACTCACCATGGATGCTTACTATTCTAACTCTCACAAGGCAAGCTACATGGCAGATAACTCACTCACCATGGATGCTTACTATTCTAACTCTCACAAGGCAGGCTACATGGCAGATAACTCACCCACCATGGATGCTTACTATTCTAACTCTCACAAGGCAAGCTACATGGCAGATAACTCGCTCACCATGGATGCTTACTATTCTAACTCTCACAAGGCAAGCTACATGGCTGATAACTCACCCACCATGGATGCTTACTATTCTAACTCTCACAAGGCAAGCTACATGGCTGATAACTCACTCACCATGGATGCTTACTATTCTAACTCTCACAAGGCAGGCTACATGGCAGATAACTCACTCACCATGGATGCTTACTATTCTAACTCTCACAAGGCAAGCTACATGGCAGATAACTCACTCACCATGGATGCTTACTGTTCTAACTCTCACAAGGCAGGCTACATGGCAGATAACTCACCCACCATGGATGCTTACTATTCTAACTCTCACAAGGCAAGCTACATGGCTGATAACTCACCCACCATGGATGCTTACTATTCTAACTCTCACAAGGCAGGCTACATGGCAGATAACTCACTCACCATGGATGCTTACTGTTCTAACTCTCACAAGGCAGGCTACATGGCAGATAACTCACCCACCATGGATGCTTACTATTCTAACTCTCACAAGGCAGGCTACATGGCTGATAACTCACCCACCATGGATGCTTACTATTCTAACTCTCACAAGGCAGGCTACATGGCTGATAACTCACTCACCATGGATGCTTACTATTCTAACTCTCACAAGGCAGGCTACATGGCTGATAACTCACCCACCATGGATGCTTACTATTCTAACTCTCACAAGGCAAGCTACATGGCAGATAACTCACTCACCATGGATGCTTACTATTCTAACTCTCACAAGGCAGGCTACATGGCAGATAACTCACCCACCATGGATGCTTACTATTCTAACTCTCACAAGGCAGGCTACATGGCAGATAACTCACTCACCATGGATGCTTACTATTCTAACTCTCACAAGGCAGGCTACATGGCAGATAACTCACTCACCATGGATGCTTACTATTCTAACTCTCACAAGGCAGGCTACATGGCTGATAACTCACTCACCATGGATGCTTACTATTCTAACTCTCACAAGGCAAGCTACATGGCAGATAACTCACCCACCATGGATGCTTACTATTCTAACTCTCACAAGGCAAGCTACATGGCTGATAACTCACTCACCATGGATGCTTACTATTCTAACTCTCACAAGGCAAGCTACATGGCAGATAACTCGCTCACCATGGATGCTTACTATTCTAACTCTCACAAGGCAGGCTACATGGCAGATAACTCACCCACCATGGATGCTTACTATTCTAACTCTCACAAGGCAGGCTACATGGCAGATAACTCACCCACCATGGATGCTTACTGTTCTAACTCTCACAAGGCAGGCTACATGGCAGATAACTCACCCACCATGGATGCTTACTATTCTAACTCTCACAAGGCAGGCTACATGGCAGATAACTCGCTCACCATGGATGCTTACTATTCTAACTCTCACAAGGCAGGCTACATGGCAGATAACTCACCCACCATGGATGCTTACTATTCTAACTCTCACAAGGCAGGCTACATGGCTGATAACTCACTCACCATGGATGCTTACTATTCTAACTCTCACAAGGCAGGCTACATGGCAGATAACTCACCCACCATGGATGCTTACTATTCTAACTCTCACAAGGCAGGCTACATGGCTGATAACTCACCCACCATGGATGCTTACTATTCTAACTCTCACAAGGCAGGCTACATGGCAGATAACTCACTCACCATGGATGCTTACTATTCTAACTCTCACAAGGCAGGCTACATGGCAGATAACTCACTCACCATGGATGCTTACTATTCTAACTCTCACAAGGCAGGCTACATGGCAGATAACTCACTCACCATGGATGCTTACTATTCTAACTCTCACAAGGCAGGCTACATGGCAGATAACTCACCCACCATGGATGCTTACTATTCTAACTCTCACAAGGCAAGCTACATGGCTGATAACTCACTCACCATGGATGCTTACTATTCTAACTCTCACAAGGCAGGCTACATGGCTGATAACTGACTCACCATGGATGCTTACTATTCTAACTCTCACAAGGCAGGCTACATGGCTGATAACTCACTCACCATGGATGCTCACTATTCTAACTCTCACAAGGCAGGCTACATGGCAGATAACTCACTCACCATGGATGCTTACTATTCTAACTCTCACAAGGCAAGCTACATGGCAGATAACTCACCCACCATGGATGCTCACTATTCTAACTCTCACAAGGCAAGCTACATGGCAGATAACTCGCTCACCATGGATGCTTACTATTCTAACTCTCACAAGGCAGGCTACATGGCAGATAACTCACTCACCATGGATGCTCACTATTCTAACTCTCACAAGGCAAGCTACATGGCTGATAACTCACTCACCATGGATGCTTACTATTCTAACTCTCACAAGGCAAGCTACATGGCAGATAACTCACTCACCATGGATGCTTACTATTCTAACTCTCACAAGGCAAGCTACATGGCTGATAACTCGCTCACCATGGATGCTTACTATTCTAACTCTCACAAGGCAAGCTACATGGCAGATAACTCACTCACCATGGATGCTTACTATTCTAACTCTCACAAGGCAAGCTACATGGCAGATAACTCACTCACCATGCTTACTATTCTAACTCTCACAAGGCAAGCTACATGGCTGATAACTCACTCACCATGGATGCTTACTATTCTAACTCTCACAAGGCAAGCTACATGGCAGATAACTCGCTCACCATGGATGCTTACTATTCTAACTCTCACAAGGCAGGCTACATGGCAGATAACTCACCCACCATGGATGCTTACTATTCTAACTCTCACAAGGCAAGCTACATGGCAGATAACTCACTCACCATGGATGCTTACTATTCTAACTCTCACAAGGCAGGCTACATGGCAGATAACTCACTCACCATGGATGCTTACTATTCTAACTCTCACAAGGCAGGCTACATGGCAGATAACTCACTCACCATGGATGCTTACTATTCTAACTCTCACAAGGCAGGCTACATGGCAGATAACTCACTCACCATGGATGCTTACTATTCTAACTCTCACAAGGCAGGCTACATGGCAGATAACTCACTCACCATGGATGCTTACTATTCTAATTCTCACAAGGCAAGCTACATGGCAGATAACTCACTCACCATGGATGCTTACTATTCTAACTCTCACAAGGCAAGCTACATGGCAGATAACTCACTCACCATGGATGCTTACTATTCTAACTCTCACAAGGCAAGCTACATGGCAGATAACTCACTCACCATGGATGCTTACTATTCTAACTCTCACAAGGCAGGCTACATGGCAGATAACTCACTCACCATGGATGCTTACTATTCTAACTCTCACAAGGCAGGCTACATGGCAGATAACTCACTCACCATGGATGCTTACTATTCTAACTCTCACAAGGCAGGCTACATGGCAGATAACTCACTCACCATGGATGCTTACTATTCTAACTCTCACAAGGCAAGCTACATGGCAGATAACTCACTCACCATGGATGCTTACTATTCTAACTCTCACAAGGCAGGCTACATGGCAGATAACTCACTCACCATGGATGCTTACTATTCTAACTCTCACAAGGCAGGCTACATGGCAGATAACTCACTCACCATGGATGCTTACTATTCTAACTCTCACAAGGCAAGCTACATGGCAGATAACTCACTCACCATGGATGCTTACTATTCTAACTCTCACAAGGCAAGCTACATGGCAGATAACTCACTCACCATGGATGCTTACTGTTCTAACTCTCACAAGGCAGGCTACATGGCAGATAACTCACTCACCATGGATGCTTACTATTCTAACTCTCACAAGGCAGGCTACATGGCTGATAACTCACCCACCATGGATGCTTACTATTCTAACTCTCACAAGGCAAGCTACATGGCTGATAACTCACTCACCATGGATGCTCACTATTCTAACTCTCACAAGGCAAGCTACATGGCAGATAACTCACTCACCATGGATGCTTACTATTCTAACTCTCACAAGGCAGGCTACATGGCAGATAACTCACCCACCATGGATGCTTACTATTCTAACTCTCACAAGGCAGGCTACATGGCAGATAACTCACCCACCATGGATGCTTACTATTCTAACTCTCACAAGGCAGGCGACATGGCAGATAACTCACTCACCATGGATGCTTACTATTCTAACTCTCACAAGGCAGGCTACATGGCAGATAACTCACTCACCATGGATGCTTACTATTCTAACTCTCACAAGGCAAGCTACATGGCAGATAACTCACTCACCATGGATGCTTACTATTCTAACTCTCACAAGGCAGGCTACATGGCTGATAACTCACTCACCATGGATGCTTACTATTCTAACTCTCACAAGGCAAGCTACATGGCTGATAACTCACTCACCATGGATGCTTACTATTCTAACTCTCACAAGGCAGGCTACATGGCAGATAACTCACCCACCATGGATGCTTACTATTCTAACTCTCACAAGGCAGGCTACATGGCTGATAACTCGCTCACCATGGATGCTTACTATTCTAACTCTCACAAGGCAGGCTACATGGCAGATAACTCACTCACCATGGATGCTTACTATTCTAACTCTCACAAGGCAGGCTACATGGCAGATAACTCACTCACCATGGATGCTTACTATTCTAACTCTCACAAGGCAAGCTACATGGCAGATAACTCACTCACCATGGATGCTTACTATTCTAACTCTCACAAGGCAAGCTACATGGCAGATAACTCACTCACCATGGATGCTTACTGTTCTAACTCTCACAAGGCAGGCTACATGGCAGATAACTCACTCACCATGGATGCTTACTATTCTAACTCTCACAAGGCAGGCTACATGGCTGATAACTCACCCACCATGGATGCTTACTATTCTAACTCTCACAAGGCAAGCTACATGGCTGATAACTCACTCACCATGGATGCTTACTATTCTAACTCTCACAAGGCAAGCTACATGGCAGATAACTCACCCACCATGGATGCTTACTATTCTAACTCTCACAAGGCAGGCTACATGGCTGATAACTCACTCACCATGGATGCTTACTATTCTAACTCTCACAAGGCAAGCTACATGGCTGATAACTCACCCACCATGGATGCTCACTATTCTAACTCTCACAAGGCAGGCTACATGGCAGATAACTCACTCACCATGGATGCTTACTATTCTAACTCTCACAAGGCAGGCTACATGGCTGATAACTCACCCACCATGGATGCTCACTATTCTAACTCTCACAAGGCAGGCGACATGGCAGATAACTCACTCACCATGGATGCTTACTATTCTAACTCTCACAAGGCAAGCTACATGGCAGATAACTCACTCACCATGGATGCTTACTATTCTAACTCTCACAAGGCAAGCTACATGGCAGATAACTCGCTCACCATGGATGCTTACTATTCTAACTCTCACAAGGCAGGCTACATGGCTGATAACTCACCCACCATGGATGCTTACTATTCTAACTCTCACAAGGCAGGCTACATGGCAGATAACTCACTCACCATGGATGCTCACTATTCTAACTCTCACAAGGCAGGCTACATGGCTGATAACTCACTCACCATGGATGCTTACTGTTCTAACTCTCACAAGGCAGGCTACATGGCTGATAACTCACTCACCATGGATGCTTACTATTCTAACTCTCACAAGGCAAGCTACATGGCAGATAACTCACCCACCATGGATGCTTACTATTCTAACTCTCACAAGGCAGGCTACATGGCAGATTACTCGCTCACCATGGATGCTTACTATTCTAACTCTCACAAGGCAGGCTACATGGCAGATAACTCACTCACCATGGATGCTTACTATTCTAACTCTCACAAGGCAGGCTACATGGCAGATAACTCACTCACCATGGATGCTTACTATTCTAACTCTCACAAGGCAGGCTACATGGCAGATAACTCACTCACCATGGATGCTTACTGTTCTAACTCTCACAAGGCAGGCTACATGGCAGATAACTCACTCACCATGGATGCTTACTATTCTAACTCTCACAAGGCAGGCGACATGGCAGATAATTGCTCTCAGTTCAGTACTCACCAGGTTCATACCATATCTATTCCATATTCTCCTCACCATTGCTACTACTTGGGTACCAGGTTTATGACAATATGTCCTATGTTTGGTGATGGTATAATTATGCGAAAATCATTTATCATGTTTTGTACAATTAGGAGGTTTAATGCCAACTTCTTTTCCGATTTAAGAGGGTTTTTTTTGTTAAGCTAGAGTTCCAGCAAATCATCTAAAATCTCCTACAAGTTTTGTGGAAGCACCAGAGGGTCTCTTGCAAATCTCTTACTAGTCTTCACTAGGATTCCTACAAGGATTCTCCTGTGGAGCTTACACAAGTATCCACGATTCTCCCATAATTCTTATAACACTTATGTCAATCTCCCTCACAAAGCCTCTGTGTTTCACTAGTGTGGGATTTTAATGAAGGTAAAAATGGCAGACTGGTCAATCACATATAAATTGTTACTTACAAGAAACTTAATTATTTCTCTGGTTATTTGAAAAATAGACATGATCATGTTTAATACAACCAACAATCGTTCCTTTCACCCTTATAAATGTACTTTACCAAATCACATCCAGAGACACTTTAAAAATTGTTTGGCACGAAAATCATCCCAAGAGAATTCCCAAACTTTCTCCTTATCCAAACTGTCATGCAAGTGTTTTTTATCCCAGATTTTAACCCTTGAATCTTAGCAATATTGGATGTTCAGAAAATCAGTTCTTACAAGCAAGTTTTGTGGCGGGTTAGAATCTTGTATTTTCTTCACTGACATTTTCAACAATTATTTGAATCTCAAGATGTATCAGATTTAAGACTGAAATCCCCTTCATCAACGACCTGGAATTAAAACCTATCCCAGGATACATCCCACAAACCTTGAACGTTTCCGAGGATAATTTCAAGGTGTTTTGTTTCGACATGTTCTGCATTCCAAGTAGCCATGTTTTACAGGAGGGAGAATTGGTGATCCACAATAAATGATCAACACAATTATCGGCAGCCCTGCAGCTGTGTATGACAGTGAGATGCGGTGACCCAGGCCCTCGGTGACCCAGGCCCTCGGTGACCCAGGCCCTCGGTGACCCAGACTCTTAGCATCTCTCATCATGTATATTGAGCCACACTTAACTGTACTACAGAGGCTGCAATGGATCAAAGTTACTGTGCAAATATTGCATTCAGCGCCATCACAACACCTTCTTGAACCCCCTTATCTTGATAGGTGCTTTACTGGTCTCACTATTGCCCAGCATGTTGTTTACAGAGTCTAATAGGTGCTTCACTGTTCCCCATGTGCTTCCCCTTATCCTGCCAGCGATTTTTCTACCCTTCTCTTTCTACCCCTCTACAAGTTGTTCACACAGTGGTTTACATGTTATTTTTGGTACAAAATCATCACCGGTTATCCACTATAGATATTTTGACTTTTAAAAAAATATTGTTTGAAACTTTGCCATGTTATAGTACTAATAATTGGTCTAGGCACCACAGAGTGTGAATGAAGCCTCATCTCACGCAATACATTAATATATATATAAATAAAAACATATATTGATATATAAAGCCCCGAGATGTGGCAATAATGATACTACTGGCCTCCGTGAATAGCTCCTGGCAACATTTCATAAATTTCACATAAACTCATCTAATAGATGTGAAGAATACCTATAAATTACTCCTAACTCTCTGCTTGAACATGTTTAATGTAGAAATAATGTGGTGCATGGTGGGTAATCAGGGCGAGCATTCACACCGTCACCATTAACCACCAGCTTCCCTGCATTACCACAGTAAGGTATCAGCTGCTAGTTAGGTTTTATGATTTTCCAAATGTTTTTGCTTGCGTTTTAATGATTTTCCAATTTAGCACTCTTGTTACATGCTCGCTTGGCATA
This sequence comes from Amphiduros pacificus, assembly GCA_949316495.1. Lineage (NCBI taxonomy): Eukaryota > Metazoa > Annelida > Polychaeta > Phyllodocida > Hesionidae > Amphiduros > Amphiduros pacificus. Next base: position 6,942,863 of record OX439007.1, on the reverse strand, counting down.
CCTGTAACATTGCTCATTAGTACTATTATTTTCTAGTCATAGGAACCATTTAGTATCTATTTTATGATAATTAATATCCATACGGCCCATGAGAAATAAATAAGGTCATAAATAAATGTGACCTAGTTAAGTTTTTCAGATTTTTGTAATACTGTCATGTGCTTTAATTAAGATAAACTTTTGGTGGAACAACATGTCAATTTGACAGACCATAAGATTGGATGAAGAAATACTCACATAGTGAGCACATATGATCAATTCAAGTCAATGATCTGTTTGAAACTGACCTCATTCATTTACTATTAAACATGAACATATTGACATCTGGACATGACTTTATTCAACCCGTTCAATTTTGTATGAACATGATTAAAAGTTATTTACAATCACATATCAATCACAAAGCTAAAAGAGATATTATTCAGTGCCTGATAAATGACAGAGGACATTTAATTACTGCAGGGAAGTTTCTGGGTAGATATACCTGGATATTGAGGGAGTGCACTGTTTAGCTGACTAAGCCTATAGAATGCCGGGCACCAAGCTGAGGAATCACAACTCGGCTGGTAGTGGGATCACAGAAAAAACCACGAGTGGAACAAAAAACACACAGTAAAGTCATCCGCTAAGATCCGGGGTTTGGGGGTAAAAACTGCTTCTCTGAGTAGATCATCTGAGTCTAAACTGTCTGGGTGGTGAAACTGTTTTTCTACTAACCCTCATGTTTAGGTTCGGAAATAGCAGGGCATTTAGAATCGTTTATACATTACTATCTGATAATATGATAATGTTATCAGTGTAATTTCAAGGGTATTTTAGCTTATTTCTGTTGATGGAGTAAAAAAAAATGATAAATGGCTACAGCAGGGAACATTTAACATTTTGAGTGCCATATATCACGAAACATTGGAACGTGTGATAAGCTCAGAGAAATGAAACCAAAATCTCTCCGGTTGTATAATATCTTGACAAAGTCACACATGTTACACAGTGTTTGACATGATCTAAACCTTATCTTCATGTTCATGTATACTTATCTCTTTCTACAAAAAAAAACAAAAAAACATTCCTAACACATTTATTGAGCCTTTCTCAAAAGAATGCTCTTTGCAAAAATATTGACATCCAAAACCTGTGTGACCTTTTATCGAGTTATATTTGTTTTATTTGTGTTGAGTGACTAAGAATTATTTATGATGATTTATTATTGATAAACACAACAAATGGGTGGATATATGTTGTAAAGGTGGCAATATCCTGGATGTCAAGACCAGACATCACCTGAACCCTTGATGTCTGATGAACAGTACGATCCTGGCCAAGAGTAACAATGCTTGGAACAATGCTCCGTGTACTCAACACGTCAGGTGCACAAATATACTGCAACATCAACCAAAACTGACACTGGGAGAACAACTCCACTTCAACATGTTTATAGAAAGCATCAGACATTTGCTTCATACAAACGAGGCTTTAAAAAAAAAAAAAATTGGCAAATCTATATCTGTGATTTTCATGCTGATGATGATTATCTCGTGAGATATTACTCTGATGCCATACATGGTGGTAGTGATTATGATTTGATTACCTACTCAGACGCTGCCCATAGCATGCTAAGCCTACCACCGGGCGCGGCTAGCAGACAGGCTAGGTCCAGATTTGTGCCAATGATATTGGTCCCGAGTCCTACCTGGCTGAGAATGGTTTTCATCATATTTTGATGGGATGTTATCCTCGACCCCTGCCTCACCCCACATGGTCACTAGGCCGACAAGTAAATATTCCAATTCTGAAACGGTAAATATGCCGATAGCATCCTGGCACCTGTGTGAGACGATGTGTCCATAAGCTTCCCATAAACCACTTGTATGTGTCACAAAGAAGGGTGTTCAAGCCCAAATTCTCTGTGACAATAACATAACAGTGCTGTCCTCCTGTTAATACTATGAGCAAACCTTCTCCACCCTGGCAAGATTTACAGGGCACCAGGACACCGCTTCATATGTATGTCTACATCCCACAGATGTGACCAGAATTACCAATCAAAAACACCATGCTCCCTAAACAGTTTCACATTTATATCATAAAAAAACATCATCAGATCCACTGCAGGGAGATTGCCCCCTGATGCCTGCTTGGGATCAGGATCTCACCCTGGAGGTTTTGTAAATATTATTTTGTGATGAAATATAAAACTGGAAGGGAGGTTTAATTTGGGATCTGTTTTTAAAGGTAGAGAGAGAGACAGGACAAGAACACGGCTGGCAAAAGCCAATGGCAACGATTTAGTAATGACAGATTTTGATAGTCTAAGATTAATTACATTGATTGCTTAGTCATGTAATTGTCATTTTACAAGATTCTCAATAAGTAAAAATGGTAAATGTGTATTGTAATGTTACCGTGGTAACTGATGCACAATATGCATTGTTATAAGGCGACCTTGATTATTTACCCGCTGTCACCCTCGGTGGACTAGCCATACAAGCCTGTCTACTCATAGATATTTCTAGGTGACATCCCACTTTATTACATCCCAAACTGACACTGAAACAAAACATTAGATAACTTGAAATGCTCAAGTGCAAATCACAACGTTGTTGAACTGTAACAGCCTTTAGTGCATAAAGTGACAAACTTTCTCAACCATTATGTGCTTTGCTTAAAATAACATCCACTTGAAAATACAACAAAGCACTGGCCACTCGCAAGGTTTTAAGCCGAGTCTCTCAAAGAAAGGTACAGCGACTGGACTTTCTGGAACCCTATCTTTTTTGAATACACACAACCCAAAGAAAGGAGTAATATTTCCTTCGTGTTGCACCTCCCGAGCTGCTATATTTACCGAGGATCAGGACGTCCAGGATATAATATTGCATTCTCTCAATGTAACTCTATTCCCAAGTGCCCAGCAGAGGGCGCTGTAAGTTGCCTATACATGCCCCTGTGGGGATTCTGGGCAAGCTGAGGGGGTAGCGATGACATCCTGGTTATCATTTATGTTTTGGTTACCATGGTTATATGCTGTAATCTTTATATCCTAGATTAGTTCCACTATATACATGTATGTGATTACACGATAATGACTATTTTTTGTTTCCAAAATACCCTATAATATTAACTGAGCCTCACCGAGCGTCCGAGAGGCCCAATACATGAAAAGGTTCATAGGGGAAAGAAACTGATAACCTGTAATAATATTCATGAATAAATATATATATTATACTCCTCATGGAAAGAAATGGAAATATATTATATTTAAAACAAGAGCATTAGTTAACTGGTATATAAGAATCTGACAGTCTTGGCAGTACATTTTATATTTTAAAAAAACTCTCATCCATTTTATATTGAAAACACAACTGATATGCACAGCTCGCGTCAGATATGGGCTGAGAGCAGAGATATGAATGGCATTCGGCATTCGCACATTGAGTATGGCATTGCAGCTAGACTGAGCCAGCAGAGGGGGCGTGCGAGAGGCATCCGCACCCACCACTAAATGCAAACCTACACCAGGCACGTGGGCACGGACCACAAGGTCATCTATCAAACGTCAACAAAAACCCAAATATAAGCCCCGCACATTTCTTGTTGCAATTTCATCAGGTTTGATGACAACTTCCCCCCTAACTCGTCACACACAGATGTGTATTAAGAGGACTTGTTCCTGCCATTGAAAAGTGTCAGGAATACTACTTCGCAGGGCTTCTCTGGGTCCTGATTTATTGGAGTGTAGGAATGCTGCACCTGCAAACAAGTCATTCCCTCAACATGCTCGGTGGCAACTATCATGATGTATATAACCCAACAGTCTCAACAGTCTGATCCATAACGTTATCTGGTCATGCACGAATGAGACAAAATGAGACATAGATTATAAATAGAAGCATGTTTATTACTATGCATGACTGAATATATTATAAACATCAACCAAGCATGACTATGTGAGTCAAAAGATGGACATGCATGACTTCATCAAGATAGGTTAATGCGTAACCATATAGAGGTATGAACTTGGATGGTATACCTGGGTGAAGGAACGGGTGTTGCTGAGAAACTTGCCACAAATATCCAAACTTCTTCGAGCACTCATTTCAACAGGTGCTCATCCCTGATCACACCACATTAACATCAAAAAGCACATTACAAGAGGTAACAAGTTGCATAATAAGCCTGATAAACAGATAATGATGAGCTATAAAAATGCCATAAGTCAGTTGTTTCTGGCAGAGATAAGGTAGACTATTTTTAGCAGATAAAAGTCCTTTTTTATATCTCCACTAATTGCCCAACTAATAAGGACTGTCCTGGCTTCTCAGAGAGGAACTTTGAAAAGACACAAAAGATTTGGTTACATGGCAACCAGAAGACTCTCCCCCCCACTCCACTTATTCCATCACTTATCAATCTCTCCTCTATTCTTTAAAAAGCCTAGACTCTGGGACATCCAGTGTATGGTGTATGCACATGTAACCAGCCTTTAGATTCAATATCTTGACCGAATCTTGGCTGACTCTACCAATACAGACAAGACCCAAAGTCATGTCCCCTGTACGCTGCCGAGAGTTCCTAACAAGCCTGGGCTACATGTCAATCTGTCACCATGACCTCAGCTAAGGCTGGTTGACAGATGGCAGCACGGTAGATTCTTGTTAGGTCTCCCTGGGTATTCATCAACCTGATTAATATCACAATGGTCCATGCTTCTGAACTGCAAGCATCTCCCAATAAAATGCCACTCACGCTGCCTCAATTGTTTGACTACATCTTTTACTTGCGACTGTCTGAGTGCTTGTAAGCTGTGCACAGTTATAACATTTTAGGTCGGTGAATGTTTTCCCTGCTGGATGAGACATCCCAAGCCCAGCACTATCATGCTAACTAAATTACTCAACCTTCTGTGCTCAGTCATGTTTCAGACTCTTGTATAATAACTGATAAGTTTTACTTTCATAAAACTTTAATTATGTAGATGATTTGATGATCAAATTTTGATTAATTTCAAACTGATTAAAACCACACTTAATGAATGAGTTCTGTTATTGCAAAGTTTGATGATGATTAATATAACTGTGAACTAGAACATCACAAGATATAATTTCCATATTATGCACATATACACATCAAATGATGTAGGTATGTACATATATATGTAGTATCAGTTGGTATCATGTCTGACGCTGGATCACTATACCAATATAATCAAATAAAATCAAACAGCTGAAGAAAATGAACCATATTTGACCATATGCTGTCATACATTAACTGTGCTTAATTATACAGAACAAGAAAGTCATATAAGATAACTGGGCCTGACTTAATGAGAACTGAGTATGCAAATAGGTCTGTAGCTTATGAGTATACAGATACTAATACATTGTGCATATCATGTATGTATCTCCTTGCTGTCCTGTTATCGCCATGCAGTGACCGTTGCTGGACAGTGGACAGCCTCAGGCCACGATGGCCAATAAATGATTCTCCTATTTATTCAATAAGGCAGGAAACCATTCACAAATTAATTAATTTGGAAACAACGACTTTTCTGACAGACAAAGGGATATTTAACAAATTACTATGAGGCCACAGAAAAACATGATCAAGACAAAACTACCAATTATGTTTTAATAATATTTGGCATGAATTTTGTACAAGGCTGGTCGTTGATTATGAGCATATTTTTTTCCAATAAATTAAAGTTAGTTAAATGGTAAAACACATGGAAGGGTACAAAATGCATCACATTTGAAGCCATAGTTGGGCTATGCTGCAAGCGCCCCCTGTAGGCTGTTGTCATAGTTTGTAGGTCAGTTGTCATCCGATCTGTCAACAACAGTGGTTGCCAAGAGATACCTGTCCAATAGGTGTGTTCCCATGACGCCAAGTTGCCAAATCACCTGTAGCCAGCCTGTAGGTGGTCTCTGCTTGCCTCCAAGACATATCCACAGTGAATGTGTTATGTCCTTATTCCTCAATGTGCAAGACTTATGAACAATATTGAAAATCCATATTGAAAATCAATGTTTAAATATGTTGAATATGCTATCCAGGTAAAATAAAGGTATCTTATCTTATCTTATCAAAGCACGCTTGCTTGACCTTAGAAAGCTTGCTTGACCTCAGAATCACTCTTACTCTGATAAAAGTTATATCATTATTATCTCAAATCGGCTGGTGATATCACAAAATTACCTTAAAATAACACAGAGAGTAAAGTCAGTCTGAAGGACAAAGGGAGCCTGTGGCGTTCTTTAGGGAGAATCTATAATCATGAGATAGAGCATAGAGGAAGCATAGCCTTACCGTAGTGTCCCATAATGACTGGGGACATGAATCATTACGATCAGAAAACTAAGATCTCAACACAATAATCTTGCTGTGACTTAAGAATTTGTCATGTGTGCAAATTGTCCTCAATGTTTTGAAAAGTATTCAATCGGGCAAATTTATTGGAAAACTTATCAATTCAATGTTTTAAAGTGCATTCAACCAGACATTTTTTTTTGAAAACTGATTATGTAATATAAGCATAGTAAGAGAATGTTTGCAGGCCTGAGTGTCTCAAGAAAGAATAGCAGCCATAAAATGAGTAAAGGAGGTCATGCAGGTCTATAGCATGACCATATTGTGTCACGCATGAGGAATATGTGACTAAATCCAGACACATAATGACCCTGTGTGACCTTATAAGGTCACTATGCAGGACCCTATAGATGTCTGGATCTGAGTGATAATAGGGCAGTCCATTCTTATCCACCCCCTGGGTGAGAAACTGGGGTCGCCTAATTGACATCATGTGGTAATCAAAATCTCCATAGAGTAGTGCCGCACTCAACTAGCCTCATTACCCAAAGTGTCCCATCCATAATACTGCCTGGTCATTTGACATAATGTGTTTCTTAATGCAGACTTTATGATACCTCTGATATTTGTCATATTTGTGATTCATAGACAGGCAATATGGATGAGGCAGGTTCTGTGCTGATAGCTTTGTGTGTGTCCAGCTCCCGGACTCTAACAAAGACTTCAAAGTGAACTATCTAAGTAGTCAATGTTTTGAACCATCTAAGTAGTCAATGTTTTCTCAAGCTAGACTGCTACCTACCATAGGACTCTATATTACAAGCTTATCTTTCAACTACAAACAATTTTATTCAAGGAGCACTTAACATGCTTAGAGATTGGGCCAACAAACTGCCCTATTTCTTTTGATGGCCACAACCCCTCAGCTTTATAAGTTCAGCATTTTTATTGACAAATTCTGTAAAAAGCATCTAGTCTGCTGAGACATATAACCTATAATATATCTGAGAACTGATTAAACCTCAAAAAGAAGAATCTATCTTTATAAACATCCAAAGTATCTGATAGTACAGTAATATTGTCTGTTTTCTTGCTCTTAGATTTCTCATTAAATATTTTTAAATAACTTTGGATAATGAATATATATCCAATATATTTGATTGTAAATCAAAATAAACTCTGTTAACAAACGCCACATTTCTTATTTCTTTTCTTCATATCAGATCACACCACAAGCCACAGGTGTCTAATAATAAATCCATCTCAATTCTAAGCTCAAAATCCCCAGGTGAAATATCCTCTTGCGCTCAATGAACCACCCACTGATAATCCCATCACGAGTCTCCAACAACACCACCAACCCTCCTGGTCTGTGCTGTACAAAAGCCCCATACTTCTCAGTCACATGACCATCACTATAGCAACAAAAAACCCATTGTTCTCTCTGTGTAATCCTTAATGGTCGCTAATGTCAAGTATATTACAAAAGGATGCTTTTTCTTTCACAGAATAAATCTCTGTGTCCGTAGGGGACCCAGTCAATGCATTAGAGCCGCTTGTAGAGAGGGACCCAGTCAATGCATTAGAGCTGCTTGTAGAGAGGGACCCAGTCAATGCATTAGAGCAGCCTGTAAAGCTGTTGTCCCTCTAAATACATTGTCATGTACACAATGACACTGCTCTTACTCAAATCATCTGCCATTCACAAAACACAGCTTTTTCCATAAATGTTTCAAGTCATAAAATATCACACCCTTCAAGATAATCTCTGCAAAATAGAGGTCAAATAACTGTCCAAATGGAAAGTGTCATTGTTTATAACCTCTCCCTCAATGACCTTTAAGGGGTGAAAAACAAAGTAAAGATAAATTACTCTATAATACTCTTCAAATAATGCCCAATGGAGATCTATGTATCATTTGTACCAAACATCTATTTGGTCATTCAAAAATACAACCAAGTGGTGATTTTTGGCACTGATATATGGAGATATCTTGTTTGATCATAACGTGCCATTATGAAATAACAACATGATGTAAACGTGTGACCTCATTAAGTTTTTTATGTCCAACCAATTGAAATTTTGGTTGTTACTGCTGAAATATAGAGCCATTGATTTCAGGCAAGATCCTGTCTGCAATGTCAACTGATAATGGTTGGTACTTTTAACAGTGCTAAAATGTTTCACCTGTGATTTAAGTTAAGGTCATAATAATTACTTTCCATGTTTATATTATCTTAAGCCCCCAGGTCAGGTCGTTGCCATGTTCATATTATTTTGAGCCCTCGAGTTCTGTGAAAACAATTTCTTCTCATGTTTGTTTTATTTTGAACCTGTTCAGATCCATGTTCTGGATATCTTTCTATGTTTATACTATTTTAAGCCTGAGGTCCTCAGTGATCAAGAGGTCCCTGGCAGGTCCATGAATGCCCTTTTCACCATGTTCAGTACTATTGGATTGCTTCTGATCCAACCAATCACATCTGGCTAATTTGTTGCTAAACATGTCCAAGAAGCAGCAAGAAGCAGCAAGAAGCAGCAAGAAGCAGGCTTCCAGGCATGGGCAATCGTAATCCAGTCATTTATACAATTATGGTAATGTTTGCCACATTCTCTGACCTTCTTCAATGAAAAACAAAATGAGGCGTTTGCTGCTTCTACATGTTATTCTTATATTTTTGTTATTCTACATGAAAACAGCCATTCATGAATAAAAGTTTGATATGATTATGTCTTTTTCTATGCAGTTTGTACCATACACGTCTATAGTTACCGAGTGAGTTCACACATGGCTATCACTTGAACCTTGAAGCAATACACTACGTAATAAACTACATTACTCTAAGCTTGAACATAGTTTATGGTGTATAAGGTTTGCACATGAAGTCATGTCATGTCCTTATTTTATGTTATAAAGTCACGATTATATGTGACCATAGAGATGTTTGGCTCAAACTGGTAAGAATTTATGCCACGTCCCTTGGGTATCAAAAGAACTGCATGTTGGAGACATTTTCTTTAATCCAGATAATCACGATATCTGTAACAATTACTCTACGCATGCTAAGGTTTAACCCACTACTGACCACATGCTTACGGTAAATACTGAATCCTGTACCCCCTGCCTCTACATGTGGGGGATCATTATCATGATCAAATACTTTCTTAATCCGTAGAATAATCACCAAGTTCCTTAAAGCTTAATCACCATTAATATGCTAAAATATTCAAAAAGCGTTCTTGTACACTGAACCTATTCCAAGAAACAACTCCAGTTGTTTTGTTTGTTTGTTTGTTTGTTGTTTTACATCACTTTCAACATTATTTCAGTCATTTTGTGATGAGACCTACTTGAAGCAAATATAGTGCTGCCTCACTGAATTGTCATGTTGCAGGTCTTTGACATGACAACCCACCCAGTCACAGATTTACAAGGAAAATGGGTTAACCCACGGGCCTCAGCTCATATGGGAAATTGAATCATGAGTTCAATCTCAGCACGGCCGGGGATCGAACCCACGACCTTTGGATCACCACAGAGGAACTAGTTCTAATAAGTTGCACCAAGGCCCCCCTCCCCCCTCGCCAACTGCAGTTGTACTGCTTCTGGGCCTGATAATAATCAAACAGTTTTCCTAAAAAGCTGAATCACCTGAAATCTAACAAGTGCTAGTGTGGGTAATTAGGTGTCAGAACCTACTACAAGAACAAATAGTTTGAGTGTTACAGTCACTCCGCAGTCTTATCCCGCAGTCTTATCATGGCAGAGGTGGTAAATGCTACATACACAAGATTACACACAGATTTAGACCTGTTATGTTCATACTGATGGGGTATCTTTTAGCCTTTATGCATAAAGTCGCATTGGGAAAATCGCAGGTCAGGTTTATAAATGAACGCTAACCCGGTATTACCTGACTCTTTAATCCATGATTTTCACACATTCAATGACTGACATGATCATGATATAAATGGAGTTATTCTTGCCAATAAAATCAAGACCCAAAACCCTAAACTTGCCTGATTTCACAATGTTTACTGTCCAAACACATCCAAACCCTACCAACATAGAGAAATCATGTGTGCTTTTAGTATGGATGATTTTTACTTTGTATGCTCCGAGGGAAAAACTAGGTAGTGATATTTGCCCACTGCAAACAGGCGTCATATTTCTTAATACCCTACTTCTCGAGGTATGAATATGAGAAAATACCAGCATACACCAAGGTAAATACAGCAACTGTTTGCATAACACCTGATCATCTTGTCAAGTTTCATATTTTACCATAAACAAGCACAAATAGTTTGTGATTAATAGTCAAAACGGCACATTCCGATGCAATATTTCATCAGTTGCATACACGGCAATGTCCCTGTATAGTACCCACCATTGCAATACCCCATTATGAGGTATTGACCATTGCCATAGTGGCGTCTCTAAACAAACTAAACACCTCTACACTACTAACTAGTCAGTGAATGTGTTGTCTCACTTTAGTAAATCAAACCAAAATCTCATGCACACATCTTTTTATTAATCAAAGTTCAAAAGTGTATTTTATGGGGTCACTATGATAATTGACACAAATAGTTCTCCAGATGCAGAATACCAGACAACCACAGTAAAACCACTTGCCACCTGCAAAGTAGCTCAATAATTCACAGATAAAGTCGGCCTAATAATGACGAGTCAGGGCCCCCAATGCAGTTATTGTCTGGCATGGTAAACTCTCCATCGCAGCAAGGACTTTTTTGTCTATAATTGCTGTGGTGTAAAGTGTCCGTCACACTCTGATAAGTCAGAAAATTGTTGGTATTATGTGCCATATGGTGGTATAAACAAGTTCAAAAACAGGCAAAACTTCCCAAATATCAAACTATTGAGTCATTGCCGTGAAAACATTCATGAATGATTCCCGTTTACAGTTCTCCTCAGACCAGATGAGCAGAAACTATTCAATTCAAAAGTGCATCTATTAAATATTTAGGGATGACATCAAACTGGTGCTATTGACTGGTTTTGATAATGGGCTGGGAGTGTGGTAGGGATGGTTAATTTTTCATGCAGACCTGTGTTAGGGGAACTGTCATCTCGACCCTCAAGCATCATCTGCATGTCACCAGTGCCGCCTCAGTCATCAGTCCAATCCCAGCATGCATCTGGTCACATCACCTCATCAGCGACCGCATCACAACATCCGAATAATGGCCCTCTTGATATTTCAAATATTCTTTTATAAATTTTAGGTGTGGGATAGCATTTTCATGCAGGAACACTAGCATAATCAAAAAGGCACACCTCAATTCAACGTTATCAACACTGTCACAAAAACCGACGACCGTGTACATATTTGCCCTCGTCTGATCGGCAGCTGCTTCCTGGAGCACTATCTTATTATTGATAGAACGCTGCCTTCCTTTCCTGTGTGATTTTTATCACCGAATGATCGGGTGGTGAATATCGGGTATAATTCTTAGAGAATGACCATTATGACTCAATTCATATCAGAAGTAATGACTGACATTGATGTATGGCCAACCTCAAAAGGCTTTGCCAGATCTGGCAGCCAACGGCCTCCGTATTTGATGATAAGGTATAAAACCACCCTGATAACCGTGGTGACGTACGTTTACTGTTCACAGGTGTTCGTTCCTAGTGGGCTGGGTCCTCAAGGTATTTGCCTTTTTTTCACCAAAGTTTCATGGTTCACACTGATGCAGTATAATGTTAGCATTCTATGTCTCCATGAGAAGTAACTTTGTTCAAACTCTGACTTTTCAACATTTACCGTATTTACTCGTGTATAAGACGACTCGTGTATAAGACGACCCCCCAAAATTGAGGTTATTTCACTTGAAAAAAACCGATTTCCGAATATAAGACGAGTTGGTTTTTCAAGAGATATCGGCTCTGCTACCATTCAAGCTTAAGCTGAAGCTTGGTGGTCATTTTAAAAGTGAAACGTAAATATGCTTAAAATATAAGATATTAGCCGTCTTATACACGAGTAATTACGGTAAAAGTAAATACGATGTTCGTATTTTCGAAATAACGGATATCAGACGTAGCAGATCGATTTTGATTGCGTTTTAAATGATAAATAAAGGCATTTACCCAATGTTATCACAAATTGTTCGAGAACAGAACAAAACCATCAATCCATTTAAAACGCAATTAAAATCGACCCACGTGTGAAAGCATTTCTGTCAAAAGGGGAAGACACGACTCAAAGCAGTGGAAACAATGACGAAATGCAAAACTGTGAACACATGAAAGGCAGAATTGAATTGTGCGATATATCTAAATAATAATTTTAATTTTAATAGACATAGAAGTAAAAGTAAAACGTAAATACGATGTCCGTGACGTAGCGGATCGATTGGCCACGTGACTCAAGTCATGTGATCATTGACCGGCTACACGTGGTTGAATATTTCTTTGTGTATTATAAGCCAAAGATATTAATCATATCGCTCTGACTTTGATTCCAATTATCAGCGTTCACAGTTTTGCATTTCGCCATTGTTTCTAATGCATGTTAAATGAATGGATGGTTTTGTTCTGTTCTCGACCCGCTACGTCCGATGTCTGTCGATGTGCGGAACATGGTAAATTCAATGTGCGGAACATGAAGAGAAGCCAGGGATCCATCATTGCGCATTATATTAATATTTCAATGCAAGTTGATAGACTCGTATTGTTTTCGCGCCAAAAATAAGAGCTTGTCCCCGTCACTCCCGCTTTTTAAAATGACGACCTCGTATTGCGCAATGCATGTTAAATGGATGGATTAATTTGTGATAATATTATGTATATACCTTTATTTATCATTTAAAACGCAATTAAAATCGATCCACGTGTGAAGGCATTTCTGTCAACAGGGAAGACACGACTCAAAGCAGTGGAAACAGACGTTTTGCAAAACTGTGAACGCTGATAATTGGAATCAATTGGAACCTTCCAAAATGGCGATCTTGAGAAATTGACAGAAATGCTTCACACGTGGATCAATTTTAATTGCGTCTTAAATGATATATAAAGGTATTTACCAAATATTATCACGATGATTTACAGCCGATCGAGTGCTATAAACGATAATAATTAAAAGCGATATAACGATTATCTTTGGCTTTATAATACACAAAGAAATATTCTACCACGTGTTAGTTTCGACGCTAAGATCAAGGACGTCACGTACATCGTATTACGTTCTACATTGTGGAGAAATTCTTGCGAAAAATAATTTGTGATAATATTATGTATATACCTTTATTTATCATTTAAAACGCAATTAAAATCGATCCACGTGTGAAAGCATTTCTGTCAACAGGGAAGACACGACTCACAGCAGTGGAAACAAAGACGAAATGCAAAACTGTGAACTCTGATAATTGAAATCAGTGAGAACAAAGTCAAAACAAAGTGTTTCGAAATAATATTGGGTAAATACATTCATTTAACATTTAAAATGCAATTAAAATCAATCTGCTACGTCTGATATTCGTTGTTTCGAAAATATGAACATCGTATTTACGTTTTACCGTAATTACTCGAGTATAAGACTGTTAAACCGACCCGCTATGTCCGATATTCGTTATTTCGAAAATAAGAATATTCGTAATGAAAACTCATAGTGCCGTAATTTTTTGGCGTAAATCCTCGTCCACAGGTTGCTCTCGTGTATAAGACGAACCCCCAAACATTAACTAAGAGTTTTTGGAAAAAAACCTCGTCTTATACACGAGTAAATACGGTAACATCCTACTATTTTTGTACCAATTTGCTCTTCTGTCTGGGAGCGATTTGGATATGAAATAAGAATGTCACTGGTGTGTGATTTAAAATGATGTCAAGTTTTGTTAATATTATAATAACACTGTCAGATCCATCAATTTTAAGGTCGATTGTGAAGACGGCCCTAGAAGTAAGGTCAATGGGTAGATCTATAGATATGCTTGCACATATCAAGGGAGTTTGGCATCATTTGGCTTGCAAAATGTACAACCTTGGTGGTAACTCATTAATCACACTGTTGAGGACATTTCTATATTTACCCCCACAACAGTCAATAGACTGATGAACGATGGGGTCACGGATGTCGTCATGGCGATATATCGAATTGTGCTCACGACCACAAAGCGTCAATTAAGGACCACTCCCGATGCCGAGAGTTTTCGGAAATGATCATCTTTGAACAACGTGGATGATACACAACAATAGCATTAATCAATGACCTGTAGTTTTAACCTGCAGCCATATATCCATATGATGTATGACAAGAAGTCTACGGCAAACATGGAGGAATTGCTTATTCCTGTCATGCCTAACACTTGGGGTCAAACTTCTATTTGAGGTCATGGCAAGTCATCTTGGAGCTCAACTTGGTCCAGCTTTGCTCTTGTCTGGTCTTGTCATGCAAAACTCCGCGAGATACTCCATACAGAATAGAGCGCTCAAAACTCTGGCAGAGCTGAAAACTCTGGCAGAGCACAGTATAAAGCAACCCTGTGTGACCTTGATTAGTCGTTTTTTAAACATAATCAATTATGTATTTTGTCCCAACTGATTATATGGCTTGACATATCTGGTGAAGATAACGATGATAACAGAACTGTCATTTACATACAGCATGTACATTTTGGAGAATAATTATCTCGTTTTCTAATATTTGGCAGGGTATTAAGGACTGGTGAACAGCTGCAGAACACGAGCATGTTGACAGATGATTACTATCATTATTACCCACTACATGCCAAACATCGTGAAAAACAGATGCTGCCTCCATAAGAAATAGGAGCAAGCCCCGAAAAAAAGAGAATTCTTCAAAGAATCTACAGCATCTTCCTCATTCCTGAGCATTTTGCCGGGAACGAACATGTTCAGAATCTTGGTACCAGTCACAGAACAAACCAGAAACATGGTACCAGTTATAGAATAAAGACATGGTACCAGTCATAGGACAAAGACATGATACCAGTCAATGTATGGATGAATTCATGATACCAGTCATAGGATGAAGTTATGATACCAGTCAAAGGATGAAGACATGGTACCAGTCATAGGACGAAGACATGGTACCAGTCATAGGATGAAGACATGGTACCAGTCATAGGACGAAGACATGGTACCAGTCAAAGGATGAAGACATGATATCAGTCATACAATGAAGACATGATACCAGTCATATGAAAGAAATATGTTACCAGTTATATGGTACAAGTAATAGAACAGACCAAAGGCACAGTATCAGTTGTCAGGCATAGACTTCGTACCAGTCACAGAAAAGACATGATACCAATAACTTGTTTCTATCTTTATCACAAATAAAAGTGAACAGACTAGGTTTGGAAGGACATATCACTATGTACACAATTGTCATGCATGTTCTTTATCACTCTCAGGACAAAAATATCTTCAATATAAGACATTAAGACTTTGCATGACATTATATTTAGAATATTGTCAAGTAAAGCTTAGAGTGATATTCTCAGAGTAAAGTAACACATTCCATCCAATAGTGTCAGGCTTCTGTCACATTCTCTCCCACACTGGTCACTAATGACAGTTTATGGGCCAGTAGCATGTTCATTAGAGAATTAAGGCAGAACTCTATCAAATTTATGATTCTGGACCCACAATAACATTCCCCAGCTGCTGCTGCTGATAATTACAAAGACACTGCAAATATTAGAATCCTATACTGTATAAACACAATTAATAAACTTGAAGAGAAAACGTCAGCTTTATGTACATATATTCTGCAATAAAATAAGACATCAAATAGGTGACTCAGTTATTTATGAACCTTTAATTACAGAAGAAAAACAGTTAAGGTCGCTGCAACTGGCTGTTCATGGGAGCCTTGTGGTCAGATGGGAGAAATTCTACAAACAAATTTGATGGGACCCTGGGGGTTTAAGGAGACTGGGTCAATCTAGGATGTCAGATACCCAGGGGAATTCCCTGCAAACTTGGGGGAAGCCCGTAGCAATCAGCTGAGAGGGTCTGAAGACCAGCATGAGGCTGATTACATTGACATCGGTGGTTCACTGATGAGTCTGACCAACGAGACTAGTCTCGTTGGTCTGACTAACGCCAACACAATGCCATACACTGGCCACTGGTCTTCACATGTGGACCAACGTGGAGTGGTCAACGCTAGGAGGTATTCTCAAGGACCAGTGTTATCATGGAGATCGGTCGGTCGATGTTTGAAGAAAGCTGGGAGCCCTAATCAGGCTTCTTGTAAGCCAAACATTGATGTCCTAATGCAAAAATCTGATAAGCTGGTTCATGCAAGATCATCAAACATGAAATATTCAATCTAAAATAGGTGTGAACAAATGCAGTCACACTATGGCCTTATATAACCATATCAAATGGCTTGAACTGGCTTCACTTATTGTTGACCAGTTTGACCCAGGTTAGTGTTGATGCCTGTGGAGCTAAGATATTAGAACAATTAGCATTTTGATTGGTATCAGATCAGCGGCAGATGGTAATTACATGAACACATCAGCCCTAGATCATTCATACCGTATTTACTCGAATATAGGACGATGATAAATTATTATGCAAACCTTTTGTCAATGTTTGGGGTTGGTCTTATACACAGGGTCGTCCTATTTTTGAGTAAATATGGTATGCTTGATGAGGGGTCAAACTGTGGATATGTAGTTAAGATTATACTGAAAATACTGGGCCATTGATAATTTGGAGCATTACAATAGATCTATTTGGTCTTGCCAATCTCATACTTAGCCCCATTTGGTTCCTCAGGAGCTTTAAGACATTTCCCAAGACATTTTACACATTTTCACTAATGCAGGTCAGTATTTCTGAGTGAATTGTTCTGGAATACACAGACAATTAACACTTCCAGTTAACTACGGTTGTAACTGAACAATCACGGTTCAGCACCAAACAATCACGGTTCAGCACCAAACAATATGTACTTCCAATGTGTTCAATAAGTGCTCCATTGTCTAACTCCACAATAGAAGCACAAAAGCTTCATTTGAAAGCTGAGCGGAGAGTCCAGGGAGAAGTGCTACTTATCCTCTGTACACCGCTAACACTTCATTCCCACGCCAAAGTTTGACCAAATCCAATCTGCGTGCAGGAGAGCTTTATTCATCGCATCTCTCCCCGAGATTCATCCCAGACAGCACAAATGGCTCACAAAAATGCACAAATTCTCCCACATGGCACACCACCTGCCCACAAATTGCCTATAGATTTCTATTTGATCTCTGTCGTAATTTTGCTGAAATTAATTTACACAGCATACCTGTGCAAGGGGAGTCAATATTGTGAGACCGACAATAAAACTGGTCATTCAAACAATTTTAACACCTGGCCTGCATTTCTACCAGCCACCCTGCCCTATTCAGCATATATATATAAAATTTAGTCTCAATAACTTCTGCATGTTTAATCTTGTTAATCAAATCACATCGATATCTGAGCTTTTAATCAGAGATTTTCTCAGAAAAAAATTAAAACCCTTAAAAAAACTGACAAGAAATATTCAATTACCAAAAACCTTTTGAATGAGCCAAATGTCCTGACTCAATTGAGATACCAAATGTCGCCACCAGGTGGGGCAACAATCTGAGAGGTTATCTTTACATCCATAAGCACATCACCTATCTTGTGACACAGAGGAGCAGGCCAACACAATGGACCTAACAAAAGAGTGCAAGGACAATGCTGCATTCATCAGTTTAGTCCATGTGAGGCAGATGTTTTTGACCTTCCTGCATGACAATTTGTGTATCTAGGCCACTCCCGTTCATTAATCCAGAGGTGGACACTATTGCCAAAATTGGGAGACTTTTTATATGATGGAATGCTTTCCATGAAGCACCTATTTTACTCATCACCAAATGTTCGAATTCAACTGATTATTTGAAAAAAAGAGTACTCCAATATATAAAATACATTAATTAAAAGTAAAGGATTATTTAAATGATTATTGTAAATCACCAGCGGTTTCATTCACAATACAATTGAAATGGTTAATATCATGTCATCTTATTGACAATTTAGTTAAGGTAAAGTACAATAAAAATAGTCTGAAGCTAGTACACTATTTCAATTATAGCCTCAGTGTTCAGCAAGGCAATACAAAGGTACAATGAAATAATGATTTCAAAAGATTTCAATAAATCAATTTCATCATTGTTGTCACAATGTTGTGAGGGATGTAGCCCTGAGGTGGTAGCACAGTCTGGGTGGAAGCACAGTGGTGCCGTGCCGGTCTCAAGCTGTGGTGACTCTAGGGTCGGGGTGGTAGCACAGTGGTGCCGTGCCGGTCTCAAGCTGTGGTGACTCTAGGGTCAGGGTGGTAGCACAGTGGTGCCGTGCCGGTCTCAAGCTGTGATGACTCTAGGGTCGGGGTGGTAGCACAGTGGTGCCGTGCCGGTCTCAAGCTGTGGTGACTCTAGGGTCGGGTGGAAGCACAGTGGTGCCATGCCGGTCTCAAGCTGTGATGACTCTAGGGTCGGGTGGTAGCACAGTGGTGCCGTGCCGGTCTCAAGCTGTGATGACTCTAGGGTCGTGTGGTAGCACAGTGGTGCCGTGCCGGTCTCAAGCTGTGATGACTCTAGGGTCGGGTGGTAGCACAGTGGTGCCGTGCCGGTCTCAAGCTGTGATGACTCTAGGGTTGGGGTGGTAGCACAGTGGTGCCGTGCCGGTCTCAAGTTGTGGTGACTCTAGGGTCAGGGTGGTAGCACAGTGGTGCCGTGCCGGTCTCAAGCTGTGATGACTCTAGGGTCGGGTGGTAGCACAGTGGTGCTGTGCCGGTCTCAAGCTGTGATGACTCTAGGGTCGGGGAGGTAGCACAGTGGTGCCGTGCCGGTCTCAAGCTAGTGGTGCCGTGCCGGTCTCCAGCTGTGATGACTCTAGGGTCGGGGTGGTAGCACAGTGGAGCCGTGCCGGTCTCAAGCTGTGATGACTCTAGGGTTGGGGAGGTAGCACAGTGGTGCCGTGCCGGTCTCAAGCTGTGATGACTCTAGGGTCTGGGTGGTAGCACAGTGGTGCCGTGCCGGTCTCAAGCTGTGATGACTCTAGGGTCGGGGTGGTAGCACAGTGGTGCCGTGCCAGTCTCAAGCTGTGATGACTCTAGGGTCTGGGTGGTAGCACAGTGGTGCCGTGCCGGTCTCAAGCTGTGGTGAATCTACGGTGGAGTATGGAGCACGGCTGTGGTGACTCTATGGTGGAGTATTGAGCACGGCTGTGGTGACTGTATGACTGTATGGTGGAGTATGGAGCACGGCTGTGGTGACTCTAGGGTCGAGTATGGAGCACGACTGTGGTGACTCTCGGGTCGAGTATGGAGCACGGCTGTGGTGACTCTATGGTGGAGTATGGAGCATGGCTGTGGTGACTCTATGGTGGAGTACGGAGCACGGCTGTGGTGACTCTATGGTGGAGTACGGAGCATGGCTGTGGTGACTCTATGGTGGAGTACGGAGCAGGGCTGTGGTGACTCTATGGTGGAGTATGGAGCACGGCTGTGGTGACTCTATGGTGGAGTACGGAGCACGGCTGTGGTGACTCTCGGGTCGAGTATGGAGCACGGCTGTGGTGACTCTATGGTGGAGTATGGAGCACGACTGTGGTGACTCTATGGTGGAGTATGGAGCACGGCTGTGGTGACTCTATGGTGGAGTATGGAGCACGACTGTGGTGACTCTATGGTGGAGTATGGAGTACGGCTGTGGTGACTCTATGGTGGAGTATGGAGCACGGCTGTGGTGACTCTATGGTGGAGTACGGAGCACGGCTGTGGTGACTCTCGGGTCGAGTATGGAGCACGGCTGTGGTGACTCTATGGTGGAGTATGGAGCACGGCTGTGGTGACTCTATGGTGGAGTATGGAGCACGACTGTGGTGACTCTATGGTGGAGTATGGAGCACGGCTGTGGTGACTCTATGGTGGAGTATGGAGCACGGCTGTGGTGACTCTATGGTGGAGTACGGAGCACGGCTGTGGTGACTCTCGGGTCGAGTATGGAGCACGGCTGTGGTGACTCTATGGTGGAGTATGGAGCACGGCTGTGGTGACTCTATGGTGGAGTACGGAGCACGGCTGTGGTGACTCTCGGGTCGAGTATGGAGCACGGCTGTGGTGACTCTATGGTCGAGTATGGAGCACGGCTGTGGTGACTCTATGGTGGAGTATGGAGCACGGCTGTGGTGACTCTATGGTGGAGTATGGAGCACGGCTGTGGTGACTCTCGGGTCGAGTATGGAGCACGGCTGTGGTGACTCTATGGTGGAGTATGGAGTACGGCTGTGGTGACTCTATGGTTGAGTATGGAGCACGGCTGTGGTGACTCTATGGTCGAGTATGGAGCACGGCTGTGATGACTCTCGGGTCGAGTATGGAGCACGGCTGTGGTGACTATGGTCTTGTACAGAGTACGCCTGTGATGTGGGACAGGTCCAGACACTGTGGCTTGTCATGTTCGCCTACAGATGCTGCCTACATGCATCACAGATGTTACTCCCCCGTACACATATATAGCATGTCAACCACAGATTGCTCCCATAATGCATTGTTTTATTTCAATAAATATGATGAAGACAGTCAGTGATTGATTTGGTTTAAGATTCATCAACCTCAATTTTGTTCTTGCCCTCAATCTTTTTTTTCTGATTCTAATTTCTGATTTAATCAGATGACTCAATGTTTTCAATCAGATGATTCAATACCCCAGTGATAAATGATGGTAACCTTTTCACTAATAATTAATTCAGTTTAACCTTTTATTTTCCAGTCATTTTTTTGGCTAAATCATGAAATGTTAAATAAAATATTTTTTTGGTTACATGTCGACCTAACTGCGAAAAAAAAATCCCACATTGCTGTCGGGAGAAAGCCTTTGAGAATGTAATCAAATTATACGAAAAAGCAATTACTTCATAAGCACAAACGAAAATCTCCTTAAAAGGGGCTTTGACCTGATCAATGCTGAACTTTAAAAGCCACAGACTGTATTATTATTTTTTTGTTTTATTCATTTCTCATCATGACCTAGTAATAAAACTTATATTACCAAACATCTGAGGTGTTTTTTTTCTTCCTCAAAATTAGCTTTCTGTCAGATCTCAGCCAAGCTATAACTGAATCTGTGTCATGGCCGCCGGCACTGTGTTGTCCGTGGGAGACAATGCGTATTATACCCATTGTAATCTGACATAAGTATTGCTCTCAGCCTCACATTCATCCTTATCTTAAAACACGTCTCCTGCAGACTCATTTGCTTGATGAAACTTAATCACATCTGCCAACTTCAATAGACGCAGACTGTGTGAGCAATGCTGAGAAGAACTAAAGAGAACATTTATGACATCTCGATGTTTTAATCATTTAGTATTAAAAACATAAACAATAAATCTTGTTTTTTGTTTTGCTCTTATGAGAGTTTGGATAAACCTTAAAACTAGCTGCTGGTAACCGCAGAGTGTATAAACAACAAAACACTTCCATTTGCAGTTTAATTCAATTAGCTTTAGACTTTGTTTTGTGAAATGGTTAATGTGTTGTGTTGAGCATGTTTTAAGGGTTCTTTTCTTCATGGCCACTCTTGAACAAACCACAAGGTGCATGATAAACCATAATACTTTCATCAAGCGCAATGTTACGGGCATTGAACTGAGCATGCTCACGGTCATTTTACTCCTGGCGAACTCTTCAAAACCAGACAATGCTATTCTGGGGGTAATTTGGAAGTCTCTCAGTCTTGCAGAATTTCAGTAATCAATCTCAGATGGGAATCTATCCTAGCAGGAAGTTTGAAGATCCTCAGCGGTGATCTAACACGGTTAACTACAGTTAACATGGTTAAGTGGGCAGAAGCCGAGAGCAAAGCTTTAAATCTTAACCAAACTATCAAATCATCATGATCAAAAAGCCTTTAATAGATAATTCAACTGTTAGGTTTTTCACTTTTTTCATTTTGTACGTTTTGAGGCAGATAAACAAAACAACATATTTCTTATTCTAGGGATGAGGCACAACTTTTTGTCAGTTAATATTCTCACATCAACTAATGAAAATCAGGATATTTATAGTGATAGTGACCACAGCCTTGAAAAGATCAGTTTAATCAGGATGAAGAATTAGCGAGATTGACCACATGAGGTCAAACAATATCATAGATAGCCTTGATGAACCAATATGACTGGATAACTTTTAACATGAAAGCAGACCCCATTATCCAGATGTGGTGGCCCTGGTGACTTGGGGGCTGGTGACGGGGCTGGTGACTTGGGGGCTGGTGACGGGGCCACCCAAGGCTCAGTCATCTCAACTGAATACTGCTTCGGGAAAGAGAAGGTCATTCAACAATGTCATCACAAACATCACACAAGGACCTTGAGGCATCAGTCTGTCTACAATGCTCTGCATAATTATTAGCTTTCCAGTATTGATATTGGCTAATGTCAAATGTAACCTTATGAATCACTTTGAGATAATTTGATGCTGATCTTTGTATTGATAATTTTGTTTTTTTGTTTTAAAACTTGCTCTGTTTTTTTTTTATGATGACGGTAATTGACATGCATGCATGAAGTTTCCTGCCACATGTCCATTTCCAATCTCTCATGACGCTATTGAAACCTTAATTATTGATCGATTACATGTTGCAATTTACTTCTAACAAACAATCAATCAATTTCAATAATACAATTGCAACTCCTCATGTTTATGCTCAGCATTTGTTTGGAGGTCAGCAAATAGCTAGTCAATTTCCTGTGTCACTTTCGGATGCATGAATCAGAAGCCAATACATTAAGTCACACCTTCCTTGCCCTCAGGTGTGCCAATTATCAAAGATCACCTCCCTCTTAAATTAACGCTTAATAAAACCTGTTTCTCCCACTCACCATGTGCTTTATCATTCAAATATATATATATCAGTTTATTTAATATTTAGCTGGTTTAACATTTGTTACCAGATCAAAGAATCCTGTAAATAAATCTTCATCATCAGCACCTGTTGGTGGAAAAAGTTGCATAATAATCAAAATGATAACTTTACTAACAAACACATGTAACCGTTTGGTATAACAGTGTTAACATTGATTGAGAGATCAAAGTTTGCAGTAAGTAAATCTTCCTCGTGATGAGGAGTGGATTAGTGTCCGAGATGCTGAGGAAAGATGGGCCTGTGCAGTTAGGGTTGTTGGTGATGTTGTGTTGTGTACACATTTATGTTTACGCAGGAATTTGCTAATTACTTGAGAACATCTGCCTTCTCTCTCACTGTCAAGCTTGACACCTGGTGAAATATATGCACCCGCACACATGCAAACGCACGTCCCGAAAACCACAACATTATCTTAGCAAACCGCTATACCATCTAACATTCTGGTTAACATGGTAAAGTTACTCACGTACAGCGTCTTTCAACACTTGAATAAAGCATACATTTCATGTTTTATGCAATTTGAACATAAGCTTGATAATCAGATTTTTTTTTTCCTGCTGTAAAATTTATGGCCTGATTTCATTGTTTCTGCACTTCATTAATAAGACATGATGATACGCATTGAACATTTGACAATAATCACGATCATGTAATGTCATGTTTGTAGCAGAACAGTAATCATGCTCATCATGTTGATACATAAATAAAAATACAATGTATATGATCTCCTCAAGTATGTTAAGTAACATTATGTACATCATGTTTACTAATATTTTCCAATTCATCGTGCATTAAGCATGTAAATAAGACCATCATGAGCAGACACAGCCTGCTATAGTGCAATATAATTCAATATTATTATTTAAATATTTTTCAAAATTAGAGCCAAAAAATCCTTCAAATAAAATAAATGGCATGTTATTGTGTTATACAATATGCATCAGCAGCAGAACTTGATCATGTTGATTATGAGTCGAGATGCGACTGTGAACAGTGACTGTGAACATCGCAGGACACGAACATCATGAAAGAATGATAGAATAAAGACTTGCTTTCACAGCGAGAAGTCTCCGGACAGACAAAATGGCATGTCTTGTGTCCCGGGGAGAGAAATAATATAAAGATCTATGTACTTCCATGCTGCTTAGCATACTTGGGGGCTTTATTTTACACTGAAAACACTCAGTGAATGCTCATGTTATTAACAAGATATATAAATCAAAAAAATACTTGTTTATAATAATTATGATTTACAATCAAGATGGCTGAATTTGAGAAAAATAACACCAATTTATCTAACAGTTTCTTTCAGCACATCTCCATGTGTTCTGGCACAAAGGAGTAAGATTTGACAATTTGGCGTGTGTGACCCCCTCTTCCCTTTGACCCCAGAGCATGCAGACAAGTAATAGCATCCCCAAAATCAACCCCCTCCAAGATTCACCCTTTGACTACATCCTCCCCATAATTTATTCAAATGGTGATGTTTCATTTAAATGTTAAACATACAAAACTATGACAAGCATATTTCCAGATAAACATTTTTCTATTTTGCATAAAGAAATTCTTGTATAAAGTGTATATTTTTGTCATACTTTTGATTATATTTCACATATTTTAAATCACAGAGGGGGTGTTCATTTCTAAGACGGCTTCAATATCCGACATTTATCTTTCACCCTCAAGTTAGACCCACAGGCCTGCCAAGTGCACCTCTCTGATGTGATGATACCAGAGATATGATTAATATACCCTGAGCCTGCCTGGAATAAATCCCTTATCACCGGAAATCAGCATACGGCACAGGTCTAGCATGAAAGTACACTCATACATGTATATACTATCAAGCTTACTGTTGCTTTGTTAACATTATCTGACATACTTATGATTATTTATGGCATATGTCTGACTCAAATATCAAACTTGACATTTTTTTATCATAGCACTATGATAACAATATAGACCATCATATTCTATTCACCTCTGCCCTCTCCTCTCGCAAAATTCAAATATTATTCATGTGTAACAGACGCCCGCCCAAAATCGTGAATGTGTCATCGCCCCAAATCGTCCACCTGGCCTCAATTACTTGATTACTTTGCTGACATACACTTCCCGTTATCAATGCTGATAAGCCGATGCTGAATGATTTACTGATAACTATCTAAATATATATAAAAAACAGGTTTTCCTGTTTTCAATTTTTACCTCTTAAAGTTGAAATCTAAAGGTGACTTTATGGAACTGTTAAAAAGTGAAACAAATATTTCATCTTTCTTGATGTCTGCTTGTTTTTCTACTTTACCCTAACAACCTTACATATTAATTCTGATAGTTACACTTCTTAGATTTGTGAGTTTTAGGTTTAATGTAATGCTAAAAGTTGGTATGCCATTAAGGTGTGTATTGATCTCCCATTCACACCCAAAATGATATCATAAAATATTTTTAGAATTATCTATATTTTTGCAGCTTAAACACGATTATACCTAATTAATATTAAGTTAATCTGTGACAACTTTAATCTTATAACAAGTTCATCTGACCTAAATCCTGACATCATTGTTTACACTCCCATGGTCCAGTTTGGTCTTTATTTACACTAAATACCAGGTGAAGTCTCTCTAACTGTTTAAAGTTCTGGGATTCGGTTAATGCGAACTGCTGGGCGGTCACTTCAAAAACAGCGTGCACGTCTAAAAGTTAATACAAAGTTACTCAAACTTTAATACAATGTACTCACGTATTTTCACAGCTTTCGCATTAAGAACCTCCACCCGTTTTCCAACATCTTTAACCCGGTTCTTCAACTGGGTCGTCTTCTGGACCACGTTTTGACATTCTTGAGCAATCTCTGAGAAGATTTCGTCCGCCTTTTTGGCGACGGATGCGAGTTGTTGAATACATCCCACAAGAGTGTTATTTGAGATTATATCTAAATCAAACTTATATTCTGCCCCAACTGGTTTCCGACTAAGCCGTATTGGGTCTACTATTCTTTTGGCAAACGGCATTTTTGGCAGTCGGCGCCGCTAAATAGGTAAATTATCCTCCCATCTCGGACGGTAAAATCCAAACCTCCTTGCCCGTCGCCATTTTCCATGTGTATTGCGGTGTGCGCTGTTGTTTCTGCCAACCACACCCCTCCGAGCTGGATTCCGGGATTTTTCTATCTCAGTTTACAGCATAAAATTTTGGAATTGGCAATCATTGTTTTGCACCGATATAGTTTACATTAGATATGTTTTGTGTGTGTGCACTGTTTGAATATACACTCGTCTGTTTTTTACGAGAAATCAGCATGAACATTTGACGGAGAAAGATTTACCTGAGCAGGGGATGAGCATAAACTAGAACGGCCATTTACCTTTCCCACCACTGCTTGCCGCTAGGTGTCAGGACATCATCTACAATTTTTGCTCTTAGAGTGAAACTGAGAGGGGTTACTTTTTATTTCATATTTAGTGCCGACAATTGAATGCTTAATAAATATTATCAGATATTAGTTGGTCATTGCGAACGAATTGTTAAATACTGCGGCAAGGGCGAGCGGGAGTGGGAATGAGATATGTGAATTGAGCCTAAAGGAATTTCAGTTTCAGGCCCCCAACTCACATCAGGGCCCTTAAAGCTTAAAACGGGTCATAAGGGACGGTAACATTTAAGTCCAAACAGCAAAAGATTCAAATTGGATTATATTGCTCTCAGAATCGGCCCACAAATAAAATAAGTTTCATTACAGAGATATTAACATTTTAATTCAATTCATAACAGGGATACCCCATTAAGGTCACGCAAGTCGCTTCAAGTTATCTGCATCTCTGAGCTCCAGATCTCTCTCAAATTAAGAGACCTGAGAGAGATATATCGGGTCACTGTTTAACCCTGAGAGCAATAATGGCATTACTTAGCTCTCAGTTTGAACATATTGCTTGGACTGCAACAAACAAAATGAACTGTAATGTTCGACATTCTGAATTTCTGTTTTATCACATCGCTGGACACATCATGTGTTAGTAGGTTTATGAAAAAAATACGATAGATAACAGCACCAAAGAATATAGGTACTGGTCGTCAGTGTAGCAGATATCATGATCACTGGAGTCCTCATTTGCAAACTGTTTAGTTTGTAGTGCCACCTAGTGCTAGTTTAGCTCTCCAACGCAAACCGCCAGCCAGATGGCAGCAGAGGAATGGAAGCAACTTGTACAAATTATAACATTGTAAAATGTTGATAAATTACAACAGGAAGATTGCTAATTTAAGGGATATATTAGAATGGAATATTCTCCCCAAAAACTGAATCTATTAAGCATTCTTATGATTAACTATGAAGTTTTATCTTTTTGTACCTGGGATAGAATATGGTAAAACTAGTAGGCAACATTCAAATATTTTGTCAATATCAAAATAATAATGATATAATGATGCCTTTTATTGACCTAAACTATTCAATTAATGATGTGTTTAAGATCACTGCCAGTGTTGTACAAATGTGGCAGAGTGTGTATTTCAAAAGTTAATTTAATGTATTATTTCCATTTATTACCACCATGCAGCACAAAGACAAATACCCACCACTTGTCTCAAGACTATGGCACTACGCAATAGCTGAAACACTAAAAACTCTTGAAAAACCAACAAAAATACATATCTTTTTGAAAATAATGATCTTCTCAATAGCCTTTCATCTAAGTGTGATTATGTTTATTTGTCATTTAACATCAAACGTAATTCCTCTGGACCATCCCGTGTATACGCATTTTACCACCAGGTGGCAGAATGGAGAACTGTCTATATAATGATACATTTTGCAGTTATCCTCCACCTCTTGGTGATTTTGAAAGATATATATTTACAGAGATTCTATGGAGTCAAATTGTCCAATTTTCTGGAGCTTAATTGATTTTGATAATATCTGATGTGATTGTTTGTTTTGTCTTCTTCCTCTGGAACACATTAGAAATAGTTAGATTATACCTTCTCGCTGACACCAGGTGGCACACCAAGCATGCTGCTTTGAATGCCAGGTGAATTATCCCAAAGTATCATGAAAATAGTATTGTACTCTTTTGAAATCAAGGCCTCAAACTCCACCAAAAGGCGACGTGGTAAACCTATCACTGTAAAAAGTTTGCATGTGCCTCTGGTAGACAGCTGCAGAGTGTCAAGGATTTTAATTACTTGAAGAAAGTATTCTATTTAATGATTTAAATTGAATATTACTAAGCATTAAACATCCTTTAATATCCTCTCTTTGCGTGTAATGTCGATATTTCTTGTTGAAGGGTGTGTTGCAAAATATTTAAAGATGTGATTGTATTTCATGCACTCCATTCTGTTCCGAGCGCTCTATTTCATAAGATAGACTATATATTACATTGGGAAAACAATTCCTTGGTTTCTATTTCATTGGAAAACTGAAAGAAACATTTCAGTAAAAGAAATATGATTATCAAACTTGGACCTTTTGGAGTAGATATTAAATATTGTAGAAACATTAAAAAAATTATATGTTATAAAAGCAATGATGAATCAACATTTCTGTTGGAATTGGCTTTCCCTGTTGGAATAAGCTCACTATTCAGTAATGCACAAATCTCAGAGACTTGGTGATATTCCTTATCCTATGACATATATTGTCTATCCAACATTAGGTTTAATATTGCCTCGATGATAATTCTCTACGAATTCTGTCCTCTGGGTGTTGGCGTGTGGCCGAGATGAGTAAACTTCTCAGCTTATTTGGAAACTAGTGTTCATATTTGACACCAGGTGGAGCCTCTAGATTTGCGGAGTAACTTTTGTCAGAAACAAGAAGCTGTATTTTCCCGATGTACAACACTAACAGGGACGTAACATTTCACCATATCTGTTTCTAGAATTGTTATTAAAACAGAGCAAACACTCATTAAACTGAAGCGATGCACGAAAACCAATGCACCACTCAGAGCAATATTAGTCCACTTTGTGGGAATTCAAACCTATCAGAAGGAATTTTAGATCTTTCATCGCATGCATTTGTGCAGAGATATTTGTATTAAATGTCTCTGATTTGTGGAAAGTAAGGTGGCTTTTGGTAACTTGTAAATAAATAGATTAGTCTGGAGACGTAAGGTGTCCTTTTTTAATGTGATCAATTGAATTTGGTTTGAGTGTGATAAAAACAAAATATGCGCTTCTGATCGGCATAAGACAAAAAAAGAATAAATAAAAAATGTACACACGGCCTGTCACGCAACTGTTTCTCAGCCATCTCATGGAGTAATTAAGATTTCCTTTCTCTATGGCCATCTACAGTCCAAGCCTACTTTGTTGATCCAGAAAATATCCTTATATTAGAAGATATCTGGAAACATTTGGCGATAATATGAATTGACAAAAAAACGTATTCGAAAACAAGGCTACTGTAAAGTCCATTTGTGTCATAAGTTTGCCAATGTAACCTTACCTAGAGTCCTGGAAATTGGACCGAGATTCTGTATCCAAATAAACACAGAGATTTGGAATCGATTCATTTATTTTAAAGATAACAAGAACCGCATGTTATTATAGTTTAAAGAACATTGTAGAATGAAAGGTAACATTCAAATTGTATTATACATACATACTGCAACTGTTTTATACAACAAATATCAAGCGATATTATGCAATATTTATATTATTACATTACTAATGTATACCAAGGAGAGATTGTCTATCAATTGTAAATATACTTTATTATACGTATTACTTTAAACTATATGGCCTTATAATCATTTCATTGCCCAATTTTCTAAGACAGCAATAATGCCTTGTATGTTTATTTGTTTATTTTTTTCATGATCACATTTCTATTATATTAGCCAATTTGGGTGAACTCCAGCTTGATCTTACTCCATATGTATAAAATGATAATCAACATTATTAGCACAGCTTCGGTTATATCAGATTAGGGATATAAGTCTGCCATTGGGACACAATGCACTGCTCAGAAAAATGGTTGAGATATATATGTATGTACACGTATGACAAAAATACAGATTAATTGATAAATAGACGCATTTTCTACCATGCTTTACCATTAAGTCCAAGGCCATGGGCCGTGGCACAGGTATTACCAGTTCCTCTGTGGAGATCTATTGCCATGCATGTCGATATTGAATTGATGTTACAATTTCTGATATGAGTCGAAGCCAGTACTTGAAGGGTTAATCTGTTTTCCTTGGAAAATGTAACGGATCACATGTCAAGGAGCAACAACATGACAATGCAGTGTAATATCCAGGTCTCGTCATGAAATACGTCAAATAATGTTAAAAGTAACCTAAAACACCAAACACAACAAACCAGGAATTGACCTAAAGCCTGCCTGAATTTGTCCCAGTTTTATGTTGTATATTTTCCATAGGATTACAGAATTCAATATTGTCACACTTCTCATTCTGCCAACTGTTCAATAACACTCATATCCAAAATCTCGTTCCCAACCTAGACACTAATAACTGTCATGAATTATATATTTGGACCAGGATAGTCTATTCCCAACCTAGATCATGATAAGAACACGAATCCAGACGGAATCTGGTCTACCGTATTCCATGAATGACGTTATTGATCGTGGTGCCACCTAGTGTCCGCTTAAAGAAAGCGTTCTCTATGGTTGTGGGGCTGATGTTCTTGAGGTAGGGCAGGGTGAGCAGCATCTTGCCGAACCTGGCCGGGTTGTGGGGGTGAGTCTGACTCACATAGTGAGCCAGGGCCAGCTGAGATTGGTCCTGGAGACCTTCTACTTGCCGCTTACACACCAAATCTCGCCGACAGTCTAATGTGATAAAAAACGAGAATCACGTTGTAGAATCTTACAAGAGAATGTTAGCTTGAGGGAATTATCTATGGACAGAGTAGAGTTCTGAAAGGGACACGAGAATGTTATAAAATTGAGGTATCATTAGTATAATATCAGCAAACATGTCATGCAATAAGGGAATATCAAAGGGTTATGAAATATAAAGGCTTCATTGATACCAAATATGGATTAATTTGAATGACACTCAACAAGGATATACTAGAATGACACTCAACAAGGATATACTAGAATGACAATCAATAAAGGCATAATAGAAGGACAATCGATAAGGGCACAGTAGAATGGCAATCAATAAGGGCACAGTAGAATGAAAACCATTAAGGGCACAGTAGAATGACAATCAATATTGGCACAGTAGAATGACAATCAATAATGGCATAGTAGAATCACAATCAATAAGGGCATAGTAGAATCACAATCAATAAGGTCACAGTAAAATGACAATCGATAAGGGTATAGTAGAATCACAATCAATATGGGCACAGTAGAATGACAATCGATAAGTGCACAGTAGAATGACAATCAATAAGGGCACAGTAGAATGATAATCGATAAGGGCACAGTAGAATGACAATCAATAAGGGCACAGTAGAATCACAATCAATAAGGGCACAGTAGAATGACAATCAATAAGGGCATAGTAAAATGACAACCAATATGGGCATAGTAGAATGACAACCAATAAGGGCACAGTAGAATGACAACCAATAAGGGCACAGTAGAATGACAATCGATAAAGGCACAGTAGAATGACAATCAATAAGGGCACAGTAGAATGACAATCAATAAGGGCACAGTAGAATGACAATCAATAAGGGCACAGTAGAATGACAATCAATAAGGGCATAGTAGAATGACAATCAATAAGGGCACAGTAGAATGATAATCGATAAGGGCACAGTAGAATGACAATCAATAAGGGCACAGTAGAATGACAATCAATAAGGGCACAGTAGAATGACAATCAATAAGGGCATAGTAGAATGATAATCAATAAGGGCACAGTAGAATGACAATCAATAAGGGCACAGTAGAATGACAATCAATAAGGGCATAGTAGAATGACAATCAATAAGGGCATAGTAGAATGACAATCAATAAGGGCACAGTAGAATGACAATCAATAAGGGCACAGTAGAATGATAATCGATAAGGGCACAGTAGAATGACAATCAATAAGGGCACAGTAGAATGACAATCAATAAGGGCATAGTAGAATGACAATCAATAAGGGCATAGTAGAATGACAATCAATAAGGGCACAGTAGAATGACAATCAATAAGGGCACAGTAGAATGATAATCGATAAGGGCACAGTAGAATGACAATCAATAAGGGCACAGTAGAATGACAATCGATAAGGGCACAGTAGAATGACAATCAATAAGGGCATAGTAGAATGATAATCAATAAGGGCACAGTAGAATGACAATCAATAAGGGCATAGTAGAATGATAATCGATAAGGGCACAGTATAATGATAATCGATAAGGGCACAGTAGAATGATAATCGATAAGGGCATAGTGAAATATTACAGAATATTAGGACATAGTTGAGCATCATCCAGTAGTTATACTAAGAGTAGTAGTAAGGCGGGGACCTTGTTTGAGGACGACGACCGTTTCCAGGAAGGCGAGCTCTGTGACGTCAGCATTGAGGGATTGACAGGCGACAATAATACCGTGGATCTTCTGCAGGTTATCCCGATCCTACAACAATATTACAGGAAAGATACAACTCAGACCTCAAAGTTTCATATTTCTGGCCACCATATAAAATTTCAACCTTTTAATATGTTAAAGGGAAAATATAAACAGAGAAAATATCAAGTGGCCTTGTGGAAGCCAAGCCCAGATATGTGGCGGAAGTTTTATGTTTATATTATATTATATATGATTATATTTGCATTTGTACCAGATAATATAATTTCCATTTAAATTTATAAACATATCAAATAATTTTACAGTAAAAAAAGAATTTGAATTTGAAAGCAAAGAACTATGCTGCCCCTTGCTTTTAGTGATGCTTGTGAAGCCTGGAAATGCCTGAAAATTACTATGAAATTATGATTTTTGGTATTATCCAGCTTCACATATTGAAAACAGTTAAAGTGGCAAAATTAACGTTTCCATTATGTTGGCTGACAAAATTACTTCCACGTCACTTTTCCCCAGAATCCACAACTTCAGGCTATATTGAGAGTGATTTAGCGAGGCACTGGGTATCTATACAAATGAGAGAACATTCACTGTTTTCAACCTGAAATCCTCACGGGATATACAGGATTCATATCATGATAATACTACATCCCTAGGGACCCGTGCCAGAGTCCTTGTAAAATTGTGAATGGGTGGTTTTCCATATCAAGAACCATGTCAAGCTATGACAATTCAATGAGGCAGCGCTATATCTTCTACAGGTAGGCTTCATCACGAAATGACAGGAATAGTGTTGAAAGTGTCCAAACAAACATAGTACATCATAGTACAAGTTTGACGGGCAGAAAGGCAGAATGAATTTTTCCCATGTGACTATTAATTGTTTACCTCATGAAGATGCTTGCCATATATGCATTACCATGGATACCACCTCAATAGTGATAACAAAACACTCACCACAGTCTCCAGCTGTACCCCACTCGTATAGAGCCTCAAATAAATGCATCACCATAGGCACGATACCACCTCAATATTAATAACAAAACACTCACCACTCGTATAGAGCCTCAAATAAATGCATCACCATAGGCACGATACCACCTCAATAGTGATAACAGAACACTCACCACTCGTATAGAGCCTCAAATAAATGCATCACCATAGGCACGATACCACCTCAATATTGATGAAAAAACACTCACCACAGTCTCCAGCTGTACCCCACTCGTATAGAGCCTCAAATAAATGCATCACCATATGCATGATACCACCTCAATATTGATAACAAAACACTCACCACTCGTATAGAGCCTCGAATAAATGCATCACTATAGGCACGATACCACCTCAATATTGATAACAAAACACTCACCACAGTCTCCAGCTGTACCCCACTCGTATAGAGCCTCAAATAAATGCATCACCATAGGCACGATACCACCTCAATATTGATAAGAAAACACTCACCACTCGTATAGAGCCTCAAATAAATGCATCACCATAGGCACGATACCACCTCAATATTAATAACAAAACACTCACCACAGTTTCCAGCTGTACCCCACTCGTATAGAGCCTCAAATAAATGCATCACCATAGGCACGATACCACCTCAATATTGATAACAGAACACTCACCACTCGTATAGAGCCTCAAATAAATGCATCACCATAGGCACGATACCACCTCAATATTAATAACAAAACACTCACCACAGTTTCCAGCTGTACCCCACTCGTATAGAGCCTCAAATAAA
This sequence comes from Amphiduros pacificus, assembly GCA_949316495.1. NCBI lineage: Eukaryota > Metazoa > Annelida > Polychaeta > Phyllodocida > Hesionidae > Amphiduros > Amphiduros pacificus. The sequence goes on along the minus strand of OX439007.1, from coordinate 6,908,348 downwards.
TGCATCACCATGATACCACCTCAATATTGATAGCAAAACATTCACCACAGTTTCCAGCTGTACCCCACTCGTATAGAGCCTCAAATAAATGCATCACCATATTCATGATACCACCTCAATATTGATAACAAAACACTCACCACAGTTTCCAGCTGTACCCCACTCGTATAGAGCCTCAAATAAATGCATCACCATAGGCACGATACCACCTCAATATTGATAACAAAACACTCACCACAGTCTCCAGCTGTACCCCACTCGTATAGAGCCTCAAATAAATGCATCACCATAGGCACGATACCACCTCAATATTGATAACAAAACACTCACCACAGTCTCCAGCTGTACCCCACTCGTATAGAGCCTCAAATAAATGCATCACCATAGGTATGATACCACCTCAATATTGATAACAAAACACTCACCACAGTCTCCAGCTGTACCCCACTCGTATAGAGCCTCAAATAAATGCATCACCATAGGCATGATACCACCTCAATATTGATGACAAAACACTCACCACAGTCTCCAGCTGTACCCTACTCGTATAGAGCCTCAAATAAATGCATCACCATAGGCGTGATACCACCTCAATAGTGATAACAAAACACTCACCACAGTTTCCAGCTGTACCCCACTCGTATAGAGCCTCAAGACAAGAACTCCCACGTCTAAAGGCCAGTAGGCGGCGTTCAGTAGGAATAACTCACTCCACGTCTCCTCCAGTAGTGCCACCTAGAGGATATTAAATTAAGTATTTTTTTAAAATACATTTTTTGATTGAATAGTATCAGGTAAAATAATGTATTCACATTCATGTGATCTTTAAAATGATCAACAAAAAGACCTATTGGAGCCACCCCAAATTCAACACACTTACCTGGTCAGCCGGATCCAAAGACAAGTAGAAATGGTTGATGCGCATGCGTTTGATAGCATGGAATAAAATTTGAGCAGTGACTTCCTGCAGCAGATCTGCCAGATGATTTGTATGTAAGACTTGGGGCTCAGGAACTGCTGAAAATATGGAAAATGCCACTTAATATTAGTTTTTGTTATTCTAATGTAAGTGTAGCCCATAAATACTGTTTATATTGTTTATAGTTAAAGTCTATTTCACCAAATGAAACTCACTTATTTGATTTTCCAATATGGTTAATTAACTTACCTCTTTGTTTGGGAGTTTCGGCGTCTGTTACAGCTGGCAGTGCCCTGTGAGGGACTACTTTTCTGAACGCACTTCTTTCCTGGGTGTTAAGGTTGTGATGTAGAGGGCGCGGAAGGGCAGCATAATGCACGTCACATCTTAGGGCCGGGTTCCATATCTGCACTGCCCCGAATGGAGGCATGTGATTGGCTGGCAGGAGAGCCCGAGTCGATGCTGATTGGCTTATAGTGTATGACGTAGTAGATGGAGTGCTTGATGACGTGGAAGATGATCGGTGCTTCGTTCCTTTGTTTTTTCTAGGCCCTCTCTCTTCTTGTACCGCTGTATCAAAGAAATATAGAGACACTTCCTGTTTGTACAGCTTTTGCATTTAATTTTTTTCCAACTTATATCTCCAAATTTATTTGCTAAAATAACACATGCAAAATGAAATATCAATTTCAATTTTCAATCAGAGTAAATAACTGAAGCACTACCATTTTTGTTCATGCTGACGTCAAAGCATTTCTTCAGCCGGCAATGAGGACACCAGTTTCTCCTGGCCTTGTCTATAATACAGTTGCCCTGGCCTGAAAACAACACGCATGTGAGAATCATTGCTTTCCTTCATATTGGTCAATTTCAGCCTCATACAATAGAATCATAATGACCTAGTTTTACTTGGTAATTCTACTATATTGTGATGATAAAATATTTAGATGTGGATCTATTGGGGTTGTGTGGGGTGCTTCTCGGCATAACATCGGCAGTTATGACAGTGGATCAATCTTCTCACCACTTCTTCTGGCAACCTCAGGTCATGACCTGTGATCAGATGTCTAACCAAGACACTAACCAATAAGAATCTGTATGAATAGTCATTTATTCTGTCACCAATCAGTTCAGAGCTAGATTGTTATGAATAATCATGACTTGTTGTTGTAGATCCTGTGCAGCAGGGACTGATATGATAGAGAAATCCTGTTTTATTTTTGAGGGTTGTGGGGTTCATCTTTTTTCCAAAATGCAAACCCTGATGTATTTTGTCATAATGAAGTTTAAAATTAACGTAATTATTTATAATTATATATGTATGGATATTGCCCGTGCTCAATTATTCATAGGTTTATAAAAAAAATCACATTTCTTTTAATATTTAGTCTTTGAGATGATCATATGATTTGACCTTGGAGGCCGAATGTATTATGTTGACAGACAATTACGACGAATAACATTTTAAGTGAATATCACTTTAATATATCTAGGTAAGGACTTTAAAAGGGAACGCTTGGTTGAAAAAAATCTGGGAAGGCCGATTGCGGGCCCGGAATTCCGGGTCTCCATTTTGCCCGATTGACGACCTCCATCTCGTTTTCTTTTCCCCATTAAAAAGTACACACCGGAAGTGTACAAATTTACCGGAACCAGAACTGTACAACTCCTCTATGTCTAATCATTGATAATAGAGATTAGCAGGGGGCCTATTGGAAACAAAATACCAGAAGTGCGCAAGTGCACAAACAATGGAAGTGCACAAAACTCTCTCTGAAACCCAATCATAAAAAAACACCAGATGGCAACCCGCATTCACAATAATAAACAAGAAAACAATGAAAAAGAAAGTGTACCTATACAGGTGTAGACCATTTTCCTGCGGATACTTCTCTTGAAGAAGCAACTGCAGCCGTCACAGCAGAAGACGCCGTAGTGCTTGCCGTAGCTCTTGTCCCCGCAGACCTCGCACGGCACGGGAACCGGAAGTGTGCGGCCTGTAATATAGGTCACATGCTCTGGAAACCGGTCATATGCACAATTACTCATATACATCTTATGTTGGTGTGCATTTTATTCAAAGTTTAGTCATTGTGTTTTTTGTGTGTTATTATGCTACAATTTTTTACAAAGCTAAGTTTAACATGAAAAGCCAATTAGAATATTTTAAACGTGTCAGAGTAAATCAAAGTAGTTACAATATTCGGACTGAGCTGAGAGCGACGCTGACAGCATAAAACCTACACAATCGATGGTTATGGTCAATTATCATGAAGACCTGATTAACCCCAATACTAAAAATACACCGGGTGTGGTAAACATTTTAGTCAAGGATAAATATGTCCTCCAAGAGTTCCTGTCTATATGCAGTGAGGCGCATCGGCACCGGAAATGTTTTGCCCTTGCAGGTTTTATAGACTTGCACAAATCTCTAAGATTTCTGGGCATAAGATATCATAACTCACGGGTTTCTGAGCAAAGAGATCTTAGAAGATTTCTAAGCAAAGAGATATAAACGGGTGTCTGAGCAAAAAGATCTTCACAGGTCTCTTAGCAAAGAGATCTTCACGGGTTTCTGAGCAAAGAGATCTTCACGGGTTTCTGAGCAAAGAGATCTTCACAGATTTCTGAGCAAAGAGATCTTCACAGGTTTCTGAGCAAAGAGATCTTCACAGGTTTCTGAGCAAAGAGATCTTCACGGGTTTCTGAGCAAAGCGATCTTCACAAGTCTCTGAGCAAAGAGATCTTCACGGGTTTCTGAGCAAAGAGATCTTAACGGGTTTCTGAGCAAAGAGATCTGCACAGGTTTCTGAGCAAAGATATCTTAGCGGGTTTCTGAGCAAAGAGATCTGAACGGGTTTCTGAGCAAAGAGATCTGCACAGGTTTCTGAGCAAAGATATCTTAGTGGGTTTCTGAGCAAAGAGATCTTAACGGGTTTCTGAGCAAAGAGATCTTAATGGGTTTTTGGGCTCATAGACTAACACAAATTCTTTGGCTCAAAGATCTGCGCAAGTTTCTGAGCAAAGAAACCTGGATAGACTCCTTTGCAAAAGATCTACAAAGGTGTTTGAGCAAAAACATCTCCACTAGTTTCTGAGCAAAGAAATCCACATTGATTTCTGAACGAAGAAATCTACATGGAATTGTAAGCACAGAGATCTACTTTGGTTCCTTAGTAAAACGGTATTCATAGCTTTTTGCGCAAAGATATCTTCACAAGTTTCTGAGCAAAACAAATGTCTGCACATATGCAAGATCAAAACAGATTTGTGAGCTCATAAATCATAAAAAAATCTGAGTTTGATTTAAACATCCTCACACACACACAAACAAAAACAATAGTGGAAAAATGACAAAAATCACGTGTGGTGAGGGAAAATACCAAATATTGAGCGGAAAGTCTTTAATATGGAGCCAGCGTAGGGATTAAAATGTTCAATAGGGGAGAGCGTTGAATGTATTCGCAGCTATTGTGGTACGGTTCAAATCATTTGTGATTAACAAAGATGACCGATGAAGACTGCAGTTCATTGAGAAAAGCTGAGACATAGGTACCTACACAAATGTCTTAGTATCTTGCAGATTTCCACATAGATTGGTGCCTTTCTGTAGTTCATATTCCTGATGTCAGATTTCTCTCCACAGAAATGTCTACATAGTTCTAACCATAAAAAATGCACTGATTTCTGATCAAATATACGTGCTCTGATTTATATCCATTAAGATCTGCACTATATTAATGTGCTCAGATTTATATCCATTAAGATCTGCACTTTATTAATGTGCTCAGATTTATATCCATTAAGATCTGCACTTTATTAATGTGCTCAGATTTATATCCATTAAGATCTGCACTTTATTAATGTGCTCAGATTTATATCCATTAAGATCTGCACTTTATTAATGTGCTCAGATTTATATCCATTAAGATCTGCATTTTATTAATGTGGAGCGATCTGCACAGATTCTTTATTACATAGATTTTCTCAGATTCCTAACAATAGAAATAATTTTATATATTTTTCAGACCATATGTTTTACACCATATTGTTCAAAACAGATTCCTCATTTTTGAGATCTGGAACAGTATGCAAAGTTTTTTAATCCCCGTGACTGTTCCTTACTCCAGTGTTTCACCTCCCAAGTCAGGTATATTGGCTTATGGAAAAAAAGCTGCTGCTTAATCGGTCCAGATTAGGCTTTATTACTACCTTTATTAACTCTGATAATCATTACAAAGGTCTAATACAAATAATTTCTCTTTTTACAATCTTACAATGAATGATATATGTATCACTTCTTTTAATGCTTAATCATTTCTTTCAATGATCATGGTCTTTTTATATCCTCTGATTATTTAGAGAAGTAATTCATTTTTTATATAACATATTAATCTATTAGATCTAGGGTTCTGGGTCCGTATTTTTTTTATACAATACCAAGCTTTTGAAAATTGGTCACTTTTTGTTTTGCAGTAAGTGCATAACACAAATGTTAGTTGCTATCAGACATAGCCACATCTATTTAACGAATTTCGTTAGAAAACCCTCACAAATGGCTTCATGTTAAAATCAGTTTTGTAAATATGTGTTAATAACATTAAATGTAAATGAGTTAGAGATAATTGAATTGAATTAACTTACCCATTTTCAAAAGTGATTTACTTAAAGATGTTTTTTTCTCTTCTCTGTGAAGTTCAGTCAAATGTTTGTCCAGCACAGGTTAGTTAAGATGTTTTGTTATTGAATGCTTCTCATCACCTCCAAGCGGTCAACTGGTCACTATTTCTCTTGTGAGTGGTCAACTTTAAAATCATTGGTGTCTTTTAGATGAAGAGTTATCAAAACACGTGCTTCCTCTATAAGCCATACTTGAATTTTGACGCCAGTCACTTGGCGATGGCATTCTGCTATTCATTTAATTATTCAATCTTTAGATCACCGGGAAAGTTCAATGGGCGTGACTAGGGGTCATAGAGTTAGTATTAGCACGGAGAAAGAATATCTCATGATCAAATTTCTTCAAAGGCAGATATGAAATATGGCAATTGAAGAAATATATTAAACCTATTTGTTTCTAGTGGACAAGAACATGTTTATTGAGAAAAAAGCACGTCATTTACACGAAGATATGGACGCCATTACTATCCCTCCACCCCTTCGCGGCGAAAATAGTTTGAGCCACTTTTGGCGGTCAGAGATTTCTGGCGGGCAAGCTTTGGATACCTTCTTATGGAAGTACTTAGTTACAGAGAGATCGAAGATTTTTGTCTGCTGAATAAACAAGCCCCGCATGCGATACACTAATACCTCTCGGATTAAGAGCAAATCGAAATAAGAGACCACTAAATGAGAGTTCTATTACGGGCTGCTGGTGGCTGGTTAAACCCCTTCCTGAGGGCAGAGTAAATTTCACTGGTCAAAATGTTTATTCAGTTGTCCCTGACTGAGGCTAAACCAAGAGAGCGGCCACATTTATCAGTCAAGACTGCACGATCAAGATGGAGCGTCTGATCACGTGACGTTCGATTCTCCGTGATTGTCAAGATAAGAAGGGAAGGTGTGCAAACAGCGTCGGTTATGAATATTAATGAGGTGAAGGCAGACGTGATTTGAGCAAGGAGATCCGCACTTCTGTCTGCTCATAAACAACTCCCACTTGTATTATCACCTCAACATTAAAAAATATGGCCAACTTTTTCCAAGTTCCCATTTGCCATTTTATGAGCTCAATATCATTAAAAAAAGTTAATGATTTAAGATAAATGGTGCAGATAAGTTATTCTTTAACATTACAAAGTTCAGAGCCTTCTTTAGCTTTTTCATTTTTAATTCATTTAAATTTCAAACAATATTTTCTGAGTGACATTAGTTGGAATAAATATTAAGTGCCATCATGAAGGTTTTCATTTTCAGTTATAAAATCTTATGTTTTGAGTATATTGTTTCCTTACTTACTTTATGTGAGTTTTGCAATACTGAAATTTTCCTATTTCCAAAAGAATTGATATTGATTTGTTGAATAACAAAATATCGAAACTCTAACCTAAAGCGAAATTTTACACGAAGAGATTGATATTTTGCAAAGTGAGAATCTCAGCAAAACAATTGACTTATTTATATGTTCATATATATAGGGAAAAATAGTTCGCTATCAATTTCTGTGTTTAAATTTGTTGAAAATATTTGGTTATTCTCAAGATTCGTCGTTATAGATTTTATTTAAATTGAGTGAGTACGACTTATATACATCCAGTGGTCATGCATAAGAAAATCGCCCTCCATGAAAAAAAATCTCCAGCACAATTTATAAAACAAATGAAACAATCTTAGATTTTGATGGACAAAAAGTTTTAGATTAATGAAGTGATTTATATATATGGGGATAATATTTCACAGTAATGAGGTTGGCAGATAACTTGACATTGGCGCAATATGTCAGATGTCATCTTGCTTGCTCAGGCCAGGACGCTGCCTTGGAGACACGCAGAATGCTGTTTGTTATGTGACGATTGCCTCCCTGACAAAGTGGGACTTTGTGAACACAGCTGGCCTCGTGTGGTAACCCCATACGCCGCGCGACTCATACCTTTTTCTTGTGCCTCGCTCAGCAAATGACATTGACAAACATGTATATCTTAGAAAATACAAAATGTTCAGATTTACACCCAAAAAAAAAAAAAATGAAGTGGTGATTAAAAAAATCAAGCTCGCGCAGGATTTGCAAAGTCCAAATTATATAGGAAATAAAAATAAAATTAAAAGCAAACTGACATCTTTAATCATTTCCAAAACATCCCATGACCTTTCTTGATCTCACACCAGATGTACTAAACCATCCCATGATGTAACACCATTTCGTGCTGTACCTCAGCCACCATATGACCTCACACCAGACATGCTGTACTTCAACCATGCCATGACCTCACACCAGACATGCTATGCTTCAACCATCCTATGACCTCACACCAAACTTGCTGTACTTCAACCATGCCATGACCTCACACCAAACTTGCTGTACTTCAACCATGCCATGACCTCACACCAGACATTCTGTACTTCAACCATGCCATGACCTCACATCAGACATGTTTTACACTAGCTATTTTTTGCCTAACACCAGAGACGTGTTACACCTGCTTAGTTCTGCTATTCTATGACCTCACAAAAGATATGTTCTTGCTACTTCTATAGGTATATTCTATGACCTCACAAGAGATATGTTCTATCAACTTCTATAGGTATATTCTATGACCTCACAAGAGATATGTTCTATCAACTTCTATAGGTATATTCTATGACCTCACAAGATATATACTCTAGGTACTTCTATAGGTATATTCTATGGCCTCTCAAGAGATATGTTCTAGCTACTTCTATAGGTATATTCTATGACCTCACAAGAGATATGCTCTAGCTACTTCTATAGGTATATTCTATGACTTCGCAAGGGATATGTTCTAGCTACTTCTATAGGTATATTCTATGACCTCCCAAGGGATATGTTCTTGCTATTTCTATAGGTATATTCTATGACCTCACAAGAAATATGCTCTAGCTACTTCTATAGGTATATTCTATGACCTCACAAGAGATATGCTCTAGCTACTTCTATAGGTATATTCTATGACCTCACAAGGGATATGTTCTTGCTACTTCTATAGGTATATTCTATGACTTCACAAGAGATATGTTCTAGCTACTTCTATAGGTATATTCTATGACCTCACAAGAGATATGTTCTAGCTACTTCTATAGGTATATTCTATGGCCTCGCAAGGGATATGTTCTTGCTACTTCTATAGGTATATTCTATGGCCTCACAAGAGATATGTTCTAGCTACTTCTATAGGTATATTCTATGACCTCACAAGAGATATGTTCTAGCTACTTCTATAGGTATATTCTATGACCTCACAAGGGATATGTTCTTGCTACTTCTATAGGTATATTCTATGACTTCACAAGAGATATGTTCTAGCTACTTCTATAGGTATATTCTATGACCTCACAAGAGATATGTTCTAGCTACTTCTATAGGTATATTCTATGGCCTCGCAAGGGATATGTTCTTGCTACTTCTATAGGTATATTCTATGACCTCACAAGAGATATGTTCTAGCTACTTCTATAGGTATATTCTATGACCTCACAAGAGATATGTTCTAGCTACTTCTATAGGTATATTCTATGACCTCACAAGGGATATGTTCTTGCTACTTCTATAGGTATATTCTATGACCTCACAAGAGATATGTTCTAGCTACTTCTATAGGTATATTCCATGACCTCACAAGATATATACTCTAGCTACTTCTATAGGTATATTCTATGACATCTCAAGAGATATGTTCTAGCTACTTCTATAGGTATATTCTATGACCTCACAAGAGATATGTTCTAGCTACTTCTATAGGTATATTCTATGACCTCACAAGAGATATGTTCTAGCTACTTCTATAGGTATATTCTATGGCCTCACAAGGGATATGTTCTTGCTACTTCTATAGGTATATTCTATGACCTCGCAAGAGATATGTTCTAGCTACTTCTATAGGTATATTCTATGACCTCACAAGAGATATGCTCTAGCTACTTCCATAGGTATATTCTATGACATCACAAGATATATGTTCTAGCTACCTCTAGGTATATTCTATGACCTCACAAGAGATATGCTCTAGCTACTTCTATAGGTATATTCTATGACCTCACAAGAGATATGCTCTAGCTACCTCTAGGTATAAACTATGACATCACACGATATATTCTCTGGCTACTTCAGACTATAATTTCACAAATGAGAGTTGTGAAATGCTACATCTTTCATCTAGGACTTTTGAAAGGTATCCAGGGCAGACTACCAAGCTTTACTAGGCCTCTTCAATATATACTGAGCCCGATGCAAAGGACAGTAAGGGCAGACCGATGAATTGGTAATGCGAGGGGGTTCAATATCTTCAGTATTATGTAGACCTACCATTTATTCCGTATCTTTTGGCCCCTTTTAATCATTTTTGTAAGGAGATGAAGGTTGGGATCAATCATACATTAATAAGAATGTTCTAACGGTCTCTCTCAAAATCAATTCGTAAAATAACAATTTGCAATAAAAAAGAAAACTTTTGAAGGATTATGGGAGTTTGTGAAAAGTGAAAAGTTGACGATATAAAGTTTCGCCATTGACGCAGATGTTTTGTATTGTCAATAAGAGACTGCGAGGAAATGCTGCCATTTCTTGATCCTGCCATCAGATCATGGGTGCTGCCACCTGGAGAGAAGTGCTTGCAACGAGAAAAGTGGGAGGGACTCTGACAGATGAATATCTCATCAATCTTAATAAATGGCTGATAAACCGTACTTCTAATGGGAAAAAATATATTATTTTCATATTTTTTAATCCCAACTCTTGGTCTGTATCACTCTTTATCTATTTTGATTTTATATTTAAATTTAGGATGTCATTTCCTGATGTGTCTAATGGTTGTGCTGGGAGGGGGTTGACAATTCAGCCGCGAGGAGCATCATGAGCCTAACTGTCTCTGTGACGCACTCATTGATTCGGCGCACTAATCTGATCATTTACGGGTGTGATGCGGTTGTCGGCGGAGTGGTACGGCTGCAGCCACCGCGTGCCGTCTGATCCCAAACAGGTGCTCCATTAAAACTCGCCACAATCAATATACTTCATCCGCGTGCAGTCGCCAAGTCAAAAGTAATCCCCTCACACCCTCAGCACGGTTAGCTTCATTAAGTTGCCCTCTGGAAACTTATAGAGGTTTTCAAATGTATGGAGTATGGACATGACCATCTCCTGAAACCTTCTTCCACATGTGTCTGATTCGGCCGGGGCCACAATATACCAGTGTTTATAATTACCCAAGTATTATAATATATTGTTCATATATCTAAACACTTTTTTTCTCTTGTGGGACACAAGTTACAAGATGCACCAATCTCTACAAACCTCAGTTTTATTTCTCTCTGAAAAACGCCCTCTAGTTACAGCCCTGAAGACAGATAACAAAATAAAACGCCCCAACTATTTGGTAATTCCTTTATTATTCATTTGGATTACAAATCACAAATACAGGACTATTATTTACGGTGTACCAAATATTTTATATACAATAAACAATAAATTTAGATTTTGTACAGTTAGTAGAACTTTAATCAGGAAGCATTGGCCAAGTAGATGGACACGTCCTCTGATAAGAAGGACCTCATGGAAGTATACAGTTCAAAGCTATGCCATAATCTAAACTGTTTACTATATACAAAATATAAACAAAATATTTCAATATGATTAAAGGCTGCATGTATCAAAATAGAATATCAAAATGTTGGTGAGCATAAATCAAAACATATGATAACTGCTTAATAGTTGTCCGTCTCAATCCATTAATTGCGGCAACTCATCACGTGATGTATTTGCTGAGCGCTCGTGATGCAAAAGTAGGTCAGTAGGTCATTGCGCTGCTGCATTACAGCTTCACCTTCCACAATTAGCAGTATGTTCATAGACAAACGATACCAGTTTTTCTTCTGCAAATTGATATAAACGTTAATTGATATAAACCTAATTTGGTATATTTCCCCTGCGTTGCGCAATATCTTCAGATGTTTCTTGATCGTCCCTTAGTTTCGGGGGCATATGCATTTGTGATGTAATGATGTTGGTCTGATTAAAGTGTATCTAATATATCTAATATTTGCTTAGAAATAACATGGTGTGTATATATGTATATGTACTGTTTTCAGACACGAGGGCCCGCGTCATACCACCTTGTCATGTTATGCTTCAGCGTGTTCTTGGAGCAATTTGCTTTATGCTTGCCCTAGTTTCCTGGATAGCACGATAAATGTCTGTTGGGAAACGAGGCAATCTTAAAGGCTAAATTTGAAAGAAATTGTCTCTTTTCTTCTTTCATTAGAATCGACATATAGGTCCGTACTGAGTGTTAGATTATGGGATATATATGGTGTAGTGTCTCGTTTAAATATAATCATAGAGTATAAAGAACAAACACATTGTATCCAATTTTTGTATCTTGTGTTCCATGGTTGGATAAGTTCAGAACCAACCAACCACAGCGATCTACAATTTCCATACCATGTAAGATAAACACTGCTTTACACAATGACTTGAAGTTGAAGAAGGAAGAAAATACAAATATTGAGATAATAATATGTGACACCAAGCCATGGACGTCACGATGAGGAGTTGGTTTATTCTAATGTTGAGCAGTACATTGGTAATTTTCCAGGCCAATTCAAACGGTGAGATACACATTTTATATGATTAAATGACTGAATGACTGTTTTAAGCTTTGGGTGCCAGCATTTACTTGTCGTGATTCGAATAGAAGGTACATATAGTCACAAATTACACTTTGTCATGCTTATTGCTGAATAATACTAAACAAAAGTCTCTGCCTGAGTTAGGAAAATACATAAAGATTACAGAAAGCATGGGAAAGAGTGAGACATCATTATATTCTATATATATGTTTTGTACTATTGTGCCCCAGGACCTCATTATTAAAAGCAACAAAACAGCCCCCATATGCTGTCACCATTTCATATGTCAGACAAATAATTAATTGTATTCATTGTATATTGTAACTGGGAAAGTATCAAAATACCTAACATTTATTAAGTTTCATATATTTTTCAATCTTATCAATAAAGTTGATTGATTTCATGTGTTTGAATCTCTTGTCAGCCCACAAAGAAATTCTCAAACATTTCAAATATTTTCCCAGCTTAAAAACAGGAAAATTCATTCTGTATTCCTGTAGTAGGAAATGATCAATGATAAAGTTCAACAATAAGTACTACTTCTGTCACAATGAAAGTCTAGTTGGCAACTTAACATTTCATTTGTGATCATTTAGCAAATCGATACATTCGTTGTCTGTCTTGATTTAAATAATTAAACAGATAAAACGATAAAACAATAAATGTTAATTTTCAATAATAACCTATTAAACAGTCTCCAGATCATATTAATACAAGTTTAGAATGTATCTAAAAAAATATGTTGAATTAATTCGATTCCATATCCATACAAATTTAAAATGCTGAAATGTAAAATGCTAAAATGTAAAATGCAAAATACGCAAAAGCCTTCCTTTTTTTTAAGAATATGATCCCATTTGTTTCAGTTGCCAAATACATTACCCCAAAATCTATACCACCAGCAAAAACCCCACCTCCATATGATGGACCAACGCCCATACTGACCCCAACGCCCAATTTATTACCATATCCTACAACGCCGGAACCGGAAGCAGTATCGGAACCGGAAGCAGTATCAGTTCCGGATCCCAAGACACCAACTCAACAGAGCTTTATCACAGCAACTCAACAACATTACACAACAGTACAGAGCGCAACCACCGACTCTCCAATTTCTACAACTCCAGCAGGTATCTATATAACAATACATTATAAAGATATATCAGCTTTGCTTTAATTATCTCTAGTTTATGCCATATAAATGCATGTGTTTTGCTGGTGTTATTATATAAGCAGTCTTAAAATCTCAAGAGATGTTTCCCGATGTTGGATTCCCTCAGGTGGTGAGTTCATCATTACCATCCCATATGGCGGAATATCTTTGCAAAACATCCTTTAAAAATATCTGGCCTTAAAAGATATAGATTGCATTACGAGGCTGAAATCCACAGAAAGTTTCCGCACATATTCTAATATTGATGTCTATTGGCAGTGGATTGAACAATAAAATGTGAACCAAACTGTTATATCACTAATATTAAATAAATATTTTGTGACTTATATTTGACAAATAAAGCAGATTTTCCTATGCAGAGCAAATTGATTTTAATGATCAACATTGTAATATATATCAACATTGTTATATATATATAAAACTATTATATTGCACTAATACTACACAATTCTCTTATATTAGATTAAAACACATAATTATTGTCAGGATCTTATGTGACAATTATTCTGAAGTAAAACAAACTGATTGCAAAGATCAACAATTTAAAACGATATTGAACAAACATTTTTTAACATGTACGTCAATTTTTGCTTTCCAATTGTGCTAGGCTTTATGGTGGATAGTATACATCCCACATATGGACCTCGATCTGGCGGTACACGCCTCACGGTGCTTGGTACATCATTCAACATCAGCAGCATCTCCCTCCTTCTGGGTGACCTGCCCTGTGTGGTAGACACCTCCTCCGGGTAAATACTTACGCTTATATTGATGATTGTTCCAGACGGTTATCAGTGCTGTAGTGGTGATTGGCCCAGCATAGTTTAGTTTATGTTTTGTCAGATAATAGCCTGCCACTGGGTCTTAATGCCATGCTTTTAACTGGATGTCTTATGCATTATGTCATTTTAAGATGCCACAATTCAGTACACCAAGGCCTTATAAAAGGGGCACCGATTAAAGTAAATAACAACTGTTTTAAAGATATTTTACCATTGAGCCACATAGCAACCTTAGCATCAATTATTGTCAAAACACACACCACAGATTTAAACTAATATATATATATATATATATATATATATATATATATATATATATATATATATATATATATATATATATATATATATATATATATATATATATATATATATATATATATATCAATCATATTATATCATATATTATGTGATATTATAAATATCATTTCATTGATCTTCAAAACGTTTTACCCCATATCCTATATTTTAAATACAAATATATCTAGTGGTACCTGCGAAGAGGAAATATAAAAGATGTTGCTTGACCATAATTAATATCAAACCTAGGTATTTGTTGCACATTTGAATGATGACCTTGTCAAGTATATAGATTAAGGTCTGAATGACAGCTCTCAGGCCCCTTACATCCTTCATAATCCTCACATGCTGTATACATTTGTTAATCATTTTCAATCAATATGATTTCTTTATTACTGATTTGAACTTATCTACACACCAAAACTACATAAATTATTACTAAAATGCTGAATATTTCATTTATTTCCAGATCTGATGAAAAAATTGTGTGCATAACGTCTCCTTTGAATGGTACAAATGACACCAATGCAAGAATAATGGAATTTTTTGTCAAAGATGATGAGGAAACCTTTGAGACAGGTCTAAACTTCGCCTATCTCCCAAACCCCACCATTGAAACAATCCATCCTGTGAATATCATTATGTCGTGAGTATTCTTGTAAGATTGAGTAGTGATAGAGATTTCTTATGGTCTTTGAGTTGCTTTTAAAAGTGGAATGCTGAATTCTAAGTCAAGGGATGGACCATCAATCATTCACTGGATGGAGAAAAAAAAATATCAAGAAGAATTACATTGTAGGAAAGATTGGCCATGAAAATCAATAAAATGTATAAGTTAGAGAGGGTAATTGAGATTTATACGCAAGGTTGGGAAATAAACTTAAAAAGTGGCATATCATAGCAAAACTAAATCATTTCTCCCAAACCACGTCCTAAATATGCAAGTGTATAGGCTAGATATGTGTATGCAGATATCGTATACTGTATATTCTTTATTGCTAAACATTTGGAGCTAGATTTGGGATTTTAACTTTGCCCCAAGTTTCAATGTTAGTCTAGTTTTGTTCTATTCATAATGACAAGAGACATGGCATTCAAAGTTGATGTATCATAAAAAATACCACTGATTTTGAGCACAATCATCTTATTAAGAGATTCATGTCTTGTCTTTCAGAGGTGGGATTCCGATAAGAGTGAGTGGGAAACATATGAACTCTGTTTCGGCGCCAGTTATGTGCATTTTGGCCAAGGAAAACGGCACAGTCATAGATAGATTTTGTTCAGTAAGTCTTGGAGTATAATGAATGGGGTTATAACGTCGTAATTCGGGCACATGTTGCCATAGCAACCGATTGTCTTACACATTAGAACAGTTTCCATTTGATGTGACGTTTGCAACCACCAATAGTCGCTAGAGGAACTATTTATGGATGTGTATATTTTAATTAGAAATTTATCACATCATAAGAAATAGATTCTTTCGAATCTTGTGGTGTAATTGGACACATCTTAATTTAATAGTATATTTCAATGAGAACCCTTAAATTGCGACACATCTTTCAGTAAATTCCAAAGTGAAAATTAAGATTATTATATATCTATATGAATGGTTGAGGTTATAGTACAAAAAATACATGTGATTTTGCAGTAATATTTTCTGAGAACAACTTTTCATTATTATAAATAAAGAACATTGGTGAAGCTTAAGTACACGCACAAGTACATCGAACACAGAATCAAGAGATAATAATAGTAATAATAATATAATAATAATAACTTGTGTAGCGCTTTTTCAGACTAGGTCTGCTCATAGCTATAGGCGGAGATTTGAATATACTGATATAGTCTAATCATACGCTATTTAAACTGTACTAGAATTAGCATTTCCAACCTTTGTTTTCAAATATATTAGAGTTTTCATTGGTTATCATCTTATGGGAACTTGAAGTTAAATGAAACATCTATCTTTTTTATTTATATTTATAGGCATTTTTTTTTATCCCGATTTTAATGCGCTCTCTCTTTATTTCAGAAATGTTTATTGGGAGACACCAAGCATTTCACTTGCGTATCACCCAAAGTAAACCTCGAGGCAACATCCATCACAAGGACGAAGAGAAAAGCCATGGAAAGTAAGAACCGGAAGTCCCACCTGGACCGGAAGCGGCGGCAATCACCAAAGGGATCATCGCTGACGTTTTCTCCTGGCTTCTCATTGGATGGTGTAAACACGTATGACGATCTGGAGAAATCCCTTCCAGAATTTGCCCAAATTAATATTCATCCAGATCCTGAAATCAAAGGTTTTGCTCAGGAGGAAGATCAAATATTTCATGCATACTGGCCTTTTGATGATTATGTGTCTATAGAGGTAATTGCTTAAAAATTAAATAAAACCAAATACATTGTGACTTAGACATATGAAAAGATTTTTCTCAGTCATTGTTATATGACTGGAATTTGTAAAATAAACAATACTATACGTATGGAAAATATGTTATATACACACTTATGTTGTAATTATTTAAACAAATCAAAATTGTTATTCACATGAAAATTATTTAAATAATATATATGATTACATATGAACTATAACTTTCGTAAATAGATACAGATATAATTCTAATTTGGCGCCAAAATTAGACTGTCATATGTACACAGATTGATGACGTTCAATGCGTAGAGTGTAGTAAGATTAGGACATGAAATGACATACACTGTGCCGCTATTGCTCAATATTTGATAGATATGCCATATGGAAAGATCGATAGAGCACAGAATATAAAATATACATATATAATCAATACTAATTCATGTTTCAACATCTGAGAAAGCAAAATATACTATTTCAGGGTGAGAACCTGGATTTGGCAGTATCAAAGAAGGACTATCACGTCCGCATTGATGAGGAGGGCAAATGTCAAGTATTTAGTTTAAGTAAAACTAGAATTTACTGTGAGCCCCCGAAGAAAGAACCCAAATTTACTAGTGGTTGCGGTTCTCAAGGAAAACATTATGTTAAGGTCAGTTTGACTTGGTCATTTTAAGGGGTCAAAATGTATATTATGTCAGTACAACTGATTTAAGGGTGTTCCCACCTCGTACTAGAAATTTGCTTCCTTTCTAATTTCTTCCTTCTTGGACAAAGACAAGATATTATAAAATGATATCATAATTGTTGGATATTGTTTTGCCTGTTCTTTCCATACTTTAGGCAAATGTAAAGGGCCTTTTTAACAATATATCACTGAAATGTATGAGTAAGATGCCAGTAGTTTTCCGATGCTCTTCTGAAAGTTCTCTTTATGAAATAAAAATAGTTCTGCCAGATTCTCACCAGAGGGCACTCATAAGCAAGCGAGTATTAAACCCTTGACAGTTCTGACCATGATTCCACTCAAGATAATTTCATGAGAATCATTGTTTTCTTTGCAGGTTCAAGTTGGTGTGGGTGATTATGTACGCCACATCGGTTGTCTGGACTATGAGAATAGTCTGTTTGAGAATGCCACAGCAATTATGGTCATATCAGGGATGATTGTCTGCTTTCTGCTTGTGGTATTCATTCTCATAGCCATGTGTGTTTGTGTCAGGAAATGTTCAAAGAAACCTAACAAAGACAAAGGCCTGAAGGATGATGTAGATATTGAGAAAGAAAACAAGCCAGATGATATTCAAAATGTGGAAAAAGAAAATGTCAATAATGAAGAACTTGAGACAAATGACAAACAGAGCGGTGAAGATGATGTTGATAAAAATGAGAAAGAAGAATCAATAAAGGAAGCAAAAGAAGAAGAAAAAGAGGACAAAAAAGAGGAAAATGATCAAGAGGCTGAAAAAGTAAAGGAAGATGAACAAAAGCCAGATTCTGAGCCTCAGGAAAAAATATCAAATAAAAAATCAAGGAAAAATAAACTGAAAAAAGGTTCAAAGAAAGAGAAGTCCCCAAAAGAGGAAAGTAGCGAAGATACAGGGGATGATGCTATCGCTAAAGATGATATCATCATGTACTAATATAAGAACTGTTTAAACACTATAGACTTTATTTGTTCAGGAGGTATGGAGATAATATCAGGATTCTGGCGGCTAACTATGGCATATAGGTGTCATATGTGACACTATACTACTATTTATATGAAGTTGCACATTTGAGAATGTCTTGGTCAGGTCGTGAATATGCCAGGTTCTGTTTGATGCATCGGCTTACCTTAATTTTCAGAGGGTTTTAATATTCATATAATGATTTCCACAACAATACTTTTTATCAAGGGTTGGAGTGTAACAGTTATTAATATTTTAAATGAACCCCTATATCCTTATTACTGGTAGTGGCACAATTGGTTAGGACACAAGCCTATTGGCACCAGTTTCTCTGTGGTCAAAACATTGAATGCACGAAGGTTAAGTCATTGTATTTGTAAATTTATGATTTGACAGATTGTCATGTCAAGGACCTACCGCATGATAATTCAGTGAGGCATCACTATATCTGCTACAAGTCCCGTCATAAAATGACTGAAATGATGTTGGAAGGGATGTATAAACCCCCCCAAGCAAAAAAAACAACAAAACAAACTATACTTGTATGAATATATCCAATGGCTGATTTCTTCCAAAAAATGATACACTTATTGTCTTGATATAATATGATATGAACATATTTAGAAATGATATTTATTTAAATATATAGTATTGAGCACTAATCTCTGCAGAAAATGTGATTAAACATAAAAATGCCTGTTTTATTGCCCATTTGGATGCCCATTGTGATGCCCATTGTGATGCCCATTTGATGCCCATTTTGACGCTTATATTGCGGCATGGCATGAGGCATTACTGTATACCGAGAAAAATTTGCGCCTAGTTATTTTCGCGCCATCGCCGTTTCCGACAGGTTCGCGCCGTTTTATTTTCGCGAATTTTGGATTTCTAGTACATAATATTATCACAAATTACGCTTTGCAGGTCGAGAACAGAACAAAACAAAAAATTTCGAAACACTTTGTTTTGACTTTGTTCTCACTGATTCCAATTATCAGCGTTCACAGTTTTGCATTTCGTCTTTGTTTCAATGGTATCCAAATATTATTCTCAAAATAAGAGTAAAGATATTTTCATAATAAGAAATTCTTCTTTTTTATACCTCTTTTCTCATCGCAACTAATCATACAAATTAAAAAAATGACTACATTGGTGTACATTTTAAATTAAAGTGTAAAGTTTAAGATCAAAGTATGTATATAAACGATTAGTACCGTCTACTTTACCCTTTTATTTGGCCTCCCTGAAATTTAATGTTTTTTAATTGTGATGACTTTGTGAGCTGTTATTATGTCAATCTCCTCCTTTGAAACTATTGTGTGGATTTCTTAGCTTTATACAGGTAATGCCTCAGTCACATTTGCACCGGGCGCCGGCCGGGATGTAAGCATCGGCCGACTTCCCAGTCTGCCGGGCGCCGGAGAGTTTATTAGCAACAATCTGAGAGATGCTGTAGCTGTGGTCACATTATTAAAGGGCACCGCACGGCACATGCAAGACTGAATAGCACAGACGTCTGTAGGATGTCCTAAAGACGTCTATGTGATATCGCAGGGAGCCCGTGGGATCATCTGACGATGGTCTGTGAACACATGAAATAAAAATAATTCTATTTTCGCTGCACGATGCCACCGGCAGCCCTAAGATAATCTGCCGATGTGCCTGCGGGACACTGCCGGGACACTGCCATGTACTTTAAGATGATATTTCGTGATAAGACATCGGTGAGACACCGGCAACTTTTATCTTGCAGCTAAAAGTTCCTGATGAACCGCCTGACGTCTTAAAGATGTCCAATTGGGGCCGATGATCTCCCGGTGCCCGCACAGCAATCTGAACTGCCTGCCGATTGTATAAAAGATACTCATCGGCCGAGCATCTTTGCTGAAATCGGCGCAAATGTGACTGAGGCATAAGGTGTAGTATTGTCAATCGATGAATATTATCTATTTTTCATGCATCAGTTTAGACCGATGATTCACGACACCAGGTGGCACTGCATCAGTTCAGACAGATGATCCACGACACCAGGTGGCACTGCATCAGTTCAGACAGATGATCCACGACACCAGGTGGCACTGCATCAGTTCAAGTTGATGTTTGGTCAATTCCCTTCGTTCGTGTCTTTCCAATCCTTTTATATAGACAGGTATAAAGACTATCAAGAAAGTTTAAAAAAAAGGATTTGTCTGCAATTCCTTTTAGAAATTGATATTCATATTTTCTAATCATTTTGAAGTTGCTGTGAATGTACCAAGTGCAATAGCAGGTTACCATATTGTTTATTTTAATGATTAGATTTTAGAGCTTTTTGTGCACTTCCGATTTTGTTGGTGCAGTTCCGGTGTGTTGTTTTCAATGAGGCGGTATGGCGACCCGCAATTCGCCTATATCATTCTGTGATGTCCTGCAATGAAACTGAACCATAATTGTAGGACACGATGAAAAGAGATGGGCGTCCGAACGTCCGGGATAAGTAAATTTCATATCGGATAATAATAATAATAATAATAATAATAATAACAATTTATATAACGCTTTACCAGACTAGGTCTGCTAAAGGCGCTTTACCAAGATAGTGCTTCCTAAATAGATATGTCTTTAGTTTCTTCTTGAAAGTGTCTACCGTTTTACAGTTTTTCACTTCAAGGGGGAGGGCATTCCAATACCTTGGCGCATATACCATGAAAGCCCTATCTCCATATGATTTCATATTAGTCTTTGGGACTACATATTCGTTTTTGTCATTAGATCTCAGTCCCATACCTAGCTGTTTGTGCTCTAATAACTGAGATAGGTATTTTGGGGCGAAGCCATTCTGCGTCTTCCATGTCAATAAAGATATTTTAAAATCAATTCTAGCCTTCACCGGCAACCAATGCAGATCCATAAGCTTTTGCGTGATATGATCTCTCTTTTTAAGTTTACCTACTACCCTGGCTGCAGCGTTCTGTAGCTTTTGAAGTTTGGCTAATTCACACTCAGGTAAACCGGCTAGTAATGCATTTCCATAGTCAAGGGTAGAGGTGACAAATGCATGAGCTAATGTGTTAGCAGTTTTTTCATCTAAACAATTTCTTATGCGTGCTAGATCTTTTACATGAAATAAACCATTTTTACACATTTTTCTGATTTGTGATTTCATAGATAGCTCTTGGTCTAGAATAACTCCTAGATCCTTAACAGCATGTGATCTAGAGATTTTAGTTTCACCTACTAAAATTTCATTAGGTACATTTTTTCTTCTGAATTCACAGCTTTTACCACATAAAAGCATTTCTGTCTTTCCATCATTTAACTTCATTTTATTCTCTATAAGGAATTTTTTACACTTATAATACAATTTTCCATCTCTTTACAAGACTTATTTCTAGTTTCTTCAGATTTAGGATCAATGGTGATATATAATTGCGTGTCATCAGCATAAATGTGATGCTTGAGACCATAGGCATCAATAATGTCTGATAATGGCTCCATATAAGCAGTGAATAATAACGGTCCCAAGACTGAGCCCTGAGGGACGCCATATTTAATATTCATATTTTCAGATCTTTTACCATCTATTGTAACACATTGTTTTCTATTCGATAAGTATGATCTAAACCATTTTAGGGCAGTACCCGTGATACCACATCTTTTTTCCAGTCTATTCAATAATATATCATGATCAATAGTGTCAAAAGCGGCTGATAGGTCAAGTAGTACTAGCATTACTGTTTTACCATCATCTATATCTATTAAGATGTCATTTTGAACCTTGAGGAATGCGGTTTCAGTACTATGGAACTCCTTGTATGCTGAATGGAATAACCCTCGAATATCATTTCTTACCAGATGACCTACAAATTGTGTAGCTACAGCCCTTTCTATTAGTTTTGACAAATAGGCCAGATTAGAAACTGGTCTATAATTTTTCTTTATCAATTCCAAACCCAATTTCTTAATTAGAGGTCTAATGATGGCCATTTTCATTTCGTCGGGTACATTTCCCAATGAGATAGACTTATTTATGTTAGCCTTAATTAATGGCAATAAATTTCCCATACATTCATTTAGGAGCCATGTTGGGATGGGATCCAGCTCACATGACTTCTTCGCAGATTCTTTAATAATTTTCTTAACATCCGAGTCATTCAACAGTGTAAAATTTTTCAACTGTGTGTTGAATTTTGTTTCCTCATATGGTTGTTCAGAATTTTTGTCATTTTTGTCCATGGTTTCCCTTAGATTTGCAATTTTTTCTAGAAAAAAGTTATTAAATTCTGAAGCCAACTCTTTTTTGTCGTTGTGTATCGGAAAGGGAGTGTCCTCCTTAGTGTGTAATAATTTGTTCAATATTTTAAATAGTTTTTTCGGATCGGATTTATTTGAATTTATTATTTCTGAATAGTAATTATTTCTTGAGTCTTTAATGCTATTATTATATTTGTTCCTCTGTATTTTAAAACTTATTTTATCCGAATAAAGACCAGTTTTATTATATTTTCTTTCACATCTTCTTTTGTTTCTCTTTTCCATGTGTATATTATCAGATAACCATGGAGCAGGTTTTCTATTACTTATGGTCTTATCAACAGTAGGCGCATGTTTATCCAATACACTGGATAGTTTATTGTATTTATATAGTAGGTCATTGAGATCAGAATCTTGATAGGTATGATTTTCATCGAACATTTCCTCAATATCTTTTTAAAAATTTTCGATATTCATTTTCTTGTAATTTCTATATGAAACTGTTTTTTTAGTGTTTATTTTCGTTTGAAGATTCAAAGTCATTTTTTTATATTGTGATCTAATATTTTTTCATCCACTATATGTTCCTGTAATATATTACTATGTGCACCTGTTATTATTAAATCCAGAGTATTACCCATAATATGAGTTGGTTCTGTTACATGATTGTGCAGGTTATATAGATCCAGTATATCATTAAATTTTATTTCATTAGGCCTTTCAGGCCTGTTCATATGAAAGTTATAGTCGCCTACTAACACAACTTCGTGAATGTATGTACTATAGAAGGACGGTAATTCACTAAATTCCTCAAAGAATTCAGTGTAAGTATATTTATTTTTGTCTGATGGCTCCGGTCTATATATTGTAATTATAGTGCACATTTCATTTTTTGTTTTAATATTTATTTCCATCATTTCCATTGTTGATAGTTTATGTCTGTGATTAATTTTCTTTATGTCTATTTCAGGTCTGTAGATGATCGCAAGACCTCCGCCAGACCTTAGGGCACGTGGTACGTGTTCAATATTGTAGTTGTTATCTTTAATTTCTCCTCTTATAATTTGTTCATTCATTTCATTTATCCAAGTTTCAGTTATAAAGAATAAATCAACATTATTTTCATTAATGTATAAATTTATAAGTTCCGTCTTATTTCCAATACTTTGAACATTGGCTGTAGCGATAATTAGATTTTTGTTCATTTTAGTGTTCGTAGTTTTGTTAAGATCATATTTGAAATGTCTTTTCGGTTTTTTAAATTTCTAAATTTCTATTTGCATTAATTTGATTCGTATCAACCTGAGCATTAAGGCAACTTTCCGCAGAGAATCCGGTCATTGACCCCATGACGTCATTCTGCAGGATTCTCCTCTCACCCCCAGCAGATTGCCCCCCATGGCGGCCAATCAGATTAAGGGAGGGCAGAGCCAACGTCCGATCGCTTCGAAACTTTGCGAGACAATTTACAATATCAGGACTGCCTTCAGTTTGACCAGAGTTTTGTGTTATACTTTTGTTACTGTCAGAAAGATAAGTAAATCGATTTGAAAGCGATATTGAGTTTACCGGTGAAGTGACACCTGTTCTACTTTTACGTGTCGTACTCTTATGGGCGTGGCTATTTTGACCATGTGACTTTGACAATGTACATATTTGGAACATATTTTTTGGTAGCCGCTTTTCATTAAGAGTGTCCGATTGGGGAATCCCTTTTGTAGATTTGACATGCTTAACTGTTTGATTTAATTTTTTACATGATATATGATTTTGTTTGTTGTATTTTACAGCTTCACTATAGAGAATCTTATTTTTATATGGAAACAAATTTGTGTTATGACATGTTTTTTGACTGCGGGGGCAAGGGAACGAGCTATTTTTTGAACAGTTGTTTCTATTTAAATATTTCTTTTTAAAAATAGTTTTCTGTCTGATAAAAGAATCATTCATGCACCTGTTAAAATCATTTATTTTAAAACCATACGATATATTTTCACTCTTGCAACCTTTGATCTTATTTAATGTATCACAGTTATGGCTCACATGCTTTTTAAATCTGTTATAATTATGACCGACATGCATACAGTCTTCATTTTGTCCTATAATGCAACCTGAATAAATACTGTTGCATTTGTTGATATATAAATAATTGTTTTCATCAACTTTACATTTCTCTTCAATGCAGAGACATATTGACTTAGAAACATTTTGAACACTTGTATTGCACTTAGAAAGGGTGATATTGCCAGTTAAACAATTTTCAGCCAGAATTATCAAATTACTGAATCTGATGGACATGTAAATGCAAAGAACATCAACTTGAAACACACCTTGCGAAGCGAGTTTGGGATGGTGGCGCTCCGAACTGTACCAATTTCCTCTTTCATCAGTTCACAAATCTGCTCAGAAAGAAAGATTGCCTACGTCACATTACATTTTCATAATCAAACACATCTTCAGTGTACGTTTACGCACCAGCCCTTGTCGTCTCTGATCGCTATATATGCAATTTGTTATAACAAAGTCTATATTATTACATATATTCATTATTGCTCTGAGAGTTGCATACAAAATAATACAGAACGAAAGGTCATCATTAATTTGGTTTTGAAATAATAAAATTGATGTTTCACCTCAGTTAAAATTAAACATATTTACAACTAAACATATTTTCCCATCAGTCTGATGGAATTCTGCATGAATGCTTAGTTTAGCCAGAATATAAACCTATACAAAATTGAAACTACAGCGTAATGACAAAATTTCACTCTCATATGCTTTAGTTTGCTCTGCTTTGCATCATTTTGCCATTCTTTGCCTTATCTCTGCCTTTACTGTTGGGCAAATTTTCCCTTGTTTTACATTTATTCCCCTTTTTTGTGGTTAGTATTTGGTGTTTACCATAACTTATTTGCCTTATTTCGCCCTTGACTTGCATTTAATTGTCCTTGATCTGATTTGATACCATCTTTGAGTAATTTATTTTTTTCACTGGGACTAAAACTGGCCACAGTAAGACAGCACATTTGTTAAGGGGAATTCGCTTACATAGGACCACATACTTTCAAAACTGCCTATATATATATGCAGCTATGGTCTAAAAAGAATATGAAATATACAATTTGTTAAATATATAATTGAACTTATGATGTGCAATTCTTATCAGAGAAAATACCAACTCTGAAAGGAAAGTCTTTTAGTATGGAAACCAGAATGGGAGATTACAAAGTAGAATGGGAGATTACAAAGTAGAACGGGAGATTACAAAGCAGAAAATGCATTCGCACGTATTATGTGCATTTGTGATACTGGTCACCGTAAGTTGGTCGCGATATGCCTTAAAATCTCTTAAGGATCTAACACGTATTTACTGTTACCGTCACTGATGAAACTTTTTTATCCTGTGAGGGTCCATACCCTTTTTGAGGGAGGGGCTCCAGCTCAGTCAAAACATATTATAATAATCGTATATATTAGGCAAGTACTCGTATTTTCAGATGTCTTATTTGCTGCGTTGATAAGAGTAGAATTACCTTTGTATGTCTAATTATCATGATACAATGGTTTGGATCAATGATTTTAAATTTCATTTTTGTGAACAGAACAAGATAATGAAAAAAGTTCATTTGTAAGAAATTTGTTATGAAACAAATGTTTTATTTTCTATACAAAATTGAAACTACAGCGTAATGACAAAATTTCACGAATTTTAATCGCAAAGTTATATTTTCCTAATGAATAAGCAAGACAATCTCACATCATGGCTTACATGAAAGTGTTCATTTTGGGGTGAAATTATCCGCACTAAGAGCCAAGCTGTGATAGCAATATAAAGTTGAGGGCTGAGAGTTGGTCTACAAAACCTCTATTTCAAATCCCAGTTATTTCGTTCTTGTTGCTATCCCTTTACCATTCAATCGTGTACCTACGACGCCCTCTGTATTTCTGGGTGTTTTACCCCTAAAATCTTACATTCTCTTGTTACTGCACATATGCCTGATCTACAATTCACAATCTGACTTTCTCCATTTTCATAGTGAACTATTATTATATAATGGTTGAAATAATTTTTAAAATGACTGCAATTACTGCAATTAAAGCACAGTCTACACTGTGAAAAATGCACCTTTTACAAGACATTTAATAAGCCTCATATCTATACCTTATCCAAAAATGATAAATTTCTACCTCTTAAAATGGCCGCCATTTCTCACAACGAATTTGTTACTGTAACTTTATTTTTCACTGAATCTTATAATGGATTTTACAACATTTTGTTTTGTCACTGCATCTAAATGTTCGATATTACAATATTGGAAGACAAAAAAAAGCTTTTATTGGTAAAGCCAAACAGTAAATGCAACTATGAGGGTTTAGTCATTGAGAGCATAAAGATACTAATTTCTACTGTGTAATGTGACAGTAATATTAGCAATGTAATATCTTGGATTTGTTAATATATAATTTTTATCACGTGTTGGGCCAAAGCGATTTGAGCCATTATTTGCCCAACTTAGAGCCGCCATGTTATTGGTGCTTTCAAAGCTTGGTTAGCGCTATCAGAAACAATTTTGTCTTTAACACAGTGAGTGTGCATGCTTTCGCCGCTAAGTCCTAAGATTTCAAAATGTTAAGTATTTTCTTTTTGATATTAATGATATGCTTATAGCATTGTTGTGGCCTTGCGATTCTAATAAGCGATAAGATGGCTCTTTATTACTGTAATAACTGTTCCATTAAACAGATTTATCACAGAATTGACCACAATAACGCCTTTAACCTGAAAGTCATGTTTAATAAGATCAGGGTTCAATGTTCTTCTAAATTTTGGTCACAAAGCGCAGTCTTCGAAATTAAGGTTAGATTCATGTGTCAAGCAACTTTAATAGACTTAATAAAATGTGTACAAAAAATCGCTGTGCTGTGATCGGTCTGCAGTATTGGCAGCTTTATTGAAATGGTACATCTGGAATGGTAAATGTTGTAGAATGAAAATATACAGATGCTGCATAGATTTATACCCAAAATATCTGTGCCACAAGGATTTATTTTGAATTAGTAAATGAGTATGAATTACCCTCAGACTTCAGCAATACTAGCTTTTAGTCATCCTAATCCCGTGTTAACCTCTTCTTTTACTGTAACAATAATATATTATAAGTTTAATAAAGTAGCTTTCATGATGTGTTACATATCCTACAGTTATAAGTTTCTGGATATTGTATCGTTGTATTTTGAAATGAGGAAATTAATAATTTCACCAGTCAAATTCATGTTGTCACTTTATATTGGTTGAATCTTAATTAATAATTGATAATTACTCCAAGGTTAAATTAAGGTGATTTAGATAACCTTCATCCTTATCCTCCTTGTGTATAAACTCATTACATACAAAGGCGCCTACCGGCTGTTTGGGCCAGATGCTACTTTTGGGTCAAGGCATGTCCTGATATACCATATTAATTATTGTATCAAATATTCATTACAATCTTGACGCAGATGTCATGGGGAATTGCACATTTAAAGATGGCTTGGATTTTTAAACAAATATATTGAGAGCAATTTTTGACTTCCGCAATTTTTGACTTCCGCAATCAAAATATATTTTTATGTTTCTTGAAATCTACGGATCCCTCAGTTATTCAGACCGTCTTTGTTATTGCCTCCCAGCTCACAATCGATCCCTTTGCCATCTGTATACCGGACGCAATTTCCTTGCTGCGGCCCAGTTTGACAGTTGTTTGGTCCTTGAATATTTAGCATGAATTATTCACAGTTTACGGTCCCATATTTGACTGGTGATTACGTTTGGCGGCGATGGCCTATCAGCGGCAGGATTGCCTAGCGATCCCTGCTTCGTCCCGCCATCGGTTGCCTCGACTCACGAGTGTTGCCTCCTTTGACAACTACTCAACATCGCTCCTCAAACTTTACAAATGCGCAACAGTTATATTAGAACTCCAAGTTGCTCATTTTCTCGCCACCTTAGAACTTGCCTCGAGTCATATATCTACTCTGAAAATTTCTTTCAATTTTGAAAATATCAAAAAGTCTTGAAAGATAACACTTTGTAAAGTGTTGTAAACAGCCAAAATTAGTCATTGTATCGCAACACTGTTTAACATCTGTTCTAGATTTTTCAAATCGAACAGGAGTGATTTAAGGACCAAAACAACTCCTACAGAGGAAGACTACTTGCTGCAGAGAAGGATGGACTCGAAACCGGTGAGTCACTTAAACTCTTTTTTCATTCTTGGTAAATCATTGGCATTTAAACCTTTTAGATGATTAATTTACAAGCAACAAACCAATATTTACAAGGGTTGAACTGAGGAATTTCTATGATGCTGACATGGAGCGGCTAAAGGTAGAGATAAAAATTGAACATTTTACAGAAAAAATAGAAACACAAGTGATACGAACAGAAAAGCATAGGTTTATCTGTCCATTGGAAGCCACCTTGGTTTACACAATCTTACTTTTAATTATTACTTTATTCAACCCATGACACTTATAAAATAACCAAGAGAACGAATTAGAAATTTAAATATTAAGCATTGTTTCTTTTACCGAATAATCAGGGGTATCTTTTTTGTGACATTATATGATAGGACATTGTGTTTTAAATTTTATGTTCTGGAATCTGCTTTTATTGCCGTGGAAAATAAGTTTTCTGGGCGATTAGCATTTAAATCTATGGATTTCTGGAACTTGGTAATTGTCTAACTTGAAAGTTTATGAGGTGCTTTGAGCATTTTGTGAATAGTATGAATAGTATGACCGATACACTTAATAAATATGCATGTGGCTGAATGTGACCATCTAATTAAGACAACTAAAGACCTTGATCAGCAATCAGCCTGTAATGCTATATTATGTAATCAACCAGGTAACACTCCAAAGCAGATATTGTCTACACACAAAAGGCGTGAGCACTGCTTGGAGTGTGCATAACTTCCATATGCACCGGATATTGGGTACTGTTAGTAAAGTGGAAAGCTCTCAAATGGTCAAATAATGAGATGCAATGCAAGTAAAATTAGGTTTGATCAGTATTAATACCTACTTACTTACTAACAAACTGACCGAACCTTTGGAGTTAATATATGATATTGTGAATGGCAAAACTCCTTGAACCATGATATTTTCGACCGAAGATAAGATGCTGTATATATATATATATATATATATATATATATATATATATATATATATATATATATATATATATATATATATATATATATATATATATATATATATATATATATATATATATATATATATATATAGTCCAAAGTAAAAAGGTAGTTGTATACAGTGTAATGGTGATGAAAGTAATCCAACAAAGTCCGTGGTGACAAAGAGTGACAAAGATATATATATTTATATATATAATATATATAATATAATATATATATATATGGCAATGGCATGCACACATTATGTCTTAATGACAGAAGTTGTAGCGTATAATAGCCAGGACGTCGAGAATTAACTATATTTACAACACAAATTAGTTCATGCAAAACCACGATATAAACATTGACTATTTCTACATCGATGGATATAATGGCATGATATCTACAAACAAAATATTATAGTTAAGGTACTATATGGTGGAATTCATAAGAGTAACATTAGGAAAACACGAGACGTGTACTCCAGATTTAGATAACAACACATCCTGGTTGGATTGAAACAAATAAAGACAGGTATGGGTTTGGATGATTAGAAAAATACCGATGAATAGATGAAAACAGCTAGATAAGGACAGAGTTAAGAATGAGTCTGGACACAAAGGCATTCCATACACTATCTTAGGGGGTGTTGTAGGCTTATTACTCTGGTAGTGCTCTGTTGAAGAGTGTTCCAACTCCAGACTTATTGTTTACATGTAGAAACGTTTTGAAATATTACAATTACTTTCCCAAAATCATAGGAATTTGGTAAAAGTAATTGTATTACTAAAATCCTATGGTTAATTCTCGACGTCATATTAATTTTTGAAATAATACAATTACTTTTGCCAAAATCATAGGATTTGATCCATTATTGTTTGATTGTAGGGTAAGGGTAGGGTATCTTATGGGAAAGGTCTGTCACAAACTGAAAACTCCCTTAGGCTAAAGTAGTTGGAGCCCCAGCGACCCTAAGAGGAAATAGTACCATAAAGAAGTCTGCATTCCTGAATTAGATTCTGAGGCTCCCTAAATCTCAACTGAACATATAATAATCAATGATGCTTCCAAACTATGTATAAAGGAAGACCGAAGAAGGACCTTGTATGGACTGAGGTACAGCTCAGGAGATATATATGAGATCCTTATAGCGTCATATGTATATGAGACGCGGATATTGTTCTCAGAACATCCCAGGGCAACCAGTATCCCCAGTGTCTGACCGTTTCCTCTCCTCTGACAAATATCCCAAATATGAAACTGCATGAATAATAGAGTGGGTCTGACTTACAGCTAACTCTTGACAATCGTGAACAAATTAGTGTGCGCCATCTGTCCTCGCCGCTGTGGAGAGTGCAGCTCTCGTGCTTGTCACATGACCCTTGTCACATGACCCTGATATCTTTATCTCTTTCCAATAAAGCGTCATTTCTCCATTATTATTTCTAGATGTGACCCTTAATGGATTTAATAATAAACGGGGTTTCCCGATTTATATATATATATATATATATATATATATATATATATATATATATATATATATATATATATATATATATATATATATATATATTATTATTATTATTATATTATTTATACTTGTAATTATATGTATTATTTATAATTGTGATTATTATTCTTAATATGAGGTAATAAGCCCGTGTAAGTCTTTGAGTTTGTACAACAATGAGGAAACAGATGAACAAAATGTGAAATAATTTTTATGTACATTCATCTCTTTTCATTTTACTCTTTTTGGATTACGTTTATAGTTCAAACTGTTGCAAATGTATCATGAGTGTTATTCTCGGTTAGTATTTAAAATGCAACCAGAAATTTGAGAATGACTCCATGATGTGTTTTGTAACTTCATGAAACCTGGAAGGTAAGCATTCATGAAACCTGGAAGGTTGCAGGCGATTTTACAGTGGTTTAAGGTATCTGAAAACAATATATGATCTTAAAATTGACATACATACAGGCTATCTGTCTGAAATCCACAAAAGAACATCTGCTCTGAGAATTATGATTTTTTGTGACCACCAAGTGTCAGGGGGCTCCATAAGTCACAGGGGGTGTTGTTTACCAATTGTCAAAATTGGAGCAACACATTTTCAGTCATTTTCTTCACTATTTAGAGAATATGAAGATTTCATCTTTGTCATTGTTCTTAATATTTCCTACGTTTGCTAAAAATAATTCAGTGCCATATGTTCTGATGTGCATTTCTCTCAAATAGAACCCCATTCTGATGATTTCATCTTTGTTTTCTATACAGAATCATTATTTTTTATTTTATATATGTTTGCAAAAACCAGCCTTTAAGGGGGAATCCATGCAGCCTTTGATGTCTTCCCATTCAATGGTGTGAAAAACCTCAAATTTCATCAAAGAGGGTCAAATCATAAATTTCACTGATACCAATTATCAGCATTCACAGTTTTGCCATTCAAAATCCTTGTGATTTAAGGCCAAACCAGTGATCAAAGGGTTTAATATCACTTTTTCCACATCTCGGCTTTTCAATTAAGGGGGATTCCAAACAGCCTTTGAGTCATGTCTTCCCTTTTTGACAGAAAGGTTTTCAAATACATAAGACATTTTTCAAATAAATAGTATACTTTCCCACAAATGATATATCTTTCACAACCATAAAATATTTGTTACAACCATGACAGTTATTTCATTGATTCAAATAATATTAAAATAATCTTATGTTGTTCTGAAGTATACTCCTGGCAATAAATTGTACAAAACATCTCCAGACAGGTGCCCAACTGGTAACTCATTAGGTGTTTACACGAGATCACAGACCAGCTAAAAAAAGCTGGTTGACAAAGTGTTCAATTGCTGGTGTTGGTTTCAGCAGACAACTGATCAACTTTCAAGTGCCACAGAAAGTTGTTAACAGGGAATATTTTGGGTACTACTACATAAAAGCACTGTTCAGGGTATAAACATTCATGTTATGTAAAGAAAATGTGCCTGAAAGTCAGGTTTCATGAATGCTTTAAATGAAACTACCAGACTTTCAGAGACTTAGGTCGCCATTCAGTTTGAAGGAACATCATTTTCAATAATATTCTGATGGGGCCTTTATACGTAAAGAAATATATGTCTCTATTGCTGAGGGGAGAGGGTGAAATGTGCCTGATTTCTCTGTCATGCGATAGGATTTCTGTAACTTCTGACCATATAAACCAGACAACGCCAGTATAAGATTACCCTCCATAGCAGTCCCTGCCACCAAAGGTATAAAGGTGCGCACAAATCGCACACAAGACATCAGTATTCATAAAAATCTGGCTGTCCACTCATAGGTGAAAGAATATAAATAGATTTGTTTTGTACTGGCAGTTGTACTGATTGGTTATTTTATGTGACAAACACCTGGTTACAGTTTACGACCTGACGTTAGTCAATTCAGATATGATGATATTTTGAGCAAGGCAAGTATATATGACTCAGGGAATTCCAAACTTTGAAAGAGATCAAAAACAGGGCAATGACTGCAGAGGTAGTAATTAAATACTACCCATGTATATGCAGAGTAGTATAAGATCTATAAGTCCCAAGCACTACACGTAATTATGGATTACATAATAGTGTTAGTTTCCTGTTAAGGATAGAGACAGTCAACTCTACTGCTGATGCCAATTTCAATTTGCTTTACAATTATTGACAATGACTTGAATATTAGATTAAGAGTGACCACAGACAAACAATTAGATCAGACTGCGGTGTCCCTCTATCCAAGAAACACGTATAATTAGTGAGTAAACAATTGATTAGCAGCAGTGAAAACTGTATTCAGTAAATCCCCTTCATAACTGGCAGGAGTATGGTGACCATTGTCTCCAACACTGTTTGCACTGATTATAAATGACCACTGAACGAAATTAATACAGGAATCTCAATAGAGAAGATGATAGAGCTAGTACACCGCTATATTCTGATTATAACGTCATTTTAGTGGACAGTGAAGTAAAGCTACATTAGTAGTTTTATTGTGTAGATAAATGATGGTGCTAAAGATCAATGTTGATAAACTCAGTGAGACATTAGATGTGCAACTGGTAGAAAATAGAGAACGCGAGTCAAGAAACTTAGAAAAGCCAATATAATAAGCTATTTCACAATGTGACTGTTCCCACAAAATTCAGAAGAGTGCAATAAGGTATGATCTTAGTGGTCAATCAAATATCCCTGGCAATGGTTGGTGATACTGGGGAAACACCCAGCCATGTCAGACATCAGGTAGAGATGCCGGAATACAAGAATGTCGCAAACAATGTCGCAAACAAATATGTAGGATGCTGGTCAGATAACCTCCTCCTCAACCAAATTTAGGAACATACATATTTTTCAATCTGTTTGTAAAACTGAAAGTAACTTCAGTACTAAGAGCCCAGTAAGGACGCTGAGTCCTAATACATATAACAGAAATCGGTACAGTTGAAAATGCGGAACAAACGATTGAGGATTGTTGTATAGTCACAGTATAAATTACACAGAGCATCAAGATCTATGTCCAGATATCTAATTGGAAAAATGACCTTATATTTCAAGAATATATCCTTCATATCCCTTATCACCTGGTCGCCTGATATGTTAGGATATTATTAAAAAGAGTCAATAACATAGTTGTGAGGTAGAGGTATATAAAGTCGGCCATAATGAACGCCCCACATATTGTGAGCTCACCAATATGACCTAACCCGGGGTATTGTCCCAACCAATTAAGACTATCAATTAGACGCATGGGCAGGAAATTAGTCATAATGTAAAATGTGTGCAGTGTTTTAAAGACTTATAAATCCGAGATGAGATTTACGTCATAGGTCTCAAAGTGGCTGATTGTTAGCATATGTTAAGGGAAGGCCAGAAATATCTCTAAGAGGGCTGTGGTTGACGTCTTATATGCTGCGTGGAAGCCATAATATCTCAACCAAAAAACTACAGTCAGTATACTATTAAGATGGCTGATGCCCTGAGTAATAGCAAAGAAGTCAACCACATTTAAAACAAACACATCCACAGAGGATATTAATATCTCTGAGAAATATCACCATGAACAAAGCTAGTAATGTGTTTGCTGCCTGCATAAGTAGTCCTAAGAAATCCAGTAAAATACACATCAAGGTAAGTACAGTAATTTACGACACAATTCCCAAAATAATGATATAACAGAGAATCAAAATATTATGCTAGGTTTTACACGCATAATACAAGAAATAATAACAATGTTTAGATCACCATATATCTTTATGAAGGCAAAAAACAATTAAGCCAATAACAAAAAAATAAATGTATTTTGAACGATATGCCATAAAATGCAAACCTTTAAGATCTTGGAATGTATAGATTCTAAGTAATTCTGAGATATTATTCCAGAGATATTTTATATTCCAATATTTATTGCCTCATCAGGTTGGGTTTATCTTTGTCCAGCTTCTTCTCAGAGCCCCTTAAAATGGGTAGAAAGAATAAAACTGAGGAACTGCTTTCATGTAACTAACATAATCATTGTTATGTTTCTACGTGATAAACTACATATAAAACTGATCAACTCTCACTATATGATACACCATGACGTCAGAGAAACATACTAGAAAGTGTTGCCTTGGTTGCAAACTAACCACCACAAAGGAATTTAAACAGGCAGAGTAAAACATCTTTTTGGCAATAAAGTCACCCATGCCTACATTTAACTATGCATGCCTCGTGCAGGACATAATATGTTCACGTGGTCAGGTGTGTCACCTCTTGTAGCCATTTCAACACGGTTTCTTTCGCCACGACTACCTGCACCCTCCACATGTGTACAGTCACTTAAGACAAATACTACACTGTAACTTTATCATCATTTATAAATAGTTACATTTAAGGATATGCGATGTTGCTTCATACAAAGTCAGACAATAATTTCAAAAGACCAAGCAAAAATGAAAACAAAAATTAAATCGAAACATACACTAAAAAGGGTTGCGTATATTCAATTCCCTCTCCAGTCCGACGAGGGCGCTTCTCTTGTGATTGATGTGCGATAAAGATACAGGATCTTAGATGTACCACGGTAAACCTCCCATTAAGAGAAGGACGATACAGGATCTTAGAAGTACCACGTTAAACCTCCGATTAAAAGAAGGCCGATACAGGATCTTAGATGTACCACGGTAAACCTCCCATTAAGAGAAGGACGATACAGGATCTTAGATGTGCCACAGTAAACCTCCCATTAAGAGAAGGACGACACAGGATCTTAGATGTACCACGGTAAACCTCCCATTAAGAGAAGGACAATACAGGATCTTAGATGTGCCACAGTAAACCTCCCATTAAGAGAAGGACGATACAGGATCTTAGATGTGCCACGGCAAACTTCCCATTAAGAGACGGACAATACAGGATCTTAGATGTACCACGGTAAACCTCCCATTAAGAGAAGGACGATACAGGATCTTAGATGTACCACGGTAAACCTCCCATTAAGAGAAGGACGATACAGGATCTTAGATGTACCACGGTAAACCTCCCATTAAGAGAAGGACGATACAGGATCTTAGATGTGCCACAGTAAACCTCCCATTAAGAGAAGGACGATACAGGATCTTAGATGTACCAAAGTAAACCTCCCATTAAGAGAAGGACGATACAGGATCTTAGATGTACCAAAGTAAACCTCCCATTAAGAGAAGGACGATACAGGATCTTAGATGTACCACGGTAAACCTCCCATTAAGAGAAGGACGATACAGGATCTTAGATGTACCACAGTAAACCTCCCATTAAGAGAAGGACGATACAGGATCTTAGATGTACCACAGTAAACCTCCCATTAAGAGAAGGCCGCAAGTCTTGCACTTTTATTGTCAATAATCCCAGGATAACCTGTAGCTTATACTCTAGACTCTACTCTATGTATGACACATGTAAAGGGTCTATGGAGGAACTGCAGTGTGTCTATTACAAGTACGAGATTGGCATCACTTATGCTTCTGCTAGAAGATAACATTTCCTCCAATCATAATGTGTTAGACTCTTAAGGATAAAAAAATAAAGAGTAAAGACTTTGGTATGGAACCAGCGTGGGAGATTATAAAGTTGAACTGGGCACAGTGGCGAGTGCATTCACACGTATTGTGTTCGTTTGTGATACTGGCAGCCAAGCCGAGAATGCGTTAAAAACATGGCGGCCGGAAGTTGGTCAAGATATGCTTCAAAATCTCTCAAAGGTCTAACACGTGATGCACTGTTACACATTAATTCATATGACAGATGCATAGCATTCCATTGTGAATCACAGATAGCCTTCTGACCTCTGAGCGAGCACATCTACCCGACATACATCATATAGTATCTTGTTACTGAGTTGTAACTGAGCTTTGAAGAATCCATAAAAGTGGCCCCCACTGTAAGGGCAGGAAGCTTTCCTCTGACCAAGGACCACAGAGTTGCTATCAGAGAGAGACTCTTTTTTATTCCATTTATTCAGACCACCAGGTAAATTACATGTAACAGTAACATCCATGATCCCAAATGTCTCCAAATACCAAGTGTCCATATCGTAATGCATTTGTGAGCCACCTTTTTCTTCACGAGTGTTAAGTGCGAAGGGGTATTATATGTATAATATACCAGTTATAGATGAAGCATAAGGGAAATCACCACTCATTATCTTTTACAATGAACTAGTCAATGTTATCATTTCCTTATGTTGTCAGGTGTTCAGCAATAAACTTTCTCTCTTGTTGAACCTTTGGAAGATATTCATTTATTTGCATATGTGAGCCAACTTATATAAGATAATTTCATACTTTGCGCTTCCATTAACATTGACTTTGCAACAACCGGAAGGGAAATTGTCAATATTATGAAAGTCACTGAATATGTATGACGGGATTTTCCTGGACTAGTGTTACCTTGTCATCATTGATTGCCAATTACAGACACATTGCATTATTCATAAACAAATAGTTCCACTGATTGTGTAAGAAAAATATGCCCCAAATCTAGTATTTATTCTCAAAATAATCTCTTTTTTTCAGCCTCTTTATACAAACTTTCCAGTCCACCGAGAAAGCTGTTAACTTATATTTTGAATTAACAACCATAAAGTTTAGAGACACATCTACATGTGTTCTCAAGTTTGTTGAACACAAAATCCTAGAAAAAAAATATAAAATACTCGATATTGAAACGAAGGGCCAAAAATAAAAAGGACAAAATATACGTAATGTGTAGTATCATAGTTGTAACATACAAGAGAGCAAAATTCAGAGATTCCAAAGAAAATAATTTGCATAAAGACTGTACAAGTATCTGACAGTGCAGGATCAATGGAATGTCATATTATGTATTTGCAGTTATGTCACTTCCCTGACATGGGCATACGGGTGTACGTGTTACAGGACATGTTGACTCTGTCTACTTTGAATAAGTTTCCCCCCATCCCCATTAGTGTTAGATATCTACAGCTCCGGAATCGTTTGCCCGTGTTTGTTAAATGGCGACCCCGCAGATCAATAGTCTCGTTTTCATCGTGATCCAATAATTCTGTGGAAGCTGGGGCGATCAAACGCTGCGCCTGGCCTGACAACTTGTTGCTCAGATTGATCACTGTAGCCCCTATTTGCAATTAGAATACATAAGATATGCGTCAGGGAGGATGGGGACAGGAGCCGAGAAATGCACATCAACTGATGGCACAATACTATACTGCATCTTGCAATATACAGACACTGTTTATGGAAGGGCTACAGCTGGTCATCCCAATGTTCACCATAATCAATTCGATTTGATCAATTAATATCATATACAACATATATATCAACTATAAATAACTTAAAATGACTAAAAATAATCTCTACTCTTTACTTGTGATTGTGATTGTGATTATTTTCTACTTTCTTTTTATCAAAAAACTTTTTAATCAACTTCTACACAAAAGTTGAAATTAGTATTAAACAAGGTTTTAACATCCATAGTTATCGTTCGTTTCGATAAGGTAATACTTTTTACACAATAAAATATCATACCTATCATTAAACAAATGTCACCAGGAAAAATACCCCAATCTTATGGGGAAGAATTTCATTTTCGATACATATGATACATTGCATAAGCTACGTTGAATATAAACTTTTTGAGAATATTTACTAGAAATCTGGCTAGTTGTGGATGGGATAGTGTTAAGGTTGAGAGAGGAGACCAGTCTCGGCTTTATATCTGGCTAGTTGTGGATGGGACAGTGTTGAGGTTCAGAGAGGAGACCAGTCTCGGCTTTATATCTGGCTAGTTGTGGATGGGACAGTGTTGAGGTTCAGAGAGGAGACCAGTCCAGGCTTTATATCTGGCTAGTTGTGGATGGGACAGTGTTGAGGTTCAGAGAGGAGTCCAGTCTAGGCTTTATATATGGCTAGTTGTGGGTGGGACAGTGTTGAGGTTCAGAGAGGAGACCAGTCCAGGCTTTATATATGGCTAGTTGTGGATGGGACAGTGTTGAGGTTCAGAGAGGAGACCAGTCCAGGCTTTATATCTGGCTAGTTGTGGATGGGACAGTGTTGAGGTTCAGAGAGGAGACCAGTCCAGGCTTTATATCTGGCTAGTTGTGGATGGGACAGTGTTGAGGTTCAGAGAGGAGACCAGTCCAGGCTTTATATCTGGCCAGTTGTGGATGGGACAGTGTTGAGGTTCAGAGAGGAGACCAGTCCAGGTTTTATTGGCCTGATGACGTCCGGTATTATTCACCATGGCAGCACAGATCTTGTCACCACACTCAGAAGGACATATCGATGTATCCCGATATCCCAGCAATCACATCATCATTCTGACACAAATCACTGAAATCACTGACACAAATCACTAATATTTTATTCACAAAACCTATAATGGGACCATATATTTAAAAAAAATAACACATTGCATAAGTTACATTTAATAAAGAATACAGTTGCTATAAGTTAATATAATGTTAGCAATTGATATAAGTTATATAATGCTAGTAATAGTACTATTAATGAAAAACAATGTCTGGAAACAGACAGCCAAATGTCACTGTGATTAAAAGTTAATAAGCCTTAGAATTTATAATTTGGTAAAAAGTAGCATATTGGTAAAATGGTAACAGTGAAATCTCTTCTCACTATAGGAGGCCGATGTGAAAATCCGCGCCGTTTATTTTCATAAAGAGTGCAGTGCATTCTGCCCCCGCAGCTGGCTGCATCAACCAGGCTGATATATCCGACCATTCCTCGTCTCCCAAGAAAACCGGTAGATTACGAGAATCTATCTCCTATTTGCCTAGTACCCATTTGCCTAACCACTTGCCTATCCAAACACTGATTTTGAACATCACAATAAAGTCTTTAAATCGTTTCAACCGCAAAAGGCTCATTACAGAAAGTTGTGTATTTTTGAGAATATTATTTGTACTATTCTTTTTCAAAGTGTGCATGAAGAAATAATGTTATACTTATAGTTTATGTGAGGCAGAAGCTCGGCGTTTTACATACTATTTTCCTGATAAGAGCTTGTGATGTAGGCTGCACTGATAACAGTCAATTCATCCAAATAACAGTACTATAAGGCCTCGGACCACTATTACAATGTCCCATTGAAAACCATAGTAAATGCCTCACCTTCAAAAATTCATAGAAAATATTCGTATCGACCTAGGGTATTTTGAAAAATACTTATAAGATGGCAAAAATATTTATCTTTCTAAAAGCAGAGTATGAAGTTAGGTTGACCATTGAAATTTTTTGCTAGGATCTGTTAAAGCGCCACCTACCTTGAAAACAAAGAACAGAACATGGCAATATAGAAATGAGCCCCTGATAGCAAAGATCAATATATAGTCCCTTCAATTATTCTCATTATTTTTCTAATAACTTTGACAAAACAAGCCATTATTGTGCTATTAAATATCACTATTCATTTTATGTCTAATGTGATCTGCATCTCGTTATTATCATGTATAATAAGGGGGAGTAGGAAATTATCAAGCACTACTTTCGTATGCCCTGGTCCCACATATCAAATAGTAGACTCAGGTCTAACCCAGAAGATTTATGTATGTTTAACATCTGAAAAATAATGATATCTGAAAACTTTTATGTGTATTATTTTTATGAAAGAAAACATACCGGTACAGAAAGGTCATGACGTGTATACAGCGTATGAATTTAACATGTGGTACATTGGAATCATAAATGCCAAGGACTAAGAAAACAGGCCAAGGAATCAGGTACTAAAGGAGCTATGAGATGTAACAACATTCTGTTTCTGTCGCAATACAGTTTAATAGTGGATCTTGACCGATCACTAATTGAGTATGGTTCTGACCCCTTCTGATCTAAGTAAGGGCATGTGAGATTGTATCTGGTGAACGCTCCCTAATCTAGTTTTGGTTTCAATCCAATTTTTACCGAACACATAGATCACAGTGCCAACATAAGATGCAGGTTTGACGTAGACAGGGAAATTAACCATCTTTGGTTAGATTGGTTATAATTTGTATTCTCTCTCACAATATATAATAAGATATAATGAAATATAACAGGTCCACATTATAATCCTCCACAGGCTGGTACGGTGCCCAAGCTGAATGGAGAAGCTCCCAAGTCGACGACACTGATGTTCTCAATCAAAGATCAGGTGGGAGGGTTGGCTGCCGTTCTCACAATATTCAAGGTGAGCGATTTATCTAATATTGAAGATTAAAATGACTAGACAAACAAATGTAGATTCACAAAACATCTTTAAGTCAAACAGAAAGTGAATTGTAATAAAATGCTTGTTAATTAATCCAAATGTGCCAGTTTTGGAGGAATTTGTACGTTATATTTCACAGACACAAAACAATCTTGCTCTTTGTTTTGCAGGAATATAAAGTGAATGTTCATCATATTGAGTCCAGGAAATCTCGGAAACGACCGGGAGAATACGAGATTATCGTGGATCTGGAGGCATCCAATGAGAAAAAAGAAAACATCATATCTCGGATAAAAGAACATGTTACATTTGTCAAGCTTCATGCACTCCCAAAGCAAACCCTGGAAAAGTTAGGAAGAGACAGTACGATAACCTATATATCACATTAATCTTAATCTGGCATAAAGAGGTGAAACAAAAACATTTCATTGCTCCTGATATCTTGTCTATGTTGAAAATCTTTAGTTAATATTGTTATTGTTATATAACATGACATTTCATTGATAGACACGAATTTATTGACCATTTTTATATCAAGCAAATCTGTATTGATTTCAAATGGATTTATTTCTGCATTTGCATATTATATCACTTATAAATGGAGAATGTAAAATGTTTTTTAATTATCGGCACGATTGCTGTACATTGCAGCGTCCATGGACATTGATGGCGTCCCTTGGTTTCCTCGCAAAGTTAATGATCTGGATATCTCATCCAACAGAGTGCTGATGTTTGGAGCAGAACTAGGAACTGACCACCCTGTAAGTAGTACCAGAACTAGGCACTGACCACCCTGTAAGTAGTACCAGAACTAGGCACTGACCACCCTGTAAGTAATACCAGAACTAGGCACTGACCACCCTGTAAGTAATACCAGAACTAGGCACTGACCACCCTGTAAGTAATACCAGAACTAGGCACTGACCACCCTGTAAGTAATACCAGAACTAGGTACTGACCACCCTGTAAGTGACACCAGAACTAGGCACTGACCACCCTGTAAGTAGTACCAGAACTAGGCACTGACCACCCTGTAAGTAGTACCAGAACAAGGCACTGACCACCCTGTAAGTGACACCAGAACTAGGCACTGACCACCCTGTAAGTGACACCAGAACTAGGCACTGACCACCCTGTAAGTGACACCAGAACTAGGCACTGACCACCCTGTAAGTAGTACCAGAACTAGGTACTGACCACCCTGTAAGTAATACCAGAACTAGGCACTGACCACCCTGTAAGTAGTACCAGAACTAGGCACTGACCACCCTGTAAGTAATACCAGAACTAGGCACTGACCACCCTGTAAGTAGTACCAGAACTAGGTACTGACCACCCTGTAAGTAATACCAGAACTAGGCACTGACCACCCTGTAAGTAGTACCAGAACTAGGCACTGACCACCCTGTAAGTAATACCAGAACTAGGCACTGACCACCCTGTAAGTGATACCAGAACCAGGCACTGACCACCCTGTAAGTAGTACCAGAACTAGGCCCTGACCACCCTGTAAGTAATACCAGAACTAGGCACAGACCACCCTGTAAGTAATACCAGAACTAGGCACTGACCACCCTGTAACTAATACCAGAACTAGGCACTGACCACCCTGTAAGTAATACCAGAACTAGGCACTGACCACCCTGTAATTAATACCAGAACTAGGCACTGACCACCCTGTAAGTAGTACCAGAACTAGGTACTGACCACCCTGTAAGTAATACCAGAACTAGGTACTGACCACCCTGTAAGTAGTACCAGAACTAGGTACTGACCACCCTGTAAGTAGTACCAGAACTAGGCACTGACCACCCTGTAAGTGATACCAGAACTAGGCACTGACCACCCTGTAAGTAATACCAGAACTAGGCACTGACCACCCTGTAAGTAATACCAGAACTAGGTACGGACCACCCTGTAAGTAGTACCAGAACTAGGCACTGACCACCCTGTAAGTAATACCAGAACTAGGCACTGACAACCCTGTAAGTAAAACCAGAACTAGGCACTGACCACCCTGTAATTAATACCAGAACTAGGCACTGACCACCCTGTAAGTAATACCAGAACTAGGTACTGACCACCCTGTAATTAGTACCAGAACAAGCCACTGACCACCCTTTAAGTAATACCAGAACTAGGCACTGACCACCCTGTAAGTAATACCAGAACTAGGTACTGACCACCCTGTAAGTAATACCAGAACTAGGCACAGACCACCCTGTAAGTAATACCAGAACTAGGCACTGACCACCCTGTAAGTAGTACCAGAACTAGGTACTGATCACCCTGTAAGTAGTAACAGAACTAGGCACTGACCACCCTGTAAGTGACACCAGAACTAGGCACTGACCACCCTGTAAGTAATACCAGAATTAGGCACTGACCACCCTGTAATTAGTACCAGAACTAGGCACTGACCACCCTGTAAGTAATACCAGAACTAGGCACTGACCACCCTGTAAGTAATACCAGAACTAGGCACTGACCACCCTGTAAGTAATACCAGAACTAGGCACTGACCACCCTGTAAGTAGTACCAGAACTAGGCACTGACCACCCTGTAAGTGACACCAGAACTAGGTACTGACCACCCAGTAAGTAATACCAGAACTAGGCACTGACCACCCTGTAAGTAATACCAGAACTAGGCACTGACCACCCTGTAAGTAATACCAGAACTAGGTACTGACCACCCTGTAAGTAGTACCAGAACTAGGTACTGACCACCCTGTAAGTAGTACCAGAACTAGGCACTGACCACCCTGTAAGTAATACCAGAACTAGGCACTGACCACCCTGCCAGTAATACCAGAACTAGGCACTGACTAACCACCCTGTAAGTAGTACCAGAACTAGGAACTGACCACCCTGTAAGTAGTACCAGAACTAGGTACTGACCACCCTGTAAGTAATACCAGAACTAGGCACTGACCACCCTGTAAGTAATACCAGAACTAGGTACAGACCACCCTGTAATTAGTACCAGAACTAGGCACTGACCACCCTGTAAGTGACACCAGAACTAGGTACTGACCACCCTGTAAGTAATACCAGAACTAGGCACTGACCACCCTGTAAGTAATACCAGAACTAGGCACTGACCACCTTGTAAGTAATACCAGAACTAGGTACTGACCACCCTGTAAGTAGTACCAGAACTAGGTACTGACCACCCTGTAAGTAGTACCAGAACTAGGCACTGACCACCCTGTAAGTAATTCCAGAACTAGGCACTGACCACCCTGCCAGTGATACCAGAACTAGGCACTGACTAACCACCCTGTAA
The DNA here is from genome assembly GCA_949316495.1 of Amphiduros pacificus. Classification (NCBI taxonomy): domain Eukaryota; kingdom Metazoa; phylum Annelida; class Polychaeta; order Phyllodocida; family Hesionidae; genus Amphiduros; species Amphiduros pacificus. The sequence goes on along the minus strand of OX439007.1, from coordinate 6,863,410 downwards.
GTAATACCAGAACTAGGCACTGACCACCCTGTAAGTAGAACCACAACTAGGCACTGACCATCCTGTAAGTAATACCAGAATTAGGCACTGACCACCCTGTAATTAGTACCAGAACTAGGCACTGACCACCCTGTAAGTAATACCAGAACTAGGCACTGACCACCCTGTAAGTAATACCAGAACTAGGCACTGACCACCCTGTAAGTAATACCAGAACTAGGCACTGACCACCCTGTAAGTAGTACCAGAACTAGGCACTGACCACCCTGTAAGTGACACCAGAACTAGGTACTGACCACCCAGTAAGTAATACCAGAACTAGGCACTGACCACCCTGTAAGTAATACCAGAACTAGGCACTGACCACCCTGTAAGTAATACCAGAACTAGGTACTGACCACCCTGTAAGTAGTACCAGAACTAGGTACTGACCACCCTGTAAGTAATACCAGAACTAGGCACTGACCACCCTGTAAGTAATACCAGAACTAGGCACTGACCATCCTGCCAGTAATACCAGAACTAGGCACTGACTAACCACCCTGTAAGTAGTACCAGAACTAGGAACTGACCACCCTGTAAGTAGTACCAGAACTAGGTACTGACCACCCTGTAAGTAATACCAGAACTAGGCACTGACCACCCTGTAAGTAATACCAGAACTAGGTACAGACCACCCTGTAATTAGTACCAGAACTAGGCACTGACCACCCTTTAAGTAATACCAGAACTAGGCACTGACCACCCTGTAAGTAATACCAGAACTAGGTACTGACTACCCTGTAAGTAATACCAGAACCAGGCACTTACCACCCTGTAAGTAGTACCAGAACTAGGTACTGACCACCCTGTAAGTAGTACCAGAACTAGGCACTGACCACCCTGTAAGTGACACCAGAACTAGGCACTGACCACCCTGTAAGTAATACCAGAACTAGGCACTGACCACCCTGTAATTAGTACCAGAACTAGGCACTGACCACCCTGTAAGTAATACCAGAACTAGGTACTGACCACCCTGTAAGTAATACCAGAACTAGGCACTGACCACCCTGTAAGTAATACCAGAACTAGGCACTGACCACCCTGTAAGTAGTACCAGAACTAGGCACTGACCACCCTGTAAGTGACACCAGAACTAGGTACTGACCACCCTGTAAGTAATACCAGAACTAGGCACTGACCACCCTGTAAGTAATACCAGAACTAGGCACTGACCACCTTGTAAGTAATACCAGAACTAGGTACTGACCACCCTGTAAGTAGTACCAGAACTAGGTACTGACCACCCTGTAAGTAGTACCAGAACTAGGCACTGACCACCCTGTAAGTAATTCCAGAACTAGGCACTGACCACCCTGCCAGTGATACCAGAACTAGGCACTGACTAACCACCCTGTAAGTAATACCAGAACTAGGCACTGACCACCCTGTAAGTAGAACCACAACTAGGCACTGACCATCCTGCCAGTAATACCAGAACTAGGCACTGACCACCCTGTAAGTAATACCAGAACTAGGCACTGACCACCCTGTAAGTAATACCAGAACTAGGCACTGACCACCCTGTAAGTAGAACCACAACTAGGCACTGACCATCCTGTAAGTAGTACCAGAACTAGGCACTGACCACCCAGTAAGTAGTACCAGAACTAGGCACTGACCACCCAGTAAGTAGTACCAGAACTAGGCACTGACCACCCTGTAATTAGTACCAGAACTAGGCACTGACCACCCTGTAAGTGACACCAGAACTAGGCACTGACCACCCTGTAAGTAGTACCAGAACTAGGCACTGACCACCCTGTAAGTAATACCAGAACTAGGTACTGACCACCCTGTAATTAGTACCAGAACTAGGCACTGACCACCCTGTAAGTAATACCAGAACTAGGCACTGACCACCCTGTAAGTAATACCAGAACTAGGTACTGACCACCCTGTAAGTAGTACCAGAACTAGGTACTGACCACCCTGTAAGTATACCAGAACTAGGCACTGACCACCCTGTAAGTAGTACCAGAACTAGGCACTGACCACCCTGTAAGTAGTACCAGAACTAGGTACTGACCACCCTGTAAGTAATACCAGAACTAGGTACTGACCACCCTGTAAGTCATACCAGAACAAGGCACTGACCACCCTGTAAGTAATACCAGAACTAGGCACTGACCACCCTGTAAGTAGTACCAGAACTAGGTACTGACCACCCTGTAAGTAATACCAGAACAAGGCACTGACCACCCTGTAATTGACACCAGAACTAGGTACTGACCACCCTATAAGTAATACCAGAACTAGGTACTGACCACCCTGTAAGTAATACCAGAACTAGGCACTGACCACCCTGTAAGTAGTACCAGAACTAGGTACTGACCACCCTGTAAGTAGTACCAGAACTAGGTACTGACCACCCTGTAAGTAGTACCAGAACTAGGCACTGACCACCTTGTAAGTAATACCAGAACTAGGTTCTGACCACCCTGTAAGTAGTACCAGAACTAGGCACTGACCACCCTGTAAGTAATACCAGAACTAGGTACTGACCACCCTGTAAGTAATACCAGAACAAGGCACTGACCACCCTGTAAGTAGTACCAGAACTAGGCACTGACCACCCTGTAAGTAATACCAGAACTAGGTACTGACCACCCTGTAAGTAGTACCAGAACTAGGCACTGATCACCCCGTAAGTAGTACCAGAACTAGGCACTGACCACCCTGTAAGTAATACCAGAACTAGGTACTGACCACCCTGTAAGTAATACCAGAACTAGGCACTGACCACCCTGTAAGTAATACCAGAACTAGGTACTGACCACCCTGTAAGTAGTACCAGAACTAGGCACTGACCACCCTGTAAGTAATACCAGAACTAGACACTGACCACCCTGTAAGTAATACCAGAACTAGGCACTGACCACCCTGTAAGTAATACCAGAACTAGGTACTGACCACCCTGTAAGTAGTACCAGAACTAGGCACTGATCACCCCGTAAGTAGTACCAGAACTAGGCACTGACCACCCTGTAAGTAATACCAGAACTAGGTACTGACCACCCTGTAAGTAGTACCAGAACTAGGTACTGACGACCCTGTAAGTAGTACCAGAACTAGGCACTGACCACCCTGTAAGTAATACCAGAACTAGGCACTGACCACCCTGTAAGTAATACCAGAACTAGGCACTGACCACCCTGTAAGTAATACCAGAACAAGGCACTGACCACCCTGTAAGTAATACCAGAACTAGGTACTGACCACCCTGTAAGTAATACCAGAACTAGACACTGACCACCCTGTAAGTAATACCAGAACTAGGTACTGACCACCCTGTAAGTAGTACCAGAACTAGGTACTGACCACCCTGTAAGTAGTACCAGAACTAGGCACTGACCACCCTGTAAGTAATACCAGAACTAGGCACTGACCACCCTGTAAGTAATACCAGAACTAGGTACTGACCACCCTGTAAGTTGTACCAGAACTAGGTACTGACCACCCTGTAAGTAGTACCAGAACTAGGCACTGACCACCCTGTAAGTAATACCAGAACTAGGCACTGACCACCCTGTAAGTAATACCAGAACTAGGTACTGACCACCCTGTAAGTAGTACCAGAACTAGGTACTGACCACCCTGTAAGTAGTACCAGAACTAGGCACTGACCACCCTGTAAGTAATACCAGAACTAGGCACTGACCACCCTGTAAGTAATACCAGAACTAGGTACTGACCACCCTGTAAGTAGTACCAGAACTAGGTACTGACCACCCTGTAAGTAGTACCAGAACCAGGCACTGACCACCCTGTAAGTAGTACCAGAACTAGGTACTGACCACCCTGTAAGTAATACCAGAACTAGGCACTGACCACCCTGTAAGTAGTACCAGAACTAGGCACTGACCACCCTGTAAGTAATACCAGAACTAGGTACTGATCACCCTGTAAGTAATACCAGAACTAGGCACTGACCACCCTGTAAGTAGTACCAGAACTAGGCACTGACCACCCTGTAAGTAGTACCAGAACTAGGTACTGATCACCCTGTAAGTAATACCAGAACTAGGTACTGACCACCCTGTAAGTAATATCCTGTAAGTAATACAAGTAATTACTGAGTTAGGCAATTATCACCTTGCAAGTTAGACTAGAACTAAAGACTGACACACTCTGTAAGTAAAAGTAGAACAGGTACTGATATCGCCCTGTATGTAAGATCTAAGCTTGGCACTGATCACTTTGAAAGCAATGTCCTATCAGAAACTAGATTATATGCTCACATTTGGGTTTTATTTGAGCGATGTTTGAAGCTCAGGTTTGCAAATAAACTATAGCATGCAGGCTACAAAACTGCATGTAATTTATCAGGATAAAACATGGTGCAACAGTTTTCAGTTATAGAATTAGTTTTACCTTGGAATAATTATGATTACTCCAAGGTTTTACCATGGCAAATATTGATTGTTCTCGTTCAAATTACTTATAAATACACCAACCTGTATATAATGTTGCCAACATTTAACCTATCACCTTAATTGTGATATTTGTTTTGTAGGGATATAATGATAAAGTGTACAGGGAGAGAAGACTTAAATTCGCTGACATTGCCTATAACTATAAACAGTGAGTAGAACATATCAACATATGCCTATAACTATTAACAGTGAGCAGAACATATCAACATATGCCTATAACTATAAACAGTGAGTAGAACATATCAACATATGCCTATAACTATAAACAGTGAGTAGAACCTATCAACATATGCCTATAACTATAAACAGTGAGTAGAACATATCAACATATGCCTATAACTATAAACAGTGAGTAGAACCTATCAACATATGCCTATAACTATAAACAGTGAGTAGAAACTATCAACATATGCCTATAATTATAAACAGTGAGTAGAACCTATCAACATATGCCTATAACTATAAACAGTGAGTAGAACCTATCAACATATGCCTATAACTATAAACAGTGAGTAGAACCTATCAACATATGCCTATAACTATAAACAGTGAGTAGAACATATCAACATATGCCTATAACTATAAACAGTGAGTAGAACCTATCAACATATGCCTATAACTATAAACAGTGAGTAGAACATATCAACATATGCCTATAACTATAAACAGTGAGTAGAACCTATCAACATATGCCTATAACTATAAACAGTGAGTAGAACCTATCAACATATGCCTATAACTATAAACAGTGAGTAGAAACTATCAACATATGCCTATAATTATAAACAGTGAGTAGAACCTATCAACATATGCCTATAACTATAAACAGTGAGTAGAACATATCATCATATGCCTATAACTATAAACAGTGAGTAGAACATATCAACATATGCCTATAACTATAAACAGTGAGTAGAACATATCAACATATGCCTATAACTATAAACAGTGAGTAGAACATATCAACATATGCCTATAACTATAAACAGTGAGTAGAACATATCAACATATGCCTATAACTATAAACAGTGAGTAGAACATATCAACATATGCCTATAACTATAAACAGTGAGTAGAACCTATCAACATATGCCTATAACTATAAACAGTGAGTAGAACCTATCAACATATGCCTATAACTATAAACAGCGAGTAGAACCTATCAACATATGCCTATAACTATAAACAGCGAGTAGAACCTATCAACATATGCCTATAACTATAAACAGTGAGTAGAACATATCATAAATCCTCTTCCTTTGAACAGATGTATTAACAACGATAAACATATTTTAATATATAAAATAAAAGAAACAACAGATAATCACTTGAAATACTGGCGTTGGTGCTTTATAAATGTTGTCTCACAAGGATTCACGAATCAGATGATTAACAACAACCCGTGCAAATGTCCATCCAACTGTGCAACGACCGCTTTATCACGTGATACCAAATATTTACTTTGATATTAATCGCCTTCGTCTTGATATTTTCAGTGGACAGCCCATCCCAAAGGTGGAATATTCCGCGGAAGAATGCAAAACATGGTAATTATGATAATGATATTAATGATGATGATGATGATGATGATGATGATGATGATGATGATGATGATGATAATGATGATGACGACTATGATGACGATGATGATAATGATGATGATGATGATGACGACTATGATTATGATGATGATGATGACGACGAGGATGATGATGACGATGATGATGATAATAATAATGATGATGATGATATTTTCATAAAAGGAACCTTTCTTATAGATGTCAGTACATAAATGAATGATATGTTATTTTGAAGGGGCACTGTGTATAAAGCGCTGACGGCCATGTACCCGAAGTATGCCTGCAAGGAATACCTACAGAACTTCCCTCTCCTTGAGGAACACTGCGGCTACTGGTAAACACAATGGTTCTTACACGTTACCATGGTATTCAATAAGGACAATAATATTTAGTCACTGATATATCGATAGGAATTAAAACCTTGGAGTAATAATAATCATTACTACTCCAAGTTAAAACTAAGCTTCAAATCATAAGTAAATGTGACTAACTTGATAGAGATATTTCACTTAAAGCTTTCATGAAATCACGGAGGACATGAGTTTTACTGAGATTTGGGGTATGTTGTAATGATCATCCAGAATACACCTGCCAAGATTGGTGTGTTTTGCTGAAAGCGTCTCTTCCTGTGCATGATACCTTATGGCCAATGTTGTCCCGGTGGTCTGGAAGATGTTAGGCACGTACCAATAGGCAAAAAACAATGGACAAACAGGCCTGCTTAAGCCAAATCATTCCAGCGTCCCAATCTCGAGGTGCCCCTTTGTTAGCAATCAAGGTGTTTGTACTAGATCACTGGCCAGCTAAACAAAGTTTATTAACAAAACGTTTAATGGATAATTTAGATTTAAGCAAAAGACTTATCTGCTTTTTCAATGGCACAGGAATTTATGTTGGGAGTAAAATGGGTATTAAATAGTGATCACAAAGTTTATAGGGTACAGAATTTGTGTTCAAAATCTGATTTCATGAAAGCTTTTATTTTATAAGACCATTGATAATTTTATCCTGCGTCCCAAAACTTAATTTATTGTGTAATGTTTTTTTCCATTTCCACAATTTACTAAGTAAATGGAAAATAGAGATTAATGAAAGCTTAACGAAAAGAATAAAGTTATGATTTGTCATTTCAGCCCAGAGCGTCTTCCCCAGCTGGAAGATATATCCAGGTTTTTACAGCGTACGTACCTGTCACAATATAATTATCCTAAAACATGTCATAATATAAGCACCATTAAACATGTCACATTATAAGCACCTGAAATCGGGTAAAAATACAAGTACCCGAACACGTGGTAAGACGTAAGCACCCCATTATGCCAGACATGTTCATGATCTTATTGGCTTTCCATTTTATTCTGAGAGCAATAATATTGTTTTATTTCTCTTAGCTTTAATGTATTGGTCACAACATATTATCGAAGATTTTATTATGCTAATATGGAGAAGTAAACTTGTCTGAACAAAAGTAATAATTTTGAAAATTCGTAATGATCACAAAGAAAATAATGTTTATTTTTCTTACCCAGAGAAGACTGGATTCACTTTGCGACCGGTTGCAGGGTATCTTTCATCACGTGACTTCCTGGCCGGACTCGCTTTTCGAGTGTTTCATTGCACCCAATACATTCGACATGGTGCGGATCCCTTCTACAGTCCAGAACCGTAATACTTTTTTTTGTAATCCCCCCCCCCAAAAAAAAATGTGAATCAGTTTGGAGGGAACCATCTACTCCATAAATATATTTATAAGACCAGCACAGCGTCTCAGGATGGGCCTAAATAGATGAAGAACACTCTTGAATTTTGACCTACTTCAGACTAAATATTCCTCTGAGTAACAATGATAACCTAAAAAGTAAATGGTTTGAATTGGTATAAGGAATGAGTAAAGGGCGTTGGAGAAATATTTCATGTCTCCATAATGTATTATGTCATTAATTTTCTTTTAGAATCCTAATTATCTTTGACTTGACATTTAAACATGGCTTTAGCGTAGTTTGGTATTGTTCTTGCAGCCAACATTTATTCTGTTTTTTTCAGAGACTGTTGCCATGAGTTACTGGGTCACATGCCTTTGTTCCTGAATCAAAGCTTTGCAGAATTCTCACAAGAAATTGGTCTGGCCTCCCTTGGAGCATCCGATGAAGAAGTTCAGAAACTGGCGACTGTAAGTCACTATGGAATGCTGTACTGGAGATATAACATATGATTTCTTTTTAATTTTACCAATAGTTTAGTCACACCAAAGTGTGCCTCATACATGTTCTTTATCTGTAATGTTTTCTAAGGCCAAGGGCCGGGACGTGGGTGAGTGCTAAGATAGAGATGGGTTAGTTTGGGATTTTATCTCACTTTAACCATATTTCAGTTATTGTATGACTATGCCTACTTGTGGCAGATACATTGCTACCCCAGTCACAGGTTTTTAAGGACAACTCTTCAAGCACAGGCCTCGGCTCATAACAAAGAGAGTGAATGGATTTATCATGCCTGTGTGATAATGCAAAAAGAGTCCCCAGTAACTCTTTTGAGTGGAGCATGACATTCAGTTCCAGTGGCAGGCGTCTCTGTTACCTGAATTGAACTGAAAGGTCATTAATACAACAAATACATCATTAAAGCCATTGAAAAATAAACATGAAAATGAATGCACACATAACATTAAATTGTGAACATGTGTATTTTCAGTGTTATTTCTTCACTGTTGAGTTTGGACTTTGCACCCAGGATGGAGGGCTGCGAGTGTATGGGGCCGGGCTTCTATCATCTGTTGGGGAACTCAAGGTAGTTATAACCATTAGTCAAAACCTTCACAAATAATCAATTCATCACAAATGAATTCCTTTGTATGGCTTGTTATCATAAATCGAGTTTGCTATCATATGAGTTGTTTTCATAAATCGAGTTTGCTATCATATATCCAACCGAATAAGTCATGCCGGAATTTCCAAAACATGTTTCAGTCTTTCAGCTGACTTCTTCAGGCTTGTATACCAATATAAGATAACGTGTTATGCCCTTGAGAGAAAATAACAAACTTTGAAGAGAGTCTCTGGTATGGAACCAGCGGCGTTTGTAAAAACATGGCGGCCGTCAGTTGGTCGAGATGTGTCTCAATATATGAATGTAGTATATGGCTGTCAGTGGCAGTGGGCGATAAATAGTGTTTTGTTAACGATTGTGATTTCAGCATGCCCTATCAGACAAAGCTGTCATCAAACCGTTTGAACCTGAGAACACAGTGGAAGCAACTTGTCAAGTGACCACATTCCAGGACCAGTACTTCTACTCTTCAAGCTTTGAAGAAGCTAAGGACAAACTCAGGTGAGGCAAATCATGCAATCATTTTCAATCAAAGAGATAGTTCTGACAGAGACATTTAAAACAGAGATTGGAAAGAAGTTCTGCATTATCGCTCAGGTGAACCGATCTTGTGACGGCGCCACTGTCGCCACTTCCTGTTTCCCATATGTGGCCATTTTGCCAGCTTGTCAAGGGAATTTTCACTGTTTTTTTGTTCAAATGGACCATATTATCATCTTTGGATCATCATGTTGACATTAAGTGGATGCAGTAGATTATAAAGGTACTGTTTTATTGCATTTGGATGGAGAACTGTATTGTAATTTGTGAAAAACGATTGTGCGAGACCATGTGAGAGTTAGATGGTGCACCGCACTGACACCTAGTGGCATATCTGCTCTTTCCAATCTCTGTTTAAATATCTCTGGTTCTGAGTACCCAGTCAATTAAATTTATAACATCAATGGACATTTTGTGACATTTTGTTAACATTTAAAACTTTACATTTGCAGACAATATGCCAAAACCATCAAGCGTCCATTTGAACTGCGCTATAATGCTCATACCAGAGGGGTAGATATCCTGGACACCCCGACTAGTATCGCCACCTATGTGGAGAGCGTGAAAGACGAATTAGACGTCATCACGCATGCGCTGAGCAAACTGAAGGCACGCTCTAAGTTCAACCATGTCCATGACATACTTCAACAACCAATCCCAGAGTGAGAGTGAATACGGCTAAAACAAAAGCATATTTATATAGAGAGTGGTTTACATTTAGCTATATAGAGTAGCTATATTATCCTGCAGGGTACAGACCTACCGTATCCTGCAGTATTTGTGACGATGTATGCACATCTGCCCCCTAGCGTTTAGTTTAGCAGAGATATATTCCAGCCTGGATTCTAGGAGCATGTCTGAGAAGTATGGGATTGTATATAACCAAACAACTTGTTTAATTTGGCATGACTTGTGATAAGATATCTAAAAGTTTTCACCAAATAACACAATGAAATATGTTTTAAGTTTTCACGAATACGTTTTTTCTGTTAAAAAACAACCCGAAAGTGATGACTTGACTGTTACAATAAAATTTTCCCTGCTTGAGTTTCAACAGTTTGTGATCCACCAGGGGTCTCCCGTGTCATGTACAATGCATGCTGGGATAGATTTGGCGACATGACAGCTGTGATGATGACTGCTATTCTGTATGATGTGAAGGAAATATCTTATATATTAATATCTTGACAGCAGGTGTATGTACAGAAAAATGTTAACTAGTTTTGGAATCTTGAGAAGAATTGAAGGGAGTTATGGGTGTAATGATTGAAATTAATTGACATTCAACATTTAATACTGCGATGATCAAAGCTTGCATGTCAACAAAGTTCACCCATGCATGACATATTGTTGCACACCAGGTGGCAGCAGGGCCCACTAGAGCAGTGAGAATTATGGCACTTGTATTGCCTTAATTATTTGAACATGTAAATGCCAGCTTTATGCTAGAAAACTAATGAAGCAAACTATCATAGTTAGAATAGCATATAGTTCATCAGCTACACGTTAATGTCAATGAAATGGCTGGTTATTATAAATGAAATGATAATATCAAATAACTGCTTCATTAATATATTTTAAGATGGAATTATGAGTATATTCATTAGTTAAAGGAATTATATAGTGTGGATATAGAATTATCTGTCTGTTCATACTATGTGTAAATATGTGTAAATGAATAATGTTGGAACTATGTATCTCAGCCTAGATACATATTTAAAAACACATTGTTATTTATAGAGTATAACTTGTAATAAAAAAGTAATGAAATAATTAGGAACCTATTTTCTAGATTGGTAGGAATTTTTTATATGGCAGACAACACTATTTGTCTAGAATAAAATTAATATGATTAGATTATAATTAGCAACAAACTATATTTAAATTGTAAATACCTGTATACTGTTTGATGATAGTTAACGTTACATATGTAGTATTTATGTAACAGTGTGTGTTCTCCACACTGAAAGTCTCCGTCAACATGGCTGTGAACAAGGATACAAAATAAAAATGCATAGTTCTGTTACAATTGTTACACATTTTATTGATGTTGGTCTGCTTTTGTTACATATACCTGCGCATATATTAACTTCAGCGGACAGAATGATGAAGAAATAAACTAATATGGTACTAGCTGATATTTGATTTCGTGGAATTTCTTTAATAATTGTGTGTACATTAACACAATCAAAAGCACAGATATTTTGATAGATGCAATCTGGGTCAAGCGACTGTTGCAGTTTGTCATATAAGGAGATTTTACTTTCATCCAGAGACATTTAAACACATGTTTTAAATATCTCTGATTCATCTTTGTGCTTTTAAAATCTACCGTGTTCATGTTTTGTTACTCCCAGAGCTATTGACAAAATGGACATGAAATTTCAGACATACCATGCATTGCAAATCATATTAAAGTTGTGACTCCGGTAGAACTCGATCTGCAGCAACAGGTTATAATGAAGTCATGTTCCCTTTTTCAACATCATCTGATACAAGTCATGTGGGAAAAGAATCTTTGTTCTAAGAGTAATTTAGGAGTGTTTCCAAGATAACATATTTAAAGCATTCCTTTTAAGATTATTTCAGTTATATCACGACGAGACCTACTTGATTGGCATATATAATGCTGCATTGGCGAATTTTCATGTCGCAGGTCTTTGACATGACCATCCACCCATTCAACGATTTATAAGAACAATGAATTATTTATTAGGCATCTTCCATTTGAGAATGCAATACCTGTATGGTTGGGAATCAAACACATGACATTTGGATCACCACAGTGGAACTGCTACTCAAAACCTTTCCCCTGAAACCAACTACGCCATGGCCCATGGTCTCTGAGGTTTGGTTTAGAGTATTTTGCCACCAGAGGACAGCATTCTGATGGTCAGAAAGGAAACCAGATGGCAGCACTTGAAGGGGATGGAGAGACGAGAGCAAGACGCAGGTGCTTGGCTATTAGTGTGGAGTTAACTCACTTCTGACCACAGAGTTGCTAATTGGCTGCCTGAGTGATAAACATCAGGGTCAGGTGATACTGACCATTGGGCAAGTCTTAGGATGACCAGTCACTGGTAGTGGGTAACATTCTGTAGCCTAGCAACCTTATGTAATCTGACTACCAGCGTATGTGGGTGCATGTTGAGAGCGTGCTTAATGTTTTGACACATTCATCAAAATGACAACCTGTTTTTAGGAAACCTGTCATAAGGATAAAACCAACTAAATCTAGCCTCTTTACTTATTATCAAAGCAAGTGATTAATATTTTACAAATCAACCACACATTGGAACACACCATTGGCAGATGAGGAAACAAATATAACACTGCAATAATTTTTTTTAGAATGGTGATATATGTCATATATGTTACATGGATTAAGCAAGTATAAAAACTTAAATGTAAGCAAGAAACTAATAAAAGTATCTTGTTACTTTGACCGCAGGATTATGTAAATGGAACATAATATTGCAAATCCCATACCACATCTTGCATACACTATCAACTGGTAGTAAAATTCAAACATTGTATAATGTCAGAATCCTTGTGCTGCCTTTTGCTAAATGAACCTTAATATCAAACGTTCAGATTTCAGATGGAAATATGTTATGGCATTCATATTGTACTGTATTAAGTTTGATGTTTTTTCTATAAGAAAGTGATTTTACATCACTGTGAATCTGTGACCGGGTGGATTGTCATGTCAAGGACCTGCGACATGACAATTCAGTGAGGCAGCACTATATCTGCTACAAGTAGGTCTCATCACGAAATGACTGAAATAATGTTGAAAGTGATGTAAAACCCCAAACAACTAAACAACCAACACGATATTTTGGCGAATGCAGCATGCTTTGTCACTGGCAAAGTTTGACGCCTGGAGCATGACTGTCACACTCTCAGCCTTTGTATGTACATGTCCAAAACAAGCACCGTTCTAAATGTCTTAAAAAAATGCTCAAATAATTGTTTATTATTGTCTCTAGAGAGGCGACCGATTAGGTATTCATCTAAAAGCAACAAAAACATGCATTCGCCCAAGTAATGTTATGTGTATTGTGACCTCAAAGTTCTCATATCACCTCAAAATATAATTTTTTATTTCAACTTTTACAAACCTTTGTCTTCCAAAATGACTGCAAATATGTTGGAAGACAATCAAGTTGGGAAGCTTTCATATTGTGTACGTGTAAACTGACAAGCTTTCAGGCATCAATGGAAAAACACTCATCATATTATTAAAGGTTAGTAAACTAAAAGTAAGAGATTATTCTGAAAGACTGAGTTGACACAGTATAAAAACGTTATTGTCTCAAAGCATACTGTAAAAGAATATTATTACATAACCAAATTATTAGACTAAAATAAACTGGTCCAACCTTTCTGAATATGTAATCCATTTTTTCACACCGCTTGGTATTTGTTTCAGTGCAGTCAAATTCGAGGATCCCATAATTCAGTTGAATCCAACCCATTTTATTACAACAAATGTTCACCCTGCTAGTAAGAGTAATTTTGAGATTCCACTTTTTGCGAATGTCTTGAAAGAGATTTCCTAAGAAATATAGCATGAGATTTCTTGGGCAATCTGCTGTTAAAATACCAAGCATATCAGACGGACGACCCATTACATCTTAAATCAAGGTTAGCTATTTGAGACAATGTTTTTGCACACAATTAATTTTTATTCAAAATCTAAACATAAAATACATATTACATAAATTAATGGTATCAGGTGTGAATGAAATGTACAGACATTTAACCTTTTTGATAACTTGATAACCAGGGATATATGCCCTTACTGGTGTACCTTGAATATTAATGAAATTAATAACTTAATTGTGAAAATGTTTTTAATTTTTTGGGTGGGGCGGCGGGTGAAACTATGTGTTCACTGTCCGACCGCCTGAGACTGAATGCCAAACAGTTGAGATTGGCGGGAAGGCGACATGTGCCGATAACTTTCCCTTCACGTGGTACATGGGTGTCGGTTTCGTCAGATGGCGCAAAGGGGCTGAGTTGTTCAAGAAGTGTTTCCCATCCAACCCCCTTTAACAATCAAAATGTTAAAGGAACACTAAATTAAATCAAGCTAAAATCTGCATTTCTTACGTTCAAAGGTCCTGTAGACACATAAAATAAGTCACTGTAAATCTACAGCAAAAGTTGCGCTGCCAGGAGGTTTTGCTGTAAATTAAGAGTAAATGTACTGTCATAACTATTGACAGTGCTGCTTATATTTCTGTTTTTAATCTATGGTTATCTCTCACTACTTGGTTATGAGGTTCATGGAAAGAAATAAATATTGTATCATGTGGAAATATCTGATCTCTTAAGTTATGAGTTTAGGATTGTTTCTCCATTTATATTCAAAATTATGCGAGTGCATAGTTTAAAGCCTGTTCTTTATTTCTTATCTATCAATTTATTAATTAATTTTGATGAATGAAATTAATAGAAAAAAACAATGTATAAATTATCTTGTTAATTTAGAAAGAAAACTAACAAAAAATATTTTTTTGAAAAGATGTAATGGAAGATCACAAATGGATATGAATCTTAAATACAGCCTTTAAAATGGATCTTAACATAACACAGGTGTTAAGTTGTATCCTGTTTGTATGACCCCAGGCCCGACACCACAGATTAATTGACCAGACAGTGGTGCAACTCAACATGATAATTCTGTTTCTAAGGTAAGTATTCATTCCAACTCATATTTCATAATTCGTATCATATGTTACATATAAAATACGCAGATATTGTGTGGAGTGAATTGAAAACAATAGAATTGCATCAACTTAAAGCATTCAAGAAATGAGGATTCCAAGCACTTTTTCCTTACACAATATAAATGTTCTTACCTATCATATTTCCTCTGCATAAATCTTTTTTTCCATTTCAAAGTAGGTGAGTATTTCGCTAGAATCCAAATTATCCATTGGACTATTTGGCAACAAACTTTATTTCGCTGACCAGTGATCTCACGCAACGACTTGCTTGGTAAATAGTCCAGTCAATATATGACAAAAAATGGCCTAACCCAGAACAAATTAGAACAGAAATAAAACTCATAGAAAATGTCTCAGAAGAGCCTAGAGAATAACATAGTAAAAGTCTACCAAAATCCAAGTAGTGGAACAATGCGTAAATTGCATAAATCCAAAATGGCCGACACATGGCAGGGCAAATCTTAAAAATTATATAGCCTGGCTCCTATTTGACATATTTGAGTAATCTTAGAGTGTATTTTATGTTTTTTGGACATGATAAATCCAATGGGAAACTTTTCAAATTGGTAATACCCATATTTTGTACTCTCTCTCATAACAATGACCAATAAAAGTAGAATAATAAGTCGGAAATTAGAACTTTGCTTGTATTCTGATTATATCTGTCTGTTTTACACCTTTTCTGTGATATCTTCTACAACACATATTATTCTACAATAACAAGTTCTCAAAAAGGAGAGAAACAATAATTTCCAATTAGATATTTTTTTAAAACTGTGTTTAACAACCCATTAACAATTTAATTGAATTAGCACATCATTGCAAGCTGAAGGTAACTATTAGTGGTGATCATATTGAAGAGGGAGAATCCATTCACACACAGGGAGGCAGCTTTGAATGCTTCAAATTAAAAGCTGAATTTACTACCAACAGCAAATAGTACCATACAATATGTCTGATTATTACTTCCCTATTGTGTACATTACAAAACTGAACTTAACAAGAAGTATTATTTTCATCATCATCCATTTTTAAAGTTTTAAATGAAGTCTGGGAAGAGGCTTTAGATTATGTTAGAGATTTTAAAATGCACAGTAGAATTTGGTGTCTTATTGGCAGAAAACATTCTGAAACAGTTATAATCTTAGTAAATCTGTCAAAGTCCACCAGTGTCAGCAGCAGAAAGCCAGAGAATGGCTAGCCCAACAATTATAACACTCAAAACAAAACAAACAGACACAGAATTTGATCAATTTTAGAACAAAGTGAATAAAAAATGTAATGTATTAGGGGAAATTGGTCCCCAGCTCTCTGGATTAGGGCCTACATATTACCCCAGCACCCCACAGGAACATTACAGTAAAATCTATTATGAAGCTGCAGATTTCATAATCAATGATAAAGACGATAGATTTGATCATACAGTCTATAAAGTGTATATTAATTTATAGAATATTTAACTAAAGGCTGCTGCTGGTTATACATATGACCAGAAGTTTGCAATTATGACAAATCTGTATGCTTCAGACATTTATGCACAGTCACTGAAAACTCAAATAGACACATTAAAAAGCAACATAGTTCTTGAAAAAGAATACACCAACATGAAATTCCATAATTAATTTTATGATTACTAATGGTGCATCTCTATACAGTGAAATTATTGTAATGCCAGCAACAAATGCTACCAGTGAACAATCATTCAGTTTTCAAAGTGACACAGAAGAGGCTAAATGGTCTATTGAAAATTCACGTTCATAAAGATCACACAGATGATGTTAACCTAATTCATGTTCCCAATGATTTTATATCTGTTCATGAATAAATGAACATATCTGTGTTTGGCACTTTTATGGAATCTGACATGCAATCTGTGATTTGATCCTTGATAATTAAGTACACAAAATAACTAATATCTGAACTGATATTTCACATTATGTATTGTGTTATTTGTGTCCACAGCCATAGCATTATTTTACCTAAATGCTTAAGTTATTTATATGGAC
Source organism: Amphiduros pacificus (assembly GCA_949316495.1). Taxonomy (NCBI): domain Eukaryota; kingdom Metazoa; phylum Annelida; class Polychaeta; order Phyllodocida; family Hesionidae; genus Amphiduros; species Amphiduros pacificus. The sequence goes on along the minus strand of OX439007.1, from coordinate 6,846,242 downwards.
ATCTAAAGGTAGTGAAGGAAGGTGGTGCCACACACCTCGTTTGACATTAAATTTGGAATCTTTGAGAAATTGACTTGCCTGTGTAGAAATTGGTGCTGCATGCCTGATGTTTGACAGCATTGGCAGCATGAGGTTATTAACAAATTATATTCTAGCTTTGATAGTTTTGGCCAAGTCTCATAATGCTGTTCACAAATAGTGGCAACACTTCTGACAGTCCTTTTTTCTAACTGGTTTTAATACTCTTTTTTTCTTATATATATATAAGATATATATATACACAAGGTATTTCATAGCAGAATGATGCTGGCATCGTATGAAATACATTACAAGAAACACTACATAAGCTATTTATTTCCATATCATGGCCTTAAAATAACTTCTTAACACCAACAGCAAGGGCATGACATTATTTCAGTGTGCAAGGAACCTTTAATCATACAAAAAAACCTGAATATAAGCATGAAATAGGGTGAGATGTCAATGAGTGGCGGCCATTTTTGAATTTATGCAAATTAGGTGATGTTCCACTAAGTTGATTTTGGTAGACTTTTTATATGTTCATCTGGGTAACATTCTGAGACAAATAACACCAAAATGGTTTCTGTTCTAATTTGTTCTGGGTCATTTCATATTTTGACTGGACTAAAAGCTTTGCTAACAATGGAGCACCTTCAGATTGGGACAATGGAGTGGTTAGGCTTATGCCTCAGTCACATTAAAGATGCCCGGCCGATGGGTATTTTTTTTTACAAAATTGGCAGGCAGTTCAGATTGCTGTGCAGGCACCAGGAGATCATCGGCCACAATTGGTCATCTTTAAGACGTCGAGCGGGTCATCAAGAACTTTTAGTTGCTACATAAAAGTTGCCGGCGTTTCCCCGATGTCTTATCAGCAAATATCATCTTTAAGTACACGGCAGGGTCCTGACAGTGTCCCGTAGACACATTGGCAGATTATCTTATGGCTGCCGGTGGCATAGTGCAGTGAAAATAGGATTTTTTTTTATTTCATGTGTTCACAGGCCATCGTCAGATGATCCAATGGGCTCAGTCCGATATCATATAAACGTCTTTAGGATGTCCTACAGACGTCTGTGCTATTCAGTCTTGCACGTGCCGTGCGGTGCCCTTTAATAATGTGACCACAGCTACGGCATCTCTCAGATTGTTGCTGATGAACTCCCCGGCTGCAAATGTTACTGAGGCATTACAGAGGCCTGTTTGTCGATTATTGGACTACTTTCCATATGACTTCTACAGAAAAAATATGCTACACTCCACTGACTGAAATGTTTTATCCCATTTCTCTGTTTTATCCCATTTCTCTGTTTTATCCCATTTCTCTGTTTTATCCCATTTCTCTGTTTTATCCCATTTTTCTGTTTTATCCCATTTTTCTGTTTTATCCCATTTTTCTGTTTTATCAGTTAAAGTTAAATATAAAGAATATGTCTGGACCTTATATATCACACTTCATGTTCAATATGAATAATTACATTATTAACTTATGTACCTACCTACAGAGTATCAACTAGAAAATGGTGTCTCAGATTTCAATGAGACATGAGTCTAGTCCTTCTTTTGATCTATTTGCATTAAGTTTTATATCATCCCAGACAAACATATTTTTTTTAGAAACCTTTTGTCTATAAATCTAATGTGAAATATCTGAATATCATCCTTCATAAAACCTGAAATAGGGATAAAGATCTTGGCTATATTTCTGATTTGAGAAGATTGAATCATACATTTCAACATGGCTCAATAGGAAAGACATCTGTCACCCATGCTAAAGGTCTTGGGTTCAATTCCTAGCTGCGACAAGTTCTCAATTTAATGCTTAAGATGAAATCTTCATTTTGAAATTTTATGATAGCATATACACATCAGAACATAAATAATTGAAATGTTTTTGTTCAGGCAGAAATATAAAAAAAAATGACAAAGATGGAATCTTCATGTTGGGATGGAATCTTCATGTTGGGATCTTATTTGAATGATATGAAAGTCAGAACATATAAAGTATATATTTTTTTAGCAAATGGAGATAATACAAAAAACAATAAATCAATAAAATATCATGACTTATATCATACAGAAAACAAAGATGGAATCAGCATATTTGGGTTTATTTTGAGCAATGACACATTAGCAAGAATACTGTAACATAGAGCCAATTTCAATTCTTATACAATGCTGTGACCTCAACATTTCTGCATTGCTGCCATGGGGTGATATGCGGCTCAGTGGTTAAGATGTCTGTCTTCAATGCTAAAGGTCCAAGGTTTGAATCCCAGTTGGGACATGTACTATTTTTATGCTGAAGGTGAATTCTTCATATTGGGGCTCTGTTTGAGTGATTTGCACTTCAAAAAACATAAATTGATTTGTCTATTACACATGAAGAATATGAAATAACAGAAATGAATTAATAAATGCGGCTCAGTGGTTAAGATGTCTGTCTTCAATGCTAAAGGTCCAAGGTTTGAATCCCAGTTGGGACATGTACTATTTTTATGCTGAAGGTGAATTCTTCATATTGGGGCTCTGTTTGAGTGATTTGCACTTCAAAAAACATAAATTGATTTGTCTATTGCACATGAAGAATATGAAATAACAGAAATGAATTAATACTGAAAAAAGATGAAATCTTTATATTGGGGAATCAGAAGAATTCAATCATTTTTGCATAGTACATAGAAAATATGAATAATAATGACTTCATCAAAAAAACAATAAAAAAATCTTCATATTGGGGTTATATTTGAGCATGTCAGAATATATAGAATTGAATATGCCAATATAGAAAATACAAAACATATAGCAACTTTATAAAGAAAACAAATATGAAATCTTCATATTCTGATTTAATTTGAGCTCATAAACATTACAAAGAAACTATAAAATGGATCCAATTTTATCATAGATTTTATACTTTTGTCATGAGGCCAACCTTGAGTATCTATGAATATATCCAGTGCAATACAATAGTTTCAAATATTTCAGCATTAGAATGTGTCTCACAGGTATGATGATATGCCTTGACATTTTCTCATGGCAAGATTGCTCACTGAACATTTTGCCTGGATCCACATTTCAAAATAAACATGGACCATATTTATCCAAGGTAAAATAACAATTCATCAACCCTTAGCACACCTGCAATCAATGCTCATCCTTAAATACATTGTATCAGATTGGTATATTATTTACTCCAATATTCAAAATCTTCAAAATGTGACAATATCGGTCTTGATAGAAATCAATAGGTCACATGTCACCTGTATGTGCATCCAAAGATGCATGTGCTCACATGTGCAAAGATCATCCCATGGAAATGGTTTCAATGTGTACAAAATAGTTCTCCAGTTTCATAGTTGCTTAAACACTATTAACAATATAGAAATAGACTTGCTATATTAAAAAAAATATTTTAAATATTGCAATCATTATTTCAATTGTCAAATAAAAATAAAGATATATGTGTAGCAATAATGTTCAGATGTGTGTGCATTGATTTGCCCCCTCTATTTTAGACATGTGAAAGTTACCACACACCCCACTAACTAATCTGGGCACTAATCTCAGTAAGCAAGTGTTCTCAGCAGGATGCCAACTCACATTTTAAATCTCTACCAGTGGTACCCTGACCTGAGACTTTCCTCTTTTTGTCAGGCATTTTGGCTTAAGGGAAAAACATGTAAGGACATATCATTTAAGCATACCCAAAACCTATGTAAAATTGCCCCCTGTGATTTCATGAATGCATTAAGTGTATAGAATATCTGATGGACAGAGTGTTAAAGGTAGTTTGATAGGACAACAAAGGGAATTCACAATGACAGCCCCAGGCAAAAAGGATGCTGAGGGACTAGATTTTCGAAAATGAGTTAATCACTTGATAAAAATTGCCACTTTTGATATCAAATTACCTTCTTAAAGGGTCACATGGTGACCTTCAGGCGACCTTGACCATGACACAGGTCAGATCGACAGAGAGTAGCTTGCTTGCAAAGGTAAAGAGGAAAGAGAGGCAGAAAGGCACTGGAAATGAAGCCAAAATAAAAAAATGTAGCCCTTTGGCCAAGCATGGTTTGACCAGGAGGCAGATTCACCCAATATAAGTCCCATATATGGGGGTTGCTTGATTGGGAGGAGACAATACGAAGCGATATATATATACATCGCTTCGTGATATATGTATAATATATATGAAGCTTAGTTATAATTATTAGTTTTAGTTTTAATTTTGTCTCGGTTTTCAGACCTGAAAGTGTCTAAGCACAGGCTTAAAAAAGGCTGAATATTTTGTTTGGGAACCTCGTATGTCATGGTATTAGGAAATTAGCTGACTTAGCTGCCATTCCAAGGCGAGCTATAATCCACCCCAAAGTATCCGTTATCACCTTATTCTTTTCTTGGAATTTCAAACGATATTAATACGAACCGAAAGCTGTTTGATGACTTATACTTCCTAGATCAAAGAATTTGAGATTCTTGTCTGCGCAGGATTAGCATTTCCTGATACAAAATATAATTAATTAGTTATGTTTGTCGATATATATAATACAACAATAAAGGAAAAACCACTTAAAAACAGTTCAATTATTCATGAAAATATCTCAAAAACATTTATTTTCTGTGGCAAAATTCTTGTTTTGAGCACATACTCTTACTTTCTCTTGGAACACAATTTTCAACTCCATCAAAGAAATATTTCTAAAAGGCATAAGGTAAAGTTTTCACTTTTTAAAAATGCTTTGCTAATCTAAACATCAAATTGACATAAATGTGGTGCAAGAGCTTTCATATTTATATTTACAGTAATGCTAAATATAGACACACGGCTGAGATCAAACCTATTTTTATCATTTGGTCCATGCCTAAAGGGTTAACCCGTTGTCCTTGTAAATCTGTGACCAGGTGGGTTGTCATGTCAAGGACCTGCGACATGACAATTCAGTGAGGCAGCACTATATCTGCTACAAGTAGGTCTCATCACGAAATAACTGAAATAATGTTGAAAGTGATGTAAAAACCCCAAACAAACAAACAAACAAACAAATATCTTACGGTTACTTCGCTGCATTCATTAAATGGAAAGTAACATAAATGCTCAAGAAAAGGAATCAAAATACTTTTCTACGTTGTCCAATTATGAAAAAAGAATGGAAAAAGATTTAAATCAACCCCAATCACATTTTGTTCTACAAAAGGTGAGAGTGCGCAGTCTAAATGCGCCGCCTACCCATCTCATTACTCAGGCAACACTGTTTGATCCTGCCACAAAGAACCAATCAGAACCCCTCATTAGGGAGGCTGCATAGTCTGACAGGATATGCCCAGCAAATCTTAACACTTCCCAAGTCTCTCCATAAGCCCCCAGAGACTCTTTCAGAACCGTTTGTCAATACTGCAGAGGGATCTTTATTAGCTTTTTATTGCACTAGGATATTTGGGTGCACTTTGGCTTCTCCCAATCATTTCTATGAAAGGTCCACAACCCATTTAGTCTCTCAATATGCTCTACATCTTAGTATAAGTCGAGACATTCGAATCTGCTTAATGAATATGTTTGACAATGCTGCACTTCCCATATATGAGAAATCATGTTCTTTCTAAGCAGGCAGGCACGCGTGTGTATTGTTGAAAGCAGGACAGTTATCAGTCCCACAGTATTTCACTCCACCTTAACTTAAAGGCTTTGTGATTTGAGCAGAACATACATGGCAATACCCCGCCTACGGTGAACTGCATTGGAATGCGCCTCACCTTAATTTATCAAATCACATTATAAAAGGCGTTCAGGGAGTTCAGGGAGTTCAGGGAGTTCAGGGAGTTCAGGGAGTTCAGGGATTTCAGGGAGTTTAGGGAGTTCAGGGAGTTCAGGGATTTCAGGGATTTCAGGGAGTTCAGGGATTTCAGGGAGTTTAGGGAGTTCAGGGAGTTTAGGGAGTTCAGGGATTTCAGGGAGTTCAGGGATTTCAGGGAGTTTAGGGAGTTCAGGGAGTTTAGGGAGTTCAGGGAGTTCAGGGAGTTCAGGGAGTTCAGGGAGTTCAGGGAGTTCAGGGAGTTCAGGGAGTTCAGGGAGTTCAGGGAGTTCAGGGAGTTCAGGGAGTTCAGGGAGTTCAGGGAGTTCAGGGAGTTTAGGGAGTTCAGGGAGTTTAGGGAGTTTAGGGAGTTCAGGGAGTTTAGGGAGTTCAGGGAGTTTAGGGAGTTCAGGGAGTTTAGGGAGTTCAGGGAGTTCAGGGAGTTCAGGGAGTTCAGGGAGTTCAGGGAGTTCAGGGATCTCTTCTCAGTATTACAGGATGTATAAGTTTTTTTATTTCTATATTATATTATATATTATGGTTATCAACCTTTGGCACCCGGGGCATATCTGAAATTAAACCATATGCTCGGTAATGCACATGTAGGATACTTATTGAAAGAGAGTGTGAATGGCTGCTTCCTTCTTCGTTATAACTTTATATCCGGATGATCAAAAGTTATCCCAACAAAAGACCACCACACAACGAACCAATCACAGCCCTTCATAAAGGTGTCTACATGGTCTGGTAAATGTAAATGGTAGATTACATTATAAGCAATGTGTTTGTCTGTACTTGTATCAGTATATTAGGTTAGGTATACGCCTACCACCGAAACACAATGCCCTTCCCTTTTACACTTGTAGTAAGACACGTATTAATAAACTTTGTCTTTTTTGGTTTTCAAAAATTTCTTTGTACATGTCAATTTTAGGACTTACAGGAAAGTACCTCTAAATGTCTAAAAATAATACCTTATAAATCCCCCAAAAAACCAATGAAATGATGCAAAAAAATGTCTCTAAAAATAGCTGCTTGCACTGGAGCCAATTGGTGGTAAATAAATCAATTCAAAAGGGAATTCACAATTCCTGATGTTACAATTCTATTTATCATACGCCATGGTACAACTGAGTCATGCCCCATCCGTTCTGGGTTCTGAGTTATGATGAAACATTTTGAAACATTGTGAAACATTGTGAAACATTGTGAAACATTGTGAAACATTGTGAAACATTGTGAAACATTGAGAAACAGTGTGAAACATTGTGAAACATTGTGAAACATAATGAAACATTGTGAAACATTGTGAAACAGTGTGAAACAGTGTGAAACAGTGTGAAACATTGTGAACCACTATACACTGGACATACACAGATCAATATATTTCAAATTGATAGATTTGTTTATTTGTTTTGGGGTATTTTCATAGCATTATAGAATAGACATGATCACATCCATGGTTTTGAGGGCCATTCACAAAACAGACAAAAGAAAGATTGTTTTAAAAGCATTTCTTTCCAGTTAATTAAACTGCCTGGTGACGAGTGAATTGCATAATCGTGTGTTGTATTGAATCTTTGAACTCCCAGCAATTAGGTTTGTAGTATGGGGTCCCACATTCTGCATAAGTGGGAGCAGATAAAGGCTTTGTTCTACTTAAAATCAGCCTCTCCACCAATTCATGCAGTATTTACGGATAACAAATGCCTGAACGCTGTTATATGAATCCTTATAACATTTATCTTGTAAACTAATGTAAAAGTGTGTGAATCAATTTTCAACATCTGAGCTCTTGCAAGGCTTACACTTGCTATAAGTGCTCAAAGTGAGAGATGCTCTCTGTGGTCCTGAAAACGTATCCTCTGCCGTTAGTTATGTGGAAATCCTCTTCCAGAATATTCCTTATCACACACAGCATCACAACAATATATCACACACCCATATGTCACACACCCATATGTCACACATCCATATGTCACACATCCATATGTCACACACTCATATGTCACACACTCATATATCACACATCCATATGTCACACACCCATATGTCACACACCCATATGTCACACACCCGTATATCACACACACCCATATGTCACACATCCGTATGTCACATCCATGTCACACACCCGTATATCACACACACATATATCACACTTCCATATGTCACACACCCAAATGTCACACACCCGAATGTCACATCCATATCACACACCCATATATCACACACCCATATATCACACCCCAATATGTCACACATCCATATGTCACACACCCATATGTCACACACCCATATGTCACACACCCATATGTCACATACCCATATTTCACACATCCATATGTCACACATCCATATGTCACACATCCATATGTCACACACCCGTATGTCACACACCCGTATATCACACAGCCATATATCACACACCCATATGTCACACACCCATATGTCACATATCCATATGTCACACATCCATATTTCACACATCCATATATCACACACACATATATCATACACCCATATGTCACACACCCATATATCACACACCCATATGTCACACACCCATATGTCACACACCCATATGTCACACACCAATATGTCACACACCCATATGTCACACACCGATATAGTCACAAAAATCCCGACTATTTCTCGGTTTTACCAGTTTACAATTGAATTGGGATGGTTTGTAAAAACCTTTGATGTTGCTATTTAGTTCAAATTCTTATAACAAAGTTTTTTAAAGAAGTATCCAAATTTACAAAGAAATTCAAGAAGTGTCATATCTTGGTTAAACTTTAACATTATGACAGCAGATAGTTCAGGCTCAGTGAATGTAGGAAACATTAAATTGATAAAATACTACTCACCAGCCATTCATTCCCTGAACGACATTAATGCCACACATTACCGTGGAAGGGCATTACCCTGGAAGGGCATTACCCTGGAAGGGCATTACCCTGGAAGGGCATTACCCTGGAAGGGCGTTGCCCTGGAAGACTTATTCCAAAAGGCACGATCCCTATCATGAAAGGACCTCGAGTTCAATAGCTCATTTCCCTCAGCAGGGTTTGACCAGTTTGAAACATTCAAACCAATATATATATATATATTTTCATATGGGACATTATGAGTTTTTATTAAACATTATGGGGCCAAAGTCAAAGGTTTTTATAAAAAAAAAAGAGAAATAAATCATGTTTTTCCACTTTATATATATTGTTTAGACAATTTAAAATGATTAACCCATGACATATTTCATATCCTGTTATCATAATCATTCAAAAACAATAAAGAAAACCAAAATAATTAGCCTTCTGCATATCTGCCAAAAGGTGGCCATTCACATAATGTCCAGGTTGACCAGGTGCAATGACCAGATGAAATGGACAAGCATCTGAGAAGGTGTAGAAGAGTCTAACTTGCTATATATCACCTTGTGGGTGATATCTACTTTTTCACGAGTGACAGGTTAAAATATATGAATAGCATGTTCTCGGTATGTTCTCTGTGTGTAAGAAATAATATACTGACACCCCCTCATGAATGGGGGTGTCAGGAAACTGTGTATTATCTCATATATTATATTCATAAACCAACACAAGTTAATATAGCATTTCAAATGATGAGTAATGATTGACCAGTCCAATAACACTCCTTGCCACATAGACAAGGTCATGTGTAAGGCAAGGTCATACTATAAAGGCAATGTGGTAGTGGTATATGTTTCAATAGTATTAAATCAACATCTCATATATATAACATCATATTTTGTCATATCGCCTGTATAAATTGAGATCCTAACCATACCAGCTCTGCCTTGGCTAACTCCCAGAATTTGCCCTCAACCAGATAGGGAGGTGACATTTATTATATTTTAATAGGGATTTGATTTACCAATAGCAGTCCTGATTTACCAATAGCAGTCCTGATTTACCAATGGCAGTCCGATTATATTCATGGCAGTCCGGCAATACTCATTCATGGTAGCCCAGATATACCCTTGGCAGTCCAGATATACAAATGAAACTGTGTTGCATTAGTTAAAAAAAACTTACTTCAAACTTGTAAACTTGTTGATAGAGCCTGTCCAATTTCCTTAGACAAAAGCTTCCATTAGTTGTCTCGAGTAATAGCCATCCCCATTAAGTTTGTTACCAGGGATATAAGCCCATTAGTCTAGCAGGTAAGCCACCCTCTGCCAAATCAACCTCAATAACTATGTCTGAGTCCCGCCATGTTCCGCCTTTCTGCTTATTGGACTTTCCAATTTGGGTAGAAATAATGACTTTTTAAAAGGTGAATGTCTCTTAATTTTTGTATCTTATATTTGGACAATCACCAATCACCAAACATTGATAGGTGTGAAGTATGTTTCAAAAGCTACTTTCAAAACAGAACTATGCCTAAATTCAAAATGTCTTCTTACAAATTGGTAGCATATCTACAGTTTATCTTAAAACGCCATTCTAAATAGAGGAAAAAGTCCAGACATTTGTTGGCCTGTGCAGTAGGGATTTGATACACTAATGGGAGGAGCTCTCGGTGCACTAAGCATAGACCAACGTGTGTCGGCACCGGTACTACCACGAAGTTTCAAATTACAAATCTATGATGCCATTTTGTATATGGCTTTAACATAACCTACACCATCTCAGTCTCAACATCATGTGGCTAGACCGGTCGATCGTTAATGATGTGTTTTTTTACATTTATATAAGCTGACAAATTGAATCATTCCTACCTTACATAGTAACTTTTCATTAATATGACTAAGATTTACTGAATTTTTCATAATTATATTTTTAAATGGAGAATCTGTAAGCAAGCAAATAACCTTGTTCAATTAGGATTACCCCCTTGTTATTTTATAGTTTTTTGATAAAATTGCTACTGATACATGTCCTAGAATTACATGAGAACAAATTGTGGTGTAATGGTTGAATGACCGAATGGAATCCGTGTTAAAAAAGCTACAATATTTGTTATGGCCAATTGGGAAGAGAGGCATTGGAACAAGGATCCTGAGAGGATGTCAATAGGATATTGATAGACCCGAGGAGTATTCATAACTCATGATTATAAACAAGTTTGTGAAATGGTGTTTTCACGACCCTTTCAGCAACTATGGCCATATCAGGTCGACTTTTGAGCCTTTTAACCAGTGTGACAGTAACACTGCCGGCAGTGGGAGTAGAACCAACCATCTCCTATCTTCCACATATAACCATTGAAGGCACAGATCCTACACTCTACCAACTGTGCTAGTGGAGCCGGTGTGCCAAGGTCATAAATGAAGATATTTCTTTTAATTAAACCTAAGAATGATCAAATGAAATCAGGAGCTACAAGAAAAAATCATGGAAATTGCTACATTAAAATTGTTACAGTCTGTGACCCTTGTGATATAAAGATCTCTTTGCTAAGAAATGTGCCAAGCTGGAATGATCTTCCTCCCTTTGATTTAACAATATTAGACACTGGAAGCTCGGCATCCTTCAGGAACAGCCTTGCCAGATGGAAGAGGGTGTCCGCCTCTGGAATGCTTTCCCTAGGCAGGAAACCGATAGTTAACTTATAGATATCGAGGATTTTGCACAGCATATACAAAAAAACATTAAAAATATTATTTTATTATAATAGATCCATAAATTATAGATTCCAATAGATATTTCTTGTCATATTTTTGATCTCATTCCTTGACCAAGTTGTTTAGCAAGTCATTGGTCACCCTGCTTATAATCCCGTTTTGCCATCTTTTTAGCTCTTTTAAAAATCACTGCATTTGTCTCAAATCTGATAGCACTGCATACACATTGTATGCGGTAGTGTAAGGCTCATATAGCCATCCTAGCAATCCATAGACTTAAAGGGGGATTATTATTACAGCATAGATAGACTTAATCTAAATGTCAAGGTCAGTGTAGATGCATAGTGATGGTAGATATATATCCTCAGCTATTTGATCCCCAGGGATATTAAATATCTCACGATAAAATATCAGAGATATCAACATTTTCATGTATAACTGTCTAACCATCAATTTTACAATTTTCTTTCATATTCATATTTCATTTCATTTCGGGTGAGCTTACATTTTATTTTGAATCCCACAAATACTTATTGTTTGACATGTATATGAATAAATAGACACAAAACGATTAAAGATGTACATGCAACAATTCTTGGTGGCCACGGGTCGTGGCGCAGTTGGTTAGAGCGCCAGCTTATTAGCACCAATTCCTCTGTGGTGATCCAAAGGTCATGGGTTCGATCCCCGGCCGTGCCGAGATTGAATTCATGATACAATTTCACACTTGAGCTAAAGGGTTAACACGTTGTCCTTGTAAATCTGTGACCGGGTGGGGTGTCATGTCAAGGACCTGCGACATGACAATTCAGTGAGGCAGCACTATATCTTCTACAGGTTGGTCTCATCACGAAATGACTGGAATAATGTTGAAAGTGATGTAAAACCCCAAACAAACAAACAAACAAACAAATAAACAAACAAACAATTCATTCTTGTTGTCTTTAACATGTCACTTGAATTTACTTAGAATATCTGTCTGGTAGACCAGTTCAGGTCACACCATTTACTACCCATCTAGTAATTAGGATGGGTTCACTCCCTTTACAAACTCACCATTAGCCTTTGCCTATACCTGTTAAACATTCTCCGGTATTAAACACGTATTGAGGGTTGTTTGTTTTTTCGATTTTCACAGTCAAAAACTCTTTATGGAGGAAAAACAGGTAGAAATATATAGTTGAGACGCGATATTCCATGTGTTGAAATTAGTAAATAACCTTCAGAATATCACATTATTTATTATTAATTACTGCCAACATTTAGTTTCAAGCATATAGTTGAACCAATATTTTACATGTAAATAGATATCCACGATGCTTTCATTTATGATATATTGTGTCATATTGGGATTTCAGTTTGAAATATAAGTTAGGACTAAAATGCCAGAATTGGCATCAGGCACCTCAGAAGGTGAAACGTGCATTCATATCCTCTTATTACTGCTGGGGGAGCACCTCGCTCACACCGTCCTTAAGTTACAAATTAACATGTAGCTGCTTATAATTTGGAATCTGAAATATTATTTCAGATATATTATATATATATATATATTCATTAATACAAGCAATCCTAATATTTCTGTAAATGTATGTAATCCTAAATTCGTGGTGTGAAGTTGCTTCTGCACAGTGTCAGGTATTTCTGTTCAAACATTATGTATTATGTCAAGGCGGTTTCATAAACTTTTTAAAGTGTCATATGATATGTTATCATTGTATTTAAAAATACTATATCGCTGCTTTTCCAGGATTTTCTTTATTTTTAGGATATGGATACAAACATTGTGTTTGTCAAAACAACGCACATCCAGAGTTTTTACGAGGACTATTTGTATATATATAAATATATATATATATATATATACATATATATATATATATATATATATATATATATATATATATATATATATATATATATATATATATATATATATATATATATATATATATATATATATATATATATATATATATACATATATTTCTTTGATGTCTCTTTGTGTTTATTCATCTGCTTATTGTTATACCTATTTTTAAAAAGGAAATTATAGTTTTGTGCAAAACCATTGGTTGTTGTAGCATGGCAGTGTAGAATGTTTTGTGTATATATATACCGCCTGCAAAATACAACAATGACAAATATCTCATATGAGGTTGACTCACTTGAATATCTTCATCTTCCTGCTATATCATTATAATCCCTAATTCTGTTTGTTCAGTCAGGCAAGTTTTGATTCAACTTCCTCCCCATTAGCGTAATTGGGAATGTGATGTGTCGTTAAGACAACATTCATTAAGTCATTCCTTAATTGGAGGTGTAAACCCACTTAGCGGAGGAAGCCCCTCCCAGCTGGAGGCACGTGACCTCGGGGTCACGTGACCTCTACTCCTAGCTCTACACTTGCTCTCAGAATGGATTTGAATAAACACGCCATGACAAAATTGTCTCTTGATTTTATTGTTTTTACAATGGAATTAAATGGTCACTTTATCTATCCGCTTCTATAATAGGCAATGCATTGGTCACAAAAAATGATTCAGGATTTGAGATGTAATTTTACTAAAATATCTTATAATTACCCTTTTTTGTAAATATATATGAATCTTCCATGTTACCATTACAGTAAATTCACTACTAATTAATGTACTTGGGAGAGGTAAGAGTAATTTACTTTGACAGGGACTTTTGAAGAGGTTAATCCAAAGTTAGTAATCACAGGGATCTGAGATGCCAAGAGAGTGTCAATAACAACAATATTTAAGCCAAGCTACATCAGTTCTGACACGTGTCTCATGCAAATGTTGGAAAATTAAAATCACAGCTTAGACTGAGGGGATTAAAATGTGGTTTTCATATTTTTACATCATCAATAATTTCGATTCTACGTTGTAAAACCTGCCATATTCTTACATTAATTAATGTTAATGCAGATTTTGTCCAGGGCATTTAGAGGATGTTTCATACAGAATCAGACAATTTCTCACTTGTCTTTGGACATACATTTCAACATTGTTAGACAACAAGCATCCAATATTGTTAGACAGCAAGTATTAAGTTCTACGTTTACAAAATGATCAAAATCTATTTATAAAGTATTACCTATCAATTTGAGAATAAATGTAGTTTTTCTTTATTTGAATTTGAAACATTCCGTTGAAAAAAGGTCAAAGATGCTATGTTCATAATTCACATAGTAGATACTATAAACACGTGACTAAGCCAAGAATTGTTCTTATCATCTGGTTTCAGTTGATAAGAAACGTGAAACACTGCAGTAGGCAGCCATTTTCCCGAAACAAGAAGAAACATGTGTCCGTGACAATTAGTAATTGGCAATGGGGAATCTAATGCAGCATGTCATCATGCTTATTGATCCGTACTTAAGCTCCCATGCATGGAACAATTGTTCATAATGTGGAGAATTAAACACAAATTACAGTTTATATACTCAAGATGATGTGACCGGAAATGGCATGTATGAACGCTGGATCCAGAAAGAGGCTGTATAATTAGGGCCTGAGATGTTAGTCCCTCTCGCTATCTCATGCATCTTTATCATTCTTCGACTTGTAATTTTACTGAATGAGTAAATTGCACACGATTTGGCATTACCTTATTTATGACATATCAGCAATGTTTGAGGCAAAATCCTGATCATAAAAATGAATTTTACATATAGGTACAGGACTATTTAAATGGGAAGTTACTTTATTAAAATGATTGAAAATAATGTTAAACTATTTTCGAGGGAGAAATGAATTCTATAATTTATTGAATATCATGGAATCATAAGGACAAGAGTGTAGAAAGCTTCAAGGGTGTCGAGAGTGTAGAAAGCTTCAAGTGTGTAGAGTGTAGAAAGCTTCAAGTGTGTAGAGAGTGTAGAAAACTTCAAGTGTGTAGATTGTAGAGAGCTTCAAGTGTGTAGAGAGTGTAGGAAGAGTATAGAAAGCTTCAAGCGTGTATAGAGTGTAGAAAGCTGCAAGAGTGTATAGAGTGTAGAAGGTGTCAATTCGTCAAAGTGACCGAGACAACTTAAAATGAATAAAAGATAGGATCACAAACTGAAGCACGAAGATATATCGTGGATTATCGTTCTGCATCAACAGAGAACAAGGAAATGAAATTATGTCCAACAGGATGTAATTCCTTGAGAGAAAATACCATGGATTGAGAGAAGCGTCTTTGGTTTGAAACCAGCGTGGGAGATTAAAAAGTTGAATAGGAGAAAGCGTCGTAAGCATTCTTGCCTGTTGTGTTATGGTCAAAATTATTTGTGATAGTGGTAGACAAGTTTGGAATGAATTATGAACATGGCAGCAAAATGGCTAAACAATGCTAATGGTCTTACACGTAATGTACAGGGTGTACTATCCCTTGACTACTATATTTTTTTGGAGCACAAAGACAACTTGAGATGAATATTACAAGACAACAAATGAAATGTTCTACTGTAATGAAATGTTCTACTGTAATGAAATGTTCTAAAGTAATGATTTGTTACCACGCATAGACTTGTCATCAATTAGATTGTATTTCTTTCATGGAGTTTATAATTTTACATTTAATATATATTTGGTTATGGGAGACACGCTTTTCCAGGTGTGTTAAACGTTACCTGGATATTTCTCATGGCTGCACCAGGTAATGATGTTTTTTCCTCATTAGTCTCCTTTTGCCCTTTGATTATATCGAAATAAGGACACATTGTGAATTGCAGCTGTTTGTTCACGTTGCAATTCCCTCCTGTCTTCCTGACATTAAGAATACTTCCTGTTGGTTGGCAAAGCTGTTGACGAAGTATGTACATATTTACTATTGACACCCGCAAGACAGTATGAGTGCTTACCATTTCTAGGTTCAATAACACATATATGGTCCTATTAATCTTGTAATATTTTGCATTTTAAACACTCTTGCTGAGGTGATATTAGGTGCATCCAGGCCCTGATCACTCTTAAGTAACTCTGCTTTGGTTGTTTGTAACTTTAATGTGTTTTGATGTGTCACCTCTATAGCAATGCTATGTCACTGCTTGATGCAGACCTTACCTGGAGGAAATCCCACCTTCCCCGGCTTACTTAACAGTATTTCCCGGTTTCGTTAATGTTTATTTGTTTAAAGTTGCATGAGGTTATTTTATAGGGATTTGGGACATGTTTAAATGAAACATGGTCATGTCTAGTGCTCCACACTTGGTGCCAAGCTTTACAGTTATGTGGGTGAGGTCATGACTTGTATACTAGTTATGTGGGTGAGGTCATGACTTATTTACTATACTGAGCAGGAAGCTCTCTTATCAAGGGGAAACTGTTCTCACAATTTGAATATAGACTAAAGTAAATATATCTACAACTTATGTTTGAATATATGATGCCAATGGTGAAAATTTGTAACTTGTTAATCTCAAAATTAAGTATTTTTTATTTAAAAACAAAATGTCATGATTCAAAGTGATTTGATATGGCACTTTTATAAATGTTCAACATCAGAGAAAAAGGAGTTTATTTTAATTACATCCATGTAAACGTACACTGAACAGATAATACAAGCCTTAGGACAAATGTGTTGTTTCACCCAAGATTATCTACGCATTTTAAAATTACATAACTGCTCACATTTATGTCTGCTTAACTCAAGTCTTCGTTATAGTACATACAGTGTAAACATAATTTGCACATTTTTTGTTGTAGCTTATTGCCTATACAGTCACGTGACTAATGTCGTGTGCTTGGCATGCTGGGTAAGATGCACACATCAATAATTACTATAGCTAAGTGCAGTGTGTCAGCAGATAGGATATCCGAGCCTTGCCATTGGCTATTTTGCTTGCCTCCAACTACTCTGTAAACAGCACACAGACACCACAATCGTTAGTGGAATGCCATCCTTCACAAACATCAAGATGTTTTGCCATCTTGATTCTGGTTTCAATCAAAATTGGTGCAATCTAAACTGTTTATCCTGATATACATTGCCGAATCAACAAACTAAATTAGAAATGTTTAGAATTCAAACCATAACCCAAACGTCTATTTAGATATCATACATATGTGCCCGGAAAATAAAAATTATCATATAGAGAACTAAATCATATATGTTTAGAAACTAGCCATATTTACGTAGAAACTATACCCAAAGACATCGGCAAAAAAAACTTGAAATCCAGGGTTTCCAGAAACATCACGCACTGCCCATCCAATTTAACTCCCGACTATGTAAGAACTCGACTTCCGGCGACTAACAATCAAAGAATTATGTACTGTTTAAATCAACTTAAGATGTCAGCCCTGTTTGGAAATATTTCTTTGATTTTTCTTGATCTCAGCATCGTTTCGCCATTGTTTACGAGTTTACGCAATCAGGTGAAAGTGGGTCAGTTTATTCACGGGAGTGACAGCAACAATCTGGAAACTCCACAACGTTGTGGTCCTTCTGACGTCATATGAAGATTCTCCCTTTGCGTTTCCATGACGTCATCACTTGGACTCTTCTAAATGTCATTTGTTTGTTTGTTTGTTTGGGGTTTTACATCACTTTCAACATTATTTCAGTTATTTCGTGATGAGACCTACTTGTAGCAGATATAGTGCTGCCTCACTAAATTGTCATGTCGCAGGTCCTTGACATGACAACCCACCCGGTCACAGATTTACAAGGACAACGGGTTAACCCTTTGGCACAGGCCTCAGCTCATGTGGGAAATTGTATCATGAGTTCAATCCCGGCACGGCGGGGGTTCGAACCCACAACCTTTGGATCACCACAGAGGAACTGGTGCTAATAAGCTGGCGCTCTAACCAACTGCGCCATGGCCCGTGGCCTCTAAATGTCATTTCACGTCGTCAGGTTTAATATCGTGTAACAAACTGGAGAAAAAACACTACAGAATGCTCACGGATTTGCATTTTTAGACATTATGACTGGGAAAGATAGTGACATGGGTCAAAACTGCAACAGTCAATCGCCGGAGGTCGAGTTTAATTAGTAGGTAAACTTCAATATGATGGTCAGTGCGTAGTGTTTCTAGAAACAATGTCTTTGGTTATAGTCATATCTGCTTAGAAACTGATCAAATTTGTTTAGAAACTACTCTCATGTGTTTAGAAACGTGTTCAGAATGGTGTTTGGGGAGAATGAGAATGTGTTTTTAATATTTCATAGTGCACACCTGACAAGTTGAGGAAATTCCCAGGTCAGCGTCCCAGGTCAGCGTCTCAGGTCAGCGTCCCAGGTTATCTCCACATATTCAGTTGAGCACTATTACTTCACATATTTTATCATTCAAATTGTGGTTTTATTTGACAATAAAAATAATTGTTGTAAAATCATATGTCTCTTAAATATAGAAATTCTAATTCGTTATTGTTTACCCTCCATAGCAGGATCCGGACTTCTCTATCAAATCAGCCCCTGCCACCAAAGATATAAAAGAGCGCACAAAATCGAGCGCAAGCCATCAGTATTCAGAAAGTTCTGTCTGTCAACTCATTGGTGAAAGAATATAAATAGATTTGTTTTGTACTGGCAGTTGTACTGAATGGTCAGTATGTGTGTCAGACACCTGGTTACAGTTTATGACCTAATGTTGGCTAATTAAGATTTTATGATATTTTAGTGAGCAAGGCCAATATTTTTGACTCCGGGATTTCCAAACTTGGAATGAGTGCCAGCTTATTAGCACCAGTTCCTCTGTGGTGATCCGAAGGTCGTGGGTTCGATCCCCGCCCATGCCGAGATTGAACTCATGATTCATATTCTACAAGTAGGTCTCATCACGAAATGACTGAAATAATGTTGAAAGTGATGTAAAACCCCAAACAAACAAACAAACAAACAGCCAGAGGATCAAGTCAGCATGATGGTGCATTGCTATTAACGTTAGGGGGACCAGGGACTCTTCATACAGCTGTATGAAATGTGTTGTTGCTAAGATACAAACAAGTAAGACGTCACTATTTCATTGATAAATAACCAAAGCACCATTATGACGTCATTGTTCCTTCAACTGCATGAAATAGTGCACCTTTGTAACATACCAAAGTAAGCTAAATAGGTAACATATTTCTGTCCAGAGGGGATCAATGTTGATAAAAACACATGAAAATATAATTTAGTGAATGAATGAATGAATGGTTGCTTAGAGGCACATCAACCACTAAGGTTATTTAGTGCCTAAAAATGGTAAAAATGAATGAATGAATGGTTTCACATTAACACAATAAAGTGCCAAAACAGTAAAAATAGAAACGTAATATTGACTAGAAACAAAATGTAAATGTTAATACAATATGTAGATAACACAAGAATTTATCAACTGTGAACAGCATTTATATAATATCAATCAAATATAATAAATATGAATGATTTGTTTAAAAGACTTTATCAGTATGATGTTTTGCAGTTCTTGATAAATAAGTCAATGACATAAATAAACAAAAGCTCTGCCCTTAAAACTGATTATAAAGTCCTATGTGAGTTAAAAACGATACTATCACAGAAGTATCTACAGTATCAAATAACGTATGTAAATCTTGTACATTAAAATATTGAGTTCTTATAATATCAAAATCGATACACTCAATTAAAATATGTTTAATAGTCAAAGCCCTTTGACAACCAATACATTCCGGTTGATCTTCACCTTTAAGCAGATAACAGTGCGTCAAATGACTATGACCTATTCTTATACGGGTTAAAACTGACTCTTCTCTACGGTTAATTCTAATAGCACCTTTAGTTTTGCCTAGAATGGGCTTAATTTCATGTAATTTATTAAAAATAGCTTCGTTCCAGCGTGATTGCCATTTAGAACGTAAAAAAACAGTAATATATTTCTTAAATTCTGTATAAGGTATTAGCATATTTATTGGCCGCTTATCCAATGCTGCCTTGGCAGCTTGGTCCGCAGCCTCATTTCCAAGGATTCCAATATGACTGGGAATCCAGTAAAAACGAATCTCTTTATTTTCCTCAGTACAGAGTTTATGATACCGTTCAAGGATATTTAAAATAAATGGATTTTTCCAATCCTTGGCTTTCAATGCTTGTAAACAAGACAAAGAATCAGAAAATATTAAAAATTTCCGATGTGGAGAAGTCTCCACATGATCTAAAGCTAGGTATAAAGCATGAAGTTCTGCAGAATAAATAGATGATTTATTTGGCAGACGTTCTGAATAAATATGATTGCCCTTAACAGCAGCTGCAGCAGCCTTGTCATCATCAAACGATCCATCAGTGTATATACACTGATATCCAGTGAAGATAGATTTTATTTCATTATATCTATTTATATACAGGGATGGATCGGTTGAGTATTTCTTTAATTCCGTCATGGCTAAATTAATATTTAAAGTTTCATAGGTCCATGGAGGTGTTTCTGGATATTGAAATTTGGCTATTTGATTCGGATTTAAATTTAAGGATTGTAAAGATTCCTTGATGCGAAGGCCAAAAGTTGGTATTGTATTTGGTTTATTTTCAAAAAGATCAACATAATTTGGATTGAATATAATATCATGTGCAGGATTGTCTGGACAAGCTGCAATTTTTGCAGCATACTGAAGGGCAAGCTTTTCTCTTCTTAAATAAAGAGGCAGTTCATCTGCCTCAACTGCCAAGCTATCTGCAGGCGAGGTACGAAATGCACCAAGGCATAATCTCAAACCTTGATTTTGTACAGGATCAAGCATTTTAATATAAGATGGGCGTGCTGATCCATATATCATACACCCATAATCAAGCTTAGAACGTACCAGCGCTCTGTATAATTGCAATAAAATATTGCGGTCCCCTCCCCAATCGGTATGGGCAAGAACCCGTAATAAATCTAATGCCTTCTGGCATTTCTTTTTAACGTATTTAATGTGAGGAATAAAAGATAATTTCCTGTCAAAAATAAGTCCAAGAAACTTGGTTTCTTCGACAACAGGTATCCGAGTTTGACCTAAATAAAGATCAGGATCTGGGTGAACCTTCCATTTTTTACAAAAGTGCATACACACAGTTTTCTTTAAAGAAAACTTAAATCCATTATGATCAGCCCATTCTTGTAATCTATTTAAGTGTTGTTGGAGCTGTCGTTCTATTGTATGCATGCTTGTGGACCTGTAGCTTAAGTTGAAATCATCAACAAAAAGTGAGGAATCTGCTCCAGGCCTCATACAATCAACAATGCTGTTAATTTTAATAATAAAAAGGGTCACTGACAATATACTTCCCTGTGGAACACCCATTTCCTGATCAAAAGCATCAGAGAGTGATGCACCCACTCGAACTTTAAAATGTCTGTTTGATAGAAAATTTTGAATAAAAAGGGGTAAACGACCCCTTAATCCCATATCATATAAATCGCTCATTATCCCATATTTCCATGTGGTGTCATATGCCTTTTCTAAATCAAAGAAAATACTCACCACATGCTCACCTTTTATAAAACCCTCTCTTATAAATGTCTCTAAACGTACCAGGTGGTCAATGGTACTTCGAGTTTTTCTAAAGCCACTTTGTGCAACAGAAATATAAGCTGCAGTTTCCAAAAACCAAACTAAACGCTTGTTAATCATTCGTTCCATTGATTTACAAATACAACTTGTTAAAGCAATGGGACGATAATTATTTGAATCTGATGAATCTTTGCCAGGTTTGGGAATGGGAATGATAGTGGCTTCACTCCATGAAGGAGGAAAATCACCGCTTTCCCAAATTGTATTAAAAATATCTAAAAGATGCCCAAGTGATTGGTCAGGGAGATGTTTAAGGATTTGGTAGTGAATTTGATCAGGTCCAGGAGCAGTATCATGAGATTTATCCAAAGCAAGTTTCAAATCTTCTATTGTAAATGATTTATTATATACTTCCAAGTTATGGGATATAAAATTTAGTTGGTTTCTTTCTTTTCTAGTTTTTATTTGTTGAAATTTGGCAGAATAATTATGGGATGAGGAATTTTTTGAAATGGTTTGACCTATTGTGTTGCCTATTTCGGTGGGATTTGTAATTAATTGGCCATTATGATTTAGATGTTTGATCCTTGCTCCACCTCCCTTCCCAGTAATTTTACGCACCATATCCCAGCATTTCTTAATTGGTGAACGTGTATTTAATTTAGAAACATAATCTTTCCAGCTTTTTCTTTTGCTGATTTTAATAATATAACGGGCTTTAGCTCTTTTTACTCGAAATTGGTGCAAATTATATTGAGTTGGCTGTCGATTAAATTTTTTCAGAGCTTTTTTGCGCTCCTTGACAGCTTTTTTGCACTCATCATTAAACCAGGGTTTTTCTTTAATTTTAGAATTTGGCTTTGATTTGGGAATACACCCATCAGCAATATCATACAATGTATCTGTAAAAACTTGAAGAGGATCATTTACATTGTTAAAAAGTTCTGGAGTTATTCTATTGAAACAGGATGTTTGAAATTTTGCCCAATTGGCTTTATGAAATTTCCACTTGGGGATTCTTTCATCTGGTGGAGGAAAATGGTTATTTAAAATAATGGGGTAATGATCACTACCCCATTGATCTTCCTCTACTTCCCAGGAATAATCTAAAAATAAATTTGGAGTGCACATGGAGAGATCTATTGATGTTAAAGAGCCTGTAGCAGGGTGTAAATATGTCGGAGAATCGTCATTCCAAAGGCACAAACTATTATTATTTAAAAAATCTTCTATTATACGTCCTTTGGCATCAGTATTATTTCTGCCACCCCAAAGATAGTTGTGTGCATTAAAGTCACCAACCAACATATATGGCTGTGGCAGCTGGGTTACCAAATTATTTAAATCTGTAATATTAACTGGCTCACTAGGTGGTAGATATATTGAACATATAGTTAATGTATTGTGCAGGGTAACCCTGACTGCAGAAGTTTGTAAATTAGTATTTAAAGTTATTTTACTCTGGGGTATACAGGATTTAACAAAAATAGAAACTCCGCCATGTGCTCGGTCCATTGCATCTATTGAACCAACTTTATTATAAGGTACATATCCCTTAAATGTCGTTGACTTATCTTTAAAATTAGTTTCCTGTAAACAAATAACAGATGCATTATATTTTTGGGCTAATAACTCCAGTTCTGGCCTGTTTGCCTCAAATCCTCTACAATTCCATTGTATGATATTGCCGATAGCCATATTAAGAATAATGAGAAAAAATATATGATTTAGCATAATCACTTGTTAAGTTTACGATTATGCTTGGAGTGCACAGGAGTAAAATTCACATCTGGAGGATCACCTGTGTCCATCCTTTCCAAGGATTTACTTCTATTTATCTTACTTTTTACTTGATCTTTGCTTTCTTTTTTGTCTGATTTATGTATTGTTCTATTACTATTGATACTTTTATTATTGGATGATGTGGAGGGAGTTTGTGAAGAGGGTTTAGTGGATGTTGCTGTTGGTTGAGGTATTACTGGGATAGTGGATGTCGTGGTCTGAGTAGATGTAGCTGAAGATTTTGAGGTTTTTGTGAAAAAGGAATAATTTTTGTCATCGATTGGCCATGTAATTTCGGTCTGAATTGCTATTGATTTTGTTTCTTTAGGTTTTACAGAGCTGGCATAAGATGTCTTTGTTGTGTTCAAACTTTCTACTCGCTTCCGTGCCTCTGGAAAAGGTATATTTTCAGTGTGTCGTATTCGCTGAATTTCCTTCTCTTTTATAAAGGAAGGACAATTCCGCGAATACGATGGATGATTTCCTTGGCAATTGGCACATTTTATTATATTTGAAGAACAATCGTCTCCACTGTGCTGAGCGGTACATTTTGGACATGTTTCATTACCTTTACATCGATCAGATCCATGTCCATACCTCTGACACTTGAAGCAGCGCAGAGGGTTTGGAATAAATACATCAACTCTAACGTTCAAATATCCAACTTTAATAGATGTTGGAAGCTGCGCTGCTTCAAATGTCAGAATAAACGTATTGATAGGAATTTTGACACCGTCCTTTTTTATAAATATCCGCTTGCATTGAACAACATCCTGGTCTTTGAGCTCATCCACTATCTCCTCCTCAGAAACTCCCACTAAATCTGGGCATCTGATTACTCCTTTTTTATTGTTGAGAGTTTTGTGAGCTGTTATAATAACAGGAACTGTGGCCAACATTCGGCATCGTAGTAGATTGTCCGCATGGCTTTTCCGCTCAACCTCAATCAATAATTTATTTCCCATCTTTTTAACGGTTTTTGGTACCCCGGCAATGCCTTGTATCCCCTTTGCAATTGCAAAGGGGGACATTTTTGCCAGGGTATGTTCAGCATCGGAACTTTCCGCAATTAAAAATCTAGGCCATTTTTCTATTTTGTTTGAATCATCGTCGCTGTCTATGTCATTCCTTGGTCGTTTTTGTTTGTTTTGCGCCATGTGTGTTTTTTTATATTTCATCAGTTAGGTCCCCTACCCACCACGGAGCCCAACAAAGGGACGCCTTTCTGGGCCGGTAACTCCAAGCCCTGACGCCGTGAGGATACCCAACATGACATACTCTAAGAATAAAAACTCCACCCTTTCGGATTTTATTTATATCCCTCGATTGACCCAATCAGCAGTAATCTCCTTTCAGCAAATATCTATCAAAATTTTTTAAATTATTCCTAAATTTCAAACACTGAAATTATCATTAATAAAAATCTAATAGCCAGAATATATTAAAGGAAATATACCACAAGCCGGTTAAATCAGATCCAGGCCTAATCTGATCTGCCTGTCTGGTGAACATTTGGATCCAAGACAGGCGTGTTGCAACTGGACCGGTATTACTGCCAAACCAGCCCAGTGCTCAGCCCGTCAGGATTCCATATCCTCCCCGACACAGGTCGCATCCCACGGCAAACAGGACGCCCCTTTAGTCGCCTTTTACGACATGCTGGGGGGCAGTGGGGCTATTCTTTAATCCCCGAACCCACAGGGGAGATAATTTAGTGATCTTTTATGACTAATCCATTAGCCAGTAGCTGCTGCATTTGACCTCATCACTGCCCAGTGATACAAAAATGAAGTAAACAAAATATCATATTTCTCAAAATTTCCCACACTTTTTATGATAAAATTGAGAAGTTTTGCAAATTTTATTACCAAAATTTAAGAACAGGTTTACTCCAAATATTATTCTATTCAGTTTGAATAGAGGGAATTTTGATTAATGGTCTGTATCTTGAGATACCTAACTTTCTTAAATTCAAGTTAAAAATGACCAAATTTGTCAAATATTTACATTTATTTTAATCATTTTATTTACAAAAACACACATTAATTGAGTTCTAAGGTATCTTTTATAATTCTATCTATTTAAACTAAATTGTAGGATATGGAATACACACCCAGAGACTCTCAGAAATACATAAACATTCATAGACAATAACGCACGATACTGATGGTTGATGAGTCACTATAACCGCCACTCCGTGAAAGTCACGTGTAAGACGGACGAGCCGAAGTTAGATACGATACGCAGGCAGGACGAGTCCATCTGATGACGCGTGAGGAAGCCACGTAGGCAAGCCCCAGGGATGACGCGGGGTGGCCCCTTAAAAGAGACGCGCAACCGTGGATCCGGGCTCAGAAGTTGGTAGTCAGACCGCAGTTTAAGAGCCAAGAAGGAGATCAACGACCACTTGCCACGGAAGATCCACGACTCTCAGTATCGTGACCACATAGACTTGGGTGTTTAGCATATAGTCAGGGTTTCATAAGTATCATGCAAAGTTGGTAGTTCATATGCCTCGCTCATTGCCATGCCGGCCTAGCCAGACAAGCAGGGATCACATCACTGAATAAAGGTAACTATTACACTGTGTATATCCTGTGTCTGCAGCCCCACTTCCCGTCATTTATATGAGGGTATGACATGATAGCTAGGATCCGTGCCCCAAACTCACAGCCAGCGAGTCAGCGAGCTATGGTTAACAGTACAGTACAGTACGATAGAGTAGAACAGGTTAGAGTATCTATCTAATTGGTAGAGTATTGATCCCCCGTCCACGTCCCCCAACGACGGATACTCATCCATTAGTGGGTAACAATATGGTGGAGAATATCCGAATCGATCCATGGCTTTGAGCGTTGCTGATACTGTATGGAGATCCTGACTGCCGCCCTGTTACTTGAATATAAGTCTATGTTGCTCCGGTCTTCTAAAAAGCTTTCCACCAAGCTGCAAGTGGCTCATGATCCTCCGCTAGCTGAAGACGATTCTACATCTGCAGGTGAGTTTGATTTACTTTTTCAAGATTCCCCCGAGAAGCAAAATGATCTCGTGAGTGGTTCCGTACACGTGGAACCCCCCTCTAGTCCTTCCTTGTCCGATCTCAACTCTTCTTCTGGTGTGCACACCTTCCCGTCTTTCAGTGGTAGCAAGGCTCCCTTGTCTCATACATCTGCCAGTACAGGCAGCACTTCTCCGCTTCACCCTCTCGCTTCTACCTCATCTGACTCCGACCCGGACGTTCAATTTGGCCCCTTCCTCGTTGCAGAGAGCGACCGAGAGGCCTTTCCCATACCAAAAGCGCCTATTAACTTTGCTAATTCTGATAATTCGGGTCCTGATCGCTCACGATCCTCCTCGGTAGAGATGGCTGAAGGTGAGAATGTACAGGAGATGCTACACCAAATTATAGACCACTTGCGCAGCGTTGATATTGCCGGTGCTCAGACTGACATTGTAGACATGTTGAATGCACAATCAAAAGATAACAAAATCCACCAACAGAGACAAGGTTCCAAGTCGCTCCTCCCGCCTCCATTTTATGGTAGATCCACGGATGATCCCCTCCGTTTTATGAACAAATTCCTTACTTACACCCAACTTTCCCATACTCCCGCATATTTGAAAGTGCCGGCTTGTCGCATGTTGCTACATGGCGCAGCAGACGTTTGGTACCTTTCCCTGCCCCCAGATGTCACTAGCTCTTGGGATTCCTTCTATGCAGCTTTTGTTAAGTTTTTCGGCAGTGAGACAAACGCTTGGCTGCTCGAGCAATCTTTGGATGCTAGAAGTCAAAAAAAGAAAGAATCTGCTGAAACGTACATCAATGATGTCCTCAGCCAGTGCCAGAGATTGCAGAAGGATGACATGGAGACTAAGAAAATATTGGTTAGGGGTCTCCTCCCTAGTCTCAAAGCTTTTGTGGTGGGGAAGTCGCCTAAAACGCTCGATGACACCATTGAACAAATTAAATTGGCTGAGACAGTCTGTACGATGACTAGTGATTCCTCCATCACTTTAAATGGGTTAGATTCACCACCCGACTCCACGTCTCAGTTTTTGGCACAGCAATCCTCCACTTTGGCTGCCCTCCGCGAAGAGGTCGCAGATGTCGGGAAGGGGCTACATAGGCTTGGCAACCGTCCTGAAGAGGGCGACTCCTTCTGTTTTTTCTGCAGAAACTCCGGTCATTGGATCAGAGATTGCAAGGCTCGCCATGACTGTAGTTTCTGTGGACGGGACTCTCACCTGTCTATCTTCTGCCCCGATAAATTCCGTGCTTCCCGTGACCAGGCCCCCCGTACTCCCCCAAGGTCAGACAACCGTTCTTACCGCCCCACTGGCCGTTTCGAGACCGGGTATGGCCGGGACCATTATGAACAAAATAATGGTAGAAACAGTCTGCGCCCATCCCAAAATAGACCTTATTCAAACAACAGGCAGGGAAACGATGGTAGATATAATTCGAGCCGCCCCCCCTTTAATGACCAACGCCGCTCTGGGCCAAGACAGGACAGTAGGCCTCAATATCGGCAGGAAAACTACTAACTCCTGTCCCGCCCCGTGAGCCACGTGATAGGAGTAGTAATTCGTTTAATATCGCAATAAACCATAGTAAATCAGACATATTGAACGAGGTTCACTGTTACTTTGCAAAGATGTCTCCTCATTCCCTTGACTCACAAGACGACCCCCTGGTATCTGCCTGCCCCGCTTCTGTACCACTAGATCCCCCTACTATTTTGAACAATGATATAAAATTCTTTCCCCTCTCTTCTGATGGCCGTATCGCGACAAAAACCAAGTTTAGCACCATAGATGCCTAATTAGACTCCGGAGCGCAACGTAGCATCATCACGCTTGCCTCCGTACGTGCATTCTGTCCTGACGACTCATTCCCACGACAAGCCTCGGCCAGCAAGATTGTTGTGGTTGCAGAGGGCAGCTCAGTCCCTATTCACTTTCAAACCCATCTTAACCTACTTATCGGGGATCAGGAGTGCCTTGTTTGCTTTCAGGTGGTCCCTGACCTACAATATCCCGTTATACTGGGGCGCGATTTTTTCACGGCTTATGGCGTAGTCCTTGACTTCGCTCAACGCGGTGTTGCCTTTAAATTGTCCCCGAGATTACGTCTGTCTGAAACGATCAGAATCCCTGCCAAGTCTGAATTTATAACTCATGCTCGCCTCAAACCTAGCAATCTGTCTGGTCTTTTGGGTGTTTGCACTATGGATGGTGAATTACCCTCCTACCCTGAGGTTGCCATGGCAAGAGTTTTTGCTACTGTCCATGACGATCAGAGGGTGCCCGTACGTTTAATGAATATGGCCGATAATGCCATCACCTTACCAAAAGGCGTTGCAGTTGGCTATTTCGACCCCATTCCCCTTGGTTCCGAGCCGCAAGAACTTCCCACTTTAGACCTTACATGGGGAGCCCCCGCCGGTGACGTCACAAATGACATAGAATTAGCTCCCATTTCGGCATCTACTGCCGATCCAGACCCCCATCACAAAATTGACCTTACAAATTCTGATCTGTCATCCACCCAGAAAGACTCCCTGAAACGTCTCATTTCATCTTTTAGTGACATTTTCACAACCCGCGATGGCGAGTTCGGCGACACGAATGTTGTGCAACATACCATTTATCTCAAAGGGTCGGTTAGTCCCATTAAGCTACGGCCATATCGTGCCGGTTATAAACAAAGGGGTATTATAGACAAAGAGGTACAGCGCCTCCTAGACAAAGACATTATCCGGCCCTCCAACAGTCAGTGGGCTTTCCCAGCCGTCCTAGTTGAGAAGCCAGCCCAAGACGGTACTGTCTCATATCGCATGTGCATAGACTTTCGGAAGCTTAATGAAGTCACCGTGCCTGACTCTTTCCCGTTGCCGCATATTCACCTTAGACAGTTTGGGAGCTCGTAGATTAACACACATAAGCACACTTGACCTCATGGGCGGGTTCCACCAAGTGAGCGTTCACCCCGACTCTCGACCCCTGACCGCCTTCATCACCCACCGTGGCCTTTATGAATATAAACGTCTCCCGTTTGGTGTCATCAATGGACCCCCAACATTCCAACGTCTCATGGAAACTGTGTTACAAGGCCTCTCTGACCTCTGTCTCATATATTTGGACGATGTCCTCGTCCACAGCCCTTCTTTCGAGCGTCATTTGACCGACCTTACGCGAGTTTTTACGCGTTTTCGCAAAGCTAAATTGAAACTCCGCACTGACAAATGTTTTTTCGCGAAAAAACAGGTTAAATACCTCGGTCACATCATATCTAAAAATGGCATAGAGGTAGATCCCTCGAAGACTACGGCTGTTGACGAATACCCTGTACCCACCTCTTGCAAAGATGTGCGAGCCTTTCTGGGATTGTCAGGATATTATCGTCGGTTTGTGCAGGGATATGCGAAAATTGCACAGCCGCTCAATGTCCTTACCAGTAAAAAGAGCACATTTGAGTGGGATAAAATTAAACAGGCTGCATTCGACTCTCTCAAGGCGAAATTGGTATCGGCTCCGATACTCGCTTTCCCTCGCATTGAACCCGATAACCCATTCATCATTACGACTGATGCCAGTCTTTTTGCGATCGGAAACGTTTTGAGTCAATTGCAGGATGGCTCTGAGCGTGTCATTGCTTATGGTGGCCCAGCCCTAAGTCCCGCTGAGCAAAATTATACATGTACCGAGCGGGAATGCCTCAGCATCATTGCTGCTTGTAAACAACATGAGCCGTATCTCAAATACGAGAAATTCACTATCGTGACTGACCATTCTGCCCTACAATGGCTATTTCGTTCTGAACCTAAAGGCCGCCTGGGAAGGTGGATGCTGACCCTTCAACAATTTCGTTATGAGATTGTCCACAAACAAGGGAAATCGATCCCGCACGCTGACAGCCTCAGTCGCCGCACGTATCCGTTGGAACCGGGCCCCACCCCGGAGCTAGAGCTTAAATTGGCTGCTGTCTCTGACCTGCCCTGCGATATTGACCCTCAACCGGTCCCCCCCGATGAGGCTGCCCAATGTTTGTCTGATCTTAACCAGTCGTCCGGCACTTTGTACACCTTCGATGACATCGGTGTGAATCAATCTGCTGATCCCTCCCTTCAGTCCTTCATCAAGTATTTCAAGTCAGCCCACCTCCCTTCAACCCAGCGCGAGGCCCGCAAACTCCTCGCACAAGTAGATGACTATTACTTGCAAGAAGACGTGTTATTTCATTTGTACGTGACCCCAGGTAAAGGCCCGGCTAAGGACCGTTGCAAAACTCAACTGGTTATCCCACCCACCCTTCGCCATGATTTACTCGAGGCTTTTCATGATAGCTCGATGGGTGCTCATTTGGGAACTGACAAGCTATATTCTACAATACGCCAGAAATATTATTGGCCTGGTATGCATAGTGATATCATGAACTGGGTTCAGTCCTGTCAAGTTTGTAGTAAAACTAGTAAACTCCCGAAAAATAGACAAGGTTCCCTACGCCCTATTCCTGTTTCACGCCCCTTCCAGCGAGTTCACACTGATCTTATCGGCCCACTCCCCAAAACAGACCGCGGTAACAAATATATCCTTGTTTTTCAAGACGCTCTCACACGTTTCCCTGGAGCCTTTCCCCTCCCTGATCAGTCAGCCGTCTCGGTGGCGGAACGCTTCTTTGAAGATATTTGGTGCCGCTGGGGAAATGTTGAATCTATTGTAAGCGATCGTGGTGGGTGTTACGCTAGCGTAATCGCTGAGGAGTTGTGTAAATTGATGCAGGCTCGAAAGGTCATGACTACGCCTTACTGCCCTCGTAGTAATGGAATGGCCGAACGCAGTGTCCAGTCAATCTCTAAGAATCTTACGCGTCTTTGCCATGATAAACCTACTTCTTGGGATTTGTTCTTACCCTCTGCATTGTTTGCCATGCGATCGTCAGTACACCAAGCCACGATGTACAGCCCGTTATTCTTGCTGACTGGCCGTGATGCCAAACACCCGTTTGAAACGTCCCTGCCTGACCCCACTCATCCAAGTCCCTCTGTCCGCCATTACATGCGGGACATGTTTGAACGCGTTGAAACTGCCCGAAAATGGGCTAAGGAGAATAACGAAGTTATGCAGGCCAAATGAAATCTTATCATGACTCTCGAAATAAAGGTTGGAAGTTTCAAGTTGGTGATAAAGTATGGATTTATTCCCCCGCCACCAAAGTCCCTGGCCGTAAACTTAAATCCCCCTACAGTGGCCCATATTACTTGATCGAGCAAACTGCTCCACTCAATTTTAAAGTGAGTGCATGCGACACCCACGTGGAACCCAAGTCCTCTATTCATGTTAACAGATTTCGCCCTTGCGTCACGCGTTTCGATCGCCCCGTTTCTCCGCTGCAATTCGAAGACGGCAATCCACCGGGTGACGACCTCCCGGCCGATGCAATCCCGCCCTCGGACCTTTTGCCGGAGAATGACCCTCCAGACCCTGGTGGTAGTGATGTACCCGCTCAAGCTGCCGTCCCACCCGACTCTGATGCTGATGACGCGGATGACGAGTCTGATACACAGTATGAAATTGAGCGTATTCTGAAACAGCATAAGGGCTCGCAAGAAATGGAATACCTGATTAAATGGAAAAATTATAGTACCAAAGACAATACATGGGAACCGTTTTCCTTTTTGGGAAAAAAGACTCAGGCAGATGTACTTGCCACCCCTCCCCCTACTGTTCGGGAATGGAAAAAGTGAATTGATTAGTTTGTTAGGTGTTGTATTGTTGTAGATTTTGTCGTTTCTTACAAATCCCTTATTCGTTGTGTTTAGTTGTTGCTTCAGCCGCACATAATTGTCTCTATATTCTTTGTTGACTCGCTTCTCGTACCCTACAAACAGCCTGCTATAATTGCCTTCGCCGAATATCGATTTGTACACGGGGTTGCCAATTTGGACATCCTATCCCACTTTGTTTCACAAGCAACCTTTCGGGTACTTTACTCTGATGACCCTCGTATGGCCCCGTTTATGCCGGCTTATTAGAATTTATTTATGTATAGCCTTGTTCTTCATGATGATTCGATTGACATCTGTTTTCTCACATTTCCATGTGGCCTTTTGTCCGTTGTTGGTGACACTCTGATCTGTGCCCATCGGACCCTTACTAATTGACCCTGTGAAATTGGCCTCTCTCCTCGTTAGTGTGTCTCCCTCTGTTCCCCGCATGACTCATGACAGGCTGCCCGCCACTTTGTTACCTGCGTGCGCAGGATGGGATGCTGTGTGCGCGATGCTGCTGGGTGATATAGCGGTTCCGCTGACATCTCAGACACTTTCAGCATCCGCGCCTTCAAGTAGCTTCCTCCTGCCTACGTGCTTCGTTCCATTGTGGTGGTCTCCGCATTTAGTGTGTTAGATTGACTTTTGTGTTACTGACTGGCCAGTTCTTAAAGTTGTGTCCCACTGCACATTATCGTGAGTATTCTCATTTTTTTACAGTGGATCCTTCTTTTGATATAGTAATACTTGTGTCTCTGACTATACGTTGACTTCTGACTTGACTTTGACGACTTTCCAGCGTTGTAGCCTAAAACGTGAGTGTTTCCTCCGGTCCTCTTGCAAATAAATATGTTGATTGAGCCATGACTACTTAATCACAAACAGTAACGAAGTTTTGCATTGCAATGAATAGCGCTTGATATTTGACGGTTCATTTTTCTTTACTTATACCGCAACTAGTAGTAAAGTTTGCGAAGGCAACGCCTCACACAGGGTGTTCGATGGTTGCATCGGGTTTTCTTATTCTTCACTTATACCGCAAACAGTAGAAATTTTTTTTTGCGAAGGCAACACATTACACGGGTTGTTAAATGGTTGCGTTTTGGCTTCTTATTCCCATTTAATTCCGTAAACGAAGAAACTAAGTTTACGAAGGCAACGCATCACACGGGGTGTTCGATGGTTGCATCGGGCTTCCTTATTTTCCACTTATACCGCAACACAGTAATAGAGTTTGCGAAGGTAACGCATCACATAGAGCGCTTTGTAGTTTGCATCGAGAATTCGTAATTTTCACTTATACCACAGGCAGTAATAGAGCTTGTGCAGGCAACACATTACACGGGGTTTTCAATGGTTGCGTTTTGGTTTCTTATTCCCATTTATTCCGTAAACTAGTAAACGAAGTTTACGTAGACAACGCATTACACGGGGTGTTCAATGGTTGTATTTTGGTTCCCTGCTTCTTCTCTGTACCGTAAACAAGGACCATCATTCTAGCTAAAGATCAATACCTCAGTTCTGCAGATTGCTAGTGTAGTTATTCCAAAAAACGTTTTTCAAGTAAGCTCTATTTCTTCTTTAATTATTACAACAAAAAAAACATCTTTTTTCTGATTTTTATTCCAATTTTAAAGCTAAAATGATTACAAATGATAAAATTTTAAAAACAAATTTAAAATCCATCCTTAAGCATTTGATACATTAAAGGCTGAAATCCGTTTTGTAGTTATTTTCATACAAAGCAGTTATCTTGCACTATGTTATTTTTTGGGGTTCAAATGACTTTTTTTTGGTGGGAAAAAAGAACTTTAGAAGACACTGTTCCCCCTAACGTTAAGGGCCTTTCAGGCAGTAAAGGGGATTTCCAAATATATTTTGAGATAGACTAGGGCCCAATACAGTTTGTTAAATATTTATTGTTTCCTGATCTTCGCAACTATATCACTGCAGAGTTCTGCAAAAATTGTAGTTTTTTTGGCATCAGCAACTGGGAGGCCAACAAGAAAACCATTTTCAGAGACCAAAATCGATGTCTTCATTTTATGTGCATTCAGGATGGCCCAGACTTCAGTAACGCACATTGCAGCTCAAGACTTTAGGTGTGCTTTAAAGGAAATCAAACTGTGCTCTATATCAGATATTGTTTGGTTACATTCCCAAACATAAATTAATAGACAGAGTGCATGTATGCTGCATTGTGAGACTGGCGGGAAGCAACTGACATCGTGACAATTTGGCAGGAAAAGTCCATACGTCCGGGGTTTTTTCGTTTTTTGATTGATTTGGATTTTACATTATTTTCAACATCATTTCAGTTATTTCATGACGAGACCTACTTGAAGCAGTCATAGTGCTGCCTCACTGAATTGACAACCCATCCTGCCACAGATTTACAATAACGATAGGTCAATCTAAAAGTTTATTTGAGAAATTAAAACCTGAATGAAATCTTTTTTTGACCGGTAATCAAACCCACGGTAACCAAAGAAGAAGCAGTGGTAATGGGCTTATGCTCTCACCAACTGCGCCACAGCCCATGGCCACCTGCCTGGTAACTGTCTCTTCCATATAATGGTAACCTGTCTCTCCAATATAAGCTGACCTGTTTCTACAATATAAGTTGACCTGTCTCTCCAATACAAGCTGACCTGTCTCTCCAATACAAGCTGACCTGTCTCTCCAATATAAAGTTGACCTGTCTCTCCAATACAAGCTGACCTGTCTCTCCAATACAAGCTGAACTGTCTCTCCAATATAAGCTGACCTGTTTCTACAATATAAGTTGACCTGTCTCTCCAATACAAGCTGACCTGTCTCTCCAATACAAGCTGACCTGTCTCTCCAATATAAAGTTGACCTGTCTCTCCAATACAAGCTGACCTGTCTCTCCAATACAAGCTGAACTGTCTCTCCAATATAAGCTGACCTGTCTCTCCAATACAAGCTGACCTGTCTCTCCAATACAAGCTGACCTGTCTCTCCAATATAAAGTTGACCTGTCTCTCCAATACAAGCTGACCTGTCTCTCCAATACAAGCTGAACTGTCTCTCCAATACAAGCTGACCTGTCTCTCCAATATAAAGTTGACCTGTCTCCCCAATATAAGCAGACCTGTCTCCCCAGTATAAGCAGACCTGTCTCTCCAATATAAGCAGAACTGTCTCTCCAATATAATCTGACCTGTCTCTCCAATGTAAGCTGACCTGTCTCTCCAATATAAAGTTGACCTGTCTCTCCAGTGCAATGACCTGTGAGTCATATATAAAGCTACCCTATCAAAGTTTGGTATTTTTTCCAGTGAGATTAAAATGTCATGTGAACAAACTTTGACTCAAAATCCGATGTAAATTAATTGAGAAACATGAGTGGAGAACTGTGAAGTAATATGAACGAGAAAACGTGAAACAATTGGAGTGGGAAAACGTTGTCATGGCATCCCATGGCAATTCATATTTTATGTCAGACATTTCCTCGAAACGCATTATGTAAAGTTAAAATGTCACCCCAAACTTAGAAATATGGAATGTCACATGAAACTTGAACTATAGATACAGAGATATGTTTAAATCATATGTGCTAATGAAACTGTGTAAAATCTCCGTGCAATCACACCTGCCAGGATTACCGTGCCAAGCACTATGTGGTCACATGAGTACAGCATATGACGGGGCTTCATTTTGCATTGAATAGATAAATAGTGGCTTAAAGACACAACGACCTTTCAGGTCATTCAGTGCCTATAACATGGCTAAAACATAACGTTAGATATATGATATATGCTTCATATATTTGTTCACATGACATTTTAGACTAGATATATGCTTTATAGTCAATATAATATTAAAGGTTTTAAGCAGTAATTCTACAATTTGGTGTATTGAAAGCTTATCCACATATGGATAATATGACAAATTGAAGTTATATATAAGTAATCAGATCACTGAGGCTAGAAGCAACATATTTATGGGGAGTGGGTGAGGCCAATATGACGTCAATCCAATGAATTCATGATACAAATTTCACACATGAGCTGAGGCCCGTGCCAAAGGGTTAACCCATTGCCCTTGTAAATCTGTGACCGGGTGGGTTGTCATGTCAAAGAACTGCGACATGACACTTCAGTGAGGCAACACTATCTCTGTTAGAAGTAGGTCTCATCACAAAATGACTGAAATAATGTTGAAAGTGATGTAAAACCCCAAACAAACAAACAAAACGATATTTAAAAATGGCTCGTCTCTTCTGTTATTTATAAAGACATTGCATGTCTTACATTGAACAGGCTTGATTTCATGTATTAAAATTAGCTTCGTCCCAGCATAATTGCCATTTGAAACTAAATAAAGCAGTAATATATTTCTTACACTTTGAATGGGGAATAACCTTTGGCATAATACTTTGGCAGCTTGGTCAGCAGCCTCATTTCTTTGCATACCAATATCACTGGAATGCCAATAAAAATGAAAGTCTTTATTTTCCTGAGGAGTCTGAAGTCTATAATACTATTTACTGAATTTGTTTTCAAAGGACCCCTCAATTCCATTTCAAATAGATTGTTCATTATTAAAGCTTGGAGTATACTCCAAGATTAAAGCATTCATGAAATCAAAGAAGTCATAGGCAATTTTACTGTATCCTTATATGTAAGATAAGGTATATTAAAGATCGGAGCCACAAGAGGGGGTGAAAAATGTTATCTCAGTGGGGCATTGTTGTTCCTTAGTAACGATGCGGGATCACTTGGTACAATGCGGTGGTCACGTGGTAGATGCTACCAGGTTGGTGGGCAATCTTCGTATTGCCAGTCAGTTCCTGGCAGTCCTTTTCAACGGACGTCCCTGCTACTGCGCAGCTATAAGCCAATGTTAACATAGCCGGGTGCAGTTAGCCGAGAGGATGTCCAGAGAACAAGGTACTGGCATTAAAAGCACAACCCATGTAGGAAGGCCATCCAGAAATGTCCTGATGTCCAGAAGTGTGGCCTGTGTGTCCTAGTGGTGTGTCATGTAGTGCTTGACTGTAAAGTCAAGTGGCATGGCAGAAAGTCTATGTCTGTGTTCCTGCACGTGTTCCTGTGTGTTCCTGCATTCCAGTGTGTGAGTGTTAGTATTTGAAATATATTCAATAGTGTCCCTCCCAGACGATGGCAGCAAGGGAAAGGACATGCTGGGCCTGCGGCGCGCCAGCCAAAGGTCACAGAGGTCCAATAGGGGTCGGTAACTGCGTGGCAAGCATGTCTAACGCCACCCCAGCGAGGTCAGGGGATGGGGTGCCTACTGATTCCGAGTAGGTCAGTCTGATGTCACCAGAGAACAGCCTTGGCAACCCCTTTCTCAACGCTAGCCAGTTAACCGACGTTGAAGAGGGAATCCAAAGTCAATCGCCACGGGATCTCCACTCATCGTTACCCAAGACGAAGGTAAAAGTAAAGAACTTTCCACCATCATGTCTCAGCTTTCGATTCAAAAGCGCTCACATGAGGACCTGTGTAAGACAGTAGTGGGTATGCAGCACAAGCTGGCAGGGGGCGCCCAGGAGGCGGCAGCTGCATCTATCATGCAGCCAGTGCAGGACATGGATCGGGGCACCAGATTAATTAGCCATGGAATAACTGCCCAATATTGGCAGGAATGGCAAGCCATGGACAGCACCCTGTTACTGGGGTTACCACCGCCACCCACCGCCAACTCACCTCCAATGTTGGGAGGCCCACTCCCAGGGCTGACCAACACAGACTACATAACGGACCTCAGCAGAGTATGCAGAGTGCAGAGTATACCTGAAAAAAACTGTAAAAGCAGCTCTCAATGGTGAGTTTATTTCTATTGACGATTTATTGCAAAACATGTATATGCAGAGTGACAGTGTGAAGAATATAGAATCATATGACTGTAGACTCATCAAGTACTATTGGCTATTGTCAGAAGAGACAACGCAGGAGGGTCTATGATGTGCAGGTGTGGTATGAAGCCGGGGGGGAGTATGAAAAACTCATGGTGCACCACCATGGTCTATTCATATATGACCAGATGTTTGATTATAGGAAGCAGATCTTAGAATGGGACAAGAGGTACAAATGGTACAATATAGCAACGTTGGATATGAAACATAGGATAGCACCTAACAAGAAATCTGTAGAGTTTGCTAGGATTGATCCTGACCTTGTATACTTGTTAGTAGATGCTACAGCAGTGAAACCTAATGTTCAGACCTGTCCTCGCTGTCAGGCCACTGACCACATTATGCAAGTGGATTGCCCATTTCCTAGGATCGCTACAAAGGGTGCAGACATTTGCACATCTGCAGGCAATGTAAGGGCTCACTGCCCTTCGAAACCTGCTTTGAGCAGGGGAAATGTGCAGCCGGTGGAGTCAAACACGTTTCTCAAGCCTGAGTTCTGGCTCCACTGCAGGACCATCCTGACAAGGACTTGGCTAATGTTTTATATAGCAGAGCAACTGACGGAGAGAATATAGGTTACACTGGTAGTGAGGCCAGCATTATCTCACCAAACTGGCAGTCAAGCCAACTACACAAGCTTGATGTGGATAAATTTGTCAACACTAACGTTGAAAAGGGAAGAGTAGAAGGTCCCCTGCAGGACCTCCCACCCAATCTTCGAATATCCCCTCTAGGGGCGTTCCAAAAGAAGGGCAAAACCAAGACACGGGTCATCCACAACTTGTCTTGGCTGCCGGAGCAGTCGATAAACACAGGCATTAAGGCCGAGGATTACTCGCTACAATATGTTACAGTGGACAAGGCTGTACGCCGGATACAGAAGTACCCAGACCCCTGGCTCGCTAAAACTGATTTGGCCAACACATTTCAAAACATAAAGGTAGCTCCCCACCAGCGCCACCTATTGGGTTTTGCCTGGCCAGACACAATGCGAATCGACCAATATTACAAAATGGCCTGCTTGCCATTTGGCTTGAGGAGTGCCCCAAGACTTTTCGATGATTTCATATGAGTATGAGTATGTGTATAAAAAATAAGGTGCTTCCATGGATACTATCCATTATTCAGATGATACAATGTACATAAGTGGAACAAAATTGGACTGTCAAAAATCATTGGATATGGTATTGGATACATGCCAACTAGCCGGTTTTGAAATACAACATAAGATAAGTCCTAGGTATTATAATTGACACTGTCAACCAACGTCTAATGACCTCAGAGGGCAGGATGATTGAAATATTACATGATATTGAACAATTGCCACAAAGCGGGAGCTTCTGTCAATTACAGGCAAGCTAACATTTTGTTTAAGTGGTTAATAGTGGCTCAATATTCACCAGACATCTTATATATATAGCAAAGAAGGCAAAAGCTTTACACCACAAGATTCGCCTCTCCCACGAGGCAAAGGCCGATTTAGATTGGTGGAGACGTTGTATAAAGTCGCACAAAGGCATAGCGTTATTTCCTACCCCTTGGTCAACACTGGACGCGGAAATAATGTCCACCGATGCCTCAGACGAGGGCATAGGAATAGTATATGATCAGTCCTGGGTGATAATACCATTCGATAACAAAATGCATGGGCCAAGGACATGTCTATAGCCTGGCGTGAACTACTGTCAGTAGTGGTAGGCATCGCCACCTTTGGGGAAAGATGGCATATAAAAACCTGGCCATGAATATCGATAATCAAGCGGTGTGTTATTGCATCAATAGCAGGAAATCAAAAGATTTGATGAATCAGATGAATTTGATCAGATCTCTGTATTATTACACCAGCATTTACCATATCGGTTACAAAGCCTTTCTCCTGGGTACCCACTACAATGGACCCGCAGACGCACTGAGTCGTCTCGATCTGCCCAGATTCAAGGTACTCATGCCAGACAGTGATCCCATTAGCACCCCTCACAAGGATGTAATGTTACCCATGGTTTGTGAGTATCCGTCCTTGGGGGACGTGGACGGGGGATCGATACTCTACTCTACTCGCTGGCTACTGTGAGGCGGGGCACGGAACCTAGCAACCCTATCTACCTATATGAGGTGTGAGGTAATAAGGACTGCAGACACAGAATATACACTGCACAATATCTACCTTTATTCGGTGCTGTATATCCTTGTCTGGCTAGGCCGGCATGACAATGAGCGAGGCATATGAACTACCCAAATGCATGATACTAATAGAGTCCTGAGAATACATAAAACACCCAAGTCCATGTGGTCACGATGCTGAGGGTCGTGGATCTTCTAGGCAAGTGGACGCTGGAACTCTGAACACCGTCTAACAGTTGCGGGGCCTTTTAAAGGATCGTTGAGCATCATGTGTGTGGGGTCTGCCTCCGTGGCATCTTCTTCTGCTACGGGGTTTCGCACGGGTTGCGTCTGCCTGCATGGCTTCTTCTCCTGCTACGGGGTTGTGCACGGGCTGTGCACGTATTGCCTGCGTCGCACGGGGGAATCACGTCATCCCTATGTCCGGTGAGTCATCTCTATGTCCGGTGAGTGATGAAATGCATCAGCCTGCACTTGTTGACTTCACGCGGCACACAATAACTATGCATGATATTTTGTCAGGGATCGTGATTGTCCATGATTGTCTATATATATTCCTGAGAGTCTATAGGTAGGTAATCTATTGTTACCCACTAATGGAGAGTATCCGTCGTTGGGGGACGTGGACGGGGGATTAATACTCTACCAAATAGATAGATACTCTAACCTGTTCTACTCTACTGTACTGTACTGTACCATAAGCATAGCTCGCTAACTCGCTGGCTGTGAGTTTGGGCACGGATCCTAGCTACCATGTTATACCCTCATATAGATGACGGGCAATAAGGACTGCAGACACAGGATATACACAGTGTAAAAGTTACCTTTATTCAGTGCTGTGATTCCTCCTTGTCTGGCTAGGCCGGCATGGCAATGAGCTCGGCATATGAACTACCAACTTTGCATGATACTTATGAAACCCTGACTATACACAAAACACCCAAGTCTATAGAGTCACGATACTGAGAGTCGTGGATCTTCAGTGGCAAGTGGTCGCTGATCTCTTCCTCGGGCTCTTCTGAAACTCGGGACTTCTAACTGCTAACTACTGCTACCCCGGATCCACGGTTGCGCGTCTCTTTTAAGGGGCCACTCCGCGTCATCTGTGGGGGGTTGCCTGCGTGGCTTCCTCGTGCGTCATCAGATGGACTCGTCCTGCCTGCGTATCTAACTTCGGCTCGTCCGTCTTACACGTGATCTCACAGAGTGGTGGTTATGGTGACTCATCAACCATCAGTATCGTGCGTTATTGTCTATGAATGTCTATATATTTCCAAGAGTCTCTGGGTGTGTATTCTATATCCTACACTATATCCTACACTAATATATGATTATTAATATGTTCACATGTAGTTGCATGTACTTTAATTATTAACTATGAAATTATCTGAAGTAAATATTAAACTATGAATTATTGTTATATAAACATTATCAGCATTAAGTTATACATATGTTAGGTATACCCACTTGATGGTTGAGGGCTCATAGCCTTATAATTTAACAATAATATATTAAAAATAATGTACAGGCACCAGCCTCATTAGTAAACGGCCCATAGCCGTAGCATTAGCATATACCGCTAACATAAATCTTTTATATAATATTGTAAAATAAATTGTCAAATGTAATGTACTCACTGATCAATTTGTAATGTACGCACTGAACAAATTGTTCACCCCAAGACTACTGTTTCAGATCTGGATAGCCACGTTGATACATTAGTCAACACTGGTCTTAGGTCTAACACCAGGCGGACATATGGATCGGCCCAGGTGCTGTACCTAAAGTTCTGTTCCATGCACAGACTATGCATGCTCCCAGCATCTGAGCAAACGGTCTTACGTTTTATAGCCTACATGGCAGCCAGGGTAGGTAG
Organism: Amphiduros pacificus; assembly: GCA_949316495.1. Taxonomy (NCBI): domain Eukaryota; kingdom Metazoa; phylum Annelida; class Polychaeta; order Phyllodocida; family Hesionidae; genus Amphiduros; species Amphiduros pacificus. The sequence goes on along the minus strand of OX439007.1, from coordinate 6,803,927 downwards.
CCAAAAGGCACAGTATCAATTAGCACCATACATTTAGCAGCAGCAGTTATGGAATAAATCAAATGTTTGCAATAATTGTCTCCTTTATTTAAAGAGGTTTGGGGTATGCATTAATGAACCCCAAATTGCAACACTGAAATTTAAGGGGTTCAAATCGGCTGTCCAAATATACAAAATATTAAATACATTTTATCTTTACCCGATCAATATGAAAATAGACAGACTTCGAAACATATCCTTTATGTATATTTTGGGCAAATTTAGAAAGAATTAATCCAAATTTTTTATATTTATTTTAACATCAATTTTGTAAAAAAAAAATCGGATCCAAACATTGCTTGCATGTATCACAGTTTCGTGGCCACATATCATCGTATCACAAATGCTCCTTTTTGGCCTCAGGACATTATGTAAACACCTGTTTGGGCCCCACAGTAACTAGATCACAGTGTCGCTGTGACAATTTTAATAAAGTCAGTGTGTTTACGTTTAGAGCTTATTGCTGTCTTTGAACACCAATCTTCACCTTTTCGAAACCTGTTGATAGAATCCAGCCCAGGTGGTTACAAGCACGTGACCTCTGTTGTGGTTTGTCAGAGTGTTAGGCCTGTACCAATGGACAAAGATCGCTGGTCAGCTTTCAAATGGCCAAGAAATTTATGTAGGGGAAGTATACATTTGATGTTTGGGGTATAAACATTTGTATCATGCAAGGAAAGAGTAATTGACAACCTCATTTCATGAATGCTTCCAGTAGTTTAGTTCATTTGCTCAAATCCAAAGCCCTCTCTTATAAATACCAGATGGTTATTGGTGTTCTATTTTGTTTAAACCACTCTGTGCAATTGTATTCAAATCCAACAAGTCTGGGAAAAAAAGTTGGCTTCACTCCAAGAAGGAACAATATCATTACGTTCCTAAATCTAATTTCAAAATATCCAAGTGATTGGTCAGGAAAGTGTCTAAGCATTTGATCAGGTCCAGGAGCAGTGTGAAGAGATTTATCTAAAGCAAGGTTCAAATCTGATTTTTGACCAGTAATTTAAAGCCATGACAACTTGAGGATATATAACATGATAAACTATTAGGGTAAAAACTACACCTCTCAGCACTTATTTAGTATGACAACAATTTTAACAATTAGTCCCTAATTCCATACAATGAGGTTTATGATGCCAAACATTGAAATTATTGACCTTTTAAATTTATTAAAGGGGAAATACCACAAGCCATCAGACCTGTGCCAAATATGATCTGGTAAATATATGGATCCGAGACAGGTGTGTTGCAAAGGGCCTGGTATTACTGTCAAATCAGCCCAGTGTCCAACCTGTCAGGATTCCATATCCTCCCAGTCACAGGATGCACATTCATTTGCCTCTTACAGCATGCTGGGGCACAGTGGTGCTATTCTTTAATCCCTGCACCCACAGGTGACATTATTACAAGAGCTGTCTGCAAACTAAATGATAAACATAGGCTTGATCTCAGCCATGTCTCTGTATTACTTATATATCATATTATTTATATATATATATATATATATATATATATATATATATATATATATATATATATATATATATATATATATATATATATATATATTGAACAAACGACATGAATTGGATTAAAAATAATGGGGTACGCCCTAAATATATATAGGATATGTTCCATAAAAAGCTAAGATAGCAAAGCATTTTAAGAAAGTTCTGAAACACTGAAAATAAAAATTGGATGGCACAGACTAGAACTATCCCCATTTCAAGGTCATAAAAGTAAAATATATAATTTTATACATGGATTACAAATGTTCTGATCCAAGGAGTCAGCTTCCATCCCCTTAGTTGTGTATGACAGAAGGGAGAATTGACATTGCATTTTTCACACAATCTCAGCACTACCTTAGCTTTTCAGATTCCTTGGCTTTATTGCTTTATTGGCAAACCTTTACTGAGTAGGTGTTAACACGAGATCACTGGTCAGCTAAACACAGTTTGTTAAGAAAGTGTTCAATGTGTGATAGAGATTTTAACAGAAGATTCTTCCATTTTCCTCTTTTTTCAATGGCACTGAAATCCAAAACATTGATATCATGTAAAAAAAAAGTGGTTGAAAGTCTCATTTCATGAAAGCTTTATCATTTTAATAGAGAGCAATATTTCCTACAATACTTCACCTTATTCCCATTATTTCATTTAGTTAAAAACTATATCATTAAATTATATTAAAATGTTAAATTAAACTCCTGTAAAGTAAGACAATATGTAAGACCAATTGCCACTCAGACATTGTGTCTCATAAATGTATAGGACATATTTAAAAAATATTCTTCACAATAAAGACAAGAGATAACTATATCTTTAACTCTTTTTTTAAATCTAATTCTCCAATAAAAAATGAGAGAACCAATCTCTCTGGAATAGCAAGCTGTCATAGGAGATACATGCCTCTGGTAGCAAAGCATTGCAGCTGCTCCCTCCCTTGGTGCAATGACAATCGTCCAATTGGCATCTTAATAATCTAACTATTTAGTTTTAACCCTTTTTGAAGAGAATTTTCTTCAAAGACGTATATTAAGATGCATATTAACTAATTGTTTGTGGTTCTTATGAGTTTGGATGTTTTATAAAGTAACGTTTATGATTCTTTCCGTCTACTACAGCATAAGCTGAACAATAACAGGTAATATTATCATGATATGACAAGATATCACATTTTTCAGCCAGACATAGGTAAGAAGAATTTCCGACTGTATCAGAAAAAGAATATCACATTACAAACATTTTTAACACGGAAATTTGTTTTTTTTTCAATGTCAATAATTAAACTTCACTTCTCAAATAACTATTCAAATGAATGAATGACTACTCATCATCTCAAATAGCTGTTCACATTCATGGTTTTCTATTCACTATTTCAGATTGCTGTTCACATTCATGGTTTTCTATTAAGTATATGAAAAAGCCATTCACATTCATGGTTTACTATTCAGTATATAAAAAAAGCTGTTCACATTCAAGGTTTACTATTCAGTATATGAAAAAGCCATTCACATTAATGGTTTACTATTCAGTATATAAAAAAGCTGTTCACATTCATGGTTTAATATTCATTATATGAAATTGCAGTGGAGGGTAGGCAGGGGCGGATATGAGAGAGAGGTCCTGTAGTGGAGGGTAGGCAGGGACTGATATGAGAGAGGTCCTGTTATTGAAGGTAGACAGGGACTGAATATGAGAGAGAGGTCCTGTTATGGAGGGTAGGCAGGGACTGATAGGAGAGAGAGGTCCTGTTATTGAGGGTAGACAGGGACTGATATGAGAGAGAGGTCCTGTTATGGAGGGTAGGCAGGGACTGATAGGAGAGAGAGGTCCTGTTCATTACGTGTTTTTCCCTTAAGCCAACATACCTGACAAAAAGAGGAAAGTCTCAGGTAAGGGTACCGTAGTTAGAGATTAAAAATATGAGCTGGCGTCCTGCTGGGAACACTTGCTTACTGAGATTAGTACTCAGATTAGTGGGGTGTGTAGTCACTTTCACATGTCAAAAATAGTGGGCAAATCACTGTACACACATCTGAGCATTATTACTACACATGTGTCTTATTCAAATTGTGGTTTTATTTGACAATTAAAATAATGATTGCAATATTTGAATTTATTTCAAATATAGAAATTCTAATTCTATATTGTTAGTAGTGTTTAAACAACTGTGAAACTAGAGAACTATTTTAGAGGTATCAACACCATTTCCAAGAGGTGATCTTTGCACATATGAGTACATGCATTGTTGGCTGATCTCACTGGACAAAAGAGAAATGCACATACAGGTGACATGTGACCTGTTGATTTCCATCCTGCCAGTGACATTTTGAAGATCTTGAAAATTGTTTTGAAATATATAATATACCAATCTGATTGAATGTATTTAAGAATGGGCATTGTTTGCAGGTATGTTTTAAGTGTTGATGAATTGTAACAACACCTTAGATAGGTACAGTCCATGTTTATTTTTAAATGTGGATCCAGGCGAAATGTTGAGTGAGCAATCCTGCCATGAGAAAAGGTCAAAGCATATCATCAGACCTGTGAGACACATAATAATGCTGAAACATTGGGAACTATTGCATCGCACTGGATTCATTCAGAGATGCTCAAGGTTGGCCTCTTGATCAACTTACTCGAAGTTTAAAGTCTATGATAAATTCTTGAAATTGGATCCATGTTATAATTCATTTTTTTCTAAACTGAAATAAAATTGGAATATGAAGATTTCATATTTGTTTTCTGCATATAACTACTATTTTTTATATTTTCTATGTTGGCAAAAAACATATTCAATTCTATATGTTCTGACATGCATATTGCTCAAATATTGTCTATGTTTGCAAAATAAAATAATAAAAATTATATTCTTCCGATATGGAAATTGCTCAATAAGAACTCCAATATAAAGATTTCATTTTTTGGGGGGTATCAAATCATTTCTATTATTTTATATTCTTCTGCATTTGCAATAGACAAATCAATTTATGTTTACTAAAGTACATATCACTCAAACAGATATTAAGATTTCACCTTCAGCATGAAAATAATACTTTTCCCAACCAGGATTCGAACCCTGGACCTTTAGCATAGAAGACAGACATCTTAACCACTGAGCCATGTATCACCCTTTGTCAGTACTGTAGAAAACTTGGAGTCATTGTATGAAAATTGAAATTGTTCCATTTCTTTGCTAATAAAGACATTTTATTTTATTTTTTTGTATTTTCTCCATTTTGACAATTTGCAAAAAAAAAAAAAAAAGAAAAAACAAAAGAAAAACACATTTTATGTGTTCTGACTTTCATTCTGCTCTAAAAAGACCCCAACATAAAGATTTCACCTTTGAAGATTTCATCTTTGTTTATTGTATCGCCATTATTTTTAAAAATTTCTATCAAAATAAAAAATGTTTCAATTCTATATGTTCTAATGTGCATGTTTGCGAAAATAAAACTTAAAAATGTTGATTAGTATGATTTGACCTTCTCACTGGTAAATCACACAAATAGTCAACATCTTTATCACTTGATCAAGTTATTTTTATGAAGGGATATTCCGTTATTTCACACAACAGCCTAAATTAAATTTATAGAGTAAAATTTTCCAAAAATATGTTTGTCTAAGATGATATCAATAGTAATGCAAATCGATAAAAAGAAACAGATATCTATAACTCATCTCTCATTTAAATCTAACCATTTTCCAGTTGATTCTCTGTAGGTAGGTATATAAGGTTAGCATGTAATAATTTATATTGAATGTGAGGTGTGTCATATAATGTCCATACACATTTTATATATTTAACTCGAAAACATAAAACAGAGAATTGAAATTAGCCAAAGAAAATCAGTTACTGGAGTGGTGCACATTTTTCTGGAGAAGTCATATGGAAAGTAGTTCGGTAGGATGTTAATTTCATAGGGAGTTAATGTGTTAATATGTACTCAATGAGTTCACTCATAACAGAAATCAAGATGGCCGAATGTTGGTTGAGAAAGTGCTTGATTTCTCTTAAGGGGAGTACACGTCATGATTGAGGGTAGACAGGGACTGATATGAGAGAGAGGTCCTGTTATGGAGGGTAGGCAGGGACTGAAAGGAGAGAGAGGTCCTGTAGTGGAGGGTAGGTAGGGACTGATATGAGAGAGAAGTACTGAACCAATCCGATGGAATGTATTTAAGAATAAGCATTGTTTGCAGGTATGTGTTAAGGGTTGATGAATTTTATGTAGCACCTTGGATAGGTACAGTTCATGTCTATTTTGATATGTGGATCAGGCAAAGTGTTGAGTGAGCAATCTTGCCATGAGAAAAGGTCAAAGCACATCACCAGACCTGTGAGACACATGCTAGTGCTGAAATATTTTATAACTGTTGCATTGCACTGGATATATTCATAGATGCTCAAGGTTGGCCTTATGATCTTACTTGAAGTTCAACTTACTTGAAGTTTAAAGTCTTTCATAAAATCTTGAAATTGTATCCATGTTATAATTTCTTTTGTCTGAGCTCAAATAAAATCAGAACATGAACATTTCATTTTTGTTTTCTGCCTAAATTTACTATTTTTTATATTTTCTATGTTGTGAAAAACATATTGAATTCTATATGTTCTTACATGCATATTGCTCGAATATTTCCCTGATATGTTTGTTTGTTTGTTTGTTTGGGGTTTTACATCACTTTCAACATTATTTCAGTTATTTCGTGATGAGACCTACTTGTAGCAGATATAGTGCTGCCTCACTGAATTGTCATGTCGCAGGTCCTTGACATGACAACCCACCCGGTCACAGATTTACAAGGACAACGGGTTAACCCTTTGGCACAGGCCTCAGCTCATGTGGGAAATTGTATCATGAGTTCAATCCTCCCTGATATGAAGATTTTATGTTTGTTTACTGTATAAAGTCATTATTATTCATATTTTCTATGTTTGCAAAAGAATTATATTCCCCTGATACTCAAATTGCTTAATAAGAACTTCAATAAAGATTTAATTTTTTTTTGGTATCAAGTCATTTCTATTTTTTCATAATCTTCTTCATTTGCAACAGACAAATCAATTTATGTTTTCTGAAGTCCATATCACGACAGAACCCCAATATGAAGATTTCACCTTCAACATGAAAATTATACTTTTCCCGCCAGGATTTGAACCCTGGACCTTTAGCATTGAAGACAGACTTCTTAACCACTGAGCCCTATGTATCACCCTGTGGCAGCACTGAAGAAAACTTTGTGTGAAAATTGAAATTGGTGCTATGTTCCATTTCCATGCTGACATTGTTCAAACGTAACCCAACTATTTGGATGCCATCTTTGTTTTCTGTTTAGAGACATTTTTTTATTTTATCTTATTTTTTTTTTGTATTTACTCCATTTGCAAAATAAAAACTATTTCAAATCATAATGCTAAAAAAATATCCCAACATGAAAATTGCACCTTTGTTTATCGTATAAAGTCATTATTTATACAATTTCTATCAAAACTTCTCATGACAATTTCTATCAAAACAAAAAATGTTTCAATTTTTATGTTCTGATATGCATATTTCTAGAATAAAGCTTCAAAATGAAGATTTCAGCTTCAGTATGAAAAAAAAAACTTGTCCCCACCGGGAATTGAACCCAGACCTTCAGCATGTGAGACAGATGTCTTACCCACTGAGCCCTGTAGAGTACAATCTGACCCTCTCACTTGTAAATCACACAAATTGTCAACATCTTTATCACTTTATCTTGTTGTTTTTTAAAGGGATATTCAGTAATTTCACACAGCAGCCTAAGTTAAATTTATAGACTAAAATGTTCCAAAAATATGTTTGTCTAAGATGATATCAATAGTAATGTAAATAGATCAAAAGAAACAGATATCTATAACTCATCTCTTATTTAAATCTACCCATTTTCTAGTTGATTCTCTGCAGGTAGGTATATTAGGTTAACATATAATAAGATATATTGAATATACGGTGTGTCATATAATGTCCAGACATATTTTATATATTTACATTGAACTCATAAAATAGAAAATTGTAATAAGCCAAAGAAAGTTAGTTACTGGAGTGGTGCATATTTTTCTGGAGAAGTTTTATGTGGTCAAAAATGAACAGCTGGTCAAAGTATTTTTTATTCAATCTATAGACTATATGCTTACATTTCAATATCATTGAAGTTTCTAAAAGTATGTTGACTAACTGGCAAAACATTTACAGTTTATGATTCAGATATAATAATCATACTCCTGTTAAATTCTTCTAATGGATCTGGTTATCTAATTCTAGTATTTTACTTATATTTTTATAACAGTGTTTATCTAAATGTTTATAAGAAATAATGGCCCTGAAAGTAGAATATTTTTCAGGAGACACTAGACATGATTTTCAATAAATCTCATTTTTATCATTCTTTTGATAGGCATGTGATATAAAAGATTACATCATGACCAAATTCCTTTCAATATCCTGTCTCGATCATTATATCATGATAATGTTTCCAAGGCAATAAATACACATACACATTATTATATAGTACAAGACCATCCGTTATCACATGATCTGATAAGTCACGTGATGCGATAAGTCTGTGATAAATCACGTGAAGTGAGAAGTGATCCTGAATATAGAAAAGAACAGATCATATTATATTATTACCGTTTTTCATTACAGAACAGATGCACACAAGTATTGGTGTTTCATGCTATATAGGTTGTATTACTTTCAGGCACAGTTAATATCCACAGTTCTTGCAATATACCACAATGCAACTAGCATTTCAGCAGAGACAACATATGTCAGAATGTCAAGTACAATTGTTCTAACTTGAATCAACAGGTAATAACACTGGTGTCCTGTAAACCCTTAAACATTATTATGGAAATGGATTTTCCCTCATTTAGTTTTAGTAATACCAAGGAAGAAGGTGCATCGTATTGAACAATTATGTGATAATTTTATGTGATATTATAAGTTCCAATTGCGATTCACCCTGCAATTCAAAATAAATAAATGGATAAAAATAAATAAATAAACAAACGAGCCCCAAAAGCTAAAGGTCATCCCAACGTTTCAATAGCAGCTTTAAAAACGATTTTATTATTATTATTCAGACTGATCTTCACCATTTAACAGATATCATGTGTTTTGTGGTTGCTATCTGATCTGAATACCGCTTTTTCACGATATATTTTACGACATAAGTTGTAAACGTAACCTTATATGTAAGTTTTATATCAAGTTAGAAAAGTCTTATTGCGTAGTAGAATGATATATACTGTATACAGACAAATTTTCGCGACCTTTTTATTTTCGCGTTAATTCGCGCCAGGACGTCGTTCGCGAAATTAAATGGACGCGAAATTGAAGAGGGGACTCTCCCGGTCATTTTGATACCAAATACGAGGTCGTCATGTTAAAAAGCGGGAGTGACGGGGGCAAGCTCTTATTTTTGGCGCGAAAACAATTGGAGTCTATCAACACGCATTGAAATATTAATATATTGCGCAATGATGGATCCCTGGCTTCTCCTCGTGTTGCGGACGTGAATTACCGCGACGTCACGTACATGATATTTACGTTTGATAACTAAAGGTATTTACCCAATATTATTATCACAAAATATGCTTTGCAGGTCGAGAACAGAACACCCATTTATAACATGCATTACGCAACACGTGGTCGCAATTTTGAAAGGCGGAAGTGACGGGAAGAGGCTCCTGTTTTAGCGCGAAAACGATAGTTAATATATTGCGCAATAATTGATGGTTTTGTTCTGTTCTCGACCTGCAAAGCGTTATTTGTGATAATATTATGTATATACCTTTATTTATCATTTAAAACGCAATTAAGATCGATCCACGTGTGAAAGCATTTCTGCCAAAAAGGGAAGACACGACTCAAAGCAGTGGAAACAAAGACGAAATGCAAAACTGTGAACGCTGATAATTGGAATCAGTGAGAACAAAGTCAAAACAAAGTGTTTCGAAATTTTTTGTTTTGTTCTGTTCTCGACCTGCAAAGCGTAATTTGTGATAATATTATGTACTAGAAATCCAAAATTCGCGAAAATAAAACGGCGCGAACCTGTCTTAAACGACGATGGCGCGAAAATAACTAGGCGCGAATTTTTTTCGGTATACAGTAATAAAATATAATGTTTCTCAGATATTCTCAGATATCCCCATATTCACTCTCAAACTCCAAGTAATGGAATATATTATAGTTTTAAGTGCACCTAGTAATGCCATGAATACTACCTTAAATATTGTATAAATATTGTGTCAATATTCCTGGAAATATTTCATTTCAAAAGTAAAACATAATCATCAGGGAAGCACCAACTCTCAGCCCTGGTAACATTCATTTGTTTGAATGTTTATATCGCTGCCCAAATAGCCTTGTGATAAGAATAATATTTCTCTGGTTTTGTAACTAACTGGGATAGAGCATATGTATGAAAAATATATTGTTTGATATCGACCAATGAGCTCTATCAAATAGGCCCATAAACATGCAAAATAGACCATTCAACATTTAAATTCTCCACCCTACTATGGGCTAACTTGTCCTGCCGCCTCTGGAGATTCTCCTTGTTTTGAGCATGCATCACATATTCAATGGTTTGAATGCTTGGTTATATCGTTTCCCGACCTTTATTTTGGACCGATACATGTGATATATAGTTCTATCTTTTCATCATGTCACATCTCATTATATCCACCATACAACACTTCATTGTTTTGGTTTGTATGCTGCATGTACCGATGTTTACATGAACATTGTAGGTTGTGTTACATATGTTGAACTACAGTGTATTGTTTACAAAAATACATCTGTGGACATACCAGGTCATAAAATGGTCTATATGTCAAGTCTAGCTGAAATGTGGTTATGTAACTGTTCTGATGTTAATGACCCTGTTAGGCTTGTTGGTCACACATTGATATATACTTTGAACTATTATGTTTTGTGGCATGTTAATTGCCCTAATATGGATTACAATCTTACACTATGATTGGAGCAAATAACAGACAAAGCCACCTGAATATACAGGTATTTCCTTTAATGTTGGGGGTCTTACAGACGTGGTTAAGCATAAAATGGTTTTTAACTTTCTTAAACAGAAAAGCAACAGAGCAATCTTTCTTTTATAAGAAACACATAGCTCACCTGAGATAGAGAAGGATTGGTCTGATGAATGGGATGGGGATATATATTATTCACATGGGTCTTCAAACAGTGGTGGTGTTGCAACATTGATTTCACCAGGGTTAGATATAACTTGTAATGTGGAACAATGTAATAATTCAGGTAGATCTTTATATCTCACCATTAAGTTTGATGGAAATGATGAACCTATGTTACTTGTAAATATATATGCCCCATACAAGATAAAAACTTGATTGGCAACTGAACTTTCTTGATAAATTGAAACAAAATATTGCCACAATAAATTATGTACATTTATTGATAGGGGGTGATTTTAATACTGTTTTTTGTCCAGACATGGATAAAGAAGGGGGTGATATGATTAATTGTGTAAATAAGTACACTAATGAGTTGTTAAGTTTTATGGAAGCAAATGACCTTTAAGATGTTATCCGCATGATGTCAAAAGCATGAAAAATGGTAAATCTGCAGGCTCTGTTGGGTTTACCACAGAATTCTATAAGTTTTTCTGGATTGACATAAAACACCTTGTGTTAGACAGTATTAATCATGCATACAAAAAGGTGAATTATCTTTTGATCAAAGACGAGGCATCATTTCACTCATCCCAAAAAAAGGGAAAAGTTGTTTACTTCTTAAAAATTGGCGACCGATTTCACTTTTGAACACAGACTATAAAATATTGACAAAATCTCTAGCTCATAGATTACAGGATGTTTTGCCCACAAGAATCAATTCTGATAAAACAGGTTATATTAGAGGAAGGTATATAGGAGAAAATATTATCTCTGATTTAATTGATTTTACAAGTTTGAGAGATATGCCTGGTATTATCCTTTTAATAGACTTTGAAAAGGCCTTTGACACCATTCGATGGTCTTTTTTACTCAAAAGTATGCCTCATTGGATAAAGGCTATATACAATAATATTGAAAGTGTGGTTATTAATAATGGTCATTTTTCCAACAAATTTTCATTGACAAGAGGAATCAGGCAAGGATGCCCAATTTCTCCTTATTTGTTTATAATAGCTGCTGAAATCATGTCTATCTCAATAAGAAACAACCAATCAATCAGAGGCTTAATGGTCGATGTGACAGAGATAAAGCTGTCACAACTGGCTAATGACACAACTATATTTGTATCAGACATAAATTCAGTGGAAAATACCCAAACTTGTTTACAAACATTTTATCAACTATCCGATTGAAATTGAATTAGATAAAACCATCGCTGTAGGTATAGGTTCTTTGAAAGGCTTTAAGCCAGACAAAACATTTGGTGTAGAATGGACAGATGGTCCCATCACAACTCTTGGTGTTACAATAAGTAGTGATCCAGATATTGTCCATGAAACATCTTTTGTTCCATGTTTACGAAATGCTGTTAATGTTCTCAATATATGGAAACAAAGAACATTATCACTGAAAGGAAGGGTTGCTATTTTGAAGGCAATGATTATACCAAAATTTCTATATCCTGCTTCTAATTTGCCAGTAACTACTTCCTTTATTGCAAATGTTGAGGACATTATCACAGACTTTATATGGGATGGTGGACGGCCAAAAATTAAGAAAGATAAAAGATGGTGGTATTAAGGTACCAGATAAAAAAGTGCAAAAACAAGGAATAAAAACCTTAAATCTTTACTGTGGTCTGATTTTTACAAATGTGGTATTATCAGAGTCAGTGATTTGTTTAGTGATAAGAATGAACTTATGGATTATGCCACGGGCTGTGGCGCAGTTGGTTAGAGTGCCAGCTTATTTGCACCAGTTCCTCTGTGGTGATCCAAAGGTCGTGGGTTCGATCCCCGGCCGTGCCGAGATTGAATTCATGATACAATTTCACACATGAGCTGAGGCCCGTGCCTAAAGGGTTAACCCGTTGTCCTTGTAAATCTGTGACTGGGTGGGTTGTCATGTCAAGGACCTGCGACATGACAATTCAGTGAGGCAGCACTATATCTGCTACAAGTAGGTCTCATCACGAAATGACTGAAATAATGAAAGTGATGTAAAACCCCAAACAAACAAACAAACAAACTTATGGATTATAGACAATTTGTAGACAGATATAATGTAAAATGTGATATATAAAGATTTTATAAATTAAGGAAGGCAATTCCAACTGAATGGCTGGAGGCTATATCACTGTTACCACATAATGCTTTAGTCCCACCCTTTTCGTCACTGCAACTCAATCTTAGACACCAGTAAAGATTTAATTAATATAAAAGCAAAATATATATATTGTGCATTTGTAAAAGAAAAAGTAGAAAAGCCAACTGCCTTGCATAAATGGGAGGTTACCTATGGTATTGAAGATGACTGAAAAAGTATATTTTATCTACCATATTCAGGAACAAGAGACACAAGGTTACAGGCATTCCAATATAGAATACTACACAGGATTTTACCATGTAGAAAATGGTTATACACATTGACTGTCATTGATTCTGATTTATGTAATACATGTAATGCTATAGATGATATTGAACATTTTCTGTTCTCATGTTCAACAACAAGAGTGTTTTGGGGCCATTTGGAGAGATGGTGGAATAGAGTGTCACAATGTAAGTTCGAACTGACTCTGAAACACATCATATTTGGAATATATTATGATTTAAATGGTTTTGCTGAAATTAACTTTATTATACTACTTGCTAAACATTATATTTATATAAAAAAACATTATAAACAACTATGCTTTTTAGCCTTTTTGGGCACAACTGAAACAAAAATTAGTAATTGAAGAGAATATACATAAAATGAATAGTACATTTCATATTTTTGAAAAAAAATGGCAAGCTATTTACAATGAAATAAAAACTGCACAGTCACTTCTCACCAACTCTCCATACCAACATGGGTTCAACATCTTTATATCAATCATAAATCTCCTCATCATCTTTTCTATCTGTCATCCTACATCATTTTACATATGTACTTATTTTCTTTTTTATAATGTAAAAAGCCAATAAACATATTAAGGTCTATAATCCACAATGAAAAACTGGGACAGACTTATGTTTTTTTGGCTTAAATGTGTTCAAAGTAATGTTATTTGTTAATTTAGCACAGAAAAAGTAATCTTAACCAGCTAGTCTTATTTTTTTATTATTTAAATTGAACCCGTTTTAACGGTAGTTTCGACTCAGTTTTTGCAGCTGGCGACTTAGATCACCTATCTGGGCTTTGGCGATGGTGGTTGGAGATTATTTCTTATCAATTGAAGAAAGTTGCATAATATTCAGTCTAAATTCATTGACAGTAAGAGTTTATATACTGTGCTAGCAGGATGTTGCATAATTATGACATTTTATTAACATTTTAACAATATATGACAGAGAACACCACATGCCTCTGTTATCGTTTGGTTTGTCCGCCATGTGTGCTGAATTGGAAATACCCCCCACTGGCGTCATAGCCTCACTCTCATCCTGGAATCCCCCAGAGCAGAAGGCAGTTACGGAAATATACGAGACCACACGAAGTTCTCCCCAGATGCTTCAAACTGATTGTGGATTATAGACCTTAAAAGAAAAAAGATTTATAAGTGGATGTAAGCTCCCTCCGCTTAAAATGAAAGTGGACGGAGACAGCCCCAATTAGTACATAGCAAATCGCTCAGTTCAGAAGAAAAGGGTGTTTGTTTCAGTGGAACTCAACTCACATGGACATCATAATAAGTGATCATTGATCATTGGCTAAGTAGAACTCAACTCACATGAGATACTGGACAACATGATGAGTGATCAGTGATCAGTGAGTATTGTCTATGTAGAACTCAACTCACATGATATACTGGACAACATGATACGTGATCAGTGATCAGTGAGTATTGTCAATGTAGAACTCAACGCACATGATATACTGGACAACATGATAAGTGATCAGTGATCAGTGAGTATTGGCTATGTAGAATTCAACTCACATGATATACTAGACAACATGATAAGTGATCAGTGATCAGTGAGTATTGTCTATATAGAACTCAACTCACATGATATACTGGACAACATGATTAGTGATCAGTGATCAGTGAGTATTGGCTATGTAGAACTCAACTCACATGATATACTGGACAACATGATTAGTGATCAGTGATCAGTGAGTATTGTCTATGTAGAACTCAACACACATGATATACTGGACAACATGATACGTGATCAGTGATCAGTAGGTATTGTCTATGTAGAACTCAACTCACATGATATACTGGACAACATGATTAGTGATCAGTGATCAGTGAGTATTGTCTATGTAGAACTCAACACACGTGATATACTGGACAACATGATACGTGATCAGTGATCAGTGAGTATTGTCAATGTAGAACTCAACTCACATGATATACTGGACAACATGATAAGTGATCAGTGATCAGTAGGTATTATAGACCTTAAAAGAAAAAAGATTCATAAGTGGATGTAAGCTCCCTCCGCTTAAAATGAAAGTGGACGGAGACAGCCCCAATTAGTACATAGCAAATCGCTCAGTTCAGAAGAAAAGGGTGTTTGTTTCAGTGGAACTCAACTCACATGGACATCATAATAAGTGATCATTGATCATTGGCTAAGTAGAACTCAACACACATGATATACTGGACAACATGATAAGTGATCAGTGATCAGTGAGTATTGTCTATGTAGAACTCAACTCACATGATATACTGGACAACATGATACGTGATCAGTGATCAGTGAGTATTGGCTATGTAGAACTCAACTCACATGATATACTGGACAACATGATTAGTGATCAGTGATCAGTGAGTATTGGCTATGTAGAACTCAACTCACATGATATACTGGACAACATGATAAGTGATCAGTGATCAGTGAGTATTGGCTATGTAGAACTCAACTCACATGATATACTGGACAACATGATTAGTGATCAGTGATCAGTGAGTATTGGCTATGTAGAACTCAACTCACATGATATACTGGACAACATGATAAGTGATCAGTGATCAGTAGGTATTGGCTATGTAGAACTCAACACACGTAATATACTGGACAACATGATGAGTGATCAGTGATCAGTGAGTATTGTCTATATAGAACTCAACTCACATGATATACTGGACAACATGATCAGTGATCAGTGATCAGTGAGTATTGGCTATGTAGAACTCAACTCACATGATATACTGGACAACATGATTAGTGATCAGTGATCAGTGAGTATTGGCTATGTAGAACTCAACTCACATGATATACTGGACAACATGATAAGTGATCAGTGATCAGTGAGTATTGGCTATGTAGAACTCAACTCACATGATATACTGGACAACATGATTAGTGATCAGTGATCAGTGAGTATTGGCTATGTAGAACTCAACTCACATGATATACTGGACAACATGATCAGTGATCAGTGATCAGTGAGTATTGGCTATGTAGAACTCAACTCACATGATATACTGGACAACATGATAAGTGATCAGTGATCAGTGAGTATTGGCTATGTAGAACTCAACTCACATGATATACTGGACAACATGATAAGTGATCAGTGATCAGTGAGTATTGGCTATGTAGAACTTAACTCACATGATATACTGGACAACATGATACGTGATCAGTGATCAGTAGGTATTATAGACCTTAAAAGAAAAAAGATTCATAAGTGGATGTAAGCTCCCTCCGCTTAAAATGAAAGTGGACGGAGACAGCCCCAATTAGTACATAGCAAATCGCTCAGTTCAGAAGAAAAGGGTGTTTGTTTCAGTGGAACTCAACTCACATGGACATCATAATAAGTGATCATTGATCATTGGCTAAGTAGAACTCATCACACATGAGATACTGGACAACATGATGAGTGATCAGTGATCAGTGAGTATTGTCTATGTAGAACTCAACTCACATGAGATACTGGACAACATGATAAGTGATCAGTGATCAGTGAGTATTGTCTATGTAGAACTCAACTCACATGATATACTGGACAACATGATTAGTGATCAGTGATCAGTGAGTATTGGCTATGTAGAACTCAACTCACATGATATACTGGACAACATGATAAGTGATCAGTGATCAGTGAGTATTGGCTATGTAGAACTCAACTCACATGATATACTGGACAACATGATAAGTGATCAGTGATCAGTGAGTATTGGCTATGTAGAACTCAACTCACATGATATACTGGACAACATGATGAGTGATCAGTGATCAGTGAGTATTGGCTATGTAGAACTCAACTCACATTATATACTGGACAACATGATAAGTGATCAGTGATCAGTGAGTATTGTCTATGTAGAACTCAACTCACATGATATACTGGACAACATGATAAGTGATCAGTGATCAGTGAGTATTGGCTATGTAGAACTCAACTCACATGATATACTGGACAACATGATTAGTGATCAGTGATCACTGAGTATTGGCTATGTAGAACTCAACACACATGATATACTGGACAACATGATAAGTGATCAGTGATCAGTGAGTATTGGCTATGTAGAACTCAACTCACATGATATACTGGACAACATGATACGTGATCAGTGATCAGTGAGTATTGGCTATGTAGAACTCAACACACATGATATACTGGACAACATGATAAGTGATCAGTGATCAGTAGGTATTGTCTATGTAGAACTCAACTCACATGATATACTGGACAACATGATGAGTGATCAGTGAGTATTGTCTGTCTAGAACCTTGGAGTAATTATGAATGGAGGCGCAATGGCGCAAGATCAAAGGGGACGTCATAGTTGCCACCATGGGCATTGTTATGATGACACCATATAAGTGCAAAATATGACACATGATGAGTGATCAGTGATCAGTAGGTATAGTCTATGTAGAACTCAACACACATGATATACTGGACAACATGATAAGTGATCAGTGATCAGTAGGTATTGTCTATGTAGAACTCAACTCACATGATATACTGGACAACATGATGAGTGATCAGTGAGTATTGTCTGTCTAGAACCTTGGAGTAATTATGAATGGAGGCGCAACGGCGCAAGATCAAAGGGGACGTCATAGTTGCCACCATGGGCATTGTTATGATGACACCATATAAGTGCAAAATATGAAAGTTTTGACGTAATTTTTATTCAGAACTATTTTAAGTTGTCAAAACCACAATTTAAAGCTACAAATATCGTGAATGAAATTTTTGTATGTTTATGCAGATTATGGGGATATAAATTTTGTTTCTCCGCTCCAAGTTTAGACGAGTTTATGAAGAGATTTTCAAATTCATATCATATTTATGAATATGAGTTAAAATTTCCGTTTTCCTCTCAGATTATCAGAAAATAACCTACTTAATTGCTATTTTTGCTTTCCAGTTTATTTTTAATTATTGACGCATATATTGGCATATTAGGAAAATAAACCATGTTGTTCAGTAAAAAAAATTCTATCAGAAAATGCAATTTATATCCCTGCCAATATATGCGCCATCATAGATACTTTGTCTTATGAAAATGAACAATAAAAAACTGTAGCAGGAATTAATTTATAAATGCTGTATCATAAAAATATTTGGTTTCAATTTTTTTTTTACAAAGTAACACGAATAGAGACACATTTTTTATAAACATGTGTAGAAAATAAAAGGTTTGGAATATGCATTTTTCTTTTTTTCATAATATCTATTATTGAAGAAATCAGAACAGAAATGAACAGACTAGAAGTAATTTTGAGCGGATGGTATTGTAAGTTTCAAAAGATGAACTATTCTGTTTTTTTTCTTTAAAAAAAATAAACCAAAATGTGGTGTAATACTTCAATAAAAATTTGGCCAATTCATTTTTTTAAAATATAAATCTTCAATTTTTCACTTTTCTGAAGTCGACAACTTTGATAGAATCAAAGGATTTTGAATCCATTATGTGAAACAATGCGTAGCTATGACGCCATAGCTCAAATAACAGCCGTTGCGCCTCCATTCATAATTACTCCAAGATAGAACTCAACACACATGATGAGTGATCAGTGAGTATGGTCTATGCATAACTCAACACACATGATATAAAGGTCAGCAGAATAGGTGATTATGAGACAAACCATATATATCGATGAAAACGTCAGGCAGGCATGTTTGTCTCAATGTATGAAGCTCGGACCTGAGATTTACATGGTGAGCTCAATAAAGAAGTCTGAATATATCCTGGCTCAAGATGTGAGTGTGTCGTCATTATGGGAGGAACTCGGGACCTTAACTGATGGTCAAAGTAATAGCATAGTCCAGTATTGGTATCAGACTATAATCAGTAACAGAGGTAGGAGAGTCTGATAATGCAAATAATGAAGTAATAGGAATATGAGTGTCTTTAGTGTGGAGGATGGAAAAATAAATGTTTCAACTGAAATACAATATAGATGTTCATTTGGGAAAAAACTAATATTTTTGTGAAACACTATATTGTGTTTAATAATGCAATACAATATTGTGTTTAGTGTTTTATCACAGAAATGAAATATTCAATTGTAATATTTTAATCAAAACTTCAGTGGATCTGAGTTAGACTTGGTCTGCCAATCACAGACATGGAGATGGGATGACGACGCAAATTGAAAATATTACTGTCCAGAAAAGATGGGCTTTGAAAAAAAAATAAACTGGTTGTTGGCTTTATTTACAAAAGGTGTGATAGAGTTCTTTGATTTATCCGGACAGCAGGACAACCCTGATGTTATAGAAGGAGTAGAGAGATAGAACAGATGTCAGGGCAGAGAAATGGGAAAATATGGAATTGCTAAAAGGAATCCGACATATCTCATTTATAGAATATAACAAGATGTACTCTCTGGACTGTGAATGGATCGGGTTATTTGGATACAGAGAATAAATAATGCAAGTGTGATAAATGGTAGTTGCGTTTCTTATGATTGTGAAATTGTGAAATGGTATTTTTACGAGTCTTTCAGCAACTAGGACCATATCAGGTCGACTTCCGAGACTTTTAACCAGTGTGAAAGAAAGACTGTCAGCAGTGGGAGTCGAACCCACCACCTCCCGTCCTCCACTTATATAACCAGTGTGAAAGTAACACTGCCGGCAGTGGGAGTCGAACCCACCACCTCCCGTCCTCCACTTATATAACCAGTGTGAAAGTAACACTGCCGGCAGTGGGAGTCGAACCCACCACCTCCCGTCCTCCACTTATATAACCAGTGTGAAAGTAACACTGCCAGCAGTGGGAGTCGAACCCACCACCTCCCGTCCTCCAATTATAACCAGTGTGAAAGTAACACTGCCGGCAGCAAGAGTCGAACCCACCACCTCCCGTCCTCCTCTTATATAACCAGTGTGAAAGTAACACTGCCGGCAGTGGGAGTCGAACCCACCACCTCCCGTCCTCCACTTATATAACCAGTGTGAAAGTAACACTGCCGGCAGTGGGAATCAAACCCACCACCTCCCGTCCTCCACTTATATTACCAGTGTGAAAGTAACACTGCCGGCAGTGGGAGTCGAACCCGCCACCTCCCGTCCTCCACTTATCAAACCATTAACACAGATTCTACACTCTACCAATTGTGCTAGTGGGGACGGTGGGTTTCTTATGATATATCAACAGAATATGAAATAAGTGACATATAAATGTGATATATAATGTTGTTAGAATTGATGAGAAATATGCAAAGAAGAAATTGTTCAGATTTATCGTGTTCAGCATCATTTATTTGTGCTGAAGGGTCATTCTATGAGGAAGGAGAGTAGAACTCAGTCATTATTTTCTTAGACAAATGCATGCTCTCTGAACACTAAATTTAGGTGAATACCTCAAATGTTGATTTGAAAAAGCTCACCCAATAACTAAATCTTACACTTACAAACGTCTTGACAATCTTAACTCTACGTAAATCACAAAAAATCTCTAGAGAACTCTAAAGATTTCCTTCTTGAGAATGTTCAACGTGTGACTGTCATATAATTCATTTATTAAACCAGGCAAATTAATTGAAATGATAACGTTTAACATCGAGAATATCTCAGCGTCAGGTGATTTAAACATGAGAAACTCATGATCAATTAGACTATAATTAAAACATTTGTCATAGCGACGGTGTTAGTTTCATTCATGTAATGTGCAACATTGTAGACTTAAACCAGAGATATTCAAACATGTGTTAAATGTCTCTGCTTAAACACAGTAACAGTTTCTTCACTATTGAGGTTTGAACAAACATTTTTTAAAGTTTATTTTAACTCTAGATTCAGGATAACAAATAAACATCACCCAGGTTCACAATTATCCAAGAAAAAAAACCATTTTCTTGCTACACAGATGAATGAGAGAACTCTATCGTGTACCATACCCTGCTGTTGTGCCGATAATACGAAGCTTGCATTGCCACAGCCAAAAATGTCGATTCTTGAGGCAAAAGCCTTGCGTGAATTTTAGATGTGGACGAGAATATGGTATTTATTGAATAAAGGTTCAGCGTAAGCTCATAGCGTCTGTCGTCACAGATGTTTGCAGCCTCAAAGGCGACGCTGTGAAAGTAGTTCCTTATAACTAAAAATAGACAGGTATGGTGGGAATTAATCAAGATCGGGACCACGCCGAACTGTCGCCGAGACAATTGTCCCAACATATCTTGTTTGTTAAAGGTATATTTCCTATGACCTGGGCTGCAAATGCACAAGTTCTCGTCCACAAATTCGTCCTGGCAGGAACTATACTCCCCCTGGCGACTTGTTTCTCTTTCATAATGGGCAAGCTCCATGCCATGAGAGTCGTTCTGATAGAGAGTGCGAACGGTCACTGTGAACTGGTCAAACAAAGGCTTTGCACCACTTAGAATGTCAGCGCGGCTATGTCCAGATCGGACATTAATGTTGAGTGAGGTCTGAAGGACGTCGCCATCTCTCATCACTCTCACTGTGTCAAATCCAACCCCCAACAACTTATCACATGTCCCGAACGGGGAGTGTGAGAAACTATTAGACCTCAATCTGGCCTTGGCAACCTGGCCTAATACGATCTGGTTCAATTTGGCCAGGGCAAATTCTGCTTTAGCGACCTGTAGAGAGTCATTTTTGAAGCTGACCTCCTCGCCTCGGCAGATACATAGGTTAGGTTGTGAGACGCCGATCGAGCGACAGGTGCGCCCCCTCGGGAGCTCAACGTCCAAAAATGAGCCGTAGACATGACCTGGGGCCAGTACATTAACGAGAGGGGGCGCATCAGTATGCTCATGGGACAGCCCCGACACAGATGCCCAATTACCGCGACGTGTATGTGTCCCCTTCAAAAACAAGATTTTCTCCACCAAGGACAGGATGCTGTGATGAAGGTCTTGCAATGTCACTAGTCTATTCTGGTTCACCTGTAGATTTTGCAGCATCTGAGGCTCAATTAGGCGTTTAATCCTTCTGGGAATTATCATGAAAAGTAGAGGATTGTCCTGTTCTAGTCTGATATAGCTGGTTGCCTGGGGGTTCTGAGGGGATAGGTTTCCTCTGTCACTGACTAATACAGTCACCATGTGGGTGTTGCTGATTACTTGATTCAAGTGATTGGCCAATAACGAATCTAACCATCTAATATTAGACTCGCCAATCTCTGTGAAGCTTGGTAACAGCGCAGAAAAACAAAATAATGGTTTTTTTGATTTGTTATCATATTTCCCTTTCTTTACAAGATAATTGAGGTATAAGATATTCCATTTCACTAAGAACAGTTTGCTGTAAGTTTCTGTCAGTTTTCCGGCAGGCTGCTGTGTCATGTCCGCGGCCACAGAACACAAGAAGCGACTCATGCCTTTATGCCTGCGTGGCAGAGATGAGTTGAGAGACCTGGCACCCCGCTCCTCGTGGCCGTACTCGGCGGTGTCTGCCGGGGACAGCCTTGCGTTAATCTTCCGCCACAGCTCATCATCTTCAAGATCACACATGGTGTGCAGAAAAACATTGGCCAGACTCCTGAAATGAGGTGTCTCCGACATGAACATACCATCTGCGTTTGACTCAATGCTATCAGAATTGGCGCCTAGTAAAGCGTTGATATAGTGCAGAACAGATCCCATTTCTTTACTTTGATAGAGAGGGAAGTCAAACACCTCGTGGCCCTGTCTCCGCAGTGCCCTCAACACGCCCGCGGATAGCGTGACCTTACTGTAAAACTGACTTCGAGACAGCATAGAGAGGAAGAGTAAATTAATACCCACATGATTTGGCGTCTTAGCGACGTGCCTGTTAGTTTGTGTGACATTAAGGAGAGGCTTAGCGAGGAAGGGCACGTTAAGTTGGCCGCTATTGTCCTGATCAGTAATTGTCACAAGGATAAGTCTGCTTTGAGCCGTACCACTCACGCCGCCGCCGACATGTCCATCCGACCGGCACGTTACAAACAGGTAGTCTTCCGCCCTCGGAGAGCGAGTAGAAAAGGGCTTTTTCTCATGCCGGGCGAGGATGTCTGTGAATATATGCTGAATGGCCCTAGCCCCGCCGACAGCGTGGAACCTTATCGTCTCCAGACCAACCCCACTGACCTCGTACCTGATGTCGCACTTATTGTGACGTCTGATTGGCATCCTCAAAGCGCCCCAACATCGCTCACCTTTGTGCGCACTGCACTCTACGATATGAGCCGTGTTGGGGTCAGAGGTCATCACATCCATATCGCAAGAGGTCTCGCCACCTTTGACCTTTTCTTTTTCTTCAAGTACCAACAAACAATCAATATCAGAGGGCATGTGTGGCTTGCATGTGCCATATCGCCTGTCCATCAAACTAGCTACAAAAGATGGAGAAAAAGCTTTTTTCATACAAGCATCCTGTGTATAAACGTCCCTCTTCGTTCTGACCTCAAACGCTGTGTCTTTCACGCGACCTTTGTCATTATCCTTGTGATAAAATAATGTTATTCCCATCAGAAGCAAGGCACCGCACATGAAAGGTCCAACCTGTAATATACACTTGGGGACACGCATATTATCACGGCAGTCAGAATTCCACATGTGTCTTCACAGAAACTTTCTGTAGCTGATGTCTACATTTTGCATAGTTGCACCTATACACCAGACACATATTATCAGTGCCTTAAACATTCCTCTTCCTTCAACGAATCCTTTTACATCAACAGAAGTTAAAACTGTATTCCAGTGTCAAAGCACCCAGTCTCAATGTACTCCGGGTATACACTGTTCCGCCGCTTCTTATCCTGCTGTGCTCGCATATCTCACGCACCTCGCACTCAGCTCCCAGTGACAGTCATCAAGTCATCATGAATCCTCTGGCAAATGTTCATTTAGTATAGGGATTACAAACTATCAGTTTCAGCAAAGACAATAACGGGAATATCAAATGCTAACTATCATCTTTCACATTATTTTCGATATGTTACTCATGATAAAGAGTTTAATATAAAAAAGTGTTACGTATTAGAAACTTGTGTAAAGTATACTTCATCATAAGAATATCGATCTTGAGATTTTTCCCGAAGTACACTTTAAGATGATGATTCCAGATATTAAAGATTTGTTGAAATTACTTTCTTTGTGGATATTTATATCTGATCTTGCATTTCTTTGTTCCCATATCTGACAACAAATTACATTTTCGTATGGGCTTTTTAAAGGAATTCCCAGAGAATTACCTTCTTACCCTTTTTATCAGCAATGAATTTTGTATCAATCCTATAAAGTTAGTAAATATCATAGTATCGGTGCCTCCTTTTGGCTTGGGCGGTGGGGACACCCACAAGCTTTGATGTTTGTTAGTAGCATTGTCTGTGGGTGCTTTGTAGCTCGTTATTTGTCAACACAATACACAGCCATAAATCCTTATATCAAGATTCACCGCCATGCTGTATATTTCACGTAAGTGACAGTATAAATGCTGTATATTTCACGTAAGTGACAGTATAAATGCTGTATATTTCACGTAAGTGACAGTATAAATGCTGTATATTTCACGTAAGTGACAGTATAAATGATGTATATTTCACGTAAGTGACAGTATAAATGCTGTATATTTCACGTAAGTGACAGTATAAATGCTGTATATTTCACGTAAGTGACAGTATAAATGCTGTATATTTCACGTAAGTGACAGTATAAATGCTGTATATTTCACGTAAGTGACAGTATAAATGCTGTATATTCCACAACATGTGACAGTATAAATGCTGTATATTTCACTGAAGTGACAGTATAAATAGTGTGTACTCCGCAGTAGTGACCCGCTCAATGCTAACAATCCCACTGCAGTGGCAAGCCTGATGTTAAATTCCAATGGAACAATAAACCACAGAGTTGTACTACGTGTGGCACTCACTCAGCAACCAGAGCCTTTTTAGTCAGGGCAATGTCCCAGTTTGTCTGATGACAGCCGTCGTGATCTGTCCAATACTACCAGCTTGTATTACTGATTACTGTTTCAAATGTGTTTCTGTGAAAAAAATCCAATGATAGAAGATACATTATGGAGTTCGTCTTCTCTTTAGAATGGCACCAGCGCCTACCATATTATAAACACATGATAGCTTCTGTCACAATGTCGTGAAGAACATCCACAAATCAGCTCATCCATCTGTATTCGTGCCATGAGTAAATATTCTGCAATGTCATAGTTACACACTACTCAGAGGCCTTGAGAAGACTCAAACCAGACACACAACACAGGAGCGTGTGTCACGTGACGCATACTCAATCGTCCAATAGCAGTGGCCAGGCATGCTTCTTAATAAACCATGAGCTTTGCTTCGTGTTCTACTGAAAATACACATGGAAACCTTTCATAGGTTTCAGTTTTACTTTAGTTGTGCTGGTAGTGAGAGAATCGAGTGTGAAAGTTGATTTCCTTTCATGTAGCTGGTCGTGTTTGTGATGTGAATCAGAATCAGCTGCAGTCTTTCAAGCAGCCACCCCTTTAAAAAGGCAACGGGCCGTGGCGCAGTTGGTTATAGCGCCAGCTTATAAGCACCAGTTCCTCTGTGGTGATCCAAAGGTCATGGGTTCGAACCCCGGCCGTGCCGAGATTGAGCTCATGATACAATTTCCCACATGAGCTGAGGCCTGTGCCAAAGGGTTAACCCGTTGTCCTTGTAAATCTGTGACCGGGTGAGTTGTCATGTCAAGGACCTGCGACATGACAATTCAGTGAGGCAGCACTATATCTACTACAAGTAGATCTCATCATGAAATGACTGAAATAATGTTGAAAGTGATGTAAAACCTCAAACAATCAAACAAACCCGTTAATTTCTCCACTCAGCAACCGCTCCTCATACATATGTCAACCTTATAAGCCAATAGACAAAATTCTCTCTAATCTCTAATCCGATTAACAAAGCTTTCACTCTTCTCTTTTCTTGGGTCTTAATAAGATTGAGATCATTTATTTGTAAAACTGTAAAAATGATGTTTGACAGAAGTCATGGAGGACTGGTAATTATGTACATCAAATATTCATTATCACTAGTTCCTCTATCATTATAAAGACATTCAGCCTTTATATAATATATATATATATATATATATATATATATATATATATATTTGTATTTTACTCCTATTGTTGACTCGTGAAGAAAGACGAGCTTGAGTCATATGTCAACTGGAACAAATACATCACATACTGTGATACACATTGGACATGGAATACCTACAAATGGGAAAATGGCAATAAATGTGAACATGATCCAAACATTTAGATATAATCTGATAGACCAGCTGGAATATCAGTGGTTAATACTATCTTATACTCAGGCCATTGACATTTAATAAAATATAGTCTTGTTTTACTGTGTCCAACTATATATTATATTTATACTAAACAAAAGATACTGTGCACATATTGTAAGCAATACGATCAAATATTCTTACATAAAACTAAATTTTCAATATCGTTCACGATTGCTTTATATATATCTACTGACTTGGGACTTCCGACTTTTATATATCTACTGACTTGGGATTTAAGACTTTTATATATCTACTGACTTGGGACTTCAGACTTTTATATATCTACTGACTTGGGGTTTCAGACTTTTATATATCTACTGACTTGGGATTTAAGACTTTTATATATCTACTGACTTGGGACTTCAGACTTTTATATATCTACTGACTTGGGGTTTCAGACTTTTATATATCTACTGACTTGGGATTTAAGACTTTTATATATCTACTGACTTGGGGTTTCAGACTTTTATATATCTACTGACTTGGGGTTTCAGACTTTTATATATGTACTGACCTGGAATTTAAGACTTTTATATATCTACTGACTTGGGATTTCAGACTTTTATATATCTACTGACTTGGGATTTCAGACTTTTTATTTTTCCAATTCATATGCTCCATTGGGACATAACATAATCTTGCCAATGATAAAAAGATCTCACTAATTCTCTTTCTATAATTCATCTTAATGGAAACAGCCCGTTTCTTGCATGCAGGAGGAACATTTCATCATTAAACCGATGAAAAAAAAAACAAATAATCCACAAATATCGAATAAAGACAAGACACAAAACATGAGCTAAATGATGAAGCATTGTATAAAAGTAGCATCATCTTTAAATTGACGATTTTAAAATCATGTCGACAACACTGCGATGCTAACTAATTAGTAGCCAGGTAGGTACTTATTTCAATAATAATAATAATGATGACGACGACGACTACAACAACAACAACAACGACAACGACAACGACAACGACAACGACAACGACAACAACAACAACAACAACAACAATAACAATAACAATAACAATAACAATAACAATAACAATAACAATAATAATAATAATAATAATAATAATAATAAAATTTGTATAGCGCTGATACCAGACAAGTTTATTCATGATACGTGTTAGGTATATGCATTAGCATTCTGTGCCTTTATTACATCAACTTCTGTGGTTATAATCATACATTGTCAAGGGCTCTGCTCCTTCTGGATATTTTTATTGGTGATACCTGAAAAATATTATTCGAAATTCGGGTAGTGCAGCGCTGAGAAACATGACACTTTTTCCCTGGCCTAAACCAGAGTAAAAATCGTCTCAGAAATATAAAGGAATTTAAGCCTCCCACCCTTATATTCCGAAGCCTCAGTGACTCAAAGTGACATTAACAGTGTTAGATTCAGTGCTCCATTGTATTGAAATTAATTATTGGATCCTGTAAAGATCAATACGAAGCTGATATATTTCATTATGGGGTGATTTTACATCATAAATTGTTTAACAGCCTATGCAATGATATCCTAAAAGTTCATAGCAATTAGCAGAGCATATGTAGCTATAACTTCTAATCTAATTAAGACTCTTCATCCATCCGTCATTTTACAGGCATTCAATAATGCTGTATTTCTTTGTTTCTTAAAGACAATAAACATCCCGTGAGAAAGAGAAAGAGGGGTACCAACGGGTCACCATACTTATTTTGCGACAATCACAAATCACTGAGGAGAGGTTTTCAGAAGCAAATGGCATATACATCTGATGTAAAATAAAGCAACATAATAGCAGACTCAAAATGTCACATCGTCGAAGACATGATGCACGCATCTACCTTCTGTGGCAAGACTCGTAGCTTTGGGGGATGGGACAGTGATAAATATGGGATTAACAATGCCACGAGAAATGCACATGTGGTACGGAAAGGACAATACTAACTTGACGTATTTTTCCCATGTCGGTATCGCGAAGTAGTGTTTTGATTAATGAAAGCGATGCATCAGTCAAAATGGCAGTGGAACACACGGTGAAGCGGGTACCAGTCTGATTTGCTTTATGTTACAGTTCTGTGGGAGTAACGCTGCCTGCACTAAAATGGCTTCGTTATGTTCTGAGAAATATCCATCGTTTATATAGAGTAAGGATCAAATTAAAATGGGACAAGACCTCTGAATATTTACACAAGAAATATAAATATTCTAAAATTATTATTTATAAGGTATTAAGAGAATGAATGGAGAATAATTTTGATACTTTAAATTCGACAGGGTGAGAATGTGAATAATTTCTCTGGTTTCGGAAATGTCAAGGGATATTGGCTTCTTTTGGTGGGATTTTTTGGTGCAAAAACCCCTACAAAAACACAAAAAAGGGGAAAAAGGAAGAAAAAACCTTTTTGGGGAATATAAACTTGGTACGTGTATCAGACGTGGTTGTTTCCAAGGCTTCGTCCTTTGCCTCAGAGCCAAATGATTCTTTTTTCTCAAATTGCAGAATTCTGACTTCTCATATTGTAGACTTCTGATTTCTCATATTGTAGAATTCTGACTTCTCATCTTGTAGAATTCTGACTTCTCATCTTGTAGAATTCTGACTTCTCATATTGTAGAATTCTGACTTCTCATATTGTAGAATTCTGATTTCTCATATTGTAGAATTCTGACTTCTCATATTGTAGAATTCTGATTTCTCATATTGTAGAATTCTGATTTCTCATATTGTAGAATTCTGACTTCTCATATTGCAGAATTCTGACTTCTCATATTGTAGAATTCTGATTTCTCATATTGTAGAATTCTGATTTCTCATATTGTAGAATACTGATTTCTCATATTGTAGAATTCTGACTTCTCATATTGTAGAATTCTGACTTCTCATATTGTAGAATACTGACTTCTCATATTGTAGAATTCTGATTTCTCATATTGTAGAATTCTGACTTCTCATATTGTAGAATACTGATTTCTCATATTGTAGAATTCTGATTTCTCATATTGTAGAATTCTGACTTCTCATATTGTAGAATACTGATTTCTCATATTGTAGAATTCTGACTTCTCATATTGTAGAATTCTGATTTCTCATATTGTAGAATACTGATTTCTCATATTGTAGAATTCTGACTTCTCATATTGTAGAATTCTGACTTCTCATATTGTAGAATTCTGATTTCTCATATTGTAGAATTCTGATTTCTCATATTGTAGAATTCTGACTTCTCATATTGTAGAATTCTGATTTCTCATATTGTAGAATTCTGACTTCTCACATTGCAGAATTCTGATTTCTCATATTGTAGAATTCTGACTTCTCATATTGTAGAATTCTGATATCTCATATTGTAGAATTCTGACTTCTCACATTGTAGAATTCTGACTTCTCACATTGTAGAATTCTGACTTCTCATATTGTTGAATTCTGATTTCTCATATTCAGGGGTGGGAGAGCTCTGAACCAATCTGTGCAGTAAATCTGAACCAATCAGGTCCAATCGCATCATTCTGGACGCTCACAACTGATCTGGGCGCTAAAATGACGTCATTCTGGGTACTAAATCGCAGCCAATCTGATTGGTATTTGACCATTGTTGTATGGTGGACAATGGCGAGACTAAAAAAGCTGCATTCTTTAATCTTTATATATTGATTATACACAAATGTTAAAGAAAATAACATGCTCATCAGTTACGTATATAACTACATGATCATCGGAAATTGATTTTTAATGAGATTATTGCCACATTTGAACACAGGAATGTGCCCAAATATTGCCGTAAAAACGTTATAGATTTATCAAAACATTTACACCTTTTTTAACAACACACTATTATACGCTCAACTGTAACGAAATTTGTTACATTTTGTGCTGATTACTATGTGATTTTGATGCTTTTTATGAGATATAAAAAAGTCATTATATAACAGAACCGCCCAGATTGGTTTAGAATTCGTTCAGCACAATGGTATGACGTCATACCGCCCAGATATGTTTCGATTACTGCCCAGATTGGTTCAGAGCTCTCCCTTCCCTGATATTGTACAATTCAGATTTCCCATATTGTAGAATTCAGATTTCTCATATGGTAGAATTCGGATCTCCATTCTGCGGGATTTCACTTCCTGTTGACGGAAGACTAATTTCGTGTCAGGAGGATTACGTTTTTGATGTTTGTTGTTGTTTTATGTGTCGAATATGGCTCCCTCAGGCATTTTCTTTTAGCATGAGACAGATAGGCGCATTAAGGCATTGCATTGCATTGCATCTAGTGACGCTGAAACGACGAGTACAATTACTTAACACACCAAAACTGAATTTCCGTCGTATAAATACCAAAACTGAATGCCATAGAAATATCATGAAATTGTCTTTTTTTCCATTTTCAAAACTATTCCGGTTGTATATTTCAGCTGACGGGTGTCTGTTTACCTCAGTGTCTATTTCCTGCCTTGTATGTTTCATATATATATATATATATATATATGTAATATATCTCTGTCAGGAACCATACTTTGGAACTATGTCAGACGCCATACTCTTGATCTCTATCAGTCAGTAGCCATCTTATAAATCTCTGCAAGGAGTCATATTACAAGAATGATTTTAATTTCACTTACGCATATCTGGGGCGAACCTTTCTGATTATTGGGTCTGTATAATGTACATCATGCCTATAGATATCTCAAGATCAGTGCTGCAGGAAAAGTCATGCAGCTGAGCAAAGTAATACTCAGACTTTGTGTCTGCACATCCATACCTTCAATCACATCAGTACTGAGATATCTCTAACAAAGAAGACCGAAACAGCAGAAGACCGGGGTTTTACATCACTTTCAACACTATTTCAGCCATTTCGTGATGAGACCTACTTGTAGCAGATATAGTGCTGCCTCACTGAATTGTCATGTCGCAGGTCCTTGACATGGCAACCCACCCAGTCACAGATTTACAAGGACAACGGGTTAATCCTTTGGGACGGACCTGAGGTCATATGGGAAATTGTATAATGAGATCAATCCCAGCCCGGCCGGGGTTCGAACCCACGACCTTTGGATCACCACAGAGGAACTGATGCTAGTAAGGTGCTAACTGGCGCTTTAACCAACTGCGCCACGGCCCATGGCCTCTGATTGGTCAGTATATGTGCAAGACACCTGGTTACAGTTTATGACCGAATGTTTTGATGATTTTTTGTGAGCAAGGCAAGTACTTATGACTTGGGGATTATCAAACCTCGAATGAGATCAAAAACATGGCGATGACTGCAGAGGTTGTAATTGAATACTACCTGTGTAATGAGTAATAATTGTCACGATTGTTCACCAGTAAAAAATGATGATTCATTTCAAGTTCATATATATATATATATATATATATATATATATATATATATATATATATATATATATATATATATATATATATATATATATATATATATATATATATGACAGCCCCCGGGCAAAAAGGGTCCTAATGGACTTGATTTTCGAAATTGAGTTAACACCAGATTTAGACACTATGAGGCATCATTCGATAAAAATTGCCACTTTCGATATCAAATTACCTTCTTAAAGGGTCACACAGTGACACAGGTCAGATCGACAAAGTGTAGCTTGCTTGCAAAGGTAAAGAGGAAAGAGAGGCAAAAGGGCACTGGAAATGAAGCCAAAATAACAAAATTGTAGCCCTTTGGCCAAACATGGTTTGACCAGGAGGCAGATTCTAGAATTCACCCTATATAAGGCCCTTATGGGGTTGCTTGATGGGGAGGAGACCATTCGAAGCGACGACATTTTATATATATATATATATATATTCAAATGCAGTGCATGCTGGAATAGGTTGGTAGAGATATGATATGATGGCTACCATTCTGTTTCCTGTGAATGGAATACATTCCAATGTTGGCAGCGAATGGACATGAAGACAAAAACAGGTTTGGAATATTGAGAAGTATAGAAACACAATTTGTTCCGACTCTGAGCCAAGCTTGCCTGTCTTATAAGTTCACCTGTGCATGACATATTTTAACACCCCAGGTGGCAGCAGGGCCCAATTGAGCAGAGAATTTCTATGTATTCACTAAAATGTTTATGTTTTCACTCACTCACTCACTCATTCACCCACTCTGTCTCTCTCTCTCTCTCTCTCACTCACTCACTCACTCACCCATTGACCCACTCACTCACCCACTCACTCACTCACTCACTCACTCACCCACTTACTCACTTACTCACCCACTCACTCGTGAGTCATGGCAAACGTTAACAGAATATGGCGAGATTTGACATCAGCGCTGTATTAGGTTTATTAACATGAAGGTTATTGTCCCCAAGACATTCTCCTTCGTGTATGAAAGTACAGTTATGATTACATTCATTGTATTGTGATATTGCAGGTATTTGACATAGAACCCGCACATGGTCATAGTTTAACAAGAACAACGTGTCATGTTTCATGTTCTTTCATATGCACATAACCATTCCATAGTGCGTCTATCTCAGACCGATAATCGTAATTTCAGCTGTATTCCTCTTTCTTTACTCATTAGTTATGTAAGTCGATAATTCCCCCACGCTGACATCATTCTTTTTTTCCACCACATGCATTTGAAAGAGTTCCTTTTCTCCTCCACAAAACATGTTTCCCTTGTGCAGTCATGATAATGGAGCCCACAGATCAATGTGCGTTAAATTTCTCCTTCATCCTGCAAAAGTGTTTCAGAGAAGTGAAAGTTTCCCTTTAATATTTATTACTGGACAAAACATAGACCTCCAGAGACCGAATTTCTTGACTTAACAATGATTTTAATATCTCAACCAAGACATTTTCTGAATAACATATAATCAATAGTTATATTATTATGTTTTGGAGTTATAAAAAGCCTGTGGTAGGAACAATTATAAAAACAATTTTCAGATGACTGAAAAATGTTTGAATTGGCCAGTGATAAAGCAAAACCTTTATATATATTCACATGTTGAGGTAATTCTTTATCAATCATAAATATTTATTGCTATTTTCAGCTCTCGATGCCTGAGTGGAGAAAGAGCTATAGGAGCTAAAATAAATCAGCATTTACTATATCTCATCAGCTATTTGAAATATAGGCTCCAAATATTTAACATTTGTGCATCCAATGAAGGCCAAACTATGATGTCCTCAATCATGATTCTGACTTGTTATTAGCGACAAGAAGATGGCTCTTCGGTTATTGTTACTCCTTATTGTTGATGATGCCATCATTGGAAAAAAATGTGGCTACGGGATAAGGTAAATTCAGTGATTTAATGTAAAATATACACATTTCCCCTCTATGATTTCCTGTATGATACATATCTGCCCATTAAGGGCTGATGATTTTTGAAGGACATCTGCACAATCAGGAGTGTTGTGTAGCTGAGGGAGATGACTTTGTGGGTTTTATAGCACTTTCTAGCACAAAGTACACAGATCTGAGGTTGACTGCTACTACCTTTTGTATTCAAAGTTGTACCAATTTTACACACCTCCTCATCCTATTCATGTAAGTCCCACCACTAGCTTTCTCAGTTAGTAAAGCAAGCTTTTAGTCAAAGAATCCAATGTGTCATCTGCTGGGACAGTAAGACCAGTACCTAAGCAATGGTGTCTACAGCACTGGGCACACCCTTTTTGTGGCTCTTTTCATGCATAGATCAGACCTTATACCCCAGTCACATTTTCCAATGTCTGGAAAGGTGTATGGTGTCCCAGCGATATGTGGGCGGCACTGAGGTGCCCATGCAGTGCCCATATCTAATGTGACAACACTCCCCAGCAACCAGGACGTTGGTCATGTCTTACTTCATGGTTGGCATCCACTGCAAAGGTGACTGGGTTAAAAGCAATTAACTTTCAATATGCCTGACATTAACTTCACATGTCTGACCAATCAGAACACAATAAGTTAACGTCTGACCAATCAGAGCACAGTAAGTTCACATGTCTGACCAATCACAGCACAGTAAGTTCACATGTCTGACCAATCAGAGCACAGTAAGTTCACATGTCTGACCAATCAGAGCACAGTAAGTTCACATGTCTGACCAATCAGAGCACAGTAAGTTCACATGTCTGACCAATCAGAGCACAGTAAGTTCACGTCTGACCAATCAGAGCACATTAAGTTCACATGTCTGACCAATCAGAGCACAGTAAGTTCACATGTCTGACCAATCAGAGCACAGTAAGTTCACATGTCTGACCAATCACAGCACAGTAAGTTCACATGTCTGACCAATCACAGCACAGTAAGTTCACGTCTGACCAATCACAGCACAGTAAGTTCACATGTCTGACCAATCAGAACACAGTAAGTTGACGTCTGACCAATCAGAGCACAGTAAGTTCACATGTCTGACCAATCAGAGCACAGTAAGTTCACATGTCTGACCAATCAGAGCACAATGGCCTGTAACTCATCAGTAACCGATGAACATTCATGACATGTAGCTATCGCTTTAAGATTCTTATGCTATCTCAAACCCTGATATCAAAAGGGTATTTTATTGGCCCACTTGACTGTTACCAATAAAAAATTCTTTTGCTTTGTACAGGATAAACTATTTAATTAGATTAGAATATAATTGAAAAAGGTCACATTAACACATTAATCATAAGGTCATCAACACAATGTTAGGTCAATCGAGGCTACGACAAATGGTTTAGTTTGCTTCAATAAATGACAACTTGAAATAGTTGTATTACTTATAATGTAGTGTGAATAAAGCATTAAATCATTTTCTCATAGATCATACATTCATTGACACACATTTAAGTATAATTTAATAAGATGTGTGCACCCAGGAAAAGAAATTGGTGACCCAATCGACTGTACCGGTAAAATGGCGGGCTGAAGAAAAACGTGGGACAGCTGCAGATATCTGCCCATCAACGAGTCCTAGTCTACCAAACATAATAAACAACTACATGATAACTTAGCAGGATGGATGGAGCAAATTATAGACTGACTTCTGTAATGTAACCCAAGGTATTTATGTGACTACCACCCAGAGATTCTCAACACCACAAACTAAATATAGAATACACATATTATCGCCCACAATGGCCACCAAGGAAAACACGTGTTTGGAATTGGATCCAAGTGCTCCCCCTTGGGGTAGACAACTTTGGGCTCTGTGTAGTGATATACGAAAGGAAATCACTGAACTAAGAGAATCATATGAAATGTTAGATCATGAAGTAAAAGCTGTGGATAAGAGGTCAAAGGAAAATGAACTAAAAACAAAAGAGATGGCCACCCAAATTGACAGCCTCAAGCAAGAAAATAAGAAACTAAAAGACAAAATCACAAGCCAAGAGGCATACTCTAAGAAATATAATCTGAAGTTCCTAAATGTAGAGGAGGAGCCAAATGAGAATATTGTCCAAAAAGTAAGACAGATCCTAGACCAACAAATGGGGATCAATAATGCAGAGATTTACCTGGACAATGCCCACAGGCTGCCTGGTCCAAAACCAAGGCCAATCATTGTCAAATTCATATCCTACCTGGACAGAAATCTTGTGTGGGGAAACAGGAACAGGCTATCCAACACAAAAATCATCATTCGAGATCACTACCCGGTAGAAATAGAGAATAACATACGCAGGCTACTTCCAGTCAGACGGGCCGCCATCGACCAAGGGCTACGCGTCAACATGGTTGCAGACAAACTGACCATAAACAGCCAAACGTACACAGTGTCCAACATCCATCAGCTTCCTGAGAACTTGCGCCCAGAGAACATATCCACAAGAAAAGAAGGAGAATTTTTATTCTTTTTTACAGGACAATGCCCCCTCAGCAATTTCTATGAAAGCAACTTCAAAGTACGCGGCGTTGAGTACAGCCACGGGGAAAAATTCCTACAGAAGGCAAAGGCTGATATGTTTGACGACACACAAACTGGGGCTGCCATAATGGCCTCAACAAACCCCCGAGAGCAAAAAAGACTTGGGGAGACTGTGAAAGGATTCCAGGAAACAACATGGAAAGAAAACGCAGAGAAGGCTGTAGAGGAGGGCCTCCTATGTAAATTCAGTCAAAATGAAAACATGAAAAAATACCTACTGGCAACAGGGGAGGCCACACTTGTTGAGGCATCCCCAAATGATTCCTTCTGGGGAATTGGCAAATACATTAAAGACAAGAACATCACCAAAAATCGTGAAACATGGGGAAGAAATATCCTTGGTGCGATTCTAATGAGAGTGAGGGATGCACTACGCACATAACTCAATCATAGACACTAGCACAACTGTAACTTGCAAGTTCTTTGTTGTTCTCTGAAATGTGTAAAATGGTATATGTTTCAAATGATTCACACAGTTTTATATGTAAACATGCAAAATATCTTTAGAATATTTTCATTTTTTGGCATAGGTTTTGACATGTTTCTATATGTTAACAAGCGAAATGTTTCCTTCCGCTATTTCAATTCTAGGCACAACTTTTAGTTTTTAATAGGTTACTAGATAAGATGTTTTTTAAGGTGAACATGCAAAATGTTTTTGTATAATATCTCAATTCTTAGCACAATTTAGACAGTTTAAATGTAAGCATGTTAAATGCACTTTTTTTATAATATTTCATTTATTAGCATAATCTTGACATATATATGTAAAATGTGTTTGGACATGTGTATAATGTTTTTTATGTCTCAATTCTTGGCACAATTATGACAGTTTTTAAATGTAAACTTGTAAGATGTACTCTTTTTATATTTCATTTATATCCCATTTATTAGCATAGTTTTGACATATGTAAAATGCATTTAGACATGTGTTATAATGCTCACAGAAGTCCTGTTCCAGATAAGATATCTTTATCATTTTTCTCAATGTTTTCTTAGTGATTCTTTGGTAAAACAGTAGATCATTCTATTTTCTGCTCTACCTTCATAAAGAGGACTTGTTTGATGGGACATGAGGTTTTCTGCTTGTTGTTTTGTAAACGTTTTCTTTTTACGGTGCTAAAACTGGTTAAACAATGTACTTATGTGATTTTGTTTCAGAACAAAGGATATCTCTCTATTTGTTTATTGTAACTGAAATTAATGATAGAACTAGAAATATTATGTAATCAACTGTGTACTGGGCTTGACTATAGTATATACCCATCATACATAAATACAATGTACTACCTAAAATATCTCAATGATGTCATTAGATGATCAAGTTTTACAATATCAGGGAGGCGTGCAAGAAAACTCACTGTTATTTAAATTAGATCCTGAGATAGATGGAAATAATAATGATGAAGAACAAGAACAAGTACAAATTATTAGGCACTCATCATACTATGACCGTGATAGCTTGATTGCTCTATTAGAAAACAATAAAGGCTCTTTTAGTGTATACAGCACAAATATACAATCAATCAATGCCAAATTTAATGAATTCAAAATTTTTATTGAAAGTCTATCAGAGAAAGACTACTATTTCAGTGCTATTTGTCTTCAAGAATGTAATTTATCAGAAAACGATGACACAAACAAATACAAGCTAGATGGTTACAAACTGATACCGCAGGTCAAATCATGCAGTGATAAAGGTGGACTCATAATATATTTACATGATGACTTCGATCACGAAGAAAAAATGATTTTAAATACCTCTGCTATTTGGGAAGGACAAGTAATTCAAATAAAAAAGGGACAGAACATAAATAAGCCCATTCTATTGGCAAACATATACCGACCCCCAAAACATCTAAATGCTAACTACTCCACCTTCATGGAAGAATTATCCCCCATTTTGGTCTCATTAGAGAAATCAAATAGTGATGCTTTGATCACAGGTGACTTCAATATTGATCTTCTAAAAATTAATGAAACTGAACTTTTTGGAGAATACCTTGATATGTTAATTAGTCACAGTTTCTTTCCGAAGATCACAATGCCTACTAGATTTTCAAATAATCATGGTACCCTAATTGACAATATTTTATGTAAACTATCTGAAAACACTATTGATACAATTTCTGGAATCCCCTTAAGTAAATTATCTGATCACCAACCTTGCTTCACGATATTGAATAAAGTCAAAATAACACGAAGCAAAAGTACCTTTATTAGGATCTGTAAACATGATGAACATAGTGTGACAGATTTTAAAAATGAAATAATAAGTTCTACTCAGATACTAGAGATCAACGCTGATCTTCATACAGATCCAAATATTACATACAATCTGCTTCATTGTGTAATTCAAAATGCAAAGGAAACATGACATTAAAAATACTTGGAAAACTATAAATGACATTTTACGTAAAACAAAGAAAAAGAAACACTTTCCAGCTTTTTTTATTGATAATGATACCCAAATTACTGATAAATTAATCATAGCAAATAAGTTTAATGATTTCTTCACAAACATTGGAACAAATCTAGCCCAAAAAATTACTTCACCTCCAAACAAAGATTTTAGAAATTATATGACAATGAGAATTACCAATAATTTAAAATTCAATTTAATAAATGAAGATGATATATCTAAGATAATTGACAACTTAAGATCCAAAACAAGCACTGGTTTTGATGGAATATCCACTAGGCTTTTAAAAAGCATAAAAATAGCAATTCTGAAACCCATCACATTAATTGTCAATCAAATGCTTAGTACAGGTATTTTTCCAGATAAACTAAAACTAGCCAAAATCATTCCTGTCTACAAAAAAGATGATGAAACATTGTTTACAAATTATAGACCTATATCACTCCTACCAGCAATATCCAAAATTTTTGAAAAAGTCATCTTCAAGCAATTATATGATTACTTTCAGGCAAAAAAATTATTTTACAATGGACAATATGGATTTAGAACAGAACATTCTACAGAATATGCAGCTATTGAACTTATAGACCGACTAATTGTAGAAATGGACAAAAATGAAATACCTGTTAGTATTTTCTTAGACTTATCCAAAGCTTTCGACACAATAGACCATGATATACTACTACAGAAACTAAACTATTATGGTATACAAGGAACTGAACACAGTTTAATAAAAAATTATCTCACTGATCGTAAGCAATATGTCGAATACAATGACACTGCATCTGATACTCTAAATATAACTACAGGGGTTCCACAAGGATCAATTTTAGGTCCACTTCTGTTTATAATATATATCAATGATATTGCAAACTCAAGTAAACTTTTTGCTTTCATTATTTACGCTGACGATACCACACTACAAAGCACGCTCAAGCTATTGATTAAGAAATCTACTTTAACAAATATAAATGAAATCTTAAATATGGAATTAAAACAAATAAATGAATGGCTCAAGGTTAATAAATTATCTTTAAACATAAAAAAATCCAAATACATAATTTTTCATACTGCACAAAGAAAAATAAACCAATTAGAGCTTAAAATAGATGATATAACAATTGATAGAGTAAATAATTTCAATTTTTTGGGGCTCATAATAAATGAAAATCTCACATGGAAAGATCATATAAATAAAATTGCAAACAAAATAACAAGAAGTATAGGAGTTCTGAACAGGCTAAAACACTTTCTACCGATGAAAATCAAATTAATGCTGTATAACTCCCTAATACTTTCCCACCTCAACTTTGGAATACTTCTATGGGGCTACAAATGTGATCGGATTTTTAAACTACAAAAGAAGGCTGTCAGATTAATAAACTGCAGCAAATACAATGCACATACTGAACCACTGTTCAAGCAAAATAACTTACTTAAAGTTGAAGACATTTTGAATGTTCAGAAGTTAAAGTTCTATTATAAATTTAGACACAACAAATTACCATACTATCTACAGAGTCTGCCTCTTTATTCAAACACTAGGGTACATCGCCATGCAACTCGTTCTCAAAATAAGATACACATATTAGCATCAAATCATAAGTTTGCTCAATATTGCATCAGATATGACTTACCCAAATATGTAAATAGTGTGTCAAAGACAGTAATTGACAAAATTGACTCTCATAGTATTCAGGGTTTCTCTAACTATGCAAAGAGATACTTCTTAACAAATTATAGGGAATCATGCACCTTAGACAACTGTTATATCTGCAATAAAAATAAGTAGATATGCTAAATTTAATTCATGCATACAAAACCCTTGCATGCCTGATCTGATAAAATGTTAGTAGTGACAAGCCCAGTACTACAGTTATAGTTTTCTGTTTTGATACTACAGCTAGTTTCAATGGTAAATGTTAATGTAATTAGAATGATTGTTATTAAATGTTTCTATTTAGATCTCGGTTAGGTTAGGTGGTCTTCATGGCAGCGGCAACTAATTTGCCTTTTATGAGGATCTCCTTGGTCCAAACTATTATATGTGATTTGTTATTGTGATGTTTGATGATAGATGTATAAATTGGACTTAAATAAATGATTTCTGAAGTTCTGAAGTTCTGAAGTTCTGGAGATATAAGTTTTGGTATTGAAAAAATGGCTGATTGTCAAAAGAAAGATCACCAAAATTATTTTCCTCCACCTCCCCTGAATGAATAATGGTCTGCCCCAAATGAGCTTGTACTCTGATCAACAGTGCCATGACCCGTGGCCATAAATAATATGAACATGCATTTTCATCCATTTTCATTCAGGCTGATTTACATCACAAATGTAACTTTTCTGCCCTTGAGATTCAGAAATGCTTTCATGAACTTTGTGGCTATGGTGGGATCCTGGGTGGTTTTATTTGTAGTGAGGATAACCCTACATAACCAACAGACCATTCCAACCAACTGCACCATGGCCCGTGGCCCATGCTGGTATGTCAGAGCACCAGCTTATTAGCATCAGTTCCTCTGTGGTGATCTAAAGATCGTGAGTTCGAACCCCATCCATGCCAAGATTGAGCTCATGATACAATTTCCCATATGAGCTGAGGCCCATGCCTAAAGGGTTAACCCGTTGTCCTTGTAAATCTGTGACTGGGCGGGTTGTCATGTCAAGGACTTGCGACATGACAATTCAGTGAGGCAGCACTATATCTGTTACAAGTAGGTCTCATCACGAAATGACTGAAATAATGTTGAAAGTGATGTAAATCCCCAAACAAAAAAAACATACCAGCATTAGCGATGTCATACAAGCTTTCAATCATTTTCCAAATAGAAGTATTTTGACCAGCAATATTTCTGCAAGAAAACATTCCTAACTATGACTAGCAACAATAATTATATTTATCCATGCAGATAAAAGCAAGATGTATAAATTGCCAACTTTAAACAGCAACAATAACATCCACCATTTTTGGCTGACACTTTATTCATCCCCCTGGCCTGTGGAAAGCACATGGCAGTATAACATGCTGCTTTGAGGGATAAATGAGGGATAACTTGGCGTGTTCTGATTGTGGGTCAGCACACAAACATCAAACTGTAAAATAATTGAAATTTATCTTTGTTGAAATAATTGAGAAATAATCAATTACTGCACGTGTAAGGGTGTGAGTGAGTAAAAAGCTCACATGGCAGAAGTGCTGTGTTTGGGGTGTGGTGGATCACAGGTGAGCTGCCTTGTGTCATTTAACAGTGCACTGCCACAGTCAATAGCCACTTTTGTACTGAGAACTTCAGGTATGCTTTCTCAAGAAGGGCTCACATGCAACATGCTTGAACAAGACATTTTGCTCCTACCACAGGCCATATGCATGTTTTTATTCCAGTTACATGTCAGGCGATGCCGATCATCAGTTTCATGTATTGCATTAGGGAAAGGTATTGAACGCATTTGGATACTGCCCTTACTCTCTGACATTTCAACCTGATTTATTTGCTTTTTTGACCAAATTGACCATTCAACTTGCTTTTGTTCCCTTAAACAGTTTTAAAACCATGAGCTGTCTGCAAACGTAATGATAAAATTAGGTTTGATTTCAGCCATGTGTCTATATATAGCATTACTATATATATAAAAGGCCACGGGGCTGTGGCGCGGTTGGTTAGAGTGCCAGCTTATTAGCACCAGTTCTCTGTGGTTGAAAGGTCATGGGTCCGATCCCCGGCTGTGCCGATATTGAACTCATGATACAATTTCCCATATGAGCTAAGGCCCGTGCCTAAAGGGTTAACCCGTTGTCCTTGTAAATCTGTGACCAAATATTACGGAGGTTTGGGGACCTAATGAGATCTGTAGGGAATATACACTATACTCGCTGGCTTATGTGAGTTGGGGCCTGATACCTCGCTGCCTAACATACCTATCTATAGAGAGACAAGAATGGGTGAGCAGGACAAACAAATGAACAAAACAAAAGGTAACAAACACACAAACACATGCACACACAACACATACCTAAAAGTTATAAAGTTAGTTTATTGTTCAAACCTGTTGAAACAAGAATCAGAAACCAAGTCTGACAGAAACAAATAATACCCTTCCATTATAGGTGTATATGTGAGAATGCCAATTTGCAGTCAGTTTAAAAAGGCATGCAAGTTGCGTTTTTGAGCATATTGTGATGTTTCAAACATTCATTACTTGCTTTGAAAAGGAGTCAAATGCGACATTGCTCCTTAGGCTTATGCTTAGAAATCAAAGTTACCATTCGCGAGCAAAAATGTTATCATTTTACAATTTCCAGTTCGTTATACATTATGCATTATGAAGCTGTGATGTCCATTTATATTATACATATACACATGAAACATCAAATAGTGATAACCTTTTCTTTTCAAACCTGTTTGTTTGGGGGTTTTACATCACTTTCAACATTAACATCACTTTCAACAGTGATTTCCTGTTGAGACCTACTTGTAGAAGATATAGTGCTGCCTCACTGAATTGTCATGTCGCAGGTCCTTGACATGACAACCCACTCGGTCACAGATTTACAAGGACAATGGGTTAACCCTTTAGGCATGGGCCTCAGCTCATGTGTGAAATTGTATCATGAGTTCAATCTTGGCACGACCGGGGATCGAACCCACGACCTTTGGATCACCACAGAGGAACTGGTACTCATAAGCTGGCACTCTAACCAACTGCGCCACGGCCCGGGGCCTGGTAAGTGATAGACTATCCTAGTCCAAACAC
The DNA here is from genome assembly GCA_949316495.1 of Amphiduros pacificus. Lineage (NCBI taxonomy): Eukaryota > Metazoa > Annelida > Polychaeta > Phyllodocida > Hesionidae > Amphiduros > Amphiduros pacificus. Next base: position 6,760,461 of record OX439007.1, on the reverse strand, counting down.
ATCACATGTAAAATCTTCAACTTTCTCCACTGATTATGAAGACATAATCAATGGAGAATCAGTACTCCAATTATAGATGATCCTATTACGTTTCAGAAACGTCCATGTCAGTCATTACCACAAAATACGCTTCTAAGGAGTTTGATACAAATGATTTCCCTGACATTTTAGACAATTCTCTCAACTTGCACAACATTCACATTTATTTCACATTATCAACGCATTTATTGGCAAGTCTATTTTATGTATCATTCTTTTCATTCACAAAATACCTACTGCTGTTGATTACAAATCTACGAATGTATGCGTCAATTCTGTTTTCTTAGCCCAGCAAGGTGATTTCACATTGTAGCAACATTTTATCCCCCAAAAAATCTGATATTCTGACAAGAGGGCTTGTGATTTTTGCAATTATACCAATCAAAATTTTGCCAAGTTTATGTATTGGATTGAGCCAATTTTCGTGAACAAATAAGGCAATGTTTAAAAATATACCATTCATAGTGTGAAAATCTCATCCATCACTATTTATAGATAATTTTTACATAATCTTTGTTGTTATTGAGAAACTTTTATGTTCATGTCAACTTTAAGGGCTTGTATAGAATGGCCTGTTCAATTAAACATATCCAAAATTATATCATTAAATTCCCCAAAACCAATTCAGTGTAAAATGATATTTTGTTCTTTTATAGCTGAAAACTCAAAAATAGTTCCATAATTGGTGGTAACACACATTGCTTCAAAGGGAAACTGTCCCATTGTTATAAACAATGGGTTGCTATGACGTCACGCACATAAGCAACAATGTCACAACTCCATTCATTGTCTTCCAAGGGACTATCAAGGACCTCTTGTTGAAATGGTTTTGTGCAGCGGGCAAATAATGTCACTAACTATTGGGGGATTGCTCTGATTGGGTCACGTAAATATAGAACAGGGGAACCCCAAACAACAACCACATATTTCCAGTGACGTGTGACCGGAATTCCGGCTACAGCATACGGGTACCTGTGAGGTGGTTTACTATCCCTATATTAATGTCTAGGTAAGTGGCATTTATAACGTCAATATATGTTTTTATGTGAGATGTTCTTGGTGAGAATAACTCGCCAGAGCCCCCTAGCGGTGCGATTAAATTAGCTTTTCTTGAAACACAATGTCCAATCCGTTTATGTGTGTGTGTGTGTGTGTGTGTGTGTGTGCGTGCGTGTGTACGTATGTATGCTTGTATGTATGTATGTGTGTGTCTGTTTTTTAAAGGGGCCCCTAAAAAGGTTGTCATCAATTCTATGAGATATGAGTTTAACAATAATAGTAGGATAGGCAAAGCAATTGATATTGGCGAGAGATTAACATTTTATGAATGTTATGTAGAATGTGTATGTAACAATGGTATGTGGTATATATTCACACTTAAAAACACCTGTTGAGACAGTTACACAACACCTAAAACAATAAGAAAGATGATTCTGTCTAATAGAGACACATTAAAACTCTTATTGTATTTATTACCACAGGTTTTTGTTAGCAGGTCTTCTGAACATTATTATCGTCTTGGAGTTCATCTGAAGGGCTTAAGTAATGTTCATATTTTTTTATAATATCTGAGGATACATTCTTTTAACATTTCGGCTGGAATCATTAATAAACAATTCTTCTCCATTATAATAAAGATTTCTTACAAAGAATCTATACTCTGTTGAACTCAAACATATTTACATGATCACACAGTTAGTTGTTAAAAGGCTTGAAGTCAGACTGTATTTCAAAATAAGATAATGTTTAAAAAACATATTTCTAATACTGGTAACAGTAAAAAAGGCAAGGATCCTCAAGAAAAAGCTTGACGACGATCACAGTCCCTGGCCAATACCAACAACGGTTTCAATCTTATTAGAAACCTTCAGTTGGATGGGGACTGACTGCATAATCCTAATTCTTGTTTATATTGGATATGGTGGAGGTGTTAATAGCACCTCAAGTGTGGAGATGTTATTGGTTTCTGTAAAATCCGTGTTGGAGGTGCTGATGAGAAACCTTTCTTTTTTATGGTTCATGTGTTTTTCATTAGTTTTTTAGGATAAAATACCTTGTTTTTGTTGGGTTCTCGGCCAGTTTTTTTATAGCCGTTTCTTTGAGTTTGTATTCCAACGTCGATTAGCAACCTGGGTTGGTTAGCAACCTGGGTTGGTTGGGTACAAACTCGGACAAGAAACTTTTTTTGTAAAAATAGGTTTTATTTTCATTTTTTCTCAATTCTTGTTATTTTTTGTATAATATATGTAGACCCTTTTACAAGTAAGGTTCTGTTGAGGTTATGTAGACTTTGTTGTCTACTGGGATCTCAATTAGTTCTAATACTGGATTTAGCGGTAAGAAGGTAAAAATGATGATAACAATAAATATTTGTATTTCGCTATTTCAGACGATGTCTGCCCATGGCGCTTCTGCAGGTAATGGTTCCTATATAATTACGTCTTCAGTTTAGTTTTAAAGCTGTCTAAAGACTTGCATGTTTTCACTTGCAGGGGCAGGGCATTCCTATTTTGGGGCCATATACCCCAAAAGCCCCTCACCATACATCCTCATTTTAGTTCTGGGTACAACATATTCATTGTTATCTATTGATCTGAGGGATCTTGGCCCAGATTTAGGTTTTAATAGTGGTGATAAATACTCTGGTTCACACCCATTATGCACCTTCCATGCCAGTAAGGCTATTTTAAAGTCTATCCTAGCTTTCACTGGAAGTCAATGCAACTGCTACAGCTTGCATGTTGTATGATCATGTTTCTTTATCCTACCTACAACCCTTGCAGCAGCAATTTGCAATTTTTGTAATTTGGCTATTTCACAGTTTGGCCAACCCGCTAACAGAGCATTTCCATAATCAAACGTATATGTAATAAAAGCACGTGCTGAGGTGTTGGCTGTTTTTTTACCACAAATTATCATTTTAGTTTTCCCGTTATTTATTTTCATTTTTTTAACAGTTGAAACTCTTAATACATTATTCCATTACCTTGCAGGCTATTTTCATCACATTTTAGATTTGGGGTCCATTGTGATGTAGAGCTGTGTGTCATCCGCATATGATGCTTCAACCCATATTAAAGCTTTGATTCCAGTGAGAGGTTCCATATATATAGTGAAGAGAATTCGCCCCAGCACCGAACCCTCAGCAGCACAATAATTAATATCTATGTTTTCAGACCCTTTTCCATCAATAATAAAACATTGTTTTCTATTTGATAGGCATGACTTGGACCAGTTTAATGCCATCCCCATAACACCACATCTTTTCTCCAGCCAATTCAGCAGTGTTTTATGGTCAATAGTGCCATAGGCCGCTGAGAGGTCTAGTAACACTAACATTAGTTTTATTATTATCTATATCCATTAATATGTCATTTTGAATTTTTAGCAATGCAGTCTCTGTGCTTTGGAGTTCCTTATATGCAGATTGGAACATGAATATTGTTTTGTAAGAGATTACCAACAAATTGTTTGGCTTCTGCCCTTTCAATAAGCTCAGATAAATGAACCAAATTAGACACAGGTCTGTAATTCCTTTTTAGTAATTCCAAACCCAGTTTTTTTTTTACAAAAGATCTGATTATGTATGGTTTCAGAGAATCAGGCATATTTCCTCACACAATAGATATATTAATGATTGCTGTTATTATAGGCAGTAATTAACCGCATTCATTCGGTAGCCATGTTGGTATCAAACATAACTCACATCATTTTTGCAGCCTCTCTGAGTAGTTCTTTACCATCTGCCTTTTGGAGTGAAGTAAAGTTTTCAAGGCAATGAGTGAATTTAGACTTTTCTTTAACTTCATTGTTTATCCATTTCGGGTCAAGGGCCAAAGGTCACATTTTGATACCGGCCTGACATTTCAACCCAATTTATTTGCTCTTTTGACCAAATTGACCATTCCACTTGCCTTTGTTTTCTTAAACAGTCCTCAAACTGTACTCCGCCCACCTTGTTATGAGTCACATGCCACAAGATATCAATATTTTACCTCATTAGCCAGAGAACTCACAGTTCCCATTTGACTTCAAACATGACATTGTCATTTCCTTTCAACCTTGATTCGCATTGCTTGAAATCAATGTGCTGAACGTTTACCTGGATTTTCAACCAATTGACAACTGATAAACACAAACAGGAAATGATGAGTTCAGGGACGCAATCCACACACATTCAGTACCTTTCCTAAAAACATACATGAATCTGGTGACTGACAAGGCCTGACACGTAAGTGGAATAATAACATGCATCGGGCCTACATGTGGCCATACCTTATCTGTTTTAAAATATGGACTCACAAAGCACTGAAACCTATTTGACTACATATTATGAAGTTCAATATATTGAGGGCCACGGGCCGTGGCACAGTTGGTTGGAATGCCAGCATATTAGCATCAGTTCCTCCGTGGTGATCCAAATGTCATGCGTTCGATCCGAGGTCATGTCAAGGACCTGAGACATGACAATTCAGTGAGGCAGCACTATATCTGATACAGGTAGGTCTCATCGCAAAATGACTGAAGTAATGTTGAAAGTGATGTAAAACCCCAACCCAACAAACACATCAATTTATCATTTGAGTCAAAATATAAGATTGGTAAAAACAGGTGTGTGTGTCCTCCTGGCATCCTCATATGCATATTTTTTTTCTAAGTTGTCTTCCACACAAAGCCTTCAAATGTCTTTACAACTAAAATGTCTTACAACTAAATTTTAATCATTTATTCTCAAATTCATCTTTTTTCACAACAAGATTTGTGCTTCATATGTACTTTCATACAACATCCACATTTTGTTCAAAGCATTTTTCTCTTTTCGTTTTTTTGGGTCTTATATCCCCCGACATGTATCCCATTTCTTGCCTAAGTTTTCACCTATATCCATAAAGAAAATATCAAATTCAGTTGCTAATTTTATTGTATCATCATGATGAAGGAAGGGACTATTTTTGTGAAATAAATAATTAAATATTTCTGAATAGTTCTGATTTGTTTGAGTCATTAATATCAGAACAAAATTTATTTCTAATTGCTTTTAATTGGCAATTGCATTTACTTTTTGTAATTTAAATTGTATTTTGTCAGTCATAAGGCCAGTTTTATTCACTTTCATTTCTAATTTCCATTTCAACCTTTTTTCTTCATTTATGTTTTATATTAATACTTTTTCCATAATGCTTGTACATGCTTGTTTAATAAAGTATTAATCCATTGTATGTAATTAGTAATCATCTTAGTCATCATTGTCATAATTTCGGCTTGGAGAGGAATTATTTTCCATATCAGATATAAATTCTTTAATTTGAATATTTTTTGTAATTCCTATATTTAATTTTTTTCTTGTCAGTTGTGTTGCATTTAATATTCAGTATTCTTGTCTGTTGTGTTGCATTTAATATTCAGTATGAATTGTGTAATATTGTAATCTGAAATCTTTTCATCCACAAAATGACTATGTACAATATTAGAATTTATATCTGTTATCAATAAATCAAATGTAATGTATTGTCAAAGATAATGTTGGTTCTTTGACATGGTTTCATAAGTTATGGTTATCTAAGATTCCATTACATTGGATTACATTGGACCTTTCTGGTTTATTCATTATAATCCCCAATAAATATCATTTCATGTTTCTTAATATTATAATATTCTAATACATCAGCAATTTCATTAAAGAATTGAGTATATGTATAGCGATTTTTATCAGAGGGGTTTGGTCTGTTATTATCGTGCAATTCGTGGATCCAGATCTGATATTAATTTCCATAAGTTCCATAGTTAATAATTTATGACTGTTTTTAACCAGGGTTATACCAAACTCACATTTATGCCAGGTCACTGGCCATGGCGCAGTTGGTTAGAGCGCCAGCTTATTAGCACCAGTTCCTCTGTGGTCACCCAAAGGTCGTGGTTCGATCCCCAAACGTGCCGAGATTGAACTCGTGATACAATTTCCCATATGAGCTGAGGCCCATGCCTAAAGGGTTAACCTGTTGTCCTTGTAAATCTGTGACCAGGTGGGTTGTCATGTCAAGTAGATCTCATCACGAAATGACTGAAATAATGTTGCAAGTGATGTAAAACCCCAAATAAACAAACAAACAAACAAATATATGCCCATCAGTCACCCCTGGAGTCCACATCTCTGGGTATATGCCTTAGTTTATGTCCATACTTTTCTAATCTAGATTTTGTTACTTTGTCCCCAGTTTGTGAACCAGGTTTCACTGATAAAAGAAATATCAATTTTATTTTCTATTAGAAAAAATGTTCGGTATTGTGTTTTGTTGCAGACAGTTTGTGCATTAGGAAAAGCAATTTTTAAATTTACATTCATTTGAATTGTTTTCCTAGTTTTCACATATTATGGTGAGCATCATTGATCTTCATGACACCATCATATGTGGCGATATGAGCGATATTTGAACCAGTTGAGGTTTTGTCATATAGTTTCTTGGTTTGATGATTTGGCTGCTTCCACTAGTTTGGCTCGTAGAAGTTTTTTTGTACATTGGGTACATAATGGGTTTTTGGCAATGTGATATTTTATTCTTATGTTTAGAATATATATCAAATATACAAAATTGATTATTAAAAGATTTATTATTTGAGAGATTCATTTGTGCACTGGAATTAATACAGAGAGATTTGGTTCTGGTTTTGTCCAATGATAAAATTGGAAGTTTTAATGGTTTTTTTAATGGAGTAATACCTGAAGAATGTGAGGAATCTGTCTTTCTACCATTGTTCTGAGGCAAGTTTAAAAAACAAACTAATAAGCAGAAGTACTGGGATAAGATTGCAGAACCTACTGAAATTATAAAGGACGTATTAGGTCTGAATGTATGTACATGCTTAACCTGACCTGAGCTTTGACTGTGTCGCAGGGGATATTTCTTTATGGAAAGTGAACGGCTTTTTAGTCATATGATTAATATTTCATATTACTTGTTTTCTGTGAACAATATCTGTAATATTTTGTTAACATTATACTGTGACCTCCTATTTGAGTTTGAAATAGGTTGATTAGATCAGCGTTTTCTGGTTAGATCAGCGTTTTCTGGTCTCATATAACAAAAATATATTTTTACATACTATATAAAAAAGCATGAACGTGATCAGAGAGGAACTTTGACGAGATTTGAAAAAAAAGTTAAAAAAAAGTTGCTGTTTGAGGCATGGGCTGCAATAAAATTCGCCACTGAAAAGAGAGTGCGATCTCGCCGTTCCTTCACCACATTCCCTGTCCTTTGGTGACGCTAAACCAGTCAGCTGCACATGTGACAGATAGTTACAAACAGAGAGAGTTATGATTGTAAAGACAGATACAACAATGATAGATAGCTGCATAAGTGAGAGATAGCTGTACAAGGGAGAGACAGTTACATAAGTGAGACAGCTGCATAGATTATAGTTACAGTAAAAGACAGTTACAACAATGAGACATAGACAGCTGCATCAATGAGAGATAGCTGCACAAGTGAGAGATAGTTACAATAGTGATACAGCTGCATCAGTGAGAGATAGCTGCACAAGTGAGAGATAGTTACAACAGTTAGATACAGCTGCATAAGTGAGAAATAGCTGCACAAGGGAGAGACAGCTGCATAAGTGAGAGATAGTTACAACAATGAGAGACAGTTATAGCAGTGAGAGATAGTTATAGCTGTGAGAGATAACTGCATAAGTGAGATATAGCTACAACAGTGACAGACAGCATCCTTTCCGAGCCGATGGCACTTGTGTTATATGAAATCTGCCTGATGCTATCATTGCTACCAATCTTCAATGTCTAAAAATTGATTTGGAATTATGGAAGATCTATTTTAAAAAACAACAATTTTTAATATCTGCTGATTTTTTCATCATAGCATAGAGTTTTTATCTCAACCTTGAATTGACAAAATTGTGATATCTTTGCTTCTAATTACTGAAAAATTTTGAAATGTTATAAATATTTCTTGGGAATTATTAATTTTTTATTCTGATTTTGGATGATTCTTGAGCGCCTATAAATTCTATTTTACTTGATCAATACTATTATCTCAATTGCAACAGAGCTGCGGGCGACAACAAAACTGCGATGTAGTTTATTACACCATTCAACTTTGTTGGCACAAGCAGGTGTCAGACAACAATAAGACGAGAATATTTTTGTAATTGCAGACGCAGGTAAAATGCTTTGAAAATGGAACCGCACATCGCCATAAATGAAGGACATAGGCTATTTATACAAATAATATAAAATTTAGCCCCCCAAAAAATTATATAAATGTTTGACAATTGAAAATAAGATTTAAAAAATAATAAATCTGTGACCTTGGGATGACCTTGACATGACCATGAAATATGAAAATGCTGTTGCACACTAAAACTCTCATTGTTAAAGTCATATTATGAAAGATCTCTCCAAAACGAAACAAACAAGCCCAAGATCAAGTCTGTAGCTATAATGGAACAGATTTTATGAGCAGTTGAATTTTCAGCCCAAGGTCACTGGATTTTCCATTGTTTCAATGGAGAAAAATGAAAATTTTCACTTTTCACCATCAATTTGAAAGGTGTCCCATGTGGATATGTTAGGGGGATGTATAGCCCACATTTTAAGCCATTATTGGTACAAATGCCATTGTAAAATTTTCTACCTTTTACAAAAATATGATTTTAAGGATTTCCATTGAAATCAATGTGAAAATTGGGAAAATTATATATATCTTTCAAATCCAAAAGGCAGAAAATCTACCATACCAGCTATTAATATTCATTTTGCTTTGCATACTATAAGAGTCATATTTCCAGTATAATATGGGACGCTTTTCATCATTATAATTTCATTATTTTAAAAATTACAATAAACTGCAATGAATTTGAGCAAAATTAAACCTTGGAAATGCTATTATATAGTCACCATTTTTATGGGAAATATACAGTGACCGGCAACTGTCCAAAACCGGCAGATTAAACTCGGACATTTTTAACTCAGTCAAATATCAAGTAAAACTGATCTGTAGTAATTGCAATTAAGTTGAATATTGTCTCTCACATGTTTTCTTGTATTCCCACTGCTTTTCAAATCGTTAAAAGTGTTTATTTGTTTTCACGGCACAAATGATCGCATCATTGTCAAATGACGTCAGAAGTGGTGACGTAACCAACTTCACCAAATACAGTGACCGGCAACTGTCCGAAACCGGCAGATTAAACTTGGACATTTTTAACTCAGTCAAATATCGAGTAAAACTGATCTGTAGTAATTGCAATTAAGTTGAATATTGTCTCTCACATGTTTTCTTGTATTCCCACTGCTTTTCAAAACGTTAAAAGTGTTTATTTGTTTTCACGGCACAAATGATCGCATCACTGTCAAATGACGTCAGAAGTGGTGACGTGACCAAGTTTACCGTATAACTCAATGGAAACTCGGACAATCTGCAGGTTTGCTGAATGCGTGAATTTCCTGATAATTCTGTACATATTGAACATGTGTCAATTTTATTCTAAACGCATATGTAGTTAACGATCTACTATCGATGTGAGTAGTTTTTACTCAGTTTGGAAAGATTTTGTGAAAATCAGGAGTGAAAAACATGAAAGTGTCCGGATTTGGCTGCCGGTCACTGTAATTCAATGGAAACTCAGACAATCTGCAGGTTTGCTGAATGCGTGAAAATCATGCTATTTCTGTTAATATTGAACGGGTAGCATTAAAATTCCATAGACCATTAAAGTTGAAGATCTACTTTCGATGTGAGCAGTTTTTACACAGTTTTTAAAGGTTTTGTGAAAATCGGGAGTGAAAAACATGAAAATGTCCGGATTTGACTGCCGGTCACTGTAGTCAATTTGTACTATTATTTGACATAATTTTACTTCTTGTAGGTATTTTTCAATAACTAAATATTTCATTAACTAGTCATCAAACTTTTTTTGATAAATTTAAATTTAAGTGTTTAAAATGGTGCAAAACATCACACTGACACCCACTACATAAGAATTTGGACCCCTACCTGTTCTAACGTCTATGTCCTAAATTTATGGTGATGAGCTCTCTTGTCGTCGTCAGGTCTGTTACTCTTTCACTTGACTGCGACTTGGATACCAAACTCTGTGATGTCACAATTCTCTTCTGCATTATGACGTCACAATGGTTTTAATGACTTTTGGCCACGTCACAAGGGCTGTTACCATGTGATCTATGAATTATCATCATGAATTTCGGCAACTCCACTCATTCCTTAACGTTAGGGAGAACAGGGACACTTCATACAGAGAATCACAGCTGTATGAAATGTGTTGTTGAGTGTTGCTAAGTTTCCAAAATGTATGACATCACTATTTCATTGATAAATAGCCACATAAATAGGTAACATATAACTGTTCAGAGGGGATGAATGTTGATACAGCCAACGACAACAGAGCTGTGGATGACAACAGAGCTGCGGACGACAACAGTGGTGCGTTTCAGTTTATCAATTGATTGCCAATGTTTATCACACCATTTGACATTGTTGCCACATGCAGGTGTCAGAGAATGACCTGATTTGAATACTTTTGAGAGTACAGATGTACTTTAAAGGCTTTGAAAATGGAACCGCAGCTCTGTTGTTGTCCACAGGTCAGTTGTCGTCGGCTATATATATACACATGAAAGCATCATTTAGTGATCTTTTATGACTAGTCCATTAGCCAGTAGCTGCTGCATTCGACCTCATCACTGCCCAGTGATATAAAATCATAAGTAAACAAAATATCATATTTCTCATAATTTCCAATGATTCTTATGACAAAATTGAGAACACCTTAAGTTTAAGTTTAATCATCAAAATTTATACTCAGGTTTACTAGGCCTCTTCAATATAGGCCTAGCGCTGACGAGACCAAATGTCGTACTATTTGGGCGCTCATGAATATTAATTAGCAAGAGATTCGAGTTACGTCATCATATCGTGCATATCAGTTGGATACATTCAAGGGGTAGGGCTAATGAAACAGACCTATTTGAATATATCTCATCGCATAAGCGGAGAGGGTGTTATATACTGAGCCCGATGCAAAGGAGAGTACAATATTTAATAACAGGTTTACCCCAAATATCATTCCACAGCTTTAATGGACATGTCATATAGCTCTAAAAATACATGGGATAGGCTTAAATAAATGTCAGCACCCTCATATATGCCTAAAATACAAATTATTTTGAAAATAATGTTTGACCTTGAAATGACCTTCATATGACCTTGAACACAGAAAACTGAGAAAATCAACAGTTCTTCAGATTTAATCAACATTGCTGGAATCTGTGAGTCAATATGAATTAAGCAATGCAAACTGCATGAAATTATATTAAATACTAGTGATTTTATAAGCATTTAAAGATTGTGACCTCAAGGCTGTTATAATCTAAAGTATATGGGAACAAATATTCCAACTCATTCAAGTATAACTAGCAATGAAATTTAACTATCAATTAGGTCTGGTTTGTTTATTAATGTACACCCTTCTCCTGTAGATTTCAAGTATCAAATACAGTAATATCAATGAACAAATTTTTGCCCGGGGTCTTTTTTTCACAGGGATCAGTGAGAAATTCAACGCATTGGATTATATTGGGCATTGAAAAAAAAGACAAAAAGATTTTTCATCACAAACTTATGGAAAAGACATTATTTTTTAGCAGAGTATGTGTACAAAGAGAGATAAACCAGACCTAATGCATATATTTAAAATTTAAGCATATTCTAATACTATATTTAGTTATTTCTGAGATTTTTTACATTTTTAGAGGCTGAACCCCACACCGATAGTCTCTTTTTACACATTGTACTTTATTAAACTCAGATAGTAGACTGTAATAATAATGTGAATCAAACTACACATAAAAAACAATTCTTATTTATAAATAAGACAGGTCTTTTTAAAATTAATATTTGATTAATCAGAAATATTTATAATTATACCCACTGCAACTACAGTTGAACCCTACCAGTGCTAACGATATCACCACTAAGGCTTGCCCTGATTTAGTTTAAATAGAGGGAATTTTGATTAATGGTCTATTTTTAGAGATATCTAACTTTATTCAAAGTCAAGTCAAAAATTACCAAACGGTGTCAAATATTTACATTTATTTGAATTATTTCATTTACAAAAATGCAAATTACTCAAGTTATAAGATATTTTTGAAAATTCTGTCTATTCAAACTAAATAGCGTCATTCTAGCAAAAGATTAATGCCTTAGTTTTACAGATGGATTCTTTTTTTTATTGTTACCAACAAACCATCTTTTCCTGATTATTCTGCAACTCTGTATATTAGCTAACTACAAAATTCAACATATAAAATTTAGTTATGAATAAAGTATCCAGTTACATATCTTCAGAGTTGCAGATTTATTTCTTTATAGTGCTGCCTCACTGAATTGTCATGTCGCAGGTCCTTTACATGACAACCCACCCGGTCACAGATTTACACGGACAACGGGTTAACCCTTTAGGCATGGGCCTCAGCTCATGTGTGAAAGTGTATCATGAATACAATCTCAGCACGGCCGGGATTTGAACCCACAACCTTTGGATCACCACAGAGGAACTGGTGCTAATAAGCTGGCGCTCTAACCAACTGCGCCACGGCCCGTGGCCTCAGAGTTGCAGAGTAATCAGAAAAAGATGGTTTGTTGGTATAACAATGGAGCTAACTTGGAAAACATTTTTGGGAGTAACTACATTATCAATCTGTAAAACTAAAGCATTAATCTGAATATACTTATGCTGATATTTGTAAAAAGATATTATCCTTCTAAAATTATCAGGCTCAAACTGTCACAAGAGTCATGCCCACCTTTGTTGTCTTCTTTTAAAAAATCTTACGTAAATTATCAGAAATGAAATATGATTTTTTTTTCTGGATTTAAAAAGAATGTTCAGACTGATTGGCTGAAATGTCAGACAGAAAATAATATTACGATGAGAAGCAACAAATATAATGAATCTTCTTGTCATAATGATCATTCTAAAACATATGATCGTGGAAGTATTGCTTGCAAAAAATAAATTCATGGAGGCCATTTTGTACATTTAAGGTGATTTTCAACCAATTGACCTGGCCTTCGTTTCCTGTCAGAATATGATAATGAGCAATGTATTGGGCCGGACTTCACTACTTCGGATCTTTCCGATGATGGATCCTGTAATTACTATACATGGGGATTGCACGCTTCAGAAGACAAAAATAGAAACTGATGGACACCAAGAGCAATAAGTTAGTGGAATGCCCTCAGAACATAATATAAAGGATAGATTCAATAAGGCTCCTTTAAATCGGTGTTTAACTGCCCCTTTTTCATGGATAACTTGTTAAATAATTTAGACAGTTATCTGACAAAATATAAAGATATTAAATGTTTAACAGATGAAATTGAAGAGACCACAGAGGCTACATGAAATTATCCTCGTGATTTCCCTTGCAAGATGGTTAAGAATATTAAGAATCTCAATGTTGCATTTATAAATACACAGTCGAGAAGAAATAAGATATTATTGATGAAAAAATATATCTATACCAACAATATTGTTATCATGCCGGTTGATGAGACATGGCTGGACGATATTAGACACCTTAAATTAATAGATAAGGTCAAGGAGAACAATTATGAGATTTTAAAACTATCAAGGAAAAAAGGTCTGGTGGTCTGTTATATGGATAGCCAATTTGTAGATATTTTGCATTGTAGATTTGTAGTTAATGGCGATATTACATTTCACTCAATACTCTCACCCAAGAAATATTTAAGCTTCAGTGCTTTGTGTCATACAATATAGGACTATTAGATTTCTGCAACAGGAAGAAAAGAATAACTCAATACTCTCACCTGAAAAGTATTAAAATTTCAGTGCTGTAAATAAAAAGTAGAATGGTAACAAATACTTTGTTTGCGTTATGCAACCAGTGAGTGCAGATTCCGCCAAATGTGGGGGCTGTGTGAAACATCAACTCATATCTTCAATACCTTTACCTATTTAAAATTTGGCCTAGTTTCTCAAGCCAATCACAGATCAGTATTGCTGTACTTTATATCACGTAATGTATGGTTTTTAGATGGCCTCACTGCAGACATGAGTTGAGACATGCCCATTATGTAACCTGAAGGCCTGCAATTCAAGGTGTAGATTTCTATAATTTCTAAAGAATATTTATAATAACATACTCTCCATAGCAGATCCAGGGTTTATGCCTAGCTCTGCAAGTATTGACCATAATCAGTGAGTACCGAGAGCTCACGCACATAACAAGCTTCTTTTAGCAGCCAATAGTGTCATTGCTTTAATTAGAAAGTTAGTAATCACAACACGTGCATACAAGCAACATTAAACATGTGTGTGTGGATGTGACAGCTTGCTATGGTTTGAAAATGGGCGCGCATTGTGAGTGAGCTTGTGTACAGTCCATCAATGGTGCACCTCTCTGTGGATTATGCAATCGACCTTGCGGAAAAGGTTGAGACAATATTATCCCCATTGTGGCAGAGGTAGTTAGTGACTCGCCATGCAGAGTAATAATAACATTGAATGAAAGACTGTGACACTATATATTGCAAGTGAAGTCCTGTGTCACCCACATGAATGCTTGATTAATAGTAATTCTTGTTTGATTTAGTTAAAAATTAAAGACAACAAATAAACTCAAACCTTTTTGAAGACTTAATAATTGCAAGTACATGGAGTCATTAACAAAAAGATCTGAGCTTACCTGACAATACAGATTAGTGTGACATATTTTACTCTCCATAGCAGAGCCAGGATTTATACCTAGCTCTGCAATAATTGACCATAATCAGTGATTACTGAGAGGTCATGCCCATAACAAGCTTCTTTTAGCAGCTAATAGACACCAAGTAAAAAATGTTGTCACATGTAATAACACAGCCAATCAGTGTCCTTGTTTTGGTAAGAAAGTGACTACAACAACAAATGCATGTGCAAGTATAACTCAGTCAACTGGTGTCAGTGTTTTGGATGTGTGTGAAGTTTTTTACTTATTCACTTTTTACAGTTCATACGATTTTTTTCAAAGTCAATAGATGAGGTTGTCAACATGTTATATTTGCAATATTGTTTTCAAAATGTCACTGGGATGTATTTTGTGGCACCGTGAAAAGTGAACCTTGAAAAGTGAATAAGTAACAAACTTCACAAATCTTTGTTTGGGCAGAAAGTGAGTGCACCTGATGTGTGTGCGAGTATAAGCCAATTGGGCGGGCATTGTGAGTGCACATGTGCAAAGACCACCAATTGCCCACCTGTCTGTGGATTATGCAATAGACCTTGCGGAATAGATTGAAACAGTGTCCTGCCTATTACGGCAGAGGTAGTATATGACTCTACCTCGCCATACAGAGTAGACATATTTCTGCTTGTGCTGATTATTTTCTTATCCAACCAGTATATGATGGTGAAAATTGAAATCAAGGCTCATTCATTTCATATCCAAAGTGTGATATAAAGTAAATGGCCTTTGTATGTTCACTGTTGAAAAGAATGATTTTGAATTTTTGAGAAATTGAAATTGATTATACCATGTGATAGGCATGAAATGTACATTCATGCACTGATATCAATATATTGATTTGTTTGTTTGTTTGTTTGGGGTTTTACATCACTTTCAACATTATTTCAGTCATTTCGTGATGAGACCTACCTGTAGCAGATATAGTGCTGCCTCACTGAATGTTCATGTCGCAGGTCCTTGACATGACAACCCACCCGGTCACAGATTTACAAGGACAACGGGTTAACCCTTTAGGCACGGGCCTCAGCTCATGTGGGAATTTGTGTATCATGAGGTCAATCCCGGCACGGCCGGGGTTCGAACCCATGACCTTTGGATCACCACAGAGGAACTGGTGCTAATAAGCTGGCGCTCTAACCAACTGCGCCACGGCCCGTGGCCCTCAATATATTGAACTTCATAATATGTGGTCAAATCAGTTTCAGTGCTTTGTGAGTCCATATTTTAAAACAGATAAGGTATGGCCACATGTAGGCCCGATGCATGTTATTATTCCACTTACGTGTCAGGCCATGTCAGTCACCAGATTCATGTATGTTTTTAGGAACTGAATTTTTAGGTACTGAATGTGTGGGGATTGTGTTCCTGAACTCATCATTTCCTGTTTGTGTTTATCAGTTGTTAATTGGTTGAAAATCCAGGTAAACGTTCAGCACATTGATTTCAAGCAATGCGAATCAAGGTTGAAAGGAAATGACAATGTCATGTTTGAAGTCAAGTGTGAACTGTGAGTTCTCTGGCTAATGAGGTAAAATATTTATATCTTGTGGCGTGTGACTCACAACAAGGTGGGCGGAGTACAGTTTAAAGACTGTTTAAGAAAACAAGGCAAGTTGAATGGTCAATTTGCTCAAAAGAGCAAATAAATTGGGTTGAAATGTCAGGCCGGTATCAAAATGTGTTCAATACCTTTCCCTAATTCAATACAGGAAACTGATGATCTGCATGGCGTGACGTGGAAGTGGAATGAAAACATGCATATGGCCTGTGGTATGGCCACTCCTTCATTACTTGTATAATTTTCTCATTTCATGTTCCTTGGGCAGGAAAGGAATTTAGTTGACCTATCATTCTGCATGACAGCAGCCGATTTGTGTTACGTTATCCTTTACAAGAAGGATTTCACCAGAAATGGACTGAATGTTATTTGAGCCAATAAGATTTACATTTATTTTCGGATGTGTTCCACCATTGTTCACAGCGCCCTCTATAATGTAATGGTGGTGGTACGCTTCCGCATTTCTGATACACGTGGGTGTAATCAATATTAAAATGGCTCGGTAATTTCCATGACCGGCAGCATGCAGCCTCTCGGATTTCTGCTAAGCGACCATCTTCCATTATCCAGCCATAGTTAGTGCTCACGCTTATAACCTGCCTTACCCGATATCTGTCATCTCCACTCAATAAATTTTCTCAATAAATTGTATAAATGTCTTATTTTTACTTTTATTGATTACGTTTGGGGCATTTAATTAAAAAAACCTATCTGGCATATCATTTTATGGCATTTTTATCATCAGAAGGTAATAACATTTATATCTTAAAATATAACACTCTATGCCGCTTGTATTCACTTTAGCAAAACTGATATTTGATACCCCGAGACCCGGATTATGTGTTTCGAGGCAGGTATTAGGACATGTTTCAAAATGAAAACAAAACTTCACAGGCAAAGTTGCCCGCTGTCGTGTATTTAGGCCAGCAGTTTAAATTTGATTATCAGATTCACGTTCGTATTAATTAGATAGACGATGGTCACGAGATTTTGTAAATGATAATTTGGTTTCCATATTTTAGATACAATAGAGTTTTCAATTGTTTTTTGTGTAGTTGCGCCGATATCATGAAGTATATTTTTTCCATGGGAGAATACACGTGACTTCGAAGTGCAACACTGGCATGATGAACAGCCGTGGGGGATTAAAAAGTTGAATAGGATAAAGCGGCGAATGCATTCACACTTATTATGTTCACATCAAATCATTTGTGTAATTTTTAGCCAAGTTGTGAAAGCATTCAAAACCTGGTAGCTTTACGTTGGTTGAATATTGCATTAAAATCTTTAAGTTTGTCCAGCACCTAATATGATCAAGCTATTTATTGACTGATGACGCTCACGTCAAAGATTGAGGCACCTTTTGGGGAATGGGGAGCATTTCTTGAGAAAATGTACCTTGAATACTTCTGCATATAAGCTGCTTGGCCTCCCAAACTAAAACCTGATTCTAGCAACACAAGTGAGATTAGGTATGCAGATCTGTTTATTTTCTATATTCATATCGGATAAGCATTTCATATACATGTAAATTTCCAATTTTATCAGCTTCCATACCATGTGGACCTGGTTTAATTACATTTGCATTAAATATAGTTCCAACATCAACTTACAAATTAGATAAAAAGCGTCTGTAAATTACCTAAATTACCTAAATTACACGAATGATCTCAGGATCCCAAATATTAAGAACAATATACCGCCCAATCTTTATCTCATATTCTGGCTTCTGTGACTGACAGTGTCTAGATACTGTGTTTTGAGTTCATGATGGATCAATTTGTAATTTGAGTTAGAGCAGGTTTTTTAAGACTTCACATTCACATAAATCGGTCTATTTATAAAATAACAAACATATTTTATGTTTAATTTGATTTAACTGCTACAAAGCCTATATTTAGATTTTGATTGTTTCCAACAAGAAATGAGTAGAAATTTAGTGACTTATCCAGATTTGATTTATATTTAAATATGACTTTTTATGTTCTCCGACTCCCCCCTCTTGACTTGCGCTTTTAAATTATTTTACTGTAAGTTGTAATACTTGAACCAAATAAACCAAATTATAGCCTTGAGGCAATAAAAGAAATTGCATTTGCTTTATACTCGAGTCCTTGGACCAAACTCTTCTCATAATCCGTTCTAATGTTTCTGCCCCAAGCCAAAGGATAAAACACGCATAACATTCTATAGTTATCTCATTTACCAAATGTGAACTCCTAGCAGTTGCTGATATATCGTTTTGATATGAAATAGCCAGAATCAAGATCACTAATTTTAGATGATGGCCAAATGACACACCATCTATGATATCCTGGCTAATTCAATTCACTGAGAAATCTTATTCCCTGAATCAAGGTCAAAACAATGAAGTAAAATTTCAATAGGTTGAATAGAAGTACGGTTTATCACACATACCACAGGTGATAGCTCATTTTTGACTTGGTTAAGGTTAGTGATTTTTTAGACTTATTGTCAATCTTAAGATCAATATCTGGTATAAAATTGGAAACCACAAAGCAATATCAATGTCAGTGTGTACCTCAGTGTGTACCTCAGTGTGTACCTCAGTGTGTACCTCAGTGTGTACCTCAGTGTGTACCTCAGTATGTACCTCAGTGTGTTCCTCAGTGTGTACCTCAGTGTGTACCTCAGTGTGTACCTCAGTGTGTACCTCAGTCTGCACCTCAGTGTGTACCTCAATCTGCACCTCAGTTTTCACATCAGTGTGTACCTCAGTCTGCACCTCAATCTGTACCTCAGTGTGTACCTCAGTGTGTACCTCAATCTGTACCTCAGTGTGTACCTCAGTGTGTACCTCAGTGTTTACCTCAGTGTGTACCTCAGTGTGTACCTCAGTGTGTACCTCAGGCTGTACCTCAGTGTGTACCTCAGTGTGTACCTCAGTGTGTACCTCAGTGTGTACCTCAGTGTGTACCTTAGTGTGTACCTCAGGCTGCACCTCAGTGTGTACCTCAGTGTGTACCTCAGTGTGTACCTCAGTGTGTATCTCAGTGTGTACCTCAGTGTGTACCTCAGTGTGTACCTCAGTGTGTACCTCAATCTGTACCTCAGTGTGTACCTCAGTGTTTACCTCAGTGTGAACCTCAGTGTGTACCTCAGTGTGTACCTCAGTGTGTAACTCAGTGTGTACCACTCTGTGTGTACCTCAGTGTGTACCTCAGTGTGTACCTCAGTGTGTACTTCACTCTGTACCTCAGGAACCTACCAACCTCTCTACTGGGGAAGCTGGTCTGCTGACGGTCCCCGGTTCCACCTGCAGCACCATATATGAGCACCTGCTACCCCTACTATACCCACTACTGGTGATGACGTTGTTAACTGGCAGGGGCGGTACGAGGATCTCCTGAAGGTAAATGCCAGACTGACAGCTATGAATAACTCTGGAGACACAGATATCAAAGCTCTCCAAACAGGTACGCACCCAGGTTAAAGACATACAGACACTTGAGACAGGGAGAGCCAGACTGTCGTCTAAGCTGGCTAGAACCCCCCCGGGGGGGGGGGGGGGGGGGGGAGGGGGTACTCTCATAATCAGCGTTACCGGGGAAGCTGGGCTAAATAAGGTCCTTTTCGCTGATATGTTCCCTAAGACGGGTTAAGATATTTTATCATTTTCCCTAAAACAGGGTATTGTTTTTCAAATTTCTCCCTAAAACAGGGATCACAATTCCTTTTCCAGATCTGAGTTGAGTTGAATGTTGCTAGTATTGTTATGAATGACCTCACGTGAAAATGTATTGTGACGTTGTATAACTATTTGAGCTATCAATTACTTCCGGGCACAAAAGTGATCTGATTTTTTTTGGAGCCCAACGGTAACTTTTCTACAAACATTTTGGAATATTACAATCACAGAATGCAATATAATTGATTTTGGAACATGCCCAGAGACATATATCTAGGATAAACTGTCATTTTCACAATTTACAACCCCATCTTCATCCAAAGGTCAGGAATTGCTGAGAATTTTGTTTCCTCTCTTGATATTCATCATATTTGAGTACGCATTGATATCCCTGCACGCACGTGCCTTGAGAGGCTGGAAGCCAATGCGGTTCTCTATGATACATCCATATTGACCGCACCATTGGTCAGCAAGTAGACATTAGTAGACACAAACTGGGAAAAAATGCCAGTGAAGTTAGAGCATTTTTAATCTCTAATAAGATAAAAAATAATGATGGTAAAATTGAGAAGCTCCTCTGTACTGACAAATATGGGACTACTGCTAACCAAACCATTAGTACTGCCTGGATAGGTGTAAGGCAATATAATGTGAGTGCAGTGTTCAGGCTGACAACTCTCAAGTTGTTCTGGTGGAAGGATCTCAACAGTCCGAAGTACGAGTGAGATCCTTCCACCAGAACCAACGAGAGAGATCTGTCAGCCTGAACACTGCAAGAACCTATGTTCTTGACTTTATCTCATACTTTATCTCATATTTTATCTCATATTTATCTCATACTTTATCTCATGCTTTATATCATGCGGATCTATTTTGTGTGTCAAACAACACACACAATGCCACGCCCCTTTTTAATGACGTCAAGCTCAATGACGTCATTACAACATATATTATGTGATGACGTCATTGAGATGTGGGCATAACACCACTCTATGTTGTGAGGCCACATAACAACATAGATCGGTACCTCTTGCTATGTTAACACTGGTCTGATACAATATAAACCATCTTCTGTAGATAAGTATGAGATAAAGATAATAAGGCAAGAAATGGTGAGTGCAGTGTTCAGGCTGAAAGATCTCTCAAGTCCGTTCTGGTGGAAGGATCTCAAGAGTCTGAAGGAAAATAGTTTGGCACAGGGATGATCTGCAAAAGTAGTTTGGCAGAAGGGTAATCTGCAAAAGAATATCTCATAGGTGCAGAACACCCTCTTGAAGCACCAAGTATGAGATAAATACTGATATCACACCTTGTGAGTGCATGGGTGACCTTGGTATCAAGTTTGACTCTACAATGGACATGGAGGCTAAAATCATGAAAATATGTAAAAAGGGACATTATCACATTAGGAATTTGGCAGCCATCAGACATTGTCATGACGAGAAGACTGTTGTAACATTAACTCATGCTTTTGTTACATCTACCCTATACCCAAAGACATCAGTAAAATAGACTTTAAATCCACTGTTTTCATGAATACCATGCACTGCCCACCCAATTTAATTCCCGACTCCAATAAAACTTGTTTTCCGGCAACAGGTTTTAAAGGAACCATGTTTCCATTAATTCAACATTAGATTTTAGGCTTGTTAGAAAAAATTTCTTTGTCTTTTCTTGATCTCCGCATCGTTTCACCATTGTTTACGAGTTTGCGCAATCAAGTAGAAGTGGGTCAGTCTAATTATAGGAGTGACAGCAACGATTACCCAGCTTTACTAGGCCTCTTCAATATAGGCCTAGCACCGATGCGACCAAATGTCGTACTATTTGGGCGCTCATGAATATTAATTCGCAAGAGATTCGAGTTACGTCATCGTATCGTGCACGTGCTGTCCTACTGAAAGGCTGTAATTACATCATTGCACCATGCACTGAGTCTAGATGCAGCCAGATGGCATGCGCCGTGTCAATCGTCAATGTATATATATATAATAAAGGATGAGGTGAAACAAAAAATGGCTAAATTCTGTCCCATAAAAAGTGCCTCGAAATTGTGTTTTTAATGATTTTTAAATGGTTTACTGTGGTGAGTTATGATCTTGGAGGTTTTATCATCCTTTCTGGTGAACAGATTGTTCAAAACATTGTAAAATAAAGATGTTTGAGCTGTTCTTGTCTCGGGTATTTCTCACATCTCAACTGTGCAACTTTTGTAAACAAGCAACCCACTTCCTGTTTAGCTTCATTCTGATTGGTTGACTCTTCTACAGCCCTTCAAAGCGTCTGCCATTGTATCATTCTTGACTTAGTAGAGACACTGAATGTTTAAGGAGTTGGAAAGAACATTCATTCAAAACATAAACAAAAACCAGCTTTCAAATCTTGATTTTTTGCAAACATTTTCCTTGTGAAAGCTGTGATGTCTGCTCGAGTAAGAATTCAAAATAATCCATCCAAAGTCTGGAACATTCACAGTCTCTTGTAGCTGTCAAAACTGACACGACTGAAGTGTACCATGAAAAGTCATGGTTTGAAAATGGAGTCAACCAATCAGAAAGCAGCATGAAACCGGATGTTGACATATTGATTGGGATGCATGAAAGTTGAAGAAAACAAGCAATTTTAAACCCAATATTTTACTGGATAAAATTGGAATTTATGTATTACATATGAGGCTAACAGTGAGTTAAAACATCAAAACACATGCTGGGAGTTTGATATTTATATGTTAAGTTTCACTTTGTTGTAAAAAGTGACTTTCCAAAGTGACCATTTTTTGTTTCACCTCATCCTTTATTATATATATACATTGACGTCATATTGGCCCCACCCACTCCCCACAAATTTGTTGCTTCTGGACTCAGTGGCACCATGCACGTGCAGTTGGATACATTCAGTGGGCGGGGCTAATGGAACAGACCTGGAACATATCTCATCGCATAAGCGGAGAGGGTGCTATATACTGAGCCCGATGCAAAGGAGAGTAGCAACGATCAGAAGCTCAACAACGTTGTGGTACTTATGACGTCATATGAAGTTTCTCCCTTGGTGTTTCCATGACGTCATCACTTGGACTCTTCTAAATGCCATTTCACGTTGTCAAGTTTGATATTGGGTAAAAAACTGAAGAAAAAACACTACAGAATTCACACGCATTTGTATTTTTAGACATTATGACTGGGAACGATAATGACATGGGTCATAACTGCAACAGTCAATCGCCGGAGGTCGAGTTTATTTACTGGGGAAACTTCAATATGATGGGCAGTGCGTGGTGTTTCGAGAAACAGTGGATTTCAAGTCTATTTTGCCGATGTTTTGTTTTGATGTGGTTCATTTTATGAACATACTTTATATTAGAAGAATGAAATATCACAGCATACAGAATACAGATACAGAACCACTCTCGTAGATCAAGAGATTTCGTTTAACATTCACTTATTCATGAAGCAACACAGTTGGCAGTTTGAGCGAAGCCAGAAGGAAATATGATTAAAGCACTCCCCGCCACCCCCCTCTTATTAAAAAAATAATAAAACAAACAAATAAATATCGTTCATAGACTGATGTATGGCAGGTTTATATAAGTAATATAATAAGTTTTGAAATTAGATAAAATAGTCTGCATCTTTCCGTCTTCTTGTGTAATATTTCTGTGTATATTAAGTGAATCTTCAAGGAGCTCTACTTCACATTATATTTGCTTCTCATATCCATCTCCGCTCATCCGGGCTTTGACCAATGCGATATCCTTTTACACCCAGGACGTCAGAAATCAGAAAGTAGAGATATTTGCTTTAAATCTCTCAACTCAAGCAGATTAACCTACTTTCAGTAGAGGATCATATGATTGGAGATAGTAAACAAATTTGGTGGCCTGAACATTACAGGCATGGATATGATTCACCAAGAAATATTTTAAGTGATTAAATGGAAATCATATTCGGCACATACCTTAATCAATACAACCAGTATGACCAATATAACCAGTTTAACCAATGCAACCAGTGAGACTAATACAACCAGTATTACCAATACAACCTGTATAACCAATACAACCAGTATAACCAATACAACCAACATTACCAATATAACCAGTATAACCAATACAACCAGTATGACCAATACAACCAGTATGACCAATACAACCAGCATTACCAATATAACCAGTATAACCAATACAACCAGTATGACCAATACAACCAGTATGACCAATACAACCAGTATGACCAATACAACCAGTATGACCAATAAAACCAGAATAACCAATGAAACCAATATAACCAAGACAACCTGTATAACGAATAAAACATGTGAAACCAATACATACCGTATAACAAATACAACCAGTATAACCAATACAACCAGTATAACCAATACAACCAGTATAACCAATACAACCAGTGAGACCAATACAGACATTATAGCCAGTACTACCAGTATAACTGACTAATGCAACAGCACGACCAATAAAACCAGTACGACCAAATCAACCATTATTACCAACCATTGAGACCCACGCCTGAAGGGTATACTCATTGTTCTTGTAAATTGTAGATCTATGTTGGGTGGGGTTGTCATGTCAAGGAATTGCAACATGATCTGTTATCTGTTACAATTTGGTCTCAACTTGAAATGTATCATGTTTTAAGTGATGTAACCACAATTCTGCCAATCTAATGATTCAAATTAAGGGTATTTATGGGTAGTGAATGTCCTCTGGTGGCAGATTTTCTGAGGGAACTACTTTCATTTTATGCCAAAATGGAACGTTTTCAAAAAAGTACGGGAAAAATTCTCAACTGTCAAAAAGAGTTCCTTTTTCATTGAAACTTTCAAGTCATGAAAATACATTTTATGGTATTCATTTTTGTAATAAAATTACTGAATTAAATTATTAAAATCACAATGGAATTTCTTTGATTATATTAAAATCTTCATATCTTTTTCACTCATAAAAAGTGGCGTAATAATATATCACTGCTCCAAAATTTATATTGTCATGTCAACATGTTAACGTTAGGGGGAACAGTGTCTTCTGAAGTTTTTTTTTTCCGCCAAAAAAAGTCTTTGGAACCCCAAAAAATAAAATGGTGCAAGATAACTGCTTTGTATGAAAATAACTACAAAACGGATTTCAGCCTTTAATGTATCAAATGCTTATGGATGGATTTTTCTTTTGATTTGAATTTTAATTTGTTTTTAAAATTTTATCCTTTCTAATCATTTTAGACTTAAAATTAAAATAAAAGTCAGAAAAAGATGTTTTCTTTTGGCAATAATTAAAGAAGGGATAGAGCTTACTTGAAAAACATTTTTGGGAATAACTACACTTGCAATCTGCAGAAAAGAAGTATTAATCTTTAGCTAGAATGATGGTATTTAGTTTAAATAGACAGAATTTTAATAGATACCTTAGAACTCAAGTAATTTGTGTTTTTGTAAATAAAATGATTCAAATAAATGTAAATCTTAGACAAATTTGGTAATTTTTAACTTGAATTTGAAGAAAGTGAGGTATCCTAAGATATAGACCATTAATCAAAATTCCCTCTGTTCAAACTGAATAGAATAATATTTGGAGTAAACCTGTTCTTAAATTTTGGTAATTAAACTTGCAAAACTTCTCAATTTTGTCATAAAAATCGTGGGAAATTTTGAGAAATATGATATTTTATTTACTTCTTTTTTGTATCACTGGACAGTGATGTGGTCAAATGCAGCAGCTACTGGCTAATGGATTAGTTAAAAAAGATCACTAAATGATGTTTTCATATGTATATATCAACATTGATCCCCTCTGGACAGAAATATGTTACCTATTTAGCTTACTTTGGTATGTTACAAAGGTGCACTATTTCATGTAGTTGAAGGAGCAATGATGTCATAATGGTGCTTTGGTTATTTATCAATGAAATAGTGACGTCTTACTTGTTTGTATCTTAGCAACTGTCAACAACACATTTCATACAGCTTAATGAAGAGTCCCTGTTCCCCCTAACGTTAAAGGGAAAAGGTTCTGCAGATTGTGGGACCATAATAACGTGGATTTCCAAACAACTTTGTAAATGTGATCTTAACAATATTTACTGTGATCCTAGTCAAACAGATTTTCTATTTTTCAAATACATTAAAAGAAAAATAGAGGTAAAGTACACACTTGATCATTTCAAAAATATAAATTTTTTCACCTCCCTTCACATATCTGATTGCCAGACGTCCTGTTTATTTCCAAATTACACAAATCAGAATGAGAAAATCTGTTTCACTAGGAACACAGGGAATTTTCTTTCCAATGAACTGAAATAAACACATCTAAAAACAAGCCTACTCCTGTTGTGTAATCTGCAAAACTTGCTTGTCTTCTTCATTTCTCATGAAAACTCTCATCAAGGAAAATTAGGACAAAATACTATTTTGAAAGAAATATACTTGAAATCATACCTTATAGTTCAAATATTGAGGTGTTTAAATATTGATTCATGTCATTAATGCTTTTAATTTAATAGGGAATGTATTTTTACACCGTAAATGTACCAATTCCCATCAAGTACAGTATTTTGGTAATTTACTCCTCTGCCACTAAGGGGCACTCACTACCAACACTCATAAATACCCTTACATTAAGATAGGTATGTACACTGGGGATATAGTACATACAATGCTGAGATATCAAAGCATATTTAGAGAAAGCAAGCCTTACCTTTTGCTGTTCCAATATATCGTTCATGAAGTTAAAGGGATTAAGTACCAATTCTACAATTCGGTGAAATCGAAAGCTTAGCCACATATGAACATCATTACAAATTAAAATTAGAATAGAGTAATAAAATAAGTTACTATAAGACATAAGAGTTGCACTCCCAGCACAGGTCTGTCTGAGCCATAAGCTACACATGATGGGTAAACATTTGTAGCGTGAACTTTGTTTGACCTCAATTGAGGCTCAAAGCAGGGTAGCACTGTTTGAGGCCACGGGCCGTGGCGCAGTTGGTTAGAGCGCCAGCTTATTAGCACCAGTTCCTCTGTGGTGATCCAAAGGTCGTGGGTTCGAACCCCGGCCGTGCCGAGATTGAACTCATGACACAATTTCCCACATGAGCTGAGGCCCGTGCCTAAAGGGTTAACCCGTTGTCCTTGTAAATCTGTGACCGGGTGGGTTGTCATGTCAAGGACCTGCGACATGTCAATTCAGTGAGGCAGCACTATATCTGCTACAAGTAGGTCTCATCACGAAATAACTGAAATAATGTTGAAAGTGATGTAAAACCCCAAACAAACAAACAAACAAAAGCACTGTTTGACGTAATTCTGGCACTATTCAAAGGACAATAACTTTGATGACGTCATAAGCATATTGCCATACTCTTATGACGTCATTTTACCTTTCAGTGCCTCTATGGTCACACTCCACATAAAAATGACGCCAAGAACGAAGTGTGCTTTCATAAAGGGGCAATAGATTAGAGTCTTGTTAAAATAGAATTAACAGGCAAACATGGGGATGGATCAATAAAATAGAAAATAGACGACAAAATAGACATCATTTGTCACCAATATGTGAATTTTAAACGTTTTTTTCAAAATCGGTGCTTAATCTCTTTAAGATTTTTAAAAAAGTGAAATGAGATCGATTTAATGATTGAGTGCTAGAGCACCCAAAAATAAGACCATTTCCAGGAATATTTACAAATTGGGAATCGCAGAGGAACTGGCGCTAACAAGTTTGGACTCTGACTGACTGCGTGACACTTGTCAGGTGTCAGATTCCTACATATGTACCTTTTGGTCTCAGTGTATCTTGAAAGTTAAGACCTTTTTATGTCTGACACAGCCAGATGACACATGACTTGTTAAAATTGACATTTTCACTATGGCTGTACTTTGCACTACACTGAGATATTCAATTATTACCTCTGCAGTCATTGCCCTGTTTTTGATCTCATTCAAAGTTTGGAATCCCCAAGTTATAAACACTTGCCTTGCTCACAAAAATATCATAAAATCTGAATTGACCAACATCAGGTCATAAACTGTAACCAGGTGTCTGGCATATATACTGACCAATCAGTAAAACTACCAGTTTTGTTTGTTTGTTTGTTTGGGGTTTTACATCACTTTCAACATTATTTCAGTTATTTCGTGATGAGACCTACTTGTAGCAGATATAGTGCTGCCTCACTGAATTGTCATGTCACAGGTCCTTGACATGACAACCCACCCGGTCACAGATTTACAAGGACAACGGGTCAAACCTTTAGGCACAGGCCTCAGCTCATGTGGGAAATTCTATCATGAGTTCAATCCCGGCACGGCCGGGGTTCGAACCCACGACCTTTAGATCACCACAGAGGAACTGGTGCTAATATGCTGGTGCCCTAACCAACTGGGCCACGGCCCGTGGCCTTACAACTACCAGTACAAAACAAATCTATTTATATTTCTACACCAATGTGTTGACAGCCATATTATTCTGAATACTAATGACTTGCGCTCGATTCTGTTCTCGATTCTGTGCACACATTTATAGCTTTGGTGGCAGGGACTGATATGACAGAGAAGTCCTGCTATTGACGGTACGGTACTATGGCTGCTAATGTAACATAACAGAGTGACATCAAAAATGTGAAACAACATTGTTTAGGAATATCAACATGACGATCTGATGGACTGTGTATAATTCATACCTTGTGATGATTACAGGTATATATCCAGGGTTGATAAATTGTCATAACATGCTGCATCAGTGCAGGCCATGTTAGTTCTCAAATGTGGACAAAATAATATGGAGTGAGCAATCTTGCCTTGAGTAAAGTGAAATGGATATAATCTGAAGCTTTATGACATATCATTTGATAATATTGCTTTACACTGGACATTTTTCTAATTCATCTCTCATCACTCCATTATCTACTCTGTACACTGAGGTCGATTTGTTTGTTTGTTTGGGGTTTTATATCACTTTCATCACAGTCATTTCGTGATGAGATCTACTTTTAGCAGATAGAGTGCTGCCTCACTGAATTGTCATGTCGCAGGTCCTTGACATGACAACTCACCCGGTCACAGATTTACAAGGACAATGGGTTAACCCTTTAGGCACGGGCTTCAGCTCATATGGGAAATTGTATCATGAGTTCAATCTCAGGAAAGCCGGGGATCGAACCCACAACCTTTGGATCACCACAGAGGAACTGGTGCTAATAAGCTGATGCTCTAACCAACTGCGCCACTGCCCGTGGCCTGTACACTGAGGTCGAGTCACATACTAACTCTGCCAGTATAGGCTTAAAATTGCAGCTATTCATTCCACACATCAGCATGCAATTGTCATACAGCTCTTGCACAATGCACAATGCCACAACCATGCATGGGTGCATGCCCATTTCATATATTCAAAGTTGATTTAGAAAATATCATTTATAATTTTGCATAAAGGAATATTGATAATATTATATCTGGTTGGAACACTATCTCTTTGATAGTGTAGCCTTGCCAAAGAGGAAATAATCCAGATTTTACTTTTCGCTCCTCCTTGAAGATTAATGGTCCATCCCATGAGTGATTTTGTCTGGCTTCTCCCAACCATCTTATGTTGTAGCACTCACTATCTATTTGTAGCAATGATACCAATTGGTCATGTATTTGCATATGATAATATATTGACTCTGCTATTTGCTGAAGAGAAGCTTGTACTGGGTGTGGTCTCCTGATACTATCATCTCGAGGCTATACTTGCAGAGCCTGGTATAAACCCAGGATCTGCTGAGGAAAGTATTCCATATCACCGTTCCACTGATTAAAATCACAATTTATTAACCTCAAAATCAACGAAATGTGCAAAGGGGAAGTTCGTTTTTTTATATTTTACATTTCATTAGCAAATTGCAGATTTTAGAATATTTTAGAAGTATTATTCTGTGGAACAAATATGTAATTCATATGCACATTATACATGGTTCCTTGTACTAGGCCGTCTTTACTAGTATATGTTTGGCAATATATTTCAAAATAAACGATTCTATAGGGTTTGGAACATAACATTGAACACTTAACACTTAACTTAAAGTTAATAACTTGTTCATGTCAACCTGCACACATGGGAAACCTCTTTTACCTCATTGCATAACAGGATGAAATGATTTAAATTACAATTGCCAACTGCGTTTTTGGATGATAGCTGATTGAAAAATGGTAGGTTATTAAGGTAGATCCAACATAGATAACACACAGAAGATTATGTCTAAATATAGCAACTCTGTATGCCCAAGAGAGCACTCACGTTTCCAAGATACAAGCTATGTTTAGCTGTTAAATCCCATGTTCTTTACACACTCACACAGTAAATGTTTCATAAAAAAAGTAAAAGAGCATCCTTAACAAGGATATTTTTTACTTTTAAATGTTTAAACCTTTTCTTGTGGTAGAAACGGACTGATGAAGTTGAACACATCGGGTATATCAATTATTCAAACATTCATTTCCATACAGTTGTGACTTGTGTATCTCGATCTTAAACAAATACTGTGAGACACAACATGGCTATGATATGAAAGACACAAACATGACTATGATATGACACAAACATGACTATGGCACACGTCAGGCCACAGGCCATCTGCATACATTAATGAGGGTGGCGTCCATATATAACAGGACCACACAGAGGTTCCATGTCAGAGATGACCGCTCAGTTGTTACACTCCTGCCATGCCATATACTGACCCAGACTCTGTATCTAGATGTATTGTACACGACCGTAACAAAGATATCCGAAATATGTTCTTAATATAGATATTCCTGCAAGCTTTTAGATAGTATCCTTAAAAAATAGTCTGTCAAAGTTGACTAAAATGTCTGTTATTTGACCAAAATGTTCCTTTGATTCTGACGCGTGCATCAAGACGGCCCTCGGAGCGGCGAGTTCTCTGGCTCAGTGGCTTCGTTACAACCTTTGTTCCTTGGAATTCAATAGCATGTGATATGTTTATCATCCTGACTGCAAAGACAAGATTCCAAATACCAAAGGTGTTTCATAACTTTCCCTCCCAATGCACTGATATTTTATATGCTTGAAAATGTAAAGTCTTATAGTGTATAAGAAATTCTTAAGAATGAACCAATGAATACTCCAGAAAGACAATCACAATTTTAGTTATTTCATGACGAGACCTACTTGAAGTAGATATGAACACAGACAACCCACCCGGTCACAGATATACAAAGAAAATGAGTTATCCCTTCAGGCATACAGCCAGAAATCGAACCCACGACCTTTGGATCACTGCAGAGGAACTCGTTTTAATAAACTAACACTCAATTCAAGCTGCCAGATCTTGAAGCCATGCCAAAAGGGCTAATCACATATATGCATGAAGAGCTTACAGAAATACCAAAACAAACCCATGTTTTGCAATCTTTAATACTCAGAATATGCCATTTGTGTTCTCATTACCTTACATGTAAATTACATTTTGGTCACCGATGTTACACGTTATTTTATTATGCTTATTCCTAAACTTAGCATGTCAACAAACCAAAAATATGTTTTTCATGTTTGAATACGTACATGTGCTTGTCAGCGATCAGTTTCCGCTGATAGGGTAGCGGCTACAAGGGACCTCTCTCGCGAATCCACCGGAATCGGCGATAATGAATGAATACACGATATTATCTTCTGTAAACTGATATGCTAGCTCGAGATGTCAGACATTTGAATTTTGAAAAGCACATAGTGGTTTATTTGTGAGGCTAGAAAATATTCTGATTATTTTTTTAACTCACAAGTCCAGACTAATTTATTTTATAATGAAACATAACAAGAGAATGGCGGAATGAGCATATTTTATAATGTACCTGTTATTGGATATGTCTTCCAGATAGAAGAAAATTTGAAAATCTGTAATAGTAATTAGCAACAAGAAATTACTTTTAGCACGCCGCACAGGAAGCAAAATGCCTTGAACAGGTGTCAACACCCGGCTATGGTATTCTTCAATTTAATTTTCATCCTTTAAAACCACTCATTTCTATGCAGATATCAAATTTGTACAGATGAAGTGTATTTCACCTGCTCATATGATATAAATGGTTTATATATCAATGGGCTCAATAAGGTGAATCAATAAGTGAGATTATAATCATTAGAATTAAAGTGAGACCTTTGAGTAAAAGAGGGAATTATAGGAATAACAGATACACATAATAAAACCATGGAAACCGACCATGAATTCTGCGAGACTGATATGACATCAGAGATGCTGACAACCTGATATGCTGACAACCTGATAACTTTCAATTTGCAATGCTGACTGCAGCGGAATCCAATCATAACACGGGAGAGTGGGGGTGATGTTTTCCCTTTACAAATTACACGTGCCCTCCAGCACAGCAGGAAAAAGATGATGGCAATCACAGGATCTATTATCAGCTCATCAGCCATTTGTAAAAGTGGACGTTTCACAAAACGAGATTTGACAAGTCAAATTACTGACTCTCGCATCAAACGAATCCTAATTCAATTTTGGTTTTTATGGAAATTTCAATTTGTCTCGATTCGGCGCAATTGACGTCTTCCTTTGAGAATGATTAAGGTGGGTGTGAATATAAAGGATGAGAAATATGCAAGTGAGCTAGACAAGAAGTGAATTATCACACGTGATATGTCACATAACCTTTTGTGTATGTCACATTGCCTCTAGTGTATGACATGTCACATAAACTTTTGTGTATGTCACATTGTCTCTAGTGTATGACATGTCACATAAACTTTTGTGTATCTCACATTGCCTCAAGTGTATGATAAGTCACATAACCTTTTGTGTATGTCACATTATCTCAAGTGTATGATATGTCACATAACCTTTTGTATATGTCACATTGCCTCTAGTGTATAATATGTCACATAACCTTTTGTGTATGTCACATTGTCTCTCGTGTATGATATGTCACATAACTTTGTGTGTATGTCACATTGCCTCTAGTGTATGATATGTCACATTATCTCAAGTGTATGACATGATATTATTTGATATAATAGTATGAAATATCACATTGCCACTGGTGTATGATGTGTCACATTGCCACTGGTGTATATGTGACATAACCTCTTATGTGTATATCACATTGCTTCTTGTGTACATGTATATGTCATATTACCTCTTGTGTATGATATGTCACCTTGTCTCTTGTGTATAGTGTATCACACTGACTCTTGTGTATGGAGTGTCACACTGACTCTTGTGTATGGAGTGTCACACTGACTCTTGTGTATATGCAACATACCGTCCTTTATATGACTTGGCAAATAGCTTTTTGTGCTTGGCATGAATGACAACCGACCGTATAAAGGCACACACAGAAACCATAGATGTATACAATGTCTATGTTATGTTATAGTGATAACGTCCGTAGTCCATCAGTGGGTATAGCTCCTGTGCGCATCAAATCAAAATAATTTGATATAAAAATATTACAATTAAATGTTTGACTGGGTTACAGGTTCACGGTTAAATTAGAGATATAAATGTTTTCATGAAAAATAAAACAAATATAGATTTATTTGACACCAATCTAATATAATGCCCATTATATTCTTCATCCTCCTGAAGCTCTTCATCCCTATACCCAAAGCCATTGTCAAAATGGACTTGAAATCCACTGTTTCTAGAGACACCTTGCACTGGCCTTCATATTTAAGCCACGACTCTGTAAGAACTTGACTTCCGACAACTAACAATCAAACAATCATGTTCCTTTTATATGAACATAAGATGTCAGTTCTGTTTCATCTCGGCATCGTTTCGCCATTGTTTACGAGTTTGCGCAATCAGGTGAAAGTGGGTCAGTCCAATTATAGGAGTGACAGCAGGGATCCCAAGCTCTACAATGCAGTGATGGTTCTGAAGTCATATTAAGATTTTCCCTTGGTGTTTCCTTGACGTCATCACTTGGACTCTTCTAAATGCCATTTCACGTTGTCAAGTTTGATATCGGCTAAAAAACTGAGGAAAAAACGCTACAGATTACCCCCGGATTTGCATTTACAGACATTATGATTTGGAAAGACGATGACATTGGTCATAACTGCAACAGTCAATCGCCGGAAGTCGAGTTTAATTAGTGGGGAAACTTCAATATGATGGGCAGTGCGTGGTGTTTCGGGAAACAGTGGATTTCAGGTCTATTTTGCCGATGTCTTTGGGTATAATCAGACAAGCCTCCTCTGAGAGAACTACCAAGGTCCTTCATCCTCGGTGACATGCACTTTACTTAGGATTTACTCTCCTACAAGGCAAGATCTATTCAGGTGGGGGATTAACGATTTCAGCTATATTCTAATGTACCATTATACTTGAGTATATATATATCCCTGTAGCAGTCATCTGCTGCAAAAAAACAAGTCATGTTATGATGCATAATAATCTTATACTCTTCATGTACATGTACATTAACATCATTCCATATCTACATGACGTGTACTCCCCTTAAGTGAAATCAAGCACTTTCCCAACCAACATTCGACCATCTTGATTTCTGTTATGAGTGAACTCATTGAGTACATATCAACACATTAGCTCCCTATGAAACTAACATCTCACTAGACTACTTTCCAAATGACTTCTCCAGAAAAATGTGCACCACTCCAGTAACAGATTTTCTTTGGCTTTTTACAATTCTCTGTTTTATGAGTTAAATATATAAAATGTGTCTGGGCATTATATGACACACGTCATATTCAATATAAATAACTACATGCTAACCTTAATTACCTACCTACAGAGAATCAACGAAAAAATGGTTAGATTTAAATGAGAGATGAGTTATGAATATATGTTTCTTTTGATCTATTTGCATTACTATTGATATCATCTTAGACAAACATATTTTTGAAAGATTTTACACGACAAATCTAACTTTAGCTATTGTGTGATTTAGCTGAATATCCCTTTATGAAATAACTTGACAAAGTGATAAAGATGTTGACTATTTGTGTGATGTATCAGTGAGAAGGTCGAATTATACTATTCAAAATGGCTCAGTGGGTAAGACATGTCTCCCATACTAAAGGTCTGGGGTTCAATTCTAGCCAGGAACAAGCATCTTTTTTTTTTTTTTTTTTTTTTAATTCATGCTGAAAATGAAATCTTCATTTTGAAGTTTTATTTTCGCAACATGCATATCAGAACACATATAATTGAAACATTTTTTGTTTTGATAGAAATTGTAAAAAATAATGACTTTATACGATAAAATGAAAGTCAGAACACTTAAAATATGTTTTATTTTCTTTTTTCTTTTTCTTTTTTTTGCAAATGATGAAAATACAAAAAAGAATAAAATAAAATGTCTTTATTAGCAAGGAAATGGAACAATTTCAATTTTCATACAATGTTGTGACAAGTTTTCTACAGTACTGACACAGGGTGATACATGGCTCAGTGGTTAAGATGTCTGTCTTCTATGCTTAAGGTCCAGGGTTCGAATCCTGGTTGGGAAAAGTATTATTCTCATGCTGAAGGTAAAATCTTAATATTGGAGTTCTGTTTGAGTGATATGTACTTCAGAAAACATCAATTGATTTGTCTATTGCAAATACAGAATAATATGAAATAATAAAAATGACTTGATACCCCACCCCCCAAAAAAAAAGATGAAATCTTGAGTTCTTATTGAGTAATTTGCATATCAGAAGGATATAGTTTTAATTATTTTATGTAATTATTTTATTTTGCAAACATAAACAATATGAATAATACTGACTTTATATAGTAAACAAATATAAAATCTTCATACTGGGGTAATATTTGAGCAATATGCATATCAGAACATATGGAATTGAATATGTCTTTTGCCAACATAGAAAAATGATGAATAGTAACTTCATGCAGAAAACAAATTCGAAATCTTCATATTCCAATTTTATTTTAGTTTAAACAAAAAAGAATTATACCATGGATCCAATTTCAAGATTTTATCATAGACTTTAAACTTCGAGTAAGTTGACCATGAGGCCAACCTTGAGCATCTATGAATATATCCAGTGCAATGTAATAGTTTCAGCACTATCATATGTCTCACAGGTCTGGTGATATGCTTTGACCTTTTCTCATGGCAAGATTGCTCACTCAACATTTAGCCTGGATCCATATTTAGAAATAAACATGAACTGTACCTATCCAAGGTGTTGTTACAATTCATCAACCCTTTAAATATACCTGCAAACAATGCTCATTCTTAAATACATTCCATCATATTGGTATATTATATATTCCAAAACAATATTCAAGATCTTCAAAATGTGGAGATGTCAATATTTGACCATATCAGTCACTGACAGGATGGAAATAAACAGGTCATATGTCACTTGTATGTGCATTTCTCTGTTGTCCAGTGAGATCAGCCAACAATGCATGTACACATATGTGCAAAGATCACCTCTTGGAAATGGTGTCAATGCCTCTAAAATAGTTCTCTAGTTTCACAGTTGTTTAAACACTATTAAAAATAAGAATTAGAATTTCTATATTTGAAATAAGTTCAAATATTGCAATCATTATTTTAATTGTCAAATAAAACCACAATTTGATTAAAGAAACATGTGTAGTAATAATGCCAGATATGTGTTCAGTGATTTGCCCACTATTTTTGACATGTGAACGTAACCACACACCCCATTAATCTGAGTACTAATCTCAGCAAGCAAGTGTTCCCAGCAGGATGCCAGCTCATATTTTTAATCTCTACCGCTTGTACCCTTACCTGAGACTTTCTGCTTTTTGTCAGGTGTGTTGGCTGAAGGGAAATTTCCCATACGAGCTGAGGCCTGTGCCAAAGGGTTAACCCATTGTCCTTGTAAATCTGTGACCGGGTGGGTTGTCATGTCAAGGACCTGCGACATGACAATTCAGTGAGGCAGCACTATATCTGCTACAAGTAGGTCTCATCACGAAATGACTGAAATAACGTTGAAAGTGATGTAAAACCCCAAACAAACAAACAAACAAAACCACTGACCCGGCCCAATTCAAACAGGATGTTTATCATTGATGATGTCATAGCACCTCCATTACAGAAGAGTAGTGGTCCTAACATGTGAAGACGTTACTGTGGGCCCATTCTTCATGCTGTCAGGATACACGTTATAATAATAGCTTTATCAATGTTTTATCTTGAATCTTGATACAAGATACAAGATATAAGTTAATGTTATATCTTGTGTTTACTCATCTGACTTCTAGAAAAAGAACAGTAATGATTTCAAACCAATTTCACTATTATTGAATTAGTTTCATCTGAGCCTCACTTTGCATAATATGAATAATGTTACAAAAAGATCGCTAGCGGCCTATTAACAGCTGCCTATTACGTTATATAAAACACACATCAACAGACCTTCACATGCAAAGCAATAGCTTGGTTGGCGTTATTTTCCTGAAGCTAACTTTAAATTCCTGAATGGGAAATGTCATACACAAAACACAAAGCTGGTGTCCGTCCTTTTAGCGCAAACTTCTATAGAAATATGAACTTCATATTTAATATATTAAAGCCATTTCTGAATACTAATATATTAATGTCGTGCTTACTTGTTACTAGTAATAGTGGGTATCAGATATACATGCATTTCTCTCGGTTTGTCATGAAAAATATGCATTTATGCATTAAAATATATCACATATCTAGTTTCAAAATATGCCTCTTTTCAGATGTGTATATTCAGACGTCGATAATCATAATTTACATTTAGAGTGCAGTATTTGGGAAGATAATAGATTTTCAGGTTTATGCTATCCTTATTGCCGTGAAAAATAATTAAAATAAGGCGGGATTTCTGATTCACTTACTGCATTATAAAAAGGGCGTATCAGATGGGTAACCAAATTATTTCATTTGTCCAATGAAATATAGGAAGCCTCCTTAAAAATAACACCTAGGTGTGCTCATCCAAATATCAATCCAAACAATCTTGTGTCTTTTAAAAGTTGAATAGTGTTGAGTTGGGAGTGCATTTACAGGTATTGTCTTTGGTCCAAAATCATTTGTGATTGTGGTAAACAAGCTGTGAAAGCACCGAAACAAAGATGGCTGAAAAAAGGTTGAAAATTGCTTCAACATTTCTGTAAGGCCTTCACGTAAGTGTTGAGTAACACGATAATATCAGCTTTTTTAGTAAATTTTATCAAGTGACGCCATTAAATTTAATGTAATTGTCCTCTGATTACAAGTGTATTTCTATATTAATTTTGAGCGTCTAAACCGATCAGTTTCATGGGAAATATTGTACTTTGCAAATTATAGGTGGAATCCGATTTTTTGTTATTGTACACAACCCACAGAGAAAATTCTGACTTTGCACATTATTTGCTGCTCTCCTTTGCCTCCGGATAAGTCTCACAATACAAGTGATCAGAGAGACGTCTGGTGAAGCACTGAAGCTGGGTAACAGTTTGGCGTAGCAACACAACCTCAATACAAATGTAGATCTGTTGGAATAGTATGGCACGAATTCCCATTAGGATCTGTTAGCCATACCTAGACAAAGGTCTTTGAGAGTGTACATGTCACTGTCAGGAGAGTGCATGCCCCTAATGAGGCCCAACTTCCGGTTTTATCAGTAGTGCAACACATGATGAATCCTTATCGTGACGTTCTCGTTCTCGTGATGTTCTCGTTCTCGTGACGTTCTCGTTCTCGTGACGTTCTCGTTCTCGTGACGTTCTCGTTCTGTTTAGGGTATATGTGTCCAGCTATTTCAGCATCACAAAAACTGCTTACATTGACAACATGAACCATGCATTAAGAATGGACCATTATTCATTCAGGGGGAGGGGGAGGAAAACAAATTGCCGATTTTTTAATTTTTTTTTTTGGCACTCGGCCATTGTCAATTTTGTTTTCAAACCAAAAAATATCTCCATATTTTTTTCTCAGTCGCTTTTTTTCCTAGGGTGTAAACATCTTAATTTTTATATTTATATCTGTGCAAATGGATGATTGATTTGTTAGAAAATGATGCTTTATTTACACTTAATTCACAGTTGATACAACTATTTCATTTAAACCCAAAACATAATAATATAAGTGTTATTAAGCAAATGACATGGTTGAGATATTGCAATCAATGTTAAGATAAGAAATCCAGTCTATAAAGGTCCATATGTTTTGTCCAATAATACATGTTAAATGAAGTAATCAAGCTGAACGTCTTGTAAGTAAAAAAAATATTTGCAACAGATTGTATCTGAGGGCAATACAACGTATATCATTACTCTCAGATTGTCTGTTGCCCTGAAGTTATTTTGCAAATTGTATCTGTTGTTGATGCCCCAAACTGGCGCCTTCAGGCATGCTTTGAGTAGATTGTACCTATTGTAGTGCTGAGCATAGCCAGGCAAAATCTTTTGGGGGTCTCCTTTCCCCCTCTGAAATTGATTTCTACAAGCTTGAACTTCATTTTTATCAAATTCTACGCTTCAAACTATTCTTTTTCTACATATGTGAGAGTCTTATTTTATTTTTTTTACTGAAGATTCTCAATATTTTTTTCATAATATTTGGTCTCGCAACTTTCCTCCCCCCCCTATGAATAATGGTCCGTCCCTTATCAAAGTCGGCGCCAACAAAAAAAAGAAAAGAAAAAAAAAGCTGTCCCAATTTGCCAAATATCCATCTACTGGGTGATATGTTTAACTTTGTGATAAAACTAACGAGAATCCATGTTAAGTTAATTAAAATATCACATAAAGATAAATGCCGAAATGTTATAAATAAACAGATTTTAACGCCTATCTCGGCCAGCATGGTTTTATTGATTTCACCGCTTAGCTATCAGTATCACGCATACACAACAGGTGCAAATGCTTTCGCCGCTCTCCCCATTTCAACTTTTTAATCCTAACCACTGTTCCTTGCTCCAATGTTTCACCTCCAAACGCAAATATATTCGCTAATGGAAAAAAATACGTCATAAGGCCCAATGGAACAATGGAACAAAAGGTAGTGATTAGTTTCCTGAAATTCCCTCTTTCATCTGAGAAGTCCACTCAACAAGAAATCACAATTGAGATGTGCTCACCTAGGATATTGGAGTGTAATGAATAGAGTCGCGACGGCGCACCATCAAAGGTGTGCCTTGCATCGTCTTCAATCCACTGTGTCTTAGGAAGCCATATGAGCCAAGAACTTAAAGAATATGACCTTATTTGAAATTTGCCTCATCATAGACTTTAGAGATGGACCATTGATCATTCGGGGACGAGGTAGGAGAAAGTGGAAAAATGTTGATGAGATAAAAATACTGTGAATGCCAAGACTAAAGAAAGAAAATGATTCACACAAAAATGTACACACGGGATATTTAAAAGGGAAAAATGAGTTTCAAGTTTGAAGAAGTCAATTCTAGAGGGTAAAACATTTGCATTAAGGAATGGCCTCGCTTCACCAGCACATTAAAATGTACTATCTTCCCAATGCATGTTTGGAGCGCGAGTTCTTGAGGCTTCACCAACAAAGACAATTTACAACATAGCTTTTAGGCCAGCATACAATCTAATCCAAATAGGTTTTTATATTACTTACATTTGCAAAACTTTAAGCGCCCAATTGCTTTACTTAATATCTATCATTGAGCAAAACGTTTTTTATTCTATTTATCTCTTCAAGATTTTTTGAGCTTACCATCGAGTTTGGAAAAGTCAATATCTTAACAATGATATTTCCTTAATAACACATATTCAATAGTTCAATATTCAATATTATCAATTTTTTGTTCAAAATATTAAACAATTTATAAAAAGAATTGAATTGGTCAGTTTTAAAGCCAAATCTTAATACTAACCATGCAGAGAAAACACCCTCTACCTAAAGCATTAACATGTTCAAATAGTTTGCAATATTTCTTTCATGCAAATCATTGTCTTTCTTAGTTATGGTCAGATTAAAATGTACCCATTATCTAAGATATTGATAATCATAGTCAAACCTATAATTGATATCCACAAATTAATGCAGAAATATTCTCTGGGGTTGCTGTCAAAAGCAATGTAATAATACAGGATATATGCAATAATAATTGACCATCGTACAGAATGTAATGTAATCGATGTAAACTGCATGTCATTATCTAAATATATTTGAGTATAAAAACTAGAATTTTGGCCAAAATAAACGAGGGTCGCACCCAACGGCAAACAGGATGTCCCTCCAGGTGTCGCCTTTTACAACATGCTGGAGTAGTTAATTAATCCCAGCGGGGGGGAGAGGGTGGTGGCAGCACGATGGAACAGCCACACAGAATCTTAAGTGAGAATATTTTACAGATTTCTCATCACAGATAGCTGTAAATATGGAGGTTTATCAGCGCCCATAAGTGTAGATATTTCTCTTTGAAATATATCTTCTGACTTCCTGCTCTAAGTGTTTGGCTGAGGGAATTAATTAAGATACATTTTCCGAAACCTTTCAGAGTTGTCAATGCGTCATTAGATGATATTTTGAAGGCCATTAACGTCTCTATAATAATATATTTTCTTTCAACACTACAAATCCCGCTCAGACATCTCAACACCGTAGATCTCATGTCAAAACCCCCTTAGACTTCAGATGTTTCCTTATTCATGATAACATGAACAAGGAAAATGTCTCTCTCCAACTATATGATATTAGCGAGTGCTGTTTCCAATATAGTTATGCTTATGTAAAATGTTATTTGCAGGACAGGCTAATTGTCATTTTTGTACAAGGTACACCTAAATACATACACACAACACACACACACACATATATATATATTTAAGAGCATATATTTAAAAGACCTGCCAAGTTAGCGACATTGTTTTGTCTTAGTACCAGTCCCCCTTGCTCATAATGTAGGAGAAATAACATTCTGAGATCAATCAAATAACATTGTGAGATCAATCAAAGAGCCAAATGTTTTGTTAATACAGGATATTATGTGCTCCTATTTGTATTAGCTCAGGGCAGGAATCTTGCCTTTAAACATCAAATAGAAGATACCTAGATATGGAATGATGTTAATGTACATGTACATGAAGAGTATAAGATTAGTATGCATCATAACATGACTTGTTTTTTTTGCAGCAGATGACTGCTACAGGGATATATTTACTCAAGTATAATGGTACATTAGAATATAGCTGAAACGTTAATCCCCCACCTGAATAGATCTCGCCTTGTACGAGAGTAAATCCTAAGTAAAGTGCATGTCACGGAAGATGAAGGACCTTGGTAGTTCTCTCAGAGGAGGCTTGTCTGATTAGGGATGAAGAGCTTCAGGAGGATGAAGAATATAATGGGCATTATATTAGATTGGTGTCAAATAAATCTATATTTGTTTTATTTTTCATGAAAACAGTCACATCTATAATTAAACAGTGAATAACCTACTCAATCATTTATTTGTAATATTTTTTATATCAAATTACTTTGATTTGATGCGCACAGGAGCTATAACAACTGATGGATTGCGGACGTTATCATTATAACATAATCTCAAAACATTGTATACATCTATGATTTCTGTGTGTGCCTTTATACGGTGGGTTGTTATTCATGCCAAGCACAAAAAGCTATTTGCCAAATCATATAAAGGACGGTATGTTATATATACACAAGAGACAATGTGACATATCATACACAAGAGTCAGTGTGACATATCAGTGTGACATGTATAAATTGAATCCCATTCATTTCCAGATGCATAAACTAACCAGTCTACACTGACCCACATCTGAAGATTAAGACATGATTCAAGAGGGAATAAAGATTTAGGAATATGGAATATTTTGGATCCCAACTGGTAATAACCAAATTGTAAAAGATTGTGTTACAATCTCCACCCAAAGCGAGTGTAATGAATCAATTAACGCGCTGTGGCCATGGAGCAGTGGGTTAGAGCACCAGCTGATTAGCGCCAGTTCCTCTGTGGTGATCCAAAGGTCGTGGGTTTGATTTCCGGCTGTGTCGAGATTGAACTCGTGATACAATTTCACACATGAGCTGAGGCCCATACCTGAAGGGTTAACCCTTTGTCCTTGTCAATCTGTGACTGGGCGGGTTGTCATGTCAAGGACCTGCAACATGACAATTCAGTGAGGCAGCAGTAAATGCTACAAGTAGGTCTCATCACGAAACGACTGAAATAATGTTGAAAGTGATGTAAAACCCCAAACAAAAAATCAAAATCAATTACTTGAGATAATTACTTGCAATTACTTATGATCACCAAATCATAATATAAATAGATAACGTTACATACAAAAATCTATCAGTGTGAACCGGAGCTCAAGATGTACACCTCAGCATAATGACCAAATATGCAGTCTATCCGTGTGAACCGGAGCACAAGATGTACACCTCGGCATAATGACCAAATATGCAGTCTATCTTAGTGAACCGGAGTTCAAGATGTACACCTCAGCATAATGACCAAATATGCAGTCTATCCGTGTGGACCGGAGCTCAAGATGTACCCCTCGGCATAATGACCAAATATGCAGTCTATCCGTGTGAACCGGAGCTCAAGATGTACACCTCAGCATAATGACCAAATATGCAGTCTATCTTAGTGAACCGGAGTTCAAGATGTACCCCTCGGCATAATGACCAAATATGCAGTCTATCCGTGTGAACCGGAGTTCAAGATGTACCCCTCGGCATAATGACCAAATATGCAGTCTATCCGTGTGAACCGGAGCTCAAGATGTACACCTCAGCATAATGACCAAATATGCAGTCTATCCGTCTGAACCGGGGCTCAAAATGTACACCTCAGCATAATGACCAAATATGCAGTCTATCCGTGTGAACCGGAGCTCAAGATGTACACCTCGGCATAATGACCAAATATGCAGTCTATCCGTGTGAACCGGAGCTCAAAATGTACACCTCAGCATAATGACCAAATATGCAGTCTATCTTAGTGAACCGGGGCTCAAGATGTACACCTCAGCATAATGACCAAATATGCAGTCTATCCGTGTGAACCGGAGCTCAAGATGTACACCTCGGCATAATGACCAAATATGCAGTCTATCTTAGTGAACCGGGGCTCAAGATGTACACCTCAGCATAATGACCAAATATGCAGTCTATCCGTGTGAACCAGAGCTCAAAATGTACACCTCAGCATAATGACCAAATATGCAGTCTATCCGTGTGAACCAGAGCTCAAAATGTACACCTCAGCATAATGACCAAATATGCAGTCTATCCGTGTGAACCGGAGCTCAAGATGTACACCTCAGCATAATGTAAAGATCACGTATTTGGAGATATTGGGAGGCTGACATGAATATGTTCTGTCACAGAATATCATTTAAAACAACCAGCAAGATATTATGGATATATATATATATATTACCATGGATATTCAAGATTATGATATAATGGAATGAAGAATTTCTTAATGGCGTATGGGCATAAGAATGTGTTATTTACTACCGACATGCAATTTGGAATAGTGGAAAGATAAATCGACGCAAATTTGTTAAGGTTCTTTTTTTTTTTATAAATGTCCAAAATGATATTAAGAACTTGACATTTTTTGGGATTCTTTTGTCCATGAACAAAAGTCAAAATGTAATTTAAAGTAAAAAATATGAAAGAAATCTTTGTCTGAAATTATGAAAGATAGGACAAAATGCAAACTACAAAAGTACTTCCCAAAGTACACGTGTCCTTAAAGGCTACAGAATTGACAAGATATGATAGAAACTACTTCTGAAAAGTTGTTTAAAAGAGAACCTCATTGTCTGAAATAGTAAAAGATATTGCATCAGTGACATTTCACTGTATGCTTTTGTCAGGCTTTCGCTTTTCCCACAAACACTCACACTACCAAACAAAGACTGACAAAAACTGGCAAGAATTTGAAAAAAAAGGATTC
This sequence comes from Amphiduros pacificus, assembly GCA_949316495.1. Taxonomy (NCBI): domain Eukaryota; kingdom Metazoa; phylum Annelida; class Polychaeta; order Phyllodocida; family Hesionidae; genus Amphiduros; species Amphiduros pacificus. The sequence continues at coordinate 6,715,517 of OX439007.1, read as the reverse complement.
TGTTCTCAATATTTCCATATTGCAACTGTCATTTCAGAATGATTAATTCGCAGCCAAGAGACCACAAAGCTAGTTCTGCCTGGTTGTGAATTGTACATTGTATGTTGTGAATGTAGAAATATGATCACGCATGCGTAAGACATTAAAGTGTCAGGTTTGGACTTTACACTGGAGGATCATGTTCTAAAAAGCACAGATGTATCTCTCATATTAAATTGAAGAAAAATTTAGGTATGTCTGCTGGTCACATTTAAGCGTGGGCAAATAAATGTTTGACAGCTTGGCAAGAGACAGAAAAGTCAACATCAAACTCGTCTCGATATTCTTCTGGAAGTGTCGCCCTGTTCAAAGCTTTAAAAAGAATTGTCTGGGTTTAATCTCACTAATACACCAGTCACATTTGCGCTGATTTCCGTAAAGATTATCGGCCGACGGTGTTATTTTTAACAAAATCGGTCGGCAAGCCAGGGTGCCGTGAGGGCACCAGGAGATCATTGGCCACAATTTTAAGACGTCGTACGGGTCATCGGGAACATTTGGCATTTCCACGATGTCTTCTCACAAACCTCATCTTAAAGTACACGGCAGGCTCCGGCAGTGTCCCGTAGGCATATCTTAAGTTTATCCTAGGGTGCCGGTCGCTTTGTATGATAAAAATAGGACTTTTTAAAGTTGTTTTGTTCCCAGGCAGATAATTTTAAGGGCGCCCTAAGATATCCAACAGACGTCTGTTTCATTTACAGATGTACTAAGGATATCTTACAGGCGTCAGCTAGATGATACAGGCGTCTGTAAGATATCCTAAAGTCGTCTGTGTCATTAAATCTTGCACGCGCCGTGCGCACCTATATATAACGTGACCATTCGGCATATCTTAATTTTCTCTGATAAACTCCCTGGCGCCCGGGACCCTGTGAAGCCGGCAGATTCTCACTTCCTGGCCGGTGCCCGGCACAAATGTGACTGGGACAGGACAAGCATTCTTTCACATAAAGGGATCAATGAAGCCAATTTGAAAGTACCACTCTGACTTTTGAGCGTGGGACAAAATGTACAGAGCATGGGTACCGCTTCCAAGAAATATATTACCTTGTCAACATGCACTAACGCTGCCTATTTTCCGAGAAATAACTGGATAATCCTGTCAAAGTAGTTGAGATAGGTATTTTTGTCAGAAGTCCAGAGGGCATTTTACCAAGGTGCCTTGCGCAGACGACAACTCATTAGAGCGTCCCTCAGCAATTTGTTTGTGCGTCTGTACCCAGACTGCCTCGTGTTTCAAGAGGTCCCTGATGAGTTCAGAAGCCAGCAATCAATAATTGTCACACAGACTCAACCCTGAGCAAACAATGTCATTTTCACCCTATTTACATCCTGTCAGCATTATCTTTTCAGACAATTTCAACTGTACGTACAATACATTGATGGCAGAGGGTGCGGCCATTGATAGGAGCCAGCACTTGGGGACCTCAAATGTCGTCCAATTTGTTGCTATATTTCATTTTGGTTATCAACTGTAGTAAGGTCACCAAAAGGTTAGACTCAAACGTATTCTTCCAGCAAACATGCATGAATTGATAGCGTCGGAGAAGCAAGGATGACCTTATCTGAGAATATACAACCAAATTTATCTGTCTCGCAGGCACGAATATAATAAATGGACTGACCTTTGCCTGATTGCCTACAATTGGCATATCAGAATATCTGAACAAATGACAACATAAAAGGACATAAGGATGTCTGATTTTGAAATGGCAGAAATAAGACAAGAAGTTGAAGAAATAAGACAAGAATTTTGACAAGTACTTCGATAAGGTAGGTACAAGGATAAGATAAGTACCAGGATGAGATAGATAGGAGGATAGGGTAAGTACCAGCATGAGACAAGTACCAGGATGAGATAGGGTACCAGCATGAGATAGGTATAAGGATAAGTTAAGTACCAGGATGAGATAAGTTCCAGGATGAGATAAGTACCAGGATGAGATAGGTAGGAGGATAGGGTAAGTACCAGCATGAGACAAGTACCAGGATGAGATAGGGTACCAGCATGAGATAGGTATAAGGATAAGATAAGTACCAGGATGAGATAAGTTCCGGGATGAGATAAGTACAAGGATGAGATAAGTTCCAGGATGAGATAAGTACCAGGATGAGATAGGTAGGATGATAAGATAAGTACAAGGATGAGATAAGTACAAGGATGAGATAGGTACAAGGATAGGATAATTCCCAGGGTGAGATAGGTACAAGGATAAGATAAGTACCAGGAAGAGATAGGTACAAGGATGAGATAAATACCAGGATAGGTACAAGGATAGGATAAGTACCAGGGTGAGATAGGTACCAGGATGAGATAAGTACCAGGATGAGATAGGAACAAGTATAGGATAAGTACCAGGAAGAGATAGGTACGAGGATAAGTACCAGGATAAGATAAGTACCAGGTTGAGATTAGTACAAGGATAGGATAAGTACCAGGATGAGATAGGTATAAGTATAAGATAAGTACCAGGATGAGATTAGTCCAAGGATAGGATAAGTACTAGGATGAGATAGGTATAAGTATAAGATAAGTACCAGGATGAGATTAGTCCAAGGATAGGATAAGTACCAGGATGAGATAGGTATAAGTATAAGATAAGTACCAGGATGAGATTAGTCCAAGGATGAGATAAGTACCAGGATGAGATTAGTACAAGGATAAGATAAGTATCAGGATGAGATAGGTAGAAGGATAAGACAAGTACCAGGATGATTTAAGTACCAGGATGAGATAAGTACCAGGATAGGATAAGTACCAGGATGAGATAGGTACAAGGATAGGATAGGTACCAGGATAGGATAGGTACAAGGAAAAGATAAGTACCAGGATGAGATAGGTATAAGGATAGGATAGGTACAAGGATAGGATATGTACCAGGATGAGATCGGTAGAAGGATAAGATAAGTACCAGGATGAGATAGGTACAAGGATAGGATAGGTACCAGGATGAGACAAGAACAAGGATAGGTTATGTACCAGGATACGATAAGTACCAAGATAAGCAAACGCACAACACAGTTTCAACGTTATGAGAAGGTTGTTATCTGGTAAAGTACTTTTACATTGTGACAATGTTGTGACAATGTTGAGTACTAACCTATTTACAACGTCATGGTACAAAGTTGATAGAATGTTGCCTGGATGTTTTACAATGTTGTGACAGAATTGACAAAATTAAAATCAAACCATGGAACATACTCGATATATACAAATTGGACTTTTCTTAAAAAAAGGTGTCCCTCAAATCAAATTTTATTTGCATTATAGATTAAAATAGAATAAAATCATAATTTTTCAGAGATGTTTTTTTCAATTGGAAAAAAACTTGAGCAGAATGCATATACATGTGGAGCCACCTTGTGTTTTTCACCTTGTGGTAGTTTAAACAAGAAGTGGCAATAGTCTCTGTTTAAAATATATACCACATGGTCAACTGCCAAAATTCAACCATCAGTCTTTTTCTGCTATTTTTCTGCTGCTAATTAATAAATCAAGGTATGTATATTGGAAGTTAGATGAATGTATGTAGCACAAAATGGGAAAATTAAATGAATATTTTAGTGAATATTTTTAGCCACATTGACCAAAATTGCATGGCTAGGTGGAAGAGTACAAAATTCTGTTCATACTAAGCTGAACATATTTTTATTATTTCACATTGAAAATGATATTATAAGGGAGAAACAACATTGAAATAATTCGTATTAAAGGACATGAATGTTGGCTGTTTGCATAGTAAAAAATGACAGTTGGATGTCCATAAATTAGAATCAGCAATATGTCCCCTAGTGTCAGTTTTGGTACTAATTTTCATTTTCTACTGCCCTCTGATGGGTAAAACTTTTTAAAATCAAGCACAAGAAATAAATGGAGAGTTTATATGTATATATAAAATGTGTTAGAAGGGGTGATCAGGTTAGCTGAGGGTCAGACCAGCTAATTGCCCTTGACTAACATCACATGTCACCAGGGGGTACCACCCCAGGGCTTTATAAGTGACGGCTGGGGACTTGCCGCCATTCCAGCTCAGATGCCGCACAGTTAGTGTCAGGCGTTTTAATGTCAGGCGGCTGAAGACAAACACGAAGAAGACAGACGAAGACAGTATAAGCTCAGTATAAGAAGCAGTATGCCCATCTCGGTAACACGTTGTTGCAGGGGTTGTGGAAGGCCAATGAAGGGCCACGAAGGGCCAACCAGCCTGGGGGTATGTAAAAATCCCCCACTGGAGTCGCAGGAGGTGCCGCCTGAGGAGCACACCAAGGGGGAAGACTCGTCGGACGAGGAGCCCCAGGAGCCCCAGGAGCTGTTAGGCACCCCAGGGAGATCTGCGCACATGGTACAAGCATCTCCAAATGGTTCACAGATAAGTACCTTTAGCCAGAACAACCCTTTCTTAGCAGAAAATATGAACAGTACGAACATCACTAAGTTTTGTTTGTTTGTTTGATTGGGTTTTTACATCTCTTTCAACATTATTTCAGTTATTTCGTGATTAGACCTACTTGTAGCAGATATAGTGCTGCCTCACTGAATCGTCATGTCGCAGGTCCCTGACATGACAACCCACCCGGTCACAGAATTACAAGGACAACGGGTTAACCCTTTAGGCATGGGCCTCGGCTCATATGGGAAATTGAAAATGAGTTCAATCTCGACACGGCCGGGGTTCGAACCCACGACCTTTGGATCACCACAGAGGAACTGGTGCTAATAAGCTGGCACTCTAACCAACTGCACCACGGCCCGTGGCATATTAGAACATAGAGTATCATATGTAACAATGTAACATGTAACAAATTAATATGTAACAATATAATTTGTAATGTTCAAGGTAACAGTGTATTGGTAATAATTAGTAATGTACCATAACTTAAGCCAGCATGATTGTACAACTGTCATAATATGTATCTATTTAATAACTTGTGTTGAATATTAGTGCCTTTAAAAATAATGTATGTAATAATAATGATGATGATGATGATGATGATGATGATGATGATGATGATGATGATGATGATGATGATGATGATGATGATGATGATGATGATAATGATAATGATAATGATAATAATAATAATAATAATAATAATAATAATAATAATAATAATAATAATAATAATAATAATAATAATAATAATAATAATAATAATAATAATAATAATAATAATAATAATAATAATAATAATAATAATAATAATAATAATAATAATGCAATTTCTGTAGTTTGTTTATTTCACATCCTGGTAAACCAGCAAGAAGTGCATTACCATAGTCCAGATTAATAATAATAATAGATTAATAATAATAATAATAATAATAATAATAATAATAAATAATAATAATAATAATAAATAATAATAAAAATAATAAATAATAATAAATAATAATAATAATAATAATAATAATAATAATAATAATAATAATAAATAATAATAATAAATAATAATAAATAATAATAAATAATAATAATAATAATAATAATAAATAATAATAATAATAATAACAATAATAACAATAATAATAATAATAATAATAATAATAATAATAATAATAATAATAATAATAATAATAATAATAATAATAATAATAATAATAATAATAATAATAATAATAATAATAATAATAATAATAATAATAATAATAATAATAATAATAATAATAATAATAATAATAATAATAATAATAATAATAATAATAATAATAATAATAATAATAATAATAATAATAATAATAATAATAATAATAATAATAATAATAATAATAATAATAATAATAATAATAATAATAATAATAATAATAATAATAATAATAATAATAATAATAATAATAATAATAATAATAATAATAATAATAATAATAATAATAATAATAATAATAATAATAATAATAATAATAATAATAATAATAATAATAATAATAATAATAATAATAATAATAATAATAATAATAATAATAATAATAATAATAATAATAATAATAATAATAATAATAATGCAATTTCTGTAGTTTGTTTATTTCACATCCTGGTAAACCAGCAAGAAGTGCATTACCATAGTCCAGATTGGAAGTGACAAAAGCATGAGCCAAGGTATTTGCAGTCTTTTCATCTAAACAATTTCTGATATGGGCTATATTTTTAACATGAAAAAAACCATTTTTACACATTTTTTTCATTTGTGATTTCATAGATAATTCTTGATCAAAAATCATCCCAAGATCCTTGACAGTCTTGGATCCAGGGATTTTAGTTTCCCCTACTTGGATTTCATTAGGTACATTGTTTTTTCTCAATTCACAGCTTTTTCCACGTGAAAGCATTTCAGTCTTTTCATCATTGATCTTCATTTTATTTTCTATTAAAATTTTTTAACCTTTATAATACAGTTTTCCATCTCCTTACAAGACTTATTGCTAATTTCTTCAGACTTTGGATCAATTGTGATGTATATCTGTGTATTTGTTCATTTTGCATCGTTTGGTGTGATTTACTTCCACGCAGCAGCTTGCGGGGGGGGGGGGGGGGCGGAGCTAATAATGTCACGTGACTTCACTAAGTCATATGATTGGTTCTTTTTTCTCCTTATGTTAGGGTATCTGTTCATACCTTGAAGATGCTTTCCATTAAGAGTGACCGTTGGGGAAACCCCTTGTTTTGATGTTTTTTGTTCACTTTGGTTAATGTACATGTTGATACTGTTAAGATGCTTTCTATTAAGATTGACCACTTGAGGAATATTTTGATTAATATGTTTTTTTCGTCTTTTCTTGCTATAGTTATTTAGATTTGATGTTTTGTTTAATGAATATGGTTTCTTTTGCAATACGAAATCTTTTCAAACTTGAGCATAACTTCTTTTATTTAGTGTTTGACTACGGGGACATAAGGTATTAATTTTATCATATAAAAAGAAGACATTATTACTGTTATTTTTATGAGAGTATTGTGTACTACCCAAGACATTGCATTGTTTTTAAAAATTTATTTCCATGCTGTTCCAATTAAAAACATTTACAGTATCAATATTCTCCTCACAATCATATTTGTCGCTTTCATAATACGTTATGTTATTATATTCTTTGGGCAACATACTTATACCCTTAATACATGCATGGTCCATATCGTTCACATTACATTCAAATAATTGATTAATAATAGGGTCCTCACATGAGGTTATACATCCTATATTAATATCATACATATTTAACTCTTTTTTTGATAATCTTACAGTTTCCAAATTATGATAGTGATTAATATAACTTTTTGTGATATTTTCGTAAGAGCACCTTATGTCCCCCCAACCCCATCATTTTAGAAACTTACGTTTCTTAGTGTGCATGAATCTGCAGCTATCCCCAAACCTACATTCCCCATATTTTTCAAAATTTTGGCAAGGTATTTATACCTCAGTGATGCGCGTATTGATGCGAATTCGAATGAATACGAGCATGCCGATTATTTGTAACATATTGATTAGCCATCTTTAGACTGGTTCCCCATCGAGTGTCAAGAACATCGTGTATATACACAGATGGCGGCAACCAGTCTATGGCTGTACGCGCCATTTTCGGGTCACGTGACGGGGTCAAATGAGGTGCGCTTTGTTTACAAATGTTTGTAACGATAAATATCTTGTTTCATGTATCATTTTTTAAAAAATACAGTAGTTGTCTGAGGTATAAAAACAAAACATACCTCGTCGGTCAGCTGTGTGAGCGGATTCAGTTCGTTGGTGATGGCGGACGGATACCCTTCGCCTTCGGCTCAGGGTATCCTTCCGCAATCACCAACTCACTGAATCCGCTCACCCAGCTTCCCGACTCGGTATGTTTTGTTATAATATTTGTTGTCAGTTGGTTTCTGAATATCTGCGCGCGCACCTCGAATGGTGGACGTCTTTTTTTCTTGAAGCGTCTCGTTAATTTAGAATCGACTTGAAACATTGGTGTTGAATCGGCAAAGTTCTTGAAAGTTCTAGAATTACTATCAATAGAGGTGTGCAAAACTATCCTGAAAGCTAATTTGGAATATTTTTTCTTTCTTTTGACGAAACTTAGTGAGTATTGACTTACCTGGTGAATCTTCGCTCAGTTTCAAAACTGAAACTCATAACGACGCTTATATTACAATAACAACGTTACCTAAAATCCTCGGAATATCATACTGACCTGAAATTCACACTCGAATTACATCACTCGGGTAGATTCCTATATTAAACTCTACCCCAGAGACTAGAACTCGCTCTAGGCATTGAACTCCTCACAAACGATTAACTTTAAAAAACCAACCGCCATATTCGTTCAATTCAACCACTGCCGCCGAGCGTACAACAAGCAAAGTGAAATTTCTCTTGTGGAATAGTAACAAAGCATCACTAAAGCGAGAACTTTGAGAGGTCGGAATACACTAATAACGTGACGAAACTATCGGTAAGAATTAGTTATAATTATTGACTAATATCTTCTTTTTTCTAAGAAACTATCTTGATGAAAAAACGGCTAATACACTGGCACATGCCTTCATCGGTTCTGTACTGGACTATGGTAATTCCCTACTAGTTGGCATTCCGAGATGTGAACTGACTAAATTGCAAAAATTGCAGAATTCTGCAGCCAGAGTAGTAGGGAGGCTAAGTAAGCGAGATCATATCACTCATAAACTGATGGAGCTACATTGGCTACCGGTAGAAGCTAGAATTGATTTCAAAATATCTTTAATAACATGGAAGATACAAAATGGCCTTGCCCCCATGTATTTAAGTGATCTCTTAGTACCAAAAGAGGGGGAAAAAACCTAAGGTCAAATGGGAGGAATGAATATGTAGTTCCCAAAATGAATTCAAAGACTATAGGGGATAGGGCTTTTGCTGCATACGCCCCCAAGATTTGGAATTCCCTCCCGCTTCAAGTGAAAAGCTGCAAAACGGTTGCGAACTTTAAAAAACATTTAAAAACGCATCTGTTTAGAGAACATTACCATATAAAGCGCCATGAGCAGACTTTGTCTGAAATAGCGCTATAGAAATGTATTATTATTATTATTATTATTATTATTATTATTATTATTATTATTATTATTATTATTATTATTATTATTATTATTATTATTATTATTATTATTATTATTATTATTATTATTATTATTTTTATTATTATTTATTATTATTATTATTATTATTATTTATTATTATTATTATTATTATTATTATTTTTTATTATTATTATTATTATTATTATTATTGTTATTATTGTTATTATTATTATTATTATTATTATTATTATTATTATTATTATTGTTATTATTATTATTATTATTTATTATTATTATTATTATTATTATTATTTATTATTATTTATTATTATTTATTATTATTATTATTTATTATTATTATTATTATTATTTATTATTATTATTATTTATTATTATTTATTATTTTTATTATTATTTATTATTATTATTATTATTTATTATTATTATTATTTATTATTATTATTATTATTACTTTTTATGTGATAATTCATTTTTATATATGACTTATTGAACCTTGTACCTATTTTTATATTTTATAGATAGTAATATTCAGAAAGCCTATCTTTGTTTAAACAATGTAATGCATTTCTAGGGACTGCCAGCATACTGGCCATTTGGAAATGCGACCAAAAGAGCATGATTGGGAGATATCCCAGATGTTGAGAGATGGAGAAAATAAACCATCAAAGTCATATCCTCTACATATAATAAACATGAAATGATATTAATCCCCAGGCCAAAGTCAGTCCCTTACACATATCAAATGTAGTTTATTTTACAGTACTAATGATATTGTAATAACAGAACTTCCAAAGACCTTTTCCTATTCGTTGACTATATTTGAATGAAACAAGAATTATTATTTTAAAAGGAGGCTGGGATCAGGCATGTCGGAGACTCCAAAAAACTGAAGAAACTTCCAATGTCAAAACAGAAGAGGATTTGACTTGGAACAGGACCTGAAAACCTAACAAACGTTACATAGAAAGTGACTACAGTGCTGGCAACAAAGTCCTTTATCATTCGAAAGATCTTAAATGTAATTTTGTTCTTTTCTCATTATTTGAAGATAATGAATGAATGAATGAATGAATGGTGGCTTAAAGGCACATTAAACCACTAAGGTTGTTCAGTGCCTAAAATGGTAAAAAAACATGAATGCTTTGACTAGATTAAAACGTGCAACATTAATATAATATATAAACAATCCTTGTATTACAGAATTCTAACAGAATCATTTTTCAAGATTTCAGTTATGTCTATAATACATATGTATAAATTATACCATTTATACCGTACCATTTGATGTCCTGTGGTTCTTGATAAATAGGTCAATGACCTAAATAAACAAAAGCTTCACCCTTAAAATTGATTATAAAATCCTATTTGGTTTAAAAAGACGATACTATCACAAAAGTATCTAATCAAATAACGTATGTAAATCTTGCACATTCAAATATTGAGTCCTAATTATATCAAAATCGATACACTCAATTAAAATATGTTCATAGCTCTTTGACATCCAGAACACTGATGCTGATCTTCGCCTTTAAGAAGATCGCATTAGGTTAAAGACCATATTCATTTCATCATGTCCGCCAAAGGGGACATATATACGGAAAACAAAATTGGACCAAGGACTGATCCCTGCGGTACACCATACTTCAATGCTATCATTTCTCAAAATTTGTTATTGATTAAAACACATTGTCTTCTATCAGCCGGATACGATTTGAACCATTTCAAGACATTACCCAAAATTACACATCTTTTTTCCAATCTCTCTAATGAAATATCACGATGAGCGGTATCAAAAGCCTCTGATAGATCCAAAAGAACCAGCATAACAATTCTACCATCAACAATATCAAGATATCATTTTGAACCTTAAGCAATGCCGTTTCAGTACAATGAAACATTTTCTAAGCAGATTGAAACATAACCATACAAATATTTGATTGGGATGAGTGGAAATATTACAGAATCTGAGTTTTATCATTTGTTTTTTTGTATTAATCAAGAAAGCAATCATATCACTGATGTCCAAAAACAAGGGTATATTCTACGTGTGTGTTGGTCTTGAAATCTTAATCAAACATTTCAAAAGAGTACTGATTTGTTTGTACTAAAGATCTTTCTTTAATTGTTTGGGTTTTACCAGGTCAGATAGCCTGTAACCGAGACTAAGTGCTCTGCTCTGTAAAACTCTACGTTTTAAAATTGCTTCATTTACAATGTTTTGATATTATGTAATACGTATGTAATTATGTAATTAAGGAGTTTGGTTTAAACAAACCTTTTCTTTGCATCAATGTATTTCAGACATTAGTTCATTTTAGAATATTACAGCTAATGCTAAATAAGGTAACTTGGTTGAATATGTAAATTAATTGTAAATTATTAAAATTTCCTTAAAAGGTGATCAGAATAGATGATAAGAAATAAGAAATAAAAAAATTCTGTAAATTATTTTTGTGTGTAAATTGAGTGATTACTCTCCATGATAAACAAGCTTTTTAATAAAGAAAAAGTGTCAATCTTTCTCAATGGTCCCATACATTACAATGTTGCATATACAACTCAAAAACTACATGTATAACTTGCTGGGTCTTTATTATTTTTTATGACATCACAATAAAATGTTGTACAGTATTTAAACAGATTTGGTATGTCCACAACCATCACATTATCGCAACACTCTTTATGTGATGTATCATCTCACCAGCACATTCCCCCATCAAACTAGGCCCATACAGACATTGGTGACAGTTTATGCCCAACCTATTCCTATAGAGGCGTATAGGCATATTGTGACCTAAAGCAGACAAGCATTACCAAAGTTATGAGAAAATATATTTCTTGCAATGAGCTAGGTTTTGGTCTGTTAAATCATAAAGGTCTGTTAGATCAAGACCTTTATGATTTATAAAGGTCTGTTAGTAAAATTTCCACACCAATTCTTGTGAGTTTACCAGTGTCTGGTGCCTCTATATTATTAAAATCGTGATCATTCCAGTGCATACATGTTAACTGTCCATTTAGACATATGCATTCCTTCATTATAGGCAATATAAGCCTAAACAACCAACGTCTATATAGGCCATATGTGCTGGAAAAACATACTGATTACATTGACATCGCTTGATTACATTGACATCGCTTGATTACATTGACATCGCTTGATTACATTGACATCGCTTGGTTACATTGACATCGCTTGATTACATTGACATCGCTTGATTACATTGACATCGCTTGATTACATTGACATCGCATGATTACATTGACATCGCTTGATTACATTGACATCGCTTGATTACATTGACATCGCTTGATTACATTGACATCGCTTGATTACATTGACATCGCTTGATTACATTGACATCGCTTGGTTACATTGACATCGCTTGATTACATTGACATCGCTTGATTACATTGACATCGCATGATTACATTGACATCGCTTGATTACATTGACATCGCTTGATTACATTGACATCGCATGATTACATTGACATCGCTTGATTACATTGACATCACATGATTACATTGACATCGCTTGATTACATTGACATCGCTTGATTACATTGACATCGCTTGATTACATTGACATCGCATGATTACATTGACATCGCTTGATTACATTGACATCGCTTGATTACATTGACATCGCATGATTACATTGACATCGCTTGATTACATTGACATCGCATGATTACATTGACATCGCTTGATTACATTGACATCGCTTGATTACATTGACATCGCATGGTTACATTGACATCGCATGATTACATTGACATCGCTTGATTACATTGACATCGCTTGATTACATTGACATCGCATGATTACATTGACATCGCATGGTTACATTGACATCGCTTGATTACATTGACATCGCATGATTACATTGACATCGCTTGATTACATTGACATCGCTTGATTACATTGACATCGCTTGATTACATTGACATCGCTTGATTACATTGACATCGCATGGTTACATTGACATCGCATGATTACATTGACATCGCATGATTACATTGACATCGCTTGATGTCATTTCAGGAATTTCATTTCAGGAATCTTATTTGGGATTGTAATTCAGGCCATGAGGAAAGGTAATCTGGTGAAATACAGATTTATCAGTGTATCCCAAGGATTTTTTTATCAATTTTACAATTGAATCAATTTCGGACTCACCACAGGACGTTTTAGACCTGCACAAAATTAAGATCACTTTCATAAAAAGCATTTATTTGGAATGATATAATAATATTTTACATGTGACCAAAGTTATAACTTTGTAATTGGACAAAGGGAGTGATTTCTTGTCTGAAGCATTTTACTCTGAGTAGTAATCTCAGATTATGGGATTTGTATGTAAACTTTATAAACATACCTTAAGCACCTCGGTATATGATATTGTGATGAAGGATGATGACATTAATAACTTAGAGTAATACCTGTAGGAACAAGGAGAGCATTGTATAATATATAATATAGTTGTCGCACAGCAGGATATCACAGATTACAAGGAGAGGATTTGGTGCTAAGCTCTATTAACAATAAAGTTGAATAGAGAGGGCGGGGGAATGTAAAGCCATCACATTCAGCACAGCGGAATACAGCATCTTCCCGAGGCACTGCTTTTATCATACATAAAAAAATATAATAGAAAACTGGATTTGAAAGGATGTAGGACAATTAAGATGGGATTTTTTTATTTCTTGAGAGCAAGACGAGTATTTATAACTTGGGGAATTCCAAACATTGATTGAGATAAACAAAACAGGGCAATAACTGCAGAGGTAGTTAGGAAACTGTATGACTAGCAATACTACCGATGCAATGGGGAGTAGCTATGTATATCTGTTACTGTAGATAATAGAATGTGTGAATGGATTATATTATACTACATACTGGACATGACGTGTTATTCCCTTAAGAGAAAAAACCAAACTTCAAAAGGATATATTAAAAATGTATGATACCCATAGAGGCCGACCATTATAAATCATTAGTGAAACAGCTACACAAAACTAAGCATAAACACAGAGATCTCTTTGCTAAATACCAGTCAGTCATTGAAGTTCCTTTGCCCATCAACATCTCAAATCAACGGCATGTTACATTACGCTGATACTCATCTCACTGTATTCCTTCATTTTCATCCCTTCATTTTATCACTAGTGGAATCCTGCTTAAGATCGCGAGGGGGCGTAGTTTCCTACTATGAAGGTGTACGAGTAATGTTCCAGCATGCATGCCATTGATCTGTGTTTTCAGATCATGTGTTGGTACATGAAGCCTACACCCTGCTAGTTATAATCATCTGTTTGGTTCATTTTCATACAGTTTTATTTACTTCCATTGCATGCTTATACATTCTCATGTTATCATACTAGTCTTGTTAAATTTGTTTCTGTTAGTCATTCCAGTTGTTAAACATAGCATATAATGTATTACTTCATGTTTATAAGCATATGGATATATAATATCATATGTAATATTTGACAAAATTACACTATATTATATCATATTTCATCATCTTATACACATAGGCAAATGACCATAGAGCTATGTTGACCATTCTTTTTTTGTAATGTTTGAGTCAATTTCCTGACAATGCCTTCAAATTGCTTCAAAATGATCGTTAACAGTCGTGGGGGATTGAGTTAAATAGAAACAGCATCCAAATACATTTCGTACCTTTTGTGTACCTTTTAAAAATAATTTATGATTGTTGTATCCAAGCTGTGAAAGCACGTATCACTTAATCAAAGCTGAAAAAATATGAAGCTATGTTTCAAATAAATATGTTTGTATTTTGTAGTTTCCGATGACCTATTCCCAACATTAGTTCACAGCCTAGACAGCCAGAATGTGTCGATTGATCCTGTACCCTTGACATATATTCTACCCCTGGGAACACTACTGAAGCAGTCATCCCCAGATATTAGTGCCTCTGTGATCTCACTTATTTGTATTTTCAGAGGTTGTCCCGATGATTCCATCTGACCTGCTATATCTACTGTATCACCAAATAATAAGTACCGCGGCATCTTAACCCCCACAACCCCCCCGACACAAGGACCCGTATGTATCCCAATGCGCAGCTGCAAGTGGTCATTTTTCATGTGGGGAATAGGGAAGCATTTGGTAGCATTTAGCAGTTCCAAAGCCATGTTACATATATGGTATGCGTGGCTGTCCCCATTTCTAATAGGAACCCCACTAGCTACCATATAGGCATCCCCTATTGTGGCCACTTTATAAACATCAAACATCTCCGATATCTGATCAAATAAAGTGTACATACTATTCAACAGCACCACAATGTCCATTGGTGAGGCTTCACTGGATATGCGCGTGAAGGCGACAATATCCGAGAAGAATATTGTGCAGTTCTGGAATATTTCTGGATCTATGACCTTGCCGACCTTTAACCTGGATGCTACAGACCGCGGTAGAAGCTCGCACAGTATAGACTCAACAACAGTTTTTTCAACCTCCAGTTCTTGAGTCCTTTCTATCACCTTAGTTTCCAGGTCCTGGGTATAGTGCTCCATCCGATGCACCATTCTATCAACCAATGACACTGTCTTACCCCCATTGATATCCTTTATAGTTGCCACTACCACGCTAAACGAAGGCCTGACCTCTGGCGGTTCTTTCCAGCAACATTCTGCAAGCTTTGCCCAGGCTTGCGGACAGGAGTTCTGGAGCACAGGTCTCAAAACCGGAAGTTGCCCATTGGCGACCCTCTCAACTATAACTGTATGAGGTAAGTCCTCCCCAGAACTGTTATCTGCAAATGGGGCATTTTGTGACAGGAGTTCGTGGAGAATAATGCCATAACTATATACATTTCCTTTTTCTGGATCAAATATACGTGTATGACCCTGTTTTATTTGTCTTAATATCTCAGGTGCGGTCCACAGTAAACCGGAAGCCTCCCTTATCTTATCCTCATCAGAACCTGCCAGAAATGAAGCCACTGCATTGACCTTACACACCCATCTACTGTCAACTAAACATTTAGAACTCTTCAAGGAAAGGTGAAACATAATAGGAATACTGTGCAGAAAGCTCATACCATTGGCTATATCTGTTGCCAGCGATTTCTTAAGGTCCCAATCAAGTGTAATATTCCTACTAGCTATCACATCAAACACACTTCCTCTGCTACAATATACATCCAAAACAAATTTCTCACTCTGCTTCATACATAAACCAACAAAACTATTCATATTTTCGTGGGATATATTTTTCAACTTTCCCAATTCTAGTAATCTCCGACGATTATTAATATCAATAGCAAAATTATTCACTTTCTTGATCCAAACCGTTTTACCTCGCCAAATTGCCTTTTTTGGAAAGGATTCTATTCCGTCTGTACTGCTCCCTAGTTTTAAGCGTTGCTTATTTTCAAAAGAATTACCAAAATCTTCCATGAAATATATTTCTATCCATTTCACTAACATTGCATCTACAATTCTCAACGGTGCGTCATATGCGTATTTCTTGGTGATAACAATAATCAAAGTAATCAAAATAAGACAAACAAATACCACAACAGTTATGAGAACTTTAGCAATCAGATCATCCCCCGTTCCAGAATGACAGTGTTCATTTTGCCAGCCACATCTCGGCGTATCCTCGGGGACCACGGGACTTGAGTGCCACAGCAATCCTGACCAATCCGCGTCGTCCATCGGTTTGTATAGTTTCTGCATCACTTCATCTGATGCAAGCCAGTCTAATATAGGAACTAGTGCGCCGTTTTGTATCATTGCAATTCTGGAACAAAATATAAAGAAAAGATATTCAATTATATCTTGGAATACAATTTCAAAATAATTGTTGTCCGCGCGCTCTTTGTTGTACTCTAATCTCACCGAAACCATCATTTTAAACACTTTGGATTTGGGTATATAAAGTGATTATCTGCATATCAAAGTCCCTGTGGGATGAGTGTGCATGTTTTCTGGGGCCTTCATGAGGCGACTCAGATCCCTTTGTCGTGTAAACGAGCCTGGAATACATCAAGAATAACCTTATCATGAAAGTCAGAACAAAACCCAAAGAAAGTCTGAGAATCAAGGAAATATGTTTTGCTCGTAAAAAATATCCTAAACACAAAAAAAATAATGTAACCATGTAAAATATTAAAAGGTTTAAAATATTAATAGAATTATTTATATCTTACTTTGCTTTTGATAAGATCTGGAGAAAATCTGCCCAGATATTTGGCATCTGTGCATTAGTGCAATTTTTAAAACTGGTATTCTTTTTGTGGAAGAGATATATGTAACTATATGTCACATACAAAAATATATAATGAAGGAGGAGCTATTTTTGATTTCTAGTTGTTATTATCAATTCATCTCAATGTTTTGGGATCAAGATTCAAACACATGTAACCAGCACAGGAAGCAAACACTTTGCCACTGATCTACACATCAACCCCCGTTTATGAATATGACATTTTACCTCTGATCTGGTTGCCTGTCCCCAAATGAATTGACCTTGACCTTTCCTGTCATTCCCTGGAAGGTCATGTTGAGTATGTTCTGTGTGACCCTGACCCCGTCGTCTGGACTGTAGCCTTGCTCTAGAGTCTTGTTGACACCATAGGCCCACTGGAGGACCGCATCAAACACTGTACCTGCAAACAAAATATGTACCACTGCTCAACTCAGTGCTCAGCTAGGTGCTCAGTCCACTGCTCAGCTAAGTGCTCAGCTAAGTGCTCAGCTAAGTGCTCAGCTAAGTGCTCAACTAAGTGCTCAGCTAAGTGATCAGCCCACTGCTCGTCTCAGTGCTCAGCTCAGTGCTCATCTCAGTGCTCAGCTCAGTGCTCAGCTCAGTGCTTAGCTCAGTGCTCAGCTCAGTGCTCAGCTCAATGCTCAGCTCAGTGCTCAGCTCAGTGCTCAGCTCAGTGCTCAGCTCAGTGCTCGGCGCAGTGCTCAGCTCAATGCTCAGCTCAGTGCTCAGCTCAGTGCTCAGCTCAGTGCTCAGCTCAGTGCTCAGCTCAGTGCTTAGCTCAGTGCTCAGCTCAGTGCTCAGCTCAGTGCTCAGCTCAGTGCTCAGCTCAGTGCTCGGCGCAGTGCTCAGCTCAGTGCTCAGCTCAGTGCTCAGCTCAGTGCTCAGCTCAGTGCTCAGCTCAGTGCTCAGCTCAGTGCTCAGCTCAGTGCTCAGCTCAGTGCTTAGCTCAGTGCTCAGCTCAGTGCTCAGCTCAGTGCTCAGCTCAGTGCTCAGCTCAATGCTCAGCTCAGTGCTCAGCTCAGTGCTTAGCTCAGTGCTCAGCTCAGTGCTCAGCTCAGTGCTCAGCTCAGTGCTCAGCTCAGTGCTCAGCTCAGTGCTCAGCTCAGTGCTCAGCTCAGTGCTCAGCTCAGTGCTCAGCTCAGTGCTCAGCTCAGTGCTCAGCTCAGTGCTCGGCGCAGTGCTCAGCTCAATGCTCAGCTCAGTGCTCAGCTCAGTGCTCAGCTCAGTGCTCAGCTCAGTGCTCAGCTCAGTGCTCAGCTCAGTGCTCAGCTCAGTGCTCAGCTCAGTGCTCAGCTCAGTGCTCAGCTCAGTACTTAGCTATGTACTTTGCTCAGTGGTCATCTCATAGGTCAGCTGGCTGCTCAGTTTGGTACTTAGCTTACTGCTCCGCACACCAAATAACTCCCTGCTCAGTCCAGTGCTCAGCTGCGTACTATTCTCACTGCTCAGTTCACTGCTCAGCTCACCGCTCAGTTAAGTTCCTGCTCACTTTTCTAATTAATGTAAAGATAACTCCTCAGATACCTGCTCAGAATAACTGTCCAAATAACTGTCCAAATCGCTGGTCATTATATTCTAGCTGTACATTTCACCTTTATCTATATGGAAATATTGCATCGAATATCATCAGTTACACTTCATTCTATGTGTATACGTGTATTGGTTTGTAAGTAAAACATACCATACATAAGAATTATTTAATGAGATACCAGGTTAATACAAGTTGTCAGAAGTAATCTCTCTAAATGGAAAGATGGTCTAAATTTTCAGTTATAAGTCTATTTTGACAATTGACATGAAGACCTCAGAGTATCCGGATTAAATCCATCCCTGTGTTACTCAAATGTTCCAACATTATCAGATAACTATGATTTTATTTTTCACAAACATATAACTGCCAATTAAATATTTTTTGCAAGTGATTAACATGAGCATGGGAGACTGGCGATGCAGTTTCTATAACCTTGGAGTAATTACTCCAAGCTTTAACACAGCTTAGGGGCAATTAGGATCTCAATTGGTTATATCTTTGCCTCGCTAATGGACAATGTTAGAATATACGCCATTGTTCTGTTATATGTTATCTTGTCAGACACGGCATGAGAATTGAATATCAGTATATATCTTGCTATAGATTTGTGAACAAAAGATTTGCTCCCAAAAGATGATTTATGAAGAAGGTTATGCTTTATCCTGATGTATCACTCAACATGATATCTGACAACTCCTGAGATAACTGTTGCATGTTCACAATGGCACAGGGTTTGTATGTTTTTGCTCTGATATAGAATTGCTGATTATTTCCCCGGGTATCTGATACATAAGCATAGAACTGATGAACAGTTTGTGTAGAATATATATCAAGGGATAAACCACATACCATACGAGGAAAACCCATCAGCAAGTATGATAAATGCTAGTAATATCTGCAGGTCGATCTGGTACGCTAGAAAGCATTTCTTTGAAAAGCAAATGAACTGGGCTATGACAATTAGTAAAAATCTTTATTTTTGTCAGCTCAGTTTAGGGGCCAATTTTAGATAACTTGTAATTTATTTGTTGGCTTGATTTATTGTCTTACATTCATTAAGAAAAGGCCTTCACAATGTTTCCATCGCCACTGGGACAAAAAAACTGTGGAAAAGTTACAGTTTTTCTGTTACAGGCAAAATCCTTTATGTACAGGTCTTTTTTCCATTGAAATTTAGAAAAGAAAACCGTCTTGAGGAACATTGCAGTAATTGCTCTTTTTATCAGAAAGTCATCACATTTTGGAGATTTTTGAGCCAGTTCACATAACTGAAATATAAGTCTAGGTCACCAATTGCAATAATCGCATAATTATAAACCTTAATATGATGCTTCCATGATTAAATTTGCAGACAGAAATCTGCTCTTTTCACAAGTTATGATGCTCAAGAAAACCAGACAGCACAGGGTCCGAAAATATCCCTTCGACATAATTATGCCAAGGGTTAAAAAAAGATTTTTATGGAAATGGCCCTTTTGACACAAATAAAATCATACCGTATTCAAATGTGGCGCTGAGGTCGACTACTAACTAAATGGGTTTAAGGGTATTTATGGGTGTTGGTAGTGAGAGTCCTCTGGTGGCAGATTTTCTGAGGGAACTACTTTCTTTTTATGCCAAAATGGAACGTTTTCAAAAAAATACAGGAAAAATGCTCAACTGTCAAAAAGAGTTCCCTTTTCATTAAAACTTTCAAGTCATGAAATTACATTTTATGGTATTCATTTTTTGTAATAAAATCATTGATTTATTATTTGAAAATCTCAATGGAATTTCTTTGATTATATTGAAAGCTTCATATCTTCCTAACTCATTATAAGTGGCATAGTAATATGTCACTGCTCCAAAATTGATTTTGTCATGTCAAAATGTTAAAGGGAAAAAGTTCTGCAGATCGTGGGAACATAATAAAGTAGATTTCTAAACAACTTTGTAAAAGTGATCTTAACAATATTTACTGTGATCCTAGTAAAACAGATTTTCTATTTTTCAAAAACATTAGGAGAAAAATAGAGGTAAAGTACAAACTTGATTATTTCAAAAATATGAATCTTTTCACCTCCCTTCATATATCTGATTGCCAAACTTCCTTTTTTTCCAAATTAAACAAATCAAAATGAGAAAATCTGTTTCCCTAAGATCACAGTGAATTTTCTTCCCAATGAAATGAAATAATCACAGCTAAAAACAAGCCTACTCCCGTTGTGTTATCTGCAGAACTTATTTGCTTGTCTTCTTCATCAAAACTATCATCAAGGAAAATTAGGACAAAATACTTTTGAAAGAAATATACTTGTAATCGTACCTCATAGTTCAAATATTGTAGTGTTTAAATAGTAATTCATGTCATTAATGCTTTTAATTTAACAGGGAATGTATTTTTACACCGTAAATGTACCAATTCCCATCAAGTACAGTATTTTGGTAATTTACTCCTCTGCCACTAGGGGGCACTCACTACCAACACCCATATATACCCTTAATGATGGTATCAACTTTTTCTATTGAGCCACTCTCATGTATGGATTTAGAGTTAGCATAAAAGTGATAGCTGAGAAATGATTCCTTACTCCATATTTCAAGGTGGTATCAGCGAAATATGGACCACAGGCCTTGGTGCAGTTGGTTAGAGCGCGAGCTTATTAGCACCAGTTCCTCTGTGGTGATCCAAAGGTTGTGGGTTCGAACCCCAGCCGTGCCGAGATTGAATTCATGATACAATTTCACACATGAGCTGAGGCCCATGCCTAAAGGGTTAGCCTGTTGTCCTTGTAAATTTGTGACTGGGTGGGTTGTCATGTCAAGGACCTGCGACATGACAATGCAGTGAGGCAGCACTATATCTGCTACAAGTAGGTCTCATCACGAAATGACTGAAATAATGTTGAAAGTGATGTAAAACCCCAAACAAACAATTAAACAAACTAACATCCTACCGGACTACTTTCTATATGACTTCTCCAGAAAAATATGCACCACTCCAGTCACTGTTTTATTACAATTTGCTGTTTTATGAGTTCAAGTTAAGGTCTATAATCCACAATGAAACACTGGGACAGACTTATGTTTTTTTGGCTTAAATGTGTTCAAAGTCATGTTATTTGTTAATTTAGCACAGAAAAAGTAAACTTAACCAGCTAGTCTTAAACTTTTATTATTTAAATTGAACCCGTTTTAACTACCGTTAAAACGGGTTCGACTCAGTTATTGCAGCTGGACACCATATGTGCTGTATGAGAAATACCCCCCACTGACGTCATAGCCTCACTCTCAACCTGGAATCCCCCAGAGCATGCAGAGCCGAAGGCAGCTACGTAAATATACGAGACCACACGAAGTTCTCTCCCGATGCTTCAAACTGATTGTGGATTATAGACCTTAACTATATAAAATGTGTCTGGCCATTATATGACACACGTCATATTCAATGTAAATAACTACATGCTAACCTTATATACCTACCCACAGAGTATCAACTAATATTGTGTCTTAGATTTAAATGAGACATGAATTGTAGACATCTACTTGATCTATTTGCATTACTTTTGATATCATCTCAGACAAATATATTTTTGGAAAATTTTAGTCTATAAATTTAACTAAGGCTGC
The DNA here is from genome assembly GCA_949316495.1 of Amphiduros pacificus. NCBI lineage: Eukaryota > Metazoa > Annelida > Polychaeta > Phyllodocida > Hesionidae > Amphiduros > Amphiduros pacificus. The sequence continues at coordinate 6,693,029 of OX439007.1, read as the reverse complement.
TATCTCCCTTTATAAAACAAATTATAAAGATAAAGACTATTTGTGATAAAGATAAAGACTGTGTGATTTACCAGTGAGAAGTTCAAATCATAGTTTCAACATGGCTCATTGGGTAAGACATCTTGATTTGAAATCTTGATTTTGAACCTTTATCTTAGCAATATGTACATCAAAACATATAGAACTGAATTATTTTTTTGAATTGGCAGAAAATATAAAAAAGAATGACTTTATACAAAAAAGGTGAAATCTATATTAACAATATAGAATTAGAATTTCTATATTTAAAATAAATTCAAATATTACAATCATTATTTTAATTGTTAAATAAAACCACAATTTGAATGAAGAAACATGTGTAGTAATAATGCTGAGATGTGTGTGCAGTGATTTGCCTACTAATTTAGACATATGAAAGTGAACACACCCCACTAATCTGAATACTATTCTCAGCGAGCAAGTGATCCCAGCAGGACGCCAGCTTATATTCTTAATTTCTACTGATGGTACCTTGACCTGAGACTTTCCTCTTTTTGACAGGTATGTTGACTTTAGGGAAAAACACGTAATGCCCCTATTCAAATTCACAAGTGGCAATACAATTACCCTTAATCAGCCCAATTCATGGGTTTGACAGGTAAGATTCACTATTTCATGATTTGAGCAGTGTAACATAACACAATGTCCAGAAAACATTTTCAATAATACTACTTTGGGAAATATATAGCATATCCTTGTCATGTTAGAAACAACAGTGATTGTGATAAGGGGAATTGTATCAATGATGAGGGTGCTTCATAGTTACATCTGTCAAGGGATGGGGGTAATTTATACATATCTGTGTTTGAAATAGCTGATTTTATAGGCTTGGCATGGTGGTGATAGGCTTGGTGATAGGCTTGGTGATCGGCTTGGTGATGCTTGGTGATGGTGGTAATAGGGTTGGTGATAATGGTGATAGGCTTGGTGATAATGGTGATAGGCTTGGTGATGGTGGTGATAGGCTTGGTGATGGTGGTGATAGGTTTGGTGATGGTGGTGATAGGCTTGGTGATAATGGTGATAGGCTTGGTGATGGTGGTGATAGGCTTTGTGATAATGGTGATAGGCTTGGTGATGGTGGTGATAGGCTTGGTGATGGTGGTGATAGGCTTGGTGATGGTGGTGATAGGCTTGGTGATAATGGCGATAGGCTTGGTGATAATGGTGATAGGCTTGGTGATGGTGGTGATAGGCTTGGTGATAATGGTGATAGGCTTGGTGATGGTGGTGATAGGCTTGGTGATGGTGGTGATAGGCTTGGTGATGGTGGTGATAAGCTTGGTGATAATGGTGATAGGCTTGGTGATAATGGTGATAGGCTTGGTGACGGTGGTGATAGGCTTGGTGATGGTGGTGATAGGCTTTGTGATAATGATGATAGGCTTGGTGATGGTGGTGATATGCTTGGTGATGGTGGTGATAGGCTTGGTGATGGTGGTGATAGGCTTGGTGATGGTGGTGATAGGCTTGGTGATGGTGGTGATAGGCTTGGTGATGGTGGTGATAGGCTTGGTGATAATGGTGATATGCTTGGTGATGGTGGTGATAGGCTTGGTGATGGTGGTGATAGGCTTGGTGATGGTGGTGATATGCTTGGTGATAATGGTGATATGCTTGGTGATGGTGGTGATAGTGGTAATAGGCTTGGTGATAATGGTGATAGGCTTGGTGATAATGGTAATAGGCTTGGTGATAATGGTGATAGGCTTGAAAAACAATTAGGTTCCCTTGTTAACCTTCTCATTGTATGAACCATGAACTATTAGATTCATAGCAGCCTTTCAAATATAGAATAATATTATTATATTTAGAAGCCACCCTGTGTTCCAAAGCCTTGGTATATTTTGTTCTGAGTTTGAACTGATGTGAGCAAAATTTGGCTCTGATTTGAACTTCTCTCATATCAGTCCCTGCCTTCAAAGTTGCGTACAGGATTGGTCCCAAGTCATCAGTAATAAAAATCTGACTGTCCACTGATTGGTGAAATAATATAAATATATTTTTTTTGTGGTGGTAGTTGTACTGATTGGTCAGTGTATGTGTCAGACACCTGGCTACAGTTTATGACTTGATGTTGGTCAATTCAAATTTGATGATATTTTCTATCAGTAAGGGAGGTATTTATAACTTGTAGAATTCCAAATTCGAATGGTATCACATATAGGGCAATGACTGTAGAGGTGTAATTGAATACAACCTATGTAACGCAGAGTATTCTTCAAGCAAATATGATCGAATAATTTGAGAGTAATTAGGACGATGGTAATTAGGAATTAGCAGATATTTAATTCACGTTGTATAAATCAAAGTAAGAATACACCATCTCAAGTTTGTAAATAGTAACAAAGTAACAGTTTTGTCGCTATGAGATTGAGTGAAGCTTCAATGTGTTCCGTGATTCCGAAGCCAAAGAGTGTACTTAAAGACAGGAAGTGACGAAAGGAGTGTTAGAGACAAAATTCAGTGTATAACACTTGACTTGGGAGTAAATGAGTTGGAAAAGATGCCCAATCATTTCCCTGCAGTGACAATTACTTCTTGTACAATTCAAAATTGGCATTTGAAATCAGTGTTATCTGAAAAGGTCATCCCCTATGGCAGGTGGCAATTGCTACAAGGTCATTGAAGGTCATGCACTGTTGTAGTTCAACTATGGCAACCCGAACATGTTAAGAAAATATCTTTTTGCATGGAAGGTTCAGAAAATATGTCTTTGAAGTTTGTTACTTATGTAAGAAGTTAAATAGTCATTATCAGTTTTTGATGACTTTTGAGAACAATAAATATGTCATGAATCAACAGAATCTCTCTTCTTGTCTCAGTTTATGTGTGTGGATAATATCACGTCCTTTTTATATATAATTAATCCCACCTTTTTATCGCTCTCTATGGAGAGGATGAAGAATTCCAACTAATACAGCGCAATGCATAAATAGTGTCATCCTTTTCCATCTCAACCAACACGTCCTGCCACAGGGGATGACCTTTTCAGATAACACTGATTTCAAATGCTAATTTTGAATTGTACAAGAAGTAATTGTCACTGCAGGGAAATGATTTGGCATCTTCAGAGTTATCTCAAGATATTTCTAAAGAGCTCCACAGTGTCGAAAAAGGAAAAAATGGAGAGCCCTGTTGCATTGCTAAGCAATGCTTACTGAAACAAATTAAGATCTGTAGAAATTTACAGTAAAAGTAACTAGTGACGCAAGCCAGTGAGAGTAGCTGATAATCTGCAGCAAAAGTTGCTGATAATCTACAGCAAAAGGTGCTGATAATCTACAGCAAAATGTGCTGATAATCTATAGCAAAAGTTGCTGATAATCTACAGCAAAATGTGCTGATAATCTGTAGGAAAGGGTGCTGATAATCTGCAGCAAAAGGTGCTGATAATCTACAGCAAAAGTTGCTGATAATCTACAGCAAAAGTTGCTGATAATCTACAGCAAAAGGTGCTGATAATCTACAGCAAAAGGTGCTGATAATCTACAGCAAAAGTTGCTGATTATCTACAGCAAAAGGTGCTGATAATCTACAGCAAAAGTTGCTGATAATCTACAGCAAAATGTGCTGATAATCTACAGCAAAAGGTGCTGATAATCTACAGAAAAAGTTGCTGATAATCTACAGCAAAAGGTGCTAATAATCTGTAGCAAAAGGTGCTGATAATCTGCAGCAAAAGGTGCTGATAATCTACAGCAAAAGTTGCTGATAATCTACAGAAAAAGTTGCTGATTATCTGTAGCAAAAGGTGCTGATAATCTGCAGCAAAAGGTGCTGATAATCTACAGCAAAAGTTGCTGATAATCTACAGCAAAAGGTGCTGATAATCTACAGCAAAATGTGCTGATAATCTGCAGCAAAAGGTGCTGATAATCTACAGCAAAAGGTGCTGATAATCTACAGCAAAAGTTGCTGATAATCTACAGAAAAAGGTGCTGATAATCTACAGCAAAAGTTGCTGATAATCTACAGCAAAAGTTGCTGATAATCTATAACAAAAGTTGCTGATAATCTACAGCAAAATGTGCTGATAATCTACAGCAAAAGGTGCTGATAGTCTACAGCAAAAGTTGCTGATAATCTACAGCAAAAGTTGCTGATTATCTGTAGCAAAAGGTGCTGATAATCTACAGCAAAAGTTGCTGATAATATGCAACAAAATGTGCTGATAATCTATAGCAAAAGTTGCTGATAATCTGCAGCAAAAAGTGCTGATAATCTACAGCAGAAGGTGCTGATAATCTGCAACAAAAGTTGCTGATAATCTACAGAAAAAGGTGCTGAAAATCTACAGCAAAAGGTGCTGATAATCTACAGCAAAAGTTGCTGATAATCTACAGCAAAAGTTGCTGATAATCTACAGCAAACGTTGCTGATAATCTACAGCAAAAGGTGCTGATAATCTCTAGCAAAAGGTGCTGATAATCTCTAGCAAAAGGTGCTGATAATCTGCAGCAAAAGGTGCTGATAATCTACAGAAAAAGTTGCTGATAATCTACAGCAAAAGTTGCTGATAATCTACAGCAAGAGTTGCTGATAATCTACAGCAAAAGGTGCTGATAATCTACAGAAAAAGTTGCTGATAATCTACAGCAAAAGTTGCTGATAATCTACAGCAAAAGTTGCTGATAATCTGTAGCAAAAGGTGCTGATAATCTGCAGCAAAAGGTGCTGATAATCTACAGCAAAAGTTGCTGATAATCTACAGCAAAAGGTGCTGATAATCTATAGCAAAAGTTGCTGATAATCTATAGCAAAAGTTGCTGATAATCTACAGCAAAATGTGCTGATAATCTGTAGCAAAGGGTGCTGATAATCTGCAGCAAAAGGTGCTGATAATCTGCAGCAAAGGGTGCTGATAATCTGCAGCAAAAGGTGCTGATAATCTACAGCAAAAGTTGCTGATAATCTGTAGCAAAAGGTGCTGATAATCTATAGCAAAAGTTGCTGATAATCTACAACAAAAGGTGATTAAATTATAAATACTGAAATTTATACTGTTAGGCATGGCACCGACAAGCAATACCAAAAGGTCACAGACAACCCACCAGCTACACCTCATGCGTTGAAGAATCTGGCCTCAATTTTGCTCCACCCAAACATAAACTAATGAAAAATCGCCAAGGTTCCTGACATTAAAACAAAGTCCAGAGGCATAATATCTGTGCTGAGCAATGCCTTTTGTGATCATTTCATTGTATGCGAACATTCTCTTATATATGCGAACATTACCTCCTATAGAAACATGTTCTTGTATAGAAACATTTCCCGTTAATTTCGAAGCTTAAGAGGTCAAGAACGATGCGTAGCGATTAAGTGCCAGATTGTACTTAATATGGTAGGCTGACTCCACCAACCTCACAGAAGTCTCAAAATGAAGCTATAATTAGACAAGTATAATGAGACCCTAGATATTCCAGGCGTCGAAGTATATGATACATGTGAGAAATAATAAACGTTATATCATTTTTTAAATAAAGAAATGAAAGAAATAAAATGAATTTAGAACAAAACCTGAGCTTCATGAAAATTAGATATAATTCATCTCCTGATGATGCTACATCTTACAATCTTAAATAGCTAAGACATTTGACCTGTGGTTTCAGAGAATAGTTTGATGGGCGGACAGAATGACAAAAAATCCCCTCACTGCATAAGCCTCACTGACAAAGCCACCACACAGACATGGATGCACACACACACACACACACACACACACACACACACACACACACACACACACACACACACACACACACACACACACACACACACACACACCACCACCACCACCACCAAACAAAAAAACTACCCACCAGCTATACCAGACACTTCGTCTGTTGAGGCATTTGGTCCTAGCTTTGCTACACCCTCAAACTGGGGATCTTGAAAGGCATCTATGACTTCTTGAGAGAAGGATTCATATTGCGGCCCAGACCCCTCCTTGAATGCTATGTCTATGACTCCTTCAAAGATAGACCCATTCACATCAGGCCGATAGCTGAACTCAGCCTCTGTTGCCATGTACCCAATCTCCATCCCTGAAATAATATAGTCTGCGTATGCATTGAGTGCCCACTAGACAAAAGCTGGGAGGCCAACATCATACATGCAAATCAAACTAAAACAAAATATAGATCAATCATACAATTTCTTTAATCACATTCAATACTTCCAAGAATGCCTGTCTTATGTTTAATAAATGTCATTTGTTTGTGAAATTGTGCATATACATATAAAAAAATGGTGTTCACAGAAATGTGACATTTAATTTGCTTATCAAATCATGTCATATCTATGACCGAAAAGAAAATGCCACACACTAGATTTTTATATAATGATATTTAAAAAATCTTGATGAGCAAAATAAATGTATTAATACCTATAAAAACATATTCTCCATTCAACATTCCTTGGTTGAGAGCGGAAATCAAGAAATTTCTAAAATCGTTTCCATAGGATAGAATAAATATGATTCTGGCTTCATTTTTGATGGATTTAACAATCTCTTGTTGCAGTTGGATATTATCCAGGTTGATAATGTTGCCATCCACCGTGCTTTCGATCATGCGATACACCACCGTTTTTCCTTGGCTTTCCATCTCTCTCTTTGTCGCCTCTGCCATGTTTTTCATCAGTTCTTCATTCGTGGTCACAATACCTTAAACAATAGAAAACATGATGCGTTTCATATTCACGATATCGGCGTCCAATTTCGAGGAAATGTTCGTAGTTTTGCAGCAGTTTCCCACACGACTGGATTAAATATGATATTCTTACACCTGTATCGTATACATGTAACTAACTACATTTCTGTAATGTGTGTCAAGTTGATTTTTTCGGTTTTCTATTAGAAGAATAGGATAAATACATATAAATATATATATATATATATATATATATATATATATATATATATATATATATATATATATATATATATATATATATATATATATATATATATATATATAGAAATGTGCTATGTTTTCCAAGAACGCATTCCTTTTATAATCACTAATATTGTATGAGGTTTTTGTTAATAATCTTTATTTCTAAGTAGGAATATTGTGATAAAAACAATATCAAGGTAGATATGCAAAAAGGATTGGTCCTAATAATATTTCAAGAAGTAGGCTATAGCTATTTGATATTATTTTCACCATTGTATACATTTCACGTATGTACCTCAGTTCCATAGAAAAAACTTCCTGACAAGTCTCTTATATTCTGTCTGAGACATGCCGAAAATAAACAATACGTTCAGAAGTTTGATTTAGAATTTCAGAAGCTATGAACACCACACTGATTCCCAGTGTCTGTTTCTGTCTACAATACATTTATATTTGATGTTTATCTATTTTTCACGCCATTATAACATTGATAACTAAATCAGTCAATGTACCGTTAGGGATCCATGTATTGATCTTGTTTTGCGAATCCCTGGAGAAAGGCATTCAGGTTAATGGAAACAGAGATTTGTTGATACCTCTGTAGTTAAAAATCAAATATATTAAAAAAAGATTATGAAACTTTGAGGCAAAACATGGCCGCCATGGTCGATAATCGGGGTATGCTCCATAGACTTACAGCTTAATCAGTCAAAACCTCGAACATCTAGCCCTAAAGGCAAAACAAACGTGAGCGAAAAGATTATAAGATGTAACACAGTATTTAACCGATCAGAAGCCCAGATATTAAGTACGTGTGAGGTGATTCGAGTTGACTTTCTGATAATGGTGTACAGGTCTCAGGATTCTGTCTCTGACAAACTACCTATTAATGACACCTAAAATCAATCAAACATTTGCCACATGTTGGAAGGTTGATAATATAAACACCTTCATATCACGACATTCATAATCTGTAACAAGGAAATAATTCTCAGAAAAACGTATTTAATTGTATATGCCAACAGTCAGGAAACAATACAAGCCAGGATATGGGAACCTGCAGGTGAACCATGCCGGAAATGATGGAATTAACACTGTGCCAATACTGAGATATAAGCTTGTTTACTGTAGTAAATCAGCAGGAAAATACACCAATACTGTGGCACATTCATTACCTGGCATATTCATTAAAACTGATTGCAGTATATTTACAACTTACCTACAATTTACTTTCCCGTTTGTACTTGGATGAGCTCGTGTATTTAGGTAACATTTTACTGATTGCTGATATTCAATGGCTATACATTAAGCTTATATGCATGTTTGAACAGATAAACACTCATAAACATGAACAGAGAATTTGGAGATTCGGTAAATAACATACAGTTTATGTAAGGTTATATGACATTAGCAAGACCTATGTTACAGTATATATCAGTTCACATATTATCAAGAAGACCTATCCTCCAAGGAATATGTCAGTTTAAGTGATTTATACAGGGCCTAACTTTGCTTTTTGTCAGTTTATGTATTATATCAAGGTTGTATCCTGCACTGTTTATATCAATGTATATGTCTACTGTATTCTGTTTATATCATATGATATTTATAAAAAAACTATAAAATACTCTACTATACATGTTTATATGATATTTACAGGACCTATCCCCCACTGTATATGCCAGTTTATATGATATTTACAGGACCTATCCCCCACTGTACATGCCAGTTTATATGATATTTACAGGACCTATCCCCCACTGTATATATCATTTTATGTGATATCTACAGGACCTATCCCCCACTGTATATATCATTTTATATGATATCTACAGGACCTATCCCCCACTGTATATGCCAGTTTATATGATATTTACAGGACCTATCTCCCACTGTATATGCCAGTTTATATGATATTTACAGGACCTATCTCCCACTGTATATGCCAGTTTATATGATATTTACAGGACCTATCTCCCACTGTATATGCCAGTTTATGTGATATTTACAGGACCTATCCCCCACTGTATATACCATTTTATGTGATATTTACAGGACCTATCCCCCACTGTATATACCAGTATATGTGATATTTACAGGACCTATCCCCCACTGTATATGCCAGTTTATATGATATTTACAGGACCTATCCCCACTGTATATGCCAGTTTATATGCTATTTACAGGACCTATCTCCGACTGTATATATCATTTTGTGTGATATCTACAGGACCTATCTCCCACTGTATATGCCAGTTTATGTGATATTTACAGGACCTATCCCCCACTGTATATACCATTTTATGTGATATTTACAGGACCAATCCCCACTGTATATGCCAGTATATGTGCTATTTACAGGACCTATCCCCCACTGTATATACCATTTTATGTGATATTTACAGGACCTATCCCCCACTGTATATACCAGTATATGTGATATTTACAGGACCAATCCCCACTGTATATGCCAGTATATGTGCTATTTACAGGACCTATCCCCCACTGTATATACCATTTTATGTGATATTTACAGGACCTATCCCCCACTGTATATACCAGTTTATATGATATTTACAGGACCTATCCCCACTGTATATGCTATTTTATGCGATATTTACAGGACCTATCCCCCACTGTATATACCATTTTATGTGATATTTACAGGACCTATCCCCCACTGTATATACCAGTATATGTGATATTTACAGGACCAATCCCCACTGTATATGCCAGTATATGTGCTATTTACAGGACCTATCCCCCACTGTATATACCAGTTTATATGATATTTACAGGACCTATCCCCCACTGTATATACCATTTTATGTGATATTTACAGGACCTATCCCACACTGTATATACCAGTATATGTGATATTTACAGGACCAATCCCCACTGTATATGCCAGTATATGTGCTATTTACAGGACCTATCCCCACTGTATATGCCAGTATATGTGATATTTACAGGACCGATCTCTGACTGTAAATACCATTTTATGTGATATTTACAGGACCTATCTCCCACTGTATATGCCAGTATATGTGCTATTTACAGGACCTATCCCCCACTGTATATACCATTTTATGTGATATTTACAGGACCTATCCCCCACTGTATATACCATTTTATGTGATATTTACAGGACCTATCCCCCACTGTATATACCAGTATATGTGATATTTACAGGACCAATCCCCACTGTATATGCCAGTATATGTGATATTTACAGGACCTATCCCCCACTGTATATACCATTTTATGTGATATTTACAGGACCTATCCCCCACTGTATATACCATTTTATGTGATATTTACAGGACCTATCCCCCACTGTATATACCAGTATATGTGATATTTACAGGACCAATCCCCACTGTATATGCCAGTATATGTGCTATTTACAGGACCTATCCCCCACTGTATATACCATTTTATGTGATATTTACAGGACCTATCCCCCACTGTATATACCAGTATATGTGATATTTACATGACCAATCCACACTGTATATGCCAGTATATGTGCTATTTACAGGACCTATCCCCCACTGTATATACCAGTTTATATGATATTTACAGGACCTATCCCCCACTGTATATACCATTTTATGTGATATTTACAGGACCTATCCCACACTGTATATACCAGTATATGTGATATTTACAGGACCAATCCCCACTGTATATGCCAGTATATGTGCTATTTACAGGACCTATCCCCCACTGTATATACCATTTTATGTGATATTTACAGGACCTATCCCCCACTGTATATACCAGTATATGTGATATTTACAGGACCAATCCCCACTGTATATGCCAGTATATGTGCTATTTACAGGACCTATCCCCCACTGTATATACCATTTTATGTGATATTTACAGGACCTATCCCCCACTGTATATACCAGTATATGTGATATTTACATGACCAATCCACACTGTATATGCCAGTATATGTGCTATTTACAGGACCTATCCCCCACTGTATATACCAGTTTATATGATATTTACAGGACCTATCCCCCACTGTATATACCATTTTATGTGATATTTACAGGACCTATCCCACACTGTATATACCAGTATATGTGATATTTACAGGACCAATCCCCACTGTATATGCCAGTATATGTGCTATTTACAGGACCTATCCCCACTGTATATGCCAGTATATGTGCTATTTACAGGACCTATCCCCCACTGTATATACCAGTTTATATGATATTTACAGGACCTATCCCCCACTGTATATACCATTTTATGTGATATTTACAGGACCTATCCCACACTGTATATACCAGTATATGTGATATTTACAGGACCAATCCCCACTGTATATGCCAGTATATGTGCTATTTACAGGACCTATCCCCACTGTATATGCCAGTATATGTGATATTTACAGGACCGATCTCTGACTGTATATACCATTTTATGTGATATTTACAGGACCTATCTCCCACTGTATATGCCAGTATATGTGCTATTTACAGGACCCATCCCCCACTGTATATACCATTTTATGTGATATTTACAGGACCTATCCCCCACTGTATATACCATTTTATGTGATATTTACAGGACCTATCCCCCACTGTATATACCAGTATATGTGATATTTACAGGACCAATCCCCACTGTATATGCCAGTATATGTGATATTTACAGGACCTATCCCCCACTGTATATACCATTTTATGTGATATTTACAGGACCTATCCCCCACTGTATATACCACTTTATGTGATATTTACAGGACCTATCCCCCACTGTATATACCAGTATATGTGATATTTACAGGACCATTCCCCACTGTATATGCCAGTATATGTGCTATTTATAGGACCTATCCCCCACTGTATATACCATTTTATGTGATATTTACAGGACCTATCCCACACTGTATATACCAGTATATGTGATATTTACAGGACCAATCCCCACTGTATATGCCAGTATATGTGCTATTTACAGGACCTATCCCCCACTGTATATACCATTTTATGTGATATTTACAGGACCTATCCCCCACTGTATATACCAGTATATGTGATATTTACATGACCAATCCACACTGTATATGCCAGTATATGTGCTATTTACAGGACCTATCCCCCACTGTATATACCAGTTTATATGATATTTACAGGACCTATCCCCCACTGTATATACCATTTTATGTGATATTTACAGGACCTATCCCCCACTGTATATACCAGTTTATATGATATTTACAGGATCTATCATATATCTTCCACTGTATATGTACTGTGACTGGCAAGAGTATGAAACCGGCAGTTGAAACTCGGACACATTTAATTAACACCAAGCAAACCAGTGCTGTGTTTCATACATCATCTAGTATTCCCATGTCTTATATCCCAAATATTAAAGATATTTGCGATATAAGACAATTGTACTTAGTTTTGAGGGAGCTTGTGAAATCAGGAGTGAGGACCTGAAAATGTCTGGATTTTACTGCCAGTCACTGTAAGTTAATGCCTCATTTAAATGATCTATCCTGAATAATATGTCAATTTATACGCCAGGACAATTTGTGATTCAGAATACTTTGCCTCCAAAATATAACACAAAATACCATTTTTTTAAATATTGATCAAACAACAAAGCAAAAATTGGTAAAAGGTCATTGGCCACGCCTAGAAACAAGCAGGTAATCCTTAGATAATACAAATTGTAGGTCATATTGTGTTTATTCATGAATGGAACATGACCTTTTATATCAGGCCCTTTGTCAGAATATAACACATACTGGGCCTTGCCTGAAAGCAAGCTCTCCTGAAAGTGACGAAAATGCAAGGAATATTTAGTTATTTTATTCCTGAATGTTATGTGATATTTTCTATCAGGCTTTCGTCATTGGCCTTACTTGAAATAAACAACACGCAATGTAAAATCTCATTTCTATAAGGTTGTTATGTGGTGTTTTCTATTAGGCTTTCGTCATTGGCCTTACCTGAAATAAACAACACATAAGGTAGAGTCTCATTTCTATAAGGTTGTTATGTGGTGTTTTCTATCAGGCTTTCGTCATTGGCCTTACCTGAAATAAACAACACGCAAGGTAGAATCTCATTTCTATAAGGTTGTTATGTGGTGTTTTCTATCAGGCTTTCGTCATTGGCCTTACCTGAAATAAACAACATGTAAGGTAAAATCTCATTTCTATAAAGTTGTTATGTGGTGTTTTCTATCAGGCTTTCGTCATTGGCCTTACCTGAAATAAACAACACGTAAGGTAGAATCTCATTTCTATAAGGTTGTTATGTGGTGTTTTCTATCAGGCTTTCGTCATTGGCCTTACCTGAAATAAACAACACGTAAGGTAGATTCCCATTTCTATAAGGTTGTTATGTGGTGTTTTCTATCAGGCTTTCGTCATCGGCCTTACCTGAAATAAACAACACGCAAGGTAAAATCTCATTTCTATATGGAAACAAACTGCTCTGAAAGAAAACAAAAATATAATTGACACATCAATGTGTTTATACTTGAATTGTATCTGATGTCTTGATGAAAATATCTACAAAACATCAGGATCATGGAAATTTACTTATCAAAGATATCAGTATGTTGCTTTAATTGTTAAATGAAATGAAAAAGTAACAGACTGAGATTTTGAAATCTTTTACTCGTTTCAATGAAAGATTTGCTGATATCTGGCTTGTCTTTAATATCTCTTTAAATTTCTTGTCTTTAATATCTCTTTAAAGTATGTGAAGGTTGACTAATTTGTAAGTATTGTAGATGGGATATCATGACCTGTACATCCCCTTCAGAGAAATCAAGCGCATTCTCAATCAGCATTCAGCCATCTTGATTTCTGCAATGAGTGAACTCATTGAGTATATATATTATATTATTTTAGCAATTTGCACATTGGAACATACAGAATTGAAACAAGTTTTGTTTTGATAGAAATTATAAAGAATAATGAGTTTATGCAATAAGCAATGGTGATATCTTCATGCTGGGATCATTTTTGAGCAATCTGAAAGTCAGAACATATAAAATGTTTTTTTTTCTTCTTCATATTGAGGTTTACTCTCCTTTGCATCGGGCTCAGTATATAACTATATTGAAGAGGCCTAGTAAAGCTGGGTAATTAAGGTTCTGTTTGAGTGATATCAGAAGAATATGATAAAAGTTATTATTTTTAATAGTTATTATTATTTTTATTTTTTGCAAACATAGAAAATTTAAATAATAATGACTTTATATGAAATATAAAGAATCTAAGTTATTATTTTTAATAGTTATTATTATTTTTATTTTTTGCAAACATAGAAAATTTAAATAATGATGACTTTATATGAAATATAAAGAATCTGAAAATATAAAATCTTCATATTTGGGTAATATTTAAGCAAAAATATAAAAATATAAAATCTTCATATTGGGGTAATATTTAAGCAATATGCATGTTAGAACATATAGAATTGTTTTTTGACAACATAGAAAATATAAAAAATAGTAACTTTATGTTGAAGACAAATATGAAATCTTCATCTTCTGATTTTATTTAAGCTGAGACACATTTGCAAAGAAACCATAGCATGGAGCCAATTTCAAAATTTTATCATGGATTTTAAACTTCAAGTAAGCTCATCATGAGGCCAACCTTGAGCATGTATGAATATATCCAATGCAATGCAATTATTCCAAATGTCTCAGTATTGGCATATGTCTCACAGGCCCGATGATATGATTTGACTTTTTCTCATGGCTGGATTGCTCATTCAACATTTTGCTGTATCAACATTTCAATAAAGACTGTATCTCTTCAAACAATGCTCATTTTTAAATACATTTCATCAGATTGGGATATTACTTATTCCAAAACAATATTATTCAAGATGACCAAAATGTGGAATTGTCAATATTTTACCACATCAGTCAAAATGGAATCAAGCGGTCACATGTCACCTGTATTTGCATTTCAATGCATGTACTCACATGTGCAAAGATCACCGGAAATGGTGTCAATACCTCAAAAATAGTTCTCTGGTTTCACAGTTGTTTAAACACTTTTAGCAATATTGAATTAGAATGTCTACACTGTTCTATATTTAGCATAAATTCAAATTTTGCAATCATTATTTTGATTGTTAAATAAAACCACAATTGGAGTGAAGAAATATGTGTAGCAATAGTGCTCAGATGTGCAGTAATTTGCCCACTAGACATGTGAAAGTGACCATACAAGCCACTAATCTGAGTACTAATCTCAGGAAGCAAGTGTTCTCAGCAGGATGCTGATCTCTATGCTGGTACCCTGACCTTTGACTTTCCTTTTTTTGTCAGGAATGTTGGCTTAAGGGAAAACATGTAATGCTACTGATAATTGGTAAAAAGCAGAGACACTCTTTTGAATGATGTACAATATTTCTCTGTTGCAAAATTATGTAGGCAGTTTTACAGAGATGTTCTGTATCATTAGCCTTTGTCAGTTATAACTAAGAGCTAGAGGTTGCCATTTTGTAATGGAAACCTTGTTGTATTCAAATTCCTGCTTGTAAATGTTTCACAATTCAAAGTTTACCATACATACATACATACATACATACATACATACATACATACATACATACATACATACATATATATATATATATATATATATATATATATATATATATATATATATATATATATATGTATTGTTTGTTTGGGGTTTTACATCACTTTCACCATTATTTCAGTCATTTCGTGATCTGAGACCTACTTGTAGCAGATATAGTGCTGCCTCACTGAATTGTGAATTGTCATGTCACAGGTCCTTGACATGACAACCCGCTTGGTCACGGGTTAACACTTTGGTACAGACCTCAGCTCATATGTGAAATTGTATCATGATTTCTATCTCGGCATGGCCGGGGATGAAACCCATGACCTTTGGATCACCACAGAGGAGCTGGTGCTAATAAGCTGGTACTCTAACCAACTGCGCCGTGGCCGTGGCCATCATATATACATGTTCATCTTGCTTCAATTATCTTCAACCAAAATGTCTGTTGCTTATACAGTTTTAGAATTTTTACCCACATCAATCGAAATCAGAAAAATACTTAAAAAGTGTAGAAATGTTTACATGCACATTTCATTAACAAGAGCAAACTCTTGTTATCCTCTCATACAGGATAGGTACCTGGGATATTCTTCCATACATGATAACTGGGATGCCCTCTCAAACAGGATTGGTACCTGGGATGCCCTCACATACAGGATAGGTACATGGGATGCCCTCACATATATGATAGGTACCTGGGATGCCCTCTCATACAGGATAGGTACCTGGGATGCCATTACATACAGGATAGGTACCTGCGATGCCATCATATACAGGATAGGTACCTGGGATGCCATCACATACAGGATAGGTACCTGGGATGCCCTCTCATACAGGATAGGTACCTGGGATGCCCTCTCATACAGGATAGGTACCTGGGATGCCCTCTCATACAGGATAGGTACCTGGGATGCCCTCCAATACAGGATAGGTACCTGGGATGCCCTCTCATACAGGATAGGTACCTGGGATGCCATCCCATACAGGATAGGTACCTTGGATATCCTCTCATACAGGATAGGTACCTGGGATGCCCTCTCATACAGGATAGGTACCTGGGATATCCTCTCATACAGGATAGGTACCTGGGATGCCATCCCATACAGGATAGGTACCTGGGATGCCATCACATACAGGATAGGTACCTGGGATGCCCTCACATACAGAATAGGTACCTGGGATGCCCTCACATACAGGATAGGTACCTGGGATGCCATCACATACAGAATAGGTACCTGGGATGCCCTCACATACAGGATAGGTACCTGGGATGCCCAAACATACAGGATAGGTACCTGGGATGCCATAACATACAGGATAGGTACCTTGGATGCCCTCTCATATAGGATAGGTACCTGGGATGCCCTCTTATACAGGATAGGTACCTTGCATGCCATCACATACAGGATAGGTACCTTGCATGCCATCACATACAGGATAGGTACCTGGGATGCCATCAGATACAAGATGGGTACCTGGGATGCCCTCTCATACAGGATAGGTACCTGGGATGCCCTCTCATACAGGATAGGTACCTGGGATGCCCTCTCATACAGGATAGGTACATGGGATGCCATAACATACAGGATAGGTACCTGGGATGCCACCACATACAGGATAGGTACCTGGGATGCCATCACATACAGGATAGGTACCTGGGATGCCATCACATACAGGATAGGTACCTGGGATGCCACCACATACAGGATAGGTAGCCGGGATGCCCTCTCATACAGGATAGGTACCTGGGATGCCCTCTCATATAGGACAGGTACCTGGGAAGCCCTCTCATACAGGATAGGTACCTGGGATGCCCTCTCATACAGGATAGGTACCTGGGATGCCCTAACATACAGGATGGGTACCTGGGATGCCATCAGATACAAGATGGGTACCTGGGATGCCCTCTCATACAGGATAGGTACCTGGGATGCCCTCTCATACAGGATAGGTACCTGGGATATCCTCTCATACAGGATAGGTACCTTGGATATCCTCTCATACAGGATAGGTACCTGGGATGCCCTCATATACAAGATAGGTACCTGGGATGCCCAAACATACAGGATAGGTACCTGGGATGCCATCACATACAGGATAGGTACCTGGGATGCCCTCACATACAGAATAGGTACCTGGGATGCCCTCACATACAGGATAGGTACCTGGGATGCCATCACATACAGAATAGGTACCTGGGATGCCCTCACATACAGGATAGGTACCTGGGATGCCCAAACATACAGGATAGGTACCTGGGATGCCATCACATACAGGATAGGTACCTGGGATGCCCTCTCATATAGGATAGGTACCTGGGATGCCCTCTTATACAGGATAGGTACCTTGCATGCCATCACATACAGGATAGGTACCTTGCATGCCATCACATACAGGATAGGTACCTGGGATGCCATCAGATACAAGATGGGTACCTGGGATGCCCTCTCATACAGGATAGGTACCTGGGATGCCCTCTCATACAGGATAGGTACCTGGGATGCCCTCACATACAGGATAGGTACATGGGATGCCATCACATACAGGATAGGTACCTGGGATGCCACCACATACAGGATAGGTACCTGGGATGCCATCATATACAAGATAGGTACCTTGGATGCCATAACATACAGGATAGGTACCTTGGATGCCATCACAGACAGGATAGGTACCTGGGATGCCCTCTCATACAGGATAGGTACCTGGGATGCCCTCTCATACAGGACAGGTACCTGGGATATCCTCTCATACAGGATAGGTACCCGGGATTCCCTCTCATACAGGATAGGTGCCTGGGATACCCTCGGATACAGGATAGGTACCTGGGATGCCCTCGGATACAGGATAGGTACCTGGGATGCCCTCTCATACAGGATAGGTACCTGGGATACCCTCGGATACAGGATAGGTACCTGGGATGCCCTCGGATACAGGATAGGTACCTGGGATGCCACCACATACAGGACAGGTACCTGGGATATCCTCTCATACAGGATAGGTGCCTGGGATATCCTCTCATACAGGACAGGTACCTGGGATGCCACCATATACAGGATAGGTACCTGCGATGCCATCACATACAGGATAGGTACCTGCGATGCCATTACATACAGGATAGGTACCTGGGATATCCTCTCATACAGGATAGGTGCCTGGGATATCCTCTCATACAGGATAGGTACCTGGGATGCCACCACATACAGGACAGGTACCTGGGATATCCTCTCATACAGGATAGGTGCCTGGGATATCCTCTCATACAGGATAGGTACCTGGGATGCCATCACATACAGGATAGGTACCTGGGATATCCTCTCATACAGGATAGGTGCCTGGGATATCCTCTCATACAGGACAGGTACCTGGGATGCCACCATATACAGGATAGGTTCCTGGGATATCCTCTCATACAGGACAGGTACCTGGGATATCCTCTCATACAGGACAGGTACCTGGGATATCCTCTCATACAGGATAGGTACCTGGGATGCCCTCTCATACAGGACAGGTACCTGGGATATCCTCTCATACAGGATAGGTACCTGGGATGCCCTCTCATACAGGATAGGTACCCGGGATGCCCTCTGAGAAGTTAACAGAGATAGATTGGCATGAGCATG
This sequence comes from Amphiduros pacificus, assembly GCA_949316495.1. NCBI lineage: Eukaryota > Metazoa > Annelida > Polychaeta > Phyllodocida > Hesionidae > Amphiduros > Amphiduros pacificus. Next base: position 6,673,869 of record OX439007.1, on the reverse strand, counting down.
GACACCATTTAAAATGCTGCCATCGGATAAACTCGGTTGATCAGTCTGGCATAGCTGCGTGTCTTTTTCTTAAAACAGTTCATATTTCATTTGGACACCAACCAAAAAAGTTTGAAAACAAAGTCGTAACCTGGATTGAGAAAGTCAATTCTATGACCTGTTTTTTTCAGATTCTACCAAGTGTTTTTAATTCAGCTGTCATCGGGACTCAATGCCCCACCCTTTTTGAATGGTGATCTTTTGTCTTGCATTATCACATAGACATGGCCAAACACAGGCTTTGATAACTAGTCATGGAGCGCTGGCTGGAATGGGAAACAAGTCATTTGCAGGCTTTCCACCTTTCTCGACCATGCAGCATGACCAAAGTATTTGGACCAACTGGGATTTGAGCCCATGACACATCATACCAAGTGAGATATATTCCACCCTCCTTACATAAACAATTCAAAACCTTAATGATACCATTATTCCTCACTGATTCAATATTTTATATTGCTGACTTTATACTTTATATTTATGGAGATCGCACCAATTAATTGTGTGTCAGACCCTTGAGAAATTTTGAGACTTTATTTGACCAAATTTGAGCCACAATAAAATTGCTGCAAACACATTAGCCTTCATCAATGGGTTCAATGGTGAAGCGGTTTGCATATGCCCGAGTAACAAAATCTTAAAGACACTGAAAATTGTGTTAGGTAATAAGAGTCATAAGTGTTGAAACAACAATTAAACACTCTTGAACATCATTAAAGGTCAAATAAACATATTGTTGTCATTTTTTATCAATGCATAAAATAATAACTTGTATTTGTGCTTACTGTGTACTTGGAGTGAACCATGTGACACAGGGCGATAATCAGTGATAATGCATACAATGAGTGGCTCTGTGTTAGAGCTGTTCACTCTGTCACATCATTAACATACCACATTAGCGGTCTTGCGTCTAATTTTGAAGGCTTTGCTTTGTATATTAGAGTTCAATGTATTTGCATGCATTATGGGCCTTGACACAGTTACTTAGAGGCAAAAGTCAGGAACCTTTTGTGTGATTTTCTACAAGAGACACATGGTGTTAATGAAGGTGGAGTTTCTAGCACTTTCTTATTCAGATCTAAACAATATCTGCATGCGAAATGTGGTATTAATATGTCTGATCGTGAAATCCTAGACTCCAGACCAGGGCAGTCAATTTCTGGTGTAAACTTCTATCCAAACCAAGTGGATCTTTGCCTCTGTTGGCTTACAAGATGCTTCTCAGTCTCAGAAATTTTGATTTTAAAACTTGGCTTGATAAAATAATTGACATACTTGATAAATGTGAACTTTCCCATGTATTTGACTCAACATCTTTCTCACACACTGAAATCGCCAATATTGCGTCCAAAGTTAAAACCATGTAAGAGGGTGAGTTTGTGAATTATTGGAATGCAGAAATTTTTAAATTACACGAACTAAGCACATACAGTCTTTTCAAAGAAAACTTTGAGACTGAAAACTATCTTTTTATTTATAACAAAAATCACAGACAGGCTCTATCCAGTTTTCGTATTAGTGTTCATAACCTTGAGATCGAAAAAATAGATGGCGTTGTAAACTAATAAGTGGTTAATGGTGTAATAATAAAGTGCCAGAAATTGAACGTTTGTGTATTTTTTGCCAAAATAATGTTGTTGAATCAGAAAAACATATTCTGATGTCATGTAATAAGTACTTGGACCTCATTGATACTGCTAAACAATATGTTATAGATTTTGATACAATGGATTCACACACCCAGTTCATTGTTATAATGCAATCCGATGTAAATATCTTAATCCAGAATCTTGCTAAATGTATCTGTTTAATTTTAAAAGAAGAAGTGAGCAACTGAGTCACATTGATGTAACTGATTATAACCATGTTAATGTAAATAATTCTTAGATGTCGAAGGACTATGCATCTGTAATTATATGGATGGTCAATAAAAAGTTTTTAAGTGTACCAGTGCCCGATTTTTCCATCATACTTCAAATCTTAAATCTGAGTATGTACTCAGATTTGAAGCCATACTTACCGAAGTTTGCTTCTAAAACTGAAGTATTTTGGATTTTTTTCATCATGCTCAGAATCTCAATTGTGCTTACTTCATGAAGTATTTGCTCAGACTTGAGGTACGTACTTGAGCTATATGACATCATATTTCCATTGCTTAGTTAAGTAAATACTCCCATGAGTCGGCCCCCGGGAGAAGTCGGCCCCCGGGAGAAGTCAGCCCCAAATTTAGGTGGCTAGAGAAGTTACCGGAAGAGAATTAATGGCTACCGAGGGTCCCTAGGGTAAATTACTGTCCTTAGGGTCAAATAGCCTTCACGAAGGAGATTTCATGAGATATACGGGCCTTCATACATGCCTTTTTAAACAATCACAAGCAAAAATATTTTAGAAAATATTATTTTTTATAAACATGTAATGAAATTCATGGTGGTGATATCATACAAAAACAGACTACATTAGTCAAGGCAACTGTTTATTTACACAGGTGATCTTTCTTGGGGCAGAATGCTGTCGAAGAGAGAAACGTCTAGTTTATGAGGGTCAATTCGTTCAATTGACAAATGTCGAGTGTTGAATATACCTATGAGTTATCTGAAAACGTATGGAGATAGGGCTTTTGAGATATATACCCCGAAGATATGGCATACCCTGCCCCTGGAAGTGAAAACCTACTATACACTGACAGGGTACAAAGCTGAAAACTTACATATGTAGAAAACATGATCTGACAAAGCGCTATGAGTAGACCTAGTCTGTCATAGTGGGAGACTAGGTTGCATTATGGATGGTGCTGCTGCACCCTCTGCAGTTGCTGTAAAAAGACACCCTCATTGTCAGCAACATGATATGTTGTACACTTTTGCAGTAAAACTAATTTACAGTAGGTCAGCATTTTAAATTTCCCTATATCTGTGGCAACACAAAAGGTGTGGACAAAGTTTGTTGGTGACAGCAGAGCAGAGGGAGGATATTTAAATACATGGCATACCGGTTTACCTGTTTAAAGACCATTTTGTTTCAGGGTCAGATTATGGTAACTTGTGGGCCTGTAAAATGGCAACCAAAGATTTGCTAGGCTGAAGTCAACTGTAATTCTCTCAACTACATTGCAAACTTATTGGTGACCAGATTAGCTGAACAAAGGTCATTTCACAATGCAAGAAATGGAGGGATGAAGCTGATTCCATGATATATCCTTCAAGATAACATTTACCAAAATATTGTCAAACTGGATAGATTTAGCCAATAATGTTTATATCTCTTTAAACTATTTTTTTATATATATAATTGTTCATGCATGTATTTTGAGTATTATCTTGTGATCCCTATTCATGAGTAAAAAAATGGGTAAATTAAATGGCATTTGACACGGTTTACTTTGTAAATGACTTGTTATATTTTCATAATTGTTTATTTGTAGAGTATCACAATATACTGTCAGCTATCATAACATGTACTCTTTTGGGCGAAAAATACATGAAATATGCAGAATAAGTCAAACAATTGATGGCCTCATCGATTTTTAATCCCCAAGTTGAGTTGATGATTATCATACTGTCATAGTGTGGAACTCTTGTCTGCAGGTCTTTTATTACATAAGAAACACACTCTCACTCTCTGTTTAATCTCTTTCCGGCTCCATGATGCTCTAAGGGTATCCCCAAATATAACTCTCTAAACATCACCACCCCACGAGACATGGGGTAAAATGGCTGACTTTGGAAATATATCAATGATCTAATCTTTGAGGTGGAATTTGATCATCACAATGGATATAAGATGACAACCAGTAGCCAAATCAATAATTACTGTATATGGTATAAAAACACATGATTTTGAATATCACCCAATCATTAAACTTCAACCTTCAATTTTTTATCCCTATGCAACACAATTGGCTATCATCATCAATTACAAGTTTGTTTACATCACTCACTGATTTTTTACCTTTCATGAACTTGTCTGACAGGATTCTTTTGTTTTGTCATCAGGCCACAAGGAGTAGTATGTAACCTTTTATTTAAAATCTATTGTAGTTACAGGACTGGTTAGGAATAAATGACAATGAAAAGAAAATGTACTTTAGACCCTCGCAATGTATGCGCCATCATAAACAAATTGTCTTATTATGTCATCATTTTACACCAGTAAAACTGAATGAAAATCTGCAACAGAGATCTTTCTTGAAAACCAGAAAATGTGTGTTTTGAATAAGTAACTGCATGTTCTTGACCTGCAAAGCTGGTTAACCACTGACAATTTATGCCTACACATTGTGCACTAAATCACAACATAGCCGAGTGAATTCTGAATAAAACCTGCATTTTTGTTTTCTCTAATTTTCATATTTCAACAGTAACTTTAATAAAAGAACATAATCACTTCCGTCGAGATTTAGGGGCACAAAATACCTTTAAAATGTTTAAGAGTTACTTGAAAATTGACATATTCGTAATCATGACTCGTTTATTTACCCAATCATATTGGTGTAGTTTTGAACATTAAAAAGTCATTTGCAGTCAAACCGCAGAACTTTACATGTCGGACCTTGCCTGGCTGGAAGCTGTCAATCAACTCTGCTACACTTTTGAGACATGCATATATCTACAACTCTGATGATTGCAGGTGGTAATTCACACTGGTATCTTTATAAAGTATGATTTATTAAGTGGTGCCATGTGTAATTAGAAAGTGTAGTAGTGTTGATTAACAGCCTCCAGCATGTCGACACCGATTAGTTCATTAGTTTCAATGGTGCAGATTAGTCAAAGCTGTTTTTTATTCAGCATCCAAGCAAATATACAGTGACCGGCAGCCAAATCGAGACATTTCCATGTTATTCACTACTAATTTTCTCAATATCTTCCCAAAACTGGGTATTTGTTTGTTTGTTTGGGGTTTTACATCACTTTCAACATTATTTCAGTCATTTCGTGATGAGACCTACTTATAGCAGATATAGTGCTGCCTCACTGAATTGTCATGTCGCAGGTCCTTGACATGACAACCCACCCGGTCACAGATTTACAAGGACAACTGGTTAACCCTTTAGTCACCAGTCTAAGCTCATGTGTGAAATTGAATTATGATGTCAATCTCGGCATGGCCGGGGATCGAACCCACGACCTTTGGATCATCATAGAGTAACTTGTGCTAATAAACTGGCCAAATAACTTATGCTAATAAACCAACTGCGCCAAAGTCTGTGACCTCAGATTATTTTTATGATTGTATTGGTGGAATTGGTTGCAAACATTTTAACTCTCACCAACGGCTTTCCGCGGGAGCTGGTTAAATAACCTGCCAACCACCAACAGAGGAAATGCCCTTGTAGACATCCTGACATGTATCTGATAAAAGATAGTGTTGGATAATTTCACTGTCGATTTTCAAGAATTTAAGTAAGTTGCAACTCTACATTGAACTAGTATTACTATTGCTGGTCCCATTACTTTATTCTTCAATTAGTTCTTCACCTGGCCAACAACCAGGAGGTTATTCTATTTTGGGTCCACCAATGCCCATTTATAGGAAGTTCAGGGAAGTGAAATAATCAGGAAACAACGGCATTTACAAAGACAATGCAGTATAAAAGGTAATAACTAAAACAAAATAAAATAACTAGGGAAATGAAATTTATAGATAGTTTTAAGTACAGTTAAATGGAAACTTTCACTTCTCTGACACACTTTTGTAGTTTGGAAGAGAATTATAATGCAATTGATTTATGGGTTCAGTTAATATGACTGCTTAAGGGAAACATGTTTTTTAGAGAAAGATAGCTTTTTTAAATGCACATGCTGGAAAAAATGAATGACGTCATCGTGGTGGAATTACCTACTTACATGACTAATTAGTAAACAAAGATGGAAGCAGCATGGTTGCAGAATGGTTAGGTGCGTCGGAATGAACATGAAAAATGTGTTATTTTGGTGTAAAAAGCGTGTCAATCAGACAAGAATTAACAAAGTTCTGAGTAATTTTATGAAAAATTGAAGATCATTGCAGCTTGAGTTGCACGTGCATTAAATCCCCCACGATGACATCATTGACAGTGACTGCAATATTTTCTCATATTTTATAGGGGTTGCAAGATAAGTTTTAAATGTTGGTTTGTGTTTCCATGGTTACTGATATAATTATTTTGTCTATGAATTTCAATGTATTTACACATATATGATCATTTAATCATGTAATTTGTATAATTTATTTTACTAGAAAGTATCTCTTTAAGGTAAATAAAATTAAGAAAGATTTACACTAAAGAAAGATTTACACTAAATTTGAACTAAACCAATTCAGAATTCCATGCTCTATTGATTGGAAAACAGTTCCAAGCAATATATATTGATAATTTTGTGCAGTGATGGGTGACGACGATGTTGTGTGATCTTGAACTTGTTCTCATCATGCACTTTATTTTTGTTTACATGTTATAGGAACGTATTCATACACTAGCTCATGTGCATACAAGAACCTATTGCATGCACACGACGAACACTCCACAGTGGCGTCAGTTGCCTGAACCATATTGACCACAGAAAAAGCCGAATTACAACCCATAGGAAGTGAATTCCACATGATCTTACCGATCACAGAATAAGACAGATAGTTCCTTTTTTGACGTAAAGAAAAGGAACCATCTGTGTTACAAATAAAATACTGTGTAAGGTATTGGCTGCGATAATATTTGCCACTGATCTCGTTTTTGGTTCATCACGGTGCCCTCTGGTGGAAATTGTTGCGACTAATGCAGCCCTTAGCTCAGCTTTATTTTGCCAGTTTGTGTTTTGAATTCTCACCATCTGCTCTCCCGGATTTTTAGCTGGTCCTTGAAAAAATGACGAAATTGGCGCGAGAGAGCGATGCATGACGGGAAAGATGTTGCGTTGTAAACTTCCGCCCGCCTTTCTTCAAGATGGGAGGGAAATTTCAGACTGACATCGTACATTGACACGCTAATGTTAGCACTAAAGTGTATATGTTGTGTAATCTTTATATAAGTATAATGCAATCTGTGTAATTTATGTCAACATTACGGAGGCGAAACTGAAAAAAAAAACAACGATGGAAAGATGAAAGGCAGAGGCGACAATGGCCCAAACAGGCTGTCGCCGCTGTTCTGCAAAGAATTGGGTCAAATACGATCGCTGTGCTCTGAAAATGCAGCAGATATGGGAGAGCAGATAGGGAAATTTTAGTGTTCTCCAATCACCCATCGGCAAAGCCCAGATAGGTGATCTGGAGAGGTTTGAGATTTTTTGCTTTTCCTGTATAATCTCGTTTAGATGTGATTTTTTAAATACCCAACTGTTTTAGTGATAATTCATATTTATGTCTGATTATGTCTAAAATCTCATAAAAAAGCTTGATTATTCTTTGGATTACATTAAATAAGGAAAATATAAATACTTGATAATAATCACCAGCTGCAAAAATTGAGTCAAACCCGTTTTAACGGCAGTTGAAACGGGTTCAATTTTGACGTTTACACAGTTTTACCACAGCTTTTGCAGCTGGCGACTTTTTACTTCACTAGAGCTCAATCAACTCCACCAAACTTTTCTTTGGTTGCAGTTGGTAGAGACCATGGACGTTCGACAAACCCCTCCAGATCACCTATCTGGGCTTTGCCGATTGGTGATTGGAGAACACTAGAGAAAATTGCACTGTATCCACACTCCTAGAGAACCGTATTAGCTTCCATCCTCTCACAGCACCCGCATCCCTTATCTATTACTCTTGATATGAAATATTACCTACAATATGCATACATTACTGTTATCGTGCCTTGTTTTCAACCATCTGGAATTTAGCTAATTATTGAGAGAAAAAAGGTTTTCAAATACCTTTTCCTTGCATAATATAAATGTTTATACCCCGAACTTTGCGATCAAAAGTTATTACTCATCATATTTCCTCTACATAAACTTCTGTGCCATTTAAAAGTGGAGGAGTCATCTGCTAAAATCCAAATCATCCATTGGGCACTTTGTCTGACGATGGCCTGTGGGACCCTGCTGTGTAGTTTAGGATGATATTTGCTGATAAGTATGAAGCTCTGGAGGTATCATTCGTGCCTCGCACTTGGCTTTTCAAGCTTCGCTATATTCGTACTTCTACTTCGCCATATTCGCATTTCTACTTTGCTTTTTCGCCCTTCTACTTTGCTATTTTCGCATTTCTACTTTGTTATTTTCGGCCTTCATCTTCTAATCTTCTCCCTTCGCCTTTAGCAAACTTTATATACTACAGTAAGCTGCTCACTGATTGGCTACTTGGCAATGCAATACGAAGTGCGAAGATAAGAAAGGCGAAGATAGCGAAGGCGAAGTGAGAAGATAGCGAAGGCGAAGGGCGAAAATAGCGAAGTAGAAGGGCAAAGTTAGGGCGAAGTACGAAGCACGAATGATACCTATGAAGCTCTGGAGGTATCATTCGTGCCTCGCACTTCGCTTTTCAAGCTTCGCTATATTCGTACTTCTACTTCGCCATATTTGCATTTCTACTTAGCTGTATTCGCATTTCCACTTTGCTTTTTCGCACTTCTACTTCTCTATATTCGCACTTCTACTTCGCCATATTCGCACTTCGCTAAAGGCGAAGGGAGAAGATTAGAAGACGAAGGCCGAAAATAACAAAGTAGAAATGCGAAAATAGCGAAGTAGAAGTGCGAATACAGCAAAATAGAAATGCGAAACTTTAGCGAAACTTTAAAAGCGAAGTGCGAGGCACGAATGATACCTCCAGAGCTTCATAGATACCTCCAGAGCTTCATAGATAAGACATCGAGGAAACTCAGACAACATGTATGTTGCAGACAAAAGTTCCCGATGACCCATACAACGGCTTAAAGGTGCCCAATTGTGGCTGATGATCTCCCGGTGCCCTCACGGCCATCTGATCTGCCGGCCGATTTTGTAAAAATTACCTATCGGCTGGGCATCTTAACTGAAATTGGCGTAAATGTGACTGGGGTATTAATAAAGTCTTGCAAACAGTGGGGCCCTGTATGTCCATTGATGTTTGTCCTATGTACAGGCTTAACATCCTGACAGACCGTAATAGTGGTCACGTGATTGTATACATGTGGCCGCCTTGTGGTCAAAAGAGTACAGGTAGTACTTGGCACTTTCAGCAAAACACAATAACCATGGTCAGTGTCAATTGGTTGATTTTAGTGAGATAGCTTCAGGAAATAAAGGAAAAAGTCAAGACTTTCCAACAAGCTTCATTTTGGATTTAATAAAAATGTTGCTATTTTTTTATCAATTACTAAAATGTTCTTACTGTGTCATGATGTGTTTGTGTGAGAAACAATTGACATTAAACATGTAAACCAAAATTCAGTGGGAAATAAAGCTACAAACACAGGAAGTTAGATGTTGCCAGAATATAGTCATTCTTCAAGATTTTCCAAATAAATTATATGACAAGTATTTTTTTGTTCAACCTGATAATAGATCCTGACACATGGTGTATAATGTCATGATTTTTGAACCCATTCCAATTCGATTGGAATAGGTTTCAAGTGAAAGCTCATGTTGTATAAATCAATATCATTCGTATCAAAGTTGATTTTATACACTTACTTATAGTTGGTATTATGACGTGATTCATGATGTCACAATGGTTTACTGATGTAGTAAATAGACAAACTTATATCTAAATTACCAGAATGAGACACTGGGTGTTTAATGTATCTGATGTGAGACACAATTCATCGCTTTCTCTCATTGCTTCATCTCCTGTAAATACTATATTTTACCTTTAAATTTGCGAGGAAATCCACCTAACAGTTTCAGAGGAAAAGATCCAGTTTGGAAATCCTCTCTCGTTGCATAAGGGATGGACCATTATTCATTCAGGGCAGGGAGGGAAGGAGGGTGGAAGAAAGTGGAAGAAAAATATTGGTAAGACCAAATATTGTGAAAAACATGTTGAGAATGTCAACATTTGGAAAACAAGTTTTAAGGCTTGTTCATCTGCAGAAAATGAATGTTCAAAGGGTTGAAATTAATCAAAAATATTTGAGTTTAGCCAGAATATATTGGACCGATCCCACTAGTACAATCAACAACACACCTTTTAAGCCAGCAAACAACCTCTTCCCAAAAAGTATTTTTTAAAAAGGACATACGGACAAGTAAAAATATAAGAAGGTATACACCAGGGGTAAAAATTGGTGATCCAAAAGACCTAGAAAAAAATCCCCCCTTGAATTAGTAATGGACCTCAGCTAAAAAGGATCCGTCACTGAGTGTAGGAAATAGAAAGGGTCACAATGCATATTTTTGTTTGTTTGTTTGTTTGGGGTTTTACATCACTTTCAACATTATTTCGGTCATTTCGTGATGAGACCTACTTGTAGCAGATATAGTGCTGCCTCACTGAATTGTCATGTCGCAGGTCCTTGACATGACAACCCACCCGGTCACAGATTTACAAGGACAACGGGTTAACCCTTTAGGCACGGGCCTCAGCTCATATGGGAAATTGTATCATGAGTTCAATCCCGGCACAGCCGGGGTTCGAACCCATGACCTTTGGATCACCACAGAGGAACTAGTGCTAATAAGCTGGCGCCCTGACCAACTGCGCCACGCCCCGTGGCCTGTCACAATGCATACGGCAAGATCACTTACCAATATGGGTCCAGCCAAATATGTCAGCCAAGCTGTCCATCATGGGAGCCAGGTCGGTCCAGGGCCCCACCACCCTGGTGAAGGTGGGATAGACCTCTTTATCAGACAGGAGGTGTGACATACAGAAGTAGCTGACCATAGGCACGTTCCAGGCAGCGGCGAGCAGGGCCAGGGGTTGGCAGACAGTGGAGCAGCCTGCCCCTATAATAGCGTCCAAGTCGGTCACTGTATTCCACATCTCCACCGCCACCTTCAGGCCCTGCTGCGGCTTACACCAGGTGTCTCTCCACAGGAAGCGGATGTCATAGGCCGGAAGCAGTTGACGTCTCCTGATCTCCTCAATGCCGACGATGATAGTGGATCCCATGCTTGGACCTACAGACCATTCATGACTCCAGGATACAGCATAGGCCAAAGTCAGAGTACCATTGCTTCCTTTAATATGTCCTGTCAAACTTCCTCCAAAGAAAAGAGAATTTAATATAATCTTAAAGATCAGCATGGTATCAGCGGTCTGTCAGTATAATAGGAGAGCAGCGTGATCTGAGAGAATCTTGTCTCCAACATATATGGAACGGCTGGCTGTGTGTGTGTGTATGTGTGTGTGTGTGTGCGAGAGTGTGTATGGGTGTGTGTGTTTATGTTTGTGTGTGAGTATGAAATTCAAGCAGCACTCTTGGATATTTTTCAGCATTTGTATTCTTCATATCTGAAATATGTTCATTTTTTTGTCACTTTAGACGACTGGATATGTTTTGCTTAAGTTGAATGTGGCATAGAATCAAAATAATGTATATATCTATTCTATATATCTGAATTCGTATCTGAAAGTAAGTGATGATATATGAATCGTATACTTTTTGAAATAATATCATTGCACATGTTTCCGACAAAAATCATACCCTCAACATGTGTGTCCTGTGACAATTCCTTATTTTAAGTTTACATTTTACGTCAAATCATTTAAATAAGATTTAATAAATTTTGGAGAATAGTTCCAATTCAAATGTTAAGGAGGTTATAATATCATTCCATTTACTGAGAGCAAATTTGTGTTTTACGACACGAGGTGACATTGTATAAAATTTCTATTTTGAATTGAAACGCTGATAAATGTAGACACTAATACCATGTCCATATATATGGACAGTACACCACCTCGCAGGTGCCCGTATGCCTTTGCCCGGAATTCCGGTCACACGTCACTAGAACTTGTGGTTGTTGTTTAGGGTTTTCCTGTTCTATATTTATGTCAATCACTCAGAGCAATCCCCTCCATAATAGTGACATTATTTGCCTGCTGCACAAACTCATTGCAACGAGATGTCCTTGATAGTCCTAATATAGATTTGGACTGCATAGTCTACTGATAAATGGCAACCCAAAAGTATTCAGCATATTTAGCATCATATAAGATCATCAGAAGAATTGTGGCTGAGAGGTGTATGTCGATATTGGCAGCAAAACAAAGACACAAGCAGGTTGGATATCATGTTCTGTATACCGGGAACTATTCATTTTATAATTCAATTGACAAGAAATCATGATCATTATACCATTGCACCCTTTTGATGGTGACACTGAACCTGAGAATATTGGATCAAGACAGGAGTGTCTGAAAAGGAAATTTGAAAAGTTAACCTTTGCCTCTGACATTATCATGTTCTGTATAGCGGGAACTATTCAGTGTATCATTCAATTGACAAGAAATCATGGTCATAATACCATTGCACCCTTTTGATGGTGACACTGAACCTGAGAATATTGGATCAAGACAGGAGTGTCTGAAAAGGAAATTTGAAAATTTCACCTTTGCCTCTGACATTACTGATGACTTGTGGCAGATACAGAGTGGAGCCTATATACCGCGATATACTTAACCCAATAAATTGCGACGAATCTCACATACATCATTAATCTTAATCATTAAGTGGTGTTAATGTGATTTCTTTGAGCCCAATGTGGCGTCTTGGCTATCCCAGCCTCTCCTGGTGTCCCCAGGTGGACCCCTTGCACCCTCATCAACATCAGTATGTCATAGATCTCATACACTCTTGGGATTGTCTATGGATTTAAAGGAATTTATAATCGGCTGTTAGAAGCTTGATGGGATGGAAACATAATTTTAAACAACCTTTCAGTAACAACCTTTCAGTAACAGCCTTTCAGTAACAACCTTTCAGTAACAACCTTTCAGTAACAACCTTTCAGTAACAACCTTTCAGTAACAACCTTTCAGTAACAACCTTTCAGTAACAACCTTTCAGTAACAACCTTTCAGTAACAACCTTTCAGTAACAACCTTTCAGTAACAACTTCTCAGTAACAACCTTTCCAGTGACTGGAAATGTATCTGCATGTGACTCTAAAACCTTATTTAGTCCTATAAATTAACATAAATTGTTCAATATTTCTTAAAATTCATAGAAAGGTCTAAGGGGAAAGAAAAAAATCCCAAAATCTTGGATATGAGTAAATACTCAGATTGTGAGCATGAACTTCAAATATGAGCAAAACCTGCAAGTCTGAGTTATCCAAGCATGATGGAAAAAACGGATTTGTGTAAATGCTCAAGATCTGAGCAAAATTCAAATCTGAACATGAAATTAGGATCTGAGCACATACTTCCAAATTGAAGTACGATGGAATAATCGGGCCCTTGTTAGTAATCACTCGATCTCAGAAATGTACATCTGTGAGAATAATAAAATGTTTAATAAGTTCAAAGACCAACACAAATTTGAGAACAAATCACATTCAAAAAGGGTGGTGGACATTCACTTCACCCTGCAGCCAGAAAAGGGGGCTCGTTGAGGTGATTTATATGTGATGAAGAAACAATATCTCTGATCTACTACTGTTATAGTAACCTTCCTATTAAGAGAGGGATGAAAAGTCTTGACAGTTTTATGGAATTTTAATGGGCGCTATCTTGCGATGCCTCACTGAACTGTCATATATCAGGTCCTTGATGCCTCAGTCACATTTGCGCCAATTTCAGTAAAGATGCCCGGCCGATGGGTATTTTTTACAAAATCGGCAGGCAGTTCAGATTGCTGTGCGGGCACCGGGAGATCATCGGCCACAATTGGGCATCTTTAAGACGTCGGCCGGGTCATCGGGAACTTTTACCTGCAACTTAAAAGTTGCCAGCGTCTCACCGATGTCTTATCATCAAATATCATCTTAAAGTACACGGCAGGGTCCCGCAGGGACATCGGCAGATTATCTTAGGGCTGCTGGTGGCATCATGCAGTGAAAATAGGATTATTTTTATTTCATGTGTTCACAGGCCATCGTCAGATGATCTGACGGGCTCCCTACGATGTCACATAGACGTCTTTAGGACGTCTTTCAGACGTCTGTCAAATGAGACAGACGTCTTTAGGATATCTCACAGACGTCTGTCAAATGAGACAGACGTCTTTAGGATATCTCACAGACGTCTGTCAATGAGACAGACTTCTTCACGATATCCTAAAGACGTCTTTGACATCTCATCTAGCAAGTGTCGTGCAGCACCCGTGACCACAGCTACAGCATATCTGAGATTGTTGCTGATAAACTCCCCGGCGCCCGGCAGACTGTGAAGTCGGCCGATTGTTACTTCCCGGCCAGCGCTCGGTGCAAATGTGACTGAGGCATCACATGACACTCTACCGAGTCACAGATTTACAAGGCACCCAGTCAGATTTGGGGAACAGGTTAATCCTTCAGGCACAGCTCATATTGGAAATTGTATCATGAATTCGATGCAACCTCTTACAACATGCAGGGCAAACAGTGGACCTATTCTGCTGACAGATTCCACCAGGGGGAGCACCCAAGAAAGACTAAGAAAGAAAATTAGATTGTTTATAGCTTTATGAAGGATAATAAAGCTATAAGGGAAAGGAAGGTGACACTCACCAAAGATGATAGTAAAGTTGTATAGATAGCTACTGCAATTCGTATTTTGAATTAGATGCTGATTAATGGCAATCCAAAAGTTGAATTGTAATTATTGTTGGAAACAAAAGAGGCCTTTTTATGTTATTATTATCATTATGTGTTTTTCCCTAAAGCCAACATACCTCACAAAAAGAGGAAAGTCTCAGGTCAGGGTACCAGTGGTAGAGATTACAAATATGAGCTGGCGTCCTGCTGGGAACACTTGCTTGCTGAGATTAGTACTCAGATTAGTGGGGTGTGTGGTCACTTTCACATGTCTGAAGTAGTGGGCAAATCACTGCACACACATCTGAGCATTATTGCTACACATATTTCTTCATTCAAATTATGGTTTTACTTGACAATTGAAATAATGATTACAATATTTCAATTTATGTTAAATATAGAATATTATAGAAATCCTAATTATATATTGTTAATAGTGTTGAAACAACTATGAAACTAGAGAACTATTTTGGAGGTATTGACCATGAGCTGTCTGTAAACCAAATGATTAGAATTGATTTGATCTCAGCTATGTGTCTAAATATAGTATTACTATATATATATATATATATATATATATATATATATATATATATATATATATATATATATATATATATATATATATATATATATATATATATATATATATATATATAAACTAAGGGCATGAAAGCTATTGCACCTCATTTCTGTCAATCTGATGTATCAAATTAGATTTAAAATAGTTGGGTACATCCTAAAATGTAAAGGATATTATCCATACAATGCTAAGATAGCAAAGCATTTTTAGAAAATTATTCTTCCTTGAAATATTTATTTCATGGAGTTGAAATTTGTGTTCCAAGAGAAATGAGAAAAGACCGGTGGTTGGGTGGTGGAACACCCTGTAAATAATATTATTCTCTAGGAAATTTACAAATTTTGCACCCCCTGGTGTTTATTTGCTCATATTATTTGCAATGAACTACAAGGCATTGTCATACCCTACTGAGCACAGGATTAAAATAGTATTCTGTTGGACACCTTTCATTTCTATAATTCCCTCAACTGGATCACAGGCTTTTCTGTTTTTTTTACAAGTGATCCTAGATTTGTGCAGAAATATTAATCAATGCAAGAAAGGGATAATTTTCGAAACTGAACCGAAAGATTAGATGGCACAGAACAGAAATATCCAAACTTCAAGGTCATGAAAGTAAAATTAACTTTATACATGGATTAAAAATGATCTCATCCAAGGTTGTGATCTCAGCTTTCACCCCTTAAGTTGTATATGACAGAAGGGAGAACTGACTTTGCATTGATCACACAATTTTGGCACTGTCTTAGCTTTTCAGACTCCCTGTGGTATTGACAACATTTCCAGATGATCTTGTAGGATATAGAATAGATTACCTATAGACTCTTATAAACAAATATAGACAATCATAGACAATCACGATCTTTGGCAAGAAACCATATAGGACACTGAGTGCTACGTGAGGCCAACAAGTGCAGGCTGAAGAGATGCATTACTCGCCCCGAATAGAGATGACGTGATCCTCCAAGCCACGCAGGCAGGACATACTCAGCCCCAAAGCCAGAGAAGATGCCACGCAGGCAGCCCTCACACAGATGCTCAGTTTCCTTAAAAAGGCCCCGAAATCGCTACTCAGGGAGCAGTATCCACTTGCCTAGAAGATCCACAACACTCAGCATCGTGACAGTCACTCTTGTATAGACTTGGGTGTTTATGCATTCTCAGGACTTTTTCAGTATCATGCATTCAGGTATTCCATATGCCTCGCTCTTTGCCATGCCGACCTAGCCAGACTAGTGTATACAGCAGCGAATAAAGGAGTCCCTTGTGCATTGTATACTCTGTGTCTGCAGTCCTTATTACCTTCCAACTCACATAGGTAGATAGGGTAGCTGGGTTAAGGCCCCGTTCACAGCCAGCAAGTATCATATGTCTGATCCCCGTCCACGTTACCCCAACGACGGAGACATTCCCCATACACCAGTAGGGTTACAAATAGTATGTAACAATCTTTGCTTATGTGAGTACATGCATTATTGGCTTATCTCACTGGAAAACAGAGAAATACACATACAAGTGACATATGACCTGACCTGTTGATTTCCACTTTGACTGACATGGTAAAATAAAACGTTTTGGAGATCTTGAATATTGTTTTGGTATAATATCCCAATCTGATGGAATGTATTTAAGAATGAGCATTGTTTGCAGGTATGCCTTAAGGGTTGGTTCTTTGTTCGGGGTTTTACATCACTTTCAACATTATTTCAGTCATTTAGTGTAGACCTACTTGAAGCAGATATAATGCTGCCTCACTGAATTGACATGTCGCAGGTCCTTTAAAATGAAGATTTCAGTTTTAGCATGAAAAAAAAACTTGTTCCCATTGGAAATTGAACTCCAGACCTTTTGCATGAGAGATGTCTTCCCACTGAGCCATGTTGAAGAGTATTTCAAACAATAGCCTAAGTTAAATTTATAGATTAAAATTTTTCAAAAATATGTTTGTCTAAGATGGTGTCAATAGTAATGCAAATAGATGCAAAAAGAAATAGATATAAATAACTAATCTCTCATTTAAATCTAACCATTTTCTAGATGATTCTCTGTAGTGTAAGGTGTGTAAGGTTAGCATGTAATTATGTATTTTGAATATGAGGTGTGTCATATAATATCCAGGCACATTTTATATATTTAACACAAACTCATAAAACAGAAGATTGTAATAAGGAAGTCAGTTACTGGGATGGTGCATATTTTTCTAGAGAAGTCATATGGAAAGTTGTCCGGTAGGATGTTAGTTTCATAGGGAGTTAATGTGTTGATATGTACTCAATGAGTTCACTCATAACAGAAATCAAGATGGCCAAATGCTGGTTGAGAATGTGTTTGATTTCTATTAAGAGAAGTACACATCATGATTTAAGTGTTTGACCAAGTGTTTTACTTTCTAAATAGGTCATTGGCCTGTTTATCAAGAACCGTGAAACATCAGATGGTATTTAAAGTCTTTTAAATTGAATTAATTTATACAAATTTGTTGTCTTTAACTGATATATTGAAAGGATTTTGTTGATATTTTATGCTAAGATTATTAACATTATATTGATTTTAAAAACGTTTATGTTTTTACCACTTTTAGGCACTGAATAACCTTAGTGGTTGGTGTGCCTCTAAGCAACTATTCAATCATTCATTCATTCTAAATCTTTAAAAAAGGTTCATCCAAGGTGTCATGTTTATTAAGAGACATTAAGAGACAGTTATTCTGTGCTATAACAGATTGCTGTGAAGACAGATTAAAAATGACACCTTCTAGCCAGTTTATTCTCCCATCGCACTAAGCCCTCATTGACATTGGTCAATTGTTTTCAGTAGGGCTTATAATGCCTAGCTTTCTTTGAGAGAAAAGGCTTTTTGTGATATTTATCAGACAAAAAATAGCAAAGTAGTGAGTACATTTATTTTTAAACAAGTACACTGAGCTGGGATTCTGTGTCTCATAATTCATGAATGAATTATAATCTTATCTTGAGACATAATTGTTGGTATGGCCAGTAGATTTGTGTTGACATACTATTTTGGAGCCAATTATTGTGGTGTCACCTGCATGTGTACTCTGCATGGCGAGGTAGAGTCACATACTACCTCTGCTACAATTGGCATGACATTGTCTCAACCTATTCCGCAAGGTCGATTGCACAATACACATCCAGGTGCGCAATTGGTGGGCTGTGCACATGCTCACTGACAGTGCCCACCCATTTTCAACTAAAGCAAGCTGTCACGTCCACACAAATGTGTTGATTGTTGCTTGCATGCACATATTGTGACTACTCACTTTCTAGCCAAACCAATACAATGACACCAGTTGACTGAGTTATACTTGCACATGTATTTGTTGTTGTAGTCATATTCTAACCAAAACAAGGACACCGATTAGTTGTGTTATTACATGTGACAAAATATTTTACTTGGTGTCTATTGACTGCTAAAAGAAGCTTGTTATGCACATGATCTTTTAGTACTCACTGTTTATGATCAATACATGCAGAGCCCTATATAAATCCTGGATATGCTATGGAGAGTGCTGCCTGTGGTGCCCTCTATATTATCAAGAATCCAGGCATGTAGTGTACAGCCCATTTAGACATAAGCATTCCCTCATTTTATGCAATATATGTGCCAATGTCTATAAGTGCCTGGAGAACATGTTGGAATAGCATGTAATATTACTGAAGTATGTTCCTTAAAGTACATACACTCTGGGCCCGCTTTTTGAAACAATCTCAAGCAATAATCTTCAAATCTGAGATCATCCGATTTTTTTAACAAGCTTGGGATTGATCTTACGTAAGCACAAAATAGTTTTGTTTTGTTGATTTGTATCATTTGTATGCTCTATATATGTCCATTTCTCGTTCCTCTAACAATTTTTAATGTAAAATAATATTTCTTGTCAAAAATACCTTCAAATTCTGCTCAAATCACTGAATTACATGTTTGTTTACATTACCTCCAATATTTGACCCTTCTGAACTCGACACAATGGGGTTCTGACTGGATTTACATTGCAACATCATGAGGCCACAAGGGGCAGTTTGTAACCTTTTCCCAGTGTTCTGGTTGTGATGTCATGATGCAAACTTGTCACATTTTAACCCATTTTAAATTGCAAAAAAAACATTTTTCAAAACATTTGCAGGTGTTTTCATCTTTTATAATTTTCGATGCAGAATGTAAGCAAGGAAAACTGCATCCAAGCAAGCTATGGGCCTTGCTCGAGATCTAAGCACAAACTTGTGATGTACAGTGACCGGCAACTGTCCGAAACCGGCAGTTAAAACTCGGACATTTTTAACTCAAATATCGAGTAAAACTGTGCTGTACTAATTGCAATTGAGCTGAATATTGTGCCTCACATGTCATCTTGTAATTCCTATTCCTTTCAAAACGTTTAAAGTTTATTTGTTTTCATGGCATGAATGATCACATCAGTGGTGACGTAACCAACATCACCATATAACTCAATACAAAACTCGGACAATCTGCAGGTATACTGAATGCGTGAATTTGCCCTTATTTATGTAAATATTGAAAGGATATCATTTTTATTTTACAGGCATTTGTAGTAGACGGTCTTCTTTCGATGTGAGCAGTTTTTACAAAGTTTTGAACGGTTGTGTGAAAATCGGGAGCGAAAAACATGAAAATGTCCAGATTTGGTTGCCGGTCACTGTGAGTAAAATATATTTGCTTGGAAATGTTTCAAAAATCGGATTTGAGCATGACTTGAAATGTAAGCACAGTCTTGAAATCCAAGCACAAATTTCTTGTTTGAGATTATTTAAAAAATAGGGCCCTGGTTTGGTTGTTTGTTTGGGGTTTTACATCGCTTTCAAAGATTATTTCAGTTATTTCGTGATGAGACCTACTTGTAGCAGATATAGTGCTGCCTCACTGAATTGTCATGTCACAGGTCTTCGACATGACAACCCACCCAGTCACAGATTTACAAGGACAGTGGGTTAACCCTTTGGCACGGGCCTCAGCTCATGTGTGCAATCGTATCATGAGTTCAATCTTGACATGGCTGGGGATCGAACCCACGACCTTTGGATCACCACAGAGGAACTAGTGCTATTAATTTTACCTGCCTCTAATAAAGCAGATCTACTGTTACGTACCACACATAACCCTAGTCTGGCTAGGTCGGCATGGCAAAGAGCGAGGTACATGGAATACCTGAATGCATGATACTGACAAAGTCCTGAGAATGCATAAAACACCCAAGTCTATACAAGAGTGGCTGTCACGATGCTGAGTGTCGTGGATCTTCTAGGCAAGTGGATTCTGCTCTCTGAGTAGCGATTTTGGGGCCTTTTTCAGGGAAACTGGGCATCTGTGTGAGGGCTGCCTGCGTAGCGTCTTCTCCAGCTTCGGGGCTGCGCATGTCCTGCCTGCGTGGCTTGGAGGATCATGTCATCTCTATTCGGGGCGAGTAATGCGTCTCCTCGGCCTGCACTTGTTGGCCTCACATAGCACTCAGTAACCCATATCGTTTCTTGCCAAAGATCATGATTGTCTATGATTGTCTATATGTATTGAGTCTATAGGTAGGTAATCCATATCTTACACTACACCAAGATATGGACATTTGTATGCAATACTATTTAAAGTATTAGATAAAGTATGGCCGTTTGACCTAAAGCAAAGCTCTTATTTGGAAATCTTTCATTGAAACAAATATATATAATTATGCTACCCACCATCACCAAACATCCAGGTAACTGCGGATGCTGATTTACATATGCAATGATTGATATCCCATTCTATCTGCCTACTTTAAATTGCCATATGGCTCAGAGCTGTAAAGCCATTGATATTGTCATTATGGGATTGACAAGTTTTAGGAATTAATAAATAGATTTTTGACCCATTCACTCTCAAAGTATAGAGACATATATAAGCCTTAACTTAGAAATATTCACACAATGTGATTTGCCATACATTAACGTCAGTTAGGTAATTCTTTTTATTTGTAAAAGAACATTTCAGTACAACTGATAATGAAATCCTAGATCTCTAGTCTGCCTTACCATTTGAACCATGTCCAAACCTTTTTAGAATAAAGACATTGGGAGAATCAATTTGAAAGTTTATCCTATATAGAATAATCTCAAGGAGATTGGCAGAGGAATAGTTGCTCCAATTAAAGAATTAAGTACACTAATTTGATCTCTTCAACTGAAATTATCTATGCAACTATATGTTATGATTTAATTTACTGTTAATTTGTGTAGAACAAGGTATTTCCTGAATAAATTCATCTTTGGCTGGGGCTGAATTTACTTCTGAATCCCAGTTTATATTAAAGTTGACTGATATTACAATAGGGAGGTCGTCACTAAATATGGCTCACAATGATTCTGAGTGGTGTGTTTTCACTAAATATGGGCTATCTTGACATCGTAATTACTTCATCATGATTTATCAGAAATGGATTTCCTTTGGAAATATGAATATTAGCATATACGAGAACACATAAATCTCAGCAAATTGTAAATAATATTGGTTTGAATGAACGATTTAGAAAAGTCATTTTCAGTGTCACTTCCATCTTCATGTCATCAATTAAAGTTTGCATGTTAATTTGGTGTATGCCACTTCCCATTAAAATAGATATTTTGGTGTTAAAATTACTTTTTTTTTTTTTTTTTTCCCTTTATTTATCCATAATTACACTCTATTATCGTTGAAGTAGCAATAATAATTAAATTAAATATTGTCATAAAAATACCAGACTTTTTAAAATTTTTCTTCTTTTTTCTGTTGGATTGAGATGAGATGCAGTACATCTAATTTGCACTTTAGAAAAATTTTGAAGCCAGCCAGAGTAAGTGGTGAACTGTTAATTCTACATAAGTGTATATAATTTTTAGCTAATATTATACAGAAATTCAACGAATGAAATTTGAGACCTGCTTCTGTGTGTCCAAAAAGTAAAGTTATCACATTTAAAGAGAAATCTTGAAATACCGGTCCACCATGACCCTAGCTGGCCCCAAAAAATTTTACATGGCTCACAATATACAAATTTATGTGCTATGGTTTCTAGCTCGTCATTATCACAAAATTCACAATTAGGCAAATCAACTATTTTCATATCATATAATCTTTTTTTACATACTATATATCTATGAACAATTCTAAACTGGAAACATTGAAGTTTTGTGTCAGTGCAGCATTTAAAAGGCAATACAAATATTTTGCTCCATTCAAAATTTACAAAAGGAAACTCTTATTCCCATTTAATACATGATGTTGGCTTGCAGTACATCATTTTAGTGAGCTCTTTATATACATCTCTGGAAGTTAATTTATCTATTTCCCTATTTATGTTGTTAAAAGTTACATTTGCTTTCAATTGATCTGTATTCAAGATTGGACTATTGCCCCTAACTAGTTGCTTCCATTCCCATGGAATAGCTGATCTAAGTTGAAAATATTCTAAGAAGCTAATATGTATATCAAATTTCTCTTCTATTATTTCTGTGGGCAGAAAGTTTCCATCCCTATCCAGTATATCATTGATAAATAAAATACCTTTTGAATACCAATTTCTAAACAAAATTGTTTGCATATCTATGGTAATATAATCATTGAACCATAATACTTCTGACCTAACATCTTTGGAATTTTTTGGATATGAGTTTTGTTTAATTTTATTCCAGAGTAGTAAAATATCTTTATAAAACTGTGGTATAGACATTAATCTTGTGGCCCCTAATCTACATCTAGTCAAAAAAAGGTCATTTAGTTTCATATACGGGATATATTGCTTTAAGAGGTATGGCCGTTTTGCTCCATCACTATTCAAAATTCTTTTAATCCAACTAATTTTTAAAGCATCGATTTGTAACTTGACATTGGGCATTTTTAGACCTCCCATGCTAACGTTTTGCATCATGACATTATTCTTAACTTTAATACTGCCAGGAGACCACACAAAATTAACAATAAGGCCTTGTATAATCTGTATATATTGATTTGGAACTGTGATTACTGAAGCTAAGTATATAAATTTTGAGAGGCCCATTGTTTTGACAATCAATATTTTTCCAATTTCTGAAAGTTGTCTTTGTTTCCAAATATTAAGAGTAACTTTGAAATCTTTAATTTTTGGCTCATAATTTTGAGAGTCTGCCTTGTTATGAACATCAAATTTTGTCCCAAGGGTTTCAAAATTGCCATTGCTCCATCTAATAGGTAAATCTCCATCTTCATTGTATTTATTTGATCCTATCCAAACTGCTTCAGTTTTGTCTAAATTAGGTGATAACCCAGAAATTTGCCTAAAGTCATTCAAAGTATCAAGTACCTTTTGTGCTGATTGTACATCTGCCACATAACATGTAGTATCATCTGCTAGCAATGAAATCTTAAATTCAGCATCTCCAATTTTTATGCCTTTTATTTGTTTGTTTTTCCTTATCGTTTCTGCGAGGAATTCTACAGCTAAAACAAATAGAAAGGGTGATAGCGGGCAACCCTGTCTAACTCCTCTGTTCAGATTAAACCAGCCACTTGAGAATCCATTATTTAGAATGCAACTGTCAATGTCATTATATAGTATGGAGATCCATTTCAGAAAATTTTCTCCAAAACCAAATTTCTGTAGTACCTTTGTAATATATGACCATTCAATAGAATCAAATGCTTTCCGAAATCTACTAACAAGATGAGCCCGGGGATATTATATAACGAAGTTAAATGGACGAGATCAGTAATGGTTCTTATGTTCTCCCCAATATATCTGTCCTGTACATATCCACATTGATCTGGGTCAATTAATTTAGGTAAAATATCTTTCAGTCTAAAAGCTAAAATTTTTGCAAGAAGTTTGTAGTCTAAATTAAGGAGTGATATAGGGCGCCAATTCTTGAGAAGGAGTCTATTTTTATGCTTTTTTGGTATGAGTGTTATAATGCCTCGTCTCTGATCTATTGATAATTGTCCACTCTTAAATGCATGATTAAAGCTGTCTAAAACTAAGTCCTCAATATTGTTCCAAAAAAATTGATAAAATTCTGCAGTAAGTCCGTCACTTCCAGGACTCTTAGAATGTTTGAATGTCTTCAAAACCTTACGGCTTTCCTCTTTAGTAATAGATTTTTCACAAGCAATCTTATCTATATCTGTAATTTTATTCAGTTTAACATTACGGAATGTGTCCATATTATCAATGTCTGTAACATGTTGTGAGGAATATAGCTTTTCATAAAATATTTGTTCTTCAATCAAAATTCTTTTATGATCAGATATCTCTTCATTGCCTACTTTAATCTTGTTTATAGTCTTATCTTTAAAATTTCTCTTTTCTAATGACAGAAAAAATTTTGTGCTTTTTTCTCCTTCCTCACACCATTTTGCTTTAGATCTTAACATGATACCCTTTTGGCGGGTGTTGTATATTGCTTCTAAATTATTTTGAACAGTATTCATATCTTCTATCTCATTGTCTTCTAAATTGTCTAAATTGTTTAAATAACTTTCTAACTTGTCTTTGAGTAAAGTTTCTTTTTTCCTGGTCTGAAAAGACTTAAATTTTGAATATTTAACTGAAAATCCTCTGATCTCACATTTAATTGTGTCCCATTTCAAGCCTTTATCTTCTAAATGTCTATATTTATTCACACCATTATCAATAATTTCCTTAACCTTTTCTACATATTCAGTATCTCTCAAGCGGTCCGAGTTAAACTTCCAGAATCCAGGGCCAGATTTATTGAACTTTTCACCAGTCAATTCTATTTTAATTAGACTATGATCTGATTTAAAACCTGGTTTTATTTGGCATTTGGAGATGTTCTGGTTCAGAAAATTTGATATTAACCAGAAATCTAGACGTGTAAATACTTTGGGATTATGTTGTGTTCTAGTGAACATCTTGGTATTGGGGTTTAGAGTACGCCAAATATCACAAACATTAAAATTTTCCTCAACTTCTAATATATATTTAGCATATTCAGATACATTCTCCACTAATCCTCCCTTTTTATCTAATTCTGGAATTCTTACTACATTAAAATCCCCACCTAGTATCAGGTTTTCACCTCTAACAGTTTCTAATAATTCACAGAGAGTCCTAATAAATTCAATTTGGTCTTGTGGCTTATCCTTTGTGGGTGCATAAATATTGACCAGAACAAATTTATGATCTGCAACTTCAATTTCCACTATCAAAATTCTTCCCCCTTCATCTCTGTTAATAAGTCTAGGTTTGTAATCGATATCTGATGGAAAAAGTATTGCAACTCCTGTACTATTACTCTCTCCATGTGAAAACATTATCTCACCATTCCATTCATCTTTCCATCTTTTTTCTATATTATAACTACTGTGACTTTCCTGCAAAAATACAATACCTCTATGGTTACGTTTTAGCCAATCAAAAACAACTAATCTTTTCTCGTTGCCTCGTATACCTCGTGTGTTAAATGAGTTTACAGTAAAACAGTAGGCCATAATCTAACAAGGATTAAGTTAAGTTTTGTTTTCAAAATCTGGTACCATTTATATAAGCTACAATCGTCTACAATATTCTGAGAAAATGAACATAATATAAGAGTGAAACCTTCCTTGCAATGCAATATGACAGGAAAACGTGAAATCAATTGTGCATATTGGTGAAATGTTATGAACTCGGTGAATACACAAGTGTATACATATAATGAAATAAACAAAGTGAATTTCATATTCCTAACTAATGTGCACAAAATTTTATGATAATGGAACATGAAAGCTGTCTGATGTCCATTATGGGTTAACAAAAAAAAAAAAAAAAAAAAAAAAAAAAAATTGTGGATACTTTGAAACTAACATGCATGAACAATATGAACAATAATTATTCTTATGATGAGATAGATTAGTAGTCTCTAAGGACTCCATTTAAATCAAAAAGGCATTTGTATCACAAATCAAAAGATAAACCAACTGTACAGTATAAGTAAATAAAAAATAATAAAAAAATAAAAAATGTAAACTTCATGATGTGATTCCCTGTGTGTACAATGTGATATACTTCAATGTGTGTGCATTGTGAAGTAAACAAAGAAATAATGCTGTTAACAAGAATTTACAGTCTGGTCTATATAGGCAATTGTCAGTAACAAGACACTTGTCATTCATTACACATATAAACAGTAGCATATGGAAAACAAATAATATCAAATTAAACATTATGACGTGACAAAATAAATAATCAAATGAAAAAATAGAGATCCATGGTCAAAACATTGGCTGTCATATAAATCATTTTCTATAATGTTACAACGAAAAATGCATTCTAATGTGACTAACACACCAACAACAGCTGACCAATAGACAGTACAAATATGTCAGAATTCCAACATTCATTACACTCTGCTCATTTGTATACAAATCCCATTTGTTGTTTCCCAAACAACATTATATCACAACTAAAATATACATTTATGCAGTATAAGATATGTCCCCAAGTACTGTATCACTTGAATCAACTTTTAAAATAAATATGTCCAGGAATAATATGAATAAGTGTGAGGTTGAAAACTAAGGAAATCCACTCCTGGAAACATTAAATAAATGTCATTTAAGCAAAAAGGTAAATGATTGTTCACTGTGGTTGCATGTAAAAAATGTATGTATTATTTCCTCAGGCTTTCCTCCAGGTTTACAGAGGCAGAGTGGGCAACATTTTGGATGATTTTGAACCTTTGACCACCCAATTTTGTACCTCCGTAGTGCCTGTTGACGACAATTGCTTCATTGTTGAGGTCTTTCTGTTCCATGAGCCTGAGAATAGCCATCCCTCCCCCATATTCACCATCGTCACATACGCCGAACATTGTCTTTCCAGATGCTGTGTATCTATAAGCAAGAATGTTGTGATCCACGCCTGCAGTGTCCAAGCACACTTTCTTGTAGAAATGTCTAACCTCATCAATATTGTTCACCTTTGTAGCCATCGCGGAGAAGTTAGAGCCCAGCTCCAAATGTCTATTTCCCATGGCTACTGTAGACTTGTAAGCAGTATCTGAGGGGGGGTTAAGCAGTTCCTGTGCAGTAGTGGGCAGTATAGGATCGTGCCACTTATTTCCATGGATAAATAGGTTGGTTGAGTCCATTTTGGTATGGCCCCTCTCGTGTTCCTTGGCGATTTTCCCCAAAAATGTTCGCCTTTCGCGCGTTTTTTCTGGAAATTGGGGAGTGGCATATATTGTTTTCTCCTTTTGGTTGACACTGGGGCCCATGCTCCAAGGCGCACTTGCACCACTCACCCTGGAGATTTTAGATTTTTCTCTACTTGCATCAACTATTGCAGATGCCGCCTTCTGAGTTGACAGTTTAACCACAACTGGCCTTGGATAGTTGACAATTGGAGACACTGGCTTCCGACCCAAAAAGTGTTAAAATTACTTGAAACTTGGCCAATTTGCTTTTAATCAAGGTATATTTTTTTAGTTACATCATCCAAACTGTGCTCAATTTAATTTTCTACGACCCTGACTAATTAATTTATCAAATAAACCAAGGAGTGAAAAGCACATGTATTTTGATAGAGAAGAATGCTGAAAAAACGGCCATTTTGTGAGAGAAAACTCCCATTGACTTACTATGAAAAACAAATGAAGGACATGCCCTCTCCTGTGCTCCCACTTTCATCTCCATTTCCAAAGGGAATTCATAACATCAATTCAAATTACATCCATAAACTTAATTCATAATATGTTACATTCAACTTTCAATCATATTAAGACAAATATATTTCAATATACTGGAGCATAACAGCATTACGTGAGGTGAAGCTGTTAAACATGGAGAACGTTTGCCAATTATCACCACTATGTGTCACCACTGAATATCTTCATTTGCCAATTAAGATGTCAGGGACACTGCTCTCTGTCTTCATCTCAGGAGCCTCTGAAATCGAAGGGCATTTGTTCCATTTTAGGCCTTTATACAAATTCTTTTCTTATATTTATAAAAACCCTGACGTGGAGACAACAGTTCCAGGAATCATATATATATAAATGTATTGCAATCTGCGTAATAAGCACATGTATATATATATATATATATATATATATATATACATATATATATGCTTGTCAATAAAATTATGTAAGAGTGCTTATCACGTGATTAGATTTTGTAGAATTCTTTTGGAGGAGTACAAGCATGTGTGTCCCACCATCCTTGCACATTTGTGTAGGTTTTTTCATTTTGATTTTGATTCAGTTCTGTGCAAAGGTCACACCATCCAGCCTTCCAACTGTTTATTGTGTATTTTTGTTTCCATGCAAAATATTCCATGTACATGGATGCGTTGCTGGCGAGATGTTTGAGATAATTAGCAAGATGCTTAGCAGATGTGAATGATACAATGTTGATATATGAATGTTCTGGTAAAAGAAGTGAGTAATTTGCTCCTCCCATTACAATAGGAATCATGTCGTTTTTTAAAGCATTTGATACCTTCTCTGTCATATAATCTTGACAAATACTATTTTCAAATGATAAGTAAAATTTGTATTTTTTTCCTAGTTTTTTTATGCAATCTTTGCCACATCGACCATTTCCACATCTACCATAGATATCTACATTTATATGTTTCTGGAGTTCTTGAACATATTTCATTCTCTGACTTTGTCCACCACAGTTACTTACCATCCAAGCAACTAACGCCTCTTTCATCACACTATTGTCAACTGTTGAGATATTAGTGGTCGTCTTATTCAACTTCTCTACTTTAAAATATGGTAAATAAAGGTCAGAATCTAATCTATATGTTGCTGTCCAGTTTAGCACACCATTAAATCCGTTGAAATGTCCATGCGCAGGGCTTTCCATTAGAAACCCAATCCACCTCTGATGAGGAAACCTATGGTGTCCAAGTATTTGTCCTTTAGAATTCTCTCTCATATGAATAAGTACGGCATCACTTTCATTATATCTGTTTCTATCATCTGTTGTAGCACAATTTATGAATTCACAGTTCATTTTAATGAATGGGTCCTGACCAAAACCAAGACCATAGTCTCGTATCCCGAAGTATGCAGTCCAGTATAGGATTAGTTTCACCTTAGGTGGCTTCTGTGTCGTTGATATTGTTGGGATCTTTCTGTGATGATACTGCATGTACATCTGTCCAGATTTATAAAGTGGCTCAAATAATGTCATCCAAAGAATGACTATTCCAAGTAGGGTAACAAATAAAAGTACACTTCTTTTAGGGTTATCCATATCGCAGGACCTGCAACAATGAATTCAAAGTCATTAGTAAAACAATGAGCATGCACCATTTTTCTTGTTTTTGGTTTCATATTGTGAGATTATATAACTGGTCTGTTTTGCTGTAAATGATTTACCGATGCTTTTATTACTGGATGATCTAGAAGGAACTTGTGAAGGGGTTTAAATAGGTGTTATTGTTTGTAAAGTTATCAAAGTTGTATGTTTTGATGTATTTGTTTCAAGGAATAGAACATTGAACGCTCAATAATAAGACTTTTTGCAGATATTTTTCTTTTGAGAAGTTGAAAATGATTGCTCTGCAGGTTAACAAGAGTGGTAAATGGATTTTGAAATGGCAAAATATTCCAAATATTTAGAAGTATGAAAAATCATTCCATCAAATCACACAATAGAATGGAAGAACAATATAAAGACAATATTCACCCTTTGGAGTGGGATACCAGTTTATGTATACCTTGAATGAAATGAAAACCTTAACGAAATAACAAGCACATTTACTTCAATTTGTAAGGAAATCTGATTCTATGGCCAAGAAATATAATGTGCTTCAAGTATATGGGAGCTTTACCCCAAAAAAGACATTGGAAAACTGACAAATTTGATGATTGACATTAAATGATTAAGTTTTTACAAAAAATATTTAATATGTTATTGCAGAACATAAAATGACTTTAACTTTTTACTATAATTATTAGTGAGTCTTAAAGTAGGTTTAAGCTCCATTTAGAGATGAGCTGATCAACTGTACCTCAAGTGACCCAAGGCCTCCTGGTCACCTGGCGCCCCCCAGGTTGCTTGCCTCAGTCGTGCCACATGTCAGCCCCTATGCTTAACGCCTCTGGGCCCACAGGGGTGTAGCCCGGCAGGGACAGTTCTGGGCTACTTAAGGAGGCACGCAGGAAGGCATTGATAGTTTTAATAGAGCCTGCATCCCACCCATCTGCTACAAGTTCAGTTTGGGGCTTATACCATGTGTTAGCTACTTATTTTATCATGTATAAGCACGTTTAATGTACTTCGGTAAGTTCCACTTCATAAAGATGTCATATCTCAAAGTTAAACACAAATGAATGTCATGATGTTGTCGATATTATCAAGTGTCACGTTTGATGTTACAGAGTGTTTGGTCGTTAGAGGTTAATATATGGAATGTATGTGTGCTAGTTTGTAAGTGCTTTTTGCAATAAAGCGTATCTCCAAATATTAATAATATTCAGTTGTATGCGTTACTTTAATAGTAGTTTTAAATAGAATATTGAATGACATGCATTAAAAATAAGGCAAAATGGTAAAATTGAGATTCATTTCTCAAAAAAGTAAGTATTAATTTAAATAAATGCAACATGCAAGCAAAACCACAGGGAATCTGAAGAGCTATGATAGTGTTGAAATTGTGTGATCAATGTCAATTCCCCCTTTACTTATATACAACTAAAGGGATGAAAGCTGAAATCACACCCTTGGATGAGATCATTTTCACTCCATGTATAAAGTTATTAATTTTACATTTATGACCTTGAGGTGTGGATATTTCTAATCTGTACCATCCATTCTTTAAATTCAGTGTTTCAAAACTTAACCTAGCCTTCCCTTAAGTAATATTTCTGCCCAAATCTGAGATCCCTTGTACAAAAATCAGAAAAGCCTGTGATCCAATAGAGGAAATGGTGGAAATCAATAGTGTCCCATATGATACTTTTATCCTGTGCTCAGTGGGGCGTGACAATGCCTTGTAGCTCTTTGCAAATAGTATGAGCTATTAAACAATAGGGGGCGTAACATTTGTATGTTTCTTAGGGAATGATATTATTTCCAGGGTGTTCCACCACCCAACCACCGGTCTTTTCTTATTTCTCTTGGAACACAATTTTCAGCTTCATCAAACAAATAGTTTTGAAAGCCATAAGGTAAAGTTTTCACTTTTTAAAAATGCTTTGGTATCTTATCATTGAATTGATGATATCCTTTAAATTTTAGGATGTACATAAGTATTTTTAACCTGATTTCAAACATCAGATTGACATAAATGTGGTGCAAGAGCTTTCATGCTCTTAGTTTATATATATAGTAATGCTATATATAGACACATGGCCGAGATCAAACCTATTTTTATCATTTGGTTTGCAGACAGCTCATGAGCAAAACATCAGATACTCGGCCTATTGTGTTCATTTTGTGCATGACTCCATAAGTATGTAAGAGCTTTACCCCAATTTCAGAACATAAAATGACTTTAACTTTTTACTGTTCATGAAAGAGATGCCTTGGAATATGCTTTGTTTAAAACTACATACTCAATCAGTCATGACTCTTTATATATATTTGTTTGTTTGGGGTTTTACATCACTTTCAGCATTATTTCAGTCATTTCGTGGTGAGACCTACCTGTAGCAGATATAATGCTGCCTCACTGAATTGTCATGTCACAGGTCCTTGACATGACAACACACCCGGTCACAGATTTTCAGGGTCAACGGGTTACCCTTTGGCATGGACCTCAGCTTGTATGTGAAATTGTATCATGAATTCAATCTCGGCATGACCAGGGATCCAATCCACGACCTTTGAATCACCACAGAGGGACTGGTGCTAATAAGGTGGCCCTCTAACCAACTACGCCATGGCCCATGACCTCATATATATCTGAGATATTGAATGATAAAAGAATAAATGACTATTCATCCAGATTCTGTTTTGTACTGATTGGTTTGTGTCTTGGTCAGCCAACCGATCACGGGTTATGACCAATTTTGGTGAATTCTGATTGGATGATATTTTGGTAAATAAGACAAATATATATATATATATTTATGACAAATGCATTGAGATTTCAGGTTGAAAATGTGGTTGATTTATTTTAAGAAAATAAAATGTCATGGACAAATACTATCAAATAGTTTGTAAATAGTATCATTCTATCATTCTGATCAATTTTCTCATGGCAGTATCGCTTTGGTATCTCAAAAAATAGAAAATCTTCTTGGAAAATCTCTGGATGCATATCAAACTCATTCTAAATCAATTATCAAAAACAAAATTCTTACTCACCGATGCTCACCAGTATCATTAACAGAATACACAACATTAAAAGATTGTACTCTTATGATATGATTTATATTCAATATGTTATTCAAATTACCAATCATTTCAGATAAAAGAGTTGTCTCTCCACATTGCCATGAATCAACATTTGATGGAATTTTATCATTGTTCTGAAGCACAACATGTGTGAAATGCTTTCATAGGAGGATTATCTGCTCAAATGGAATAGAAAAAGGTGTCAGCAGATGGAAATAAAAGGTAGACTACATTTCAGGGGACATGCCAGATATTGCTGTAATATAGCTAGAATAATGGGATATACATCAAAACATGATGGATATTTACTATTTACCATTGTCAAGTTTTGATAAATATATAAGTGATGACTAATATTAAATGGGTTACTATTTTAATCAAACACTAGATAAGCCTTTTTGCAAGGAAAACATTAATGTATCTTCAACATTAAAACATAAGGAATGATTGTTGGGCATCCAGAACATAAGTTGAGGTATTCATACCACTGCACCCTGGTGAGGTATCCAGACCACTGCACCCTGGTGAGGTATTCAGACTACAGCACCCAGGTGAGGTATTCATAACACAGCACCCTGGTGGGGTCTTCAGACCATTGCACCCTGGTGGGGTCTCCAGACCACTGCACCCTGGTGAGGTATCCAGACCACTGCACCCTGGTGAGGTATCCAAACTACAGCACCCAGGTGAGGAATCCAGACCACTGCACCCTGGTGAGGTATCCAGACCACTGCACCCAGGTGAGGTATCCAGACCACTGCACCCAGGTGAGGTATTCATAACACAGCACCCTGGTGGGGTCTTCAGACCATTGCACCCTGGTGGGGTCTCCAGACCACTGCACCCTGGTGAGGTATCCAGACCACTGCACCCTGGTGAGGTATCCAAACTACAGCACCCAGGTGAGGAATCCAGACCACTGCACCCTGGTGAGGTATCCAGACCACTGCACCCAGGTGAGGTATCCAGACCATTGCACCCTGGTGAGGTATATCCAGACCACTGCACCCTGGTTGCGTATCCAGACCACTGCACCCAAGTGAGGTATCCAGACCACTGCACCGAGGTGAGGTATCCAGACCATAGCACCCAGTTGAGGTATCCAGACTACTGCACCCTGGTGAGGTATCCAGACCACTGCACCCTGGTGAGGTATCCAGACCACTGCACCCAGGTGAGGTATCCAGATCACTGCACCCTGGTGAGGTATCCAGACCACTGCACCCTGGTGAGGTATCCAGACCATTGCACCCTGGTGAGGTATATCCAGACCACTGCACCCTGGTTGAGTATCCAGACCACTGCACCCAGGTGAGGTATCCAGACCACTGCACCCAAGTGAGGTATCTAGACCACTGCACCCTGGTGGGGTATCCAGACCACTGCACCCTGGTGAGGTATCCAGACCACTGCACCCTGGTGAGGTATTCAGACCACTGCACCCTGGTGAGGTATTCAGACCACTGCACCCTGGTGAGGTATTCAGACCACTGCACCCTGGTTGCGTATCCAGACCACTGCACCCAGGTGAGGTATCCAGACCACTGCACCCAAGTGAGGTATCTAGACCACTGCACCCAAGTGAGGTATCTAGACCACTGCACCCTGGTGGGGTATCCAGACCACTGCACCCTGGTGAGGTATCCAGACCACTGTACCTTGGTGAGGTATCCAGACCACTGCACCCAGGTGAGGTATCTAGACCACTGCACCCTGGTGAGGTATCTAGACCACTGCACCCAGGTGAGGTATCTAGACCACTGCACCCAGGTGAGGTATCCAGACCACTGCACCCTGGTGAGGTATCCAGACCACTGTACCTTGGTGAGGTATCCAGACCACTGCACCCAGGTGAGGTATCTAGACCACTGCACCCTGGTGAGGTATCTAGACCACTGCACCCAGGTGAGGTATCTAGACCACTGCACCCAGGTGAGGTATCCAGACCACTGCACCCTGGTGAGGTATCTAGACCACTGCACCCTGGTGAGGTATCTAGACCACTGCACCCAGGTGAGGTATCCAGACCATTGCACCCTGGTGAGGTATATCCAGACCACTGCACCCTGGTTGCGTATCCAGACCACTGCACCCAGGTGAGGTATCCAGACCACTGCACCCAAGTGAGGTATCTTAAACACAGCACCCAGGTAAAGTATCCAGAACACATTACTCAGGTGAGTTATCTAGACCACAATACCCAGATTCATATATTCTTGACTAACATCTTATTTATCATGAGTGGTTAGCTATCGACAACATTTTCAGAAGCATCGGTTGAATCAAAGCTTTTAAGTTTATTCTGAACTAAACGTGTTGCATGAACTTAAGGCATTAATGATATGATGGCATATATTGTGTCATTTGAGAACCCATTTCAAGTAATACCAGAGATTGAGAAGATTTTGCCCGATATTTTGAAGCAATTATGTCTGATGATGTTAGAGGCCACGGGCCGTGGCACGGTTGGTTAGAGTGCCAGCTTATTTGCACCAGTTCCTTTGTAGTGATCCAAAGGTCATGGGTTTGAACCCCGGCCATGCGGAGATTGAACTCATGATACAATTTCCCATATGTGCTGAGGCCCCTGCCTTCAGGGTTAACCCATTGTCCTTGTAAATCTGTGACCGGGTGGGTTGTCATGTCAAGGACCTGCGACATGAGAATTCAGTTAGACAGCACTATATCTGCTACAAGTAGGTCTCATCACGAAATGACTTAAACAATGTTGAAAGTGATGTAAAACCCCAATCAAACAAACAACTCTGATGAAGTTAGGAGAGATTTACCAACATTTATCCTGTAAAAGATAGAGTATTAGGACTGTTTACCATATTTCGTTGGGAAAGATGGGATAAAACCAGTAAAAATATTGCATACAATTCACAGGAATAGCATAAAAACTACAAACAACTTTTACAAATGCTGCACAATTGCAGAAGACTATAAAGAAAATGAATGCTTCCCTGGTAAGTCGGGCTAGATATGAGTAAAAAAGGAACTAGAGTGGATTGAATGAAATGTTTACTTCAATTAGAATTTTATAGATCAACCAAATATTTTCTGATTCAAATCAAAATGCCAAATTCACTCCAATTTTTGGTTTATATAAATGCTGCTATTGCAATGTTTATTAATATATTATATATTTATGACATATTCACATTTTATATAATTTTACACATCATTACACATCAGATTTGCTGTTGCTATTCCAATGTCATATTTTATTATATATATTTATTATTATTGTATGTTTTTAGACTTTCATTCATCCACATTTACATTAGTTTCTATCACATACCATAATTGCAATATTGTACTGGTTAGATATAACTTGACATAATGACCTCCCAGCACTGTGAAAAACAACCCTGACTTATTAGCACCAGTTCCAAATTCACACATGAATAAGAGCAGCCAGGAAGGACATTAACATGGACTTCTCACTCTTTGTAAAAGTTAAAGCTCTTCACACTTTTTATGGAAATTCTAACATGGAATATAAACAATGTCATGTTTGAGCAACCATGTTACACATAAATGAGCACTTAAAAACCCAAATGTTTGCACTTTTGAGGATGTAATTCACAATACATGGGAGATCTAGGGGCCCATGGCCTGTTATATTTATATCTGTCATTAATATTAATAGGAATATTAATATTTCCATCATCAATATATTCACACGAAACATCTGCCGCATGGATTGACTTGATATCGGGCTTATTCATAGACAAATGTAAAATATCAATCCCCAAAGGACTAGACTGTATAGATTTTGTTGAATGGCAGCACTAACCAGTTTCATTCTATTGAATATGCTCAATGAAGTGCTGGGGTCAAAGGTTCATGATCCAATCAGTCTGATGTCATTATCATGATTATATGGTAACAAGTTGTCATCAAGCCAGAACAATAGGGACGTGAATGTCCTTCCCATCAGTTGCTGGTTGGTCAAAATATTTGTCAAAGATCAAGCATGCAGAACAGCAATACTTTATAACACCCCCAATCTTAGGTTGAGATTTGTAACCCTGACAATAAATGATGTGCATAAACTGGTAAAGAAGTCAGCTAAGAAATCATTTGAGCTTGACCCCATCCCGACCTGGCTCCTACTTGATCTTCTGGACAACCTCCTACCAATAATCACGGCCATCATAAACAAATCACTAACTGATTCAGAAGTATCAGATAGTATGAAAATGGCCATCATTGCACCCTTACTGAATAAATTGGGTCTTGTACTGGTCGAGACAAATTACAGACCTGTCTCTTGACCTATATTTCTAAACTCACAGAGAGGACAGTTGCCGACCAATTAATCCCTCATTTGGTAAGGAATGGCCTTACTGATAAATTCCAATTGGCGTACAAGGAATCCCATAGTACTGAAACGGCCTTGCTTAGGGTACAGAATGATATTTTAAGAGATCTGGACAATAAGAAGTTAGTTATCCTATTGCTACTTGACCTCTCTGCTGCCTTTGACACCATTGACCATCAAATACTATTTGATAGATTGGAATCAATATGCAACGTCAGAGGTCACACCCTGTCCTGGATTTGGTCATACCTTTTTAACAGGAAACAATGTGTCAAGTTGGGGTCCCACAGGTCTTCTCTAAAACCCATTAAGTATGGGGTCCCACAAGGCTCAGTTCTGGGTCCTATACCTTTTACTATATGC
The DNA here is from genome assembly GCA_949316495.1 of Amphiduros pacificus. NCBI lineage: Eukaryota > Metazoa > Annelida > Polychaeta > Phyllodocida > Hesionidae > Amphiduros > Amphiduros pacificus. Next base: position 6,636,656 of record OX439007.1, on the reverse strand, counting down.
ATGTCTCCTCTGACTGACATCATGGCCAAATATGGCCTTAACTATCACCTTTATGCTGATGATACCCATTTCTACATCCCTGTTGATCACACTTCCTGTCAACACGCAGACATTGGTAGACACAAACTAGAAGAATGTGTCAGCGAGGTCAGATCCATCTTGATCTCAAACAAAATGAAGATAAATGATGGCAAGACCGAAATGCTGATATGTACTGACAGGCAGGGCACTACTGCTGTAAATAATATCCCTAATACTATCAGAGTTGGTGACTTAGATATCACACCATGTGAGTCAGTTGTTGACCTTGGCATTACCTGTGGCTCTTAAATGGACATGAAGGCACACATCAAGAAAATGTGCAAAAAGGGACATTACCACATAAGCTGCTGTCAGACCATGTCTAGACGAGAAGACAGCTGTAGCATTAACCCATGCTTTTGTTACATCTACTCTCGATTATGGTAATGGCCTTCTTGCAGGTCTTCCAAGATCTGACATTAGGAAGCTGCAATACCTTCGAAACTCATCATGTTGCAGGTAAGATCAGGAAATTTGATCATATATCAGGAAAACTGAAGGAATTGCATTGGCTCCCTGGTCATGCCAGAATTGATTTCAAGATCCTTCTTTTGACCTGGGAGGCCCTAAATGGTAAGGCACCACCTTACTTGGGTGACCTACTCCTTGTAAAACAGGGTATTATTATTATTATTATTATTATTATTATTATTATTATTATTATTATTAGTATTATTAGTATTATTAGTATTATTAGTATTATTAGTATTATTATTATTATTATTATTATTATAGATCAGGAACTGGGTGAACCTTCCATTTTTACAAAAGTGCATACACAAAGTTTTCTTTAAAGAAAACTTAAATTTTGTTCATTAAAATATTGAGTTCATATATTATCAAAATCGATACACTCAATTAAAATATGTTTAACAGTCATAGCTCTTTGACAACCAATACATTGAGGCTGAACGTAAAAAACATGCAGCTTGGTCAGCAGCCTCATTTCCATGAATTCCAATGTGACTGGGGATTCCAATGTGACTGGGGATTCCAATGTGACTGGGGATCCAATAAAAACGAATTTCTTCATTTTTCTCTGTACAAAGTCTATGAAACCGTTTGAGAATTTTGTAAATAAAAAAATTGTTATGCTCTTGGTTTTCATAATAAATGTTGGTTTTCATAATAAATAGGGTGACAGATAATAAACTACCCCGTGGAACATCCATTTCCTGATTAAATGCATCAGAAAGTTATAAACCAACTCAGATCCTGCATTGTCTATTTGATAAATCGTTTTTAATACAAAGGGGTAAACGACCCCATAAGCCATAGTTTCTAAAAACCAAACTAAATGCTTGTTAATCATTCGTTCCATTGTTTTACAAATACACCTGGTTAAAGCAATGGGACGATAATTATTTGAATCTGGCAAGACTGCCAGGATTGGGAATGGGAATGATAGTGGCTTCACTCCATGATGGAGGAAAATCACCACTTTCCCAAATTTTATTAAAAATATCTAAAAGATGCCCAAGTGATTGGTCAGGGAGGTGTTTAAGGATTTGGTAGTGAATTTGATCAGGCCCAGGAGCAGTATTATGAGATTTATCCAAAGCAAGATTCAAATCTTTTTGTGTAAATGATTTATTATATTGTTCCAAGTTATGAGATATCAAATTTAGTGTCTTTCTTTTCTATTTTTTATTTGTTGAAATTTTTGCAGAATAATTATTGGATGAGGAATTCTTGGAAATTGTTTGACCTATTGTGTTACCTATTTCAGTAGGATTTGTAATTAATTGGCCAATATGGTTTAGATGTTTGATCTTTGCTCCAACTCACTTCCCAGTAATTTTACGCAACATATCCCAACATTTTTTAATCTGTGTACGTGTATTTAATTTGGAAACATAATCCCTCCAACTTTTTCTTTTGCTTATTTTAATAATATAATGGTCTTTAGCTCTTTTATTCGAAATTGTTGCAAATTGTATTGAGTCCGCTGTCTATTAAATATTTTAGAGCTTTTTTGCGCTCCTTGACAGCTTTTTTGCACTCGTTATTAAACCAGAGTTTTTCTTTAATTTTAGAATTGGCTTTGATTTGGGGATACATCAGCAATATCATACAATGTATCCGTAAAAACTTGAAGAGGATCATCTACGTCATTAAAAATTTCTAGAGTTTTTCTATTAAAACAGGATGTTTGAAATTTTGCCCAAATCGACTTTATCACTTGGGGATTCGTTCGTCTGGAGGAGGAAAATGATTATTTTAAAAAATGGGGTAATGATCCCTACCCCATTGATCTTCCTCTACTTCCAAGGAATAGTCTCAAAATAAATTTGGAGTGCATATGGAGAGATCTATTGATGTTAAAGAGCCTGTAGCAGGATGTCGGATAATCGTCATTCCAAAGGCACAAACTATTGTTATTTAAAAAATATTCTATTATGTGTCCTTTGGCATCTGTTTTATTTCTGCCACCCCAAAGATAGTTGTGAGCATTAAAGTCACCAACTAGCATATATAGTTGTGGCAGCTGAGTTATTAAGTTATTTAAATCTGTAATATTAATTGTAAGGTGGCAAATATACTGAACATATTGTTAATGTATTGTGTAAACCCTGACTGCAGAAGCTTATAAATTTGTATTTAAAGTTAATTTGCCTTGGGGTATGCAGAATTTAACAAAAATAGAAACTCTGCCATGTGCTCGGTCCATTGCATCTATGGAACCAACTTTGTTGGTACAAATCCCTTAAATAGTGATCTTTAAAGTTAGCTTCCTGTAAACAAATTATATTTTTGGGCTAATAACTCCAGTTCTGGCCCGTTTGCCTCAAATCCTCTACAATTCCACTGTACGATATTGCTGATAGCCATATTCAGAATAATGAGAAAAATATATGATTTAACATAATCACTTGTTAAGTTTACGACTATGCTTCGAGTGCACAAGAGCAAAATTCATATCCAGAGGAACACCTGTGTCCATCCTTTCTAAGGTCTTAGTTCTATTCATTTTACTTTTAACTTGATCTTTGATTTCTTTTTTGTCTGATCTATGTACTGGTCTATTACTATTGATACCTTTATTTTTGGATGATGTAGAGGGAGTTTGTGAAGAGTGTTTAGTGGATGTTGCTGTTGGTTGAGTTATTACTGGGATAGTGGATGTCAGAGTCTGAGTAGACCTTGCTAAAGATTTAGAGGTTTTTGTAAAAAAGCAATAGTTCTTTTCATTGATTGACCAGGTAATTTAAGTCTGAATTGCTATTGATTTTGTTTCTTTGTTTTTTACAGAGCTTGCATGAGATGTCTTTGTTGTGTTGAAACATTCTACTCGCTTGCATGCCTCTGGAAAAGATATATTTCAGTCAGTCGTATTCGCAGATTTTCCTTCTCTTTTGAAAAGGAAGGACAATTTCACGAATACGATGGGTGATTGCCTTGATAATTCACACTTTTTATTATGGTTGAAGAACAATCTTCTCCACTATGCTGAGCAGTTCATTTTTGGTTACATTTTTATATCGATCAGATCCATGTCCATACCTCTGCCACTTGAAGCAGTGTAGAGGATTTGGAATAAATACATTGACTCTAACTTTCAAATATCCAACTTTAATAGATGTTGGAAGCTGCGCTGCTTCAAATGTCAGAATAAACGTATTGATAGGAATTTTGCTACCATCCATTCTATATATATCTGCTTGCAATGAACAACATCCTGGTCTCTCAGTTCATCACCTATTTCCTCTTCAGAAACTCCCACTAAATCTGGGCATCTGATTACTTCTTTTTTATTGTTGAGAGATTTTTGTGAGCTGTTATAATAACAGGAACTGTGGCCAACATTCAGCATAATAATAAATAATAATAATAAAGCTTATATAGCGCAGATACCGGACTGGGCCCGTTCATCGCGCTCAGTCCCATAGTATCTCCTAAAAAGGAATGTCTTCAAGTTAGACTTGAACACTGATACAGTAGGACTCTTCCTAATATCATTAGGGATGCCATTCCAAAGCTTAGGGGCAAAAACCGAAAAAGCTCTGTCTCCCACAGTTTTCATGTTCGTGCTGGGGACTGTGAGGTCCAAGGAGGAGCTAGATCGCAGGGTTCTGGAGCATGTTTTCAGGTTTAGCAATTCAGCAATGTAAGGAGGCGCCAATCCATTCAGAGCCTTCCAGACAATTAATAATATTTTAAAATCAATTCTAGCTCGAACAGGCAGCCAGTGTAGTTCCATGAGTTTACCGGTAATGTGATCGAATTTCTTCAAACGACTCACCACCCTTGCAGCAGAGTTCTGCAACTTTTGTAGTCTTCTGATATCCACCTCAGGAATGCCTGCTAGTAAGGCGTTTCCATAATCCAAAATTGATGTGACAAAAGCATGGATGACAGTCTCAGCAGCCTTATCATCCAATGATTGCCTAATAGCAGAGATATTCCTAATATGGTAGTATCCCTTTTTGCACATGTTACCAATCTGAGCCTTCATGTTAAGGTGTTTGTCAAAAATCACACCCAGGTTCCTGACCTTGGGGCTATCGCAGATAGGGGAATCGCCTATCTTCAAGCCATTTTCACCAGTAAGATCCCACCTTACCGATGATCTAGTGTGAGTGCATACCAGCAGTTCAGTCTTCCCATCATTTAATTTCATTTTATTGAGTATCAGAAAGGACCTAATCTTGCGTATACAGTCTTCCAATCTCTGCTTATGGGTGATAATTCCGTTCTGCTTATGATTTATGGGCATGTAAATCTGAGTATCATCTGCATAGATATGGTACGCCATGCCATACTCATCCAAGATATCCGCCAAGGGGGACATATATAGGGAGAACAGAATTGGTCCCAGAACGGACCCCTGAGGCACCCCAGACTCAATGTTTATAGTGGATGACCTACTGCCTTCAATAATGACCGATTGCTTTCTGTCAGACAGGTATGACCTTATCCAGTCAAGGGCCTTGCCGGTCACTTTAAACCGATCCCTAAGTCTCTTAATTAAAATTTCATGGTCAATGGTGTCAAATGCAGCTGAGAGATCAAGAAGGACCAACATAGTGGATTCTCTGTTATCCATGACTCTAAGTATATCATTGTGAACCCTGATCAAAGCAGTCTCAGTGCTATGACCATCCTTATATGCCGATTGGAACTTTGTGGTAAGGCCGTTTCTTACTAGATGAGGGATTAGTTGAGTAGCCACAGCCCTTTCCGTTAATTTAGAAACATATGTAAGATTTGATACCGGGCGATAATTGGGCTTAATGAGGTCCAGACCAGAGCATCGTAGAATATTGTCCGCATGGCTCTTCCACTCAACCTCAATCAATAGTTTATTTCCCATCTTTTTAACAGTTTTTGGTACCCAGGCAATGTCTTGTATGCAATTACAAAGGGGGATATTTTGGCAGGGTATGTTTAGTCAGAACTTTCTGCAATTAAAAATCTTGGCCATCTATTTGCATTCATGTTCAAAACATTGTCCTGGTCCGTTTCCGTATCTACCCTTTGTCTTTTTTGTTTGTTTGACGTTTTGTTTATAATTCATTGCTCATGTTCCTGAGTCTTACTCTAACTCCGCTGAGGCCTGTGCCAAAGGGTTAACCTGTTGTCCTTGTAAATCTGTGGCCGGGTGGGTTGTCATGTCAAGGACCTGCGACATGACAATTCAGTGAAGCAGCACTATATCTGCTGCAAGTAGGTCTCATCACGAAATAACTGAAATAATGTTGAAAGTGACGTAAAACCCCAAACAAACAAACAAACAAACAAACTATTTTACTAATAGGGAATTATAGATATAGAGCAGAGCCATCAGCACACCTATAAAACTTGGCTACATTGGACAATATACTTAAGAATACATAAAATGTACCCCAGATTGACCCATTTCAGCAGTCAAGTTCCACACATCTGTTAAGCTAATCTCATGGAAATTGCCATAATATGTTGAGAAGTGTGTACAAGTTATCATACATTTCATCTTAATGGAGAATTTATCATAGTTGATAATATTTCTAAAATATTACAAATTAAAACCTTATTTTACTTTCAAATTAGTTTTTGAAAATTGGAAAAATGTGTGGAGCTATATTCCACAAGCAGGTTGAACTTTATCGGGCACTAAAGTCCTACCATCTATGGTGAATATTTGGGTTCAAGCAGGTGTGTTGCAACAGGACTGGTATTACTGCCAAAACAGTCCAGTGCTCAACCTGCAGAACTCCATATCCTCCCCTTACGTGTCACACCTCAAGGCAAACAAGCCACCATGGTTTTTTTGTTCACCTCTTACGAACTTACAAAAAAACAGGGAATAAAAAAATCAGAGGACCATTCTAATCCCAGGCCCACATTGGGTCAAACAGTTATACCTCAGTCACATTTGTGCCAATTTCAGTAAAGATGCCCAGCCAATGTGTATTTTTTACAAAATCGGCCGGCAGTTCAGATTGCGGTGCGGGCACCGGTAGATCATCGGCTACAATTGGGCATCTTTAAGACGTGGTATGGGTCATCAGGAACTTTTAGCTGCAACATAAAAGTTGCCGGCGTTTCACCAATGTCAACACCAAATATCATCTTAAAGTACATGGCAGGGCCCCGACAGTGTCCCGCAGGCACATAGACAGAATATCTTAGGGCTGCCGGTGGCATCGTACAGTAAAAATAGGATTTTTTTTTTATTTCATGTGTTCACGAATCATCGTCAGATGATCTAACTGGCTCCCTACGATATCACATAGACGTCAGTAGGATGTCTTTCAGACATCTATTAAATTATATAGACGTCTTTAGGATATCCTACAGACGTCTGTCAATGAAACAGATGTCTTTAGGATATCCTACAGACGTCTGTGCCACTCAATCTTGTACGTGCCGTGCTGTGCCCTTTATTAATGTGACCACAGCTACGGCATCTCTCAGATTGTTGCTGATAAACTCCCCGGCGCCCGGGACCCTGTGAAGTCGGCCGATTTTTACTTCCCGGCCGGCGCCCGGTTCAAATGTGACTGAGGCATGAGCGTGGTATTCATATTTAATTTCCACCATATCTCCTCCAGCTAATTTAGACTTACCAAGGTCTAGCACTTTGCTGTGCAGATAAAATGTAGAGGCAACCACCTATATTTGCCACTAAAGTATCAAAGGTTCAATCACACAAAAAAAATGTGGTTTCATATATTGACGCATTTAAAGTATGACTATTAATTGATGATCTTGTGATTATTAGACTGTCTTCATTTTCTTTACTTTTCATTGTCTCAGCATTGTATGTATGTAGGTGGATATTGTTAGGCAGTGCTTCACTCTTATGGGAACCAGTCCCACTTGCACAGTTGGTAGAGTGGAGGATCTATGACTTTGTTGGTTAAATTAGTGGAGGACGAGAGGTGGTGGGTTCAACTCCCTCTGCTGGCAGTGTTACTTACTATCACAGTGGTTAAAAGGCTCGAAAGTCGATCTGATATGGCCATAGTTGCTAAAAGGGTCGTAAAAACACCATTTCACAATTTCACTGTCATGAGAAGCTTTGAGATTTCTTCTACTGTGAAAAAACCTTTGCCAGAGTCTGTCTTCATGGATTTTGCTGGACATTCAAGACCAAGTGAATTATCATCTTGCCAAAATATGCACATTGGTGCATATGTAGAACATGCCATGTTGATCAGTTATATAACTGCATTCTAAATAGGTGTGATGCTGGTGTCTCAGAAAAAAATCTCAAAATGTATAAGAATTACTCCAGACGTATAGAATAAATCTGATTGGTATCAATAAAATCTGTACATAATATGCACAAACTTCAAGTTAATGGGGAAATCAACATTATGTGTACATGTGCAAATAATAGATAAATTCCTAGATGAAAATTATTGTTTAAAAGAAACCATATCATGTAATAAATTGTTTGTGTCTTATGAGATATTTACTTTCCAAAGTCTGTTATGTGTAACATGTGCTTCATGTACCATTTGCTTACTGTTTATGATGTCTTGATCCTATTCCTGGAATATGGCATCTTGACCCCATGACCTATATTTGATTCTGGTGATCAATGATATGCATTCCTGACCATACCTTCTGATTTTTACATTATGCGCCATCCTACCATCAGCTTGATGTAAAATCATTGACACCACCCAATGTAGTAATATATATCACATAACATAATATAAAGCATAACTTTGGTTTAATATGAAGAGGTCATATGTGCAATTCAGAGAGATAAACAATACGATTTCTCCACAGTCATTGCTATATAAGTAGAAGCATATCGGCTATTATAGGTGCTGGCATGCAGGGGGCGCCACCAAACACCAGGGGACGTTGTGAGGGTGTTTCCAAAGCGAGAATTATTCATATTATACTTATATGTGTATAAATGTACCAAGTTTCATTTTTGTTTCCAAAAGTGCACAAACATGGCCATTTCTTGGGCTTTATCCACTGGGCTATATTTAAAGTCGGATAAATAGATATTCAGTTTTGAATGGTTTCATGAAATCATATGACATTCCCATTTAATCCTGGCTACAAACTGAGCCTTGAGAGTGTGATGTGCTGTGAGTGTCACCTTGTGGTAATTTTATAGATGTTCTGCAGGGACACATGTTGCAGGCTGGCGGAATCGTTTATCATGCCATCAGTAGAGCCTTGCATTGGCTGCGTCACACCCTAGCACACCGTGCAGCATCGCCCTTCTTGCCGCGTCCCACACGGCTCAACCGCTAACTTCTCGTGTGACGTGTGACTTCGTTACGTCACATTGACATTTGATCACGTGACGCGGTACATTGTGCATGGGCTGAGAACACCTGCACGCGGCAAAGTGCACGTACCCTGGGTGCAACATCGCCACGGGCCCGGCACCTTGACATTCTCGCATTCATCTGAGTTCTGCATTTGGATGTACAATATATGCATTACATTAATACACCTCGGAATCCTCGTCATTGCTTGGTGTAATATATCAAGATTTCTTCTTCAGTTATTCTCTTAAAGGAGAAACATTGATTTTAACAACACTGTAACAGCAACAAAATACAAAGGTTGAAAATTCCTACATTTTTGTAGGGATGCATACATGTGATAAATGGATGTCTTAGGCGCTAAAGGATTTCCTTTCAGCGAATGCAGAGGTGAGTAGTTGTTATATTTACAGCTCAAATAGATAGTTTGTTTGTCAGTCCTGTAGTAAGACAAATGGTCCCTCGCTGCTTCGCTTGGTGGAAGGCTGAACGTGATTGGGATACACAAGGCTCAAGTCTTTAATACAACGAGGTCTCAATATTGTTATAGGGGGTGCGCAAGGCAGTATGTATATAGGGGGATGCATTTATAAGTGTGTATTGGTTATGCTTTACGAAGCTTTCTCATATTCACAACACTATGTGAAGGCTTAACAAAGGCTTAACAGTGACTGGGTGAACTGTCATGTCAAGGACTGCAAAATAATAATTCAGTGAGGCAGCACTATATCTGATATCATTAGGTCTCGTCATGAAATGACTGCAATCTTCTTGAAAATGACAAACAAACAGATGTAGCAGTCCCAAAGCTGTCCCAGATATGTATATAAGGGGATTCATAAGGTAATTGCCCTTTAATTCTAAAGCCTTCCTGTCCCATATAAGTATATACATGTAGGAGGATGCACGTGGCAGCCTTCCTGTCCCATATAAGTATATACATGTAGGAGGACGCACGTGGCAGCCTTCCTGTCCCATATAAGTATATACATGTAGGAGGTCGCACGTGGCAGCCTTCCTGTCCCATATAAGTATATACATGTAGGAGGATGCACGTGGCAGCCTTCCTGTCCCATATAAGTATATACATGTAGGAGGACGCACGTGGCAACCTTCCTGTCCCATATAAGTATATGCATGTAGGAGGACGCCCATAGCAGCCTTCCTGTCCCATATAAGTATATGCATGTAGGGGGACGTACGTGGTAGCCTTCCTGTCCCATATAAGTATATACATGTAGGAGGACGCACGTGGCAGCCTTCCTGTCCCACATAAGTATATACATGTAGGAGGATGCACGTGGCAGCCTTCCTGTCCCATATAAGTATATACATGTAGGAGGACGCACGTGGCAGCCTTCCTGTCCCATATAAGTATATGCATGTAGGAGGACGCCCATGGCAGCCTTCCTGTCCCATATAAGTATATACATGTAGGGGGACGCACGTGGCAGCCTTCCTGTCCCATATAAGTATATACATGTAGGAGGATGCAAGTGGCAGCCTTCCTGTCCCATATAAGTATATACATGTAGGAGGACGCACGTGGCAGCCTTCCTGTCCCATATAAGTATATGCATGTAGGAGGACGCACGTGGCAGCCTTCCTGTCCCATATAAGTATATACATGTAAGAGGATGCACGTGGCAGCCTTCCTGTCCCATATAAGTATATACATGTAGGAGGTCGCACGTGGCAGCCTTCCTGTCCCATATAAGTATATACATGTAGGAGGACGCACGTGGCAGCCTTCCTGTCCCATATAAGTATATACATGGAGGAGGACGCACGTGGCAGCCTTCCTGTCCCATATAAGTATATACATGTAGGAGGACGCCCATGGCAGCCTTCCTGTCCCATATAAGTATATATATGTGGGAGGACGCACGTGACAGCCTTCCTGTCCCATATAAGTATATACATGTAGGAGGACGCACGTTGCAGCCTTCCTGTCCCATTTAAGTATATACATGTAGGAGGAAGCACGTGGCAGCCTTCCTGTCCCATATAAGTATATACATGTAGGAGGACGCACGTGGCAGCCTTCCTGTCCCATATAAGTATATACATGTAGGGGATGCACGTGGCAGCCTTCCTGTCCCATATAAGTATATACATGTAGGAGGACGCACGTGACAGCCTTCCTGTCCCATATAAGTATATACATGTAGGAGGACGCACGTGACAGCCTTCCTGTCCCATATAAGTATATACATGTAGGAGGACGCACGTGACAGCCTTCCTGTCCCATATAAGTATATACATGTAGGGGGATGCACGTGACAGCCTTCCTGTCCCATATAAGTATATACATGTAGGAGGATGCACGTGGCAGCCTTCCTGTCCCATATAAGTATATACATGTAGGAGGACGCACGTGGCAGCCTTCCTGTCCCATATAAGTATATGCATGTAGGAGGACGCACGTGGCAGCCTTCCTGTCCCATATAAGTATATACATGTAGGATGATGCACGTGGCAGCCTTCCTGTCCCATATAAGTATATACATGTAGGAGGTCGCACGTGGCAGCCTTCCTGTCCCATAAAGGTATATACATGTAGGAGGACGCACGTGGCAGCCTTCCTGTCCCATATAAGTATATACATGTAGGAGGACGCACGTGGCAGCCTTCCTGTCCCATATAAGTATATACATGTAGGAGGACGCCCCTGGCAGCCTTCCTGTCCCATATAAGTATATATATGTGGGAGGACGCACGTGACAGCCTTCCTGTCCCATATAAGTATATACATGTAGAAGGACGCACGTGGCAGCCTTCCTGTCCCATATAAGTATATACATGTAGGAGGAAGCACGTGGCAGCCTTCCTGTCCCATATAAGTATATACATGTAGGAGGACGCACGTGGTAGCCTTCCTGTCCCATATAAGTATATACATGTAGGGGGATGCACGTGGCAGCCTTCCTGTCCCATATAAGTATATACATGTAGGAGGATGCGTGTGACAGCCTTCCTGTCCCATATAAGTATATACATATAGGAGGATGCACGTGACAGCCTTCCTGTCCCATATAAGTATATATATGTAGGAGGACGCACGTGACAGCCTTCCTGTCCCATATAAGTATATACATGTAGGGGGATGCACGTGACAGCCTTCCTGTCCCATATAAGTATATACATGTAGGGGGACGCACGTGACAGCCTTCCTGTCCCAAATAAGTATATACATGTAGGAGGATGCACGTGGCAGCCTTCCTGTCCAATATAAGTATATACATGTAGGAGGATGCACGTGGCAGCCTTCCTGTCCAATATAAGTATATATATATGTAGGAGGACGCATGTGGCAGCCTTCCTGTCCCATATAAGTATATACATGTAGGAGGATGCACGTGGCAGCCTTCCCGTCCCATATAAGTATATACATGTAGGAGGACACACGTGGCAGCCTTCCTATTCCATATAAGTATATACATGTAGGAGGATGCACGTGGCAGCCTTCCCGTCCCATATAAGTATATGCATGTAGGAGGACGCCCATGGCAGCCTTCCTGTCCCATATAAGTATATACATGTAGGAGGACGCCCATGGCAGCCTGCCTGTCCCATATAAGTATATGCATGTAGGAGGACGCACGTGGCAGCCTTCCTGTCCAATATAAGTATAAACATGTAGGAGGATGCACGTGGCAGCCTTCCCGTCCCATATAAGTATATGCATGTAGGAGGACGCCCATGGCAGCCTTCCTGTCCCATATAAGTATATACATGTAGGAGGACGCACGTGGCAGCCTTCCTGTCCCATATAAGTATATACATGTAGGGGGACGCACGTGGTAGCCTTCCTGTCCCATATAAGTATATACATGTCGGAGGGTTATGAGGAAACCTATTTTTAACATATTCTATAGAGGATACATATGTATTTGTGTGATATTTGTAAGTTATTTTGGTGGAGCAATGTAGATTCTACAGCAGATGATCTTCAAAGTGTGTTGGATTTCAATATATCTCCAGCGTTTTTGTCACATAAGGACTCTCACAGTGGGCTGATCTGTGCTATGGACATCATACCATATACAATGGGCAACATCAGACCATGTACAATGGGCGACATCAGATCATATACCGTGGGCGACATCAGACCATATACAGTGGGCGACATCAGACCATATACAGTGGGCGACATCAGACCATATACAGTGGGCGACATCAGACCATATACAGTGGGCGACATCAGACCATATACAGTGGGCGACATCAGACCATGTACAATGGGCGACATCATATCATATACAGTGGGAGACATCAGACCGTATACAGTGGGCGACATCAGACCATGTACAGTGGGCGACATCATACCATATACAGTGGGCGACATCAGACCATATACAGTGGGCGACATCAGACCATGTACAATGGGCGACATCAGATCATATACAGTGGGCGACATCAGACCATGTAAAATGGGCGACATCAGACCATATACAGTGGGCGACATCAGACCATATACAGTGGGCGACATCAGACCATATACAGTGGGAGTCATCAGACCACGTACAGTGGGATACATCAGACCATATACAGTGGGCGATATCAGACCATGTACAGTGGGCGACATCAGACCATATACAGTGGGCGACATCAGACCATGTACAATGGGCGACATCAGATCATATACAGTGGGCGACATCAGACCATGTACAGTGGGCGACATCAGAACATATACAGTGGGCGACATCAGACCATGTACAGTGGGCGACATCAGACCATATACAGTGGGCGATATCAGATCACATACAGTTGGCAACATCAGACCATATACAGTGGATGACATCAGACCATATACAGTTGGCGACATCATACCATATACAGTGGGCGACATCAGACCATATACAGTGGGCGACATCAGACCATATACAGTGGGCGACACGTGAACCTGGAACAATATGACAGCTGCGGATCAGGGCATTTGAAGTGCATCGACCCTTTCACCAAACAGTCACCAAAGTCAGTTTGTTGGTATCAGTTTGTTGGTGTCAAAAATGGCCAAACAATGGGTTCAACGTTAACAATCAAGTAGTAAATTGAATCTATCTAACATGTCGCCAGCAGCTCTGATGTCGCTCACTGTATATCAATGAAGCACGTTTTTGTATGTAACTCTTAGAGCAATAATAAATATAATAATTCCTGACCTGGTAGAAGCAAGACCGGAACGAGATTAAGGTTTGGGATCATATACAGTGGGCGACATCAGACCATGTACAATGGGCGACATCAGACCATATACAGTGGGCGACATCAGACCATATACAGTGGGCGACATCAGACCATATACAGTGGGCGATATCAGATCACATACAGTTGGCGACATCAGACCATATACAGTGGATGACATCAGACCATATACAGTTGGCGACATCATACCATATACAGTGGGCGACATCAGACCATATACAGTGGGTGACATCAGACCATATACAGTGGGCGACATCAGATCATATACATTGGGCGACATCAGACCATATACAGTGGGAGACATCAGACCCTATACAGTGGGCGACATCAGATCATATACAGTGGGCGACATCAGACCATATACAGTGGGATACATCAGACCATATACAGTGGACGACATCAGACCATATACAATGGGCGACATCAGATCATATACAGTGGGAGACATCAGACCATATACAGTGGATGACATCCGACCATATACAGTGGGCGACATCAGACCATATACAGAGGGCGACATCAGACCATATACAGTGGGCGACATCACACCATATACAGTGGGAGACATCAGACCATATACAATGGGCGACATCAGACCATATACAGTGGGAGACATCAGACCATATACAGTGGGCGACATCAGAAGTAGTAAATTGAATCTATCTCTCATGTCGCCAGCAGCTCTGATGTCGCTCACTGTATATCAATGAAACACGTTTTTGTATATAACTCTTAGAGCAATAATAAATATAAAAATTCCTGACCTGGTTGAAGCAAGACCGGAACGAGATTAAGGTTTGGGATTAAAAGATTGAAAATGTGTGTGTTGGGAGTACGTTCACACGCATTGTTTAGAGGGCAGAGTCAATCATCATTGTTAGAGCCAAGCTGTGATACAGATATAAGAGATATAAAAGCAAATTTGCTCTATATATTCTTAATACAGTATATTTCTGCAAAAGAAATACTTTGGTCATATGACCTTTAAGAAGACTTGGACTTGTCATATAAGAGACAGTATTTTGCTAGTAATGGGTCTCGCCTCAGATCTACCGCAAAGGTCTGCGGTGTGCAACTTCCTGAAATCTGTATTCTTTTCCGTTCTTTTATCTTGCCCTTTTAACCCAATCTAATGGTTTCCCCCATTTTCCTAATTGCTATGGTAACCATTGTAACATTGCACATATAACAGTAGACACAACTGCAGCGCCATTGTCTGGAATACAGAAGCTCACCTACACATAATAGATATCATAATAACTGAAGCCACACTGCAAACTAGGATATTATGCAGCTTGTCTCCCCTCTGGCAATATTGATTAGCACCAAAATCCCCTTTTTTCCTGTTATAATATACAATAACTCTAACCGCGGGTCGCCGTTTCACACACTGTGGCCGAGGTAACTTATTGTCACTCTCCCTGACATGGGCAGCCACAGTATGTAATCTAGTGATGGGCCCAGCCCCAGGGATCCTACACAAACATCGCCATTCCAAAGAATCCTATCTCGGGAATTGCCACTCTTAATGTGGAGGGATCTCCAGCCTGCCCCCAATACGCCAGCTTATGACGGGAGGAATCAAAGTAGGATGCACGCTGATAGCAGTTGTCAATAGTCTATACTATACATGGTGCCAGTTCTCAGTGGTAGTTTCATGTATATATGGTGCCAGTTCCCAGTGGTATTTTCATGTATATAAGGTGCCAGTTCTCAGTGGTATTTTCATGTATATAAGGTGCCAGTTCTCAGTGGTATGTTCATGTATATATGGTGCCAGTTCTCAGTGGTATTTTCATGTATATATGGTGCCAGTTTTCAGTGGTATTTTCATGTATATATGGTGCCAGTTCTCAGTGGTATTTTCATGTATATATGGTGCCAGTTTTCAGTGGTATTTTCATGTATATATGGTGCCAGTTTTCAGTGGTATTTTCATGTAAATATGGTGCCAGTTCTCAGTGGTATTTTAATGTGGCCGGTGTCTTGAATCTTTATTGTTTTACAGTAGTTTATCCATATCACTGTTTTCAGTAGTTGATCCATATTGTACCAGTGCCAGTTGTCGATAGTATATCAAATTGCTGGTGCCATTTATCAGTAGTTTATCCATATCAATGTTTCAGTTTTCAGTAGTTTATCCAGATCAATGATTCAGTTTAATATGTTCCACTATATCACTGTTTCAGTTTTCAGAAGCGTTGTGTATTGCAGGTTGTTGTGACATATTGCAGGTTGTTGTGATGTACTGCAGGTTGTTGTGATGTATTGCAGGTTGTTGTGATATATTTCAGGTTGTTGTGATGTATTGCAGGTTGTGATGTATTGCAGGTTGTTGTGATGTATTGTAGGTTGTTGTGATAGATTGCAGGTTGTTGTGATGTATTGCAGGGTGTTGTGATGTATTGCAGGGTGTTGTGGTGTATTACAAGTTGTTGTGATGTATTGCAGGTTGTTGTGATGTATTGCAGGTTGTTGTGATATATTGCAGGTTGTTGTGATGTACTGCAGGGTGTTGTGATGTATTGCATGGTGTTGTGGTGTATTACAAGTTGTTGTGATGTATCGCAGGTTGTTGTGATGTATTGCAGGTTGTTGTGATGTATTGCAGGTTGTGATATATTGTAGGTTGCTGTGATATATTGCAGGTTGTTGTGATATATTGCAGGTTGTTGTGATGTATTGCAGGTTGTGATATATTGTAGGTTGCTGTGATGTATTGCAGGTTGTTGTGATATATTGTAGGTTGCTGTGATGTATTGCAGGTTGTTGTGATATATTGCAGGTTGTGATGTACTGCAGGTTGTTGTGATGTATTGCAGGTTGTTGTTATGTATTGCAGGTTGTTGTGATGTATTGCAGGTTGTTGTGATGTATTGCAGGTTGTTGTGATGTACTGCAGGTTGTAATGTATTGCAGGTTGTTGTGATGTATTGCAGGTTGTTGTGATGTATTGCAGGTTGTTGTGATGTATTGCAGGTTGTTATGATGTATTGCAGGTTGTTGTGATGTATTGCAGGTTGTTGTGATATATTGCAGGTTGTTATACGGCTTTATATCTTGATATATTTCCATAATGGAGGAAGGATATCATTATCACCTAACTAACTGTAAATTGTCACCATTGCCCTCTGAATATGATTTCCCTGCTCAGGCTGCCACAGAACAATAACAAAGCCCTCCTAGGGTGCCAGATATCGTTCATTAAAAGATGCAAAAAAAAATATATCTTCTTGTACTTGTGATAGTACTGTAGTATTATTCTGTGCTTGAAAAAACATTTAATTGTATTCAGTAATATTAGGAGTAGTGTGAATTCAGACATATATTTGTTGATATTTTACCTGGATATCAGCAAGAATTACCTGGATACCAGCAAGGATAAGTGTGCTGCCCTTAGAGGGCCTTGAGAGTGGACATCCTCCCAGGAGGTGAGGAGTTTTGCGGCCTCTCAACCTGGTAGGGCTTCATGAATGTTTAAACAGCCCCAGCACCAATATCTCAAATCAGCGCTCATATCCTCATCATGGGCGCCTCATAACCACTCTACCACTGCCCATCAATGATGCAGCGCTCACTAGACGGGGTAGTGCATAGAAAGCATTCAATAAAAAACGGATAACATAATTGTAATCTATGTCATATATCGTTCATACATATTTATATACACATATTAATATACACATATTAATATACACATATTAATATACACATATCTATATACACATATTTATATACACATATATAATTTATAAATATATATGTACAATATTACTTTTGCTAAGAGTACAAATCTCTGTTTTAATAATAATAATTATCAATAATATGAATAGGAATGATAAAGTCATTAATTAATTCAGACGCGGTATCCGCTGCACCGATTGGCTTGATCTTGGGCTCATTGGAAAGAAAAAGATGAAATATTAAGAAAAGTTGGAGGGGACACAGCATAAATTTCTTTTATTATTAGTCAAAATAGCCAAAAATAGAATCTCGAAGCAGTACAGAGGGAGGAGCTTACAAAAAGTTAACAGCAGTTTTTTACATGATCATATTAACATAAATTAATAATTTTTATTATAAGTTCATTTGATATTTGAGGATTTTGTATATGCAGATATCTCAAAATTCCATATATTGTATGTTTACCACGATTTGAAAGACGTGGATCTCAAAGACTCACGCAACTGTGTTTACCTTGCTCGTGTTTATGTAATAGTCAGATTTTTTCAATATAGTCGTTTTTTTACTATGACGTTGTATTTCATATTATTGTTGTTAATTCAATTTCGATATATGATAAACTTCTGATCTTTTCCGCTACACGTGCTGAAGAGGTCTGCAAATATTACAACTTTTTAATATCATATCGTGGGAGACGGCAAGGAGACCATTTCCATAGTCCATGTAGATCTCAGTTTTACCATCATTAATTTTCATTTTATTAGAAATTAAAAATTTGACACATTTTTCGAGTTTGTGTCTGCTGATGTTTACATGTTGACCAGAGGTGTAGTCAATAGGGATGTAGATCTGTGTATCATCAGCATATATATGATAGTTGAGCCCATACTTAGCCAGGGTATCAGCCAATGGGGACATATATATTGTGAAGAGAATGGGGCCAAGGAATGATCCCTGTGGGACCCCATACTTAATAGATTTAAGCGAGAGAGGATCTATGACATCCTACCTTCACTCATTGCTTTTTGTCCATTAGGTATGACCTGATCCAGGCAAGAACATGAACCCTGACCTTGCATCTTGATTCCAATCTATCAAACAGTATTTGATGATAAATGGTATCAAAAGCAGCTGAAAGATTCCGTAGTAGCAAAATCACTGACTTTTTGCAGAATGTCTTTTTGCACCTTCAGTAAGGCAGTTTCGGTGATCCTCATAGGCTGATTGGAACTTGTCAGTAAATCTGTTTCTTCTGAGATAGTGAACTAGTTGATCAGCCACTGCCCTCTCGGTGAGTTTGGAAATGTAGGTTAGGTTTGAAACAATTCTGTAATTCATTCTCATTGAGTTCTAAATCCAGTTTCTTCAGAAGTGGTGCTATAATAGCTGTATCCATATTATCCGGGACTGCTGAGTCAGACAGTGATGTGTTTATTATAGAAGTAATAAAGGGCAGAAGGTCATCAATGAGGTCATGAAGCAACCATATGGGATGTGTGTGTCATGAAGCAACCATGTGGGATGTTTGTCATGAAGCAACCATGTGGGATGTGTGTGTCATGAAGCAACCATGTGGGATGTGTGTGTCATGAAGCAACCATGTGGGGGGTTTGTCATGAAGCAACCATGTGGGATGTTTGTCTAACTCACATGACTTTTAAGCTGCCTTTCTCACTAGTTTACATACATCCCCGATTGTTAAATGTATGAACCTGTTCAGGACAACCGTCATTGTAAGGACAACCGTCATTGTAAGGACAACCGTCATTGTTTGTCATGCCATCTGGTGAGAAATTGTAGTAATTGGTATATTATCCATATTCTCATGAATTTTTTCCAGAAAACAGGAATTGACCTCTCAGCTTGAGATGTCTCATTTTCAGATTGAGGCATTGGTGCATGACCAAATCAATGACTCTGAACATTTTTAAAGGTCATGTTTGTCTTCTTAAACTAGATTTGAAAAATATTTGGATTGAAATGACTTGAGTAAATAATTATATTTGTTTCTTTGAATGTCATATAATTATTTATCTATTTGAAGGTTAGTTTTTACCTTTTTCTCTCAAGCCTCCTTTTGAGAGACCTTTCATACGGGTGGTCATCGGGAGCTTTTAGTTGCAACATAAATATTGCCGGCGTTTCCATAATGTCTTCTCGCTGAAGATCACCTAAAAGTACACGGCGGGCTCCCGTAGGCATATCTCGAGTCTTGCACGTGCTGTGTATAATATGATCACAGCTACAGCATCTGTAGATTTTCGCTGATTAATGCCTCAGTCACATTTGCACCGCACTGCACCCGCAGGATGTCTTGAACACGTCTATATCATGTAACATATGTCTGTAGGATATCCTAAAGACATCAAGGTCATTTGATAGACGTCTGAAGGACATCCTAAAGACGTCTATGTGATATCGTAGGGAGCCCGTTGGATCATCTGACGATGGCGCGTGAATGCATGAAATGAAATAAATCCTATTTTCACAGCACGATGCCACCAGCGGCCCTAAGATAATCTGCCGATGTGCCTGGGGGACACTTGCAGGACACTCATGGGACCCTGCCATGTACTTTAGGGTGTCTTCTATACTTAGAAGACATTGGGTTAACGCCGGCAACATTTATGTTGCTGCTAAAAGTTCCCGTGACTTGGAGGCCTAGCTGTCTGGCAACATACGGTATAGGAAGTGGTGGCTTGGAGGCCTAGCTGTCTGGCAACAGACGGTATTGGAAGTGGTGGCTTGGAGGCTTAGCTGTCTGGCAACAGACGGTATAGGAAGTGGTGGCTTGGAGGTCTAGCTGTCTGGCAACAGACGGTATAGGAAGTGGTGGCTTGGAGGCCGAGCTGTCTGGCAACAGACGGTATAGGAAGTGGTGGCTTGGAGGCCGAGCTGTCTGGCAACAGATGGTATAGGAAGTGGTGGCTTGGAGGCCTAGCTGTCTGGCAACATACGGTATAGGAAGTGGTGGCTTGGAGGCCTAGCTGTCTGGCAACATACGGTAGCTTGTCATTCTTCCATTTTTTGGTGTGGAATATACAGACACACATATGATAATAAAAATGCATTTGCAAAACCATCCATTTCAGACTGTTTTATATGTATAAACATTCTGACAAGAGCACTCTGCCTAACATTGCATTGTCCGCGGACAGCGCGGAACATTATATGGGGCTTCTAATAACAATATGGAACAGATATTGTGGGATGAATAAACGTTTCCATGGTTACTCTAGAGTTAATAATCAGACTCAACCAGAAGTAAAAGATATATAAATTCTCCTTTGCAATTCCTGGAAGTTTATTAGTAGAAAGGTGTTTTACCGAGGCTAAATGTCGGGTTATAACATTATTGTGCTGAATTATACAAGTTCTTTTTAGTCAAGTTTTCAATTAAATCCAACATTCACAGAAATACAATACATATACATAGGGAAATGAAAATTGCATCTTTAGCATGTTGATTTGTCGGAATACGGCCACGAAGTGTCAACTAAATCTCATTGTTTTAGAGTTTTATGTTCTGATATATCTGTTCATTCAATACATATCCAATATGAGGCAGATCACTTTTTTATTCAAAAGCATATTTTTTACCATCAACTACAGCTTAGTATACAAATGAAGCGAGTATGCAAGTTTAATGCTGGTTGTGTTTTTTTTTATTTCTCATCCAGCCATTATGGTTTGTCAGAAGACCGCCGGAAGGGGGCGCTTGTCAGATAACCGCATCATGCACCGTTTTCAAAGTGTTTTTTTCTACCTGAGTTATGCTGCTTAACTGCATCAAGCAATGCCACGTGGAAAGAATATTACATTATAATGCCAAAGAAACGACCACTTTCTTGGAGAGTCTTATTGAATGGGAAGATTTATTCTTCAGACTAATATCTGTGGTGTTTGAGGTCTGGAAGAGAGAGAACTTTATGGGGTCTTGCTTAGATGTTGAATAGTCATATTAACACATGTACTGGGGCCTGCAAAGGCAAAGGCAAGTTACCGGGACCTGCAAAGGCAAAGGCAAGTTACCGGGACCTGCAAAGGCAAAGGCAAGTTACTGAGACATGCAAAGGCAAAGGCAAGTTACTGGGACCTGCAAAGGCAAAGGCAAGTTACTGAGACCTGCAAAGGCAAAGGCAAGTTACTGGGACCTGCAAAGGCAAAGGCAAGTTACTGGCAAAGGCAAAGGCAAGTTACCGGGACCTGCAAAGGCAAAGGCAAGTTACTGGCAAAGGCAAAGGCAAGTTACCGGGACCTGCAAAGGCAAAGGCAAGTTACTGGCAAAGGCAAAGGCAAGTTACCGGGACCTGCAAAGGCAAAGGCAAGTTACTGGCAAAGGCAAAGGTCCGATATTTTGAATTAAGTTTCATTCAAACACCATCCCATATCTTATAATACATGTTGATCTCTGTTCGGTGTGATCTGCCTTTGTTATTGTGGTTATGAAAATAATTAAATTAATATTAAGTCTTCAATGATCACGAATTACTACGTGAATAACCCGATTTCTATTGAAAAGTTTCAAACTTTCATCTGTGTTTGTGTTTCTTACAAACCACACAAATAGAAATTGATCACCTTCTGCTGTATTTTTACAGCTATTTCCACTGTGTCTGAAATAACAGTAAACATTGCTGTCCCATCAGACTTCATTGGTACAAATCATGACAGCAATACAATACTATACAATCTGCATCAATAGCTGCTGTTATCCATTATTACATTACCAAATATTTAAAATTAGATTAAAAATTCCAAACTTTCAAAAAAACGAAAAAGGTCTTGAAAGATATTTCTCAAGAGATATCTCATGAGATGTCCATAATGCACAAACTTATATTGAATAGAGAGTCCCAATTCGTTAAACAATACTACTTAAAGCAAAGATTTTAAATATCCTACAACAGCTTCTTAAAAGTTGCTGTCATACTTTCAGCAGCAAAGGTTGCTGGTAACTGTGGTGTAAATTAACAGCAACTTTGCTACAACGATTATTAACAGTGTACCCTTTCTTTTAATGGAGATATGTTTGGTTGTCAGCTGGATAACAAAGAACACCAGAGTTTTGTTTCGCCTTGGAAATGCATGCACAGAGGTGGTAGCACTTTAGACATGTTATTTTGTCATCGATTATACAGCTTTGGAACAGGGCCAACTGGAGATGCGGCGAGCTATAAATGCCTCTCAAGATGTGACACCTTTCTTTAATATTACATGCAAAAGGTCGATTGCCTATCTCCGTGTTGTTGTTTTTCAAAATTGGAAAGAACATACCGGAACTGTACAACTTTACCGGAACAGGAACTGTGCCACAACTCTAAAATTAATTATTGATAAAGGCGACTGGCAGGGGAGCTTTATCATTAGGACATTAAGCTAAATGCGAGGGTACATCAGAACAGGATTTTTCTTATTCCAGCGCGCATAGGTTCATGCACTCAACAGAGACTGAGCATTTTGCATCTTCAATTAACGTTAAATGGTTAATATGGTGTTTTTCCCCATGCTCTCGATTCAACCAGGGCAATAAATATTTTAGTTGCGAAATCAATACACAATATAATGCGTGACTACCTAAGCGATTTTTAAACAGGTTAAATCTATGACAAACATTATTTGTGTTTCTTATGGATTATTCAGCCATAAGTTGATTGAAAAATACAAATTAATTGGAATAGGTAGATTTCCCAGCTGATTTTGATATTTTTACGACACGCCGCAAATGGTCAGGGCTTCTGTGAAGAGACACAGTGATATGAATTCAAGTATTTTGTTCGTTTATTTCTATGTTTATATTTAGGACATTTTGTAGAATTGAGGCTATATCAATTCAGGAAGAGGTCTGTCAACTGGACCCAGTGCCCCACTCCTTTTTTGGATTGACTGGAGATATATATTTTTCATTATAACAAAAGGAATGATGATACAAACCACAGATTTTTGTAACCAGTCATGGAGCCCTGGATGGGATGGATGCAAGATAACTTAGAAGCATAGAAGCAGAGGGCCATGGCTCAGCCAATTAGGGGCAAGCTTATTAGTACTAGTTCCTTTGCAAGGATCCAAAGGTCGTGGGTACGATTCCAGGCTATGCCGAGATTGCATTAAAGTTACCATTTCATATATGAACTGAGGCATATGCCTGAAGGATAAACCAATTGTCCTTGTAAATCTGTGACTGGGTGGATTATCATGTCAAGGACCTACCTGCACCACAATTCTGTGAGGCAGAACTATATCTGCTACAAGTAGGTTTCATCGTGAAATGACTGGCATAATGTTGAAAGTGATGTAAAACCCCAAACAAGTAAATGAATCAGAAAAGAAAATCATAGATAGACACGATATTTGTGTTTGTTGATATCAGTGATCGGGGCAATGATGCATGGGAACTCTTTCTTTCACTTCCATAGAAGTTAAACTAATTGTCACGTGACCCTGTTACATGTGTGGGGATGACACATATCGTGTGAAGTATCACGCATGACACGTGGGATCTCTTTGTGTGCTGTTTCCTTGTGAACAGAGCATCCTGATGCTGGGGAGACATGCATGTTTAAAGTTCTCTAATGAACATGTGAGAGGTGTATTGACCGGGAGACACCTTTGTACTCGCTCTGATTCAGCCACCCCACGTGACCTGGTTCACACAAAATAAATACACGATTACAGTGAGTAATAGTGAGAGAGTAATAATATATTCTGCTGTGTCTGAATCATTCATCTTTTCCACGAAGAGGAATTGATTATTCATACCATTCTGGTGGAAGTATATTTGTCATCACATTCTGGTGTGAGTTCATTTTTCATAACACTCTGGTATAAATATTTTGTCCTCTATAATCAAACTTTACAAACTTTACCTATTGGCAGATTTGGGCTTTTTTGGTCAAACATTTTTAATCATAGGCATAGATCCTAGATAATTATGACTTCATTTCTCTTATAAGAACAGCAGAGAAATCTAGCGACATGGCAGTACCTTTATAACTCTCCACAGACTAGCATTATACTTATAGCCCAATACAGACCAGGCCGTACCTTTATAACTCTCCACAGACTAGCATTATACTTATAGCCCAATACAGACCAGACCGTACCTTTATAACTCTCCACAGACTAGCATTATACTTATAGCCCAATACAGACCAGGCCGTACCTTTATAACTCTCCACAGACTAGCATTATACTTATAGCCCAATACAGACCAGGCCGTACCTTTATAACTCTCCACAGACTAGCGTTATACTTATAGCCCAATACAGACCAGGCCGTACCTTTATTACTCTCCACAGGCCAGCATTATACTTATAGCCCAATACAGACCAGGCCGTACCTTTATAACTCTCCACAGACCAGCGTTATACTTATAGCCCTATACAGACCAGGCCGTACCTTTATAACTCTCCACAGACCAGCATTATACTTATAGCCCTATACAGACCAGGCCGTACCTTTATAACTCTCCACAGACCAGCATTATACTTATAGCCCTATACAGACCAGGCCGTACCTTATAACTCTCCACAAACCAACATTATACTTATAGCCCTATACAGACCAGGCCGTACCTTTATAACTCTCCACAGACCAGCATTATACTTATAGCCCTATACAGACCAGGCCGTACCTTTATAACTCTCCACAGACCAGCATTATACTTATAGCCCTATACAGACCAGGCGGTACCTTATAACTCTCCACAGACCAGCATTATGCTTATAGCCCTATACAGACCAGGCCGTACCTTTATAACTCTCCACAGACCAGCATTATACTTATAGCCCTATACAGACCAGGCGGTACCTTATAACTCTCCACAGACCAGCATTATACTTATAGCCCTATACAGACCAGGCGGTACCTTCAAAGCCTTCTACAGACCAAGAGGTACCTCCAAAGCCTTCTACAGACCAAGAGGTACCTTCAAAGCCTTCTACAGACCAAGCAGTACCTCCAAAGCCTCATACAGACCAAGCGGTACCTTCAAAGCCTTATGCAGACCAAGCGGTACCACCAAAGCCTTATACAGACCAAGCGGTACCTTCAAAGCCATAAGTTATCCATCCTGCCGCAAACAGTTGTAAAGCACTCAAGCCACGTCGAAAAAACATAGAACTGGTTTACAGTAGGGCAGCTTAATGCCACTAGATTCATCAGAAATGACCACTCTGGCTGATTGACTGGTATCATACATTATGATGGGCCAGGCGGGGATTATAGAATCTAAAAGAAAAGATGGACTTAGTCATCTAGACAGGGGAGGTCCAACCAGACCAAGAATTGCAAACCATCTCCCTGACAGGTGGTAGCCATGTATTACTCTAGCTGGGTAAGGAACATATTCGTGGATCGATTCTTATTGAATCTGAGATCATTGTGTGGTTATTTCCTCTTCAATCGTAGGGTTTAATGGATGTTCAAGAGTGTTAAAACAAGAAAAATATCATTGGATTTGTGTGCCCTGTAGTTTAGATACTTCAAAGTGACAAATGTGCTACCACAACATGGCAAGCGATGCCCTGAGACGTAAGGCTTATGTCATATAAAATAAACAGGTTGTTTATTTATTTCAGGCAAATAAGCAGCATTTTTGCATATTACATATCATAATATATCTCTCTCTCTCTCTCTCTCTCTCTCTCTCTCTCTCTCTCTCTCTCTCTCTCTCTCTCTCTCTCTCTCTCTCTCTCTCTCTCTCTCTCTCTCTCTCTCTCTCTCTCTATATATATATATATATATCTGTGTGTGTGTGTATGAGAATTTGTATGTACATAAAAACAGAATTTTACAAGGGGACGTGAACATGGTATACAAGTGAACAGGATATATACATATATATGTATTATATATGTGTGTGTAAGTGTGTCATAGTGGAGCTGTTTGGAGGTAGGATCCGCAGAAAATACAATATGGCTGAGAGCTTGATACTCATTCACAGTGCGAGATTTCCCTAGAGGGAGAACATGCTTAATGAATAACTTAACAGAAGGCTTGGGACCTGCAGTTGTGTGACATTCCTGTGAAAAATAGAATGGCCTTGTTGTACTATGTCGCTAAATATACCCAATAGATGCCAAACGGTCATATTGTATATCCTCTCCAATTCAATTTAAATTATACCATGAAAAAAAAGAGTTTACAGCGGTATATCGATACACAAAGAATTCATACCAATACACCAAGGACATTTTCCAGTATACCCATTACGTGTTTTTCCCTTAAGCCAACATACCTGACAAAAAGAGGAAAGTCTCAGGTAAGGGTACCGTAGGTAGAGATTAAAAATATGAGCTGGCGTCCTGCTGGGAACACTTGCTTACTGAGATTTCACATGTCAAAAATAGTGGGCAAATCACTGTACACACATCTGAACATTATTACTACACATGTTTCTTATTCAAATTGTGGTTTTATTTGACAATTAAAATAATGATTGCAATATTTGAATTTATTTCAAATATAGAAATTCTAATTCTATATTGTTAGTAGTGTTTAAACAAATGTGAAACTAGAGACATATTTTAGAGGTATCAACACCATTTCCAAGAGGTGATCTTTGCACATATGAGTACATGCATTGTTGGCTGATCTCACTGGACAACAGAGAAATGCACATACAGGTGACATGTGACCTGTTGATTTCCATCCTGTCAGTGACTGATATGGTCAAATATTGACAACTACACATTTTGAAGATCTTGAAAATTGTTTTGGAATATATAATATACCAATCTGATTGAATGTATTTAAGAATGAGCATTGTTTGCAGGTATGTTTTAAGTGGTGATGAATTGTAACAACACCTTAGATAGGTACAGTCCATGTTTATTTTTAAATGTGGATCCAGGAGAAATGTTGAGTGAGCAATCCTGCCCTGAGAAAAGGTCAAAGCATATCATCAGACCTGTGAGACACATAATAATGTTGAAACATTGGGAACTATTGCATCGCACTGGATTTATTCAGAGATGCTCAATGTTGGCCTCTTGATCAACTTACTCGAAGTTTAAAGTCTATGATAAATTCTTGAAATTGGATCCATGTTATAATTCATTTTTTTTCTAAACTGAAATAAAATTGGAATATGAAGATTTCATATTTGTTTTCTGCATATAATTACTATTTTTTATATTTTCTATGTTGGCAAAAAACATGTTCAATTCTATATGTTCTGACATGCATATTGCTCAAATATTACCCCAGTATGAAGATTTTATATTTGTTCACTATATAAAGTCAGTACTTTTTCATATTGTCTATGTTTGCAAAATAAAATAATAAAAATTATATTCTTCTGATATACAAATTGCTCAATAAGAACTCCAATATAAAGGTTTCAATTTTTGGGGGGTATCAAATCATTTCTATTATTTTATATTCTTCTGCATTTGCAAAAGACAAATCAATTTATGTTTCCTGAAGTACATATCACTCAAACAGAACCCCAATATTAAGATTTCACCTTCAGCATGAAAATAATACTTTTCCCAACCAGGATTCGAACCCTGGACCTTTAGCATAGAAGACAGACATCTTAACCACTGAGCCATGTATCACCCTGTGTCAGTACTGTAGAAAACTTGTCACAGCATTGTATGAAAATTGAAATTGTTCCATTTCTTTGCTAATAAAGACATTTTATTTTATTGTATTTTCTCCATTTGCCAAAAAAAACAAAAAAACAAAAAAAAAAAATAAAAAAAAAAATAAAAAACACATTTTATGTGTTCTGACTTTCATTCTACTCTTAAAAGACCCCAACATGAAGATTTCACCTGTGAAGATTTCACCTTTGTTTATTGTATCGTCATTATTTTTTATAATTTCTATCAAAATAAGAAATGTTTCAATTCTATATTAGTCCAGTCAAAATATGAAATGACCCAGAACAAATTAGAACAGAAACCATGTTGGTGTTATTTGTCTCAGAATGTTACCCAGATGAACATATAAAAAGTCTATCAAAATCAACTTAGTGGAACATCACCTAATTTGCATAAATTCAAAATGGCCGCCTCTCATTGACGTTTCACCCTATTTCATGCTTACATTCAGGTTTTTTTGTATGATTAAAGGTTCCTTGCACACTGAGATAATGTCATGCCCTTGCTGTTGGTGTTAAGCAGTTATTTTTAGGCCATGATAAGGAAATAGATAGCTTATATAGCATTTCTTGTAATGTATTTCATACAATGCCAGCATCATTCTGCTATGAAATACATTGTATATTCTTAACATCTTTATGGTGGAAAGAAAAAAAGGGTATTAATACCAGTTAGATAAAGGACTGTCAGAAGTGTTGCCACTATTTGTGAACAGCATTATGAGACGGCCAAAACTGTCAAAACTAGAATATAATTTGTTAATAACCTACATGCTGCCAAACATCAGGCATGCAGCACCAATTTCAACACAGGCAAATCAATTCCTCACAAATTCCAAATTTAATGTCAAACGAGGTGTGTGGCACCATTTTCCTTCACTACCTTTAGATGTCCATATAAATAATTTTAGCATTCAGGTAAAATAATGCTATGGCTGTGGATACAAATAACACAAAGTTCCAATTCACTGAATTATCAAGGATCGAATCACAGATGACATGTCAGACTCCATAAAAGTGCCAAATATAGATATGTTCAGTCATTCATGAAGTTCAGAACAGATATAAAATCATTGGCAACATGAATTATGATAACATCATCTGTGTGATCTTTTTGAACGTGAATTTTCATTACTGTATACAGACAAATTTACGCGACCTTTTTATTTTCGCGTTAATTCGCGCCAGGACGTCATTCGCGAAATTAAATGGACGCGAAATTGAAGATGCATTACGCAATACGAGGTCGTCATGTTAAAAAGCGGGAGTGACGGGGACAAGCTCTTATTTTTGGCACGAAAACAATTGGAGTCTATGAACACGCATTGAAATATTAATATATTGCGCAATGATGGATCCCTGGCCTCTCCTCGTGTTGCGGACGTGAAATATCGTGACATCACGTACATGATATTTGCGTTTTACTTCATGGATAAATTCTCGACCTGCGAAGCATAATTTGTGATAATATTGGGTAAATACCTTTATTTATCATTTAAAACGCAATTAAAATGGATCCACGTGTGAAGGTATTTCTGTCAAAAAGGGACACCTCAACGCAACACGTGGTCGCAATTTTGAAAGGCGGAAGTGACGGGAAGAGGCTCTTGTTTTTAGCACGAAAACGATAGTTAATATATTGCGCAATAATGTATGGTTTTGTTCTGTTCTCGACCTGCAAAGCGTAATTGGTGAAAATATTATGTATATACCTTTATTTATCATTTAAAACGCAATTAAGATCGATCCACGTGTGAAAGCATTTCTGTCAACAGGGAAGACACGACTCAAAGCAGTGGAGACAATGACGAAACGCAAAACTGTGAACGCTGATAATTGGAATCAGTGAGAACAAAGTCAAAACAAAGTGTTTCGAAATTTTTTGTTTTGTTCTGTTCTCGACCTGCAAGGCGTAATTTGTGATAATATTATGTTTTAGAAATCCAAAATTCGCGAAAATAAAACGGCGCGAACCTGTCAAAAACGGCGATGGCGCGAAAATAACCAGGCGCGAATTTTTCTCGGTATACAGTAGACCATTTAGCCTCTTCTGTGTCATGCTGGCCCAAAAGTATGTTTTCACTTTGAAAACTGAATGATTGTTCACTGGTAGCATTTGTTGCTGGCATTACAAGAATTTCACTGTATAGAGATGCACCATTAGAATCATAAAATTAATTATGGAATTTCATGTTGGTGTATTCTTTTTAAGAACTATGTTGCTTTTTAATGTGTCTATTTGAGTTTTCAGTCTCTGTGCATTAATGTCTGGAGCATACAGATTTGTCATAATTGCAAACTTCTGGTCATATGTATAACCAGCAGCAGCCTTTAGCAACATATTCTATAATTAATATACCCTTTTTAGCCTGGATGATCAAATCTATCGTCTATGGCATTGATTATGAAATCTGCAGCTTCATAATGGATTTTTCTGTAATGTTCCTGTGGGGTGCCGGGGTGATATGTAGGCCCTAATCCAAAGAGCTGGGGACCAGTTACCCCTAATACATTACATTTTTTATTCACTTTGTTCTAAAATTGATCAAATTCTGTGTCTGTCTGTTTTGTTTTGAGTGTTATAATTGTTGGGCTAGCCATTCTCTGGCTTTCTGCTGCTGACACTGGTGGACTTTGACGGATTTACTAAGATTATAACTGTGTTTCAGAAAGTCTTCTGCCAATAAGACACCAAAGTCATGTACACATCTAATACACCTCTAATTCTACTGTGCTTTTTAGAATCTCTAACATAATCTAAAGCCTCTTCCCAGACTTCATTTAAAACTTTAAAATTCACAATGACATTGTTCATAGTATCTGTCTTTACTGTCCATCTGGTTGGACAAAGGACCCTTATGCCAGGAGAACCCGTAGTTACTGTTTCTTTTATCTTAGTAGTCACCAAGCAGACCAATGATGAGTTTTAATAGGTTCTCTGGCAAAGATAGAGTATGTCTTCAGACTACTACCTGACACTTTCGAGTCAAGAGATTTGGGGTCATCAGTTTCAATTTATTTTGAGCGATGCACTTTTATTGGTCATTTTTGAGAGGAAGAGTACAAAATATGGGTATTACCAATTTGAAAAGTTTCCCAATGGATTTCTCATGTCCAAAAAAACATAAAATAGACTCTAAGATTACTGTCAAATAGGAGTCAAGCAATATTATATTTAAGTTTTGCCCTGCCATGTTTCGGCCATTTTGGATTTATGCAAATTACGCATTGTTCCACTACTTGGATTTTGGTAGACTTTTACTATGTTATTCTCTAGGCTCTTCCGAGACATTTTCTATCAGTTTTATTTCTGTTCTAATTTGTTCCGGGTTAGGCCATTTTTTGTCATATATTGACTGGACTATATGTTTTGATGTGCATGTTGCGACAATAAAACTTCAAAATGAAGATTTCAGTTTCAGCATGAATAAAAAAAAAATATATTGTTCCCGGTGGGAATCAAACCCCAGACCTTAAGCATGGGAGACAGATGTCTTACCCACTGAGCCATGTTGATCAGTATGATTTGACCTTCTCAATGGTAAATCACACAAATAGTCAACATCTTTATCAATTGATCAAGTTATTTTTATAAAGGGATATTCCGTTATTTCACACAACAGCCTAAATTAAATTTAAAGAGTAAAATTTTCCAAAAATATGTTTGTCTAAGATGATATCAATAGAAATGCAAATCGATAAAAAGAAACAGATATCTATAACTCATCTCTCATTTAAATCTAACCATTTTCTAGTTGATTCTCTGTAGGTAGGTTTATAAGGTTAGCATATAATAATTTATATTGAATATGAGGTGTTTCATATAATGTCTATACACATTTTATATCTTTAACTCGAACACATAAAACAGAGAATTGAAATTAGCCAAAGAAAATCAGTTACTGGAGTGGTGCACATTTTTCTGGAGAAGTCATATGGAAAGTAGTCCGGTAGGATGTTAATTTCATAGGGAGTTAATGTGTTGATATGTACTCAATGAGTTTACTCATAACAGAAATCAAGATGGCCGAATGTTGGTTGAGAAAGTGCTTGATTTCTCTTAAGGAGAGTACACGTCATGCAATGATTTGCACCAGTATATCATGAATGTAAATGAGTATACAAAGGATTTGCACAGTATGCCAAGAATGTATACCAGTATAGCAGGAATTAAAACAAGTACACCAAAGATTTGTACAAACATATAGAGGACTGAACCAAACGAGGATAGAAAACTATGAATTATAAACGTATCATATTTGACAACTCCAGGAGACAAAAACTTCATACATGAGATTTATCAGTGAGAAACATTGGTATTTTTTAAAGGGAAACATGCAGACAGAATAACCGGACAGGTTGTGGCTGACACTTAATATGTATAATATAATAGAATAAAAACAGAAGGGAAGAGATAGGAGAAATTTGTTTCTGCGTTTTCATTCCTTGTCTGAATTAAAAAAGAGTGCTCAGTTACTCATTATAAAGGGTAGGGCATTGTGTACGTATTGTTTGTAATAAAGTATGTATAAATGATATGTAAAGATTTAAACTAATTTGCTAATGACAATAATTGTGTCAAAAGTCACAATCTGCATGTCTTACATGGTATAAAATATTGATTCCTGTTGGTTCATTTAATGCTGCACTCATATGAATGTTGTTAAGATATCTGTGACTATTATTGCTGACCTCAGTAATGCGAGGAACCAAAGTGGAATATTTCTTACAATCAACTCACTCTCAAAGCCCAGGTCCACTTGCCATTAATTGACATTTGGACCTTATTTGAGGACAGAGGTGTGACCTGCAGGGTTGATATTTAGTAGGTGGAAGATTCGGGAACAAGGAAAATGTGCTCTTTTTCACAGGGTCAATGTGTTCTGATCTCTGATCTCCATTATAGTGGATCTAGAGGGTCTCAATGTTTTGGCTGTGGCAGAAGCAACGACAATGATTGGACGTTGACCCTCTCTTAGTGAACATTTAGGAATATTTCACGGGACGATGGAGACCACTCAAACAGGATCCGGAAATCGATAGGTGATGATAGGGGCCACCCACAACATTGCTGACTGATGACTTTTCGCGCTTCTTGCAGCACTTCTGTCAAACTGCCCTTCATTTCAAACTCAAGTGGGAGGGCAGAGGCGTTTTTTCTGGTTGCTTCTAGATGACCTGGGCCGATTAGAGCCCAAGGAAAGTGACAGAGGCACTGATACATACAAAGTGCCTGCAGCTAAAGGTGTCCTTTTCACGGCACACAAGAATATGCTAGCCTCGTGGCGCATGCGCTGACCTGTCAAGACCAAACTTTCCTTTTCTCGTGCTGAGAATACTGTCTGACACAACATGAAAGGTCACGTGGGGCCTGCAGACGCTAGGCGACGTCCTCCGTGCTACATTTTAGTCCACCTCCATTCCATGATAAAATTACATGGAGATGTGAGGCCCTTAATTCCTTTCCTGCGGCTCTCGTCGTGTACGCTTGGGAGCTGATAGAAAGTAAAAGCGCTGGCAGTATAAAATTGCTTCTTTCTTCAAGACATCCACGTGGTAGGGTTTAATTTATAGGCAGTCTTGGAGGCCGCACACAGCTGAGAAAGCCCAATCACACCCTCTGTATGCACCACCATTTTCCCTGCGATTTTACTACGTGGAGTCTTTCATCTTGTAGCACAGTGTCGGACCATGTTGCCTGAGCAGCGAAGACAAAAAGAAAAAAAATACAACATTCCGATTATCATGTGCCCTTCCATCCAGGGGTGGTCCTTGAAAATCTAACAGTATCCCCATCTTAGCCAAATTTGTTTTGCGTGCTGTAGATGTACGACTAGAGTCTACGATAGGACATTTAATGAAAAGGCCAAGGGTAAGTCAGTTTGGCTGGGCTGGTTGCCGATCAATTTTCTGCAGCTTGAAGCAACAGCAGAAGAAAATCTATTGCGCCCAGTGAAAATCCCGTCAATACTTTAGCTATTTTTTCTAGTCTTCATTTCTGAAGAGTGAAGAGAGATGTGACAAAGCACCTAAATAGAGAAGAAGGGTCCATTTTCTCCACGGCCATGGCTTCTATTGAAGAATAGAAGAGACCCATCAAGACCTATTCTCCGGCCCAGATACAGGAGAATGTCTTTGATTCCATTCTCAAGCTTTGTGTCTAGATTTAACAAAGACCCTTGAATTGACACTATTTCCTAGATCCGTAGCACAGAAGTCTTCCTTATACCTTCATTCTTTTGCCTCTGTGTCCTTTCACAGGAAAATAAACTGTGAGAAGAGGTCAATTCAATAGGGAGAGGAGGTCCAAATCACCATTCATAATCCCGATCATCGGGGGCCAATATGATACCAAACGGCCCAATGGTAAGGGTACGAGAACCATTTATGACCACCTAAAATCTAGTATGCATTAAAATGTTTTGATTACGAATCCACATAGCTTGTCATCGTCTTTATGTGGAGTCTTTATATTGTATTATAAAACCCAAAGCGAGGCTGGCGTTCCCACTGGGACCGTGCCCATTTCGTCCTTTACTTTTTTAGCCTTGACCTTTGAGACCTGTTGGAGTGGTACCAGACTCTGCAGCATATCCTATCGTGACATAATGCATTAGGCAATACTCAAATAAAGTTCCTCATTTGCATTTTAACAAAATGGATCTCGTTGGGCACGAGATTTGGCCGTTCCCTTGTCAATAGGTACTGTTCAGATCAAATGCTATGGCCGGGTAATGGTGCTTCTTCTAATACACATGTGGCGTAATAAATATGTACACATGAAATATTCTAATAGTATGATGACGACAAACGTGCAATATTTGAATCAATATGATCACATGTAATAAACATGGTGTAAATTCATGTACATAAACACATATGGACTATTCTCATGGTATTATTATGATAACGGAAGTGCAGCATTTGTATCAATATGACCGATGTATTATGAGACACACAGATACATATGCGATCCTGGAGAAATCAGCTGGTTATGAGGCTTATCTTGGATGCGGAGATAGAGGAAACCTTATCTGGTGAGTACACACGGTCAAGTCCCTCATATTCCGCTCACTATATGCTTACAAAACAAGCCACAGAAGTGGCCGCAGCCATACAAGGGGGCTGTGGAATGTTACATCCTTGCCACAGAAGTGGCCGCAGCCATACAAGGGGGCTGTGGAATGTTACATCCTCGCCACAGAAGTGGCCGCAGCCATACAAGGGGGCTGTGGAATGTTACATCCTTGCCATATTGGATACATTTTTTTTTTTTTTTTTTTTTTTTTGGTTGTTTTTTTTTTTTGGTTTGTTTTTCTTTTTTTTCTTTTTTACAATAGCAACATATTGTAAAAGTTTGAGTGTTAGTAGTTGCGATGATATTCACGATAATAATAATTATATAATGATAAAATCTTTAGACATCACATATACCAAACACAGCACCCTAAATGTAGTTTTCAATCAACTTAATTAAATACAAAAGAAGGATTCGTAGCTGGTTTTATATTACATATACATATTTCATAAAGCCTTAATTGATGTGTGAACCATAGCGTATATATTTGTACATACTCACACTCAAGGTTTAGCTTGATCAGCCTCAGATTAAAATGGGAACAAATCATGACTCTATATGTCCAACCACACCTCACATGAAAATGGGAAGAGGTCCTAACCCAGGTCATGACTTTCACGCTCATTTATAATGGGAAGAGATTATGCCATTCTGTTAAGGCTGTCTCGCCTCTCATCATCAAGGGAGCAGATCGTGGCCATCTGTTAAGGCTGTCTCGCCTCTCATCATCAAGGGAGCAGATCGTGGCCATCTGTTAAGGCTGTCTCGCCTCTCATCATCAAGGGAACAGATCGTGGCCATCTGTTAAGGCTGTCTTGCTTCTCATCATCAAGGAAACATATCATGGCCATCTGTAAAGGCTGTCTCGCCTATCATCATCAAGGGAACATATCGTGGCCCTCTGTTAAGGCTGTCTCGCCTCTCATCATCAAGGGAACAGATCGTGGCCATCTGTTAAGGCTGTCTCGCCTCTCATCATCAAGGGAGCAGATCGTGGCCATCTGTTAAGGCTGTCTCGCCTCTCATCATCAAGGGAGCAGATCGTAACAGATCGTGGCCCTCTGTTAAGGCTGTCTCGCCTCTCATCATCAAGGGAACAGATCGTGGCCATCTGTTAAGGCTGTATCG
Organism: Amphiduros pacificus; assembly: GCA_949316495.1. Classification (NCBI taxonomy): domain Eukaryota; kingdom Metazoa; phylum Annelida; class Polychaeta; order Phyllodocida; family Hesionidae; genus Amphiduros; species Amphiduros pacificus. Next base: position 6,600,145 of record OX439007.1, on the reverse strand, counting down.
CCTCTAATCATCAAGGGAACAGATCGTGGCAATCTGTTAAGGCTGTCTTGCTTCTCATCATCAAGGGAACAGATCGTGGCCATCTGTTAAGGCTGTATCGCCTCTCATCATCAAGGGAACAGATCGTGGCCCTCTGTTAAGGCTGTCTCGCCTCTCATCATCAAGGGAACAAATCGTGGCAATCTGTTAAGGCTGTCTCGCCTCTCATCATCAAGGGAACAGATCGTGGCCATCTGTTAAGGCTGTCTCGCCTCTCATCATCAAGGGAACAGATCGTGGCCATCTGTTAAGGCTGTCTCGCCTCTCATCATCAAGGGAACAAATCGTGGCAATCTGTTAAGGCTGTCTCGCCTCTCAGCATCAAGGGAACAGATCGTGGCCATCTGTTAAGGCTGTCTTGCCTCTCATCATCAAGGGAGCAGATCGTGGCCATCTGTTAAGGCTGTCTCGCCTCTCATCATCAAGGGAACATATCGTGGCCCTCTGTTAAGGCTGTCGCGCCTCTCATCATCAAGGGAAAAGATCGTGGCCATCTGTTAAGGCTGTCTCGCCTCTCATCATCAAGGGAGCAGATCGTGGCCATCTGTTAAGGCTGTCTCGCCTCTCATCATCAAGGGAGCAGATCGTGGCCATCTGTTAAGGCTGTCTCGCCTCTCATCATCAAGGGAACAGATCGTGGCCCTCTGTTAAGGCTGTCTCGCCTCTCATCATCAAGGGAGCAGATCGTGGCCATCTGTTAAGGCTGTCTCGCCTCTCATCATCAAGGGAACAAATCGTGGCAATCTGTTAAGGCTGTCTCGCCTCTCAGCATCAAGGGAACATATCGTGGCCATCTGTTAAGGCTGTCGCGCCTCTCATCATCAAGGGAACATATCGTGGCCCTCTGTTAAGGCTGTCGCGCCTCTCATCATCAAGGGAGCAGATCGTGGCTATCTGTTAAGGCTGTCTCGCCTCTCATCATCAAGGGAAAAGATCGTGGCCATCTGTTAAGGCTGTCTTGCTTCTCAGCATCAAGGGAACATATCATGGCCATCTGTAAAGGCTGTCGCGCCTCTCATCATCAAGGGAACATATCGTGGCCCTCTGTTAAGGCTGTCACGCCTCTCATCATCAAGGGAACAGATCGTGGCCATCTGTTAAGGCTGTCTCGCCTCTCATCATCAAGGGAGCAGATCGTGGCCATCTGTTAAGGCTGTCTCGCCTCTCATCATCAAGGGAGCAGATCGTGGCCCTCTGTTAAGGCTGTCTCGCCTCACATCATCAAGGGAACAGATCGTGGCAATCTGTTAAGGCTGTCTCGCCTCTCATCATCAAGGGAGCAGATCGTGGCCCTCTGTTAAGGCTGTCTCGCCTCACATCATCAAGGGAGCAGATCGTGGCCATCTGTTAAGGCTGTATCGCCTCTCATCATCAAGGGAACATATCGTGGCCCTCTGTTAAGGCTGTCGCGCCTCTCATCATCAAGGGAACAGATCGTGGCCATCTGTTAAGGCTGTCTTGCCTCTCATCATCAAGGGAGCAGATCGTGGCCATCTGTTAAGGCTGTCTCGCCTCTCATCATCAAGGGAACATATCGTGGCCCTCTGTTAAGGCTGTCGCGCCTCTCATCATCAAGGGAACAGATCGTGGCCATCTGTTAAGGCTGTCTCGCCTCTCATCATCAAGGGAGCAGATCGTGGCCATCTGTTAAGGCTGTCTCGCCTCTCATCATCAAGGGAGCAGATCGTGGCCATCTGTTAAGGCTGTCTCGCCTCTCATCATCAAGGGAACAGATCGTGGCCCTCTGTTAAGGCTGTCTCGCCTCTCATCATCAAGGGAACAGATCGTGGCCATCTGTTAAGGCTGTCTCGCCTCTCATCATCAAAGGGAACAAATCGTGGCAATCTGATAAGGCTGTCTCGCCTCTCATCATCAAGGGAACAGATCGTGGCCATCTGTTAAGGCTGTATCGCCTCTCATCATCAAGGGAACAAATCGTGGCAATCTGTTAAGGCTGTCTCGCCTCTCATCATCAAGGGAACAAATCGTGGCAATCTGTTAAGGCTGTCTCGCCTCTCAGCATCAAGGGAACATATCGTGGCCATCTGTTAAGGCTGTCGCGCCTCTCATCATCAAGGGAGCAGATCGTGGCCCTCTGTTAAGGCTGTCTCGCCTCTCATCATCAAGGGAACAGATCGTGGCAATCTGTTAAGGCTGTCTCGCCTCTCATCATCAAGGGAGCAGATCGTGGCCCTCTGTTAAGGCTGTCTCGCCTCTCATCATCAAGGGAGCAGATCGTGGCCCTCTGTTAAGGCTGTCTCGCCTCTCATCATCAAGGGAACAGATCGTGGCCATCTGTTAAGGCTGTCTCGCCTCTCATCATCAAGGGAACAGATCGTGGCCCTCTGTTAAGGCTGTCTCGCCTCTCATCATCAAGGGAACAGATCGTGGCAATCTGTTAAGGCTGTCTCGCCTCTCATCATCAAGGGAACAGATCGTGGCCATCTGTTAAGGCTGTCTCGCCTGACATCATCAAGGGAGCAGATCGTGGCCATCTGTTAAGGCTGTATGGCCTCTCATCATCAAGGGAACATATCGTGGCCCTCTGTTAAGGCTGTCGCGCCTCTCATCATCAAGGGAACAGATCGTGGCCATCTGTTAAGGCTGTCTCGCCTCTCAGCATCAAGAGAACATATCATGGCCATCTGTAAAGGCTGTCTCGCCTCTCATCATCAAGGGAGCAGATCGTGGCCATCTGTTAAGGCTGTCTCGCCTCTCATCATCAAGGGAGCAGATCGTGGCCATCTGTTAAGGCTGTCTCACCTCTCATCATCAAGGGAACAGATCGTGGCCATCTGTTAAGGCTGTCTTGCTTCTCAGCATCAAGGGAACATATCATGGCCATCTGTAAAGGCTGTCTCGCCTCTCATCATCAAGGGAACATATCGTGGCCCTCTGTTAAGGCTGTCGCGCCTCTCATCATCAAGGGAACAGATCTTGGCCATCTGTTAAGGCTGTCTCGCCTCTCATCATCAAGGGAGCAGATCGTGGCCATCTGTTAAGGCTGTCTCGCCTCTCATCATCAAGGGAGCAGATCGTGGCCATCTGTTAAGGCTGTCTCGCCTCTCATCATCAAGGGAACAGATCGTGGCCCTCTGTTAAGGCTGTCTCGCCTCTCATCATCAAGGGAACAGATCGTGGCCATCTGTTAAGGCTGTCTCGTCTCTCATCATCAAGGGAACAGATCGTGGCAATCTGTTAAGGCTGTCTCGCCTCTCATCATCAAGGGAACAGATCGTGGCCATCTGTTAAGGCTGTATCGCCTCTCATCATCAAGGGAACAGATCGTGGCCCTCTGTTAAGGCTGTCTCGCCTCTCATCATCAAAGGGAACAAATCGTGGCAATCTGTTAAGGCTGTCTCGCCTCTCATCATCAAGGGAACAGATCGTGGCCATCTGTTAAGGCTGTATCGCCTCTCATCATCAAGGGAACAAATCGTGGCAATCTGTTAAGGCTGTCTCGCCTCTCATCATCAAGGGAACAAATCGTGGCCATCTGTTAAGGCTGTCTCGCCTCTCATCATCAAGGGAACAGATCGTGGCCATCTGTTAAGGCTGTCTCGCCTCTCATCATCAAGGGAGCAGATCGTGGCCATCTGTTAAGGCTGTCTCGCCTCTCATCATCAAGGGAACAGATCGTGGCCATCTGTTAAGGCTGTCTTGCTTCTCAGCATCAAGGGAACATATCGTGGCCATCTGTAAAGGCTGTCTCGCCTCTCATCATCAAGGGAACATATCGTGGCCCTCTGTTAAGGCTGTCGCGCCTCTCATCATCAAGGGAACAGATTGTGGCCATCTGTTAAGGCTGTCTTGCCTCTCATCATCAAGGGAGCAGATCGTGGCCATCTGTTAAGGCTGTCTCGCCTCTCATCATCAAGGGAGCAGATCGTGGCCATCTGTTAAGGCTGTCTCGCCTCTCATCATCAAGGGAACAGATCGTGGCCCTCTGTTAAGGCTGTCTCGCCTCTCATCATCAAGGGAACAGATCGTGGCCATCTTTTAAGGCTGTATCGCCTCTCATCATCAAGGGAACAGATCGTGGCAATCTGTTAAGGCTGTCTCGCCTCTCATCATCAAGGGAACAGATCGTGGCCATCTGTTAAGGCTGTATCGCCTCTCATCATCAAGGGAACAGATCGTGGCAATCTGTTAAGGCTGTCTCGCCTCTCATCATCAAGGGAACAGATCGTGGCCATCTATTAAGGCTGTATCGCCTCTCATCATCAAGGGAGCAGATCGTGGCCCTCTGTTAAGGCTGTCTCGCCTCTCATCATCAAAGGAGCAGATCGTGGCAATCTGTTAAGGCTGTCTCGCCTCTCATCATCAAGGGAACAAATCGTGGCAATCTGTTAAGGCTGTCTCGCCTCTCAGCATCAAGAGAACATATCATGGCCATCTGTAAAGGCTGTCTCGCCTCTCATCATCAAGGGAGCAGATCGTGGCAAACTGTTAAGGCTGTCTCGCTTCTCATCATCAAGGGAACATAACCTGGCCATCTGTTAAGGCTGTCTCGCCTCTCATCATCAAGGGAACAGATCCTGGCCCTCTGTTAAGGCTGTCTTGCCTCTCATCATCAAGGGAACATATCCTGGCCATCTGTTAAGGCTGTCTCGCCTCTCATCATCAAGGGAACATATCCTGGTCATGTGTTAAGGCTGTCGCGCCTCTCATCATCAAGGGAACATATCCTGGCCATCTGTTAAGGCTGTCGATTCTCATCATCAAGGGAGCAGATCATGGCAATCTGTTTTTAATGCTATCTTGCTTTTTATCATAATGGAAATATATCATGATTATTGGTTTACACTGACTGGCTTCACATCAAATCGAGACCATCAAAACTTAGCAAACTTAGTGCCTCTCCACTTAAGGTCAACTAACGAGGTTACAAATCAAGGCTGCGTTTATGCCCACTAGATGTCACTAAAAGTTGGGAATTCCTTCTTCATAGAGGCCAGCCTTGACCATGCTCTGGGGGCCACGGAGCTTGGATTTAGGAGTCTTCTGCCCACTGGAAGCTGGTAGCCGAGGCAGCGGGTCAGAGTCCGGACGTTTATTGGCTCTGGCAGGCAGGGCCCAGGGACCCGGGAAAGCATCTATTGGATTATAGGCCCGGCTCTAGCCGGGGAACAGTGGCATGGCTACTCTACGCTGCTCAAGTCAGAGTGTAATAAATAGGGGTGATAGCCCCAGGGGGCACGGGGGCGTTGATCATTAAGATTGAAAAACAATGGACCGAGTTTTACCAAGACGAGGCGCTTGTACCAGGCAAGAGATATCTGAGAATGAGATAGGAGTAGTTTTTCTCAAAGTTCAATCATGACCAGCTTAGAAATTATATCATGGAGCATATTTTAACATTTTAAAACTATTTGCAGAATGACAAGTATTATATATATATCTTATATATATATATATATATATATATATATATATATATATATATATATATATATATATATATATATTATAAATACGTATATATGTATATACATATATGTGTATGTTTGTGTGTTTGTGTGTTTGTAAATGCTAAAAGAAGATTGGTTAAGTAAACTGAAAGGTGAAATAAACTGAAATGAAAAGAGCGAGTGTAATTCAAGAACATGGAAATAACAGGGATAGAATCTTGTGTTACATCTTGTCACATACACCACTGGAGGTTGTTTTTCTCTCACACGGTGGATACCATGGATACAGGGAATAGTTGAATTGTCAGGTGTCTATGATGGGTCACTCAGAACAATACGCTGGCAGTCTCACCACCCGAATACCTCAGCAGTATGTTGTTATTGTTGCAAACAGAGGCATGTAATGCAATGCTGAGAAGGACTATATTATAATGGTACTAGTCTTGTTGTGTGTTAACACAACCAGCCAAAGACCAACTGTATCAAGGTAACCTCTCCTTAGCGCAGAGTAAAGTACAAATATTTATGCTTCAAGCTAAAATAAATATTTGCCTCAGAGCAAGACCTCAACAGGAGAAGAGACACGTTCAATCATTATGGTGGTCAAGTCAATAGTGGACACACTCCACACAGTGGCGCTAATACTGTGGTATATGATATGAGATTCCGGTGTCAGTTGATATGAGTTAATGCCCAGGGGGTCAGAGTGCGGCCATTGAAGTTAGGATCAGTGGAGCGTGCTTGATTAATACAGCGCCTCAAGAGGCTGGTCCCCTGCTTGGAGAGCACACCTGTATATGGGAACACGGCCACCTTCCAAACCTCACACACTATGCAGAACACAAGCAGAGGATATACACGGCTTACGTCTAGCACTGCTTCCTGTATATCACATCTCACGTAGAAACCATCTTCTTGTGGAGTAATACGAGGACAATGGCTGCATAAGGTAAATGTTATTCCTGCACTTCAATCTATGTGACATTTTTATGCACAATCTGATCTCTACATGTTAGTTATGCTTGTGATAAATTGCTATTAACCCTTATAGGAACTGGTAATAAATAACACAACATGAACTATCCCTGAACTTGTTCAAGGGGATTAACCCTTTAATCTCTTAATCTCAGAGCTTATCCTGGGGTCATCCATGTTGGTTATATATTTTAACATCCATGTTATCCTGGATAATCCAGACACGATTTGTGCTGATCAAGGTTAAATGTAGAACAGGGAATGTGTTTAGAATGTGTTTAGAATGTGTTTAGAATGTGTTTAGAATGTGTTTAGAATGGTCTACTTATATAACAACCTAGCTGTATTATAGAAAGGTCAGTCCTTAAAAGAGATCAGATGGATAAAAAATAGCATTAAACACACAAAAGAGCTAACCACATTTTCGTAATGGCTATAGCAGATACATTAGTGAATGGCTACTTGTTAAACTTGCATGTGGATGATTGGAGGATATTTTCGCTTAAGCTTAAGTGTGTCAATGTGAGATTATCATAAGCGTTAGATGTTAAGAAAACAAAATAACACACAGTATATAGAATAATGTACGTAATCACAAGTTGCCTTTTCTTGTTTACCAGGTATCAAGTTTCAAATAACAGGTTATTGCACTAGTCTCAAAATGAGAACTATTCACACTACGTTGGCTTTTGGCTGAAATTGGATATATTTATTGACAGCCTTATATAAGAAACACCTCCTCAATCCTCACAACCTAGGGGTGTTACCTACCTATGTGATTCTCTGTGGAAAGCAATATATCCTACACTGGGGGTGTTACCTACCTATGCGTTTCTCTGTAGAAAACAGTCTGTCCTACACTGGGGTGTTACCTACCTATGTGAATCTCTGTTGGGATATATCCTATCCCTGGGGTGTTACATACTTATCGCAGTACGTGTAATTCATGATATACCCTTAACGTATATCCTATCTAAGTAGTAAGCAATGTTTTCAACACTGGTGGTGTTACATACCCATTTTTGCAAAGAGGCAAACATCCAACATGGCACGTAATCCCTACAGGGGACGGCTAACAATACATACACATTATATGCCTTCCAGTCAAAACAAACTTCGACCCAAGGACAGGCCTGACATCCCATGCCTCACTATCAGCCCACAGTAATTGCCACCAAATTAGAAATAGAAAATATACAATTTCACAAACTAAAATTTCAGAAATGAGTATCTGGTGCGCTGAGCTTGCCATAGTTTTCTTATCTGTGAATTGTTGATGGTCCTGATATGGAAACTTTTGTGTGCAAATAACAGGTGACTGAAGAGCTATTTTGATGTTTACTTGATAAGGACCAAGAGCTCAATGGGGTTTGAATTAGCATGAAGTGATATGTTTTATTGATGGAATTCTTGACATACCCCATACTATGTCATGAAACACGCTTCACAAAATGTGTCTGGACGATGAGCATTGTAAGTGTATTGTTAGTAGGATTTTGTCATCCGGGGATTACATTGAGATGAATTCTTCATTTGCTGAGGTAAGAAAATGGACACTGAATTTGTAATTAAATCGATGAATTATTCAATACTGTCACTACATATTGATTTATACCTTATCCACCATCATTATCAATATAGACTTAATTAAGCCTGGAGTTATAAAGTAATTAATACATACATGGCATATAGATCAGAGGTCAGGCTCATGTGAATTATTATGCTAACCAGGCTGTGGGGTGGGTGATAGAGGCTGGTGATTTACTGGGCTATCAACACTTATGTCAGTCTTCAGGCAGCTCATCAAATTACTGTCCATAATTGAAACACTAAGATGATTGCTAAATTGATAAGATGTATAACCATATTGAAGCGGTGTATTTCTAACGTGTTACACATTTATCACCTTGAATTGATGCGCCAAAATCTTACGTGGATTAAGTAATATTTCAAGTAAACGAGGAAAAAAAATATTTTCTTTTTTTACAAAATAAAAATTTGGTTCAAATGTTAAAGAAATATATGCAAGGGGACGTTTTATTGCGGCAATTTGTGAAATGGTTCCCATGGTGATAACAATGTCACGCCAGATTAAGTGCTTGATCTATCATGATATAAATAATATCAACAGCACAGTGACTAGTGGACGGTGTCGCCACCTGGTGGGGTCAGGTGTCACGTGATAGCCACTCAAGTGAGAGCCTTATGTTGTTAATAATAATACAAATTAGCCGTGTTGTGACTTGTGGGTGCAGTGAAGGGCCATTACCACCCAGGATATGTGTGAGCGATGCCCTTTTCCCAGCTGCTGAGCGTTTTGTTCGGCTTTTGCTGTTCTTTAGCATTGCCCTCTGAAGCAAGCCAGAATAAAAAAAGAAACTATTGATGATACAGAGAGGGCATCAGCTAACAGGTCAACCGTTAAATCACATAGAAGGGATAAAAGTAAATTGAGGATGTCAGCTTCAAAAAAGTACAAAGCACCCTTGACACCTTTTCTCCATAATACACTTAAGCAAGCCTGTTTGCACCGCAGTTTTATACCTTAATATGAACAAATCATTGAATCATTGACAAGAGTGTATTCCATTATAAAAGGGGATCGGCGGTGTGATTGCGGTGAGGGGTTTACATAACAGCTGGTTAGGGCCAGATATGTGACTGGCATTTGATATCTATCTGGGATTATAATACAGATTACAATGTGGTTGCAGTCAACATATCTGAGGTCTTGGTGTGTTGATGAATGTATGATCGGTATCTTGCATAACTCCTACATTACAGGTGGTTAGAGAGCTTTATAGCACAGCCAGGAAAATCACCAGTCAAATCTAAATCACACATAAGAATATTAATCTTTAACGGCAACATGGCTGCATATATATTTGATCATAGGATGAACAGTCTTATTGATCCGTGGTTTTATTATATAACATCACGATTTGTGGCGTATTACTCAAGCGTATTTGGCTGATAACACGTTCGTTTACACTCATTGAACCGCAGGAATATTGAAAAGAAAAAGAAAATGTAACTTTGTGTGTCTAAGAAATGTGATACCGTGGAGTAAGCACTACCTTTTTACTATATATATATATATCACCATGAGGACATGTACATCATATACTTTTCTTAAAAACATGGCAGGCAGCACACGTTAGGCTCGGCTTAAACAAGCTGATGTCTGATATGCTATTTGTTTTGGCTCAAACACCAATTTTGGTCAGAGACAAACATTAAGGTTGAAGTGTCACCTTGAAGCCTTGACCAATAATTAACCCTCTTGACCTCTTTGTATGAGACCCGTGTTAGGGGTCCAGTGATAATTTACCAAATTCCACTGTAGCACAGGAAGAGAGATTCATAAACAACCAGAAGGAGACATTAACAAAGCATATCACCATAAACAAATTTGTTCTGGTTTAATGGCACTCACAATAAAGGATACTTTATGATAATTATACCAATTAAGAATCGATCAATACATGGACCGAAGAGCATTTGTCAAGTTGCTGTGGTTGGTGGGGTTTTGTTATTGACAATCAGTGGCTCCTCCTAGTGAGATTATTAGAAATGTCCATCACCTTATCTGTAAAGATTGTTATCTCCAAAACAGGCTCAAAACAAGTGCATAAACATATGCAAAGAAGTATCATGTGGTGATGTGAAATTTGCAGACGAAGCAAGATTAAATAGATTATCATGTAAGTTTGGTGATATATTTTAGGTTAATCTTGTCTTTGTGGGTTGAAATGAGGACATGTACATCATTGCCTGAATAGTTTTAGATATTTTGCATGTCAGGTGTCCATATGTATCCAGAGATTGGAGCACGCAGTCTTGATTCGCTATACATATGTACTTTTGTTGATACTGACAATTGTTGATACTGACAATTGTTGATACTGACAATTGTTGATACTGACAATTGTTGATACTGACAATTGTTGATACTGACAATTGTTGATACTGACAATTGTTGATACTGACAATTGCTGACACTGACAATTGTTGATACTGACAATTGTTGATACTGACAATTGTTGATACTGACAATTGTTGATACTGACCAAAATTGTTGATACTGACAATTCAGGATGATAACAATTGTTGATACTGACAATTGTTGATACTGACAATTGTTGATACTGACAATTGTTGATACTGACAACTGTTGATACTGACAATTGTTGATACTAACAATTGTTGATACTGACAATTGTTGATACTAACAATTGTTGATACTGACACCTGTTGATACTGACACCTGTTGATACTGATAATTTGATCAATATCTAATATGATGTAAAACAGACAACATTTTGAGAATAAACATCCAAATTTCAATATTGATAATATGATATTAGGCACCATTTACAGGAGGGAGAAAAACAATTGAAATGAAAAAAGGTAGTATGCCGGAAATAAGATGCGATAATCTGGCGAGAACAAAGCAAGCCTGTGGGTCTCAGCTGCCGTCAAGGTTACAATCATTATAATGGATGAGTCAAGTCTTGTCACTCTGACATAGACTCATCTCCGGGGAACAATATTATTCTCTGATCTTCCGCTCACCTCTGACAACAAGTGACATTTTAAGGTCTGCAAATCACCTCTAGTGTTTCTGTCTTGTTCTGTATTATCGCCCTGCCTCACCGTTTTTAATTGAAAATTTCAGTTTGTGTTTTTTTCTCTATAAAGTTTTGCCCATATATCTAGAACACTTAAACACAATACCGGATGAGAAATGTTCGTCCAAATCCTCTAATAATCCAACATTTCTGTGAAATGCTATTTTTGTCCTGCATTGACCTTTCTGTTCTTGAAAGGTCCTTATTTTCGTGAGAGCCATTTAACTCTCAGAGTGGCCTTTTCCGACTCAATATCCATTTAGCACAAATTGTTTTCTTCATATTTATTTGGAGAAACTGTTGTGTATTGTTTTGACAGGTCTAGCTCATCTTGGTAGTGTGTCACGCAGGCCAGCTGTCCATTAGAACCTCTCTTCACAAATATCACAAGAAACAGTGCTTAATCAGGAAATAGTTGAACATTGTATTCACAGAAAGGCATCCAGCTACAAAAAGCTTTAACAAAGAGAAACTGATAAATTCTAAGATAAAAGATCCATTATATGTTATGTTATATGAGGCGATATTCAGGAACCTCAGTGATTATGAAAACATTTTTATTCTGAGAAAATATCATTTTGAATAGAAGATGAAAAATGAACGTTTAAAATTATAATGTTGAATAATTAAAGTTGGCAAACCATCACATGTGGGTTTTTTCATCAATGAGGAACTGCAGATTATCTGGGCGCAGGGTCAGTTTATTTTCTGAAATTTTGTGAAATGGACTATGGTTCTGGTGTTATGGCCTATTGGTTCTGGTGTTATGGCCTATTGGTTCTGGTGTTATGGCCTATTGGTTCTGGTGTTATGGCCTAGTGGTTCTGGTGTTATGGCCTATTAGTTCTGGTGTTATGGCCTATTGGTTCCTGTGTTATGGCCTATTGGTTCCTGTGTTATGGCCTATTGGTTCTGACGTCATGGCCTATTGGTTCTGGTGTTATGGCCTATTGGTTCTGGTGTTATGGCCTATTGGTTCCGATGTTATGGCCTATTGGTTCTGACGTCATGGCGTATTGGTTATGATGCTATGGTCTATTAGTTTTGATGTTATGGCCTATTGGTTCTGGTGCTATGGCCTATTGGTTCTGACGTCATGGCCTTTTGGTTCTTGTGTTATAGCCTATTGGTTCTGGTGTTATGGCCTATTGGTTCTGATGTTATGGCATATTGGTTCTGGTGTTATGGCCTATTGGTTCTGACGTCATGGCATATTGGTTCTGAGGTTATGGCCTATTGGTTCTGATGTTATGGCTTATTGGTTCTGGTGCTATGGCCTATTGGTTCTGGCGTTATGACCTATTGGTTCTGGTGTTATGGCCTATTGGTTCTGGCGTTATGACCTATTGGTTCTGGTGTTATGGCCTATTGGTTCTGGTGTTATGGCCTATTGGTTCTGATGTTATGGCCTATTGGTTCTTGTGTTATGGCCTATTGGTTCTGGTGTTATGGCCTATTGGTTCTGGCGTTATGACCTATTGGTTCTGGCGTTATGACCTATTTGTTCTTGTGTTATAGCCTATTGGTTCTGATGTTATGACCTATTGGTTCTTGTGTTATGGCCTATTGGTTCAGATGTTATGGCCTATTGGTTCTTGTGTTATGGCCTATTGGTTCTGGTGTTATGGCCTATTGGTTCTGATGTTATGGCCTATTGGTTCTTGTGTTATAGCCTATTGGTTCTGATGTTATGGCCTATTGGTTCTTGTGTTATGGCCTATTGGTTCTGGTGTTATGGCCTATTGGTTCTGACGCCATGGCCTGTTGGTTCTGATGTTATGGCCTATTGGTTCTTGTGTTTTGGCCTATTGGTTCTGACGTCATGGCCTGTTGGTTCTGATGTTATGGCCTATTGGTTCTGGTGTTATTGCCTATTGGTATGCAATGGACTTTGGTATTCGTGTAATGGACAATGATTCTTGTGGAAATATCTGGTTGAAAAAATATTTCATTGATTCTTTGATATCAGGATTGATATTAGGAATGAATTGGTCATGTTGCAAAATATCTGACTCAGTTTTTGGCTGCTAAAAAGAAGCTTGTACTGGGTGGGGTCTCCCAGATATGATATCTGACCTTTACATGCAGAGTCTGGTGTCTTCCCAACACAGACCTGAGTCATTCTAAAATACAAGAATCTTTATCATTATCAGAATAATGTCTCAACTGCACAATGGTATATGAAAAAGTGCAGTTACAATATAGTATTTAAAAAAAACAGCTATTGTGTTTTAGGATTTAATGTCCTACTCAAAAGAACCTTTGATAAGTCGTATACTTCATAATAAAAATGTCCAAGGACCTTCTTGGTCTGTCAGATAAATGCTTACGTGGGTGTGAAAGAATGGACACTTATAGCATGAGATGTGTCTTGTAATTTCAGATTGCAGACTCTGGAAATTGCAAGACAAGCACATATATGTGATAACGATCTTTTTTTCAAGAAAGTGCAAGAAGTTCTCGCTTGAGGTGCCTGTGATAAGCTTTGTTATTGCAAATCTCTTGACCAAAGGGCATGCTCAAAGTATGACGCCGATGCTACTGCAAACCCTACATTACTATATCACCGCCCAAATGTATCAAAAACCAATACTTAGTCAGATATTAAAAAGCGAGCGAGGCCCATAATTGAATATATAAGCATTGGCCATTGTTATGCACTTAAGCTAAGATGTCGATGTTTTGAATTTATTGTCCATGCACAATCCATTTAATTGATCATAAGGGGGTTTTCATATCAGCTAATGGAGTTTGGATGACATCGAGTTTGAAGTCTCGTTTGGGGACGTGGTTTGGGCGAGATGTAGGAGTTTGGAGGGGTCGGCTGCACGTGGCCCCACAGCGGCAGTGTGTGGCGGGACAGCCTCTCAGAAAGACCGGTCCCCGTGCTTTGTCATACAAGATGCACAGCTTTCAATTAGACTGGAGATCCCAGGCTTGAGACTCATCCAGCCAGCCCTCCACACGCAGTCGTGTCGCGGCGTCCCTCATGACAAGGCCACGCTTAAAGAGAGATTCTTGGGAGTGCATTCTGTGAGTTATCCTGGCATTTGTGGCATCTAGCACCAGTGGCTAAGGACTGTATATCGCGCCACTGGCACCAACTAGCCGTGCCTACCTCCCAACCTGGAGACCAATCTTCACAGAGACCTGAATGGTGGATAGATACCGAGAGAGGGCCGGACAAGGAAGGGGAGTGAGTCAGAGAGACGCTGGCAGGCAAGCAGGACTTCCTGCTATGATGACTGCTCACCAGGGCTCTATAGCAGGTAACAGTATTTATTTCACAGTGAATGACCCCAGCATATTGGCGTGCATGTGATCAGTGTCTGGTCCTGACTATGCAAACTGAGGCCCCTTTGCAGCCATCTGAGCACCGCAGATCTGGGAGGCAGATTTGGTGAGACTTGAGTAGGCCTCTTTTCTCCGTGAGCTGCTCAGCTGTGGGCTTCTTACGGTGTTCCCTGTGCAGGCTGTGGACACAACCACCCCGCGCCGCCTTTCCCGATTGATCGCACCTTTATGCCGGTGCCCAGGCAGCAGACTGCTCAGTGGAACAAGGCAATGTGTTCAGAATACTAGATGAGAGGGGAGAACATAGGGCCTTGTTGCCTATCTGCACCACTACACATGTACCCACCACACTGTCACTTCACTGCCTGCCAAACACAACCAGCAGAAGGCTTGATCACTCAGCCATCTGTGAGATATGCCTCCCAGGAGCATTAAGACTATTTCAGACGGCCTTTATTTATTAAATGCTTTTATATTGCATCCAGAGGGAAAATACTTTCATTGATGACACAGTGTCAATATGATGTTCAGATGAATATTTTCCAGAGCGCTTTTTTTAGTGTAACCTTTTTTCTGTATTCTTGCTTAAGATCTAGTCATAACTCTGAAAGACTTTCACATCCCTCAGAGATTTTCTTTCTATTTTTACACACAGACAGATATCCATATTATCGCTGTTCTCATCTACTCACCATGTGCTCATTATAGTAAAGCAGGCAGGAAAATCAATAGAAATTAGCCTCTCGACGGAGGGACCATGTGGTGTGTTTCACTATAGCACACACAAGAAAGATAAAAAGCAGGAGTCCGATATTCTCTATGTTGTCTTCATTTGGTTCCACTTACTGTAGCCATTGTGTGGACCACCCCAGCCAATCCGGTAGAGTCTCTCTATATGCCAAGTGGTGAGCGCCGCTTTACACAGGAGAAAAAGGTGAAGAGTGACAGGATGGGTGACAAAAATATAAGAAGCAACTGTGGCTTGGAAGAAGCATAGAATGAAGTGGAAATAATGGTAGAAATGTCGAGATAGAGTGAGCTCTGTACACTTCCTCCAAGCATTGCATTGTGGGATGTTGGTAATATGGGATGTGCACAGATGCAGGTATTCAAAGGCATCTGAAGATGTGTCTACTCGCTACTCGGAGTCTACTCACTACTCGGAGTCTACTCGCTACTCGGAGTCTACTCGCTACTCATAGTCTACTCGCTATCTCAGAATCTACTCGCTATCTCAGAATCTACTCAGAGTCTATTCACTATCTCAGAATCTACTCAGTCTATTTGCTATCTCAGAGTCTATTCGCTATCTCAGAATCTACTCAGTCTATTTACTATCTCAGAGTCTATTCGCTATCTCAGAATCTACTAAGTGTATTTGCTATCTCAGATTCTACTCGCTATCTCAGAGTCTACTCGCTACTCAGATTCTACTCGCTACTCAGATTCTACTCGCTACTCAGAGTCTACTCACTACTCAGATTCTACTCGCTACTCAGATTCTACTCGCTACTCAGAGTCTATTTGCTATCTCAGATTCTACTCGCTATCTCAGAGTCTACTCGTTACTCAGAGTCTACTCGCTACTCAGATTCTACTCGCTACTCAGATTCTACTCGCTACTCAGAGTCTATTCGCTATCTCAGATTCTACTCGCTATCTCAGAGTCTACTCGCTACTCAGATTCTACTCGCTACTCAGATTCTACTCGCTACTCAGATTCTACTCGCTATCTCAGAGTCTACTCACTACTCAGATTCTACTCGCTATCTCAGAGTCTACTCGCTACTCAGATTCTACTCGCTATCTCAGAGTCTACTCGCTATCTCAGAGTCTACTCGCTATCTCAGAGGCAACTTGTTGCTCTGAGGTGAGTGAACTCAGTGCTTGCATAGTTAGGACAATGCTTGCTGTCAACATGGCAGCCAGATTAAATTCAATGTCAATGTGAATGCGGTGAATGGTGGCTTCAGGATGCTAGCAGTGTGTAGGCTTACATAATATGCAACCTAAAATAAAGTGATTTGAGGTCATTCTTGTGATTTGAGGTCATTCTTGTGATTTGAGGTCATTCTTGCAGGCAAATGGTAGCGGTAATCATATTCAGACTTGTCTCTTTATCCTTGAAAAGCAATCAAAATTTGCTTTACTTAATCTGTCTCAAAATGAAGACACAATTTCCAAATCCAATAGATGATGGCAGATATTAGGTCTGTGGTATAGATTTGTATGCTTTACTAATCTCAAATTCATTATCCAGTCATACTGAACATAAACCAAGAAGATTTCACATCTGTTTCAAAAACACATCTTAATTCTCAAATTGTTGTTATTCCGTCCAAACGGTAACACGAGAATGTACATTATGATTGTTTTATACAGAAAGTTTCTATGTATTGACCACAACTGTGTGATATAGTTGCCAATTTGAACCACAGCCAAATACTTGGTAGTCTCGTTCAGATATGTCCCGTACACGACGCCCTCTGGTGGCGCAATGTAAGGGGCCATGTGCTTACTATATGACAGAATCAATCCGTATTATTACATGAATAGGTTCATGGCAAGTTCAAGTAACGCTATTGCTGTTACATTAGTTCCCTATCAATCTAATGGATCGGTTATTACTCAACTATACAGGACTGTTATTCCTTTTGGAGCATTCATTTGCAGTCAAATTCTATCTATTCTATAGCGGTATTGTATATCTTCACGTAATAGAAGTCATTCTAAATAAGTTCTTACTATTCATTTTACTATTCCAAGCCAGTTTCACACACGTCTTTAATTCTCAATCTGCTGTTCGTGATTGATCGCAAATGTCAATTTTTGGGTCTTAGGAAATGTATTTGGCATGACTGCCAATAGTGTCGCATCAATCGCGGTGAGTCATTTGAAAGTTTCTTTGACAAAGAATATAATGACACAGCTATGTGTAGCTTAGTGATGTCTGTAATTTCCCACGCATATTGGCCTGCCACGGGTAATAAAGGCATTCATAGTCAGTTCCTCTACAGCTTTCTCCCCTCCAAACATTGTAAAACTGGCAATCTATCTGAGAATCCATTTCAAGCCCTGGGAAGACGGTTGTGTGAACCCCTACAGCTGCGCGGATACACCTCTTTGACCCAGCTCTCTCCATATATAAAACTTGCCAATACTTCTGTTTTCTCTATTTTTGATATTGGGTCTCTTGGTTTGGGCAGGATTTCAGTCAGTTGAAGTAGCGCTAATGTACACTAGTTTACGAAGCCTTCGAGATGGGTCCCCAAACCTCGCATCAGATGCTATCCACCCATCAGATTAATTTTCCAGAAAGCCATAGAAAAATGTGTGATGTGCTTCAACCGGAAGTCACAGATCTGTATTTTATTTAGGTCTTAACATCACACCTCGTTTAAAACTGCTTCATTTACAAGCGAGGCCTGCGCCGTGCGACGGGGGCATTAGGAGGGTGAATCCCACGTGATCCTGGTTAGTCCCCGGAGTTTGACACCCCTCAAGCCCTCCCATCGTGCTCAGCTCATCCTTCACCATCTCATCCCTCAACCTGGCCGTGTGCCCGCCGCAGACCACGTGGTCTGCTTGCCTCATCTGACAAACGCCAGCTTGTTCTGGTCAGACGCAGCCAATTGGTCAGTTTGATCCGTCATCGATCACGCTCACTTCACTTGCCTCTTGACAAAAAGCTCTAATGAACAGACAGACGCGGACACACGTATCGCTCTATACTAGGCATCGCCAGACATTAACCTTCTCGTCTTCGCTGCATGCCGAGGCCACATCATCGGAAGGGCTTTTAGCTCACAAGTAGCCATATATTTCTGGCGTGTGTCTGCCACCAGGGGGACATACCTTGCCTCCGAAGCAGGCCTCTCTATTCCGGCCCCAGGTGCGCCCCATAAAGCTGCTTTCAACCCAAAGACAACATAACTCCATCTACGGTAAATACGTCTGCGCCAATCTCTTCTTTGCTGCAAACTGAAATAGCCGCCAAGGCACACGGTGTGTTAACATGTAGGTTATATATCTTGTACTTTATGTGATTGCTGAATGTGATATATATACATGTGTTAGATCAAAGAAAACTTTCATTCTAATGATGTATCAAAAGCTGCTGATAGAAATATAGCGTATATTTCTGTTCATATTACTCAGATGTATTAAGATAAGGCTTCATTGCATATATAGATATAGATAGATATATATTATCGTTACTCATACACGATTGGTCATTACACTAATTTACAATGAGGTTGTAAATTGTAGTTATTAATATTGATTAGGATTGATGAGATATTTGACCAGTGTTGATTTGAGTATATTTGTTGACATATAAATATATACTTTAACAGCAGAAGTGTACTAGGCAGCGTGTAATAAACAACTTGTTCAATATAACAAGCAAACATATAAGGGAGAGAATGCATTAATGAGAACCATAAATATCCAGAGCCGTCACGGTCTACAAGAGCTGACAAATACTGTCATTCACAATGATAGCTCATCCGCCAAAGATCAAAATGGGACAATATGAAAAGCAGTTATAATCTCTTTCTTATAACACAAACGTGTGCAACATTGCATGGTAAAGGGGAACCAATGCCCACTTAATACGGTAGAGGGCTTCTATCGAGTATAATGTAGACTTCAACAAAGTAAGGTGAGTAAGAAAACACTTCTAACATTGATTTGTGTTCAAACTGTTCAATTATTGGCTAACTGGTTGCGTGTATATTTACTGAATGGGGCGTCAAATTGCAACGTAGCATTAGATGTGGCTACATCAGAGATGCTTTCCGCCTGACCAGTCTTAAGAGTTGGCATCAAACTGTCTGTACAGAGTGATGGGGTGTTGATGGGCATGGTGTAACAGCTGCATGTCAGCTGATGATCAGTTCCGCCTCAATTAACGCTGATGTAATACCGGTCAATATCCATCAAATGTGCAATCATGCGTGAAAATAGGCCTTAATATGACAGTCATACTCGCTTGCTCTTTGCAGACTTCAACACCCCCTTGTTTTGTTACACAGTATCCTATTTAATGGGCACGATGGAGCTAATGGTTTATTTATGAAACGAATGAATGAAGAAAGATTGACAATGAAGGCATTGATTTTTCCCATTTGAATAAATGGTAAATATTTGATGCTGATTTTATTCTGCATCAAGACATCGTTTATTGATGTGAGTTTATGCAATATATGGGGCTGGTACTTGTACAATCATACAAGGACACATGGATACAGATGCTGAAAAAAAGACTCTAATACTGAGCTGTTGTGCATCCATTAGAGCTCAATCATCATATTACATCTATCAAACATATCTTTTTTTCCTTTTTGGAAACGGACATAGGCTAAAAATTGCTCATGTGATGTGAACGATATCACATGAGTGATGGGAATACTACACCATTTAACCCCTTGCTTGCCATTCCATTACATGAAATAATATATGATTCATAGATCGCCATTTATCCTGTAGTTCTCATTGGCAATCTCAATTGAGTACTTCGTGTTTGTTATTTTCCATAGTGTAGTTCTTGTTTATTAATTTTCAGAGTGTAATTCATATTTGTTATTTTGCACAGCGGAATTCAAGTTTGTAATGTTTCATATCTAATTCATGTTTGCAATTTGTCATAGTGTAGTTCATGTTTGTTTTTTTTCATAGTGTAGTTCATGTCTGTTATTTTCCATCCTGTAATTCTTGTTTGTTATTTTCCATATTATAATTCCTGTTTGTCTCATAATCCCTAGCTTCCACTCTTCTTGTTTAGTCACTTATACTTGCCATCGTCTATTTTCATTCACACCTATGAAAAACACAAACCTTTCCACCCCCGTTGTTTAACTGCCACATTAAGGCAAATTGTACATATTAAAAAGAACGATGATTGCCGATAAACGCCTGCCTCTCACAGAGATTGCAAACAATTACAAACCTATATAATAATGGAACCATTCTGCCCTGTATTCTTTTTCTCTATATGATTTATCAACCTCCATAAAAATCATTGTAAGATAAGTGTTGGCAGCATGTACACATTATACTATGATATAGACTTATGATGGTCATAAATTCAAACAAGCTGAAAAATTGAATCTGACATTATATGCTTCATACTTTTTTATTGGATAAAACACGTCCAAAGTAGTGTAATGGATGTGTGGATTTATGCATTGTGATATAATGCAGACATTTATTCTATGTTGTGAGTGGTGGGGAGACCTGTCACGTGGGGTATTGCCGTCCATCTATCTGTCACTCTCAGCCAATCTGTCTTGTTTTTTTGGTTACTATGGCCGCCACATACAGGCCTCCATATAACGATTCAGCAACAGGAAAATCTGTTTTCCATAAAACAATTAATAGATAATGCAAGGGGGAAATTATCATGATTAGTAATTGCATGTTTTGCTTGATATAAGAATATTCAGCCAGGGGTAGTGTGTTACCTTTGCTTACATATTCCCAATATCCATGTCTTATGTGATGAATATATTTAAATCTTTATTTCTCATCCTGAATGCTCATTCATTTTAAGCGAATGAACCATAAAAAATGCTATTTGTGATCTACGTCTTCGTTCTTAAGCTGGTGCAGATAGAATTGGCTTTCTGAAATTTGAATATCACAATATCTTGGTACAAAAGAAGAAATTCGTTTCTGACATTTTCACAGCACTGTGACCTGCAGCTAGCAATTACGATCGCTTCAGAATATCATAATATTCCTCATGGATATCGCCTATATTCCAACATTTGATGAAAAAATAGCACACATTGACTGGGAGTCTATAATTCAGTATTGAGAGAGAACCCAGTGATTGCACTGTGCAGGATTGATGCAATTTCTGGTTGGTTTTTTTTTACTGCATATAATACAGAGAGTTCTGCCGATGGCAGGCTTCATGACCTGATCCCGAACAGCTCAGAAATATCAGATAAACTTGCCAGCCTCGATATTTCTCTGGTGAGATTGCCTGCCCACTTTACATCTCAAATATACAAAACAAAAAGGCGTTCATAAGACTTCATGGAATCGTCAATTTTTTATATATAAATATTATATATTTTTCACATCTGATTTTTGCGGAGAAGATAAAAGCCTTATGCCTCGGGGTGGCTGGTGTTATTAATGGGATCCGGTCCCCGGGAGAGATGCTAAAGCTTCATTCAAGACGTGAAATTTGGCCAGACCAGCTTTAATATCTTCACATCGGGTCAATGTTGTCTCTAGTCTGATTGCCATGTCAGCTTATTTTGAGTCGCCCAGTTTTGTTATGGCAATCTTGGACACATTAAATGTTATGGTATTGGCTATTTTTTTTATGGAAATATGAAAATATTGTATATCCCACTCTCATCATTAAAGTGGTTGAAGACAAATGTACACAGAGAACGAATGCGATAAACCAGACCAATACAGTTTTAATTTCACCTTATAAAGCATTGCGCCGACACAACCAACTCACATAATTAAGGCATAATTAAATCTGCCTGTTTTGCGCTAAGTTGAGATGACGCTAATGTACACGATGAGGGGGGTTTGTAAGCATGAGATGAAGACAAACGGAATGGAAGTGACACTGGGTGGTTTCCTGGGAGAAAAAGCATTGTCTCCATGGAATACTCCCACCACGATGATACCAATAAGCCACCCAAGAGTGTATCTCTTTATTCATGGTATGCATTGTTTTATATAACAATATCGTTCATATTTACAGACTTCTACTGAGACTGTAATTATCATTTAGATACGAGATTAAACCACCGCAGAGATGTATTTAATCAAAACAATGTGTAATTGACAAGCCAACTAATTGAGAAAGATTTCTAAGCCTATGGTGTCAGTGGCAGTGACATGTTTCGCAGCGTGTGTATCGCGCCGCGCTGAACTGCGGTGATTCTTTGTCTTGGCCTTGTGTTCAGCAACGCACTCGATGGCACTGGCTGCGGAACTGGGTCACGGACAGCGGCGGTCGCTGCCAGCATCCAGTCGGCAACTATCACGTCCCTGTCTCAATGTAACAGGGCAGCATGGTTTTATATGCAAATCCATATTGGATTTTTATGTTTGAGGCATGGAATGTAGTGTAAGAATATATATTTGATCAAGCAACCAGGCATCTGTGGAAAAAGGTATGTGTTGGCTTAGTAAGCGATGTCATGTTTAATTCAATGCGCACTGTGGGGTCGTGATATTGTTTTGAATCCACAGTTATTCAGTGAGACATTTCGCACAGGTAGAATATATGTGGATCTCGCCTCAGATCAGTTATCATATCATTACCATGCTATCCGTAAACGTGCACTTTGATTGGTTTTGTTGTGTTTTTTATTTTTTTAAATCCAGAAATGTTAATATTTTAAAACTTATTACCTAGTTAAAGGCAGGAAAATGATACCTGAGCAAAATGTATGTCGCTGCATATAATCAATTGTAGCTGCAAGATATTTGCTGTCTGCAGTGCACAGCGCTTAAGCCAGTCTCATACAAGGTCTGAGGGTAGGGACACACTATTAACCTTTTATCATGTTGAATGCATGTTGCCTCTAGGCACAGCAGTATGGGAGTCAGGTGTTTTTCTTAGATAGATGTCTTTTCAGGACAATGGGAGCTCATTTTCTATTGTCATCAACTGAGACCTGCTTCTTGTCCAGGACTTCATGTTCTGCCTGCTTTACTACTTCAGTTTGGTGGTGGCAGCCCGTGTATAGCCCAACGTGGAATGTGGATATCATTGCTTTTTCTTTCTATCTAACTATTCTTTGTGATATACACATTTTCTCATGAATATGGGGGAAATTACTTGTCTTCTTCAGGCGTTAGGATATTCTTGGAACACTATGGGACGGCTCGGGGCAGTGACAGACATGACTACACTCCACTCTGTGTAAGATTGAATACACACCCTGACCCAGCAGCTCACAATGGACATATCGATCTCTCATATATATGCGGCCAATACCGCTGCTGACGGCGAAGAGAAATTTAAAGAAAAAAAACCATTAATTTTATGATCAATGATGTGAAAATCTTGCTTTAGAATTTGAAGTGTATTTAAGTGTCATTCTAAGATGCTAAAGAGGGTTGTGTTTACAGGATCATAACACCGGGTCTAGAAAAATAATCCGATGATAATGACTTACACAACTTGATGCATTCAAGATTTTGTTTTTGAAATAAATTTAATTGATTGTGGCTGTGTGGGAAGTACGTGTATAACAACCACGAGGCAATTAAAACAAAATCAATAGAAAATTACCGCCATTAATGAAAGTAAACTCTTCGTCATCAAAACGAGTCTGTCGTGGAGGCAAACGACTTTCCGTCAATTCTCCACAGGAAGAAGGGAATCTGTCACAACCGGTAATTAAGACTCTATTGTATGACGGGGAATGAATTAGAAAATTGTCGCTTCACAACTGGTGTGATATTGAATCGGTTCTGTCTGCGCGGTGTTTCCTTACCACTGCTGGTAATTCAGTAATCTTTCTATTATGCTCTGCATTTAGATAGCCATTACACAAATGGAACATTGGCAAATTGTCTGATAATATTCACTTTCACGCACCACATAATTATAACGGTCAGTCTGGGGTCTGAGGGAGGAGATAAACATGTAGATATCACAACATACAATGTATTAAACCATGCATAAAAATACAAGTTGTTCCCGCACTTAAGGTGTCAAGATATTAATATTAGGCCAGAAAACCTTAACAGCATTGTAGTTCTCCCATGGGCTTTGTGGTTCCCCGGAGTGCCACATCAGCACCGATGAACAAAGCAGCGATCAGCTGATCAACTGCCGGAGTAAAGTGTCTAAATCGCTGGGTGGGGCTATTGGAATCACCGGAGACAGAGAAGTGCTTCAGCGCCCAGCTTGTCAACGGTGCACAAGGTATGGGTATAAGGTGAGATATGTGACACCCAACAGCTGAACAATTAATGACACCTATGGTGGCATGTTAAGGGACTGTAGAATGGGATGAACACACAATTCAGAATAATAGAGGATTTATATTGCATGGGTGAATCTGGGGTGGTTTGGCAACTGTTGTATGAAGTATCTGCGTGCCAAGCATTTAGGGGGATGCAACTGCAGATGAGATCTATAAAATTGGCATGAGAGTATTGGGGTAATCAGGGACCAGTTTAAAGGGTAACCGTGTAGGAAGCAAGGGCAAGCGGATACCGCATGCATTGTGGGATCGTGCCATCAATGGAGTTACCTTCCTTTGTTTTAAATATTAACAGATCAGAAGGAAAGGCGATGTGGTCAAAATACGGGAAACAACATGATGGATTATTATAATAAAATAATTGAGGTCCGGTACCACAGATGACCATCAGAGTGGACCATGGTCATTTGCAGACTTCCCAGCCCTTGGGAGTGACCCATGGGGGCCAGGGAGGGGTTGGTTCTGGTCTCACGCCATCTGCCCAAACCCATTGCACTCAAACGCCAACAAAAGAAAACCCATATAAAATTCACACCCATTTTAGAATCGCACCTCCCAACATCAGCAGCCTGAATTTTAATATTTGCTCACGCTTTGTTAGCCTTGCCAACTATTTGTTCTCGGCTTTTGTATGTCAATAAGAGAGGGTGGAGGACGATTGTGTAACTGATTAAGAGAATGGGAAGGGTTAGTCATCCTGAACACACCCCAGATGCTGAACACACCCCAGATCCTGAACACACCCCAGATCCTGAACACACCCCAGATGATGCTGCAAACAACCAAGAGATGCAGACCAACACACATGAGGAACCACTCTCAATTTGCCTGCTAATTTATGAATTCAGAGCAGTTACCAGGAGAGGATGCTTGCCATTAGAACT
This sequence comes from Amphiduros pacificus, assembly GCA_949316495.1. Taxonomy (NCBI): domain Eukaryota; kingdom Metazoa; phylum Annelida; class Polychaeta; order Phyllodocida; family Hesionidae; genus Amphiduros; species Amphiduros pacificus. Next base: position 6,574,934 of record OX439007.1, on the reverse strand, counting down.
TTGTGATATTAAATCTCTCATTGAAGGATTTATCATGACAGAATTAAATATTGATATTTACACGGCAGATCAAATGGCACAGTCAATTCATGTAGAATAAATATTCGCTTAGGGATTTGACGATTTTAGGTTTTCATCCCAGAGCTGCATTAAATGTGGAGTCTTTGGCTACACAATGGCTAATAAAGCAGAAAGATTGGAGAGGCCAAAATTAGAACTATTTGAATTAAAACAAAGGGAGATCTGATGAGAAGAAGAGTGTCATGTTTTGTGAACTGCTGGAAAGGGTGACGGGAATAAATCATTGATATGTATGAAGGGGGTATGCCCAAAATAAGTATCCTGTCGGTGAAAAATAAGTATCCTGTCAGTGAAAAATAAGTATCCTGTCAGAGCCCATTGCTCCCGGGGTAAGTCTCCTCTGTGCTACCAAGTATACAAGTGTGATTATTCCTTATGCAGATTGTGCATTATTGCCAGATATATAAAACATGACAATTCTAGTTATGCATATATTCTCCATGATATGTTTTTATCTGTGAGGAGATTTTGTGATGGGTGTGAAATGAATGAGTGTAGTTTTTTTGTTACCGTTTTACGCCCTCTCTTATATCCCTTCGCACTCACTTTACCCTCCCCCTTGTAATCCACTGGCACACCACGAACAGTATTGAAGACATGGTCCGGGGAGCGAGCGTTGTTTGATAATGACTCGCCTATATTAATTAAGCTGACCCCCTGGCGAGCGGACTCTCCCGGGTGGGTTTTACATCTCGATACGGGGCGGCCCAAACGAGACTTCAACGGGAGGTCACATTGTTACTAAGTGTTGATGGGGTGATGGCAGCAAACTGTTACACCAGCCACCAACACACAAGCCAAACAGCAGACAACAACGGCCATTGTGCCTTGTATGGTTACCCCAGAAACCCCAATAAATATCACTGTCACCCCCCTCACCTGCACGTTCCCTTAAACGTTTGGTTACAGTTTGAAGTGTAATGGGATCTTATCCATTATAACAGTTCCAACTCTCACAATAAAACATTGTATCTCATCTTAAAGTGGGCGGCAGTGCACTTCACGATGTTAACCATTGTGTGTCTATATAAATATAAGTCTGGTTTGTAGAGGTTGTTATTAGATTAAATGTTTTCCTCAGTAGTTATGATGTTTGATCGACGATTATTTCTGGTGGAAATATGCAAACATTTAGTTTGATTGCCCAGAGATATCATTGGCAGTGCAATTAGGTTGTAGTCGACTGGGGTTGTTTATTGTAGATACAAATGCTATCGACACCGCCATTATTGCCGGTATTTCTTGTTTCAATATGTTTACCCCATTGTCAGCGTCAATTTCAATAATGTCATCCGGGTATTATGATGTTTCTCTGGAGTTTTCTGACTAACATAAGGCAGTCAGTTACAGCGCCTTATGAATACATTGCGTAGCTCTAATTTGAATTTGTGTTTGTCAAGGATAACAAATATACATCAAGATGGTGACCAATGAATAAACAGGAATATGATGATTTAACAGATACAAATTAGTCTCTATTTTTGCTTGGGTGTCTGTACTATAGCTATTGACTCCAATGTAACAGATGACTGACTCACAAATCATATCTGTGGATAGTGTCATTTTCAGCATAACATATTCGCGTATTGTCGCTGACCTTTGACCTTCATATTATAGTTGGTCATTTCGCCCCCCTGGCGGTGTAACATTGCAAATGGCACGAGAATGTCACAAGAGTAAGTGAAGGTCACAAACTATTGTTGAGTGGTGTTACAATCTGTCACGTGACAGTCACCACAGCACATCGATTCACACCATGAATGTTGTGTTTATTTACATGGGTAAAATAATTTGGCAGGCACTGACACAAATGACCCCAAATCCTATCATATTATATGCATGATTTACTATTGTTTGGCCAGTTAGTGACAAGATGAATATATCATTATGCCGCTCTGGCATGACTTGGTTTTAATGAAACCCTAATAATCAAAGGACATGACTTGTTTTTATAAACATGTAACCTGATACCATACCTATACCTGAATGAAGTCCAGATATGTGGATAACTTACCCTGCCACATAAACGACGGACCGTGGAGAATACAGTTCACTCCATTAGACAAAGTAACTAACATTAAGAGAATAGATATATATATATATATATATATATATATATATATATATATATATATATATATATATATATATATATATATATATATATATATATATATATATATATATGGTTGGTAGTTGTATACGGGTTTTAGCAGACGTGTTGTGTCGACGCAGGCAGGTTAGAGCAGGCCATTTCAGCCTGCGTCGCCGCAGGTTGTGCCCTTTTTTCCCGCATAATGAAGGTGCTGGCCTGGGAGTTTTTATGTGAGTAGATATACGCTCCAGAATATGCAAAGGTCCTCCATAAAATGTGAGATAGGCATACGTGTTTGCATCCGTAATATACCTCAAAAATACTCTTCTGATATGTTTCTGGCACATTTTCTTTATTAGGATAATATACAACACATTCTGTATGATGCAGCATCAAATATCTCTGTAGAAATTATCCAGACACAACGCTTGTTTATGCCTTTGTAATCGCAAAAAGTAACATATTTTTCTTCGATGAGACACATATACCATGACGTGAAATCATCTTTATTGCAATGGAAAATGACACAATGTCAACTAACAACTTGAAATATTACCTTGGGAAAACAGAAAAGGTCAGCAAATTTGCTTGGTGGTTTTCAAGGCGTTGTCACATTACCTGACAACGATATTGTCATGCAAATAAGTCGTTTTCCATGGAGAGTGCATTGACCTTGAAGCATTTTCCAGCAGAATATGAGGTGCGAGAGCCGCCACGCCGGGGCTGTGGGTTATGAGAAGCCTATCTGAGAATGGTGAAGCAATCTTCTGGTGTCTGGTTTCCACGGGGAAAGCCTGGCAGGGGAAAAACATATCAAAGCAGACATTTGTCTGTGTAAACTGACAGGGCCTGCCTTCCCGTGGGAGTGACCCCTGGCGGCCGCCACCTCGTCTTCTCTGTCTGGGCTGAGGTGTTGGCCCGCTGACGCCAAATTGCTTACCGACACAGCCCTTTATGGGGAGGTTGAACCAAATAATCAGAAAAAGGAACATTTTCAGATTTCATGAAGATATTTTGTATTTTTTCAACTTTATCAGGTTTCGTAGTTATCTGTATTTAAAGTTTAAATTGAAACTGGGAAGTGTTTGGTATGATTACAATAATGAATCATTGATATTTATATGTTTTATATGAATTAATATGGAAGATGTTGCTGACTAGTAATTTGCTGAAATGGGAGGATTTGAGATGTCACTGCGGTAATGTAGAGAAGTTGACAAAGTCATCAATGTGAGGTGCCAAGAGCTGACTATTGAAGTAGATGGCCAATGTAGAGTCTGTCAGTAGGTGGACAGTTTCATGACCTGGGATTTAATGCTTTCATGGTTGGATGGTTTTCGTAGGTAATTAAGGTTGCGCTCTCCGCCCCTAACACAGCCATATGTTTTCAGTTTATTAGAATGTATAGCAGAGAAATAGAACCCAAGGGAGTAAGCATTGATTATGAGGAAAGTAGTACTGGCATAAACGATGAGGACGTATATGGTCCAGTCACACTCTATATTTCCAAGTAGAAATCATTAAATCAATAGTTTCTCCCACGTGAAAAGGGACGTTTCTTAAGATGGGTTCTTCACGATGTCAACACTGATGTCAAGCAACTGATTTCGACCACCATAGAGTAAATAAACAAACAATTCCTAACCTGGAATCTCTTCACTTATCAGATGACTAGTTATGTGGTAAATACAAGCCCTACAAGCCATTCATTGATATTGCCTCCGAACAACCTTTGATCTCTTTGTCATTTTGTCATTGGCATTTTGTCATTGGCATTTTGTCATTGCATCTTTGAAATTAGCATATTTATCATTGGCAGCTTGTCATTGCATTTTTCTAATATGTATCTTTGTTATTGGCGTTTTTGTCATTGGCATTTTTATCATTGACATTAATGTCGTTTGTATTTTTATCATTGGCATTTTTGTCATGGACATTTTTGTCATTGACAATTTTGTCATTAGCATTGATTAATATCTTATCTGCAAAGAAAACAAACATTGATTTAAACAGTTCCGAAATTATGGGGAAAAGATGATATATTGCCTTTACCATAGATTCATATCATTTAAATTATAAAAAGCTTTCTCATAGACGAATTCTAAATAATTTAGCCCGATTTTTCTCTCCACATTATGACCCAGCTTATTTCCTGAAGGATGATACACAGTAGTAAGGGGAATGGTGACGTGGAGTGTGTACAGGTGACGTGGAGTGTGGATAATGCCAACCCCAGATAGATCGGTCATTTATTCTCACTTTGCTTTACAATTCTCAATTCCAAGAAATACTCAAATCTGAGCAACACTCAAATCTGAACAATATTCGATTCTGAGTGTGCTCAATTCCAAGGAATACTCAATTCTGAGCAATATTTGACGTGTCATATTTGTGCAATGTTGACAGTTGCAGGTACGATGGCAGATATGAGTGAAAAATGGCGGCAAAGTTTGGCCATGTTATTGTCCTGTGTGCATTGGTAGTGGCGATATTGGCGCTTTGCCAGAAAGAGGTCAGGGGTGAGACGCTGGATGGGAAACCAGCAGACGACCGGCCGATCTCATTAGAAGACAGCGGGGCAGTGGCTTGTATTGTTTTATGCTGACATTGCATGGAGTGTGATGATTGGCTCTTGCCTGCAATATGTCCTGCTTGAAGCAATATTAAAACAGAGAGAACGTGTTTTGAACAGTTTCATTGAGAAAATGTGACGATTAATTATTCATATCATTATTTAAGCAGATCATGTTATGCAATAGAAAGACACACGAATTGGATTTAAAGAGATCGCAAATGTGTACTCGGAGCAGGGAAACTGGAGTAATTAGCGCCGTTAGTGTGAGTGGAGATACTCAGACCCTGGTTGAATCAAGTCACTGGTATCAGTGAATGCGGGAGAGTTCAAGATGTTTTATAATGTAAGACTCAGTGTCACAACATCATCAATTTTGCCTTTCAATGAATGTATGCCCTGTAACTTAAATCAAAATTAACTTTCAGATCCTTGGAATAAACTGACGCCATTAGCTTTCAGCTGATCAAGTTACGATCCAAGTGTTTACTCTTCATTTGTTCTGAATGCTGTGGGCATGGAGAGGAAAAAAAATCACATTTGAGGATATTGTGTTGGTATGAGAACGCACCGAGTAGACCGTGTCACTCACTCTTTGTGCAGACTAGCCTAGCCTGAGTGAAAATATAGGATAGAACACATGATTTAGGGTTGGGCTGCTTCGTGGAGAGTACCAAGGGTGTTGACCAAGGACCTTATCTGTGGTCACTATTGGGTTCAGTGTCAGATAGGGGGCAGCACTGATCTATGTGGTCTGGGCTTACCACTGTCTCTTCGTGTTGTGTGATAAATCCATATTTTGGAGATAATGACAGTGGAGTGTTGGACGGGCTAGGGGACACTTTATGCACCCGCACAAGCCTCCACTGATCTATTGTTGTCAGCCAAGGGATCCAGCCGGGAAAAAAATCACCATCAAGCGCCAATAGGCCAAGACTCAGGGCCCTAAAATTGCGTTACTGCAGTCAACACCTGATACGCTTCTCGGCCACGTCACCAAATTGGACTTATTTCATTCTGGCAGTGTGGGCAATTACCACAATTGGTATCTTTGTGTGTTGTGGCCGCTTCGAGAGCTCAAAGTCAATGACATGTGACGTAGTTAAGGCTTTAGTGGGCTGCGTTTGGAATGGGGTAAAGCATTAAGTATGGGTTTGGAATGGGGTAAAGCGTCAGTGTTGGGTTGGAAAGGGGTAAAGTGTCAATGCTGGGTTTGGAATGGGGTAAAGCGTCAGTGTTGGATTTGGAATGGGGTAAAGCGTCAATGCTGGGATGGGAATGGGGTTAAGCGTCAATGCTGGGTTGGGAATGGGGTTAAGCGTCAATGCTGGGTTTGGAATGGGGTAAAGCGTCAATGCTGGGCTGTGAATGCGGTAAAAGCGTGAATGATTGGTAATTTCATCCCTAACTCATATCGTGATCTATTCTTATAGAGGATTGAGATGGACCTCAGTTTCAATGATGGGTTGGGAATGGGGTAAAGCGTCAATGATGGGTTGGGAATGGGGTAAAGCGTCAATGATGGGTTGGGAATGGGGTAAAGTGTCAAAGACATGTGATTCAGTTTGGGCTCCTTTGTGTGTGACGGATTGGGAATGATAAAGTAATGTTGCTTCAGATGTATGGGATAACAAAAGTTTTCATTTGAATTAAATGTTTTACTGAGAAGATATTCATTTTGATTAGAGGCAGCTGGTTTTGAAAACGTCTTTTGTCCAAGCTACATACATATCCGCGAAGGAAATAACATTATTATATCTATATGACTGCTGGAAAAGGTTCCATTACTTAAAATCAATTAAAGCAAACGCTGTATATATGATTCAAGGCTGCTAATAAACTAAAAACGACTGGGCAAAGTAAATGGTCCTTTTATTTGTCTCTCTGAGATAAATGTTATGAAAAGTGTCTTGAGTGCATTACATTTCCCCTTACAATGGGTTGTAAACATCACAGTTTGTTAAGCCTGCAAGAAGGAAATTGAACCATGCAATGTTATATCCTCCATAGTGTCATAGTTGCAATGTTATCCTCCATTATATCATAGTTGCAATGTTATCCTCCATAGTATCATAGTTGCAATGTTATCCTCCATAGTGTCATAGTTGCAATGTTATCCTCCATAGTGCCATAGTTGCAATGTTATCCTCCATAGTGTCATAGTTGCAATGTTATCCTCCATAGTGTCATAGTTGCAATGTTATCCTCCATAGTATCATAGTTGCAATGTTATCCTCCATAGTATCATAGTTGCAATGTTATCCTCCATTATATCATAGTTGCAATGTTATCCTCCATAGTGCCATAGTTGCAATGTTATCCTCCATAGTGCCATAGTTGCAATGTTATCCTCCATAGTATCATAGTTGCAATGTTATCCTCCATTATATCATAGTTGCAATGTTATCCTCCATAGTGCCATAGTTGCAATGTTATCCTCCATAGTGCCATAGTTGCAATGTTATCCTCCATTATATCATAGTTGCAATGTTATCCTCCATAGTGCCATAGTTGAAATGTTATCCTCCATAGTATCATAGTTGCAATGTTATCCTCCATTATATCATAATTGCAATGTTATCCTCCATAGTGTCATAGTTGCAATGTTATCCTCCATAGTTGCACCGTTGCAATTTTATCCTCCAAAGTATTAAAGTTACAATCTTAAATAACATGTTATATGAAATATCTAAGTAACGTTTTTATTATTAAAATTCCCATTTTATCCATGAAATTAACGTTTTTGATGAAATAATTTTGTTTTTATTAAATTATTTCTTATTAGGTTCATCTCATTTTGGGTATTGCAAAACACATTATGCTTAAAGGATCAAGGATTTTTTCTTCAGTGGATGTTATAAGACAAAACTAGGATTTCTCCACTTTGTGTGTCATGATGAAAAGGTTGAGAAGAATATCGCCTTTCTTCAAACATTTGGCTCCGTCTTGTACTTTAATCTATTCAGTAACTCTGCTTTATTCTTCAAAGCAGTCGCATCATTTCTATCATAAAATACAGCTAGAAAAAAGATTGAAAACATGCTTTAAGAAAAAGCTTTTATTAAATAGTACGCGAGCTACTAATGCACATTAAAAGGTAATAGATTGCTGAAGGTTTATGAGATTTATGTACTCGATATCGTCTTATGTTTTATGTAATCAAATAAAATTCAGCTGACTTCACGATATGGTGTGTCAAGATATTCGCCTGACTTCACGATATGGTGTGTCAAGATATTCGCCTGACTTCACGATATGGTGTGTCAAGATATTCGCCTGACTTCACGATATGGTGTGTCAAGATATTCGCCTGACTTCACGATATGGTGTGTCAAGATAGTGGGGGCAGTTTTACAAGCGCGATATAACCTTGCCAAGAAAACCACAACCTTGACACAGTACAACTGACTCACTGACCACTGGTCAGATGTTCACTGAACGTGACTGCAATACGACCAGTGTTCTATCTATAAACCTGAATAATACTCCAGCAGGTCATATTGTAAGTGGTGTTATACAGCTTGCAAAGGAAACAATTCAATTATGTTGTGGTATAAATCTTTTCTAAATAAATTAGGAATGTCATAGTGGTCACACGCTTAACCAGTCAGAATAGCCACTGCATAGACATTAAGTACGGCGCGATGTGGCTTTATATTCGGTAGAGACCGAAAATGGCCAATGTAGATCGCCATAACGTTCATGTTTGAGATGCTGGCCTTGCGCCCAGTGGATTCAAAGGTTACTCACATGTGCTTTACAAGTTTAACATCGAGGGCATGGGTAGGCTTTAAGTGAGTCGGCCGCTGTTAAGTTGATGGCTGTCCTGCCACAAGGGGCCTGTTTGGGACGATGTTTATAACAGCGGTGCTCCCCCTCTCTCTCTATATATATGTATCTATATATTTATATATATATATAAGCTTTATGCAAATAACCCCCGAGTCGGGGTGTACCTAATCTGGACTTATGTGGCCGTGTTTGTGTGCTTTCAGAATGAGCAGTAGTTGCAGTAAAGAAGGTTCTTCGTGGAGGCGGTGATCTACTACTGACAACTGCAGGATGGGAGCACAGCTGATAAAACCACCTAAAACCCCCGGGGGACAGGACCAGGACTCGTCCAAAGAGTCACTCCGTCGCCGCCAGGACAAAGGTCGCGATGGACCCCGCGACCGCAATAAGTACCGGTCTTGTCCAGATATAGGGGGCGCCACCCCGTACCGCCAAGGAACGGCTGATAGCGGCAAACCTAACAACGTCAAGGTGAACGTGAAGATATACAGGTCCTACGGGACCATCAACGAGTTCTGGCAACAGAAGATGCGAGAATCTCACCCGGATGTACGCATATACAGGCGGAGTACAGGCAACATGTCGGAGATGTCCTCAGTCGGGAGTCACGTGTCCTTGCCTCCCGCTAGAGGGCAGCTGACGCGGTCCCGTAGCGCGGACCGCAGCCACTCCACCCCGAATGGACTTCCCCGGGGCCTGGAACTGTGGAAGATGAAGTCTGCCTCCCTGGACCGGCATGACCGAGTAACAACACCCAGCACCACGCTCTCCAGCACCTCCGCCAGAGAATGTAAGTGACTATCTTATCTAGGATAATAATGCCTTGGTTGCTTCTATAAGATTGATAAAATAAGATTAGTGTTCTTGTGTGGTGGCCTGAGGCCGCACCTGGGTATCGCCCTCAGTGTTGCCATACATTATAGCTATGAACTGATATAGCTTTATTCTTACTTCCACACCTATATATCTATATATATATATATTTCTATATATATATAGAGAGAGAGACAGAAAGAGAAACCCGGGCAAGCATCAAAGGCACAACACCTCCACAGGATTATTGAACCTCCCTTTGGCGGGAGAGAACACAAATTATGACTTCCCGGCTTCTAGTATCAGTTAATACGACAAAATGCCTCCATCATATTTGTCTGCACCATATCTATAAAGAGTCTCCATCACAAAACTATAATACTTATACTTCCACAATAATGAAAACGCTATATAGATACCTACACAATATGAATAATATATCCACTATACCTACATAAATTCACACCAGAAATAAATCATACCTATACAAAATAAAGCTCTACTATATGTATGTATGTATATATATATATATATATATATTTATATATATATATATATATATATATATATATATTAGCAATACAAAATAAGCACTGTAAAATGTTTTCTTACATATGAAAAATGTTAAGAAGTTCAGGTCTGTGTTACTATGATTACATGAAACGTTACATACCGTCGCTAAGAAATCCATCATAGTCTGTCACAATACATGCCACACAGTTCCCCCTGGAGGTCGGAACTCGCATCAAGCCTAAAATCCCCGGATATGGCATCTCATTACTTATTAAACAAGAAAGGGTGTTATTATCCTTATGACCCATAGACAATACCCGCCTCTTTCATCGGTAAAGCTATCAACCTAGAAATATTACTGAGCGGAGCAGCACATCTCAGAATTCAATCATGATTTCTCCAATTAAGAAGTGGACATGTATTTATCGATAAGACAAATAGGGACAATTAGATCTATGGAAACATCAACAGCTGCCAATATGAAAAATGCCGTCTTTGCGTGACACTACGATTGCCCTTTTCCAGTGGTAAATAGAATTAGACTAAACGTAGGCGGCCCAGCACGCCGGGCTGGTAATATCTGTGAGATAAAATGTAATACCGGAGCCATATAGTAGCGGTGTTATTGTCACAAATAGGTCGGAATGAATCGCTTACTGATGACAAGAAAACCGGGCGAAGAAAATAGTTTATTTTTAGATCTTTCCATGTTATAAATCCATTTCCCTGTATGGGCCACGCAATACTATATTGCCAATATCAATTTACAGTGGAGCACTCTGATGTTGAGAGGTGATTTATAGGGTCTCACATGGGCGGTGTATTATCGCTCAATGCGGTGTATTATCGCTCAGTGTCTGTCATAGAGATATGCTACCACAGACAGATTCAGATGAGATTTACAAGAAAGGGAGAGAATGTGTCCTCGCTTATCCTTAAATATCATCATCTACATCATCTACATCATCCAAATCCCAAATAGAAGTGTCGGTTTGAGCTGTCCCGAGGCATGGGAAATCCTTGGGCCTCGGACCACTATTACTGTGTCCCATTGAAAACCATAGTAAATGCCTCACCTTCAAAAATTCATAAAAAATATATGTATCGACCTAGGGTATTTTGAACAATATTTATCAGATGGCAAAAATATTCATCTTTCTAAAAGCAGAGTATGAAGTGAGGTTGACCATTGAAATTTTTTGCTATGATCTGTTAAAGCGCCACCTATCTTGAAAACAAAGAACAGAACATGGAAATATAGGAATGAGCCCCTGACAGCAAAGATCAATATATAGTCCCTTGAATTATTCTCATTATTTTTCTAATAACTTCGAAAAAACAAGCCATTATTGTACTATTAAATTGCACTTTTCATTTTATCTCTAATGTGATCTGCATCTTGTTATTATCATGTATAATAAGGGGGAGTAGGAAATTATCAAGCACTACTTTCGTATGCCCTGGTCCCACATATCAAACAGTAGACCCAGGTCTAATAGAGATCAAATATAGCCCTAAATGCAACTTTATGCCAATTATAGTCATCTATGATATTACCCTAATTAAGTGCAGGTGTTAGAACAAGCATGCATGCTTACCTATATACCATAGTGCCACCTATTGGCTCCCCTGGTCTTACCAGATTAGAGTACCATTCAGCGCATTTTGGTGCCACACAATAAGGGATGATTAAAACTGGTATTTCATTTTATATTGACTTCAAACTTTCAGAATTAAATTGTAAAGTAGGGATGCACATGTCTAAATTTTACATAAGTACGTAAAAGAATTTTTTAACACCAAAAAAAATCAAAAACTTTTTAAGAAATCATGAAAAAATGCTATTTTGTGCTGTAAAATGTTGTTTTGTGCCAATATTATAGGATAAAGATTACCAAATGATACTTTGTTATGCAAATTATTTAAATTTGAATGTTACCTTCTGATTTTATGCATAATTTATGACTATAAAGAATAGAGATCCCTCTTAGAGCAATATATTAGGATGCTATGCAGAAAACAGAGAGTCTGAGAGCATGAATGTTGCCTATTTGATGAGCATGAAGTTCACAATAGACATTTTATACAGTTTTTTCTTACACATCTACACATTGTAAACTCTCTCTGCTGTGCATATTTATTATATAAAATACACCTATTGACTTGTGCAGTATGTGGTCCAGGTGCCAATAGAGCATGCACTTCAATATAGAGGTTTATAGGGGTTGTTGGCATTGTCATACATTATATCAGGCAAAAAGGGACCTGATATGGATTAAACTACACTGGATCTATTTCCTATTTACATAAATTTACTAAATTAATTGACAAATCACTGCTCAAAAGATTCACAGTTGAAAGTGAAACTCCATGATGTTTGCCTATTAGGCCTCGGACCACTATTACTATGTCCCATTGAAAACCATAGTAAATGCCTCACCTTCAAAAATTCATAAAAAATATATGTATCGACCTAGGGTATTTTGAACAATATTTATCAGATTGCAAAAATATTCATCTTTCTAAAAGCAGAGTATGAAGTGAGGTTGACCATTGAAATTTTTTGCTATGATCTGTTAAAGCGCCACCTATCTTGAAAACAAAGAACAGAACATGGAAATATAGGAATGAGCCCCTGACAGCAAAGATCAATATATAGTCCCTTGAATTATTCTCATTATTTTTCTAATAACTTCGAAAAAACAAGCCATTATTGTACTATTAAATTGCACTTTTCATTTTATCTCTAATGTGATCTGCATCTTGTTATTATCATGTATAATAAGGGGGAGTAGGAAATTATCAAGCACTACTTTCGTATGCCCTGGTCCCACATATCAAATAGTAGACCCAGGTCAAAGAATATTACACGATTTTATCCCTCTATAACCTGACTCTACTACTTGATATGTGGGACCAGGGCATACGAAAGTAGTGCTCGATAATTTCCTACTCCCCCATATTATACATGATAATAACGAGATACAGATCATAGGAGACATAAAATGAATAGTGCTATTTAATAGTACAATAATGGCATGTTTTGTCGAAGTTATTAGAAAAATAATGAGAATAATTGAAGAGACTATATATTGATCTTTGTTGTGAGGGGCCCATTCCTATATTTCCATGTTCTGTTCTTTGTTTTCAAGGTAGGTGGCACTTTATCAGATCCTAGCCAAAAATTTCAATGGTCAACGTCACTTCATACTCTGCTTTTAGAAAGATGAATATTTTTGCCATCTGATAAGGGGGGCCACGGGCCGTGGCACAGTTGGTTAGAGCACCAGCTTATTAGCACCAGTATCTCTGTGGTGATCCAAAGGTCGTGGGTTCGATCCCCGGCCGTGCCGAGATTGAATTCATGATACAATTTCCCATATGAGCTGAGGCCTGTGCCTAAAGGGTTAACCCATTGTCCTTGTAAATCTGTGACCGGGTGGGTTGGCATGTCAAGGACCTGCAACATGACAATTTAGTGAGGCAGCACTCTATCTGCTACAAGTAGGTCTCATCACGAAATGACTGAAATAATGTTGAAAGTGATGTAAAAACCCCAAACAAACAAAAGCCATCTGATATGTATTGTTCAAAATACCCTAGGTCGATACATATATTTTTTATGAATTTTTGAAGGTGATACATATACTATGAATATATTGCTCTAAGAGGGATCTCTGTTCTTTATATTTCATAAATTATGCCTGAAATCAGAAGGTAACATTCAAATTTACATAATTTGCATAAAAAAGTATCATTTGGTAATCTTTATTCTATAATATTGGCACAAAACAGTTTACAGCACAAAATAGCATTTTTTCATGATTTCTTAAAAAGATTTTGATTTTTTTTGTGTTAAATGTTTTTTTTACGAAATTATTTAAAATTTAGACATGTGCATCCCTGCTTTACAATTTGAATATGAGAGTTTGAGGTCAATATAAAGTTTTAATCATCCCATATCGTGTGGTACCAAAATGCACCTAATATCAATTAACCAGGAGAGCCAATAGGTGGCACTATGCTATGACCTAGATATGACCTTCTGTAGCCATAGATAGAGACATAGATATAGTCCAGTCAAAATATGAAATGACCCAGAACAAATTAGAACAGAAACCATGTTGGTGTTATTTGTCTCAGAATGTTACTCAGATGAATGTATAAAAAGTCTATCAAAATCAACTTAGTGGAACATCACCTAATTTGCATAAATTCAAAATGGCCGCCTCTCATTGACGTTTCATCCTATTTCATGCTTATATTCAGGTTTTTTTGTATGATTAAAGGTTCCTTGCATACTGAAATAATGTCATGCCCTTGCTGTTGGTGTTAAGCAGTTATTTTTAGGCCATGATAAGGAAATAAATAGCTTATATAGCATTTCTTGTAATGTATTTCATACAATGCCAGCATCATTCCGCTATGAAATACATTGTATATTCTTAACATCTTTATGGTGGAAAGAAAAAAAGGGTATTAATACCAGTTAGATAAAGGACTGTCAGAAGTGTTGCCACTATTTGTGAATAGCATTATGAGACTTGGCCAAAACTGTCAAAACTAGAATATAATTTATTAATACTGTATACCGAGAAAAATTCGCGCCTAGTTATTTTCGCGCCATCGCCGTTTTCGACAGGTTCGCGCCGTTTTATTTTCGCGAATTTTGGATTTCTAAAACATAATATTATCACAAATTACGCTTTGCAGGTCGAGAACAGAACAAAACAAAAAATTTCGAAACACTTTGTTTTGACTTTGTTCTCACTGATTCCAATTATCAGCGTTCACAGTTTTGCATTTCGTCTTTGTTTCCACTGCTTTGAGTCGTGTCTTCCCTTTTTGGCAGAAATGCTTTCACACGTGGATCGATCTTAATTGCGTTTTAAATGATAAATAAAGGTATATACATAATATTATCACAAATTACGCTTTGCAGGTCGAGAACAGAACAAAACCATACATTATTGCGCAATATATTAACTATCGTTTTCGCCCCTTCCCGTCACTTCCGCCTTTCAAAATTGCGACCACGTGTTGCGTTGAGTCGTGTCTTCCCTTCTTGACAGAAATGCCTTCACACGTGGATCGATTTTAATTGCGTTTTAAATGATAAATAAAGGTATTTACCCAATATTATCACAAATTATGCTTCGCAGGTCGAGAATTTATCCATGAAGTAAAACGCAAATATCATGTACGTGATGTCACGATATTTCACGTCCGCAACACGAGGAGAGGCCAGGGATCCATCATTGCGCAATATATTAATATTTCAATGCGTGTTCATAGACTCCAATTGTTTTCGTGCCAAAAATAAGAGCTTGTCCCCGTCACTCCCGCTTTTTAACATGACGACCTCGTATTGCGTAATGCATCTTCAATTTTGCGTCCATTTAATTTCGCGAATGACGTCCTGGCGCGAATTAACGCGAAAATAAAAAGGTCGCGTAAATTTGTCTGTATACAGTAACCTACATGCTGCCAATGCTGTCAAACATCAGGCATGCAGCACCAATTTCTACACAGGCAAATCAATTCCTCACAAATTACAAATTTAATGTCAAACAGGTGTGTGGCACCACCTTCCTTCACTACCTTTAGATGTCCATATAAATAACTTTAGGTAAAATAATGCTATGGCTGTAAATACAAATAACACAAACTTCCAATTCACTTTGTGCACTGAATTATCAAGGATCGAATCACAGATTACATGTCAGATTCCATAGAAGTGCCAAATATAGATATGTTCAGTTATTCATGAACAGATATAAAATCATTGGCAACATGAATTAGGATAACATCATCTGTGTGATCTTTATGAACGTGAATTTTCATTAGACCATTTAGCCTCTACTGTGTCATGCTGGCCCAAAAGTATGTTTTCACTTTGAAAACTGAATGATTGTTCACTGGTAGCATTTGTTGCTAGCATTACAAGAATTTCACTGTATAGAGATGCACCATTAGTAATCATAAAATTAATTATGGAATTTCATGTTGGTGTATTCTTTTTAAGAACTATGTTGCTTTTTAATGTGTCTATTTGAGTTTTCAATCTCTGTGCATTAATGTCTGAAGCATACAGATTCGTTATCATTGCAAACTTCTGGTCATATGTGTTACCAGTAGCAGCCTTTAGCAACATATTCTATAAATCAATATACACTTTATAGCCTGGATGATCAAATCTATCGTCTTTGGTATTGATTATGAAATCTGCAGCTTCATAATAGATGTTTCTGTAATGTTCCTGAACATTGCAGAAACCAGTTACCCCTAATACATTACATTTTATATTCACTTTGTTCTAAAATTGATCAAATTCTGTGTCTGTCCGTTTTGTTTTGAGTGTTATAATTGTTGACCCAGCCATTCCCTGGCTTTCTGCTGCTGACATTGGTGGACTTTGACGGATTTACTAAGATTACAACTGTGTTTCAGAATGTTTTCTGCCAATAAGACACCAAAGTCATATACACATCTAATACACCTCTAATTCTACTGCGCATTTTAGAATCTCTAACATAATCTAAAGCCTCTTCCCAGACTTCATTTAAAACTTTAAAATTCACAATGACACTGTTCATAGCTTCTGTCTTTACTGTCCATCTGGTTGGACAAAGGACCCTTATGCCAGGAGAACCAGTAGTTATTGTTTATTTGATCTTAGTGTATACATAGTCACCAAGCAGACCAATGATGAGTTTTAATAGGTTCTCTGGCAAAGATAGAGTTCGTCTTCAGACTGCTACCTGACATTTTCGAGTCAAGAGATTTGGGGTCATCAGTTTCAATTTATTTTGAGCGATGCACTAAACCCTCTTACCATCAGCTTTGAACTTTCTATGTGGTAACCTAAGTTTGAGTGACTGGCTGTGCTGACTAGCCATGCTGACTAGCCGTGCTGACTGGCTGTGCTGACTGGCCATGCTGACTAGCCATGCTGACTGGCCATGCTGACTGGCCATGCTGACTGGCCATGCTGACTGGCCATGCTGACTAGCCGTGCTGACTGGCCATGCTGACTGGCCATGCTGACTAGCTGTGCTGACTGGCCATGCTGACTGGCCATGCTGACTAGCCGTGCTGACTAGCCGTGCTGACTAGCCGTGCTGACTAGCCGTGCTGACTGGCCATGCTGACTAGCCATGCTGACTGGCTGTGCTGACTGGCCATGCTGACTGGCCATGCTGACTAGCCGTGCTGACTAGCTGTGCTGACTGGCCATGCTGACTAGCCGTGCTGACTAGCCGTGCTGACTAGCCGTGCTGACTGGCCGTGCTGACTGGCTGTGCTGACTGGCCGTGCTGACTGACCATGCTGACTGGCCGTGCTGACTGGCCGTGCTGACTGGCCGTGCTGACTGGCCGTGCTGACTGGCCGTGCTGACTGGCCATGCTGATGAGCCTTTCTTTTGGCAATACTTGCTAAAATTATTGATGATATTCCACTTTTGAGAACTGACCTCTCAGGACTTCGATTTGCAGAACTGAAAGACATAAACTGCATGGCTTACATTAAATTCAATGAATACTGACCCCCCAGCTTTAATAATAGAACAGCTTAATTTATTGCATCAGCTTATTCTTGTTTGCTCAGTGCCTTGTTGGCCTCATTCTGGTGAGCTGAATTCCTTGCCAGAGGGGCCAACCCTTTGTCCTTTTTTAAATCTGTGACTGGTTGGGTTTCCATGTCAAAGACCTGTCATGTGACATTTCGGTGAGGCAGCACTATATCTGCGACAAGAAGGTCTCATCGTGAAATGACCGGAATAATATTGAAAGTTACGTAAACACCCAGAATACCTCATTACGCAGCACATCAGAACGTCATTTTTGTACACTATGTCAGAAATTGTAAGTATATTCAGGATTAACACTGAGACAAACCTCACTAATTGTGCTTTAGATATTGCAAAATCCATGAAATAAAATAGAAATCTGATTCTTTTGAAATATACACGTTCTTTTCACCTCACTACAATTATGTAAAACCAGTGTGCCTGTGGCACTTAGATGGATTATAATGTTCAGATATACTAATTTTAATTCTTAAACTGTTCCGATCTTATTCAAATTATTTCCGGGATTATAAGCAGCAGCTTTAAGGCAGGTACTTCGATCCTGTATTTCATTGTGTGCATATGTTTGCTTTTTGTTCTTCTGGCTGAAAAGAATGTGTGGAAGCATTATCTGGTGAGTACAGCACTCACGTTACCATAGTGACAGGTTCAGATTCCTGCAGTAGGATAGATATGAAGCTATATATGTGGCCACAGTTGTGCAGGATAATAAGCGGCACTTTCAGTCAATTCCCAATGAATCAACCTATCCTACCCTTTACCCCCCAATGAACTCATCCTATCCTACCCTTTACCCCCCAATGAACTCATCCTATCCTACCCTTTACCCTTAACGAACTCATCCTGCCCTTTTGACATGGTAATCGTCTTTCCACACTTTTGATGCTGTGAGATTTTTGAATCTTCATATTTTTGTTTATACAGGTAGATATCACACAGGTACAGGTAGATATCGCACAGGTACAGTTAGATATCACACAGGTACAGCTAGATATCACACCGGTACAGCTAGATATCACACCGGTACAGCTAGATATCACACCGGTACAGCTAGATATCACACCGGTACAGCTAGATATCACACCGGTACAGCTAGATATCACACCAGTACAGCTAGATATCACACCAGTACAGCTAGATATCACACCGGTACAGCTAGATATCACAATGGTACAGCTAGATATCACACCAGTACAGCTAGATATCACACCAGTACAGCTAAATATCACACAGGTACAGCTACATATCACACAGGTACAACTACATATCACACAGGTTCAGCTACATATCCCACCGGTACAGCTAGATATCACACAGGTTCAGCTAGATATCACACCAGTACAGCTAGATATCACACCAGTACAGCTAGATATCACACAGGTACAGCTACATATCCCACCGGTACAGCTACATATCCCACCGGTACAGCTAGATATCACACCGGTACAGCTAGATATCACAATGGTACAGCTAGATATCACACCAGTACAGCTAGATATCACAATGGTACAGCTAGATATCACACCAGTACAGCTAGATATCACACCAGTACAGCCAGATATCACACCGGTACAGCTAGATATCACACAGGTACAGCTACATATCCCACCGGTACAGCTAGATATCACAATGGTACAGCTAGATATCACAATGGTACAGCTAGATATCACACAGGTACAGTTAGATATCACACAGGTACAGCTAGATATCACACAGGTTCAGCTAGATATCACACCAGTACAGCTAGATATCACACCAGTACAGCTAGATATCACACCGGTACAGCTAGATATCAAACCGATACAGCTAGATATCACATCAGTACAGCTAGATATCACATCAGTACAGCTAGATATCACACCGGTACAGCTAGATATCACACAGGTATATATCATAAAGCTATGTAAATAACATACGTATATCTCTCCACGAGGAAAGAACAAACCTACACCGCCTCTCTTGTTTCACCAGAACCCTTATTACCTTGCTCTAGCAGTACATTAATCTCACTTCATCCTAAATCCATTTCTGTCTAAAGGTTATACAGCAATATGATTCCTTATAAACATGGATTATAAGATTAAACTGTAGTTTATGTTAGAATTTGTTGTCTAATTTCAATGCAATATGTTATATTCATTTTTACATGTGCAGATTAAGGCATATGAAAGCCATATTATAAACAAAAAAAGTTGTCTACATCTATATGTATAAGAATACAGAAATATAAAATGTACCTACATTAAATATCCTGTCTGACAGAGATGTTCTCTCGGCAAATCTGTTCATAAATATCATTGAGCACATCATTCCTGGAAAAGTATGACCAACCAGAAAAGTATGATCAACCGACACGGCACATTGCCATCTGATGCACAGATAGTCACCAGGGCATTCTTATCTTAATCTATTTTATAAAAAATAACTCATCCACATTACAGTTTAGTGCATTTTGTTAAGTTTACAAAGGACACCAATCAGTACCCTGCCCTTGTAGGAAGGGTAACAATCAATACCCTGCCCTTGTAGCAGGAATTACAATCAGCACCCTGCCCCCGTAGGAGGGATAACAATCAGCACCCTGCCCTCATAGGAAGGGTAACAATCAGCACCCTGCCCCCGTAGGAAGGGTAACAATCAGCACCCTGCCCTCGTAGGAGGGACAACAATCAGCACCCTGCCCTCGTAGGAGGGATAACAATCAGTACCCTGCCCTCGTAGGAGGGATAACAATCAGTACCCTGCCCTCGTAGGAGGGATAACACTCAGTACCCTGCCCTCGTAGGAAGGGTAACAATCAGTACCCTGCCCACGTAGTAGGGATAACAATCAGTACCCTGCCCCCGTAGGAAGGGTAACAATCAGTACCCTGCCCTCGTAGGAGGGATAACAATCAGTACCCTGCCCCCGTAGGAGGGATAACAATCAGTACCCTGCCCCCGTAGGAAGGGTAACAATCAGCACCCTGCCCTCGTAGGAGGGATAACAATCAGTACCCTGCCCCCGTAGGAAGGGTAACAATCAGTACCCTGCCCCCGTAGGAAGGGTAACAATCAGTACCCTGCCCCCGTAGGAGGGATAACAATCAGTACCCTGCCCCCGTAGGAAGGGTAACAATCAGTACCCTGCCCCCGTAGGAGGGATAACAATCAGTACCCTGCCCATGTAGGAGGGATAACACTCAGTACCCTGCCCATGTAGGAGGGATAACAATCAGTACCCTGCCCTCGTAGGAGGGATAACAATCAGCAGCCTGCCCTCGTAGGAGGGATAACAATCAGTACCCTGCCCTCTTAGGAGGGATAACAATCAGTACCCTGCCCCCGTAGGAAAGGTAACAATCAGTACCCTGCCCTCGTAGGAGGGATAACAATCAGTACCCTGCCCTCGTAGGAGGGATAACAATAATTACCCTGCCCTCGTAAGAGGGATAACAATCAATACCCTGCCCTCGTAGGAAGGGTAACAATCAGTACCCTGCCCACGTAGTAGGGATAACAATCAGTACCCTGCCCCCGTAGGAGGGATAACAATCAGTACCCTGCCCCCGTAGGAGGGATAACAATCAGTACCCTGCCCCCGTAGGAGGGATAACAATCAGTACCCTGCCCCCGTAGGAGGGATAACAATCAGTACCCTGCCCCCGTAGGAGGGATAACAATCAGTACCCTGCCCCCGTAGGAGGGATAACAATCAGTACCCTGCCCTCGTAGGAGGGATAACAATCAGCAGCCTGCCCTCGTAGGAGGGATAACAATCAGTACCCTGCCCTCTTAGGAGGGATAACAATCAGTACCCTGCCCCCGTAGGAAAGGTAACAATCAGTACCCTGCCCTCGTAGGAGGGATAACAATCAGTACCCTGCCCTCGTAGGAGGGATAACAATAATTACCCTGCCCTCGTAAGAGGGATAACAATCAATACCCTGCCCTCGTAGGAAGGGTAACAATCAGTACCCTGCCCACGTAGTAGGGATAACAATCAGTACCCTGCCCCCGTAGGAGGGATAACAATCAGTACCCTGCCCCCGTAGGAGGGATAACAATCAGCAGCCTGCCCTCGTAGGAGGGATAACAATCAGCACCCTGCCCTCGTAGGAGGGATAACAATCAGTACCCTGCCCTCGTAGGAGGGATAACAATCAGTACCCTGCCCCCGTAGGAGGGATAACAATCAGTACCCTGCCCCCGTAGGAGGGATAACAATCAGTACCCTGCCCCCGTAGGAGGGATAACAATCAGCACCCTGCCCTCGTAGGAGGGATAACAATCAGCAGCCTGCCCTCGTAGGAGGGATAACAATCAGTACCCTGCCCTCTTAGGAGGGATAACAATCAGTACCCTGCCCCCGTAGGAAGGGTAACAATCAGTACCCTGCCCTCGTAGGAGGGATAACAATCAGTACCCTGCCCTCGTAGGAGGGATAACAATAATTACCCTGCCCTCGTAAGAGGGATAACAATCAATACCCTGCCCTCGTAGGAAGGGTAACAATCAGTACCCTGCCCACGTAGTAGGGATAACAATCAGCACCCTGCCCTCGTAGGAGGGATAACAATCAGTACCCTGCCCCCGTAGGAGGGATAACAATCAGTACCCTGCCCTCGTAGGAAGGGTAACACTCAGTACCCTGCCCCCGTAGGAGGGATAACAATCAGTACCCTGCCCTCGTAGGAGGGATAACAATCAGCAGCCTGCCCCCGTAGGAGGGATAACAATCAGTACCCTGCCCCCGTAGGAGGGATAACAATCAGTACCCTGCCCCCGTAGGAGGGATAACAATCAGTACCCTGCCCTCGTAGGAGGGATAACAATCAGTACCCTGCCCTCGTAGGAGGGATAACAATCAGTACCCTGCCCTCGTAGGAGGGACAACAATCAGTACCCTGCCCTCGTAGGAAGGGTAACAATCAGCACCCTGCCCCCGTAGGAGGGATAACAATCAGTACCCTGCCCTCGTAGGAGGGATAACAATCAGTACCCTGCCCTCGTAGGAGGGATAACAATCAGTACCCTGCCCTCGTAGGAGGGATAACAATCAGTACCCTGCCCGCGTAGGAAGGGTAATAATCAGTACCCTGCCCTTATAGGAAGGGTAACAATCAGTACCCTGCCCTCGTAGGAAGGGTAACAATCAGCACCCTGCCCTCGTAGGAGGGATAACAATCAGTACCCTGCCCTCGTAGGAGGGATAACAATCAGTACCCTGCCCGCGTAGGAAGGGTAACAATCAGTACCCTGCCCGCGTAGGAAGGGTAACAAGGGTTACTGATTGTATAGCAGGAATTACAATCAGCACCCTGCCCTCGTAGGAAGGGTAATAATCAGTACCCTGCCCTCGTTAGAGGGATTGTAATCAGGTCCCAGCCCAAGTAGAAGTGTTGGCATTCCTAAGAGTGAATATAAAGAATTAATATAAAATATAATTCAGAACATTTCGTTTATCATAAGGTATGTCTGCATGAGCTCACAGGAACACAATTTTATTTTTATTTGTGATGGAAATAGCTTTAAAAGTGTTGTTCATATCGCCATTCTTTATAAATGTATTGTGTTGCATGTAATCAATAACATCTTTAATCCATGTTCAAGTGAGCGTGCAATATTCACTGGGTATTGTTCGCGCAATGTTAGCATGCTGTGACGAAGTTGGGAACCAGAGAAAATAGCAGCAACGATTTGAAAAATGGCATGTTTGACAACACCTCTTAATTAAACCCTTCTCAGCAAATCACCAAACACACCCCGACCAGGCACAAAGACCGCGCTGTGACAAACGATGTGACGTCACGCAACAAAATGGCCGACATCAATGTGACATCGACCTAGTTTTTAGCTGTTTTTCATGTCATTATGGAATTTTCTATCACAATGATTATTTTCCTAGATTGATCATTTGTCATGCTGAAATTTCAATCGATATACCATGTAATTGTAAAACCATTATGGTTTGGCTTTTTGGGTGAATCAGAGATGTGCTAAATGTTTCTGCGTGAATCTTATTTGAATGTTGTATCTTTAAAATGGCGACAGTTAAATTTTCAATCACAAAACATTCATAAACTTGAACAAATTAATTCAAAGAGATATTCAGCGATATTTTACCAATATAAAATATTCATGTTATGCAGCGAAAACCAAGCATCGAATTGAAAATACTTGGTAATGCCAATTATTAATATTTAAACATTTTTCTACGTAATACGGTTATGGTTGGTTAACATTTTCAGTTCATCAGTTTTGAAAATGACAATGTTATCATCAAAAAGGTCTCTAAAATTAGGAGAAATAATTGATGTTGCTTTAGATCATGAGATGCTGGTGACTGTGATGTCAGTAGCTGTTGCTGTAAAGTAGCGATTAATATACTGTCAAAAGTATGTGTGGCATATATCCCTAAAAGAATTCACGTATGTATCTGATAAGCATTTCTCCAAAGGCTTATAATCTATAAAGGTTATTGCTAGTTTTTCTGATAGAGTTTCAAACTACAAGGGCTTGCAATAAACAACACATTGTTTCATTATTTGGGTTCTAAGAGGATTTAATTTATGGTGCAATGAGACTTTCCCTTTGTGGTTTAATACGAACAGGGCCATGGCCTCCATCTAACAGCCCCCTCCCTTCTCTGAGACCAGCCCCCTCCCTTCTCTGAGACCACCTTCTCTGAGACCAGCCCCCTCCATTCTCTGAGACCAGCCCCCTCCATTCTCTGAGACCAGCCCCCCTCCCTTCTCTGAGACCAGCCCCCTCCATTCTCTGAGACCAGCCCCCTCCCTTCTCTGAGACCAGCCCCCTCTTTTCTCTGAGACCAGCCCCCTCCCTTCTCTGAGACCACCTTCTCTGAGACCAGCCCCCCTCCCTTCTCTGAGACCAGCCCCCTCCCTTCTCTGAGACAAGCCCCCTCCCTTCTCTGAGACCACCTTCTCTGAGACCAGCCCCCTCCCTTCTCTGAGACCAGCCCCCTCCCTTTCCTGAGACAAGCCCCCTCCCTTCTCTGAGACCACCTTCTCTGAGACCAGCCCCCTTCCCTTCTCTGAGACCACCTTCTCTGAGACCAGCCCCCCTCCCTTCTCTGAGACCAGCCCCATCCCTTCTCTGAGACCAGCCCCCTCCCTTCTCTGAGACCAGCCCCCTCCCTTCTCTGAGACCACCTTCTCTGAGACCAGCCCCCCTCCCTTCTCTGAGACCAGCCCCCTCCCTTCTCTGAGACCAGCCCCCTCCCTTCTCTGAGACCAGCCCCCTCCCTTCTCTGAGACCAGCCCCCTCCCTTCTCTGAGACCAGCCCCCTCCCTTCTCTGAGACCAGCCCCCCTCCCTTCTCTGAGACCCCCTCCCTTCTCTGAGACCAGCCCCCTCCCTTCTCTGAGACCAGCCCCCTCCCTTCTCTGAGACCAGCCCCCCTCCCTCATCATGTTCCTCCATTATCCCGCTGTACAGTTCTATTATCTGTCTATTGTGTAAATCCCTCTGTCATTATCTTCTCTGACCTTTTCATTGTGTCCCATCAATTGTCGTTTTATTTGCCATTTAAGGTTCTGGCAGGCTCATGTGGTACTCGGTGATACGGTAGGGATACATTGTGCCAAACTCAAACTCAAACAGTGCCGTATGCTATGATTACTATTTAATATTCCACTTTAAATATTAGAAAGCAATTTATATTTCAATTTCACAAATATGCTCCACTTTAAACTTTTTCCTGATCAGGTCTCTCAAATGAAATCTTCATGAAACATGATATGCAGATGACTAATTTTATGATAAATATTGTGATTTTCTTAGTGAAATAGAATGGTTATTTTTCAAGTAATTTCAAACACTAAAAGCTTTATACGACCTTAGTGCAGTTTAAACGTTGAAGGCGACAATGTTATGCTTAAATTTCAAATAAAGGTTGATTCTAATGTTAATTTGATAATTATTCATTTATCATTTGATTTATTTTAATTCCTGCATTCACCAATTACTTGAGTTTTACAAAATGGAATTAAAATGCACCCTATACTTTGATGCAGTTGTTAATTGCGAAGACACGTATGTAGGTGCATTTGATTTACTCCAGCATTAGTCATAGTTTTCTGTGTTAAATGTAGCCATTTTGTTGCAGGATGCTTCTCTCAGCGTAATGCTTAATGCAGAATAAAGTCAGTTATTCCCGAGTAAGATATTTGATATGAATGAAACATTGAGATTAAATCATCGTCGTTATTTGATTGATTACATGGAAAAGTTCAGCCTTGCAGATATTTTCAACCGATTGTAAAGATGTTTAGCAAGTACTCAAGATAACAAATAATGTATCAAAATCGCTTTACCTTCATATTTCCACGAGATTTCATATTTCCACGAGATTTCATATTTCCACGAGATTTCATATTTCCACGAGATTTCATATTTCCACGAGTTATCCACAAACGCTTTCAGTGAGCTTATGACAATATTACAAATGTCATTTAGCCAAAAGAAAGATATTTTGTAAATCTCTTACAATTTAAACGACACGCGATAGAATTTCAATTTGATATGGTATATAATATTAGTTTGTAATGACACAATGAACAATAGGCTGTAGCGTGTCAAGGGCGATGAATCTTGACGTGTTTTATACAATGTCTGAGACACGTTTCCTTGATGGAGCGCCAGATCAAATTACCCCGGAGTCATCCCATCAGGTAGAAGCACATTCATTTGACCTTTTAGTAAGGAGAGGGATTAGTGCACACACAGGCTGTGAGTGGCTATCCAATAATGGATAGAATGACCAAACCCCTGGAGGGGGGGGGGGGGGGTTAGTGAGCAGAGAGGGTAGGCCCGTGGTATGCTTAATCTTCACCACAGACAACATAGGACATAGAACATCATCAACATTTTTTAATTGAAGGTTAAAATATAAGGACCGCTACATCAGCATGTTTTAAGTTTTCACTGCAGAAAATGTTGCTCAGTTTGAAGTAAAAATGTTGTTTTTTTTGTTTTTTTTTTCAACCGCACTGCAGCAAAATCAGATAAGCTATTCTTCCAAACACTGATACACAGCCATATTCATAACTTTAAGACAAGAACTATTTAAACTGTTACATTTAAAATGAAGCTTGATTTGGTTGATTAATTAGTTTGGTCTGCAGAAGATACAATGTTGAAATGGAGATCCTGGTAAAGATTAGAAGAAAGTGGTAATACTGTTAAGCCACTTCTATTTGTGTTGTGTCAATCCTAACTTTCCATTTTAAAACAAGTTCTTTTTGGACACTGTTAACTCGATCTTTCAGAATAACTTGTGTTTCCCAGATCGTGACGGAACAGCACATGTTTACTATCAGTTCCAATCCTAATCTTTTCATGTCATCGTCATCGGTTTCTGCACATATGAACAAACCAATATTGGTGCTTTGTTTTAAATTATAATAACCTACACATGTTAGATATATATATTTGATTTTAATCATTTCATTATGAAAAAGAATTTTGATACCTTTTCTGAAAAATCTACTTCACGAGTGTGCAAATTATATCGTTTCCAACCACACAGTATTAGTTCTTTTACCATTTTTTTATTATTATTTTTCACCCCCCCCCCCTTCTAAGAGATTCTAATTGTCTTCCCTTCATAGATCCGTTGATGGTATTGAAGCTCCTAACAAGATTATGGCTGTAGACGGCTTCTGTTTGAGGAAATATTCCGCCTCATTATTAGGAAAACAAAAAATCGTGTCTGCAAATGCATCCTGTAATCTGATTGGTCCAAGTACACACGGAGTTAAACTCAAGTTAGATTAGATCAAAGATCAGTGCTTCGTATTTTGTCTTCAAATTCGATACACCTAAATCTAATTTGTGTATAATCATGGCTACGGCTTCCTCCCATATTCCACAGTATCATGTGTCTCAATGTGTATAATAATTTGAATGACTTCGACTGCTTGCATAGTGAAGATATTATTAATAGTGTCTTTAATGTAGATATATGATTAACGACACACCATCTCCCGTAGATATTTCCCCAGAAATAAGATCTTCCAGCGAGAAAAAAACATGAAATTGGCCAATGAGGTATTTCGTCGATGAGACGAAGAAACTTGTCCCATGTGAAGGTTTATAAGCAAAACTTATGATTAATATCATTACTGTTAAGAATTATGTACTACTGTGAACACCCCAAAAGGCTTAGTGCAAGGCATGTCAATTATTAGATCAAAAAGGACGTCACATTTGGGATCCTTGCATTGTAGAGATTTGACAGGACATTCTTGTTTGCCAAAGAGAGTGGAGCTCTCTGGATCTCCTGATCAGAACATATATAGTGAAAAAGGATCGCGGCTGGCTTAGTTAGATAATGACTATCTGGGACGTTTCTACCGTGATACATTGGGCGGTCCCCAGACTATATTATGGGATGTTTCCATTAGTTTTGCGTTGGGCAGCGTGGCCCTGAGGTCCTTAGCCCGCTGTCACTGTGGGGACCAGTCCTCGGTATTTATCTCCTCCCCGTGTGTTGCCACTCCTGCCCAGATCTGGGATTACCATATTAACTGGGCCCTGCCACTAGCTTATACATCACTCCCAGGATTACTGGCAGATAAGCTGCAGAATACACAGCTGGTGATTCACGCTACTTCGTTTCTGAAATTCTTGACCAGACAATCAAGTTGTTTTCGGTAAATTAATTATAGAATAGACTAACACGTGGTAGCTTTCATGCTCTCATCTTTTTAAGCACTATTATCTTGTTTTGTGAAAACCAGAGCACGTATTCTCAGGTTAGTTTCGCAAACCTCATTTACCAGCGTCCCGTACATCAGTATACATAACCTCCCATAAACATATTTCGTATAATTCGTGTTTGGCCTTTTTCTCACACAGTTCGATAACACAAATAATTTATCAATTTACTAGAATTTGATTATGTTGGTTGTTTGACCTTTATGGTGAAATGGTTTAAATGTGTTTCAACTTTAGATATATACTCTTTTATATAATGTTCTTCAAGAAAGCCAAGCCTAAGGTTCTGCTGCGAGGCGTGCGGGAATGAATGTTTATTATGTGTGGGAGTATACCACTAACAAAGTTAACAATCTAATCCTCCATGACGCATGGTAAGTTTGAAAAATGAACTTTAAATCTTGGTCTTCTATGATTGGATAATCTTCTGAACACGTGACCAGTTTACTTTAATCTCGGTGGAGGCTAATAAAGTTGTCATTCTAGACAAATACAGCAAGCCAATATTATGATCAGATACATCATCATCAGTGTTAAGATTTGTATTTCATATATCCCAATAAAGCATAATGTATTTATGAGAACATCGGCCTGATTACAAATATTTATGTCATCCAGCCATTAAGTGAAGTTCCAGATACTTATATCAAAAGCAACTCTAATGCATTTTTGCCTCGCCTTAATCTCCTTAATATTTCATGATGAAGCTATTATTATTGCAGGGATCTGGCACATTAATATCCTGTCAGAGTCAGCTGTTTAATTAAAGACTGAACATCAATTTGTTTTCTCCCTTTGCCGTGTACGTTATTGGAAATGATGATTTGGTTTTAGAATCAGACAAATATGATTTTTTTTTGCTTGAAGTGAAGTAGGTACACACAGCAAAGAGAATTCTGTTTATAAGATAATGAGGTGATTGTGGTAATGAGATGATCATTGTTTGGAAAAGGGCGAAGCTTAAATAAAGGCCGTGTGAGAACCGGTCCCTTTTGCCCTGTCATTACCTCCGACGCACACACAAATGATCACCAATGTGTGTGGGTCATATTTTGATGTGATAAATCACCACGTCACTTATACTCTCTGATTTCTTCCCTCAAATTGACATTATCGCTGACCTGACTGAGGTAACTGTTCTCGGTGCATGAATAAGAACACTTAGGCCGAGTCTGGTGAGGACGACATAACCATGTTAGTGATACGATACACCGCGGCCATAAGAGGATCCCGGATGTAAGATGTGGCGAGGCGCATGCGTGCCACGGCTTTTATATTAGATAAAAGCCACGGACAGGGGTGAACGATCAGGCATCTCTTGGATAAGAGTAGATGGGCAACAGATGAAACGGGAATAAGTGATATTCTTAAAAATTCATAAATGGGGAGATGTAAATTGGGCAAATATTACGATCTTGCTCCGCTTGAATAGTAATTAATAACTGGAAATCAATACCGCAGCCGTGTGCATTTTGATTGGACGGGAACTATAATTGGATGACTAAGCTCAAAAGCTTCTTCTGACAAACACAGAATTGATGACAGAATCCTATACTGTACAGACAATACAATATAGCTCCTTAGTTTTTTTAAAAATTATATTGATTTTTTAGTATGGAAAAAATAGAATAATTTCTCTTGTAGTTTTATATTTGTGAATAAGAATCTAGCTCCCATAAGTATATATTTTTGACACATTGTTTGATATTTACAAAGACAATGATTTTTAATTTTTGCAGCTTTTCCCCACCAGAAGTATGCATCTCAGATTCCAGGTCAGAACATTAAAGCACTCTTCCACAGTAGACGGTGTATATATATACATAGACCTTGCTTTGCTTACTGTTATGTGTCCTTGTGCACTCTTCACCTGCTCTTACTATATCTAGCAAGTGACCCCCTTACCTCCACACATACACTACAAACCACACCATAGCCTTGTTTAAATTATCATCATAAATAGACTTTATACCATAGTCATAAGAATACATAGGGTTTGTTTATTTAAAACATTAGAGTTATTAAGGTGGTATTTAGGTATTTAGGTATTTTTTTAAATTTATTTATCTATTTATTTATTTTTATTTTATTTATTTATTTATTTATTTATTTTTTATTTTTTTTATTTATATATTTTTTTTTTGGGGGGGGGGGTTACCAGTTATATATAGACGTTTAGAGATATTTTTCAGGGTCTCCGGGAACGCAGTGTAACATCTTATACTGTGTGTGTAAAGATGAGAAAATGAGTGAGGAGTTCTTAAGGAATGTATGAATATTTATGAGTATAGGAAGTGCCACAAATCCAGGACAGTAGCATCCATAATATGAGGCAAGCAAAGAGAATGTCTGGTAATATTACCAAATTATTCATTGCCTCAAATTGCTGCCACGTCTTTGGCACATTTTGGTGGAAGCAGCCATCTTTACAGTGTTAAAACACCAATAATTTCAGTCCAATATTACAAAACTGTCTTTTCCTTTATTCTATTAATTTTAAAGATTTCAGTACAGTCGTGACTCAAGTGTTTTTTGTGGTTCATTTCTGAGTAGGTGGACTTGATTCAAAAATGATTAAATGACAAATGTTTTGTAATGAATAAATTTGAGAACATCAATATAGATTTGCCACACACATGAAACACAATTCCACAAAACACGTAAATATCACTGAATATTCTATATGCCAATCGAATCCTTTCTCAAGTAAGGCAGATCAGCTTATTTTATCGCAGTAAAATCCAACATCTAATTCTGTCTGTTTAATGAGACAATTTATGTCCCGACTACAAACTATCTAATCAAAGTAAGTTTTTCCCACATAAACATGTTTCTATCTTCTCAAATATACCAAGCCACTGATAGGATTCCTGTGTTCATTTCCGTTCCGTCTTTTTCCAAGCACAATTATATTTTTCCATTTCCTATAAGTAGTTCATATTTTACTTCTGCCGTCAAAGCAGTTAGTGCTACTGTTTCTGTAGGCTAGCTTGCATGATTGCAGAAAGGAAACAGAGATTGAACACCCTTTCAGATGTGTCAGAATAACACACAAGAAGAAGCCGTTTCCATCATTTATCATAAAGGTAGAGGTCCAGAGTGATGGATTATATGAAGTGTAAGTCTGTGATTACAGGCAGATTAGCAGGCATCGATCATGCCTTAGTGTCAATCGCTGCGGTAGATTCTTACAGTGTCATCCTCCTTGTTAATACAAGTGAGAAATTAGCTAATCTCGAGGATAAAAGACACAGTTTCCGGTAGATGGAACTTTGTAGACTGTGACATTAACCCTTTAATGTTATTTCAGAATGATAGAAAATGATTGTCCATTGTTTGAATATCACAGCCGTAAATATGTTAAATATCACATTGACAAGTGTGCATAGTGACATCCTGCAGTGCTCATATTTATTGGTTGATATTGATGTTGCCTTACCTATATTTTTGTCTCATTATATTTTCAAACTTATTTCAAGATGTTTTACAGGAAATAACTACGTGAACTGGTAATGATAACTGTGTATGCTTGCAGCTCTGGCGTCGGTGTGTGAGTTTCCTGGAGTGGAGGAGGTGTGTCGCAAGGTCAAACTGTTTGAGGAGAGTTTCTGCCACAGTCTGGTCTTCAAGTTCCGGTCTCTGGAGGAAAATGTACAGCTGTGTAAAGTGAGTGTGGCTAGATGCAGCAGCCACGAGGTGGCGCTCGTACAATATCTGGAATCCCCGGATATACCAGAGGACCTTGAGTTACATCATTACTGGCTTACCATACCCAGAGCTTTGTATGGAGTGCTGCGACATTTACGACATACCAAAAATGGGGACAGGAAAGTCTGGAGATCCTTAGCAAAAGACATAGTGGATGGAGTCTCCTTTGAGGTGGGGAAAGAACTATCAAGAATGTATGAATATCAAATAGTTATGCTAAAAGAGTTTGTGGCTATAAAACTTCTTGCAGCTCATGCTGCTGACTGTATCTTGGAACATATCATCCAAAAACATATTCTGCTGGACCGGAACTCAGCCCTTCGCGGAGTTCTAAATGCTAAACCACCGAAACCAGATCATGGAGCAACTAGGTTCTCGGTCATCCTGGCTGAACGCGAGATGAAGTGGGAGCTCGGAGATGTACTCAAAAAACCGGCTGTGCGTAAAGAAGTGGGGCTGTTTGAGCCGAATACGGATCGGTCTGTTGGATCGACGGAGATGTTGTTCTCGGTGGGTTGGCGGTTCTACGGTAGCCGCGGAGACTGTGAACCTATCATATATGGCTACAGGGGCCAGATGCTTGACTGGGATTACCAGAACAAAGTATACAGGTTACACCCAGGAGAGAAGCTCTATAACGAAGAAAGGGCTTTCACTGTCCAGGACATTCACCAGCAATATATGCCTTTCCACCGTCTGGTAGGGCACGAACCCATGTTCCGTTATCTAGAGGCCTTAAACCAGTGTACCACCAGTGCAAAGTCCTTTGAGGAGTTCATGAGGCAGGAATACGGGTGTGGGGGCAGTGGAGAGTTCTTTGTCTACAGACCTTTGGATACCATACCAACTGAACTCTCCTGGGCGCCGGCCGTGCTGGAGAACATGGATATGTTACGGTTATGTGCTGATGAGTTTGTTTGTAAGCGCATAAAGCGCTCATGCTTGGTGATGGCTGAGTTTGCGAGCGCTGCAGGCGTGCTGACGGTCAACGCGGACGAGTGTGATTTGTCGTACTCGACGTGGATCGGAGTGTCGGCGGACGCTCTACCTCAGCGCCGCTGCCGGGTCGCCTTCGTCGCCCTCATCGACCACACCATACCGGATGGCTTCCTCATCACGGACGGCGATGGACAACTCCTCAGGCTGCCCCAAGGTCAGTCATAATAATACTTCTATTCTTTTCAAATAAAACCCTATATTCTAAAATAAAACATGGTGTAAAATTAGATTCATCAGATATGTTGACTGTATTTATATATAAAGACTGTTATTCTTTTCAAATAAAACCCTATATTCTAAAATTAATAGATCACCAAATGATCACCAAATATAAATGATGACAAAAACATATAGCGCTGATGCCATATTGTTTCTTTTCACAGCGCTTTACAAAATAATTCATTCTTTTCTATTTTATATTAAACACGGCAATTCATCGTCTGTAGTTGTGCAATATGTTTCTACTCAATTCAAACAAACGATTTGTGTTTGAGTGCGAAGAAGATCATAGAAAACGAAATACCAGCGGGCGTCTCATCAAAGCTACTCAGACGATGTTTAATCTTTATCGATCACTTGTTTGCATGTTGGTTATTTGTTTGCCCCTGAGTACAAAGAAACTATCTCAAGTTCTTATAATTTGAATGGGTATCTCTCCAAGAAAATCTGGCGGGAAGTGTCCATATTTGCTGGGACATTTCCTTTGATATCCATTGATCCCAGGCTGAAGCCAGTTGCCCGTCAAACAATGTCAATCCCTCAAGAGATGAGTCTTTCTATTCTTTTAAAAGTGTGTATGTTTTGTCATAGTTAAAGTTTTGTGAGAGTTTTCCATCGGGTTTATTTTTTGTTTTTGTTTTGTAACGATTTTCACGTTTCTCGCAGAAGGAGCAGTCTCACGAGATTTTCACGTAGCCTCGCGAGATGTCAATCAACAAGGGCTGTTACATTTGGAGAACTCAAAGTGGAATATGCCCCAAAACCGAGTGGATGGTTTTCATCAGTTTCAGCAAAACCTGACAGTATTTCTTATAATCACATGCCAATCCCCTGTAATTGTTGACAATCTAACATAATCACATTGTTGTTTTTTTTAATTTACTCTATCATGATCTAATATTCATTTTTCTGATATTAAATTTTCTTTCATCTAGCTATCGAAACAATGGTTGAACATCATGGAAATCATATTTCATTTTAATGTTTAGCATCTCATAAGAAACATTCTAATTGATTTATTCGATTCGCCATACTTTGGGAATCGAGAGCAGCTGTAATTGACAGCTGTAATTGTCAGCAACTACAGCTGGATTGAGACCAACCTTTCCTCAGCTAGAAGTGTCCTACAAAGAGGGGCAGTGCATTCAGTCTCGGTGTGCCCTCCCTAAGCTAGAAGTGTCCTACAAAGAGGGGTAGTGCATTCAGTCTCGGTGTGCCCTCCCTAAGCTAGAAGTGTCCTACAAAGAGGGGCAGTGCATTCAGTCTCGGTGTGCCCTCTCTAAGCTAGAAGTGTCCTACAAAGCGGGGCAGTGCATTCAGTCTTGATGTGCCCTCTCTAAGCTAGAAGTGTCCTACAAAGTGGGGTAGTGCATTCAGTCTTGATGTGCCCTCTCTAAGATAGAAGTGTCCTACAAAGAGGGGTAGTGCATTCAGTCTTGATGTGCCCTCCCTAAGCTAGAAGTGTCCTACAAAGCGGGGCAGTGCATTCAGTCTCGGTGTGCCCTCCCTAAGCTAGAATTGTCTTACAAAGAGGGGTAGTGCATTCAGTCTCGGTGTGCCCTCCCTACGCTAGAAGTGTCCTACAAAGAGGGGTAGTGCATTCAGTCTCGGTGTGCCCCCCTAAGCTAGAAGTGTCCTACAAAGAGGGGTAGTGCATTCAGTCTCGGTGTGCCCTCCCTAAGCTAGAAGTGTCCTACAAAGAGGGGCAGTGCATTCAGTCTCGGTGTGCCCTCCCTAAGCTAGAAGTGTCCTACAAAGAGGGGTAGTGCATTCAGTCTCGGTGTGCCCTCCCTAAGCAAGAAGTGTCCTACAAAGAGGGGCAGTGCATTCAGTCTCGGTGTGCCCCCCCTAAGCTAGAAGTGTCCTACAAAGAGGGGCAGTGCATTCAGTCTCGGTGTGCCCTCCCTAAGCTAGAAGTGTCCTACAAAGCGGGGCAGTGCATTCAGTCTCGGTGTGCCCTCCCTAAGCTAGAAGTGTCCTACAAAGAGGGGTAGTGCATTCAGTCTCGGTGTGCCCTCCCTAAGCTAGAAGTGTCCTACAAAGAGGGGTAGTGCATTCAGTCTCGGTGTGCCCCCCTAAGCTAGAAGTGTCCTACAAAGAGGGGCAGTGCATTCAGTCTTGGTGTGCCCTCCCTAAGCTAGAAGTGTCCTACAAAGAGGGGTAGTGCATTCAGTCTCGGTGTGCCCTCCCTAAGCTAGAAGTGTCCTACAAAGCGGGGTAGTGCATTCAGTCTCGGTGTGCCCTCCCTAAGCTAGAAGTGTCCTACAAAGAGGGGCAGTGCATTCAGTCTCGGTGTGCCCTCCCTAAGCTAGAAGTGTCCTACAAAGCGGGGTAGTGCATTCAGTCTCGGTGTGCCCTCCCTAAGCTAGAAGTGTCCTACAAAGAGGGGTAGTGCGTTCAGTCTCGGTGTGCCCTCCCTAAGCTAGAAGTGTCCTACAAAGCGGGGTAGTGCATTCAGTCTTGATGTGCCCTCCCTAAGCTAGAAGTGTCCTACAAAGAGGGGTAGTGCATTCAGTCTCGGTGTGCCCTCCCTAAGCAAGAAGTGTCCTACAAAGAGGGGTAGTGCATTCAGTCTCGGTGTGCCCCCCCTTAGCTAGAAGTGTCCTACAAAGAGGGGTAGTGCATTCAGTCTCGGTGTGCCCCCCCTAAGCTAGAAGTGTCCTACAAAGAGGGGTAGTGCATTCAGTCTCGGTGTGCCCCCCCTAAGCTAGAAGTGTCCTACAAAGAGGGGTAGTGCGTTCAGTCTCGGTGTGCCCTCCCTAAGCTAGAAGTGTCCTACAAAGAGGGGCAGTGCATTCAGTCTCGGTGTGCCCTCCCTAAGCTAGAAGTGTCCTACAAAGAGGGGTAGTGCATTCAGTCTCGGTGTGCCCTCTCGAAGGTCGGGAGGAGACTCGAGGAGATGTAAACATCTTCAAATGAATCGTTTGTAAATGGAATGGTTGAGGCAGTTGTGAGATCAGTATATTAAATGCTGTGATGCCCAGTGATAATATTGGAACATTAACCCATACACTGTCATTTACTAACGGACCTCATATATCACGGGACAAACTCTAATGAACCTGATATATCAACCAACATTCTCTAATGAACCTGATATATCAACCAACACTCTCTAATGAACCTGATATATCAACCAACACTCTCTAATGAACGTGATATATAAACCAGCACTCTCTAATGAACCTGATATATCAACCAACACCCTCTAATGAACCTGATATATAAACCAGCACTCTCTAATGAACCTGATATATCAACCAACACTCTCTAATGAACCTGATATATAAACCAGCACTCTCTAATGAACCTGATATATCAACCAACACCCTCTAATGAACCTGATATATCAACCAACACTCTCTAATGGACATTATATACCTCAATCAAGGACCTTAGATATCCACTAGTATTCATTAATGAACCTTACATATTAATTGCCACACTTCTTAGGACATGTTTACAAGTAAGTTTGCCAAAGAGACCAGTCAGCACATTCCAAATTAGTTCACAATGAAACTGTTCTGGATACTATGGCAATAATGTACAATCTTACACGGTTTGTTATACCTTGGAGTAATTATTACTCCAAGGTTATACATAGCACTGCCCCCACATTACCAGCGGTGCAGCACTACCAGCATAGTAATACCCCCCCCCCCCCCACACACACACACATCGCTGCCCAGGCAGCCCAGTCCAGCACTTTTGGCATTTATGTGTTGTCCAATAACTTGCCACCTGTGATGGATCCCATCCCGTGCTATCCAATGCCCTCAAACCAGCAGCATGACCTTCTCAGAAGGTCTGCCTCCATCCGGGTCCTTACTCTATATTCAGGACGGCATTTTTTCAGAGTGTATACTTTAAAAGGCTTGCTACTTGCAATCTTGTCACAGAGAAGACAGTGTCTTGTTCTTTGGGGTCAGTATTGTTGGGGTCAAGGTCAAGGTCGGTCAAGGATATAGAGGCTACTGTCTTCATGCGTCCCTGCTCTATTCATCAGCAGCTGGTCTCCTCATATTCAGAGGGCATATTCCAACCAAGGTCATTCTAAAGCCATATCAATTAATCATCAAGCACATAGAAGAGTTTCATCCAGGTCAGGATCAAACAAAGGTTATACCATTGCATGGTAGTATTGTTTGATGTTGAATTCAGTGTCTGGGATAAGGTAAAATAGGTTCCTTATGACAAGATTTGGATTCACTGAATATTATCTTTAATCCGAGGTCAAAATGATATAGTGTTGGTAACTCCCAAGTTAAATCAATTTAGTGATCTTAACATAAAGATGAACACAATCAAAAATGACCACAATGTCTTTTTATAACGCAAATCCTGAGTTATTTATTTGTTCAGATAGGACAAAAATATAGTTTCTATTCAGTATTTGAGCCTACGACCATTGATGCTCTTGGTTCAAATTTTGAAGAAAAAATATATAAAAACTTTAGAACTATATCAATGTTGGTCCATTGGTATTTACTTCCATATATGTACATCACGTCAGTGTGGATGTCAGAAAACACGATGAAAAATCATGATACCAATATTTCACTTCAAGGCTCAAAGTGTGAAAAGACATCCAAGTACAGGTTTACGTGACCAGCAAATGTTACCACTACCCCTCATTGCTGGGCATTTTCTCTCCTAATGCCAGGCCTTACGATTATATTGCTGACTGCATTGAAACTGAACGCCCATTAATATTCATAAATTGACATATGACTTCCTGAGCATGAAGGGGTAACCCGTTGTCCTTGTAAATCTGTAGCTGGATGGGTTGTCATGTCAAGGACCTGTGACATGACAATTCAATGAGGCAGCACTATATCTGCCACAAGTAGGTCTCGTCATGAGATAATGTTGAAAGTAATGTAAACCCTATAAAAAAAACTCGATACATATTCACAATTAAAAGGGATGGGACGTAGCTCAGTTAGTAAGTCATCTGCCTCCCAAGCTTAAGGTCGGGGTTCGAATCCGGGTTGGGACAAGTATTTAGGTCAGACTGCATGGGCAAGAAAATCGGATATTTGATTCTCACTCCAGCCAGTGCCCCAAGACTGCTTATTAAAATGTGTTATCATGTCTATGCGATAATGCAAAAGTAAGATATTCAGGCACTCTTTGAAAGGAGTGAGGCATTGAGACCCGGTGACCAGTTTCTATCTGGCTTAGTACTCAGGCAAGAACATGTGTTCATGCAGTGTTAAGGCTGACAGTTCTCTCTCTCTCGTTGGTTCTGTTGGAAGACTCCGAAATGCACAAGAAAGAGCCACAGTCATTCTTTGAAAGGAGTAGGGCATTGAATCCTAATGACAGGCCTCTATCTAACCTGATATGACCAAAAAGAGTGCCGAAAACGTGGTTGATACAAGTAAATAAAACCAATCAAAATATATGTTTGGCTCCCATAGACATCATTACATTTATAAAGACATTTTACTTTGAATTCGATAATTTCAAAGGTGCGAATCACTGCACATATAAATTGATCGTTTTGTCCACAACTGGATACC
The DNA here is from genome assembly GCA_949316495.1 of Amphiduros pacificus. Lineage (NCBI taxonomy): Eukaryota > Metazoa > Annelida > Polychaeta > Phyllodocida > Hesionidae > Amphiduros > Amphiduros pacificus. Next base: position 6,536,306 of record OX439007.1, on the reverse strand, counting down.
AGTATCATTTACATGATCACCACAAACTTGATCATACATGATAAATTGTTTAAGCTACAAAAAAGAGCTGCCCGCATGATATACGACTTGCCCACCCAGACAGCCACAAAACCTTTACTACAAAGACTCAAATGGATGTCAGTAATGGAAAGAATTCAATATCGAAAAGCACAAATGGTATACAAATCACTTAATGGCCTCACCCCTGTGTATATGAAAAACATGTTCAAATATGTCCATGAGGTGAATACAAGAACAACAAGGAGTTCTAGTGATAAGACACTTTTGTATCTTCAGAAATGTAACAAACATCTCAAGGTGTATACAGACTCGTTTGCATACTCTGGTGCTTTGATTTGGAATTCCCTGCCAAGTTATGTAAGGGAAGCACAGTCACTCGAAAGTTTTAAACATGAATACATGAAGTGGCATTTATCTAGAAACTGAGATTTTAATGTTTTTAAAGTTTTTAATGTAACTGTGTATATAATATGTACTAACACCTTAGAGGACCATATGGAAGATGAGCTCGCCTCAATATGTATTATCCTCAGAAAATAAAGTCTATTATTATTATTATTATTATTATTATAACCACAAACTTGATCCGGGTTTCATATTAGCTCTTACTGGCATTCATTTTACAAGATACCGCTTAAGGTAAACATCAGTTTCTTATGGTTTCCTCATCAGTATCTTCGTTCACAATCAGACAGGCTGATATTTGGTTTGAAATGAATACGGACAGCTGAGGCATATGAATTGAGGTATGTAGGTCAACATAACGTACACATGTGCTGCTTATCTGTAGTACTGCCACCTAGTGGACAACACAAACTCCACCTGGTGGACAGCACAAACTCCACCTAGTGGACAGCACAGACCAAACTCCTACAGCAAGGCACGACCCCAGCTTTGAACGCTATAAGTGGGTTATTTGTACGGTTGCCATGTGAACATCCATACCAGGCTGAAGTATATCCAGGAGTCAACGGCTCACTCTTATACCATATAAGGTTACTCTTATACCATATAAGGTTACTCTTATATCATATAAGGTTACTCTTATACCATATAAGGATTCCCCGTATCATTAGATGTCAGCACACTTAACTTTCTAAATATACCTTTACCTTTCTAAATATACCTTAAACTTTCTAAATATACCTTTACCTTTCCAAGTAGACTTAACTTTCTAAATATACCTTTACCTTTCTAAATATACCTTAAACTTTCTAAATATACCTTTACCTTTCCAAGTAGACTTAACTTTCTAAATATACCTTTACCTTTCCAAGTAGACTTAACTTTCTAAATATACGTTTACCTTTCCAAGTAGACTTAACTTTCTAAATATACCTTTACCTTTCTAAATATACCTTAAACTTTCTAAATATACCTTTACCTTTCCAAGTAGACTTAACTTTCTAAATATACCTTTACCTTTCTAAATATACCTTAAACTTTCTAAATATACCTTTACCTTTCCAAGTAGACTTAACTTTCTAAATATACCTTTACCTTTCTAAATATACCTTAAACTTTCTAAATATACCTTTACCTTTCCAAGTAGACTTAACTTTCTAAATATACCTTTACCTTTCTAAATATACCTTAAACTTTCTAAATATACCTTTACCTTTCCAAGTAGACTTAACTTTCTAAATATACCTTTACCTGTCTAAATATACATTTACCTTTCTAAATATACCTTTACCTTTCTAAATATACCTTTACCTTACTAAATAAACCTTTACCTTTCTTCGACTACTTAACTTTCTAAATATACCTTTACCTTTCTAAATATGCATTTACCTTTCTAAATATACCTTTACCTTTCTAAATATATCTTTACCTTTCTAAGTAGACTTAACTTTCTAAATATACCTTTACCTTTCTGAATATATCTTTACCTTTCTAAATATACATTTACCTTTCTAAATATACCTTAACTTTTCTAAATATACCTTAACCTTTCTAAATATACCTTAACCTTTCTAAATATACCTTAACCTTTCCAAGTAGACTTAACTTTCTAAATATACCTTAACCTTTCTAAATATACCTTAACCTTTCTAAATATACCTTAACCTTTCCAAGTAGACTTAACTTTCTAAATATACCTTAACCTTTCCAAGTAGACTTAACTTTCTAAATATACCTTAACCTTTCTAAATATACCTTAACCTTTCTAAATATACCTTAACCTTTCTAAGTAGACTTAACTTTCTAAATATACCTTTACTTTTCTAGGTTTGTTTCCCGTACTTTGACCTCTTGACCTGTCTTAATATGCCATTTGAATTGGTTGTAGACTCTTGCATAATTTATTGTTTGTTGTATTCCGCTTGTTCGCCATTAGCAAACGTATAATTTCTAGCTTCGTATAAGCGTGTAACATCAAGGGTGGGAGAGCTCTGAACCATTCTGGACAGTAAATCTGAACCAATCTGCACAAATTACGTCATTCCGGACACTGACAACACACAGCTGGACACCAAATCGCAACCAGTGCCGGGCAGAGGACCATTATGGCTAGACTGAAAAAATTGTTTTCTTTAATCTTCATTTATTAACTATAGCGTCCCATTATTCAAGAAAATAGCAAGCTTGTCAGTTACAGATATAAGAATATGGTGCTCTAGAACTGCATTTTAATGTGTTTTTGCATAATTTTAACACAGGAAAGTGCCCCAGATTAAGATTGCATAACGAGAAATAATCCAAACTTGGGGTACAAATATTACCTTAAATTAAAGATTTACTATAAAATTAAACATTAAAGATTTACTATACAATTCACACCATCATATTTAACACACTCAACTCTAACGAATTTTATTAAATGATTGTAATGATTTTGATGCAATTTCCATGCATTTGAGACCAATATACCTTCTATGATGTCACAAAGTGATATCCCTATGTTCTTCATTCTGATATGATTTTTTTTTATTTGTTTGGGGTTTTACATCACTTTCAACATTATTTCAGTCATTTCGTGATGAGACCTACTTGTAGCAGATATAGTGCTGCCTCACTGAATTGTCATGTCGCAGGTCCTTGACATGACAACCCCCCCGGTCACAGATGTACAAGTACAATGGGTTAACCCTTCAGGCACGGGCCTCAGCTCATATGGGAAAGTGTATCATGAGTTCAATCTCGACATGGCTGGGGTTCGAACCCACGACCTTTGGATCACCACAGAGGAACTGGTACTAATAAGCTGGCGCTCTAACCAACTGCACCACAGCCCGTGGCCTTCTGATATGACATCGTTATCACTTCTATGATGTCACATTGGCGTCCCTGTCTCCCTCATTCTCCCTGTCTCCCTTATGTTATATATACTTCAATGACGTCACAAGGTGAGGTCCATGTGCTGTTCATCTTGATACTACACGTGGATCACTTCTATGACGTCACAGTTTGATGTTGCGATGCCGTCTTGGGACTCCAGCAAGTCGTGTACATGTACGGCCTTGTTGTGTGTAATCTGAGAAGTCCCCTAGGGGGCACCGCATCAGGAGCAAGGTGTATCTGCTAGAAGATGAGAAGCAGTGATAGATGAAGCATGCCAGTCCCGGGAGAGAGCAGCCAGTATCGGCAGGACACATCGCCTCCCCGCTCCTCCCTCAGGGCCGTGTGCTTTGTCCGCATTAAGCCTTCTCCAAGAACAGCAAGCAGATAGGCATGGCGCTGCCACCCAGAGCAGACAAAATGAGAAGAAAGAAGCCAGGAAGCTCTGGAAGCTCTGGAAGCTCTGGAAGCTCACAATGGGAAGCTATCAATGAACAGATGTAGCATTCCTCAGAGCCCTTACAGTTGATATCATCCAAGATAATAACAATGTTGCCTTATTTTTTCCCATCCCAAATTCAATAAGTTCTGTTTGTTGTGAGTTACGATGACATTTATTCAATGGTTTTCGTCACTTAAAAATACATTGAGTAAGACCCTTTTCATCAGTTGATAGTCCTAATGAAAAGAGAACTTTATTTCTGACTTGAGTATAATTTTGTCCATTTGTATTTACAACCTTTTTCTTGCACTGTTTAGGCTGTATCGGGCCAGATAGAAGCCTGTCATTGGGACTCAATTCCCCGCTCTTTGCAATGAGTGAGAGGGGGTCTTTCTTTTCCGATACCATTTTGCAAATACAATGAGAAAGTGCTTTGAATATCTTCAGTTTTATTTGGAAAAAATATTTTGCATTGAGATATACTATAAACATAACACGTTAGCACATGAACATAAGATATTTGATCTGCTTTCCTACCTACCTGATTCAGGCCAAAACACATACACACACCAGATTTGAGGATTTAGAAAATGATATTGGATCAATCATTGACATTGACACTATGAAGCTCTATGTGAGACATTATATGTGAATTTATGATAAATATTTCCTGACTCTTCTTATATGCTTACTCGCATACGGTGTTTTCCCGATATCTTCAGTAACCTTGCACACTCACCCATTAAGATTATCTGAGATTATCTGATTTGTGTGAATATATTTTATTAATAATCTATGGACCAAACAGTTGTTATTATATTATCTCTGATTCCTGTTCTCCCTTCGCATCCATTAGGAGGGAAGTGCATTTAGCTATCTTGTAATTGTAAAGCGAAAGTGCTTATCAAACTTGTGTTTGGATTTGTAAAACCATTTATTTCACTGTAAGTTGAGGCCTACATTGATGGCATGTAATCTATTACTGTGAAATTAAATAGCCTGAGGGATGAATCACTTACACGAAATATAAGATCAGCATTTAGACAGCATTTCATAGTTTTATTATTATTTGTCACTCCATATCTGTTTAAAAAATCACATTTTTGTATAAGGCAATGCGATGTTTGATGTTGAATTACTATTAATTTGTTTTTTGTTTTTTGTTTTTGTCACATATCAAGGATTTACAGTGTATTTATTTCATATTGTGCTGAGACAGCAGCAGGCTTTGTGGAGAACATAGACAATCCTATTATATTCTCCAATCAATAGCATATTTACCTTATAACATAATTGGAGGAATGAATGTGAGTTTTACACTGATGCCCTGGAGGGAACAGTGCACCTAATGGTTTCATTTGGTCCTGCTGCTAGACCTTTTATTTTATATATATATATATATATATATATATATATATATATATATATATATATATATATATATATATATATATATATATATATATATATATGGCATATATGGCATTTACCATTACCAATGTATATGTAAGCAATAATTAGAGGTAAATTTGAAACAACAAAGTCATCGATGAGATGGTATGTTTATTAGATGTTCTATTGATCTTTTATTTTTAGACGATCAAATCTATATGACAGGCCCCACAAGCACAGCTGGTAGATCTGTGGCTTTGTTGGTTATGTGGGTGGAGGTGACGGGTTCGATCCCAGCTGTCGCTAGTGTTACGTTCAATTGGCTTGATGTGGCCATTGCCACTGAAAGAGTTATAAAAACTCCATTTCACAATCCAAATTATACCAAAATGATTTTATTGTACATAGACAGAATATTATGTTTGAAATTTGATTATTGGCACATATGAGGCAGCTATGAAAGTAGCAGTGCTCATGTCAGGTGGCCACCCACCTGTTGGCTGTGATATCAGTCTCTCCACGCCCTCTAGCGTGCATATTGGCCATTATTTTCCCATAATGTGCCAGCTTCACTGCTCACGTGTTCCCTGTAACCAACATTTCCCGCCATTTCTCCCGCCAGCCACCATCTCACATTGATTACTTTAAACATTCATAGGCAGAAGGCCCGCCAGTGCTCAAGCTGATAAATAATAATGGGTCTTGATGGGAAATATTGGCCGAAACAATTATTCTTCTCCATGTGGAATCTTCACAATGAATAGACTTCTTGTTATTAGATTATGGTGTTTACAGGTTCCTATTGCTTTTATTTATTTGTCTTGTTCAAATCTAACCTTAAGCCATACAAAAAGATCGTGCGATTCCGGCAGTCTTCGGGACCACTCGTGTGGTTTCGTACATTGTCAGTCGTGTGGCATTCTATTTTCACGACAACCTTACCTCGCCTGCAGGCCTGCCTGCCACAGAGCTAGCTGCAGATCAATACATGACCTCATTGTAAGCTTGGCTTGTTTCTGAGTGTTTTCTGTAGCAATAATCTAACCATGTTGGTTCTGTTTTTTCACAGAGATTGGGAGACGTTCAACATTGACTGAACAAGACCTGCGTTTGGATATCTCACGTTTGGGGCCAGAAGCAGACGGCGACCTCACTGAGACGCGAGCGTTGCAGCTGACTGGAGCGGCGCGTCGCGTCAGTGCCGAGAGAGTGCGAGACCGAGATTCAGAAACAGCAAGTACCAAACGAAAAAGACTCAAACGAGCAAGGCTCAACCACAGCGACTGTAGTAGCCTTAGCACAGACTTTTACATTCTTGATGGACCAGCTAAACCCCAACCACATCAACCACCGCATCGAGATGGCCCTGTCCCAAGGCGAAGTCTAAGCCAGGATTGTTACAGACAGCTGTCGCTAGGGCAGTACTCCCCGAGAAAAGAAGGAACAAAATCGCAGCTGTCCTTTGATGGTTCAAGACACTTATCATTTGACAGTGGCCGACACTTGTCTTTTGATAGTAGCATGATTATGGATTCCAATAGGTTAAGCCCCAGTCCCCAGCCCATGGTGTACGAGCCGAGGGTGATAGTGTCCTCGGGGCGCCCGGTGATGGGGGAGTCTGTGATGAGAAGGTCCTCGACAAGGTCCCGGCATCGCAGGGCCCATGCCCAGCCCAGCATTGACTATGACAGTCTGGTACAGCCCTGCCACTCCATCAAAGGTAAGTCACTTCATAATCCCCCACGCTTAACGTCTCACCGATAATGACCTTGTAAGGTACTGTCTGAAAAGCTTCCCTAAGCCCAGCAAACTTCCCAACTCCAAGCATACATCTATAATTAATACGCCTGTAGGCAAACTGTGTTCCAAGACCTGAGATACAGACTGCTGGTGACATCACATGCGACTAATATGGATTAATATGTAACGTGGTAGGGAGATATAGTGAATCATTCACGTGATTAAGTTAACCATATCTGATGATCAAATGAGCCAATATGATGACATTTTATATGTGCTTGAAAGTCCATCTGCTTCAATTAATAAATGTCTCGCTTAATTATTGAATATCTTATAAGAGGAATCAGGAGAGGACCACACAGGACAAGCTGATCATGTATAATGTATCACTCTGCCTGTGTCTTAATCAGATAGTGCGAGCCACAGCAGACTACCTGCAGTAACACATGTATGACAATATCCAATGTGATCATATGTGACATAGAGCCAACGTAGCCATCTTGTAGCTAGAGACAACGTAGCCATCTGGTAGCTAGAGCCAACGTAGCCATCTAGTAGCTAGAGCCAACGTGGCCATCTGGTAGCTAGAGCCAACGTGGCCATCTGGTTGTTAGAGCCAACGTGGCCATCTGGTAGCTAGATCCAACGTAGCCATCTGGTAGCTAGAGCCAACGTGGCCATCTGGTAGGTAGAGCCAACGTGGCCATCTGGTAGCTAGATCCAATGTGACCATCTGGTTGTTAGAGCCAACGTAGCCATCTGGTTGTTAGAGCCAACGTGGCCATCTGGTTGTTAGAGCCAACGTAACCATCTGGTAGCTAGAGCCAACGTGGCCATCTGGTTGTTAGAGCCAACGTAGCCATCTGGTAGCTAGAGCCAACGTAGCCATCTGGTAGCTAGAGCCAACGTGGCCATCTGGTAGCTAGATCCAATGTGACCATCTGGTTGTTAGAGCCAACGTAGCCATCTGGTTGTTAGAGCCAACGTGGCCATCTGGTTGTTAGAGCCAACGTAACCGTCTGGTAGCTAGAGCCAACGTGGCCATCTGGTTGTTAGAGCCAACGTGGCCATCTGGTTGTTAGACCCAACGTAACCGTCTGGTAGCTGGGGCCAACGTGGCCATCTGGTAGCTAGAGCCAACGTGGCCATCTGGTATCTAGAGCCAACGTAGCCATCTTGTAGCTAGAGCCAACGTAGCCATCTTGTAGCTAGAGCCAACGTAGTCATCTTGTAGCTAGAGCCAACGTAACCATCTTGTAGCTAGAGCTAACGTGGCCATCTGGTAGCTAGAGCCAACGTGGCCATCTGGTTGCTAGAGCCAATGTGGCCATCTGGTAGCTAGAGCCAATGTAGCCATCTTGTAGCTAGAGCCAACGTAACCATCTGGTAGCTAGAGCCAATGTAACCATCTTGTAGCTAGAGCCAACGTAACCATCTGGTAGCTAGAGCCAACGTGGCCATCTGTTTGTTAGAGCCAACGTGGCCATATGGTTGTTAGAGCCAACGTGGCCATCTGGTTGTTAGAGCCAACATAACCGTCTGGTAGCTAGAACCAACGTGGCCATCTGGTAGCTAGAGCCAACGTAACCATCTGGTTGTTAGAGCCAACGTAACCGTCTGGTAGCAAGAGCCAACGTAGCCATCTGGTTGTTAGAGCCAACGTAACCATCTTGTAGCTAGAGCCAACGTGGCCATCTGGTAGCTAGAGCCAACGTGGCCATCTGGTAGCTAGGGCCAACGTAGCCATCTGGTAGCTAGAGCCAACGCAGCTCTCTGGGACATAGAGCCAATGTAACCATCTAGTACTCTCGTACATAGAACCAATTTAACCATATGTCACATAGAGCCAAAGTAATCATCTTGTACACAGAACATTATCACCATCTTGAACATAGAGCCAATGTAACCATATGTCACATAAAGCCAACATAATCATCTTGAACGTAGAACCAATGTTACCATCTTGAATATAGGGCCAATGTAACCATCTAGTATTCTCGTACATAGAGCCAATATAATCATATGTCACATAGAGCCAATGTAATCATATGTCACATAGAGCCAATGTATTCATCCAGGACCCCTGTAAACATCTAAAGACATAGAGCCAATGTCACATATGGAGCAGAATGCCAATCTAACCATCTGCGAAATAAAGCCAATTTAGCCATAATGTAACCAATGTAACCATCCAATTCATGAAGTCAGTACAACCATTAATATATATATATATATATAGCCCATTGTGTCACCCTATTGATGGCGTGTATTTTAGCCTCTGATGGTATCCTTCCATTAATTAGATGCTATTGACAACCGAAGTATGTTGATAGATTTTGTCTCATAATCAGAGTAAATTGGCTTATCGTGCTTCAAGCTATTTCCATATGGAAGCAAATGTATATATGAAGCAATATATATTCCTACGAAGATGTGAATGCTGACTGTCATATTACTTATTGCTTTCTTACTTGAAGCCTATGATTCTTTATATATATATATATATATAATATATATATATATATATATATATATATATATATATATATATATATATATATATATATATATATATATATATATATATATATATATATATATATATATATATATATATATATATATATACACACAACGTCTATATGTTTAATGACATAAAAATACACATTCTCATATGTCTTTCATCCATGTGATCAAAATCATCCCAGCCCATATACATCAAAGGTCTACTGCTTAGGTCTCAACACATCACATTTGTACACGCTTTCATTAACTAGCTGGTGGGTATATTGGGTGTCTGGCCTGTTAATGTCATACTATTGAGGAGCCTAAAAATACAAGACCAATATATGCAGGAATGAAGTAGCATCCCTAGCATCCGTTTTGAGACCAGGAGGAATGAAATGTCAAAGCTTGAGCTAGTGCTCTTATGTAAATGAGATTAGAATACTGATACGCAGGGTGTATATATACAAAGTGCACACTTGTAAACCAACAAAGGCGAGGTGGTACGCATAAGTCATAAACAACAATTTTCTAAGGTTGGACATTTTTTATCTGGGGAAACGCATTTGTAAGGTTACATTTTGTGGTTCGATGAATACCATTTGTACTGAATACTTTTATGTCGGCTCTCTGTCCTTGTATTTGATCAAGGTCTGGGAAGGGGAAAAGGTCAAGGGGTCGCCTAATTACTAGTAAAAGGAATCTAAAGAAAACCCAAATGCCGTATTTCAGGTACAATACCGAGCAGTTATTAATCCAATATGGCGAAAATGGCAGTTCTGCAGCAAACATTCAGTGCAGGACCGCACACGCCGTCTGACTTGGTGCAGGCTTGCACTTTGACAACAAATCAATACTCCTACATTGACAACCAAAAATGCTGCACTTCTGGAAAATCTTGTACTGAGAGATAAAGACAGGAGGCTTGGTGTGTTAGATTGCAATGTAAGACAAGCCTCGGGGCAACATCGGCAAATATGGTTCCTCATCAAATATTACCACCAATAATGCCCCTGATGTGTGTAGAGGGTCTTCTCACCTTTCCACGCAATGAAGTCTCGTGTGTTTGTGGCTCACATCTCTACGGGAATTCATGTGTGTACCATCTCAACAATTTATCTTATCTGGAAACATTTTAACTGGGTTTGATTTTGTGATAATCATGTGATGTATTTTAATCTATAATCTATTTTAATCAGATATGATATTATCATATTCTTATATTTTCCCTCCTCAAAATGTACGACCTAAAGAATTGCCCTCCCAGCAGGCTTGCAATAAATGGTAACTGCCCAGAAGGGAAATGTGTGTATGGTACAAGCGTGAAGCCATAATGATTGCAATTTCCCGTCTGGCCTGCTCCGATAAGAATTCGGTGTGAAGTATTTATTCACAGTGTCTTGTATGGCGTTGTGTTTCTGTAAGACACAGCACTACACCAAAGCCTATAGCAGATCATATTGTCATAACTCTATCCCTGGTTTGATGGACAATGTTTACACATTGTGAATAATACCATTGTCATGATTGTATGTTGCCTCAGTATAAAGAAATAGAGGTGGTCAATAATGTTTTATTCATTAAACATACAAAGACTCCTGTTTCTCTTTGTCTATTACGTTTATTGTCCTTCCCATTTTCTTTCTATAGAGACCTGAATATATGAAAATATTGTGAAATGGTGTTTTAGGACACTTATAGCATAAATGGTTAGATTAAGGCAACCTTTGAGCTTATTGACCAGTATATGATAGTGACACTTCCGGCTGTAGAAATGGAATCCACCACCTCCAGCCCTCCACATATATAACCATACAAGGCACAGATCCATTACCAACTATGCAAGTGGGACCGATGAATGTATGAATATCCAGAAACATCAACAATATATTACTTAACATGAAGATTACAGATATCACATGCCTTAAAGGAAGCCTACTAGGGCTTATTGTACCAAGATATCATAACCCACATATTACAGCAGATAACTGTGCTATTCTCATATGGGCATTATGATATTCACAGGAATGCTGAAACATAACACAAGAGAAATGTTTATATATAACAGGGATATATAGGGGTATATAGGGATATCTTGATAGTATGCATGGTAGAATTAAGAATGATATATTTAATAGCCTTTTTTCAAGCAGTTATTTGTCCCATTTCCCCTATTTTCCTTCACTTTGACGAGACTGGTACCCCATCCCGTTTTGGCCTGTCAATTAGAGATTCTCCTATTATCCCCACGTGAGTTTGTATCAGTCTCAAAAGAAATACAAAACTGAAAGTTTCTTTTTTATGACACATCTTTTCTTGTTACTTTATTGAACCACAGAAAAAGTATCATCATAATTTAGCAATAAATAACGATAAAAACTATATCGGAATACAAAACATAAAACTCTCATTTTAAGTCTATAGTTAAGCTTAAAGTTAATTCAAGACAAATGGTTTAGACTGATCCATCCAGACTCGTGAAGGCATCACCATATTGGACTATCGATTACCGTTAATTGCCTTATTCACGTGGCTATCAATAGACTGTATGGCAGCTAATTGTGCTCCCCACTCAACACTTGATGCAAACATTCAGGAAGTCATTTAGGGGCGATCCATTTGATTTTTGTGGGGTGGGACAGCAGTACTGGATGAATAATTTTTTTTTCTTTGGTAGGGTGGATGAATAATTTTTTTTTCTGGTGTGGGGTGGGTGAATAAATTTTTTTTCTGGTGTGGGGTGGGTGAATAATTTTTTTTATCCAAAATCTCCCACCCCACCCCACAAAAATCAAATGGATCGCCCCTTATGTGCCAGGAGTCATCACAGGGGCAGCCTGCAGCCAAACTATTACCTCTTATGAAGTAATGTTTATTGTTTTAGTATTGAGTAAACACTTCCGGCCACAGACAGACTAGGGCACAGTTTATAGAAGTTCACACACTTCAACTAACTTATGGGATACATAAGATTGATACAATGGGAGTTGTTTAAATATGATATTCTAGTATTAGCTCAATCAAAGCAATGATAAAAAACTTATTTTTTTCAGTGTAAATTCCATACATTTAATTGGAACACCATGTATATCTCTGGAAAACGGACATGATTTAAATTATGAAAATGAACTTGGAAGTACAATTAGCGTATGAAATGTCAGTCATTGTAAAAAAAATTTTTTAATAACTTTATCACGCTTATCACGCTCTCACTGATATTTATATGATAATCAGAATTTATTACCAATATTTGAACGAAGTTGAGGCGCTGAATAAGACTATAGTGTCAGAGTAAAAAAATTCTACTTTAAATATCTGATAGTATTTATGAGGTGTTCCTTGTACTATAAAAGATGTGGTGATGTGAACAGTGGTAGGGCCGGAATTAAGCTAGTTGGTTGTCTGGCACGAATACCAGAGCTATCATTCAATAAACAGCCATTGTTTTCATTCTCCTCAGCAATCAGAAAACCTATCACGGACCCCTGCGACGCTTGTTTGTGATTGATGCTGCTAACTGGGTAATTTGTGTTTCAAGACTTTCCTGGAGGAGAGTTTAATGATTTCCGTTGTATACGCATGCGCATGGACAATTTCCAGAACCTGTCACATTCGTTGAGAAAATAACATAAAATACCATACAGGGATAGAAACGAGACGAGAATGGTTGGAAATGATTGATCCATGTTCAGTGAATGTGTGGGATGAAACATTTGCCTTTCTACCAAAAATACTCCCACGGTCGCTGTGAAAACAATATATCACAAACGTGAAAATGATGAAAAGTGCACCACTTTGAGGGGGAATCGTGTTTGCTAGTCCAGGATCTTTTCAGCGGAAACTCTATTCACAAGAGCTGAAGCGTCCACGATAGTGAATGCGGCTGCTAGGCAACTGACAGCGAAGAAAGGTCATGATAGTCCGTTCAGTGTCAAGTCGGATTCAATATCAACGCTGTCTAGATGTTATAGTGCTTGTCAGAACAATCCCACCTATTCAATCATGTCTCAAAATGATACAAATTAATCTCTCTTCTTTAACAATCCGGAATCTTATAATATCAGTTTTGAGGAATTAGTTTAATATCAGCAGTTATGCTCAGATAGATTTATGGTGTCATATCTATCCCACATATTTGGTCATATCTCAAAATGATTCAAATTCATTTCTCTTCTTTGACAATCTGTAGCCTTATACCAGATTTGCAGGATGTTTTGAATGCGATATGAGCGATATTGCCTTTATAGATTTGTGGAGAATATGCGAGTGGAACTTGACGCTGTAGAAGTGTATGTATGATAATATTGATCCCCAGATAGCGGGGTAGTATCGTCTTATGCTGCCTGACTGCTGGGTATAGATTATAAGATAAAGCCCCTCACACACACAGAACTGAGGTACAACCAATATATTGTGGCTTTTTTCCCCCAAGAGTTCTTTGTCTGTAGGCACAAATGAGAATCTTCGGTCCGGGACTGGCTGTTTGGATATATTGATGCGTTGGGGTAAAAATACTGTTTCCTTGGAGATATGCACGTAAATAGTTTGACACTGACATCCAGCCTCTCTAGTATGGAGACTTTATTCGTACAGTACATCCCAAAAGATGAATACATATACATATGCCACTTAAAATGTGACACCACTCTTTTAAGATCAGTACATGGTTACCTCTGTTGATGTTAATAAAATCTGAGTGACTAGTAGTTTGTGTATGGTGGCGCTATACGTTATTTAAAAGTGGTTTTTAGTTTATATTATGATGTGGGATACACATATTGAACGCCATTTTGTGTCTATAGCGAAAACAAGTAAGTTTCAGGATCATAATTATAAATGTATATGCTTAAAATACGATATAAATGCACATTTCAACCAGTCCATTAAGCCCATACTCTCGACAGCATCCTGTTATTCTAGATATTCATTCGATTCATTTCACAATTTGCCACACTCATGATTGATGTGTAAATCATCAATTCATGATATTCTAGTGTGACTGAATACTCACATGATCAATATTTTATACGCCCTGATGCAAATTTACCATTTATATGCGGGAAAGTTTTTACCCAAACCAGACTATGTACGCCCTGGAACTTTATAGATCCCAGGTATGCCCTTGTCCTAGCTTTAGTTATTCCTCCTCCAAAAAAAACAGATAAAATAAATTTCTTTTCCGGCCACAGATCGCAATACAATATGGGTGCCATTACTTGACAATCAGGTTAATGGATTCAGCCCGTCGAGTGCATTTAAATGGTTCTGAAATAAAACAAATCACAAAGAGATTTTCTAACTATTACAGGCATTGACATTAGTGACTTAAACTTAAAAGCTAATGAAAATGTTCTCAACATCAAAACATCAAAAACGACATATACCACAATAGCCTTTGACGCATGCGTACTGACTCATTCTATCCTCGTTTTGAAATACAACATATCACGTTGGCATTCTTATGCACATGATTAATTTTAGGCGATGGCTCTGATTCCTTCATAACAGGCACATCCGGGAACTGTTGGCAAAGGTGGCAGTGTGGCTTGGCTCATTAGATGGGGCTAAATACTCCTCATTTAGTGGAGCTGGGGAGGTAATAACATCATTTGTCAACACAATAGGATCCCACCTGCTCCCGTGGTTCTCATGCGGGGTTCTCATGTAGGCATAGCATGGGCTTCTGTGGCATGGGAAGATCTGGCTGCCACACGCATATACATATAACGCCTGATTGGATGAGAAGGGGCTCACCGATGTGGGTTAATTTGTTAGATTTACCGACACTTAATTACATAGTCCCAAGCAACAAAACTGATCACAGAGACCTTTAACAGTATGTCATATAGACCTTTAAAAGCATGTCGCATAGACCTTTAAAAATATGCCACATAGACCTTTAACAGTATGTCATATAGACCTTTAAAAGTGTGTCATATATAATTTTGACATAAGTCTTTTCTGAGGGGCTTAATTACATCGCGTATGCGGAGAAATATCGCCAGCATATGTCATATCTGTTGTTGACAGCAGTTAAGGTTCAATTATCTGCTGGATGGAAAGAGAATATTGCGTGGCTCAGCTATACCAATTAGTTGTAATTAGGTGACATTTCTATCTCCTGCTGCTACATCATGTTAAATACATGGAATTAAAAGTCTACTGGCACAGCTCACTAATTAATTGGTGCAGAAAAAGATGAACAAACAATAGGATAAGAAAGCCCAGTCCTCCTTGATAGGATTGGTGGCAAAGCTATCAAACTCCATGTCACATATCATGCTGCTTCTTGCACTATATAACTCTGTGTCACATAAGGCGCTGCTTCTTGCACTATTTAACTCCGTGTCACATAAGATGCTGCTTCTTGCACTATTTAACTCTGTGTCACATATGGTGCTGCTTCTAGCACTATATAACTACATGTCACATATGGTGCTGCTTCTTGCACTATATAACTCCGTGTCACATATGGTGCTGCTTCTTGCACTATTTAACTCCATGTCACATATGATGCTGCTTCCTGCACTTTATAACTCTGTGCCACATATGGTGCTGCTTTTTGCACTATTGAACAAACCTAAAACAAGGTGCATATGGCATTCTTGAATGTATATGGTATAACTGAATAATATCAATATATTCGGTTAAACTGAGTAACACTAGCGTATATCTTTAAACTGAGTTACATTAACGTCTATGGTTAAACTGAATCACAAGAATGTCTATAGTTAAATTGAGTTACATCTGACAAAGTTACATCAATGTATATGGTTAAACCGAATTACATGAATTTATATGGGGGAACTGAAACAACAGAAGTGCCGTATTAAATATGGGCCAGAGTAAATCTCGTGGCAAAGGGTTCACATGTTGTATTTAGGGCATCCCTAAGCACCGTATTACTTCCTCTACTTCCTGCCTCAGTGTCAGAAGAGGTTGCCAATATAAGGCTTATCCTAAATAGGAGATTATCCTGAGTAGGTCATAGGTCATGTGTGATTTATCTATAGCTGTCACACAAGGAAAATGTGTGAGAAATATTTCTCAAATCACATGATGTGAACGACATGTAGTTAAATACATCTGAACTTGACCAACCACATAGTATTACTTGCTTTGATCATGCAAATCATATATATATATATATATATATATATATATATATATATATATATATATATATATATATATATATATATATATATATATATATATATATATATATATATATATATATATATATATATATATATATATATATATATATATATATATATATATATATATATATATATATATATATATATATATATATATATATATATATATATATATATATACAAACACTATTATATGATGATATCCAGGCACCATGTGACATATGAGTGATACTTACATTGGCAAGAGAAGGGGCAATGCAGTTAGGTAGAGTGGGAGTGGGTCAGTGGGAGTGGGTCAGTGGGAGTGGGTCAGTGGGAGTGGGTCAGTGGGAGTGGGTCAGTGGGAGTGGGTCAGTGGGAGTGGGTCAGTGGGAGTGGGTCAGTGGGAGTGGGTCAGTGGGAGTGGGTCAGTGGGAGTGGGTCAGTGGGAGTGGGTCAGTGGGAGTGGGTCAGTGGGAGTGGGTCAGTGGGAGTGGGAGTGGGTCAGTGGGAGAGAGAACTGGAAGAAACCAATTGCCCACTTAAGTGTATTCCATTTCTGTTATTGAGTGTTGAGTCTTAGGGAGGCCTTCTCGTCACCTCAAGGATTTGTTCTCATCAAAACCTAATTAAAAGCCCTCTGCAGAATCGTGACTAGAATTTGGCGGTCTGAGAGTATAAAGGGATATGAAATAAGCTGTTTTCGGTGTAGTAGTTCTCAAGCCTTTGTGGTAGAGATGGACAAAATGACATAACCCCTCCCATGTGCCATAAGACCCTGTACTAGAATCGGCTCCGACGTAATGGACTGTCTCTTCACCAGGAGATATTGTTGCATTAATCTAGCATTTCAAGGCAGTGAGGCAAAGGAACAGGGGAATGCTTTCAAGCTGCCTGGAATGGCTGGGAGGGATTAACTGAGTAAGATCAGAGTGCTTGAGATTACCCAATGATTCAATGCGCTTGTTGCCCGCTTCTCTGCACTCCCCGCCACTTTCAACTTCACTCAACTGATTCTATTTTTAGCGCTGTCTTTTTGAAAAGTATTCAATGAAGAGCTATTATTTCATTTGATATATGGATACTCCCTCAGGCTTTTCTAAGACAATTCATCATCTTACAATAATATATATATATATATATATATATATATATATATATATATATATATATATATATATATATATATATATATATATATATATATATATATATATATATATATATATGAATTCTTTTTCGTAATTAACTGCATAATATATAACTAAGTCTCTTGTTACTGAAAAAACCGCTTTAAAACATAACTCTTCAATCTAACTAATTTACCTAAAGACGCAGATATTTTAGCTATATCTTTATATTTGATGAGATTAAATTTCGATAATTAGATTGCATTTATTTTCCAATCTATCATGTTTCTAATGACAGCATTTTTCTGATAACAGGAGTGCCTGGTGCGTTATTGGCAGAGAAGATGTTACCAAGGAAACCCAAGATGTATGGGAGGCAGGAGGAGGTGAACCAGCTGAGAGAACTCATCTCCTTGGGGGAGAGGCTTCTCATCATCACAGGATGTCCTGGCATCGGCAAGTCAGTGCTGGCCATCAACACCCTGGAGTACCTGCCCAACAACCAGAACCTGATTCCGGTGATGGTTGACGCGAGGTGCTGCCGGTCCGCCGCGCGGGTCCTGGTTCGGGTGGTCAAGCAACTTGGAGTACGCTTCCAGCAGAAGAACATTGCCATGTTGTGCTCCTGGTTAGCCGCGTGCTCTGAGCGGGTTCTGCTTGTGCTCGACAACCTGGACCTGCCGGTGGAGGAGGATGATGCCCTCTCGGCGCTGTTCAACGCCCTCCTCAAGGTGGATAAGGTCCATATTATGTGTACCTCTAGGAGGCGCTTCTATCGCGGAGACTACGAAGTCAACTTCCTCAAGCTAGAAGACCTCGGTGAAGAATCGCTTGACCTTCTCCGAGATCTGGTTGTAGATTTGCCAGATGATTCTTTAATGGAGGTGGTGATGGCTTGTGATCAGGTGCCCTACACGCTGTGCCTGGTGGGTCAGGCCCTCAGGTTGGCGGAGGATGTGGCAGCCCTCTACACCACCGTGGTCAGCATTCTGGACGGCAACAATGAGGCCCTCATATGGGAACCGGTTCTGGAAGGATATCATGGAGAGAGTCCAGAGCGCGTGCCCAGACTGCTTGCCATCACAAAAGCAGTTCTGGATCACCTCTCACCCGCTGCAAGGGCAATGCTGAGAAAACTCTGTGTGTTTGAATCTCTGTTTAATCTGACAGCGGCAGGTTCAATAGTTAGCGATGAGGTTCTGCAGGAGGCTCTGGAGACTGTGGTGGATGATCCCAGAGCCAGCGGATTACTGGATCAGACCGTGGATGGGCAGCATTACAGCCTTCCTGACCTCATCAGACTGGTGCTGCCACCTACGGAGACAGAGACAGATCGTCTACCCGCCATAGCCAGAGCCTACTACGTCGACACGCTCACAACCTTATGTAACAAATATCACTCAAAAGACTCATTCCAGGCCCTGTCCAGTATGTGGCGGGACTATGATAACCTCGTAGACGGACTCATATCTATTTCAATGAGTCCACACCTGGATAGGAAAACTGTACAAATCTTGTCATCTCCCAGAATGATGATCTTCCTTCACGATGCCATAGCTGCACAGGACTACGAGAACTTCTATAATAACATGTGCACAGGGGCAAGAGAGCTGCAGAGTGCATATCTGGAAAGCTGTGTATACTCCTGTCAGGGCTACCACTACTACATGGAGGAGAATTTTGAGGACGCCATGGCCTATGCTGAACAGTCTCACACCATAGTACCGCACTGTGAAAACGCCGAACAGGAAGTGGCTAAGGCGTTCAATTCGTTGACTTTTGGCAAATGCAGATGGATGTTGTCTGAAGACAAGGAACAGGGGTTAAGTATGGCAAGACAGGCCCTGGAGTCGTTCAAGGTATTACTGGGCATCCAGAACCCCCTCACTATATACGTCTACGAGGACTACGCTCTCATGGAGAAGGAGATAGAACACTACCAGAAAGCTCGCTACTATTACAACCTGATAGACTTCGTGGCGGAGGACATCCTGGGGCTCCATCCGGGCATGCTGCGGGGCTATGACAGCCGCAGGGAGATCTGGGAGAGACAAGGTTTATTTTCCAGGGCTGCCGGAGTGGCCCAGAAGGCTGCCGAGATTTCTGCACAGTTCTATGGTGAGCACCCGCTGACTGCTCAGATGCACAGTCGCTGGTGTGAGTGTCTCATTAAGGCTGGGGACGCCTCAGATGCAATCAGAGCCGCCGCCCTGGCCCTCAACATCCGAGAAAAACTTCTAGGGGTACATTTAGACACTGCCTTGTCAAATAAGATGTTTGCTTACCTTATGTTAAGAAAAGGGCATTACGCACTTGCGCTTAAGCATGGTCAGATGGCGTATGATATGTGTCTGCAACTTCAGGCGCACCGGAAGTTCATTAAAGATATAGAGATCATGTTAACTCAGGCCAAGAGACGTCAGCTACATATAGAGACTGCCTATGTCAAACTGGAAACACATAGACACTCACGCTCACTGGAGAATGTGCTCTCCAATGACAATAACCTCAACACAATCAATACGATCACAACAGAGGTGTGATATATTAACATGATGATAATAGAGGGTGATATACGTGAAGTAATACAGTCACAGGTGTGGTGGTAATGCAGTCATAATAGAGGTGTGGTGGCAATGCAGTCACAACAGAGGTGTGATTGTAATACAGTCACAACAGAGGTGTGATGGTAACACAGTCACAACAGAGGTGTGGTGGTAATACAGTCACAACAAAGGTGTGGTGGTAATACAATCACAACAGAGGTGTGATGGTAATACAGTCACAACAGAGGTGTGATGGTAATACAGTCACAACAGAGGTGTGATGGTAATACAGTCACAACAGAGGTGTGATGGTAATACAGTCACAACAGAGGTGTGGTGGTAATACAGTCACAACAGAGGTGTGATGATAATATAGTCAGAGGTGTGATGGGTATAAACTAGAAATACTTTGAGGCTCAGATTTATTGTTTTCTGTTTCTGATTCTTATAATCGTATAAAATGTGCAATAGAAATTTAGTTATGTTAACAATAAAACCTCAAATATTCAATGTAATTCCTTAAGCAAGACAATTATAGACAATGCGTGATGTAACCCATCACAGACATATTCCATTATTTATAAAAAAAAAAAGTCTAATTTGAAAGTTATTAGATTAATTATGTATTTCTTCATTTCAAAGTATGTATCTCCACATGGCAGCGATCATGTGACTGCATGATCACCGGCACGTGACAAGTCTGAAACATCGAGACATCTTCATTGCCATTTGCCTATGGAAGGTTCAGTGGAAACTTGTCATGTATGGAAGAATTGTGTGTCGGTCCATGTTATTGGGTAAACATGAAATTTGACCAATAAAGGCTGTCATCATAAGATGTTGAACTAATACAGGGTGAATCGTGCTCACTGCTCAGCCCCTTGACCTCTACATATTTGATTAATGTAGAGGTGAGTCCCCTTGACCTGTACATGTTGGACTTAGCGAGGCATGAAAGTAGACCCCTTTATGGGATTGTCATTGTAAAGCGCTGTTGGAATAAGTCATGTCATTAATAATCAAGCCCTGATTTCAGATTTGTTCACAGTGAGCTCACTGATGGTAAGTGTGAGTGCTGTGTATGGAATGTGGAGTGTCCCCCTATTTGTCTGTCACATCTCCATAAGCTGACTATGTGGAGTGCCCCCCCCCCTATTTGTCTGTCACATCTCCATAAGTTGACAATGTGGAGTGTCCCCCCCCTATTTGTCTGTCACATCTCCATAAGTTGACAATGTGGAGTGTCCCCCCCCCTATTTGTCTGTCACATCTCCATAAGCTGACTATGTGGAGTGTCCCCCCTATTTGTCTGCCACATCTCCATAAGCTCACAATGTGGAGTGTCCCCCCCCCCTATTTGTCTGTCACATCTCCATAAGCTGACAATGTTTGTATGTATCATTTCCGGTGATCGTTTTCTACATCTCTTGTGTGAATGATGAGTGAATTGTTAGGTTTTATGATTCGATAGACTGTTGTTTTAAGCTTCATAGAATCGGGACATGCATAGAGTATGCATGTAGGCTTTTATAAAGTTGTGATATAGCTTAATTCATTGCCATATCTGCATTTCATTTCTTAATTAGTATGCACATCTGATACCACGATTGTTAGTAATATTGTATGAGGTTTAAGAATGTTATTGCCTGTGTTCTTGTGAACTAATGCAGCGATAAGAACAATGCTTATATTTATTGTAATATTGGTAGATTTATATTTGTGTTCTCATGCAAATTATGAACACTTGTCCTGTACAGATAAATCAAACCTTTAATTAATATGCACAAATTGATTTTAATAAGCATCTTAATAATTTGTGAATGGAATATCAATATAGATATGTTTTTATTTAAATTAAACTACAATGAAATTGTTTGCATCGCCAGAGCTACAAGCGAAAGGCATACTATGCTCATAAGGACCCAAATCAAAGTACAATCTCCTTAATATTGATTCAAATTTCTACCAAATTTAGTTGTGAACTGTTGATTGAAGTAATAATGATTTGTATATTTGTATATGGCGATATGGTGAAAATGTGTAGAGAAGAATCTGTATCAAGTGGTCTATGTTAGAAAGTAGAATGGATCCACGCTGGTGTAACATAATGGAATATGCTGTAAAATAATGCTGACCTAGTATATCTGTATTATCTTATCCTTCCTTTATTGGTATTTGTACATTTTACATGGAATACAGACCTATGTGTACAGTTCTATTAGAGATCTAGATGTAAATATCAGAAGCAGGTAGAGGCCCTCAATGGATCATCATATCAAAGTTTATACTATCTGCTGTATATACACTATTGAAGAAGGTTTATAATTGGTAACAACACTGGAGTGTACATGTATATAATAGATATCATAAGAACCCTATATAAAGGTGGAGACACTCTGTTATCAGTGATACTATCTGATATATCACAGCAGTAAGCTTAAGACTAGGAGCAAGGAACTATTAACCTAAGTTTTCTTATGTTGAGTACAGTACAAAAGGTTTTAAAATTTAACATAGAAGTGCCCACCTATTTATACCTTATGACGTCATTCGTATTACACTGCATAAGAAGGTTTCTCTACAGGGATTTGTACTGTGTTTGGCATAAGATTATAAACATCAGGTATTTGATAAGGATATACTCATACAAAAGCCTTATTTTTGTACAGAACATACTTTCAACTTGCCTTCTTTTTACAAGTCATCTTAGCACCAATCAGTAGGAGGCTTCAGCATTGCACATTACCCCAGTATACCTCTATGTGCATCTAGTCGCTATCTAAACCAAGCTTATTGCCTTTCATGAAATGATTTATTTATGTACTAGGTGTATTAACACAGGTTTAATGTTTGCTTTGGCTGTTTGTTTCTTTTATATTGCGCATTTCTCTACGATGATGTGCGAGCAATAAACTAGCTTTTAACATTCCAACCCATGTGTTTGTCTCCTTTTCAAAAGAAAGAATAATTGAAAATGGCCGACTGAAGCGATCTCTTGGGCCAATTTTATCTTTAATCTGAGACCAAAAATCAGCAATTGATTTTTTCGAATTCTACATCTGTTGTTGTTCATCTGTTGCACTTAAAATTGTCTAAACTGTGACTTAGGTCAATAAATATTCAGATTGGTAAAGTATACTACATGTGATACACCTTGCTATTTAATATTAACCAATCAAATTACAGAATGATAGAAAATGCTGAACCATTAAACTTATAATTAAAATCAAACTGCACAGTATGTTTAAACATTAAAATAAAGATTTAGACATACAAATATGTCAAAAAATATATTACCTAAAAGGCGTATAGAATGTTGAATGAAAACTTACAAGACCCATCTTAAAACAGACCCAATATCACTTAAAGCTATTTTATTATCGTGATAGCCACAACGGAATAAAACCAAACACTGCAACACATCATAACACAATTAAGACTTGAGGCAAGACAGTGCTCAGCGGCATGGCAATCGCCTGGGATAGACTGCAGTTCACCAGATCAATACACAGTGTGGTAGTTCTGACAACTGTGTATGTCTTACCACACCCACACTCCCGTCTCCCTCCCCGTGGTCAGGTTGTCCTGAATGCCAAGCATGATATGTGCTTCATGCCTAACCCCCCTCTCTGCCGCTCCGCATCAGACTTGTATTGTGTCGTGCCTGTCTCAGGGAGACCTTAATGATAAACCCTACTTCACTGTAACCATATATTGCAAATCCCGGATGCTTCTATTCAATTGTGACTATTTGCTGAAAAATATCTGGATGTCTTCTGATTTTTTAAAGTTGTTGTTTCTTGGTAATTATTTGTTATTTCTTTTCTATTGATCACTTAAAATGAATGTCATGAACTGGGGTTATACACTATATATTTCTGGTTTCACCTTTAAAAAGAAAGTCATTGAGTAAGAAAGTCAAAAACCTGTATTTTTGTAAATTTATGAAATTTAATCCAAAAATAATTAATGGAAAATGTTTTTTCCATAGAGTAATCAGTTTTAGCAGATTTACATTTTTAAATTATTCATATTATAATTGGAAGGCTGACAATTAGTCTTGTCTAACATTCTTGAAGGTAACAATGTCTTCATACACTTTGTAGTTTAGATGGAAATAATATGTGTTTTGTATCTTATATGTATTGCAACAATTAGGTACAGTATACATATAAATGATGACTGATATTTTCCAAAAGATGACCGTCTGTTTACCTATTCCACCAATAGCAATGATATTGCATTGACGACAAGACATAAATTGTTATCTGTGTGTCCAAAGTTAATATTTCATGGTATATGTTGCAGAAGAGGTATATTTATGGAAATATGACCCATACTCTAGGTGCTTATAGACTCTTGCCTCCATTGTAACAAGATTTAGTCATTATCAGCATGTAGGCAGAGTCAGGATGTGCCACATGGTCTATATACCATCAAGGCAGAGTCAAGATGTGCCACATTGCCTATATACCATCAAGGCAGAGTCAAGATGTGCCACATTGCCTATATACCATCAAGGCAGAGTCAAGATGTGCCACATGGCCTATATACCATCAAGGCAGAGTCAAGATGTGCCACATGGTCTATATACCATCAAGGCAGTGTCAAGATGTGCCACATGACCTATATACCATCAAGGCGGAGTCAGGATGTGCCACATGGCCTATATACCATCAAGGCAGAGTCAGGATGTGCCACATGGTCTATATACCATCAAGGCAGAGTCAAGATCTGCCACATGGCCTATATACCATCAAGGCAGAGTCAAGATGTGCCACAAGGTCTATATACCATCAAGGCAGAGTCAAGATGTGCCACATGGCCTATATACCATCAAGGCAGAGTCAGGATGTGCCACATGGCCTATATACCATCAAGGCAGAGTCAGGATGTGCCACATGGTCTATATACCATCAAGGCAGAGTCAGGATGTGCCACATGGTCTATATACCGTCAAGGCAGAGTAAAGATATGCCACATGGTCTATATACTGTCAAGGCAGAGTCAAGATGTATCACGTGGCCTATATACCGTCAAGGCAGAGTCAAGATGTATCACGTGGCCTATATACCGTCAAGGCAGAGTCAAGATGTATCACGTGGCCTATATACCGTCAAGGCAGAGTCAAGATATGCCACATGGTCTATATACCGTCAAGGCAGAGTCAAGATGTATCACGTGGCCTATATACCATCAAGGCAGAGTCAAGATGTGCCACATGGTCTATATACCGTCAAGGCAGAGTCAGGATGTGCCACATGGTCTATATACCGTCAAGGCAGAGTCAAGTTGTGCCACATGGTCTATATACCATCAAGGCAGAGTCAGGATGTGCCACATGGTCTATATACCGTCAAGGCAGAGTCAAGTTGTGCCACATGTTCTATATACCATCAAGGCAGAGTCAAGATGTATCACGTGGCCTATATACCGTCAAGGCAGAGTCAAAATGTGCCACATGGCCTATATACCATCAAGGCAGAGTCAGGATGTGCCACGTGGCCTATATACAATCAAGGCAGAGCCAGGATGTGCCACAAGGTCTATATACCGTCAAGGCAGAGTCAAGTTGTGCCACATGGTCTATATACCATCAAGGCAGAGTCAGGATGTGCCACATGGCCTATATACCATCAAGGGAGAGACATGGTCTATATACCATCAAGGCATAATCAAGATGTGCCACGTGGCCTTTATACCATCAAGGCAGAGTCAAGATGTGCCACAAGGTCTATATTCCATCAAGGCATAATCAAGATGTGCCACGTGGCCTATATATTATCAAGGCAGAGTCAAGATGTGCCACGTGGCCTATATACCATCAAGGCAGAGTCAAGATGTACCACGTGGTCTATATACCATCAAGGCAGAGTCAGGATGTGCCACATGGTCTATATACCATCAAGGCAGAGTCAACATTCTTGAAGGTAACAATGTCTTCATACACTTTGTAGTTTAGATGGAAATAATATGTGTTTTGTATCTTATATGTATTGCAACAATTAGGTACAGTATACATATAAATGATGACTGATATTTTCCAAAAGATGACCGTCTGTTTACCTATTCCACCAATAGCAATGATATTGCATTGACGACAAGACATAAATTGTTATCTGTGTGTCCAAAGTTAATATTTCATGGTATATGTTGCAGAAGAGGTATATTTATGGAAATATGACCCATACTCTAGGTGCTTATAGACTCTTGCCTCCATTGTAACAAGATTTAGTCATTATCAGCATGTAGGCAGAGTCAGGATGTGCCACATGGTCTATATACCATCAAGGCAGAGTCAAGATGTGCCACATTGCCTATATACCATCAAGGCAGAGTCAAGATGTGCCACATGGTCTATATACCGTCAAGGCAGAGTCAAGATGTATCACGTGGCCTATATACCGTCAAGGCAGAGTCAAGATGTGCCACATGACCTATATACCATCAAGGCAGAGTCAGGATGTGCCACATGGTCTATATACCATCAAGGCAGAGTCAGGATGTGCCACATGGCCTATATACCATCAAGGTTGAGTCAGGATGTGCCACATGGCCACAGGTGAATGTTTGTGTTTCAGCATTTGTGTCCAATGTTCCTGGGCGGTGCCCTCCAGACCTTGTCCAACTTGGCACTCTCCAAGCAGCTCACATCTCCCCAACAGATCATAGTCCACCACACTCAGCTGCAGATATACCTGGAGAGTGACATCAGATAATATGTCAATCATCAGAAAAAATATTATGTAAAGCTTCACAAATGTTTTGCTGCACTATTAATAGATATTATGGCCCTAGTTCAACAATAGTTATAAAAGAAACATAGCGTGAAAAAATCTCGTATACTGCTTTCCTTTCTGTATACTTATATTAAAAATAAATAAAACTAGAACATTTTATGTGAGTTTTATAATCTCCACCAGAGGGGGTTACCTGTTGGAGGAGCTGGACAGGCACGTTGAACATGAGCACCTGGTTCCAGCGGGGACAGTTTGTGGACCTCTGGACGGTGGACACTTTGCGGCGGAGTGTGTGGTTGCCTAGTCGCAGATGCACAACCACCTGAGGATCTGCACAGAAAACGGAAAAATAGAAAATATATGTCATGCTATCAGATTGGTCAACATTTGTTTCCCTGGCAACACTATGAAATATATTGTTTGATTATTTATTTGACACTTTTCTGCAATGTGATTTATTTATTTATTTATTTATTTATTTATTTATTTATTTATTTATTTATTTATTTATTTATTTTATTTATTTATTTATTTATTTATTTATTTATTTATTTATTTATTTATTTATTTATTTATTTATTTATTTATTTATTTATTTATTTATTTATTTATTTATCTATCTATCTATCTATCTATCTATCTATCTATCTATCTATCTATCTATCTATCTATCTATCTATCTATCTATCTATCTGTCTGTCTGTCTGTCTGTCTGTCTATCTATCTATCTATTTTATTTATTTATTTATTTATTTTTTTATTTATTTATTTATTATTTACTCATTTATTTATTTATTTATTTATTTTATATAAATTATTTCGAGGCAAAGTTATCGAAATCAAATCAAAATCAAAGTAAAATGTTTTGTAATTTGCATATAGCTTTTATAATTATCGCATTTTATCTGGTTCTAGTATGTGATCATTACGAAGTATGTGGCATATAGGAAATGAAAAACCCCTTATAACACGGACTATGATATCACTTGATAATCAGCTTCAGATTATATATCTCTCATCCATTAAAAGTTTGGCCTATCTTATTTCCAACACTGATAGTCCTTTGCCATTCAGCCTGAACTGTGCCTGGAGTAGTTTAATTTCCTGTGCTGAGTGTTAGATTGGCGGTAGATTCCTCTCAACTTGAATTTCATCTTCTCCAATATATCTTCACATTACATTTGCAATATAACTGGAGTTCATTTGTAAATGTGTTTGTAATCTATGATTTCAAACTAGATTACACGTTCTACCTGCAAAGATGTCAGCCACATGTTCAACCTCCTTTCAGCCATTTAGGCCCCATGATAATATGTTATTCCATTTTATGGGGATATTATATCTATGATTCCACAATACCACATTTTATGAGGGATTTTTTTTATTATGTGCCATCTTGATATTTCAGAATAATGTATTTATCAAAGATCTAGATATAGCGGCATTGCATATGGCACCGCGTGTCTTAATCTTAGCAGACTAGATGTGTCAAATGTCATCGGTGTATCGGCACATGACAATCTGATATTGACACCAAATATGAATTATAACAAATGTTAGAAAACATGTTCACATACATACATATGATTTTATTAATTTCATTGTGAAAGTTAATTTTGATGCTATTCATGTAATATTAATACAATATCCAATAACATTTTTGTTTGACAGCACAGAAGTTTTTTCAAAAGAAATATTTCTTGTTATCTATTGTTTTATTCCACACTCCGCTTATGTGGTTAATATCAGAGACATTTAATACATGTTTAAATATCTCTGAATATCTCTGGTAATATCTAATGCTTCATTCTGGCCACATTTTACATGGTTTTACATCTCTGGTTCTGTGTTCTCCACGCGTTTTATGTTCTGCCATGTGGGTGATTCTTGAGTTATCCTAACTAGAATGAGCCGGAATCCAAAGCATATTATTGACAAGCAACCAATAGTTTCATCAATGTTGATGAATCTTGACAACATAAAAGCCCACCATAAAATTACATGATAAACAGTTAATAAAAATCTATTTACTGAGACCTGTTGGTTACAATACATTTAATGTTGTTTGTCTGGCTAAAAAAGGGTCACTGGGTAAAATGATGACTTATTAATGTAATGTATTTGGCCCCCAGCACATGAAATGGCAGTTTGCAGGTTGCGATTGTGTGTGACATATTGATTATCTGTCCGCCAGGTGACAGCACGATAGATGGGATTATTGCATGTTCACCACCTGTGCTCAACCAAGGCATTCTCATGGGGGATATGTGTTGTATCCTACACAGGGATTACATTATGTGAAATGTCCTCGGGTTATGGTTCCGACTAAATATCTCTTCATTTCTTATTGAAGATATTTGGACAGAATGGGAAGAAATACTCTCATATGTTACATAAACCTAAAGTTTCACAACCGAAAAGGACCAACCAAAAATGACCAACAAAGAAAGACACGTGACATTACCCCCCCCCCCCCCCCAATTATCCATTGTTGTGCATTGTTCGAAGATTGTCGTAGTTAGCATACAGCGGAAATTAAATTCAGAGAGCAACAAGCATTTTCCAGTGATTCTCTTTATCATAGTATTCAATATGACTCTTTTGGCGATGGCCTATTAACCAACCGACGTATCCGGTTCCGGAGTAAGGGCGCATACATTCTCCGATGCAAATGCCCAAATGTTAAGTAGACGTTATAAAAAAATTAATTTGAACACTCTAAATTAGTTATTGATAAAACAAAGATATTTAACATGTTAACTGTATACATGAAATATTCAAAGCAGCTTATTTGCTGCCATGTGCCCCAACCTATTGCTTTAAAATTTAAATCATCATCGGCAATAAATGTTATACTGGTGCATACTTAAAATCTAGCAGAATAATATTCTATCGATTTTCTGCTAGAAATGTCACTTTCGAATATCAGATATTTATATATGCAATTAATTTAAGTTTGTACTTTAACGATGGTGTGTGATCAATATTTACATCCCTTTAAATTTTGTTTAAAAATTAATATGAAATGTAACTGAAACAGGTTGAAATGCATCTGAAATGATCGTTTGTAATCTGACAGCATTCCTGTATGATATCATCGCCCACATGCTTTTTAAAGGAATGCTTGTTTTGGTAGCAGTATTTACATGTAACCTTATTGCATTTTCATCTGATTAACGCATTTGTTGATAGAGTGCTGCCCTCTGTTGAAAAATATTATTTTTATATTTAAAACCTTCATTGAAACTTAAGACAACTTTGAATGTTTGTTGCGGTTGCTCAGTATCCCGGGCTCAGTATATAATATGATTTTAGATTTTGGTAAAATGCAATCTGCCAAGATACTGAGCAAAGTACCATTTTTTCAAAGGGCTAATATTTTGACAAAATTTGGCCTAAAGTACTTCTGAACGGAAAGATTTGTTGACTGCAGAGTTCCTTATTTTCTAAATTATACATCAATTATATTTTGTGTTCAACAATTTTTGTGTTTGCTGAATTCGTGGATCTTCTTTTTTAAAAGGCACAAATATGACCTAACACAAATTTGAATAAGATTGAAAATACAAAAGTTCTAACCAAATTCTTTATAAGTAGGATTATTTTCTTTTGATTTGTCCATTCCTTTTGTTTTTGTCAGACACATTTTGCTGTTTGGTAAATCACTTTCAATATAAGTCACTTAAAAGTCAATTCATGAGCATCAACAGGGTATTGTAGTTTCCATTAAGGAAACAATTAAGTAAATATTGGGGAAAAATCAACAAAAAACACACTGCAAACACCATTTTCATCACCTGACAAACTAAATTTGCTTTTTCTACATCACCTCATTCCACTCTTTATAAGGTAATTCATTGCATTATCGTCTTTTTCTTTCAAACAAAATGTTTATGTTACTTGACTACATTAATATTAGATCCTAAAGCTTTAGAAGTCTGTAAATAGACAGGGTTTATTTCATTCATCTTGAACCAGACGACATGTTGGATCTCAATCTCATAAAAATGCAGCTACATATAACATAAATCTGCCAACCTACCCACAGATCCAGAACAAGCCGTGTTTAACCTCCTTCTTGACATGAGGATCACTGAATCTACATGTATCTGTTATATTTAGAATTTATGACAAGGATAGAAAGAGGCAGGCAGTATTTTATATACTACATACTTTCTCATTTATATATTTGCATATCATTCATAAATATTTCTTATATGTTAATGCTGAAATACCTGATAGATATACGGAACACCGAGCTGAAGACATTTAGTTGTCTTTTTATTAACGGCCTTTTCTCACTGTACCTTCAGGTAAGTTTTGATTTATTTGTAACAACAGCTCTTTTCAAACAATCAAGGTTTTATCAGGTCAAAATGAAGTCTACTTTTGGAACTCCTACTCGAAGAATGTTTGAGGATCTTATTTTTGCGTTTTTGCACATTTATAAAAGGAATTAAGTGCTACTAACAAGCTACTAATAAGTTACTAACAAGCTACTAACAAGCTACTAATAAGCTACTAACAAGCTACTACTAACAAGCTACTACTAACAAGCTACTACTAACAAGCTACTAATAAGCTACTAATAAGCTACTAACAAGCTACTAATAAGCTACTAACAAGCTACTACTAACAAGCTACTACTAACAAGCTACTAATAAGTTACTAATAAGCTACTAACAAGCTACTAACAAGCTACTAACAAGCTACTAACAAGCTACTAACAAGCTACTAACAAGCTACTAATAAGCTACTAACAAGCTACTAACAAGCTACTAACAAGCTACTAATAAGCTACTAACAAGCTAGTAACAATCTACTAATAAGCTACTAATAAGCTACTAACAAGCTACTAACAAGCTACTAATAAGCTACTAACAAGCTACTAATAAGCTACTAACAAGCTACTAATAAGCTACTAACAAGCTACTAACAAGCTACTAACAAGCTACTACTAACAAGCTACTACTAACAAGCTACTACTAACAAGCTACTACTAACAAGCTACTACTAACAAGGCCAAACAATAGTTGATACAAGCTTTCATATATTACTTACCAAGCCTAACAATAGTTGATACAAGCTTTCATATATTACTTACCAGGCCTAACAATAGTTGATATATTACTTACCAGGTGCAACAATGCCGTGCTGAGGCAGGTTTTCAGCTTTCACCACCAGGACGCTGAGGTTTTCTGTGGCTGGCAGATAACACAGTGACATCTGGAGACGACCACGAAGGAACATCTGCTAATTTTGAAGTTAGATTATTTAATGGTTGCCCTTCTAATTGTTACACAATTAATATTTATACAATTAATCTATTTTAGACAGAATATATTTTCAGGTGTACCAATTTTGTTTTTCTTTATAGTTCCAATAGAAAATGATAGAAATATGAATGTTGCGGAAAATAGACACAAGTGTTTCTTTATAAAGGAAGAGCTCGTTGATGTGGGGTGGGGAGACAATTAAGTGTCAAAATAAATGCAATCATTTCAGCTGCTTTTCAACCTACTTCATCTGAACACAAGTGTTGCACAAAGAACTTCCTTTCCAGATGTCAAATGCAAATATATTTTGTCTATAAGATTTGCTTCTGTTCGTTTATATGTACTGTAAATCGTTTGATTTAAATATTTCATATAATTGACAATTGGTATAATCTTTGTTTTATCAAAGAAAGCTCAAATTGACATCTGCTTAACGTTTTGGGATTTGTATTACATCGGCATATGCTCTATCACCGGAACCGGATACGTCGATCAGTAATGCAAATCACGCTTAGCTTCAATCTCTCTATACTTCTCAAATTGTTCATAAGATTGAGATTAAAATCTGTCTTCTTTGAGCTGTTGGTATTTAAGTCTGTTGCAGCATACAGTGGGACAAAACATCTGGACTGTCTTTTTCAGGAACGAATTTCATATTTTTTAACCACCAGAGGGTGCCACTTTTGACATCCCCTGGGATGAGAATGAGGTTAATCCTAGATCAGATTAAGTAAATAAGAATAGAACAAATGATAAATGCTATAATTGCGGTGGATTCAAATAACATACAGGCACTGGTAATAATATTACACGTATTTTGTTGTTGTTGCTCCTGATATGTGCATGTAAACAAATGATATTTGGGTGAAATGAGATTGTCAGGAATACACTTTATATGGAGAAGTGAACAAACAGAAAAGAGTTTTGTTTTTTATTTGTATTAACAGCATATTCCTCACTATTTAAACTATATCAGGGCAGATAGAAACCTGTCAACGACGCTCAATGCCCAACTCCATGCAGAGAGAGCCTGGGGTTACAAAACCACGACCTTTGACAATCAGTCATAGAGCGCTGGTTGTATTGCCATGATACCTATCACATTTGTATATATCTACCTTCCTGGGCCCTATGAAGCATGACTGATGTACTTGCCACAACTGGGAACTCAACCTCAGATTATTTAGCATGGGAGACAGGCATGCTACCAACTTAGCCACTTCCCTATCAGTAAATAAATACGGTAATGATTAAACTATTTGACTAATATTTGTAAACAATAACCAGTGTGATCGACCTGGAACCTTAATAGGTATTTTTTTTATTGCTATTTTTCCATATCACAGATCATGATGATAATTTAGCGTGCAAGCTTACCTCCTGTGCTACCAATGGTGGATTGAGGCTGATCCAGAATGTTACAGGTTTGTCTGGTATCAGCCATGACAGACTTACCTCCTGTGCTACCAATGGTGGATTGAGGCTGATCCAGAATGTTACAGGTTTGTCTGGTATCAGCCATGACAGACTTACCTCCTGTGCTACCAATGGTGGATTGAGGCTGATCCAGAATGTTACAGGTTTGTCTGGTATCAGCCATGACAGACTTACCTCCTGTGCTACCAATGGTGGATTGAGGCTGATCCAGAATGTTACAGGTTTGTCTGGTATCAGCCATGACAGACTTACCTCCTGTGCTACCAATGGTGGATTGAGGCTGATCCAGAATGTTACAGGTTTGTCTGGTATCAGCCATGACAGACTTACCTCCTGTGCTACCAATGGTGGATTGAGGCTGATCCAGAATGTTACAGGTTTGTCTGGTATCAGCCATGACAGACTTACCTCCTGTGCTACCAATGGTGGATTGAGGCTGATCCAGAATGTTACAGGTTTGTCTGGTATCAGCCATGACAGACTTACCTCCTGTGCTACCAATGGTGGATTGAGGCTGATCCAGAATGTTACAGGTTTGTCTGGTATCAGCCATGACAGACTTACCTCCTGTGCTACCAATGGTGGATTGAGGCTGATCCAGAATGTTACAGGTTTGTCTGGTATCAGCCATGACAGACTTACCTCCTGTGCTACCAATGGTGGATTGAGGCTGATCCAGAATGTTACAGGTTTGTCTGGTATCAGCCATGACAGACTTACCTCCTGTGCTACCAATGGTGGATTGAGGCTGATCCAGAATGTTACAGGTTTGTCTGGTATCAGCCATGACAGACTTACCTCCTGTGCTACCAATGGTGGATTGAGGCTGATCCAGAATGTTACAGGTTTGTCTGGTATCAGCCATGACAGACTTACCTCCTGTGCTACCAATGGTGGATTGAGGCTGATCCAGAATGTTACAGGTTTGTCTGGTATCAGCCATGACAGACTTACCTCCTGTGCTACCAATGGTGGATTGAGGCTGATCCAGAATGTTACAGGTTTGTCTGGTATCAGCCATGACAGACTTACCTCCTGTGCTACCAATGGTGGATTGAGGCTGATCCAGAATGTTACAGGTTTGTCTGGTATCAGCCATGACAGACTTACCTCCTGTGCTACCAATGGTGGATTGAGGCTGATCCAGAATGTTACAGGTTTGTCTGGTATCAGCCATGACAGACTTACCTCCTGTGCTACCAATGGTGGATTGAGGCTGATCCAGAATGTTACAGGTTTGTCTGGTATCAGCCATGACAGACTTACCTCCTGTGCTACCAATGGTGGATTGAGGCTGATCCAGAATGTTACAGGTTTGTCTGGTATCAGCCATGACAGACTTACCTCCTGTGCTACCAATGGTGGATTGAGGCTGATCCAGAATGTTACAGGTTTGTCTGGTATCAGCCATGACAGACTTACCTCCTGTGCTACCAATGGTGGATTGAGGCTGATCCAGAATGTTACAGGTTTGTCTGGTATCAGCCATGACAGACTTACCTCCTGTGCTACCAATGGTGGATTGAGGCTGATCCAGAATGTTACAGGTTTGTCTGGTATCAGCCATGACAGACTTACCTCCTGTGCTACCAATGGTGGATTGAGGCTGATCCAGAATGTTACAGGTTTGTCTGGTATCAGCCATGACAGACTTACCTCCTGTGCTACCAATGGTGGATTGAGGCTGATCCAGAATGTTACAGGTTTGTCTGGTATCAGCCATGACAGACTTACCTCCTGTGCTACCAATGGTGGATTGAGGCTGATCCAGAATGTTACAGGTTTGTCTGGTATCAGCCATGACAGACTTACCTCCTGTGCTACTAATGGTGGATTGAGGCTGATCCAGAATGTTACAGGTTTGTCTGGTATCAGCCATGACAGACTTACCTCCTGTGCTACTAATGGTGGATTGAGGCTGATCCAGAATGTTACAGGTTTGTCTGGTATCAGCCATGACAGACTTACCTCCTGTGCTACCAATGGTGGATTGAGGCTGATCCAGAATGTTACAGGTTTGTCTGGTATCAGCCATGACAGACTTACCTCCTGTGCTACCAATGGTGGATTGAGGCTGATCCAGAATGTTACAGGTTTGTCTGGTATCAGCCATGACAGACTTACCTCCTGTGCTACCAATGGTGGATTGAGGCTGATCCAGAATGTTACAGGTTTGTCTGGTATCAGCCATGACAGACTTACCTCCTGTGCTACCAATGGTGGATTGAGGCTGATCCAGAATGTTACAGGTTTGTCTGGTATCAGCCATGACAGACTTACCTCCTGTGCTACCAACGGTGGATTGAGGCTGATCCAGAATGTTACAGGTTTGTCTGGTATCAGCCATGACAGACTTACCTCCTGTGCTACCAACGGTGGATTGAGGCTGATCCAGAATGTTACAGGTTTGTCTGGTATCAGCCATGACAGACTTACCTCCTGTGCTACCAACGGTGGATTGAGGCTGATCCAGAATGTTACAGGTTTGTCTGGTATCAGCCATGACAGACTTACCTCCTGTGCTACCAATGGTGGATTGAGGCTGATCCAGAATGTTACAGGTTTGTCTGGTATCAGCCATGACAGACTTACCTCCTGTGCTACCAATGGTGGATTGAGGCTGATCCAGAATGTTACAGGTTTGTCTGGTATCAGCCATGACAGACTTACCTCCTGTGCTACCAATGGTGGATTGAGGCTGATCCAGAATGTTACAGGTTTTATCTGGTATCAGCCATGACAGACTTACCTCCTGTGCTACCAACGGTGGATTGAGGCTGATCCAGAATGTTACAGGTTTGTCTGGTATCAGCCATGACAGACTTACCTCCTGTGCTACCAATGGTGGATTGAGGCTGATCCAGAATGTTACAGGTTTGTCTGGTATCAGCCATGACAGACTTACCTCCTGTGCTTCCAATGGTGGATTGAGGCTGATCCAGAATGTTACAGGTTTGTCTGGTATCAGCCATGACAGACTTACCTCCTGTGCTACCAATGGTGGATTGAGGCTGATCCAGAATGTTACAGGTTTGTCTGGTATCAGCCATGACAGACTTACCTCCTGTGCTACCAATGGTGGATTGAGGCTGATCCAGAATGTTACAGGTTTGTCTGGTATCAGCCATGACAGACTTACCTCCTGTGCTACTAATGGTGGATTGAGGCTGATCCAGAATGTTACAGGTTTGTCTGGTATCAGCCATGACAGACTTACCTCCTGTGCTACCAATGGTGGATTGAGGCTGATCCAGAATGTTACAGGTTTGTCTGGTATCAGCCATGACAGACTTACCTCCTGTGCTACCAATGGTGGATTGAGGCTGATCCAGAATGTTACAGGTTTGTCTGGTATCAGCCATGACAGACTTACCTCCTGTGCTACCAATGGTGGATTGAGGCTGATCCAGAATGTTACAGGTTTGTCTGGTATCAGCCATGACAGACTTACCTCCTGTGCTACCAATGGTGGATTGAGGCTGATCCAGAATGTTACAGGTTTGTCTGGTATCAGCCATGACAGACTTACCTCCTGTGCTTCCAATGGTGGATTGAGGCTGATCCAGAATGTTACAGGTTTGTCTGGTATCAGCCATGACAGACTTACCTCCTGTGCTACCAACGGTGGATTGAGGCTGATCCAGAATGTTACAGGTTTGTCTGGTATCAGCCATGACAGACTTACCTCCTGTGCTACCAATGGTGGATTGAGGCTGATCCAGAATGTTACAGGTTTGTCTGGTATCAGCCATGACAGACTTACCTCCTGTGCTACCAATGGTGGATTAAGGCTGATCCAGAATGTTACAGGTTTGTCTGGTATCAGCCATGACAGACTAAACTGGCACTGAGCGATTAGATCTCCCCGGGAAAGTCCCTCATCATTGTGAAGAGTGATGTCCACCATTTTAGATTTCACATCGTTCAAACACATCTTGAATGGGTACACCTCTCTCAGTTTGATGGTTGCTGTTGTGCAGTTTTGATATTCATTTTGTGATTTTAATAGGTGTTTGGTTTGGGCAGAAGTGTCTTCCTCGAGGGTGATACATATATTATAGGTTTCAATCTCCTTGAGACTGCGCCGACCGACCACACCTGCAAAACGAAAACGAATCCATTTTGAAAATATATATATATATATATATATATATATATATATATATATATATATATATATATATATATATATATATATATATATATATATATATATATATATATATATATATATATATATATATATATATATATATATATATATATATATATATATATTCACATACACACACATACATACACAAACATATATACACACATGGTGTAATTCTACCTCTATGTAATATCTCTGTATTCACCACAATGTAATATCTCTGTATTCACCACAATGTAATATCTCTGTATTCACCACAAAGTAATATCTCTGTATTCACCATAATGTAATATCTCTGTATTCACCACAATGTAATATCTCTGTATTCACCACAATGTAATATCTCTGTATTCACCACAATGTAATATATCTGTATTCACCACAATGTAATATATCTGAATTCACCACAATGTAATATCTCTGTATTCACCATAATGTTCACTTCAATGCTGTTGTCTTCATTTCATGACGTGTTCAGATAAAATAACAAACTATGCCTGGAAAGTCTTTGGGATGGACCCACCTTGGGAAATCAAAAAAATGGATGCGGCAAAGTTCGCACGTATTGTGTCAGCAGTAAAATATTTTGTGATAGCGGTAGCCAAGCTGTGAAAGCATTAACAGCTGGGTAAAAGCTGGTTGAGAAATGCCTGAAAATATTTTCAGCAAACACTGAATGTTACGCATAGAAATATAACACAGTTTAAACCAATTTACAATGTAAATAATATTTATCCTCATACGTGTTTGGTTTGCAGAAAACTTCCTCATATTGCGATGGCGTGATAAATATTAAATATGCGTTTGAGGTATTTGCATTTCTCGTTTTATTATTAGTTCAACGAAATCTGATATCAGAATTTGCAAATTTCTGTATGTGGAATCAATGGTGAAATTGGTTAGCTTCTGAACATTGAGTGTTGTCTATATTTATATATAGTTGGTTTATTTCAGTGATAACAAAGACTTCAGATAACTGAACACCACTT
The DNA here is from genome assembly GCA_949316495.1 of Amphiduros pacificus. Taxonomy (NCBI): domain Eukaryota; kingdom Metazoa; phylum Annelida; class Polychaeta; order Phyllodocida; family Hesionidae; genus Amphiduros; species Amphiduros pacificus. The sequence goes on along the minus strand of OX439007.1, from coordinate 6,497,511 downwards.
ACATTGTACTGTATGCAGACAGATGAGTGGAATGTATATTATATATATGCATACATCCTACCAATATATCACAGGTTTCGCCCTCGCTCAATGTCATTTCAACCATTATTTCATCAGGACACTGCTTAGTTTGTGAAGTCCTACTGACAATTCTGATCATTTCAAATTTTACAAGTATACCAGGTACGTAGATTTCTTCATATGCACATCAATCAAAAATATGTTGCTTATATCATTATATAATTATGTGATATTATATATATATATATATATATATATATATATATATATATATATATATATATATATATATATATATATATATATATATATATATATATATATATATGTATATACTATAGCCATATATACTATATACACTACTATAGCCATATACAATGCCAATATCTATCCTTTGGGAGAGCCAGACTAACACCTGGACTAAGGGGGAATTCTCCAGCTAAGGCTTTTTACATGGAATGTACTTTATGTGGAATGTACTTAATTTAAAAGTGGAATGTACTTAATTTATTTGAATGAAAAAAATATATCTTTATCACTGTCCTTTTGAATGCGGGAAATATGGATTTTATAGAAAAAGTTCGACGATATTGTAATATTTCAGGTTCTATTTTATCACTGTCACTCCCCTGACTCACGTTCACAAATTGATAACCTTATGTGTGATATTTAAAATGATACTCTTATCTTACAATTGAAAACATGCAATTTTTTCGGTAATTTGTTCAACTCATCATAATCATAATTTGCCAGAGGTATTACCTACCTGTAATTATGCAAATTAGCAGTTGATTTACTGTGACGTCATATTCCACGCACACAAGGAGTCGTCCAAAGCATCTGCTCTCCTCTGTGCCAGGGTCTACCACCTCCCAGGGCACCACGTCACTCAGGCGCTCTGAAATACAATCCATTAATTATACCACGTCACTCAGGCGCTCTGAAATGTGATCCATTAATTATACCACGTCACACAGGCGCTCTGAAATGCAATCCATTAATTATATCACGTCACTAAGGCGCTCTGAAATGTGATCCATTAATTATACCACGTCACTCAGGCGCTCTGAAATGTGATCCATTAATTATACCACGTCACTCAGGCGCTCTGGTAGCCAAGCTTTAAATGCAATAAAATATGATGGGTGTAAGTTGGTCTAAACATGGGTCAAAATCTCTTAAATGTTGGGTCTAACATGTAATGTAAAGATAGATTTCTTTTTGCTATTTTAAAAGTTTACCATCACATATCGATGTCAATGTTTCATTAATTTCTATCCCGGTCCCTGTTGATATGACTAGGACAATTCCATCAGTATTCCTCCACTTTCTAATTCAAGTTGTGTCTTCGCCAATATATGACACACATTTTATCCAGGACTATCATCAAGTGAGCCATATATTTGTCTTTACCTACCAGGACTATCATCAAGTGAGCCATATATTTGTCTTTACCTACCAAGACTATCATCAAGTGAGCCATATATTTGTCTTTACCTACCAGGACTATCATCAAGTGAGCCATATATCTGACTTTACTTACCAGGACTATCATGAAGTGAGCCGTATATCTGACTTTACTTACCAGGACTATCATGAAGTGAGCCGTATATCTGACTTTACTTACCAGGACTATCATCAAGTGAGCAGTATATCTAACTTTACTCACCAGGACTATCATCAAGTGAGCTATATATCTGACTTTACTTACCAGGACTATCATCAAGTGAGCCGTATATCTGACTTAACCTACCAGGACTATCATCAAGTGAGCCGTATATCTGACTTTACCTACCAGGACTATCATCAAGTGAGCCATATATCTGACTTTACTTACCAGGACTATCATCAAGTGAGCCATATATTTGTCTTTACCTACCAGGACTATCACCAAGTGAGCCATATATTTGTCTTTACCTACCAGGACTATCACCAAGTGAGCCATATATTTGTCTTTACCTACCAGGACTATCATCAAGTGAGCCATATATTTGTCTTTACCTACCAGGACTATCATCAAGTGAGCCATATATTTGTCTTTACCTACCAGGACTATCATCAAGTGAGCCATATATCTGACTTTACTTACCAGGACTATCATCAAGTGAGCCGTATATCTGACTTTACTTACCAGGACTATCATCAAGTGAGCCGTATATCTGACTTTACTTACCAGGACTATCATCAAGTGAGCAGTATATCTAACTTTACTCACCAGGACTATCATCAAGTGAGCCATATATCTGACTTTACTTACCAGGACTATCATCAAGTGAGCCGTATATCTGACTTTACCTACCAGGACTATCATCAAGTGAGCCGTATATCTGACTTTACCTACCAGGACTATCATCAAGTGAGCCATATATCTGACTTTACTTACCAGGACTATCATCAAGTGAGTCATATATCTGACTTTACTAACCAGGACTATCATCAAGTGAGCCATATATCTGACTTTACCTACCAGGACTATCATCAAGTGAGCCATATATCTGACTTTACTAACCAGGACTATCATGAAGTGAGCCGTATATCTGACTTTACTTACCAGGACTATCATCAAGTGAGCCATATATCTGACTTTACTCACCAGGACTATCATCAAGTGAGCCATAGCTGTCGGCGCTGTCTGGCTCGCTGCATCCATCGCCGTTTCCAGCTTCGTATCGGGAAAACTTTGACTCCAAATCCACCGTATATTGGCACACCTGCAAGTCCAGATTAGTCTTAATGCGCGACACCTGTTAGCACTCGATTGAACTATCAATAAATATGAGTGTGGGGTCAAATTTGAATTCTCGGTAATGGTGTTAAGTACTTAAATAATTAATCAAGAATCAGAGTTGATAATATATAGATTATTAATTATTTTACATCACCAGATAGAAGCTATCTTGTGTGGGGAAATATTCTACAGAACAACCTTTCCCATGATACCAGACGCACAGTTGAGTAAAGATCAATGAAATCGAATTTATTTAAACATCTGATATGATTTTCTATCTGTCCCAAGAAATTTTTTTTTTTTTAAGAACGTCAAAATTCTGGTAGCGGCATAATAATATATAACATAATATATAAGCTGCAGACAAAGTTATAATTAGTCATGCTAAGTCCATTATTAGTGTGCGTCCTGTGTGCAGTGCTTCCTGCAGAGCTTCCTGCAGTGCTTCCTACAGTGCTTCCTACAGTGCTTCCTGCAGTGCTTCCTGCAGTGCTTCCTACAGTGCTTCCTGCAGTGCTTCCTGCGGTGCTTCCTACAGTGCTTCCTGCAGTGCTTCCTACAGTGCTTCCTGCAGTGCTTACTGCAGTACGTCCTACAGTGCTTCCTACAGTGCTTCCTGCAGTGCTTCCTGCAGTGCTTCCTACAGTGCTTCCTACAGTGCTTCCTACAGTGCTTCCTGCAGTGCTTCCTGCGGTGCTTCCTACAGTGCTTCCTGCAGTGCTTCCTACAGTGCTTCCTACAGTGCTTCATACAGTGCTTCCTGCAGTGCTTCCTACAGTGTTTCCTGCAGTACGTCCTGTAGTTCTTCCTACAGTGCTTCCTACAGTGCTAACTGCAGTGCTTCCTACAGTGCTTCCTACAGTGCTTCCTACAGTGCTTCCTACAGTGCTTCCTACAGTGCTTCCTATAGTGCTAACTGCAGTGCTTCCTGCAGTGCTTCCTACAGTGCTTCCTGCAGTGCTTCCTACAGTGCTTCCTGCAGTGCTTCCTGCAGTGCTTCCTACAGTGCTTCCTGCAGTGCTTCCTGCGGTGCTTCCTACAGTGCTTCCTGCAGTGCTTCCTGCAGTGCTTCCTGCAGTGCTTCCTACAGTGCTTCCTGCAGTGCTTACTGCAGTACGTCCTACAGTGCTTCCTACAGTGCTTCCTGCAGTGCTTCCTGCAGTGCTTCCTACAGTGCTTCCTGCAGTGCTTCCTGCAGTGCTTCCTGCGGTGCTTCCTACAGTGCTTCCTGCAGTGCTTCCTACAGTGCTTCCTACAGTGCTAACTGCAGTGCTTCCTACAGTGCTTCCTACAGTGCTTCCTATAGTGCTAACTGCAGTGCTTCCTGCAGTGCTTCCTACAGTGCTTCCTGCAGTGCTTCCTACAGTGCTTCCTGCAGTGCTTCCTACAGTGCTTCCTGCAGTGCTTCCTACAGTGCTTCCTACAGTGCTAACTGCAGTGCTTACTGCAGTACGTCCTGCAGTGCAACACATGCTTCCCGTAGTACATAAATACAACAGACAGCAAGATTAATGTCAAAATACATTACTAGATGAAGTTATTTTCAGATTTCTTACTTCTACAGGCGGTTGTTCCCTTCGCTTGTTCTGTTCTGGGGTGAGTCCAGAGAATTTCAGATCGGTCCTCCTTTTGCAAATACACTTGTGGATGAAGAGATGGAGGGTGAAGCAAAAGACAGCGGAAACCAGGCCACAGGCTATGCCAAGCACTGCAGCTTCCCACATTGGCACTGGCATTGTCTGCAATGCATGGAGCGTGCAGTCACATTATTAGCCTATGTCATTTATATATTGGTATTAAATAAGTCCATGTGTAATTGTTTAAACATAACATAAGTTATAACTTAATAAGCTGCCATTTAGCATACTCTAAGATTCACAATAAGGAAGAATAGGTGCTGGTAACACTCACCTTGCCCTCTGTGTGCCTAATCTGCCTTCTCGTGTGTACTCTCATGCATCAGATTTGGAATAATTTCAATAATTTCATGTTGTATTCATGTTGATTTATAATCCACCTTGTCCTATCATGGCTAGCATGGTCTGGTTTTGCAGAGGATGAGTCAGTCTTGTAAGTGTGTGCGATGTGAATTCATTCTAATCCAAAATGAACAGCTTGTTTAAATTTTGCAGGATTCTGCCCTTCGTGTTAAAGTTCTGCACGTGTCACCTTCCAAATACTTCCAAAAATGATCAAATTATGTCTGATTGAAACAGTGTCACTCCTATAACAATAAAAACCCCATGATATTTAATGAGTACACATTGAATTTATTGATCCCATCTTTGTATATAAATGGAGGCAACAGCTGTTTAATTTTTGTATGTTCATCTTAGTCCATTGTCATTAATTACGTTTTAAATTAATTAACAAAAATATATAATGACTTAATTGCCAATAATTAATTGCTAATACTACAACTTATTGTTAATTTTTTTATGATTAAAAAAAATAATGCTTAAAATGGTGAATGTTGCATTTAGCACATATTTTGAATGTGACAGCATTTCAGCTGTGCAAATCAATGTCTATATAAATATGTGGGCTATCATATCCAGGAACACTCTGCTCCTATTGATTTCCCTCCACACACATACACATCATATGGCCAAAAAGAACAAATGGCAAATATTGTCTGCCATTGAAACAAAAAGGAGTTATCGGAAAACAAAATCTACCTTTATTTTTATACTGAACAGAGGGTAAGTTGTTTTAAACTTTTGTCTCTCTTCCCGCATATCATTCTATATTATATATGTGTGTGTGTATATGTGTATATATGTGTGTATATATATATACATTTTATCTACATATGTGCAAAATCACTTTTCTGGCTGAACTGGTATAAGATTAGATGATAAAATGATTTATTTTCTAATAAATCCAATATGTGTTATTGTTTGCGTATTGACTGGTAGAACTGAGATTTGCATAACCAATTTTCCAATTTTCACAATTTTAACCCGCGGAGGTTGGGTTGGAAGTGAAAAACACAGATTCTGGTTTAGGGAAATATTTTATCGCCATTGGTACCCTGATTTAGGACTGACTTAAATTTTGATATCCTGATTTAGGGATGATGCAAAGTTAAAAGGATACGCTGTTTTTGGAGTTGTACATTCAATACCCATATTACATAACAAAAGGTCAGGTACATGTTTTCATACTTTAACCATATTTGATAATTGTATATTTAATAGTAGCAGCACTCCCCCGGTAATGACAAGCATGCCTTACCATCAGGCTAGGGAGAAAGACAAATATCTCATCACTAGAAATGGCAGACATAGGGATATAACATTTATACTACCCAGAATACATCTACAAATAATATGTGATCGAATGTCAACCTTCTTAGGCTATTTTGATCAAATATTGCCAGTGACCTTGAAGTGACCTTTCAATGATCTTAAAAATAGAAAGCCTATTTCCACGACATTATCTACATGTTTTATTATCCTATCATATACATCTTTCAAATATGAGCTTGTAGAGTCCTTATTCATCAAAATATGTTCATAATTAACAATTTGAGAGCAATTTATAGTTTTGTGGTCAATCTATAAGGAAAAACAGAGAAAAATACTATAATACTACGTTTTTCTGGAAAGAATATAAAAATGCCAGTTTATTGGGGGTTAGTTTATGAAAATATATAGAATGCTGCACAGAAAAACACATTAATATTAAAAATAAATTGAAAAAAAAAGTCCGTCAATTTCAAGATTTATTATGAAGCTAAAATGATTAAAAATAACTTAAATCGGTAGGGTTACAAAAGTGACAAATTGACGGACTTTGATTTGACCTCACATTTATTTTTGAGATATTAGATAAATTAAATATTAATCTAATTTCAGAAAATAGTCAGCAATAAGTTGCTCTTATCATAATAATACACCTAAAAAAGAAGAAATATTCCCTGAATAATATGAGAAAATTAGTCATGAATAGAAATGATTATAAAAAAATAAAATAAAAAATATATTGAATGTAGAGTCAATTGGGTTATAACATTTTGATAATTTTTGAAAAACTGGCATTCTTTGTGGTTGATTTGGTGAATGGAGGTCGAAAACGGCCAATATTAAATGTCACTGAAAGTGCTCTGCAGGGTGCTTTCTGGACGTCCGCTCCTCCCACTGCTATAAACCCGTTACATGCCCTATGTCACTCATTCTCGCTGATGTGATATCTGGTAGTCAGAAGCTCAGTTAGGATGATCTGGGGGAAGCAATTTCCCATTTATCATTTTTTTTGTCTTTTCTACTTCCTGGATTTGTAAACCAATTAACCATCATTCTGTTAATACCACACAGAATATAGAAATGTACAACTTAGTTATTATTATAATTGTATAAACATATACTGTGCCCTTCTCAAGTGTCTTGTGTACACATGAGCATGGTGAGGCAGCAGACAGCTTAATTACCACACCTTTGCTGAGAACAATATGCACTGGCCTTCTGTCCCAGCAGGTGACACTTATGTTCCTTTGATCAAGAAACATGCAAAACTGACATAGATAGATAGTCAGTGGGTGGAATTAAAACAAACTAGTTAGGGAAATTTATGATTGAGATGTGTGTAAAAATGTTACAATTCTGAACACCATTCCAGTCCCTGTATGGACCCTCACAGCATAAAAAGTTCATAAGGGAATGTAACAGTCAAACCTGGATTGGGATGAAGGTGACAAAACATGCTCTGAATTAGGTGATATGGGAAAGGGGATTGTGATCCCTGTTTTATGCAGAAATCTGAAAAGCAGTATCCTGTTTTAGGGAAAATGAGAAAATATCTTAACCCGTCTTGGGGAAAATATCAGCCAAATTTTACCCATACCCAAAGCCACCGGCAAAATAGACTTGAAATCTGCTGTTTCCAGAAACACCACGCACTGCCCATCTTATTGAAGTTTCCCCACTAAATGAACTCGACCTCCGGCGATTAACTGTTGTACTTACTAACCGCGTCATCATCTTTCCCAGTCATAATGTTTGAAAATACAGAAATGGGTGCTGTCTGTAGCATTTTTTCCTCAGTTCTTTACCTGACATTACGCTTGACAACGTGAAATGACATTCAGAAGAGTCCAAGTGATGACGTCATGGAGACACCAAGGGAGAAACTTAATATGACGTCAGAAGCACCACTGCGTTGTGGAGCTTCTCATCGTTGCTATCACTCCTATAATTAGACTGACCCACTGTCACCTGATTACGCAAACTCGAAAACAATGGTGAAACGATGCTGAGATCAAGAAAAGACAAAGAAATTTTTTCTAACAAGCCTAAAATCCAATGTTGAATTAATGGAAACATGGTTCCTTCAAAAACTGTTGCCGGAAAACGAATCTATTGGAGTTGGGCTTAAATTGGGTGGGCACCCGGGGGGGGTACTCTCATGATTTTAACCCGCGGAGGCTGGGATGGAACTGAAAACCCCAGAGCCTGAATTAGGGAAATATTCTATCATTATTGGTACCCTGATTTAGGACTAGCTGAAATTTGGTACCCTGATTTAGGACTAGCTGAATTTTTGATACCCTCATTTAGGGATGATGCAGAAGGAGGAGATTTGGAAAAGGGGATTGTGATCCCTGTTTTAGGGAGAAATTTGAAAAACAGTACCCTGTTTTAGGGAAAATGATAAAATATCTTAACCCGGATGGAACTGAAAACCCCAGAGCCTGATTTAGGGAAATATTCTATCATTATTGGTACCCTGATTTAGGACTAGCTGAATTTTTTATACCCTCATTTAGGGATGATGCAGAAGGGGGAGATTTGGAAAGGGGGATTGTGAACCCTGTTTTAGGGAGAAATTTGAAAAAATAGTACCCTGTTTTAGGGAAAATGATGAAATATCTTAACCTGTTTTAGGGAAAATATCAGCGAAAAGGACCCTATTTAGCCCAGCTTCCCCGGTAACGCTGACTATGAGAGTACCCCCCCCCCGGGGGTGGGCAGCGCATGGTATTTTTGAAAACAGTGGATTTCAAGTCTATTTTACCGATGGCTTTGGGTATAATATAATTTTACCTAATATAATTACATACATATATAAAAAAAGCATAAACGTGATCAGAGAGGAAGGGTGACGAGATTTGAAAAAAAAAAAAAAAAGTTGCTATATCAGGTATTGGCCGCGACAAATGTCGCCACTGATAAGAGTGTGTGACCTCGCTGTTCCGTCACCACGTTGCCTGCCCTCTGGTGGAAGTGACACTAAACTAATCTCCACTTCACTTTTGTTTTGCAAGTTTATGCGCTTTCAGCATATTATGAATGGCACAATTATCACTAATTTGTTGTCATAATTACATTAGAAATGAAAATTACCTCCAATATGCCTATATTTCTGTATTAGAGCTTTGTTTTCAACCATCGGTAAATTGACCTAATTGACCTACTTATTGAAGCCCTGCAAGGCTTTGTACAAAGGGGTCTATATGGGTGAAATGCAGATGTTATTATAAGAGATAGCTGCATAAATAAGAGATAGCTGTATAAATAAGAGATAGCTGCATAAATAAGAGATAACTGCATAAATAAGAGATAGCTGCATAAATAAGAGATAGCTGCATGAATAAGAGATAGCTGTGGGAGAGACAGCTGCACATGGTGAGACAGCTGCACATGGTGAGAGACAGCTGCACATGGTGAGAGATAGCTGCACATGGTGAGAGATAGCTGCCCATGGGGAGAGATAGCTGCACATGGGGAGAGATAGTTACAACAGTGAGAGACAACTGCACAACTGAATGACAGCTGCACACGTGTTAGTTGCACATGGGGAGAGATAGCTGCACATGGGGAGAGATAGCTGCACATGGGAAGAGATAGCTGCACATGGGGAGAGATAGCTGCACATGGTGAGAGATAGCTGCACATGGTGAGAGATAGCTGCACATGGTGAGAGATAGCTGCACATGGTAAGAGATAGCTGCAGATGGTGAGAGATAGATGCACATGGTGAGAGATAGCTGCACATGGGAGAGATAGCTGCACATGGGGAGAGATAGCTGCACATGGTAAGAGATAGCTGCACATGGGGAGAGATAGCTGCACATGGGGAGAGATAGCTGCACATGAGGAGAGATAGCTGCATATGTGAGAGATAGCTGCACATGGGGAGAGATAGCTGCACATGGTGAGAGATAGCTGCGCATGAGGAGAGATAGATGCACATGGGGAGAGATAGCTGCACATGGGGAGAGATAGCTGCACATGGGGAGAAATAGCTGCACAGTTTGAGATATAGCTGCACAGTTTTAGAGATAGCTGCACATGGTGAGAGATAGCTGCACATGGTGAGAGATAGCTGCACAGTTTGAGAGATAGCTGCACATGGGGAGAGATAGCTGCACAGTTTGAGAGATAGCTGCACAGTTTGAGAGATAGCTGCACAGTTTGAGAGATAGCTGCACAGTTTGAGAGATAGCTGCACATGGGGAGAGATAGCTGCACAGTTTGAGAGATAGCTGCACATGGTGAGAGATAGCTGCACATGAGGAGAGATAGCTGCACATGGGGAGAGATAGCTGCACAGTTTGAGAGATAGCTGCACATGGGAGAGATAGCTGCACATGGTGAGAGATAGCTGCACATGGTGAGAGATAGCTGCACATGAGGAGAGATAGCTGCACATGAGGAGGGATAGCTGCACATGGTGAGAGATAGCTGCACATGGGGAGAGATAGCTGCACATGGGGAGAGATAGCTGCACATGGGGAGAAATAGCTGCACATGGGGAGAAATAGCTGCACAGTTTGAGAGATAGCTGCACATGGTGAGAGATAGCTGCACATGGGGAGAGATAGCTGCACATGGTGAGAGATAGCTGCACATGGGGAGAGATAGCTGCACATGGGGAGAGATAGCTGCACATGGGGAGAGATAGCTGCACATGGTGAGAGATAGCTGCACATGGTGAGAGATAGTTACAACAGTGAGAGACAACTGCACAACTGAATGACAGCTGCACACGTGGTAGTTGCACAAGTGAGAGACAGCTGCATAGGTGAGAGGCAGCTGCATAGGTGAGAGATAGCTGCACAATTGAGAGACAGCTGCACAGGTGAGGGATAGCTACAACAGTGAGGAACAGCATCACTTCCCAGCCGAAGGCACTTGTTTTGTTAATAACAACATTTTAATGCCACGCCCCTGGATGTTGATATCAATTTCTCAGATGGCTTTAAATTTAATTTCAAATTATTTGGAAATCATGCATGCCATTCATGGGATTATCTACACATAGTTCGATTAAAAGAGGGTTATGCCATAAACAGTGAGGGGAAGGTATTAAAATGTCGATGTACAAATGGAGAAGGTCACAGGAAAAAGGGTAATCAAAGTATCGTTTGTAAGGGGTCAGTACCCGGGTTAGTACCAATATTGCAAATGCAAATTATTTTGTGATGTCACAAAACTAGATATTAAGATCAGCAATACAAATTTTCAATCACGATGTAGATTGACAATTTATTGCTTTCGGTCTATTAGCCTAGCCTGAGAGCAATATATATCTATTATATATTGCTCTCAGGCAAAACAAATCAACACCCATTACTACCACGAGAGGACAGCACCTCCGCTGGCGGCAAAGTCGTTTTCAAGCGGCCAACTTTGCACATGACACTCAATGTTTACATCCGGACAGAAAACTGGGGCGAGAAAAACAACTTTGCTCCAAAAGTTTGTTGACTTTATTTAGTGTTCCCGAGTTCACAAAGGTCTACCATTCTACACTGACATGCAGTTAGGGACAATCTGACGACATGATATGGTAAGTATCTCATAAAGAAACGATTAGATCATTATGAAGCGCTGGACACTTGTACTTCTGCAATCTTAGTACTGAAGTAACTCCGTGGTTTGACAATGATACAAAGGTGTTAACCATATTATGCACTGGTAGTGACAGCAAGCACGTTTCTTGATACTCTAATAGGCTTGAACGTAGTAAAAGATTTTTTTTCATTTGATCTTCCATTTGTGTCAGTTGGATGTGGTCCGCTGATGCTTGGAGCTTGTTCAAGTTGTTGATAGATTTAGGCCAGTCTTGAACTATAATATTTTAATCAAGTTGACTGCTTGAGTCTAGTAAGTTGAGATCAGCCCTGACTCTGGTCATGTGGCACTTGACCCGAAATGTTGTCTGACCATTTGAACCTTTGTTGTTGTCCTGGTACAAACATCTGGAATCTTTGGTCATCTGAGTTCAGGGTGTGATAAATGGGAAATTTGAGGGGTGTGAGGGATGAAGAGTTGGGAGGGGTGTGAGAGATGGAGGGTTAGGAGGGGGTGGTAAAAGGGATGTTTAGAGGGGTATGAGAGTTGGGAGGTGTGCTAGAGTTGGGAGGGATCTGAGAGATGGAGAGGTAGGAGGGGTGCTTGATTAGGAGGGGTGTGACAGTTAGGAGGGGTGTGACAGATAGGAGGGGTGTGACAGATAGGAGGGGTGTGGCTGTTAGGAGGGGTGTGACATTTAGGAGGGGTGAGACAGATAGGAGGGGTGTGACAGTAAGGAGGGTTGTGACAGATAGGAGGGGTGTGGCAGTTAGGAGGGGTGTGACAGATAGGAGGGGTGTGAGTCGTGTGACAGTTAGGAGGGGTATGGCAGTTAGGAGGGGTGTGATAGATAGGAGGGGTGTGACAGATAGGAGGAGTGTGACAGATAGGAGAGGTGTGACAGTTAGGAGGGGTGTGACAGTCCGGAGGGGTGTGACAGTCCGGAGGGGTGTGACAGTCCGGAGGGGTGTGGCAGTTAGGAGGGGTGTGACAGCTAGGAGGGATGTGACAGATAGGAGGGGTGTGACAGCTAGAAGGGGTGTGACAGTTAGGAGGGGTGTGACAGCTAGAAGAGGTGTGACAGCTAGGAGGGGTGTGACAGTTAGGAGGGGTGTGACAGATAGGATGGGTGTGACAGCTAGAAGGGGTGTGACAGTTAGGAGGGGTGTGAAAGATAGGAGGGGTGTGACAGATAGGAGGGATGTGACAGATAGGAGGGGTGTGACAGTACAGAGGGGTGTGACAGTACAGAGGGGTGTGACAAGTTAGGAGGGGTGTGACAGATAGGAGGGGTGTGACAGTAAGGAGGAGTGTGACAGTTAGGAGGGGTGTGACAGTTAGGAGGGGTGTGACAGATAGGATGGGTGTGACAGATAGAAGGGGTGTGACAGATAGAAGGGGTGTGACAGATATGAGGGGTGTGACAGTACAGAGGGGTGTGACAGTTAGGAGGGGTGTGACAGATAGGAGGGGTGTGACAGATAGGAGGGGTGTGACAGTTGGGAGGGGTGTGACAGTTAGGAGGGGTGTAACAGTTAGAAGGGGTTTTACATTTAGAAGGGATAAATGAGAGTTCATGATAAACTATAAGGATCAATATTTAGATTTGATGATTTCAAAATTGGGAGACAATGCATCATTTTTCTTTCTTCATATGAATATGTTTCTGAGCGGGAGGTTATGCATTAAACGGAACAAGGGCTTAATGAGAAAATTACACAATACATAAAAACTTAAATCCTGTTGATTCAGGATGTCTTCACAAAAGTATCTGTGTTGATTTAATTTCCTATATTCAAAATATAGGCAACTTGTCTTATAGATATATATGACCTCATACCTATGGTTTACATAATCATGTCAGAGTCAGGTGTTAATTAGCTATTGGATGACTAATTGCACTGTAAACATAAGGTTTACTCTTATTGAATGGGATTCAAACTTCACCTTGCTCAGCATCTTTATGAGATGACATGTTCAAGGTACATTTTTATTGCTACCATCCCCTCTGGACCTTTTTTCATGCTGTGAGAATCCCAGAGGAAGGGCATTGAAGCTCAGTATCAGAATACTGATTCAGAATATGGTTAGCCCACAAGGCTGTTATCTTCCTACCGGTATATCATCCAGAGGGTTGATACTCAGAAATTAAATATTCATTACTGATGTGTAAAGTGTGATGTATCAATTTCTCCGAAATTTCTTCCTGTGAGTATTAAATTGTTCATAAAAATCTAGCTAACCATGGAAAGTTCCAAGAAAAAGCATTTAGTGATTCTCAGTACTGCGGTTTACCTGTGTGTTGATTCAGATATAAGCAGATTTATACTAATTAGGATCACTGATTAAGTACTGCAAAACTGGTTTAATGTGTAATTTCAATTTTTATATTCCTCCTAGGATTGTGTAAACCTTTTTGCAGGAGTCATTTTACCTGAGAGGCCAAGAAGGATATTTGAGTTTTGATACTTTTAAAAGATGCTAGCAGGGGACAACAACTGTCCAAAGTCAGGCCTCAGTGTATCAGGTAACATGATGAATATAGATTGACCATGATGTAAATGTGACTCTTATTATGGCAGATTGTGTCTTGAGACCCACTCCAAATGTGGTATTAATTTCAAGTCTACAGATGCGCAGTTGCATCTCATCAGAGATAAGAGTGTTTTTATATTGAATTTCTAACTAAAAAAAAAATAACAAAAGCAAGATTGTTTGCAGCTTTTTAAAACAACTTGAATTTCATGAACCCTGTAAAAATATTTTATATCATTTTTATCTTATTTTGCTTCTTTAGTCAGTATAATTTTGTGAAGCTCACCCAACTTGACATCAGTGCATGACGAGATGATAACACATAAATTATGAAGCGTGACTTTATTTTGTCACAATAATATGTGACCAAATAGATGGGAGGTCCAACTGCTTGCAGTATGCAGTATGCAGTATGCTGGTGGCTGCAGGACCAGTAAGCCTCCGACTGAGTCTTATATGACAGATATTGCCTTGTATATCTGGTTGGCAACCAGTGTTGGATGCATGTTAATACAGCATAGCGGTCCATGAGAACAACTGTGAGCATTATATGCCTACAGCAGGATTCTTCCACACCAGTCAACAAGCACGCAGCAAAATTCAACAGGTTCAGAACATTCAACAGGTTCAGTAAGTTCAGCAGGTTCGACATATTCAGCAGGTTCAGATTGTTCAACAGGGTTCAGATTGTTCAGCAGGGTTCAAGATGTTCCAACAGGGTTCAGATTGTTCAACAGGGTTCAGATTGTTCAGCAGGGTTCAGATTGTTCAACAGGGTTCAGATTGTTCAACAGGGTTCAGATTGTTCAGCAGGGTTCAGATTGTTCAGCAGGATTCAGATTGTTCAGCAGGGTCCGGATTGTTCAGCAGGTTTAGTCTGTTCAGCAGATTTCAATATGTTCATCAAAGTCAGTCTGTTAAGCATCTATTATGTTCAGGCTATTTTGTACATTCGTACAATTAGAATGTTCACTAAATTCAGGATGGTTCAGCAGGCACAATATGTTTAGCAGATTCAATTTCCTCAACAGGTTCAGTAGGATCAGCAGGTTCAGTAGGATCAGCAGGTTCAGTAGGATCAGCAGGTTCAGTAGGATCAGCAGGTTCAGTAGGATCAGCAGGTTCAGTAGGATCAGCAGGTTCAGTAGGATCAGCAGGTTCAGTAGGATCAGCAGGTTCAGTAGGATCAGCAGGTTCAGTAGGATCAGCAGGTTCAGTAGGATCAGCAGGTTCAGTAGGATCAGCAGGTTCAGCAGGATCAGCAGGTTCAGTAGGATCATCAGGTTCAGTAGGATCAGCAGGTTCAGCAGGTTCAGAAGGATCAGCAGGTTCATTAGGATCAGCAGGCCGAGTGTTTTAGGCAAGTTGTGTATTTTTAGCAGAGTCATGTCGTATTGCATCTTATCTTATTACTCTATTATGTTCAACTTCAATATGTCATGACGTTTGTATGGATGTATGCTTTTAACACACCAAATTATAGGATTAATGCTTGATATCTTTAATATAACAAGAGGAATAGTGTACTATAATACTGTTTCAATGAAGAACTAAATTACCCTGAATTACGCGCTCCAGGTAGCTAATTGTGCAATTAGGATTGGCTACTTGTAAGCATGACGTCATTACTATGGTGGTCATTACTATGTGACGTCATTACTATGGTGATCATTACTATGTGACGTAATTACTATGTGACGTCATTACTATGTGACGTCATTACTATGGTGGTCATTACTATGTGACGTCATTACTATGTGACGTCATTACTATGTGACGTCATTACTATGTGACGTCATTACTATGTGACGTCATTACTATGTGACGTCATTACTATGTGACGTCATTACTATGGTGGTCATTGCTATGTGACGTCATTACTATGGTGGTCATTACTATGGTGGTCATTACTATGGTGGTCATTACTATGGTGGTCATTACTATGGTGGTTATTACTATGTGACATCATTACTATGTGACGTCATTATTATGTGACGTCATTACTATGTGACGTCATTACTATGTGATGTCATTACTATGGTGGTCATTGCTATGTGACGTCATTACTATGGTGGTCATTACTATGTGACGTCATTACTATGGTGGTCATTACTATGTGACGTCATTACTATGGTGGTCATTGCTATGTGACGTCATTACTATGGTGGTCATTACTATGGTGGTCATCACTATGGTGGTCATTACTATGGTGGTCTTTACTATGGTGGTCATTACTATGTGACGTCATCACTATGGTGGTCATTACTATGGTGGTCATTACTATGTGACGTCATTACTATGGTGGTCATTGCTATGTGACGTCATTACTATGGTGGTCATTACTATGTGACGTCATTACTATGGTGGTCAAATTATGTGACGTCATTACTATGGTGGTCATTACTATGTGACGTCATTACTATGTGACGTCATTACTATGTGACGTCATTACTATGGTGGTCATTACTATGTGACGTCATTACTATGTGACGTCATTACTATGTGACGTCATTACTATGTGACGTCATTACTATGGTGGTCATCACTATGTGACGTCATTACTATGTGACGTCAATACTATGGTGGTCATTACTATGTGACGTCATTACTATGGTGGTCATTACTATGTGACGTCATTACTATGGTGGTCATTACTATGTGACGTCATTACTATGTGACATCATTACTATGGTGGTCATTACTATGTGACGTCATTACTATGGTGGTCAATGAAGCGCATGCTGTACTCTGATGTTACAGTACTTAATATTCCAAGCAATGAAAGCAGAGGGAGGTAGAAGACTAACAACTCCAGTAATCCAGATCAAGTCTCAGGAATATTTTTATATTTTTTTAAGAGTATAAAATTTATTTACAAGCATTTTATTACAACCAAAGTCATCCATCAGGAAAAACGTTTAGAAAATACTTATTACCACGCACAGTAGACAATGAAAGTATTTTGAACATATTTCAATGGCTCGTTTTTCAGTCATTCTGAACTCTAATGTTATATTATATATATATATATATATATATATATATATATATATATATATATATATATATATATATATATATATATATATATATATATATATATATATATATATATACTGTATACCGAGAAAAATTCGCGCCTAGTTATTTTCGCGCCATCGCCGTTTAAGACAGGTTCGCGCCGTTTTATTTTCGCGAATTTTGGATTTCTAGTACATAATATTATCACAAATTACGCTTTGCAGGTCGAGAATAGAACAAAACAAAAAAATTCGAAACACTTTGTTTTGACTTTGTTCTCACTGATTCAGCGTTCACAGTTTTGCATTTCGTCTTTGTTTCCACTGCTTTGAGTCGTGTCTTCCCTTTTTGGCAGAAATGCTTTCACACGTGGATCGATCTTAATTGCGTTTTAAATGATAAATAAAGGTATATACATAATATTATCACAAATTACGCTTTGCAGGTCGAGAACAGAACAAAACCATCCATTATTGCGCAATATATTAACTATCGTTTTCGCGCTAAAACAAGAGCCTCTTCCCGTCACTTCCGCCTTTCAAAATTGCGACCACGTGTTGTGTTGAGTTGTATCTTCCCTTTTTGACAGAAATGCCTTCACATGTGGATCGATTTTAATTGCGTTTTAAATGATAAATAAAGGTATTTACCCAATATTATCACAAATTATGCTTCGCAGGTCGAGAATTTATCCATGAAGTAAAACGTAAATATCATGTACGTGGCATCGCAGTAATTCACGTCCGCAACACGAGGAGAAGCCAGGGATCCATCATTGCGCAATATATTAATATTTCAATGCGTGTTGATAGACTCCAATTGTTTTCGCGCCAAAAATAAGAGCTTGTCCCCGTCACTCCCGCTTTTTAACATGACGACCTCATATTGCGTAATGCATCTTCAATTTTGCGTCCATTTAATTTCGCGAATGGCGTCCTGGCGCGAATTAACGCGAAAATAAAAAGGTCGCGAAAATTTGTCTGTATACAGTATATATATATAGAAAGTAATATTGCTCAGTATTATATTTCTTACATTCCATATATATATATATATATATATATATATATATATATATATATATATATATATATATATATATATATATATATATATATATATATATATATATATATATATATATGCCACATTTGTTAAAAAAAAAAGCCTAATACAGTATGTTTCTATTTAAGTTTTAGCTGATTTATTTAGTTATGTTTGATGATATTTTACTATTTTCCTTAATATCATATATCAAATGTTGATTATTTTCTGGTTTTCCACAGTACTTGCACACATCTTTTTCCACCTATGCACCGATGATTTGTTTTTGTTCAATATATAATAATAAGATTTTGCAAGTAATATAAACATTTCATATTTCCTATTGCTATGCACAAGACATATATACTAATATATTATCAGTATTTATGTGTGAACTATTTGTACACATAAACTGCTTAACATTTAACATTAAGGTTTTGTGACATAAAGTCAAAGACAAATTCATGACCAGCAACTTTACTGTGAATGCTCTATTTTCTGACAGAATACAGCAATATTGATATGATATGTCAGATATGAGCTTACAATAGGATATTACAATTGTCAATCTAATTTTGAATATATCTGCTGCTTATAGCATAGAAATATCTGTCCATTTTAGGTTTCCTCTGGCTCTGACACCTGTTTGCATCAAGGCATATTATAGAAATATCAAGAATCATATGTTTATGTTGTCTTCGACTTCAACATACTGAAAAATTAACTTAACGAATATCTCACTTTTAAAACTGACAGTAAGTACTCCTTCTGATTTACAATTTCCAAATACACAAACCTTTGAACTCCTGAAGACAAAGGGAAATAATTTACCATGAAATATACATGGACAACCTAAGGTATTTGAGATATTTGTGCTAGTGAGTGGTAATCATTTGCAGGCAAACTTTGGAGATATTGTGTACTCTGTTTTGTATTAGTTTGTTTTGAGGATTTGGCAGGCCAAAGAGGAGAGGGGAGCAAAGAGAGTGGGCCGTATTTATTGTCAGGACAGATTGTGGTTGGCAGAGACATTTTGGCAACATCTTGATCTTCATAGATAGGGCACCCGAAGGTTAGCTGCTGAAAGTGAGGGCACCAGTAGATTAGGGGTGTCACACATAAGGTTTGCCAGCAGGACAGATAGGGCACCTGAAGTTTAGCTGCTGAAAGTGAGGGCACCAGAGTATTAGGGGTGTCACACATTAGGGTTGCCAGCAGGACAGAGAGGGCACCAGTCAATGTAGCAGGTCAGACACATACTGTATCTCTGTTTATGAGTATTGAAGAGACCTCAGGAAACACTTGTTGGCTATACTGACTATGTTGGCAAGGTAGCTTAGACTACAGTGAGGGGGAGAAATCTTCTGTGATTCTGTCTGTCACCTTCGATCTTCTCTTTTGAAAATACTGGTTGACTTCTTAATGAGCTATTAGCAGGTAAGATGTTGTGTTTTCAGAGGACTTATATTCCATCTATTTTCCATTAAACTGAGAATCGTTTCCATTGTTTTCCAATTGCTATTTACTGACTCAGACTTATCGAGGAGGCTGACAATATGAATAACATAACAGGATCTATTCAGATCTCCAGATTCAGAAGAGGGTGGGGAAACTATCATTGCAATTTGCATATCCATCAGATTGATGTGCAGAGAAAGGCATAAAGGATAGGTTTAAATCTATTTCTGGAGCTGAGAGTTGGAAATTGAATAATGGAAAATCACAACAACAATGAAATATTGGGCTGCTATCTTTTTGTTATCGTCAATCATCAATACTTTATGGTGACTGATACTTGATATATTTGAGATCAGCATTGTTGAGATCAGCATTGTTGACTGCCTTTGGAATCTCTTATCAGGGTGCTCTTATCAGGGTGCTCTTATCATTGTGATGTAATACATACATGTTACAATGTAAGTGCAAGGCTGCAAACAAATAAATAAATGTACCAATGTCTTCTGGCCCTGTCACATGGACTCATGCCAGAAATATTGTCAGAACTACATCTGCTGTGTGTAGAATATTAGACACAACACAGTGATATTGCATGATGTTTGACTAAATTTTCTTTACAAATGTGAGATAACAAAGTTGGTATAATGCCTGCATGGCCCTTTCACTGTTACTCTGCATAATGCCTCAGTCACATTTGCACCGGGCGCCGGCCGGGAAGTAACAATCGGCCGACTTCCCAGTCTGCCGGGTGCCGGGGAGTTTATCAGAAGCAATCTGAGAGATGCCGTAGCTGTGGTCACATTACAGGGGTGCCGCATGGCACGTGCCAGACGAGATACCACGGACGTCTGCAGGATATACTAAAGAACGTCTGTCTCATTTGACAGACATCTGTAGGACATCCTTAAGACGTCTATATTATATCGTAGGGAGCCTGTTCGATCATCTGACGATGACCTCTGAACAGATGAAATAAAAAAAATCCTATTTTCACCGCACGATGCCACCGGCAGCCCTAAGATAATCTGCCGATGTGCCTGCGGGACACTGCCGGAACCCTGCCATGTACTTAAAGATGATATTTGCTGATAAGACATCAGGGAAACGCCGGCAACTTTTATGTTCCAGATGACCCGTCCGAAGTCTTAAAGATGCCCAATTGTGGCCGATGATCTCCCGGTGCCCGCACGGCAAACTGAACTGCCGGCCGATTTTGTAAAAAATACCCATCGGCCGGGCATCTTTACTGAAATCGGTGCAAATGTGACTGAGGCATTACAGAGGTAACATTTAATTACGACCTCTGCAATCATTGCCCTAAATTGGATCCCATTCTAAATTTGGAATTTCCCAAGTTATTCATAAATTCTAACCAGGTGTCTGACACATAAACTGACCAATCAGTACTGCTGTCAGAACAAAAGAGAATCTATTTCAGTTAGCATTTATTCCTCACCAATCAGTTCACAGCCTGATTTTTATGAATACTTATGACTTGCGCTCGATTCTGTGCGCACCTTTGTGCCTTTGGTGGCAAGGACTGATATGATAAAGAAGTCCTGCTCTGGAGGGTATTTCACTGTGTTCTCATTGCATCCACAGCGTTCCTGTGGCACTCTCTCTGCAGGAGATGAGAGACATTGGAGTTGCCCTGGAATGCCTACTTAATCCCCCATGAGTGCTGCTAGGAGTCCACGCGGTGCTTCAGTTTTATTTTGGACGTAATACCAATTCAGCTTGACCGCAGGTCAGGTGTGACAGGGGTAGTGGTACAAGGTGAAGCTTCCCCAGAGAGAGCAAAGCGTTTGATTTGCGCTAATGGTGCTGTGCGATGACAGAGCTCCCCTTACACTGCTCCGGTGACTCGACTGAGTAGGGCAATTTCCTAGCAAAGTCAGGAGTGCAAAGTAATTACGTAACAAATTACATTGAAAAAAATATATGGACCCATTGTCCCCTTAGACACAGAACAGAATGAAACATTTGTGATTTTTATGCACTACTGTCTCATGCCCCCCCCCCCCTTCCTAACAAGAGCTTATTTTGTGTACAGTCTCAAACCCGACCCAAATCGTGATTAGGGTCTGGTATGGGCCACTGAGAGAATGGCAATGATTTGTCAGAATCTGAACGTGTTCGATTTCTTTTCATTGGCTTTAAGGTCGGATAAACCAATCTTTCTTAGCCAGTTTGAGTACTCACACTAGTCTAATCTCACACTAGTGTAATCTGCAGGGGAATTATGGGTCACGTTTAAACATGACCAGAGCAGGTCACCCGCAGTCACTGCCTGCCATTATCTGGTCATGTACAAGTTTTCCTATTTATAACATATTTGTTCACTTATACAAATTATTTTCAAGCAATGACCTGAGTGAACTCATGTTCACATGTATACATGACCAAATAGATGTTTAGTTCCAACTGTTCAGTGCATATGTGGTTAAAAATGACTCACACCAACAATGGAAAATCACCAGAGCAGACAACTAGTTGGAAAATGCACTTTCCACCTAATGCCAATGTCACAATATTTTATAGCTTGAGATGATAGAACTCTATTTCACAATGCTTATCAATACTAAACTAAACTAAAATTTATGGAATATTTAAAAATAATTGGAGGCAATGCTTTCTGTGCGAGCTGAATAATCTACAAAGACAGTGGTTTCTGGCATATTTTTCTTGATGATGATTGGTTGAACTGAGATCTCGCCCCTCCTGGCCAGTATTCACACCTCTCATAGAGATAGCCACCATGACGTAGGTGTGAAGGTGGAGGGGCCAACCCAGTGTTGAGAGTAAAGATATTTAAAGGTTTCAAATATAAAATATTTTTATTGTAAGAGTTGCACGAGGAATGAGATAGATTTGTATTTTCTTCAGGATTTATTAAAAAATAATATTCTGTAAATAGCTCTCAGTATGTCATGATGAATTTTGCAGAGAGAATATTTTTTTGTTATTCTCTGTTGGTCTAGGAAATTATAGATTGAATAAATATAAATCTTTCTCTGAGTTGGATTTCCATTCCACATTGTTTCAGTGCAGTTGTTTCATACACATAATTTCCCATGTTACTCTTGTACAGGGCTAATCACATGATAGTCATGTGACATCTGACATAAACAACTGGTAGTGTTTATGGTGCCATTGAGCTGCTTTCTCATACAGACCCCAACAAAATTATTTATTACAAAACTGAAATGAAAACAGCATCTGTTATTAGGTAAGACAATACATTTGTTTTGTTGATATATTGTTGCTATGGCAGCAATTGTATGACATCATGGAGACCATTGTGATGTAGGGCCATGGCACAGTTGGTTAGAGCGCCAGCTTATTAGCACCAGTTCCTCTGTGATGATCCAAAGGTCGTGGGTTCGAATCCCGGCCGTGCCGGAATTGAACTCATGATACAATTTCCCACATGAGCTAAGGCCTGTGCCTAAAGGGTTAACCCGTTGTCCTTGTAAATATGTGACCAGGTGGGTTGTCATGTCAAGGACTTGCGACATGACAATTCAGTGAGGCAACACTGAATCTGTTACAAGTAGGTCTCATCACGAAATGACTGAAATAATGTTGAAAGTGATGTAAAACCCCATACAAACAAACAAACAAACAAACAAACAAACAAACCATTGTGATGTAATGAATAGCATAATGAATCTTTGAGGTTGGCCTGTTGAGAGACGCAGGTGATTGAGGCCAGGTAGACGTGGCCATCTGCGAACTCACCTGTGTGTTCATTTTAATCAGGTGAGTCAGATAACACGGCCCACGGAGACTTCCACTGCATCATTTATTGATTGGAAATATATCATCCAGAGCCACGCCCATCTCGTTTTAGGCACCCACCTCCATTCCCACCCACTCTGTATTATATTGGTTACTTTTCATGGTGCAAGGAAACCTGATCTCTCAATCCTTTACTTTATAAGTGAATTGTAAAAAACAAATTAATATGAAGAGTATGTCTCTATGGGAGAAATATTTCTCTGACAACAAGGACTTCATATCCGCAGAGAAGGCTTTAACAATTAAATAATGGACATTTGACACAATGTTAATGAAAATCAGTAAAGACGTGCAGTGGACATTGTTTGCTGTATATGATGTAAGTGTTAGCAGTAAATGAGTGAAGGCCTCCGATATCTCTCCATGCTCCGATATATCCCGAGTGTTGGTGGTCCAGTGGTATTGAAGGAAAGGCCTCTGATATCTCTCCATGCTCGGATATATCCCGAGTGTTGGCGGTCCAGCGGTACTGAAGGAAAGGCTTCCGATATCTCTCCGATATACCTTATATTGGTTAAATTTCATGTCAGGACATTTTTGTGATATTGCCAGTTGCAGCTCATTGCAATAGGATATTTTATGAATTTGTAGTGCCACAAAAAATTCTGATGAATTTTCATCTGAAAATTATTTGTTTCTATGATACAGGCACATTAAAAATAAAGGAATTCTACCACAGTACAGAACTCACTGAGAAGTGCTCACAGTGAGAGCTTCTGGTGTTTGCATGCCTCCAATCACAATTAACTTTGCCCTAACCCTTTTTTTCTGTTATTTTGTTATTTTTGGAAATAAATGTATGCGGGTTTAATAGCAATAGCAATAATCTGAACAATGACAAGATGTATAAAAAATACATGCTGTTCTTTTCCGCCATCATAAGCTTTAGTTATATGCTTTAAAGCATCCTACATGACCAGCAGAAGAAATGTTTAAGTTAAAAAAAGCCACGACAATTTTTGAAAAAAATAGCATTGAATATAGGTTTCATATGGAGGTCGGCAAATTAAGTGATAGGCAGAGTAGCTGCCGAGACTGACGGTCTTCATCACAATAACAACACACACGGATCAATCAATTAACTCCACGTTTTAATACCACCTTGGGCTGCATTTCAATTCAACATGTTCAGTTGATGCAACAGGAATTCTCAATTCTCTATGGCACGAGAGAGATATTAAACGTCTGGGACAAACAAAATGGGTCTAACACGTAGAATCTGATGCATGTAATTTACATTAAGGTGTGACAAACAATTTTTTTTTTATGCTTATTTTGTTAATGCTGACAACAAATTGATTTCTAACGTGTGAGTCTAAAGTGGAAGTTTTTATTGGCTACAGGTGCCGTGTAAGGAGACAGCATTAACGTGAGATACCAGGACCAGCCGTACCAAGATGGCCGCTGAATATGACACGACATGTATGGAGGCCATGGACACCACTGACGGCAGTCCCTGGCCACTAGAGGGCGCTGGCGACACAGGAACCATCACAGAGGATGACGACTTTGAGTACCTCGTCCTCCCTGGCGAGACTGTCGACGAAGACTTTCTGGAAGATCAAGATTTCTTGGATAAAAGTGTTTCAGAAGGTAGGATAGTTATCAGCTAAGTGTTATTGTGGTGTTCCGTGTATACAATTATCTGTTGTAAAGATTTGAATCAAAGTCATGATTTAGATTAATGGATTATGTGTGCAGTTATTCTCCAGTCTGGCATGCAACTTTGTTAGAATTTAGGCCAATCTGATAATCCTGTGTCCCACCTTAGTGCCACTGATCCAGGTTTATCCAAGCGTAATCCATTCACTCCGGATAAACACTTGGTCACATAAATGTTGGCCTGATCAGCCCAATTAATCCAAGATCTTTTCATCCTATAAAAGTTAATCACGATCACTTAGCAAAATAGTGGCCATGTCTATAAACAGATTGTAAGCATGATTAAAACCAGCGCAATCAGTTCACAATGTGCCATCGCGAGGTCACAAAGTTGATTGACAAAATGTATGATCAAGCGTAGTGCCTAGTCTGATAATCCTGGTCTAGCTAGAATTATTAGTTGGAGCCAAACATCTATTTTGTCATGCATGGCTATTGCACCGCATTATTTGGTCATGCATGGCTATTGCACAGTATTATTTGGTCATGCATGGCTGTTGCACAGTATTATTTGGTCATGCATGGCTATTGCACCGCATTATTTTGTCATGCATGGCCATTGCACAGTATTATTTGGTCATGGATGGCTGTTGCACCACATTATTTGGTCATGCATGGCTATTGCACCGCATTATTTGGTCATGCATGGCTGTTGCACAGCATTATTTGGTCATGCATGGCTATTGCACAGCATTATTTGGTTATGCATGGCTGTTGCACAGCATTATTTGGTCATTCATGGCTGTTGTACAGCATTATTTGGTCATGCATGGCTGTTGTAAAGCATTATTTGTTCATGCATGGCTATTGCTCATTATTTGGTCATGCATGGCTATTGCACCGCATTATTTGGTCATGCATGGCTGTTGTACAGCATTATTTGGTCATGCATGGCTGTTGTACAGCATTATTTGGTCATGCATGGCTGTTGTGCAGCATTATTAGGTCATGCATGGCTGTTGTGCAGCATTATTAGGTCATGCATGGCTGTTGTGCAGCATTATTTGGTCATGCATGGCTGTTGTGCAGCATTATTTGGTCATGCATGGCTATTGCACAGTATTATTTGGTCATGCATGGCTATTGCACAGCATTATTTGGTCATGCATGGCTATTGTATGGCACTCTTTGGTCATGCATAGCACATGTGTGGCACAGTATGGTCATGCAATGGTGATGCGTGACCCTATTTGGTCACATCCATGCATAAACAAATATGTTTGGCACCAACTATTGATATAAATTCACATATATACGTAACATGCTCCAGGTGGATTTCTGCTGGTGTATATTTAATGGGTCAGACATATATACGTAACATGCTCCAGGTGGATATCTGCTGGTGTATATTTAATGGGGCAGACATATATACGTAACATGCTTCAGGTGGATATCTGCTGGTGTATATTTAATGGGTCAGACATATATACGTAACCTGCTTCAGGTGGATATCTGCTGGTGTATATTTAATGGGTCAGACATATATACGTAACGTGCTTCAGGTGGATATCAGCTGGTGTATATTTAATGGGTCAGACATATATACGTAACTAGCTTCAGGTGGATATCTGCTGGTGTATATTTAATGGGTCAGACATATATACGTAACCTGCTTCAGGTGGATATCTGCTGGTGTATATTTAATGGGTCAGACATATATACGTAACATGCTTCAGGTGGATATCTGCTGGTGTATATTTAATGGGTCAGACATATATACGTAACATGCCTCAGGTGGATATCTGCTGGTGTATATTTAATGGGTCAGACGCATATACGTAACATGCCTCAGGTGGATATCTGCTGGTGTATATTTAATGGGTCAGACATAACTTTTTGGCTGCTACCAAATCCTATTAGAATTTCTTATGACCAACTTTATCCCAAATTAAAATAAACCTCCTTCAAGGTGATGTGAATAATTAAAACCACATCCAAGGGAAAACCATCTGTATAGAAGAGCCAGGAACAAACAAAACACTTGGTGGCCTCGTGCTTATTATGCTCATCAGAAAGTAGCTTTGTTCTCATAGTTTTATCATTTGTCTATTTTCTTTGAGTTTGAGTTTCTGTATATCTTCTTCTGACCTCTTGTGCTATTTGATATGATATTTTATTGTTCAAGGATGTACAGTTCACCGCTGCCATTTAATTTGATATTTTGTTGTTCCAGTGGGTCACATTCCATTCATCCAGACTCACACTTCACCCCTGCCGTTCGAGTCAGACAGTAGGAAGTGTTGGATGGCAGGTCAGAAGGTCACCACGGTCATCACCAACATGCAACACACGCACGGCAAAACCTTCAACCCCTACCTGTAAGTATTGCCACCTTGCTAAACCTTCAACCCCTACCTGTAAGTACTGCCACCTTGCTAAACCTCCAACCCCTACCTGTAAGTACTGCCACCTTGCCTAGTGGCAAAACCTTCAACCCCTACCTGTAAGTACTGCCACCTTGCCTAGTGGCAAAACCTTCAACCCCTACCTGTAAGTACTGCCACCTTGCAAAGCCTTCAACCCCAACCTGTAAGTACTGCCACCTTGCTAATCCTTCAACCCCTACCTGTACGTACTGCCACATTGGTAAACCTTCAACCCCTACCTGTAAGTACTGCCACCTTGCTAAACCTTCAACCCCAACCTGTAAGTACTGCCACCTTGCAAAACCTCCAACCCCTACCTGTAAGTACTGCCACCTTGCAAAACCTTCAACCCCTACCTGTAAGTACTGCCACCTTGCTAATCCTTCAACCCCTACCTGTAAGTACTGCCACCTTGCTAAACCTTCAACCCCTACCTGTAAGTACTGCCACCTTGCTAAACCTTCAACCCCTACCTGTAAGTACTGCCACCTTGCAAAACCTCCAACCCCTACCTGTAAGTACTGCCACCTTGCTAATCCTTCAACCCCTACCTGTAAGTACTGCCACCTTGCTAAACCTTCAACCCCTACCTGTAAGTACTGCCACCTTGCTAAACCTTCAACCCCTACCTGTAAGTACTGCCACCTTGCTAAACCTTCAACCCCTACCTGTAAGTACTGCCACCTTGCAAAATCAACCCCTACCCCTAGTGGCAGAACCTTCAACCCTCTTCTTTATTTGTTCTCAACATGACTCACCTGTACTGTCTACAAAGCTGTATATTCTCAATATGACTCACCTGTACTGTCTACAGAGCTGTATATTCTCAACATGACTCACCTGTACTGTCTACAGAGCTGTATATTCTCAACATGACTCACCTGTACTGTCTACAGAGCTGTATATTCTCAATATGACTCACCTGTACTGTCTACAGAGCTGTATATTCTCAATATGACTCACCTGTACAGAGCTGTATATTCTCAATATGACTCACCTGTACAGAGCTGTATATTCTCAATATGACTCACCTGTACAGAGCTGTATATTCTCAATATGACTCACCTGTACTGTCTACAGAGCTGTATATTCTCAACATGACTCACCTGTACTGTCTACAGAGCTGTATATTCTCAACATGACTCACCTGTACTGTCTACAAAGCTGTATATTCTCAATATGACTCACCTGTACTGTCAACAGAGCTGTATATTCTCAATATGACTCACCTGTACAGAGCTGTATATTCTCAATATGACTCACCTGTACAGAGCTGTATATTCTCAATATGACTCACCTGTACTGTCTACAGAGCTGTATATTCTCAACATGACTCACCTGTACTGTCTACAGAGCTGTATATTCTCAACATGACACCTGTACTGTCTACAAAGCTGTATATTCTCAATATGACTCACCTGTACTGTCAACAGAGCTGTATATTCTCAATATGACTCACCTGTACTGTCTACAGAGCTGTATAATCTCAATATGACTCACCTGTTCTGTCTACAGAGCTGTATATTCTCAATATGACTCACCTGTACAGAACTGTATATTCTCAATATGACTCACCTGTACAGAGCTGTATATTCTCAACATGACTCACCTGTACTGTCTACAGAGCTGTATATTCTCAATATGACTCACCTGTACTGTCTACAGAGCTGTATATTCTCAATATGACTCACCTGTACTGTCTACAGAGCCGTATATTCTCAATATGACTCACCTGTACTGTCTACAGAGCTGAATATTCTCAACATGACTCACCTGTACTGTCTACAGAGCTGAATATTCTCAACATGACTCACCTGTACTGTCTACAGAGCTGTATATTCTCAACATGACTCACCTGTACTGTCTAAAGTGATATCATCTCAATTGGACTCACCTGTACTGTGTCATGTTCATGGTTACATTTCAAATGTGTAGGAATAAACCTTTATTGTCAGGCTTATTGTTATATATCATGGTTAAATCTGTCTTCATTATTAAGGACGAAAACAAAGGAATACATTGTGCTTGCCAAGCCAATTGCTATGTTTAGTCTTCATGATATTATCGGCAAATTGTAATTACAGACCAGTTGGCCATCACTTAGCCACAACTGCAACCATTGTGATCCCAGGCAGTAAGCAGGAATGGTGAGAGATAGTGTCAAACATTGAGAATGAGACATATATATATATATATACACATGTATGTACTGGTACCTGAGAAACTCTGAGATACTGAGAAACTCTTAGATACCCAAAGGACAATGGTCCAAAACAAGACATTAGTGCACTACTTCAGAAAGTAGTTAGATGTAAGATGGAAGCATAGAAGATGCTTGACTATTAGGCTCCTGTCATCTCATTATGGTCCAGAAGCTGGATGTACGGCACAGATTCCTGACCTCCTTTGCATTGTGAAAGTATGGAAGTGTTATAGATATGATGGTTCGTATGAGCCAATATATATATATGTTCAAGCAGCATGCCTTTTCAGGTGCTACTGTAAAGCTAAAATATTTGCATGTGTATGATGATATCCAACATTAAAATAAATAAAGATTCCTGCAGTAATATCATGGCTCTGCAAAGGATGTAGTGTTCCCTTTTTACTATTATAAGACTGAATATATGATCTTTGATATTTAATATCCTTGAGGCTTCTGTAATTTATTTTCTTTGTCAGATACAAGAAATGAAGGTTTTTAATTTACTCTTATTACTTTTCCTTCATTCAGATATGATATTTTATGTCCTATTTGCATTATTATTTATTGATTCACCACTCATGGTTACAGTCAGTGGATGATATTCCCCGATATTGTGTCACTGCACTCTCCATCCAGTATCAAACAAGAAAGAGAATCAATCTAATACAGACTGGTGGAGTGTGGCATATTGTAATTTTCAGAGACAACAGAGATAACATACAGGTGCTGACATTCAGAGATAGCTCTCGGGTGCTGACATTAAGAGATAGCTCTCGGGTGCTGACATTAAGAGATAGCTCTCGGGTGCTGACATTAAGAGATAGCTCTCGGGTGCTGACATTAAGAGATAGCTCTCAGGTGCTGACATTAAGAGATAGCTCTCAGGTGCTGACATTAAGAGATAGCTCTCGGGTGCTGACATTAAGAGATAGCTCTCGGGTGCTGACATTAAGAGATAGCTCTCGGGTGCTGACATTAAGAGATAGCTCCCAGGTGCTGACATTAAGAGATAGCTCTTGGGCTGACATTAAGGACTTTACCTACTGGTCTTAAAAGGGGCTCTAATGTTTGAATTCAAATCTAGTAGTCCATAACTTAAAAATATGAAAATATACGAAGAGATCACTGAAATTGTGTTAAGACAAATTTTAAAAACCAATGGCCCATACTGGCCCAATGTCTCCAAAAATCCTCTTCGGGCCAACAGGTTAGTGATTATAAAATCCATTATGCCATGTACATGTACAAACAGACAACAGATAATACTTGTAACTTGACAGTATCAAGCAAAGCAAAGCCTGTATTAATCACAGTCACAGTCACAGTCATTGGGTTAAGTGATGCATTATTACATCAACTTTGTAAAGCCAGTATGTGGTGTGAAGATTAATGGCAGATGAGATTATAAGCCGCTCTGTTATCAAGATTTAGCTTTCATATTTATATTTAGACAGTTAACAACCCGGTACTTTAATGTACTGCAGTTATTGTGTAAGAACTTGGTCACAAAGTGAGTAAATACACAACTACCTGGACATATTATGTTCACAAAACAAACAATCTCAGTTTGACATAAAGAAGGCACGTAACATGGTTCCTAACCTGTCACATACTGGATTTTCTTGATTTAAAGTTAACATGAACCTTTAACCCCTGACGGACGGGATGGGCGCCAACATCCACCACCAGTAACGGACGGAAGGGATGTTGATGTCCCCATTGTTCGTGATAATGACGTCATACTGACTGGATCATGAACTTTTGACCCCAGCACTTCATTGAGCATATTGAATAACCATGGTTATATATTTTATCAATTAAGTATGTAGATACACTAGTCCAGAAGAAGAAATGTTTAGTCCAGCTACTCAAAATTTAACAAAATTTAGATAGCCTACTAGTAGTCTTTTAGGGATTATGGTCACCCTGGGAAGCAGTATTTGAACAATAATATAATACTCCATGAATCAATATCTAACCAAGGTTACCATGGTTACAGTATTTACATTCCTCCCATTTACTGATTATCTTGTTGATTATTGCTTCTCATGACCTATATATATATTATATATATATATGTGTGTGTGTGTTTGATTGAAAAATGTTTTGAAACTCAATAAAGAAGAAGAATTTCTCCTGATATTTACAAATATACCAGCATTGTTTCAGTTGCTTTTTATTTGCAATGGTTGTTATCTGAGGTGTGTAGGAATACCACTCCACCAATCATGTTTTTTACACATGGATTGGTGTGCCTTTTACCATGATCATTAATTCTCATCCATACAAACATAAAACCCATGGCAGGCAATTATCAGAAAGTGAGCAAATTGAATAATGATGAAATATATGGATCCTATCTGGGGTGAATCCTAATGAGATAATGCAGGTGTAATAGACATGCTAGATGGTGTTTATTGTCCTTAGCTCCTGCTGCTGAATGAAGAGGGGCTATACTATCAGGCCCAGTCTGTGTGTGCGTGCATGTGTGCGTCTGTCAACAAAAACTTTCATTTTTTTTACCTCTCCTACCACAGGATGGTTTCAAACCTGACCTTGACCTGTTTTTCAAGGTCACAAGCTTCAAAATATCACCAAACGAATATCACAAGATGGTTTCAAACCTGACCTTGACCTGTTTTTCAAGGTCACAGGCTTCAAAATATCACCAAAAACTTTGACATTTTACTCCATCTTATGCCCTATTTTAGATACAGATTCTCGAATTCTACCACACATATCTCATTGAATCTCTCCATTGATATTCTCAAACATGACCTTGACCTATTTTTTCAAGCTTACAGACTTCAAATGTCACCAGATAGTTTTGCTATATCTTAGTATTGATTTAGTTACAGATATACTATAAGTTGCCAAACAACAGACGACTGACCTACAGACCTGCCAACCTACTTTTAACTCATGAGTGCTTAAAATAGCCACTGTCCAAGCAAGATCATATCATCAATTGGTGCTGGTTATAGACGATTGGCTGTCTACATGTCAAAGGCACTGGCCTACTGACCTACCTTTGAATCATGAATACTAAATATAGACATTGACTGATAAACTGCTGCTGGTTAAGCAAGATCCATTATGTTTATTGTGAGGGCATTATTTATGCATGCCATAAACATGATCTTGGAATCAGAAACTCCTTAGGCCAAAAAAATAATAACCTACCGGTAGTTTCTAATAACCTGCCCTGGAAAAATAGGATATGAGTTGATTTTAATTTTTTGAATTCCTTTTTTATTTATTTATTTTTGTTTTTGTTTTGATAAACGTGATCAAATATATTGAGAATGGATATATGTGAATGAAACTATAATTGAAATTATGTGTTTGAACTAGGGTAGGCAGGGAAATCAGAAACAAGTTTTTTTTTAAAGGCCTTATTATTAAATCGTATATCTGGGTTCATGTTTTGAGCTGTTGCGTCTGTAGAGTCCAGCAGATTAGAATGGTGCTTGTGTATAAATGTGTCTTACAGTCATACCAATTTGGCTTGGGGCAATTGGTGAGAGCATCAGGGGCCCATCTGTGGCCTGTACTTCAGAGAATAGGTGTGTGAAACATGGGAGATGATATTTGTGCATTATTGCGTCAGTAATGAATGTGATGAATATTCCAGATGAGGCTTTATGTGTATTAATGCAGAATAGATATGATTAAAATGTGTGATGATATTGCATTATTGTAGGTATACAATTGACGTGGAGCATGGAGAGTACAAGTGGACCATCCAGCGTCGCTACAAACACTTCCGGCACCTGCACGACCAACTGATGCTGTTCAAGGCCCGCCTCCAGATCCCAATGCCCTCTAGACAGTCAGTATATCAATGCCCTCTAGACAGTCAGTATATCAATGCCCTCCAGACAGTCAGTATATCAATGCCCTCTAGACAGTCAGTATATCAATGCCCTCCAGACAGTCAGTATACCAATGCCCTCCAGACAGTCAGTATATCAATGCCCTCTAGACAGTCAGTATATCAATGCTCTCCAGACAGTCAGTATATCAATACCCTCTAGACAGTCAGTATATCAATGCCCTCTAGACAGTCAGTATACCAATACCCTCCAGACAGTCAGTATATCAATGCTCTCCAGACAGTCAGTATATCAATGCCCTCTAGACAGTCAGTATCTCAATGCCCTCCAGACAGTCAGTATACCAATGCCCTCCAGACAGTCAGTATATCAATGCCCTCTAGACAGTCAGTATATCAATGCTCTCCAGACAGTCAGTATATCAATACCCTCCAGACAGTCAGTATATCAATGCCCTCTAGACAGTCAGTATCAGATCCCAATGCCTTCTAGACAGTCAGTATATCAATGCTCTCCAGACAGTCAGTATATCAATACCCTCCAGACAGTCAGTATATCAATGCCCTCCAGACAGTCAGTATATCAATGCCCTCCAGACAGTAAGTTTATCAATGTCCTCCAGACAGTCAGTATATCAATGCCCTCCAGACAGTCAGTATATCAATGCCCTCCAGACAGTCAGTATATCAATGCCCTCTAGACAGTCAGTATATCAATGCCCTCCAGACAGTCAGTATACCAATACCCTCCAGACAGTCAGTATATCAATGCCCTCTAGACAGTCAGTATATCAATGCCCTCCAGACAGTCAGTATATCAATGCCCTCCAGACAGTCAGTATATCAATACCCTCCAGACAGTCAGTATATCAATGCCCTCCAGACAGTCAGTATATCAATGCCCTCCAGACAGTCAGTTTATCAATGTCCTCCAGACAGTCAGTATATCAATGCCCTCCAGACAGTCAGTATATCAATGCCCTCCAGACAGTCAGTATATCAATGCCCTCTAGACAGTCAGTATATCAATGCCCTCCAGACAGTCAGTATACCAATACCCTCCAGACAGTCAGTATATCAATGTCCTCCAGACAGTCAGTATATCAATGCCCTCCAGACAGTCAGTATATCAATGCCCTCCAGACAGTCAGTATATCAATGCCCTCTAGACAGTCAGTATATCAATGCCCTCCAGACAGTCAGTATATCAATACCCTCCAGACAGTCAGTATATCAATGCCCTCCAGACAGTCAGTATACCAATGCCCTCCAGACAGTCAGTATATCAATGCCCTCTAGACAGTCAGTATATCAATGCCCTCTAGACAGTCAGTATATCAATACCCTACAGACAGTCAGTATATCAATGCCCTCCAGACAGTCAGTATATCAATACCCTCCAGACAGTCAGTATATCAATGCCCTCTAGACAGTCAGTATATCAATACCCTCCAGACAGTCAGTATATCAATGCCCTCCAGACAGTCAGTATATCAATACCCTCCAGACAGTCAGTATATCAATACCCTACAGACAGTCAGTATATCAATGCCCTCAAGACAGTTAGTATATCAATGCCCTCTAGACAGTCAGTATACCAATGCCCTCTAGACAGTCAGTATACCAATGCCCTCCAGACAGTCAGTATATCAATGCCCTCCAGACAGTCAGTATATCAATGCCCTCTAGACAGTCAGTATATCAATACCCTCCAGACAGTCAGTATACCAATGCCCTCCAGACAGTCAGTATACCAATGCCCTCCAGACAGTCAGTATATCAATGCCCTCTAGACAGTCAGTATATCAATGCCCTCTAGACAGTCAGTATATCAATACCCTACAGACAGTCAGTATATCAATGCCCTCCAGACAGTCAGTATATCAATGCCCTCCAGACAGTCAGTATACCAATGCCCTCCAGACAGTCAGTATACCAATGCCCTCCAGACAGTCAGTATATCAATGCCCTCTAGACAGTCATTATATCAATGCCCTCTAGACAGTCAGTATATCAATACCCTCCAGACAGTCAGTATATCAATGCCCTCCAGACAGTCAGTATACCAATGCCCTCTAGACAGTCAGTATACCAATGCCCTCCAGACAGTCAGTATATCAATGCCCTCCAGACAGTCAGTATATCAATGCCCTCTAGACAGTCAGTATATCAATACCCTCCAGACAGTCAGTATACCAATGCCCTCCAGACAGTCAGTATATCAATGCCCTCTAGACAGTCAGTATATCAATACCCTCCAGACAGTCAGTATATCAATACCCTCCAGACAGTCAGTATATCAATGCCCTCCAGACAGTCAGTATACCAATACCCTCCAGACAGTCAGTATATCAATGCTCTCCAGACAGTCAGTATATCAATGCCCTCCAGACAGTCAGTATATCAATGCCCTCTAGACAGTCAGTATATCAATGCCCTCTAGACAGTCAGTATACCAATGCCCTCTAGACAGTCAGTATACCAATGCCCTTTAGACAGTCAGTATATCAATGCCCTCCAGACAGTCAGTATATCAATGCCCTCTAGACAGTCAGTATATCAATGCCCTCCAGACAGTTAGAATCAGATCCCAATGCCCTCTAGACAGTCAGTATATCAATGCCCTCTAGACAGTCAGTATATCAATGTCCTCTAGACAGTCAGTATATCAATGCCCTCTAGACAGTCAGTATATCAATGCCCTCTCGACAGTCAGTATATCAATGTCCTCTAGACAGTCAGTATATCAATGCCCTCTAGACAGTCAGTATATCAATGCCCTCCAGACAGTTAGTATCAGATCCCAATGCCCTCTAGACAGTCAGTATATCAATGCCCTCTAGACAGTCAGTATATCAATGCCCTCTAGACAGTCAGTATACCAATGCCCTTTAGACAGTCAGTATATCAATGCCCTCCAGACAGTCAGTATATCAATGCCCTCTAGACAGTCAGTATATCAATGCCCTCCAGACAGTTAGAATCAGATCCCAATGCCCTCTAGACAGTCAGTATATCAATGCCCTCTAGACAGTCAGTATATCAATGTCCTCTAGACAGTCAGTATATCAATGTCCTCTAGACAGTCAGTATATCAATGCCCTCTAGACAGTCAGTATATCAATGCCCTCTCGACAGTCAGTATATCAATGCCCTCTAGACAGTCAGTATATCAATGCCCTCTAGACAGTCAGTATATCAATGCCCTCCAGACAGTCAGTATATCAATGCCCTCCAGACAGTCAGTATATCAATGCCCTCCAGACAGTCAGTATATCAATACGCTCCAGACAGTCAGTATATCAATACCCTCCAGACAGTCAGTATATCAATGTCCTCTAGACTGTCAGTATATCAATGCCCTCCAGACAGTCAGTATATCAATGCCCTCCAGACAGTCAGTATATCAATGCCCTCCAGACAGTCAGTATATCAATGCCCTCCAGACAGTCAGTATATCAATGCCCTCCAGACAGTCAGTATATCAATGCCCTCCAGACAGTCAGTATATCAATGTCCTCCAGACAGTCAGTATATCAATGCCCTCCAGACAGTCAGTGTATCAATGCCCTCCAGACAGTCAGTATATCAATGCCCTCCAGACAGTCAGTATATCAATGCCCTCTAGACAGTCAGTATATCAATGCCCTCCAGACAGTCAGTATATCAATGCCCTACAGACAGACAGTATATCAATGCCCTACAGACAGTCAGTATATCAATGCCCTCTAGACAGTCAGTATATCAATGCCCTCCAGACAGTCAGTATATCAATGCCCTCCAGACAGTCAGTATATCAATGCCCTCCAGACAGTCAGTATATCAATGCCCTCCAGACAGTCAGTATATCAATGCCCTCCAGACAGTCAGTATATCAATGCCCTCCAGACAGTCAGTATATCAATGCCCTCCAGACAGTTAGTATCAGATCCCAATGCCCTCTAGACAGTCAGTATATCAATGCCCTCCAGACAGTCAGTATATCAATGCCCTCCAGACAGTCAGTATATCAATGCCCTCCAGACAGTCAGTATATCAATGCCCTCCAGACAGTCAGTATATCAATGCCATCCAGACAGTCAGTATATCAATGCCCTCTAGACAGTCAGTATATCAATGCCCTCCAGACAGTTAGTATCAGATCCCAATGCCCTCCAGACAGTCAGTATATCAATGCCCTCCAGACAGTCAGTATATCAATGCCCTCCAGACAGTCAGTATATCAATGCCCTCCAGACAGTCAGTATATCAATGCCCTCCAGACAGTCAGTATATCAATGCCCTCCAGACAGTCAGTATATCAATGCCCTCCAGACAGTCAGTATATCAATGCCCTCCAGACAGTCAGTATATCAATGCCCTCCAGACAGTCAGTATATCAATGCCCTCCAGACAGTCAGTATATCAATGCCCTCCAGACAGTCAGTATATCAATGCCATCCAGACAGTCAGTATATCAATGCCCTCTAGACAGTCAGTATATCAATGCCCTCCAGACAGTTAGTATCAGATCCCAATGCCCTCCAGACAGTCAGTATATCAATGCCCTCTAGACAGTCAGTATATCAATGCCCTCCAGACAGTCAGTATATCAATGCCCTCCAGACAGTCAGTATATCAATGCCCTCCAGACAGTCAGTATATCAATGCCCTCCAGACAGTCAGTATATCAATGCCCTCCAGACAGTCAGTATATCAATGCCCTCCAGACAGTCAGTATATCAATGCCCTCCAGACAGTCAGTATATCAATGCCCTCCAGACAGTCAGTATATCAATGCCCTACAGACAGACAGTATATCAATGCCCTCCAGACAGTCAGTATATCAATGCCCTCTAGACAGTCAGTATATCAATGCCCTCCAGACAGTCAGTATATCAATGCCCTCCAGACAGTCAGTATATCAATGCCCTCCAGACAGTCAGTATATCAATGCCCTCCAGACAGTCAGTATATCAATGCCCTCCAGACAGTCAGTATATCAATGCCCTCCAGACAGTCAGTATATCAATGCCCTCCAGACAGTCAATGTATCAATGCCCTCCAGACAGTCAGTATATCAATGCCCTCCAGACAGTCAGTATATCAATGCCCTCCAGACAGTCAGTATATCAATACCCTCCAGACAGTCAGTATATCAATGCCCTCCAGACAGTCAGTATATCAATGCCCTCCAGACAGTCAATGTATCAATGCCCTCCAGACAGTCAATGTATCAATGCCCTCCAGACAGTCAGTATATCAATGCCCTCCAGACAGTCAGTATATCAATGCCCTCCAGACAG
The DNA here is from genome assembly GCA_949316495.1 of Amphiduros pacificus. NCBI lineage: Eukaryota > Metazoa > Annelida > Polychaeta > Phyllodocida > Hesionidae > Amphiduros > Amphiduros pacificus. Next base: position 6,458,751 of record OX439007.1, on the reverse strand, counting down.
TCAGTATATCAATACCCTCCAGACAGTCAGTATATCAATGCCCTCCAGACAGTCAGTATATCAATGCCCTCCAGACAGTCAGTATATCAATGCCCTCTAGACAGTCAGTATATCAATGCCCTCCAGACAGTCAGTATATCAATGCCCTCCAGACAGTCAGTATATCAATGCCATCCAGACAGTCAGTATATCAATACCCTCCAGACAGTCAGTATATCAATGCCCTCCAGACAGTCAGTATATCAATGCCCTCCAGACAGTCAATGTATCAATGCCCTCCAGACAGTCAGTATATCAATGCCCTCCAGACAGTCAGTATATCAATGCCCTCCAGACAGTCAGTATATCAATGCCCTCCAGACAGTCAGTATATCAATGCCCTCCAGACAGTCAGTATATCAATGCCCTCCAGACAGTCAGTATATCAATGCCCTCCAGACAGTCAGTATATCAATGCCCTCCAGACAGTCAGTATATCAATGCCATCCAGACAGTCAGTATACCAATGCCCTCCAGACAGTCAGTATATCAATGCCCTCTAGACAGTCAGTATATCAATGCCCTCCAGACAGTTAGTATCAGATCCCAATGCCCTCTAGACAGTCAGTATATCAATGCCCTCCAGACAGTTAGTATATCAATGCCCTCCAGACAGTCAGTATATCAATGCCCTCCAGACAGTCAGTATATCAATGCCCTCCAGACAGTCAGTATATCAATGCCCTCCAGACAGTCAGTATATCAATGCCCTCCAGACAGTCAGTATATCAATGCCCTCCAGACAGTCAGTATATCAATGCCCTCCAGACAGTCAGTATATCAATGCCCTCCAGACAGTCAGTATATCAATGCCCTCCAGACAGTCAGTATACCAATGCCCTCCAGACAGTCAGTATATCAATGCCCTCTAGACAGTCAGTATATCAATGCCCTCCAGACAGTTAGTATCAGATCCCAATGCCCTCTAGACAGTCAGTATATCAATGCCCTCCAGACAGTCAGTATATCAATGCCCTCCAGACAGTCAGTATATCAATGCCCTCCAGACAGTCAGTATATCAATGCCCTCCAGACAGTCAGTATATCAATGCCCTCCAGACAGTCAGTATATCAATGCCCTCCAGACAGTCAGTATATCAATGCCCTCTAGACAGTCAGTATATCAATGCCCTCCAGACAGTTAGTATCAGATCCCAATGCCATCCAGACAGTCAGTATATCAATGCCCTCCAGACAGTCAGTATATCAATGCCCTCCAGACAGTCAGTATATCAATGCCCTCCAGACAGTCAGTGTATCAATGCCCTCCAGACAGTCAGTATCCCAATACCCTCCAGACAGTCAGTATATCAATGCCCTCCAGACAGTCAGTATATCAATGCCCTCTAGACAGTCAGTATATCAATGCCCTCCAGACAGTCAGTGTATCAATGCCCTCCAGACAGTCAGTATCCCAATACCCTCCAGACAGTCAGTATATCAATACCCTCCAGACAGTCAGTATATCAATACCCTCTAGACAGTCAGTATATCAATGCCCTCCAGACAGTCAGTGTATCAATGCCCTCCAGACAGTCAGTATCCCAATACCCTCCAGACAGTCAGTATATCAATACCCTCCAGACAGTCAGTATATCAATACCCTCTAGACAGTCAGTATATCAATGCCCTCCAGACAGTCAGTATATCAATACCCTCCAGACAGTCAGTATATCAATGCCCTCCAGACAGTCAGTATATCAATACCCTCCAGACAGTTAGTATCAGATCCCAATGCCCTCTAGACAGTCAGTATATCAATGCCCTCCAGACAGTCAGTATATCAATGCCCTCCAGACAGTCAGTATCCCAATACCCTCCAGACAGTCAGTATATCAATACCCTCCAGACAGTCAGTATATCAATACCCTCTAGACAGTCAGTATATCAATTCCCTCCAGACAGTCAGTATATCAATACCCTCCAGACAGTCAGTATATCAATGCCCTCCAGACAGTCAGTATATCAATACCCTCCAGACAGTCAGTATATCAATGCCCTCTAGACAGTCAGTATATCAATACCCTCCAGACAGTCAGTATATCAATGCCCTCTAGACAGTCAGTATATCAATGCCCTCTAGACAGTCAGTATATCAATGCCCTCCAGACAGTCAATGTATCAATGCCCTCCAGACAGTCAGTATATCAATGCCCTCCAGACAGTCAGTATATCAATGCCCTCTAGACAGTCAGTATATCAATGCCCTCCAGACAGTCAGTATATCAATGCCCTCCAGACAGTCAGTATATCAATGCCCTCCAGACAGTCAGTATATCAATGCCCTCCAGACAGTCAGTATATCAATGCCCTCCAGACAGTCAGTATATCAATGCCCTCCAGACAGTCAGTATATCAATGCCCTCCAGACAGTCAATGTATCAATGCCCTCCAGACAGTCAGTATATCAATGCCCTCCAGACAGTCAGTATATCAATGCCCTCCAGACAGTCAGTATATCAATGCCCTCCAGACAGTCAGTATATCAATACCCTCCAGACAGTCAGTATATCAATGCCCTCCAGACAGTCAGTATATCAATGCCCTCCAGACAGTCAATGTATCAATGCCCTCCAGACAGTCAATGTATCAATGCCCTCCAGACAGTCAGTATATCAATGCCCTCCAGACAGTCAGTATATCAATGCCCTCCAGACAGTCAGTATATCAATGCCCTCCAGACAGTCAGTATATCAATGCCCTCCAGACAGTCAGTATATCAATGCCCTCCAGACAGTCAGTATATCAATGCCCTCTAGACAGTCAGTATATCAATGCCCTCCAGACAGTCAGTATATCAATGCCCTCCAGACAGTCAGTATATCAATGCCATCCAGACAGTCAGTATATCAATACCCTCCAGACAGTCAGTATATCAATGCCCTCCAGACAGTCAGTATATCAATGCCCTCCAGACAGTCAATGTATCAATGCCCTCCAGACAGTCAGTATATCAATGCCCTCCAGACAGTCAGTATATCAATGCCCTCCAGACAGTCAGTATATCAATGCCCTCCAGACAGTCAGTATATCAATGCCCTCCAGACAGTCAGTATATCAATGCCCTCCAGACAGTCAGTATATCAATGCCCTCCAGACAGTCAGTTTATCAATGCCCTCCAGACAGTCAGTATATCAATGCCATCCAGACAGTCAGTATACCAATGCCCTCCAGACAGTCAGTATATCAATGCCCTCTAGACAGTCAGTATATCAATGCCCTCCAGACAGTTAGTATCAGATCCCAATGCCCTCTAGACAGTCAGTATATCAATGCCCTCCAGACAGTTAGTATATCAATGCCCTCCAGACAGTCAGTATATCAATGCCCTCCAGACAGTCAGTATATCAATGCCCTCCAGACAGTCAGTATATCAATGCCCTCCAGACAGTCAGTATATCAATGCCCTCCAGACAGTCAGTATATCAATGCCCTCCAGACAGTCAGTATATCAATGCCCTCCAGACAGTCAGTATATCAATGCCCTCCAGACAGTCAGTATATCAATGCCCTCCAGACAGTCAGTATACCAATGCCCTCCAGACAGTCAGTATATCAATGCCCTCTAGACAGTCAGTATATCAATGCCCTCCAGACAGTTAGTATCAGATCCCAATGCCCTCTAGACAGTCAGTATATCAATGCCCTCCAGACAGTCAGTATATCAATGCCCTCCAGACAGTCAGTATATCAATGCCCTCCAGACAGTCAGTATATCAATGCCCTCCAGACAGTCAGTATATCAATGCCCTCCAGACAGTCAGTATATCAATGCCCTCCAGACAGTCAGTATATCAATGCCCTCTAGACAGTCAGTATATCAATGCCCTCCAGACAGTTAGTATCAGATCCCAATGCCATCCAGACAGTCAGTATATCAATGCCCTCCAGACAGTCAGTATATCAATGCCCTCCAGACAGTCAGTATATCAATGCCCTCCAGACAGTCAGTATATCAATGCCCTCCAGACAGTCAGTATCCCAATACCCTCCAGACAGTCAGTATATCAATGCCCTCCAGACAGTCAGTATATCAATGCCCTCTAGACAGTCAGTATATCAATGCCCTCCAGACAGTCAGTGTATCAATGCCCTCCAGACAGTCAGTATCCCAATACCCTCCAGACAGTCAGTATATCAATACCCTCCAGACAGTCAGTATATCAATACCCTCTAGACAGTCAGTATATCAATGCCCTCCAGACAGTCAGTGTATCAATGCCCTCCAGACAGTCAGTATCCCAATACCCTCCAGACAGTCAGTATATCAATACCCTCCAGACAGTCAGTATATCAATACCCTCTAGACAGTCAGTATATCAATGCCCTCCAGACAGTCAGTATATCAATACCCTCCAGACAGTCAGTATATCAATGCCCTCCAGACAGTCAGTATATCAATACCCTCCAGACAGTTAGTATCAGATCCCAATGCCCTCTAGACAGTCAGTATATCAATGCCCTCCAGACAGTCAGTATATCAATGCCCTCCAGACAGTCAGTATCCCAATACCCTCCAGACAGTCAGTATATCAATACCCTCCAGACAGTCAGTATATCAATACCCTCTAGACAGTCAGTATATCAATTCCCTCCAGACAGTCAGTATATCAATACCCTCCAGACAGTCAGTATATCAATGCCCTCCAGACAGTCAGTATATCAATACCCTCCAGACAGTCAGTATATCAATGCCCTCTAGACAGTCAGTATATCAATACCCTCCAGACAGTCAGTATATCAATGCCCTCTAGACAGTCAGTATATCAATGCCCTCTAGACAGTCAGTATATCAATGCCCTCCAGACAGTCAGTATACCAATACCCTCCAGACAGTCAGTATATCAATGCCCTCCAGACAGTCAGTATCCCAATACCCTCCAGACAGTCAGTATATCAATGCCCTCTAGACAGTCAGTATATCAATGCCCTCCAGACAGTCAATATACCAATACCCTCCAGACAGTCAGTATATCAATGCCCTCCAGACAGTCAGTATCCCAATACCCTCCAGACAGTCAGTATATCAATACCCTCCAGACAGTCAGTATCCCAATACCCTCCAGACAGTCAGTATATCAATACCCTCCAGACAGTCAGTATATCAATGCCCTCTAGACAGTCAGTATATCAATGCCCTCCAGACAATCAGTATATCAATGCCCTCCAGACAGTCAGTATATCAATGCCCTCCAGACAGTCAGTATATCAATGCCCTCTAGACAGTCAGTATATCAATGCCCTCCAGACAGTCAGTATACCAATGCCCTCCAGACAGTCAGTATCCCAATGCCCTCTAGACAGTCAGTATCCCAATGCCCTTCAGACAGTCAGTATCCCAATGCCCTCCAGACAGTCAGTATCAGACTTGTACAATATTGCACAGATACTTTCTTATTTCAAAACATATATAATATCATTTTGCATCATAAAATTGTAAAAATACAATATGGTTAGTTAAATCAGCACTACGATCAAACCAACATCGTGACTTTGTTTACAGACACCAGAAAAGGAGAAAAAGTCTCAACATCCGACGCCAGAGTCTTCCGGGATTCCCGCGCAAGTTAGAAGCTCTTATACAGTCAGAGGAAATGGGCAGAAGAAAAGTGAGTAGTACTAATACTGCAAAACCCTGGTATTTACAGAATTTGATGAATATTTATATGAATACAAGATTACTGTCCTTTGCATTGGGATCAGTCATAACACTAATGTGATTGTGTTGGCTCGACTGTATCAAATTTACCACACGTCCTTACTATACAGGGTGTGGCATATTTGTAAATAGAAGAAGACATAAATGGCATCATGCAGCAAAAAGTGACCCATAACATGGCGTCATTCAACAAGAAGTGACCAATAACATTACAAGCTCAAATTAACAAGTTATAACAGGCTCAAATTCACACGCTATAACAAGCTCAAATTCACAAGTTATAACAAGCTCAAATTTACAAGTTAAAACAAGCTCAAATTCACAAGTTATAACAAGCTCATGTTCAAATTAAAATGCACAATAGAAATTTAACAAGGCACAGGTCCATGTTAATATAGAATATGAGAAGCTGACTGTAAATTTCATCCTGAGGTTGTCCAATTGGATTCCATCTGCCAATCCTGAGAATAGTTGTTTTTTTTGTTTTTTTTGGGGGGGGGGTTTCAGTTATGATCTATGGAGGCCCTGCTGGGTTATGATGCTCAGTGACGATCCATGGAGGCCCTGCTGGGTTAAAATGCTCAATGATGATCTGTGGAGACCCTGCTGGGTTATAATGTTCAGTCATGATCTGTTGAGGCCCTGCTGGGTTATAATGCTCAATGATGATCTGTTGAGGCCCTGCTGGGTTATGATGCTCAGTGATGATCTGCGGAGGCCCTGCTGGGTTATGATGCTCAGTGATGATCTTTGGAGGCCCTGCTGGGTTATGATGCTCAGTGATGATCTTTGGAGGCCCTTCTGGGTTATAATGCTCAGTGATGATCTGTGGAGGCCCTGCTGGGTTATAATGCTCAGTGATGATCTGTGGAGGCCCTGCTGGGTTTTTATGTTCAGTGATGATCTTTGGAGGCCCTTCTGGGTTATAATGCTCAGTGATGATCCATGGAGGCCCTTCTGGGTTATAATGCTCAGTGATGATCTGTTGAGGCCCTGCTGGGTTATAATGCTCAGTGATGATCTGTGGAGGCCCTGCTGGGTTATGATGCTCAATGATGATCTGTGGAGGCCCTGCAGGGTTATAATGCTCAGTGATGATCTTTGGAGGCCCTGCTGGGTTATGATGCTCAGTGATGATCTTTGGAGGCCCTGCTGGGTTATGATGCTCAGTGATGATCTGTAGATTATACTAAGATTATTCAAGAAATATCAAGATGAGATGATTTCATCTTCAAGATTTTAAAATTTTATTTTATATTAACTGTGGTACTGGGAGAGGTCAATAATTATAATTATCCTTATGAAGTATATTTTTGAAAAGAACAACCTGATTAAAATGAGATAACCATTCACATCCAAGGGATTTTACAGTGGCCCATCAGAGAATAGTTTGTAATGTTATCAGTTCATTTACTCTTCTATTGTATTTAGTGGTGTGTTTGAGATGCTTATGGATTCCTTGTGTTGTAGACGCAGCTTGATGAATACCTGAATGCCATACTGAGGGCGCCACTGTTCAGAAACCACCCAGAAACTGTGAGTACCATAATGTACCACCCAGAAACTGTGAGTACCATAATGTACCACCCAGAAACTGTGAGTACCATAATGTACCACCCAGAAACTGTGAATACTATAAAGTACCACCCATTTTTGAAATTGTGAATTAAGTGTGCCATATTGATGCCATAATGATGCCATATCAATGTCATATTGATGCCATATTAATGCCACAATGATGCCATAATGATGCCATATTAATATCATATTGATGCCATATTAATGCCATAATGAGGCCATATTAATATCATATTGATGTCATATTAATGCCACAATGATGCCATAATGATGCCATTTTGATGCCATATTGATGTCATTTTAATGCCACAGTGATGCCATATTGATGCCATAATGATGCCATTTTGATGCTTGCAGCTCAAGTTCCTGGAGGTGTCTCACCTGTCCTTTGTTCAGGGCCTGGGACCCAAGCTGAGGGAGGGGATGGTGAAGAAGCGGTCCGGAGGCAGGAGGTTTGCTGGAGGCTGCTGCTCCTGCTTCAACAGCTTCTGTAAGAGCTGCACGGCAGGATGGAGTCCCAGGTACGCAACCTATAGATATATATATATATATATATATATATATATATATATATATATATATATATATATATATATATATTATATAAAGTCCTGCTTCCTCCCAGAAGATTGGAGTCCTGTTATGAAAGATATACACAAAATAGACCAGAATCTCAGGAATATATGGCATAACTTATTTTTACAGATAAAATTTCCTTCTATGATTGATAACATAATTGGTCTGAATAAGAAGATTGCATTCTCATTTTGACTTGCCTGCTACTTTTCCCCTTCTTTTATGTTTATTCTTAACATCAATCATCAATCTGAAATTATTTTACCTCATTTTAACATGTAGATTTTTAAATCCATATATATATATCATTGATTTGCAGTTTTCCATATTTTCATCAATATATAATATTGCCTTGTGTTAATACTATACTTTTTTTCCCCTCTTTTATGTTTATTCTTTTCACCATACTCTTGTACCTCACTCTAATATTTTCTGCAGATATTCAAATCCAGAAATGTGCAAATCATTGATAAACGGTTTTCAATATAAAGGTTGCCCTTGCCTCCATATATCAGTCAAACTGCAACTGGTATGTTACAAATAATCAGCCGTTCATCAAGTTTTGTATTATTTCAAAGCAGAGATCATAATAATTGCTGTCCCCGCAAACAACAACAGCCTTGATTAGCATCTTCAAGCTCAATGCAACCTGATAGCTTTGAAATGTGGAGAACATTTCCAGTTCTGCCCTTTATTTATTTTGTTTACTGTGGATTTATAGATTATATGTATATATACTGCCATTATTTCCTAAATGTGAGGAAAGCTAAATATCAATTGCTTGGATAAATAACAGATTTTTTCCTGATATATAATATTACAGATTTACGTAATTACAAAACAAGTCGCTAGTTTGCTTATTTCATGAGCAATATAAATATCTCATTAAAATGTTTCTCAGCCGCAATTATAAGTTTGTTAGGACATTTCTATGCTATATAGCGGACCTTTTTTCACCCGAGTACAAAGTTGGTACGAAAAACCCCGAGTTCATATAGGGTAAGTTTGTCATGAGCAATGCTGAGGTCCACATCGGGTGAGTCTGAGACCAAGAGTGAGGAATGTGGATCTTGCTTACAATATAATCAGTCCGGTCAATCCGGTGCTCCAGAATGCTGTAAATATGCAGTAGGTAATAGATAAGGTGGTGCTCCATGTGAAACATAGGTGGTAGAATAAATAAATAAACAAACAAATAGAAAGTACAGAAACAAAATTAAATATTTGAATAAAAAAACCAAAAGTAAGAAACAACACTGAAAAACAAAACAATGAAATCAACAAACAAACAATAATATCAACAAACAAAACAAATTTCCAACAAACAACAAATATTTCACTCATAGTTCACTCATCAATTTTAAGTTACAGTTTTATTAGTGGTGACATCATCACGAGTGACATCATCACTAGTGACATCATCACTGGCGACGTCATCATTGGGGACATCATTACTGGTGATGTATTCACTGGTGACGTATTTACTGGCGACGTCTTCACTGGTGACGTCATCACTGGTGATGTCATCACTGGCGATGTCTTCACTGGCGACGTCATCACTGGCGACGTCTTCACTAGCGACGTCATCACTGGCGACGTCTTCACTAGCGACGTCATCAGTGGTGACATCATTACTGGTGACGTCATCACTGGTGATGTATTCACTGGCGACGTCATCATTGGTGTCATCACTGGTGACGTCATCACTGGTGATGTATTCACTGGTGACGTCATCACTGGCGAAGTCATTACTGGCGACTTCATCACTGGCGACGTCATCACTGGCGAAGTCATTACTGGTGACGTCATCATTGGTGACATCATCACTGGTGACATCATCACTGGCGACGTCATCATTGGTGACATCATTACTGGTGACGTCATCACTGGCGACGTCATCATTGGGGACATCATCAGTGGTAACGTCATCATTGGTGACATCATCACTGGTGACGTCATCATTGGTGACATCATTACTGGTGACGTCATCATTGGTGACATCATCACTGGTGACATCATCACTGGCGACGTCATCATTGGGGACATCATTACTGGTGACGTCATCACTGGTGATGTATTCACTGGTGACGTATTCACTGGCGACGTCTTCACTGGTGACGTCATCACTGGTGATGTCATCACTGGCGATGTCTTCACTGGCGACGTCATCACTGGCGACGTCTTCACTGGCGACGTCATCACTGGCGACGTCATCACTGGCGACGTCTTCACTAGCGACGTCATCATTGGTGACATCATTACTGGTGACGTCATCACTGGTGATGTATTCACTGGCGACGTCTTCACTGGTGACGTCATCACTGGCGACGTCTTCACTGGTGACGTCATCACTGGCGAAGTCATTACTGGCGACTTCATCACTGGCGACGTCATCACTGGTGACATCATCACTGGCGACGTCATCATTGGTGACATCATTACTGGTGACGTCATCATTGGTGACATCATCACTGGTGACGTCATCACTGGTGATGTATTCACTGGTGACGTCATCACTGGCGAAGTCATTACTGGCGACTTCATCACTGGCGAAGTCATCACTGGTGACGTCATCACTGGCGAAGTCATTACTGGTGACGTCATCATTGGTGACATCATCACTGGTGACATCATCACTGGCGACGTCATCATTGGTGACATCATTACTGGTGACGTCATCACTGGCGACGTCATCATTGGTGACATCATCACTGGCGACGTCATCATTGGGGACATCATTACTGGTGACGTCATCACTGGTGACATCATCACTGGTGACGTCATCACTGGTGATGTATTCACTGGTGACGTATTCACTGGCGACGTCTTCACTGGTGACGTCATCACTGGCGAAGTCATTACTGGCGACTTCATCACTAGCGACGTCATCACTGGTGACATCATCACTGGCGACGTCATCATTGGGGACATCATCACTGGTGATGTTGTCACTGCTTTTTCTTTGTTTACATGGAATAGAAATATATCCATATGCAATGTGATGTTAATCTGACTACAGAAAGAACCAATTTACAAACCACAGCATAAGATTACACTTTTCCCTGATCGTATAGCAGTGTACTTTTTTAGAGTAATTCATTCATAGAAAATAAAAACAATAAAAATGTGCCCTGATATCAAGAAAACATCAACTTTAAGTAAATGTTAACATTTAATATTTATAAATGCGATATAAATTTAATACAACTCACAAGAAACATGCAATGAGAAGGAAAGTGTGTTTATCCAATGAATATGGTAGCATATAATCTAAGAGAAATAGTTCCTGAGAGCATCGGAGTAGCTGGGCTGATTGTAGGCATTCACCACGGCAGCATGCAGATTTGATCAATTCTAGCTTCTCAGTGTTCGCATCACCATTTAATACCACCACATTACATACGTAGATCCTAGCGCGGCATCAAACACAATGGTGGCTGTACATTAGCCTAACCAGCTTTACTGCAGTACTAACATATATAAGGACCGACGCATTTTTATAGAGCGCATGGAATTTATTTGTATCAGGCTCAGATTATTTTACTCTTAAATTTTAACAATTATGTACATAAAAATAATATATTTATCTTACGATGTCTGTTTCTTCATTAGTTCACTGTGGTGTGGGGAGAGGCAGATGTTTTGGTATGATGAATGATATCATTATCAAAACACCGCCATTCTCATGAGTTGTATGCTAGCATCCAGATTACTATAGTTCCAGTAGATATATATCACTAATCAATTACTCACTTCATTAAATGAATCAGACTTACTTTCAAAAGAAATCTCTATAGAAATTGCATGTTTTTATTTCTCTTTGAAAACAAATTAGATATGATAAAGAAATAGTGTTTTGCTCAAGAAGTGCCTCAGCATTTGATAGACCAGTATATATATCTATGTAGGATATTAGACAAGTGAGTGTTCTTGAGTCTGAGTGATAGTATCCAGATTGTGACTTGCAGATGGTTGATGCTGAAGGACACGTACGTAGCCTACGTCAGACCGGAGGACGGAGTGCTTCGCGATGTTCTGCTCATGGACCAAGACTTTGACGTGCAGTATGGACAGTCCTTTACCGGAGTTCACCATGGAGTCCAGATCACAAACCAGGCCAGGTCAGGGATATCATATATTCAAACTAGGTCAGGTCAGGGATATTTTATATTCAAACTAGGTCAAGTTAGGAATATGTTATATTTAAACTAGGTCAAGTTAGAAATATGTTATATTCAAACTACCGGTAGGTCAAGTTAGGAATATGTTATATTCAAACTAGGATAGAATTTCAAATCAAATAGGTCAGGTCAGGGATATCTTATATTCAAACTAGTTCAAGTTAGAAATATGTTATATTCAAATTAGCTCAGGTCAGGAATATCTTATATTCAAACTAGGTGAAGTCAGAAACATCTGACATTCAAATTATTAGATCAGGTCAGGAATATCTTATATATCTTATAACTAGGTCAGGTCAGGATTATTTTTTTATTCAAATGAGGTAAGGTTGGGACATCATACATCTCTAACATTTATAGATAGAAACAATAAAAGAACATTATTAGGGATGCTATCTTAATGTTCATTTTAATTTGTTTTCTGACCAGGAACTTGACGTTGCGGTGCTGGACACTAAGAAAGGCGACCAAGTGGAAAGAAGACATTCTGGAGGTGGCCAAGTCAACCGGGCGTGACTTCACCGAGGAAAACCGACACAGCTCATTTGCTCCGCTCAGGCTTGACAGCTACGCAGCATGGTAAGAGAATGACGTCATCTCAATTATTACGGTCTCAAGGTTTTGTTTTGAATTATTCAACTAGAAACATTTTCTTAAAGAGACAATATGCTCATGCAAAAAAGCTGACAAAAAAATCATTCACGTTTAACAGCCGCAGAATTTTAAATTTTCTTAAACCATAATGGTCACTAGTTGAATTCAGTATTAGATACTACTATCAAACCATTAACATGAAATTCTCTACTTCTAATCTTTGGTAATCTTTGAATATTGACATCAATTATAGATAAAAGCTGTAGAGGGTAATTAAGACAGAAAAAATTCAATACATATTCACATTTATTGTTAGTCATATAATAAAAAAACAAGCTGATTCTTGGTGTGGCAGGTACATAGACGGGTCGTCATACATGGCAGCGGTTGCCGACGCGATGGATAAGGCAAAGGAGGAGATTTTTATCACAGACTGGTGGCTGAGCCCGGAGATCTACATGAAGAGACCAATGACGGAGGGAGACAAGTGGCGCCTAGACATGATACTCAAGAGGAGGGCGGTGAGTTCTGCCTACTAGACATACTGTATATACCAGACACGATACTCAAGAGGAGGGCGGTGAGTTCTGCCTACCAGACATACTGTATATACTAGACATACTGTATATACCAGACATGATACTCAAGAGGAGGGCGGTGAGTTCTGCCTACTAGACATACTGTATATACTAGACATACTGTATATACCAGACATGATACTCAAGAGGAGGGCGGTGAGTTCTGCCTACTAGACATACTGTATATACTAGACATACTGTATATACCAGACATGATACTCAAGAGGAGGGCGGTGAGTTCTACCTACTAGACATACTGTATATACTAGACATGATACTCAAGAGGAGGGCGGTGAGTTCTGCCTACTAGACATACTGTATATACTAGACATGATACTCAAGAGGAGGGCGGTGAGTTCTGCCTACTAGACATACTGTATATACTAGACATACAGTATATACTAGACACGATACTCAAGAGGAGGGCGGTGAGTTCTGCCTACTAGACATACTGTATATACTAGACATGATACTCAAGAGGAGGGCGGTGAGTTCTGCCTACTAGACATACTGTATATACTAGACATACTGTACATACTAGACACGATACTCAAGAGGAGGGCGGTGAGTTCTGCCTACTAGACATACTGTACATACTAGACATGATACTCAAGAGGAGGGCGGTGAGTTCTGCCTACTAGACATACTGTATATACTAGACATGATACTCAAGAGGAGGGCGGTGAGTTCTGCCTACTAGACATACTGTATATACTAGACATGATACTCAAGAGGAGGGCGGTGAGTTCTGCCTACCAGACATACTGTATATACTAGACATGATACTCAAGAGGAGGGCGGTGAGTTCTGCCTACTAGACATACTGTATATACTAGACATACAGTATATACTAGACATGATACTCAAGAGGAGGGCGGTGAGTTCTGCCTACTAGACATACTGTATATACTAGACATACTGTATATACTAGACATGATACTCAAGAGGAGGGCGGTGAGTTCTGCCTACTAGACATACTGTACATACTAGACATGATACTCAAGAGGAGGGCGGTGAGTTCTGCCTACTAGACATACTGTATATACTAGACATGATACTCAAGAGGAGGGCGGTGAGTTCTGCCTACTAGACATACTGTATATACTAGACATACTGTACATACTAGACACGATACTCAAGAGGAGGGCGGTGAGTTCTGCCTACTAGACATACTGTACATACTAGACATGATACTCAAGAGGAGGGCGGTGAGTTCTGCCTACTAGACATACTGTATATACTAGACATGATACTCAAGAGGAGGGCGGTGAGTTCTGCCTACTAGACATACTGTATATACTAGACATACAGTATATACTAGACACGATACTCAAGAGGAGGGCGGTGAGTTCTGCCTACTAGACATACTGTATATACTAGACATGATACTCAAGAGGAGGGCGGTGAGTTCTGCCTACTAGACATACTGTATATACTAGACATGATACTCAAGAGGAGGGTGGTGAGTTCTGCCTGCAAGACATACTGTATATACTAGACATACTGTATATACTAGACATGATACTCAAGAGGAGGGCGGTGAGTTCTGCCTACCAGACATACTGTATATACTAGACATGATACTCAAGAGGAGGGCAGTGAGTTCTGCCTACTAGACATACTGTATATACTAGACATGATACTCAAGAGGAGGGCGGTGAGTTCTGCCTGCAAGACATACTGTATATACTAGACATACTGTATATACTAGACATGATACTCAAGAGGAGGGCGGTGAGTTCTGCCTACCAGACATACTGTATATACTAGACATGATACTCAAGAGGAGGGCGGTGAGTTCTGCCTGCTAGACATACTGTATATACTAGACATACTGTATATACTAGACATGATACTCAAGAGGAGGGCGGTGAGTTCTGCCTGCTAGACATACTGTATATACTAGACATGATACTCAAGAGGAGGGCGGTGAGTTCTGCCTGCTAGACATACTGTATATACTAGACATGATACTCAAGAGGAGGGCGGTGAGTTCTGCCTGCTAGACATACTGTATATACCAGACACGATACTCAAGAGGAGGGCGGTGAGTTCTGCCTACTAGACATACTGTATATACTAGACATGATACTCAAGAGGAGGGCGGTGAGTTCTACCTACTAGACATACTGTATATACTAGACATGATACTCAAGAGGAGGGCGGTGAGTTCTGCCTACTAGACATACTGTATATACTAGACATGATACTCAAGAGGATGGCGGTCAGTTCTGCCTACGAGACATACTGTATATACTAGACATGATACTCAAGAGGAGGGCGGTGAGTTCTGCCTGCCAGACATACTGTATATACTAGACACGATACTCAAGAGGAGGGCGGTGAGTTCTGCCTACTAGACATACTGTATATACTAGACACGATACTCAAGAGGATGGCGGTCAGTTCTGCCTACGAGACATACTGTATATACTAGACATGATACTCAAGAGGAGGGCGGTGAGTTCTGCCTGCCAGACATACTGTATATACTAGACACGATACTCAAGAGGAGGGCGGTGAGTTCTGCCTGCCAGACATACTGTATATACTAGACATGATACTCAAGAGGAGGGCGGTGAGTTCAAACAACTACATAATAACCTTTCTGTATATGCAGCACCAGATGTGACCTGTGGTGTGACCTTTTTAACTTTAGTTGTTTTGTAGCCAGTTTTGTATTGTAATGATATAATCTGACATAATTCAATGTATAGAAAACATTTGAGAAAAAAGATAAGTATACTGTCAAATCTTCTGTTAATTCCCAGGCCTTGACATAAAGAGAAAAATGTTGGTTGCCCAGTTGGGCCACCAGAGCATGAGAAGTGGTGGCCCGAAGTTTCTAAGGATAATAAGATGTGTAATCCAATAAAGAGCATTGTACATAAGGCTGTATAGTGTCTGAGTGGGGGATACTTGTCCCAATCAAATGCCTATTGATCGTGATATGATATCTATCAATGATTAAAATAATAAAATCAAGATAGTTTGGGCCACTAAAATACCAAAAATATGGTTGCCCAACAGGGCCACTACTACAGAGCATTCACTGGCCTGAACAGTGGATCTGGTGGCCCCGGGCCACCAGGGCAGTGCGTATGTCAAGCCCTGACATCTCGGTTAACTGACTGCATATTGTTTATAGCTTTACGTTTTTGAACATGTAATATAAGATGTGATTGGCTGCACATGTAGTATAAGATGTGATTGGCTGCACATGTAATATAAGATGTGATTGGCTGCACATGTAATATAAGATGTGATTGGCTGGACATGTAATATAATATGTGATTGGCTGGACATGTAATATAAGATGTGATTGGCTGGACATGTAATATAAGATGTGATTGGCTGGACATGTAATATAAGATGTGATTGGCTGGACATGTAATATAAGATGTGATTGGCTGGACATGTAATATGATATGTGATTGGCTGGTTGCAGGCGGCCGGTGTGCGCATCTTTGTCATTCTCTTCAAGGAGATGGAGATGGCACTTGGTATTAATAGTTTCTACACCAAGCAGCGCCTCCACGACCTCCATCCAACCAACATCCGAGTCCTGCGCCACCCGGATGGCATTAACCTGTGGTCGCATCACGAGAAGGTGGTCGTTATAGACCAGAGAATCGCGTTCCTCGGCGGAGTGGATCTCTGCTACGGCCGCTGGGACACCCCAGAACACAGGTACTAATTACTTACATATACAATATGTACACTGCTAAGGGAAAATACATATTGCTTCTCAAGTAGGTGGTGACAAGTATGCATCGTATGCAAATACTACAGGTCCTGTTCTTTGATTATTCATGGTAAAGTCCAAGTTCCTGGATTTTATTTTTGCTTCCTATAGTCAGTTTCACCTTGGTAAACATCAGTCCTTTTACTTGGAATGTTCAGGTTGGTGGACCTTGGTTCTGATATTTGATATTTGTATATTTTATTCAGGTTGGTGGACCTTGGTCCTGATATTTGTATATTTTATTCAGGTTGGTCGACCTTGGTTCTGATATTTGGTTATTTTATTCAGGTTGGTGGACCTTGGTCCTGATATTTGTATATTTTATTCAGGTTGGTGGACCTTGGTTCTGATATTTGATATTTGTTTATTTTATTCAGTTTGGTGGACCTTGGTTCTGATATTTGTATATTTTATTCAGGTTGGTGGACCTTGGTTCTGATATTTGATATTTGTATATTTTATTCAGGTTGGTGGACCTTGGTCCTGATATTTGTATATTTTATTCAGGTTGGTGGACCTTGGTCCTGATATTTGTATATTTTATTCAGGTTGGTGGACCTTGGTCCTGATATTTGTATATTTTATTCAGGTTGGTGGACCTTGGTCCTGATATTTGTATATTTTATTCAGGTTGGTCGACCTTGGTTCTGATATTTGTATATTTTATTCAGGTTGGTCGACCTTGGTTCTGATATTTGTATATTTTATTCAGGTTGGTCGACCTTGGTTCTGATATTTGATATTTGTTTATTTTATTCAGGTTGGTCGACCTTGGTTCAGTTGTGTCTCCGGGATGTGCTCCCAGTACAACACATCATAATGGGAATGCGTTCTTTCCGCCGTCCCCAGAGTCCAGCACTACTTTGCCTATTCCGAGCCTGAACCCTGCCAGAGATCGCTCACATACCTCACAACACCTGCAGCAGCCGCAGGATTACATACGCAGTGTCAGCGCGAGGTCATGGCCGGAGAGCGAGAAGGAAAAACAGAAACACTCAAATCCTAACCAAAACCAAAAGAATTACTCTCAGCATCACACCACGATATTCACGGACACACCAACCCATGAAGCTGTCATTAACTGGGACGAAAGCGTCAACTTGAAACAGTGGAACAACCTTGAACCCATTCCTGAATCTTCCAGTAGGACTGATATTCCAGAGATTATTATAGACAGTGTGCCGAAAGATTCTGCTTTGTTATCAGACGTTACTGTTCACGTGGGGGTCGGGGAGAATGAGAAAGTAGCCAGGCAAATATCCTTTGATTCCCAAGTGGACGACGATGAAGGTTATGATGAAGTAGATGGTCGCCATGGAGACTCATCATGCCAAAGTGAGGCTAGTGATACGACAGTGGTGCCCCCCGGTGAGGAGAGTGGTGCTCAAGAATGTGGTCATGCTGCTGATAAGTCAAAATCTGCCAATTTCGTCAGGAAAGATACAACATATAGTATTGACACTATAGACAGCATTGTCACAGTAGACAGCGTTGATATTCATCTGCACTCACACGAACACAAAGAAGCCATAAAAAATTCTAAATCTCATAAGACATTGACGCATACTGAGTCAGCTCCATCGCAGTTTGACAGCAAAATGCAAAGCAAAAATTTAGAGCTCAAATCTGAAGCTAACGCAAATGTGACATGTGAACACAAAGAAGTCAATAGTTCAGACGTTAATGTCGTTAAACAAACTGAAAACAGTATTAAAGAAGCTGAGCAGAAATCAAACATAAATGATGTTCAGGAGCAAACAGATGCTATTTCAAATATCTCAGGAATTGTGCCAAACATTCTGAAAAAAGACTGTGATAAAAATGCTCAAGAGGAAAGCATGGAGAATGCCAGAGAACGCACGGAAAGCAGTGGAAGTTCTCATAAGATTGAATCTCGTGAAAATAATAATGTGTCAAAAGAAGAAGTTGACGAAATCACATCAAATGAGGTGAAAGAAATCACAAACTCTCAAAGTCCGTATCACACAAGCCTTGACATGGATAGAAGTCTGATAAATGAAAGTACCAATGTCACGAATGAACAGACTGACAGAGAGGTGCTTGCCGTCACAAACGGAGCCTTTGAGAGTCACAAGGAGATAGATTCTCTGGACTGTTTGAGTCCGGGACTGGACAGGACGGTGGACAGCGCAGTGGTCAGCAGTAGGCAGGACAGTAACCTGGATTCTACCATTAAGGATCCTAAAACTCCCGATGCACGTACAAGATGGACCATTCTCACTGTAAGTCTGGCACACTCACATACTCTTAGAAAGTAAATTGTGATCCAAAATGCCAGGCTTTGTGAATGTGATGTTTTACTTGGTACTTTATAGCCAAAGATATATCTTTTAAGAAATATTTCACTTAATTTAGCAGGATACTACGTAAAAACATATTTAGATAACGTAAAATCATATTTAGATAATAGCCTTATGTATCTTTGACCTGTATACCTCACATTACTTAAGTAAGTACCATTCTTCTGTATATTTATATGCAAGGGTAAAAAATGGTTGCATTGGTTTGAATTTAATTTATTTCAATTTTAAAATCAAATTCAATTCATCTAAATGTTTTGTTTTTTTTCATTGTAATTTGATATTTATACTAGCCGCGTATTTCTCTGTATATTCTGTTGCTGCTTCCAGGAGAAGCTTCTTGGCCGCAGCAGATCGCGGGACTCGTCAGAATCTCCCAACAGCCCCAGCGATAACAATCTCCACAAGAAGAGGGGGCGCCACAATCTGCTCAAGCTGCGGTTGTCTCTAGCCAGGCAGGATGCGGTGAGCGGTGATGACAGTGGACCGTCCTCCGGTACTCTGGCTCCGATGTGGCTGGACCCATCCAGACTTCACTCCCCGGATGGCGACCGCGATCGCACCCAGTTCCTGCTGTCTGTGTTTGCCTCAGCCGTCAAACCATCAACTCCAAAGCCCAGACACAGAATAGTAAGTTGAATTCTTATACAACAATTATAATGGTTTTTTTGTTGTCAATATGATAGCATGAACAGTTTCAAACAATATATATTTTAAATATGAGCAATGCCAAAGATTGGTGGAATGTCAGAGATTTGAGATTTTTGTGCAATGCGAAGGATTTGTGCAATGCCAGAGATGTGTGCAATGCCAGAAAGATGTGCAATGCCAGATATTTTAAATGTGTGCATTGTCAAACAAATGTTCAAAACCAAATATTTGAAAAATGACAAAAATTTCTCCATTGCCAAAGAGATGTACTGGCCTGAAGATTTGTGCCAATGCCACATATATAACCAATATATTCCTCTGCAGGATTCTGTAAGACCTCTTTTAGTGTACAGATAATTTCACTACGCAGACAACATTACACCTTTTTGTTGTGACAAACGTAATGAAGTGGAGTTGTGTGTTGTCAGGTGCAGAGAGCTCATGATCTGAAGGCTGATATGAAGGAGCGATTCCGGAGACATGGCAGCAAGTCTGTAGACCTCTCCGACTCTCACCCTAAGCCAGATCTGTTCAGGTAGGCCCTCACTAGCAGGAACATGGCAGCAAGTCTGTAGACCTCTCCGACTCTCACCCTAAGCCAGATCTGTTCAGGTAGGCCCTCACTAGCAGGAACATGGCAGCAAGTCTGTAGACCTCTCCGACTCTCACCCTAAGCCAGATCTGTTCAGGTAGGCCCTCACTAGCAGGAACATGGCAGCAAGTCTGTAGACCTCTCCGACTCTCACCCTAAGCCAGATCTGTTCAGGTAGGCCCTCACTAGCAGGAACATGGCAGCAAGTCTGTAGACCTCTCTGACTCTCACCCTAAGCCAGATCTGTTCAGGTAGGCCCTCACTAGCAGGAACATGGCAGCAAGTCTGTAGACCTCTCCGACTCTCACCCTAAGCCAGATCTGTTCAGGTAGGCCCTCACTAGCAGGAACATGGCAGCAAGTCTGTAGACCTCTCCGACTCTCACCCTAAGCCAGATCTGTTCAGGTAGGCCCTCACATCATAGCAGGAACAGGGCCTCTAACCTTACAACGTTAGTTAAATCTGTATTGATGGAAGGAATCATGTCTGTTTATACTGGAAATGGTAGATGAAATTTAAAAGGACCTGATGGTACTATTTATAGATTAAATTTTAAAATGCCAATTGACAACAATTGTTCTTACTGAAACCAAAAATGTTCTCAAATATCCCACAATTATCAGAACCCACTTTTGTCCTCACCAAGCAGACCATTTTTCTCTCTGAGCCATTGTCTGAGCCCACCATTGTCTGAGCCCACCATTGTCTGAGCCCACCATTGTCTCAACCCACCATTGTCTCAGCCCACCATTGTCTGTGCCCACCATTGTCTCAGCCCACCATTGTCTGTGCCCACCATTGTCTCAGCCCACCATTGTCTCAGCCCACCATTGTCTGTGCCCACCATTGTCTCAGCCCACCATTGTCTGTGCCCACCATTGTCTCAGCCTACCATTGTCTCAGCCCACAATTGTCACAGCCCACCATTGTCTCAGCCCACCATTGTCTGTGCCCACCATTGTCTCAGCCCACCAATTTCTGTGCCCACCATTGTCTCAGCCCACCATTGTCTCAGCCCACCATTGTCTCAGCCCACCATTGTCTCAGCCTACCATTGTTTCAGCCTACCATTGTTTCAGCCCACCATTATCTCAGCCCACCATTGTCTGTGCCCACCATTGTCTCGGCCCACCATTGTCTGATACTACCATTGCCTGAGCCCACCATTGTCTCAGCCCACCATTGTCTGTGCCCACCATTGTCTCAGCCCATCATTGTCTCAGCCCACCATTGTCTCAGCCCACCATTGTCTCAGCCCCCCATTGTCTCAGCCCACCATTGTCTCAGCCCACCATTGTCTGATCCCACAATTGTCACAGCCCACCATTGTCTCAGCCCCCCATTGTCTCAGCCCACCATTGTCTCAGCCCACCATTGTCTGATCCCACCATTGTCTGATCCCACCATTGTCTCAGCCCACCATTGTCTGTGCCCACCATTGTCTGAGCCTACCATTGTTTCAGCCTACCATTGTTTCATCCCACCATTGTCTCGGCCCACCATTGTCTCGGCCCACCATTGTCTCAGCCCACCATTGTCTCGGCCCACCATTGTTCTCACTGAGCTGTGTGTCTTGTGTGCAGCATGTACCGAGCGCTGGATGACCGGACTCAGCTCAATCCCTCGGAGGTGATCGAGGAGATGGGACTGGAGGGATCCACCAAGCTCTGGATCGGCAAGGATTATACCAACTTCATCGCCAAGGATTTTGTTGACCTTCACAAGCCATTTACAGGTTGGTACATTTTATATAAAAATGTAAATATCATTTGGTTTGAACTAAAATATGAAGCAGGTTAATATGTCATCAGGCTGAGCAGGTTTGGAAATGGAAAATTAGACGTTGTGATAACTACATATCTGCAAAATGTTTGTGGAAAGTAATCTATTAGTTCATATATATCCCGTTTATAATCTCTTGGAAAACAAATTATCATCAAGTTATTAATATTTTTGAATAATCATAAGAAGCTTTTGAAACATATGTTGCTTGGTTTGAATGTGCAGATTTCATAGACCGGACTGTGACTCCCCGTATGCCGTGGCACGATATCGGGGCGGTCGTGTATGGTCACGCAGCACGAGACGTCGCCAGACACTTCATACAGCGGTGGAACTTCACCAAGGTAAGTGTCTGTTAACATAAGGAGGAACACTTCATACAGTGGTGGAACTTCACCAAGGTAAGCGTCCGTTAACATTAGGAGGAACAGGGACACTTCATACAGTGGACCAAAAAAATGTAGCATATCACTATATTATAGACATGTGCCCCATCCTTGCTTGTTTTCACATCTTAAATCATTTGGAATTTTATCTCTTGTTAAGCCTCTTGTCTTTCATCTAGCTATTAAAACTGCACAAGCCCTTAGAACAGAATGAGTTTCATGTCACCATATCATAGACTTGTGGCTGTGGTCTTTCATTAAAACCTTGCTTACATGAGGTGTGGCCATTAACCCAGGTTTGGCAACTATTTAGTAGATTTACGATGATAAATACGAATCTAGTTGATTAGTTTAATCAAAATCTTTAATAACAACAAAATCTTTAATCACAACGCCGTCTTAGCAAACCAATCAAAAGCTGCTGATACCTGAATGGTGTCACAGGTGGAGTTTATCCCCTATTAAGTTTTATAGCATAGAGATAATTTGAGTTCTGTTTTGAGAAGTTCCATGATTAGATTTTTGTGATTAATAATTTGAAAAAAGGCTTTTTCTAATGTATACATATCAAATTTTCATTTTAGCAAGAGAAACGGAAAACACACAAGGACTACCCATTGCTTCTGCCCAAGACATATTCACGAGTCACAGTTCCCAGACGAGTGCTCGCCACGTCACTGCCTTGTAACTGCCAGGTAAGCTCACAAACTCCACCAGAGGGCGACATATTCACGAGTCACAGTTCCCAGACGAGTGCTCGCCACGTCACTGCCTTGTAACTGCCAGGTAAGCTCACAGGCACAGCTGTGTCTCAAGGAAAGTTCAGACCTGGCAACTATTTAGTAGATTTATGATGAGAAATACAAATCTGGCTGATGATGATAAATGTATATTGTATTTCAACAGATTTCAATGGTGAATTCCAAAGCTAGATTTTAGTTTGAGAGACTGGTTAACATATAGTCTGAGAAATTAATTTTGTTTAAATGCACCATGTCACTTTCAGCATGTAAAATGACTGAAATGGAATTGGACAGAAATCTCCTGTCCCAGAATCCTATAACCTAAATGAAATTTGAAGTCTCAAAACCAATGTCTTAAAATTGACTGTTTTCATAAATAAGCAAAGAATCATTATACATGAAACGCAGTTAAGAATTTGCAAAAAAACACAAAATGAACATCTACAGGGTCTTTGTGACATGTTCCAGATAGAAGCCATCACAGGAACCATGCCTGCAATTATATTTGAAAGAAAACATAAACCCAAGAAAAATCATGTACAGCCTTTTTAAGTGACATCCAAAGTTCCCCTATCCTATGACAAACCCGAAAAATGTGCTTAAATAATGAGCTCTGTAAAGTGGCTTTTATTGAAGGTGTTTTGCGTTTGTAGATCCTGCGGAGTGCCAGTCAGTGGTCGGCGGGTATTGATCACGTGGAGCACTCGGTGATGAACGCTTACATCAAGACCATCGTCAACGCCAAGCATTATATATACATAGAGGTCTGCGTCTTGTTATCCTGCCGCTCTGAGACCAAGATAGTAATCACACAATGTATATCTGGCCTTGACCTTAAGGATTTTGGTCACTGGTTCATAAGTGCTTGAACATTCTCAAGATTATCTGTCAGATCTACTGGCTAATAACTATAAATCTGATAGTAAAAGAAATGTTGGCTTAAAGTTCAAACATTAGAATTTTAAAACCACAGGCCTGTACTGGCCCGAAAGTGGAAAAAAAACCTTCAGGGTCACTGGGCCAGTGCATAATATTAGCTCCTGCATGTTGTTTAGAAAATATCTCTTAAAAGCTAAGAGCCTCACACTTAATGAAACCACAGAGTAAAATAATGAGAGGAAAAGAAAAATATTTATGTTGTTTTTCAAATTATAACTTTAACATGATCCTCACTGTACCAACTTAGCAAACAATATTAAGCAACTTCTTAATGCTGGTCTGATAATGGATGGAATTTCAGTTATAAATATTTATTTCAGAACCAGTTTTTCATCAGCATCCATGATCACCCGATTCTGGAGAACCAGATTGCTGATGCTTTATTCCAGAGGATAAAGAAGGCCCACGAGTGAGTGCTGCCGGGAAAGCTTTATAAGAACCGCTGAAATGCCAACGGTTAACCACATGAAATCAAATATAAGCTATCTATGAATTATTTAAAGTTGTATATATATCTATATATGACTAGTAACTAGGTGCTACCTATACATGTATATATATGACTAGTAACTAGGTGTTACCTATACATGTATATATGACTAGTAACTAGGTGCTACCTATATATATATATATATGACTAGTAACTAGGTGCTACCTATATATATGACTACTAACTAGGTGCTACCTATACATGTATATATGACTAGTAACTAGGTGCTACCTATATATATATATATATATATATATATATATATATATATATATATATATATATATATATATATATATATATATATATATATATATATATGACTAGTAACTAGGTTTGCTCTATGGCAGGGAGGGCAGCAGGTTTCGCGTGTATGTGGTGATGCCACTGCTGCCGGCCTTCGAAGGAGAGCTGGGGACAGCCCGCGGTGCCTCCATACAAGCCATCACACACTGGAACTACGCGAGCATGACCCGCGGAGGCAAGAGTCTGCAGGAGAGAATCCTAGCTCTCGGAGGCAAGTCAGCCATCTTTGGTTTTTGTTTTTTTTCTTGCAGCTTATTTATGCTGTGATGTTGGTAGATCTTAAGAATATATTCGCTGGATGATCTGGGTTATGGTCCTTTATTATGTAATGCGATGGAGAGCATTCAATATGTACATGTGGTCTAGCAGATAATGAAACATTTGAGCAGAAGTATATTTATTATGCTGCTAAGTTACAGTCACTTCTGAAAAAAGGATATCAGAATAGAAAAGTAGACAATTTTTCGTAATTCAATGAGGCTGTTAAAAATTGAAAAAAATGAAAAAGTTTTGAGATTTAATGTTTTTAAAAATCTTTTGATTGCATTTTGAATTTTAAATATCTTTAGATCAGTAGATGTTGGTATTAATAGATAAATACTGGGATTAGAATTAACGAAGTAATATTATGATGAAGTCATAAACTAGACAATCAGAATCTTTAGGTTTATTTGATCCTTTTTATAAGGAAAACATCAATAAATTAATATGTAAACGCTTCATTTGGTTCTTGAGAATCCTTATTTATAATTGATTGGACCTCTCCCATATTTAGTATACGGGGAAAATTGGTCAAAAGACCTCAGACCTCTCATATATTCTTACATTTGATCAGATTATATCTATGTACACTTTGATCACAAGACCCGCAAGGACAATGCAGAGATCTGTTTGAGCACATTCCAGTTAGGGATTCAAGACATTTTCGGAGAGATTCCGTTCAATCAATGAGATATATAGACGCTTGGACAATAAGAGAGGGATGAACAACCTTGATGCAGAGGACAGAATTAATAAATTAAAATTAATATTATATCATACGATCTCAGTACCTGGCCAAAATAGTTAAATTGGTAGAGTATTCGCCATGAGATCCAGGGATTCCTGGTTCAAATCCTGGCCAGTTACTATCAACCGCTCTGAGAAGACGTCTGTAATCAGCACATATAAATGTCAGCTTTACATTTACATACTTTTCACCATAGAATCTTTCCATCTTTGTTTCCAATTTTGTTGCCAATCCCTCTCTCCTGGTCCCAGACTGCCAAGACAGAAGTAGCCAGTGATCAGTGTCCTGGGCTTGCATGATGTAGAGTAGAGCCTGCTAAATATAATAAGCTTATGATGCATGATGGGAACAGAGCTCCTGCCCAGATCTGTCTCTCTCTATATATAAATATATATATATAGACATAAATGGGAAATGTTGCATGTAGTTTTGAGCTTGTTGATTTTGATTGCAGTACCAGACCCTAAAGTGTATCTGTCCTTCTTTGGCCTGAGAACTCACGGGGAACTCGTTGGAAATTTGGTATGATTTGCTAATCATCTAATATTGTCATAGCTTTCTGTGCATAGTGAAAAATACTGATGATTCAACTTGTATCAAATGTTATAGAGAATCTTTTAGTGTTTGATGTGGACTTTTTGGAGCATTAATAGAATTTATTTTTGCTTTTTATGTGTAAATCACTGCAAATATTGACATGGAATCATGAGATGTATAGAATAGCTATTGATCTTGATCAGTGTGATAGTAATGTGTGATAACATGTCGGCATTTTACAAAATCACTAATATTTTCTGAATTAGCTATTGTTGGAATGTTGAGATTGTTTGTACATGTACGTGGGATTGATCCGTGCTTTCCCTGCAGACTACAGAGCTGGTGTACGTTCACAGTAAGCTCATGATCGTCGACGACAAGACGGTGATCATTGGATCAGCCAACATCAACGACCGCAGCATGCTGGGTAACCGGGACAGCGAGATCGCCACCATCATCGAGGACACTAAGACGATGCCGTCACGCATGGACAACCAGGAGTACGAGGCCGGATGGTTCGCTTCAAGTCTCCGAAAATCCTTATTCAGGTATGACGACTACCACGATCAACTAATCATTGCAGAATTATTGAAAAATATTTTTCATTTTTTTAACATTTTCTGCCCATTTGTGAAAATCATGCAAGCATAACTCCGGGCACAAGCAAATGGAATTGGTTCATATTAGTCACACAGGTTTTCCTGCATGAGGGCCTGGATGAATAAAGTCATCTTAATGGTTCAAATACAAAAACTCCAAATTTCTTTAAAAATCCAATGGTAATTTGGTCTTGTGTACAGTATTGTTTTTAATCGTGTCATCAAAATTGCACTTATTTTAACTATGCTTTATGAATGATTCTTTCAAATGAGATATCCACAGATACTGCACAGGGATCGCGCAAGCAGTTCCATTAGTTAGCTTATGCTATCACTTATTGCCACATGTTGCTTTACAGAGAACATATGGGAGTAAAGAAGACGGGCAAGATGATAGATGTGACAGACCCTGTAAGTGACGAGTTCTACAAGAGAATCTGGATCCATCACGCGACTATTAACACCTCAGTCTATGATAAGGTAAGTCGGATCCATCAACTATTAACACCTCAGTCTGTGATAAGGTAAGTCGGATCCATCACGCGACTATTAACACCTCAGTCTATGATAAGGTGAGTCGGATCCATCACGCGACTATTTACACCTCAGTCTATGATAAGGTGAGTCGGATCCATCACGCGACTATTAACACCTCAGTCTATGATAAGGTGAGTCGGATCCATCACGCGACTATTAACACCTCAGTCTATGATAAGGTGAGTCAGATCCATCACGCGACTATTAACACCTCAGTCTATGATAAGGTGAGTCGGATCCATCACGCGACTATTAACACCTCAGTCTATGATAAGGTGAGTCGGATCCATCATGCGACTATTAATACCTCAGTCTATGATAAGGTGAGTCGGATCCATCACACGACTATTAACACCTCAGTCTATGACAACGTGAACATAATCATGATGTACACTATTCATACCTTTAACACACTTTTTCACAGGATCTATGCAAGCACAAATCTTCTTATATTTGTTTTACCAGGTGAATACACAGCATAGAAGACCCAATACATCTGACACACTCTCTCTCTCTGTCTCTCTTGCAGGTGTTCAACTGTTTACCAACAGACTCGGTGAAGACGTTCCAGCAGCTACATGAGCTACAGAAGGAGGCGCCACTGTCACAGCGGGACCCGCAGGAGGCTCGGCTGCAGCTGCAGAAGGTGCAGGGACACCTCGTTCTCATGCCACTTCTGTTCCTCCAGGGCGAGAACCTACAACCTACCATCAACACCAAGGAGGGACTCGCGCCAACGGTTATATGGACTTGAAGATTTATCAAGACTAGAAAAAAAATATTCTATTTTTCCATTTTTTCTTCCACAAATAAGACTAGAAATTATTATGCGAATAAGACTAGAAATTATTACACAAATAAGACTAGAAATTATTATACAAATAAGACTAGAAATTATTATAAAAATAAGACTAGAAATTATTATACAAATAAGACTAGAAATTATTATACAAATAAGACTAGAAATTATAATTTTTCTTTTTTTATGTGCAAAATGCACACAGGGTTTAGCCTTGGATTTCAGATCTGCTGGAATTGTAAATGAGTTTATAAGCAAAACATAATTAAATTAAGTTCTGGTTTTTCATAAAGTGGATTTAAAGTTACCTACTTCTTGGTACACAAAATAAATAAATTTAACAAAATAAATAGATATTATAACTGGTATTGGATCTGTGGACCTGGCAGTCATCATCTTGAATATCACAGAAAACTGGCTGTCAGGGCTAAAGGCATTGACACTGAGGAAATGTGCAGGGTCTAAGCCTCAGATCCAATACCCTACATACACATATATATAAATAGTACCTTTGGTTTGGTACCATACATTCAGTACCAATAGCTTGGTACTTTAGACTTAATACCTTTAAGTTAGGATCTCAGGTTAATACTACTGACTCAGTATAGTAGATCAGTGCCTTTGATTCATTACCTTTGGTTCATTACCTTTGGTTCAGTACCTTTGATTCATTACCTTTGATTCATTACCCTTGATTCATTATCTTTAATACCTTTGGTTCATTACCTTTGATTCATTACCTTTGATTCATTACCTTTGGTTCATTACCTTTGGTTCATTACCTTTGGTTCAGTACCTTTGATTCATTACCTTTGATTCATTACCCTTGATTCATTATCTTTAATACCTTTGATTCATTACCTTTGATCCGTTACCCTTGATTCATTACCTTTGATACCTTTGGTTCATTACCTTTGATTCATTACCTTTGATTCATTACATTTGGTTCAGTACCTTTGGTTCAGTACCTTTGATTCATTACCTTTGGTTCATTACCTTTGATTCATTATCTTTGAGTCATTACCTTTGATTCATTACCTTTGGTTCAGTACCTTTGGTTCAGTACCTTTGATTCATTACCTTTGAGTCATTACCTTTGAACCAGTATCTTAGGCTTAGTACCTCAAAACTACAAGATGCCATATACATGTGCTAGTACAAACAAATATTATTTCTAGTCTTTCAATATAGAAAATGACTTAAAGGGTTTTTTTTTAACAAATAGTGATTGCTTTAAAAATCACAATTATACTTATTTTTAATTATCAATTGGTTTAGTTATGACCCCATTTCCAGTCAGTGCTGTCAACAAAGATAATGATTTGCCAAATAAATAGTTAAAATCTTTATTATTATGCGATCAGCTGGTGGTAATAACTGGTTGCCAAATAAAGAAAATGTTTTATATTATTTACAATTATGTGCCAAATATCCAGTTGGATGTTTAAAATCGTTAATACAACTGCAAATATGTGCCAGTACTAATAGCTTCAATCTCTTTATAACTTTTAAATTCTTATAAACACTGATATGTATCTGTCATTAAACTCCTTAATAGATCAAAGGTGGGATTCAAACAATTTGTAGCTTACCAGTATCAAATGTTATTAATTGCCATATGAAAATTGTGTTATGTATTATATAAATAATTCCAATGTCAAATAATGTTACTAAACTCTCCATGTTTTAATGATAAGTAATCGATCAGTAATAGATCAGTAGTCGATCAGTAGTAGATCAGTAATAAATCAGTAATAGATCAGTAGTCCCTCTAGTTATAGAATCTTCTACAGTACAATAATTGCAGGGGTAGTTAGTAATCTTAAGAGACAAATATAATCGTGGTTGAAAAACAATGCAGAGATTTGAATTTTTTAAATTGAGTTACTATAGGCCCCTGCCAGTTTAGATGTATAATTATGTACTTTTTTGTATGTTGCATAATTGTTTCATTTGAGTTTTGCATCATTTGATTATTGTTTTCTCATTAGGTTTATGGATGATGGCTTTCAGTGCAATCAAATTCAGTATTAAAAGTGATAAAATGTGTCAAATGACAGGCAACCTTCAAGTCTCCCATTTGGGGCCTCTTGTCCAGAGTATGCTAATCCAGTAGAGTTCAGGAGGGGCACTGAAAGTTAATTACATAAATATGAAAATGGCCTTTCATCATATATATATATATATATGTATATTCATTTTGAAAACTGCACTATTATTTCTAATATTTCTATCGTGATGAGCACAAGATTTATGGTTCAATCATTACATACAATTTTT
This sequence comes from Amphiduros pacificus, assembly GCA_949316495.1. NCBI lineage: Eukaryota > Metazoa > Annelida > Polychaeta > Phyllodocida > Hesionidae > Amphiduros > Amphiduros pacificus. Next base: position 6,427,829 of record OX439007.1, on the reverse strand, counting down.
GACTAGTCGATACAGTCGTGCCATTTATAGTATTTTTTTACATAAAATGTGTAGATGGTGTTAAGAAATCAAACTAACAGTTCTCCTATTAAGATGTGAAATATAAATAGGACTATTCCTCTATGTCTTCCAACTTCATTTACCTGTGTCCATGGTGGTATATCTGATATGTGGATGCATTGTCCTCAGGTCTGACTGTCTCAAAATACTGGGGTCAAAAGTTCATAACCAAAGCTGCCTGACGCCATTTTCAGGGTTACATTGTAACAAGTTCGAGCCCTTCAAAATGTTACAAAATGGCGTCATTAAGTCAGAACATTGGCCTTGAATGGAGACGTCAACGTCCCTCCTGTCCATTACCGGGGAGGGACGGCAATCTTAGGGGTTAAACGTTGTAAATAAAAGTAGAGACAAGCTTGATAGGAGCATGTTATAATTGTAGTTTAATCTATGGCTTTATTGTATAGCAAGTTAAATGCCACTTTTGCAGGTTTAATAAAATCAGTGCCATCTTATTGAGAACTTGTGAACCAACATTTCCACTCCACGTAGATTTGTGGCAACCCAGAGAGCGATTCCATATTGGTACACAATATCATTACTTAGTAATATTATAAAATTTGTATTTCAAAATATATAGCAAAACAATTTTGGATCAACATGTTCAATTTTTCAGAAATGGACCTCAAAGTTTTACATAATAAAAGAACCCATATTATTAGTATAATTATTATTATTGTCAATTATGATTATCAGTGAGCCCACATAATAAAGTGAAAAATCCTGATGCATTAATACAAATATATCTGCTTTGAATGGATTTACCAGATTTGTGGAAATGAGTTCACAAGTGATATAAACTTGTAGTTGGGAGAAGTAACAAGTCACGAGGGTGTATCTCAATTTCAGGTAATGTCCATACAAAATACATCAAGTATAGAATACTAAAAGTAGCTTTAAAAATACGCCCACTTAGGATTTTTTTTAAATTGAATCTTGTTTATTACAAAGATGATGTATTGATGCAAGTCATAGGGACAAGTATTGATGCAAAGCTTATTCATAGGGATAAATATCATTAAATATACAGTAGTATTATCAGGGGAGAAGATTGTGCAGTTTATTTTGGTAATAAAAATATTTCAAACCTTTAATTCTGGTCTTTGTTTGGCTTATAATGTTATACTACTTCATTTACAGATAACAAACAAATAAATGTAGGTACTGTGAACAAGTGCTAACTGATTTCAAGTGACAGCACTAGTTTTAACACATGTCTTATTGTGGAATATTTTAAGAAATAATTGTTTTAATAACAACAAATTGAGTTACATATTAAATACAAATTTTATTTAACCAACATCTTTATAACTTAATGTATTATTACAGATCTCCATATCATTAGACAGTAAATGTTACATAGAGGTTCAGTGCAATCTCATTGAAGAATCAAGGTTTGATTACAATTCCTCCCTCATGAGTCACTTCCGATATATTTACATGCTGACTGCTATATCCAAGGTCTCAATGTCATCTTGGTACCACCGGCATTGTCAGAGTCAAAATCTAGGCAAAAAATGAGAAAAAAATTACAAGGTTTATTTTTACGTGAAAATTTATTAATGTACTATATCATTTAGATCAGGTGTACAAGGGAATTATTTCAGGTATTACTTTTCTTTTCATCCTCTACACATCTTGAAACAGATAAGACTGTTACAAAATGCTTATGACAAAAATGTTACTAAAATAAGGAAAATAGACCTAGTCTGAAATAGCGCTATAGAAATCTATTATTATTATTGTTGTTGTTGTTGTTGTTGTTGTTGTTGTTATTGTTATTATTATTATTATTATTATTATTATTATTATTATTATTATTATTATTATTATTATTATTATTATTATTATTATTATTATTATTATTATTATTATTATTATTATTATTATTCAGAAAGAGATCAAAACAATGAAACAACTGGCAACACTGGGATAGGTTTAAGCATACCTTGGTTTTTTTGTTGAACTGGGCTCCGACGTCCTCTTGTATGACGTCATAAGGCAGATAGATATCCAGGCCGTATATGTTAGACCGGGTCTGTAATAAAATACGATCCTCTCCCACGTCCAGGGTCACTGTGGCAACAGATTTCTGCATCCAAACACAAAAATATCTACTGTAAAGATTTCGTAAAATTTGTTATTGCCACTTTCTTATCAAGAAAATTGAGGTTATTTTTATTTTCAGATAATTTTTGGGTCTAATAACCACAGAACAGTGATGGAGTTGTATTGTTTCTTCACAGTAGGGGATCATAGCACTCTTATGTTTGGACTATTAATGCCAGGACTGTCTCGGTGATGAAATATTAACTGCTTGTAGAGTGCAACATTTCTTAAAAGGTTCCGATGATATTTTTCAGACTATTGGTTAGATCAGAAATAATTATGGCTAAAATATTTCTCAATGTTTTGTCTTTCTCCAGATGTTTGACAAGAACATTTTGATGGCATATTTGGGATAAAATCAAACTTGACTTGAATGAGGTGGAATGCCATATATCAGGTGACTACAGTCCCTGGCCACTCACCATTATCAAAGACTACATTTAGACGAGTTGCACAGTTCTGGTTCAGGTAAAGTTGTACAGTTCAGGTGTGTACTTTTCAATAGGGGAGGGGAGTTGACAACGTGGAGATCGGCAATCAGCCTATGACGTAACAATTTATTGTCTCGTTTGTGAGATATTTCCAGATTATAATGTACAAGAGACTCACCACTTTTGGCATGTGTATGTCGGCCACCAGGAACTCCGGGTGACCTGATGCTGGTTCCTGCACTATTGTATAGGGAGGTTCTGGGGCCCTGAAAGAGATTTCAATTTGTATTAAAGCCTCAAAAAAGTTTCCTTTATTATTTTTCCATGTAATTATACAAGATGAAATCACATATATTTGTCCTATTTATATTTATTAAATATATCTGTGCAAGTTACATCGTTTCTTTTGGACAAATCAAATGATATTAAATATTATACTCACTTTTTCTTTGACTCATTTTGTTTTGGTGAATCTATTTCTGAGATCAATGAAGATTTATTTTCTCCTTGACTGAAATACAACATGGAATCTTAATGAAACTGAGAAATGAGGTTATGTCCATATAGTGCATTCTATGGAATGATTTATCTGACAGATAGTGCTCTCCAAGTGATGATTTTTTAAACAAATGGTGCGCTCAAAGAAATGACTTATATAACATATGGTGAACTTTTGGTAATGACTTATGTACCATATAGTGCACCCTAAGATGCAATATTTTTGAAGAGTAACAAACTATCACAATTATGGTGTAACAGCTCTGTGTATTATATATATCATAAAGCATTCGTACCTGTCCATCTCCATAATAAAAGGTTTGGATTTTGTCCGTACATTCTGCTCGGGTAATGAGCCAATAAACTTCTTATTTTTCAGAATTTTCCACTCTGTAATGAGAAAAACAATCCTGATCATAACCAAAAATAAAATCTTATGATGCTATACTTTTTTTCGACATAAATCTATAGAATGTATGTTTTTAATTTCTAATGACATACAGGGTTAACAACATGTACTGATTGTACTCCTTCCCAGAGATTTAGCCCGATATATGTAGCATACATTCACACCAACCCACAGATATAGATTTACTTATATATATAGTCCAGTAGAATTAATATGCACCTATCTCTTGCCCTACAGGGCTTAAATACACCAACCTGTCATAAAACAGGTTTAGTACTCACAACCCCTGCAGGTTTAATATGTACTTACGGGTTAACATTCACTCTCCTCTAGTCCTACAGGGTGAACATGTACTCACCCCTACTGAGAGATATTTCATATTTAAACTCCAGTCCTTCCAGGACCACTGTGAGCAGGAAGCCGAGCAGAACCTGCCTCTTCTCCAACTCATTGAAGAACTCTGGATTGACAACGATATCATACGCTGTGCATCCAACGCCATCTACAATGTCAATCAAAAAGAATGTTCTCATTTCCAACTGAAACATCTGAGTATTTTTGCCAGTTGATATTAATGTGTATAAGGTCAGGTATGAAGTCCGATGTAAGGTCAGGTATGAAGTCTGATGTAAGGTCAGGTATGAAGTCCGATGTAAGGTCAGGTATGAAGTCTGATGTAAGGTCAGGTATGAAGTCTGATGTAAGGTCAGGTATGAAGTCCGATGTAAGGTCAGGTATGAAGCCAGATGTAAGGTCAGGAATGAAGTCAGATGTAAGGTCAGGTATGAAGTCTGATGTAAGGTCAGGTATGAAGTCAGATGTAAGGTCAGGAATGAAGTCAGATGTAAGGTCAGGTATGAAGTCTGATGTAAGGTCAGGTATGAAGTCAGATGTAAGGTCAGTTACATACGGTTGTCCACCTCAGCATGGGGTTCTCCGAGACTCATTGGCACTCTGTATCCACCAGGATCATCCGACTCCAGCAACTCAATCAGCTCTTCATCAGTGATACTGCGAGCCTTCGGCAGCTGAAGTTACATTGATCATCTTATGTAATTTGTTTTATTATCAATACTGGCTCAATACTGGCAAACGAACTTTATATAGCTGTAAAGCTGTTGTTCAATTGCGAATAAAAAATATGTTTAAACCAATACTGGCTCATGAAACAACCATAATTATGATAAAATGAAATCTTCACAAATGAGCATGTCATGAAATGTTTAATGTATCACTTACTTTTTCAGAGTGGCACACATTGATAAAGACCTTCTTGCCAGACACATCCTTGGTCTTCAAACAAAACCCTGAAATATGGAAATATTTGGAAGGTTTGTGTCATGGAGATTTATTATGAACATAAACTCTGGAAATAGTCTTTCCAAATAAAAACATCAACAACATATTCCTGTATAACAAATAACCAGATTTTGATGACTCATTAAACAAACAAAAAGTTATCTTATCATAAAAATAAATGGTTATCGATACTATTGAGCCAGACATATAACAATAATTACAAGTTTTCCCTACCTATATAGTTTTATTACAAAAATGAATATCATAAAATGTTATTTCATAACTAGAAAGTTTTAATGAAATGCAAACTATTTTTGACAGTTGAGCAGTTTTCCCATACTTTTTTTAAACTTTCTTTTTTGGCATAAAAAAAGTATTTCCCTCAGAAAACCTGCCACTAGAGGACACTCCCTACCAACACCCATATAACTCCCTAGACCTAAACATATTTTCAATAGTTAAGTGATACGTTACCTGGCTGTGGCACAATGGCCTGGCTGGGTGAAGGGTCTAACTGTGGCTCAATCCCAGATGCAGCCGCTTGCTGAAACAAAACTCTCAGTGTTCACTACAAGGACATGAAATAAGTTTAAACCAGGATAATTTTTTCAGGTGGTAGCTGCAAATTGCTTGAAATTCAGTTTTTACTCCTTATTTCATCTTTAAATTGAAGCAAAGCTGATATTGCCTTAGATTCCCTGGGGTAAAATTAAGACAATCTTTAGTGTCCATGAGGGCAGAAGAAGAGTAGTAACCAGCGTAACATGGATGAAAGATAAATATCATCAAATAATTTGTACAAACATCTGGGCTCCTTATTGTGGCCACTCTGCACCCAAAGTGATTGGCACCTCCTAAATAAACATCATGGTGCTATTCCAAAATCCATGGGTTCAGTGGACTGGAAGTTGAACTTAGAATAGAAGATACCATTTTTCTCACTCTTGACACAATGAGTTAATTCCAATGAAGTCCATTTCTATTTTAAACTGATGTTAGTTAATTCCAATGAAGTCCATTTCTATTTTAAACTGATGTTATTTTTTTCCTGACTGGTTGTACCAAAGAAAAGAGAGGAATGACTACTTTAGTAATCTTGACTCGTCTGAACAAGAATAGTTGAAAGTTGCAAGTGGCATTATTTTTGTGTCAGTCATTGTCACTGTCAGTGTCACTGTCGGTGTTGGCAGTGTTGTTTATGTAAGGTTTGGGTGATTTTAGAAATACTCACTTGCAACATCAGGTTTTGAATGAATTTGTCCTCATCAGTTTCGAGTAAATTTGAAGGCTCCATTTTGTATGAACCTGATTATTATTTGATCGTCAAATAAGCTGAGCGATAATCAAGAGTAATAACAAATGTCCCAATGGTGTGTCACAAGAAATTTTCGACTGTAATATTTTCCAAAATCAAACAAGAGGGCCCTCTGGTGTCAAAGACACCAAGTAGGTCTTGGTCCCCATTTGTTCCACAAAATACACTTTGGAAAGCCATTAATCTTTTGAAATGCTGTTTGCCATTGAAAAAGGAATACTTTATTTTTTATAGACAATTTCCTTTCATTTGACGGTTTGATCACAAGTATACTTCAGTATATAGACCTACTTATTATAGTAAATTTTAGGAAAAAAAGCTATAAATATTAGATTTACTTCATGATCATATAAAAAGTGAATTTCAAATAAAAAATAAAATAGTTTGAGATGTGCGGCACTTTTGTGGGGTAATTAATCATTGGTGGAAACAAAGCGCCCTCATCTGACAAGCTGCAAACCATTTATTCTTATTGTGATCCTTGTGGAATAAATTCTTTATTTTACTCAATTCTTGTTTAATCTTTAAAAAAAAACCTTTAACATTTTGATTAAATTTATTAATTTATTGTTAAATATCACCTTAATATGGTATCCGTTTGACAAACTTCATCTGTTTGTCTGTCTGTTTTGTATGGGAACCCAGGTAACACACAATGTAGAAACAATGTTGTGAGCACATATAAATAAGGTTTAGTTGTCTTTGTACGTTTTTTCAACGTACTAAGCACGTAGAAGGATAACGTTGTGTTCTGACCTAATGACAACGTTGTTGTTCTACGTGCTGACAACGTTGTCAGCACATTGTATTACAATGTTTTTTTGACAACGTGCTTACAACGTGGAGAGCACGTAGGAGAAAACTTGTGGTGATTAAATTGGCCAATAGGTGGCTGCAGTACTACAGAAAATGGCGACCTGTAACAGCTTATTTGTAAGGTAGTTCTAAGTTAGAGTGATTTTAATGGATAAGACTTAATGTTCTGAATACTAAAATATAATAACAAAATAAATTATCATGTCTTTTGTTGTGATAGAAGTGTATTGTTATTATCTACTGCAATATATATCCATATAATTTTAGACAATGTCAAAAAAGAAGCATGACATGCCAGTTGATATGCTAGAAGAGGTTTGCTGATGTGACAATCCTAACTGAGTAACTAGATTTGGCCAAAGATAGCCGAATTTGTTCACAGCTGGATGTATATATGTACCATGTGCTTGCAACATGTTGAGCACCGCATACTTGCAATATGCTGAGCTTATGCTTATCGTTTTGTCACAGCATGTTGAAAACATGTCAATTTACAACGTCCTCACAATGTGCTCAGCACGTGCACAACGTGCTCACAACACTATCTGGTGTTCACAGATCTACATCCATACAATGTCATGTTTCAATGTGCTCAGCACCAAAACAAAACGTGCTCACAACGTAGAAAAACATATTATTCACACGTGAATATTCAGTGCTAGCTGGGAAGTTCATATTCCATAATGATCCAAAAGTTTACCTCCATGAAGTGCACAGTGATTCAAAATCATTGCCTTTCAGTATCCATAGAGGGGGCCCCCATAGGGGGGGTATGAAAAACCCAATAATCCCCCTTTTTTTACCTAAAAATCCAAAAATCCTTATCTTTTGTAGCCAAAAATCCTTAAATATTTTTCCCCTCAAATCTAAAAATCCAAAAGTATAAAACAAAAAATCCTAAAATATGTTTACATTTAGTACAAATTTATTTGGCAATGAATTACATAACATCCTAAACACTTTCCTCAAAATCCAAAAATCCCAGATATTTCACCCCAAAAATCCAATAATCCCTCTTTTTTAGGCCAAAAATCCAATAATCCTAAAACCCTATGGGGGCCCCATAGAGGAGAACCGTATAGAACATAGAGCAGAACCATAGAGGATAACCATAGGGGAGAACCATAGAGGATAACCATAGAGGAGAACCAAGGGGAGAACCAAAGGGAGAACCATAGGGACAACCATAGGGGAGAACCAAAGGGAGAACCATAGAGGAGAACCGTAGGGGAGAACCATAGGGAAGAACCACTGAGTCCAGAAGCTTGTGGGAGTGGGTGGGGCCAATGTGACGTCGTATATATATAATAAATTATAAATAATTATTATATATATACATTGACGATTGACACGGCGCATGCCATCTGGCTGCATCTAGACTCAGTGGGGAGAACCATAGGGGAGAACCATAGGGGAGAACCATAGAGATGAACCATAGGGGAGAACGATAGAGAACCATAGGGAGAACCATAGGGGAGAACCATAGGGGAGAACCATAGGGGAGAACCATAGGGGAGAACCAAAGGGGGAATCATAGAGGAGAACCATAGGGGAGAACCATAGAGGAGAGCCATAGGGGAGAACCATAGGGCAGAACCATAGGGCAGAACCAGAGGAGAATCATAGGGGAGAACCATAGGGGCTAGGGGAGAACCATAGAGATGAACCATAGGGCAGAACCATAGGGCAGAACCATAGGGCAGAACCATAGAGGAGAACCATAGGGGAGAACCATAGGGGAGAAACATAGGGGAGAACAATAGGGGAGAACGATAGGGAGAACCATAGGGGAGAACCGTAGGGGAGAACTATAGGGCAGAACCATAGAAGAGAACCATAGGGGAGAACCATAGAGGAGAACCATAGAGGAGAACCATAGGGGAGAACCATAGGGGAGAACCATAGGGGAGAACCATAGAGGAGAACCATAGGGAGAACCATAGGGGAGAACCAAAGGGAGAACCATAGAGGAGAACCGTAGGGGAGAACCATAGGGGAGAACCATAGGGGAGAACCAAAGGGGGAATCATAGAGGAGAAACATAGGGGAGAACCATAGAGGAGAACCATAGGGGAGACCCATAGGGGAGAACCATAGGGGAGAACCATAGAGGAGAACCATAGGGAGAACCATAGGGGAGAACCAAAGGGAGAACCATAGAGGAGAACCGTAGGGGAGAACCATAGGGAAGAACAACTGAGTCCAGAAGCTTGTGGGAGTGGGTGGGGCCAATATGACGTCAATGTATATATATAATAAATCATAAATAATTATTATATATATACATTGACGATTGACACGGCGCATGCCATCTGGCTGCATCTAGACTCAGTGGGGAGAACCATAGGGGAGAACCATAGGGGAGAACCATAGGGGAGAACCATAGGGGAGAACCATAGGGGAGAACCATAGAGATGAACCATAGGGGAGAACCATTGGGGAGAACGATAGAGAACCATAGGGGAGAATCATAGGGAAGAACCATAGGGAAGAACCAAAGGGAGAACCATAGAGAAGAACCATAGAGGAGAACCATAGGGGAGAACCATAGGGGAGAACCATAGGGCAGAACCATAGGGCAGAACCATAGAGGAGAATCATAGGGGAGAACCATAAGGGAGAACCATAGAGATGAACCATAGGGCAGAACCATAGGGCAGAACCATAGAGGAGAACCATAGGGGAGAACCATAGGGGAGAACAAAGAGAACCGCATCAGTTTTCAGCGCATGTTCACTGCACGTGCTGGTCAGTGACGTCATGTCAATGGTTGGCACGTGCATGAGGTGCAAATATGATGTACTTCAAGAGATGAAACAAGTTTTTAAGGAATTTCCTACCGTAGAGTATACAGAGCATTATGAATGGTGTGCTTTGGACAGCACACGCAGAATACAATGATAAAACAATTCCAGAGAAGAATATTCCAAAATATTAAATATATTCCATGTTTTTATCAACTTTCCTGTCTGCAGAAAATTCAGATCACTTTTGTGCCCGGAAGTCAGTCTTCTCACGTGCATGCTTAATCTTGATTGGCGAGTTAAAAATATTTGAATGTTGTCGGTATTGTTTTGAATGACCTCACGTGAAAATGCATTGTGACGTTTTATAACTCTTTGAGCTACTAATTACTTCCAGGCACCAAAGTGATCTGAATTTTTTTTGTATGCCTTCGGCTGGCCTTCTGCTGACTTTATAACAAAATAAAGTAACTTTCCTAATATATTTTTGGAACATCACAATATCGGAACACAAGCTGATACATTTTAGAAGATGGCCAGATACACACTTGAAGAGAGAACAGTTGTTTGCATAGATTACAACATCATCTGCCTCCAAAGGTCAGGAAATGCATAGATTTTTGTTTCCTCTCTTGATATCTATCATATTTGCGTACGCATCGGTAACCCTGCACGTGCGGCAGTGATGCACGTGCCATGAGAGGCTGGAGGCTAATGCGGTTCTCTATGGGGGAGAACCATAGAGGAGAACCATAGGGAAGAACCATAGGGGAGAACCATAGAGGAGAATCATAGGGGAGAACCATAGAGGAGAACCATAGGGGAGAACCATAGGGGAGAACCATAGAGATGAACCATAGGGCAGAACCATAGGGCAGAACCATAGGGGAGAACCATAGAGATGAACCATAGGGCAGAACCATAGAGGAGTACCATAGGGGAGAACCATAGGGGAGAACCATGTTACTGACAGACACATCCTGTTGAACAATTCATTCATTCATTCATTCATTCATTCATTCATTCATTCATTTTCTAACAGTTGGATGACAGGCTAAGACCTGAGTCTACTATTTGATATGTGGGACCAGGGCATACGAAAGTAGTGCTTGATAATTTCCTACTCCCCCTTATTATACATGATAATAACGAGATGCAGATCACATTAGACATAAAATGAATAGTGATAATTAATAGCACAATAATGGCTTGTTTTGTCAAAGTTATTAGAAAAATAATGAGAATAATTGAAGGGACTATATATTGATCTTTGCTATCAGGGGCTCATTTCTATATTGCCATGTTCTGTTCTTTGTTTTCAAGGTAGGTGGCGCTTTAACAGATCCTAGCAAAAAATTTCAATGGTCAACCTAACTTCATACTCTGCTTTTAGAAAGATAAATATTTTTGCCATCTGATAAGTATTTTTCAAAATACCCTAGGTCGATACGAATATTTTCTATGAATTTTTGAAGGTGAGGCATTTACTATGGTTTTCAATGGGACATTGTAATAGTGGTCCGAGGCCTAACAGGACACAAATGTTCAAGAGTCTTAAATCCTGACACCTTTCGAGAGACCTTTCATCCTGACAGGAAATAGATGGCACCACCAGTATAACAACAACATGGCGACCAAGCGCACATATTTTCAACGGTGACAGGATAAACAGTCAGATTTTGTCCTTCAAGTGCTGTAGAACATAAGATATAGACACTTACAACCGTAGTGAGTATAAGAACTTATTCACTGATGTACTTTAAATGTAAAATATAGTCATTTCAATAACTAATCAATCGTGCATCACCCATCTCCAAGTGACAAGTTGACTGTTCCACCGTTGAAAACAAGTCCAGACAAATCGACAACAAATCTAATGTTGACATTCTGTGCCAATTCTCTTGAAATATTTTCACGTGTTTTATAAAAAGAGACAAAATTCCATCACTCTCCTTTACACTAATTGCAACACTGACCAACTGAAATTGATACTGATCAGCGACGAAACCTTGTCACTGAATCTGACAGTTGATATGTAGCATGATATCGAGATTTGACAGTTTGAAATTGCTTGGTTCAGTGCCAATAAATGCAGTGCCAAGATGCAGTGGTTCTGAAAGATACAATTTCAGATTAGGGCAGTTTATCATCAGAATGAACACAGAATCACCTCATGATCCTTTCAGTAAATTGATAAATAAAAGAATGTATTTCTTCAAAGCAGAATGAATTAATTTATATTTGTCATAATTTGATCCAAATGCATCTTTACACATAGAAGTACACTGTCACTGCACCAGTCTGTAATGTCAATATCATCTTTGACAACGATGGCAAATTAAAATTAAAATGCTTATCACAAATTAAGAAAATATACATAATTGTCAAGCAGAACAACTTAAGCTCTATTTATTTATCTTTTTATTTAGTTTATCTTTTTATTTTCTGTCAGTGTTAAGCAAGATATTCACTTCATTTTGAAATTTTGACCTTGAAGAAAACATTTCTTTTAGTATTTTTTCAAGGTATGTTAGGTTTTGACCCTAATGGACGGGAAGGACAGCAACGTCCACCACCAGCAACAAGGATGTTGACGTTCTGGTTTAATGACGTCATTTTGTAACATTCCCTTGGGCAGTAACTTGTTATGAATTAATCATGATAATGACGTCAGACTGATTGGATCATGAACTTTTGAACTCAGCACTTCATTGAGCATATTGAATAACCAAATTTATAAATGTTATCAATTTATCATATATATATACAATAGTCCAGAAAAAAAATAGTTAATCCAGCCAATGAACACAATTTAGATAGCCTAGTCCTTTAGGGGTTAACCCCAGCTTGATCAGTCTGCTCAAGTTTAGGTGAACCACTTCAATCCATTTTTTATCAGTTATATTTTATGTGCAGAGTAACCATTCACATTTGTATTGCTAACACATAAACAGCCAGGTTCATCTTGAGATAGAACGCAACCCCCTATATTGCATATTTGATATTTTACAGTTAAGATGGATTGGGACGAGGTGATGGATGTTGATGTGGAGTCCCTGGAGGGGGCGCCAGCAGACAACATGTTTGAGCAACTCGCTGAGGTAAATATTCATCCTTTATGGCCAAATATTCATCCTTTATGGCCAAACAGATATAAAATAAATCAGAAACATGATTCTACACTATAGATTTGAAACATATTCATTGCTGATGTTTGCCAAGTTGGTATTAATTACATGTGTACCCATATTTAGATGTCTGATTCTTATTTCTTTAACATTTCCAAAGGTGATGTTTATATATATCTTGTTTATATTTTTGTTCAGTTTGACCCAGGGGACGAGGATGACCCAGGGCGGATGAGGAAGCTGTTTCTAGTCACACAGGCAATCATGTTGGTGAAGGCGACACAGGCAGAAGTCGTAGAAGAACAACTCGATGAGATGGCTAAAACTGAGGGCAAGAAAAGTGCCAAAAAGGGTAATGCTTTTATTTTTATAAAGATATTCTGAGTTTTGTATGATATCAAAATAATTGCATTTCAGCTTGCTTATCAAATCATTTAAATGTTTTTTGCTCATTTTCAGACCGAGAAATTGAAGATCTAAAGCGTGAAACTCAGCAGCTCAAACGTGAAAACAAGGATCTTGTGAGTCTTTTTCAGTCAATAGAAGCTTTATAATCTAGTACAGAAGAACAGATGGTTTCCACATGTAAGAGAGTTATTCATATCTTCTTTTTTTGAAATTAAAAACATTTTTACCATTATTTAGGCTATATTAATTCAATGCCTTTAAAGTTTACAAAAAATGACCGGGTCTTTATTTTTTTATATTATATATGATTTTTTGTTGTTTTAATGAATTTTACAAGAGTGACTTGTTTCTCTAATGTAGAATGATGTTATATGATTTTTTTTAAAGAGATAAATTTATTATATGTTTTGTGTAACGATACTTTACGATTGCAGAAACTGGGAGCGGAGAGTGGTGGAGGTGGAGGTTCTCGAGACACTCGGTTCCTGCGGGAGGAGATGCAGGACATGGAACATCAGATATCCCTGCTGCAGAGAGAACTCAAGGAGAAAGAGAGACAGCTCCTGGACGAGAGGCAGAACACAGACAGGGTAATTAGCCTCTCACATCTAGGAATATATGCTATTAAGTTAAAGGATATTCTAATGAGATGTATTCTGTATCTCTGCTACTCTCTGGTTTTATTGTTGGGATATTTATTTAAGTCGGGGTCAAATAAAAGTGCACTGCTTGGCTGCTTTGCCTGTAAAAGGTTTCACATATTTCATCTTGTTATGATTATTTTTGTTCTAGTTCATCCAAAGAGCTGAAGATGCAGAGAAAGAAATGAGGGATTTGAAAAGAGAGGTTAGTATTCTGATATCATCTCATATTATAATATAGAACCACAATTACTCAGTAATTTCACCAAGATTAAATTTTGGGTGTAATACTTGTTATTTTGAATGGATAACCTGTAATTAAGATCACCTGCAGTAAGTGGTCATTAAATGTTGTTAACCTACATCAATGATTAAATAATAATGAGATATTTCTTTACAGATATATTTGAAAGTATGCAATTAATCTTATAATGCCTGTGTATACAATGTGGATATTGCTAGGCAAGAGATTAATGTGTGACCATATTGTGAGGCAGACCTATCAGTATTACAGTCTGGGGACTGATTGTGTTTGTGTTTTGGTTTCAGAATGAGCAGCATTTGGAGGATGTTCGGGACTACCAGCGGCAGCTAGACGCCCAGAGGGACACGATGCTGACCAAGAGGGACGAGGACGTGGAATACCGCGACAAAATGACCCAGAAAAACAAGCTCCTCAATGCCGCTCTCGAGGAGAATAGGGTACGATTATCTGAGGATTATTATGATAAAATGACCCAGAAAAATAAGCTCCTATTTGCCGTTCTGGAGGAGAATAGGGGAGGATTATTAAGACAAAATGACCTAGAAAAACAAGCACTGAATAGGATCTGGAGAGAATAGAGTAGAGTTATCTAAAGAGTATGTCAGGATTATTATTATAGAGATCCTTCCCAATTATTGCTTCATGCAATAAAACAAAGCCTTGCATGACATCAACTTCAAGACTAACTCTCTATGTAGCTAAATAGGAAAGGAATGCAATTTATCCCAGCCACAGGTATTTTTCAAAAGTAATTCCTAATCTGATTGCAAAAATAAGGTAGGAATTATTCATTTTCTAAATCAAGTTTTTAAACACAAATTTCACTTATTAGGGTTTACTGATGTAAAGTTTCAGAATATTTATTTTAAAATGACTGATAGGCAGTGAGTGTTGGTGCATAGACTAATCTTTGATGATTGATGCTGCAGATCCTGGCAGAGACCAACCTGGAGCTGGACAAGAAGCTAGAGGATATGAGGAGCAGAGTGATCGAGGCCCGCAAAGAGATGGACAAAACCACCGACGACTACATCAAACTCAAGGTACACACATCACATATAACATTAAACAGGAAATTTGTTTGTTATTTTTTTATATTGTTTGAGGTGTGTTTATGAGTACTGAAGAATATATGTTTGATTCAAACTCAGGTTCACCTACTGTATATACAGAAAAATACCTACAAGGAGAAGTAACATATGTATTACTGTTAGAATATGTATACAGCGATGCTACTAGTACTGAATGTGCTTAAAGGTATTAAGCACCAATTCTGTTTTCTTGGTTTTGCAACAGTATATATACATATGAACACCATGACGTATTAAAGTCTGACATCGAGCAACAAGAAAAGTTGCTACAAGACATATAAGTTGCACAGTCTGTGTTAGATTTTCTCAGCCTATGGCTGCACGTGACGGGTAAACACGGGTAGTGTGAACTTTATTTGACCTCAATTGAGGCTCAAAGTAGGGTAGCACTGTTTTACGTCATTTTGGTACTAATCAAAAGACAATACATTTCATGACGTCATAAGCATATTGCCATGCTCTTATGACGTCATTTTACCTTTCAGTGCCTCAATGATGACACTCCACATGAAAATGACGCCAAGAAAGGAGTGTGCTTTCATTAGGGGCCTATATATTAGGTTCATGTTCAAATAGGTTTTACAGACAATGATGGGGATGCATTTTTCAAAAAAGTTTATGGCCATGAAAGACAAATACATTTATCACCAATATGTGAATTTTAAACGTTTTTTTCGGTGCCTAATCCCTTTAATAAAAGATAGAAGCATTTTTTTTCTTCAAATTGTATTGTATACCTAAAGATTTTGCTTATATTTTTTTCTCAATAAAATTTTCAATGAACACAAGGCTCAGTGAACCTTTTTGTTCAGAAAAATAGACTCAGGGGAGATTATTTCTCTGGTTGCAGCTCGATGAACCTTATTGATAGGAGCAATATGTTTTGAAGGGAGATTATTTCTCTGGTTGCAGCTCGATGAACCTTATTGTTAGGAGCATTATATTTTGAGGGGAGATTATTTCTGTGATTGCAGCCCGATGAACCTTATTGATAGGAGCAATATGTTTTGAGGGGAGATTATTTCTCTGGTTGCAGCTCGATGAACCTTATTGATAGGAGCATTATATTTTGAGGGGAGATTATTTCTCTGGTTGCAGCTCGATGAACCTTATTGATCGGAGCATTATATTTTGAGGGGAGATTATTTCTCTGGTTGCAGCTCGATGAACCTTATTAATAGGAGCATTATATTCTGATGGGATATTATTTCTGTGATTGCAGCTGGTGGTGCAGCAGTCGGATGAGATGGTGGAGAGTCTGAGGCGTGAGAATGAGATGCTTAAAGACCAGGTCGATGACCTTCAGGAGCAGGTCAAGTCCAAGGTCGATGCTGACGACGAGATCATGGTCACTGTCAACAACAAGGTCGAGGAATGGAAGGTAGGAGACCAGTTACAATGTAGCCATAGTAACAGTTGTTATCACTAAATGTTATATTTGGTGACATTTGAGACCCTGTATGCTCAAGTAATGTCAGGTTTTGTATTATGCAAACAAAAAATGAGTGATTTTCAAAATTCTACTAAGTCATTTTGTAGCTGAGAAAAAAATATTAGAATTTGATCTCCAGTATTCAATATTTTTCTTAACTTAACTATGTGTGATTCATAGAAGGTTTTTGCAAAGTCTCAAAAAGATCTTGTTGACAAATAAAAATATGTTCCCATAATTGGAATGATAATTTATTATAAGCAGTGACGTGGACTGTGACATTTGTATGAGGGATGCTGTATTTTGCAGGCTGCCTTGTCAGAGAAAGACGAGGAAATCTTTGAACTGAGAGGGGAGATTCTCAAGTTGAGAGAGCAGTTGATTGCTGCAAACATGGACACCGAGAAAGCTTCTGTCACTGCACTTTCAAAGGTCAGTTTCACAGATTTTGGCCGAACAGATTTACTTATATATCAGTAGCATAAAAGAATCATTTAACTGAAATGAAACTGTTTTGTCTGATACTTTAGAAATAAAAATAATTGATAAAAATAATTATTGGTTCAGAATAAAATATAACTCATAATTTTCCTGTCATAGGCACTGGAAGAAAGAGACAAGAAGATCGAGACTTTGAAGCGCCGCCTGGAGGATGCTGTGGGCGATTTAGAAACTAATGCTGCCTTGATGGAAGACGTGCAGTCAGAACTGAAAAAAGGTGAGCGATAAAATCAAATCATATCCCGAGATGATGGTAAAATAATATTTACTGTCAGTGAGGCAACTTTATTCACATAATAATCCCTTATATTTGAATAAATTGTTATGGTCTAGTTATTAATTAGTTGAGTCATATTTGGTCGAACAAATACTGCATCTTTAAATAGTGAAAAGTATAGTTTTATAGGGATGAATATGACCTTTGTGTTATGTTTGCATGTGGCTCTATGGTCTGTGCATGACTACAGAAATGAGAAGTGGAGATCTTAGTATTAAGATTGTTATCTTTTGTTTTGAAGGAGGGAAAGGAGCAGCGGCTGACCGTACACTGAAGCGTATGACAAACCTACAGTCAAACCTCCAGGAACGGGAAGAACTCTTACTGGAGGCCGAGAAACGGGCACAGCAGGTCAGTAACAATACTCAACCTCATAAAGATCCCATTACAGTTTCATGTAAGAAATGTGATTATCTGTTACTTGTGATTATCATCACTGCAATTAAAATTTGTCAATAATGGATGCCTGATGCATTTCATTACGTTGGTTGTCTCTACAGCTGCTTCACAAGAACATGTACCATAAATGACCGTGTATAAGACGATGTTTTTGTACACACACCCTTAGTTAATGTTTGGGGGGTCGTACACGAGAGCAACCTGTGGACGAGGATTTTCGCCAAAAAATTACAGCACTACAAGTTTTAATTACGAACATTCATATTTTCGAAATTACGAATATCGGACATAGTGGATCGATTTTAATTGCGTTTTAAATGATATATAAAGGTATATACCCAATATTACACTTTGCAGGTCGAGAACAGAACAAAACCATCCATTATTGCGCAATATATTAATATTTCAATGCCAGTTAACAATCGTTTTCGCACCAAAAACAAGAGCCTCTCCCGCCTTTCAAAATGGTGATCTTGAGAAATTCTCGACCTGCGAAGCATAATATTGGATAAATACCTTTATTTATCATTTAAAACGCAATTAAAATCGATCTGCTACGTCTGATATTTGGTATGTTTTGTTTTGATGCTTTTCAAAATGACGACCTCATGTTGCGAATTGCATGTTAAATGGATGGATGGTTTTGTTCTGTTCTCGACCTGCAAAGCATCATTTGTGATAACATTGGGTAAATACCTTTATTTATCATTTAAAACACAATTAAAATCGATCCGCTATGTCCGAACATCGTATTTACGTTTTACCGTAAATACTCGAGTACAAGACTGTTAAGATCTTGTTGTGTAAGTATATTTACATTTCACTTTAAAAATGGCTGGCAAACGGTTGAATGGTAGCAGTGTCGATGTCTCAAGAGAAACCAACTCGTCTTATATTCAGAAATTGTTTTTTTTTTTCAAGCAAAATAACCTCAATTTTGGGGGGTCGTCTTATACACGAGTCATCTTATACACAAGTATATACGGTAAATATGTGAAGGAGGTAGAATCAAACCAAAAATGTATATATATATTTATATTAGAAGTTCCTGAGATGTGATATTACTGTTTCAGGCCGAGAAGGATGCTGAAGATAAGGACCAAGCCCTGAGTGAAGCCCTGGAGAGGATGAGGCAGTATGAGGCCGTGAGTGTCCCCCCTCATATTGCTACCATATTCCCCCTTCTACCCATGCTCTCAATATTCTCTATAAATCATAACAGTGTAAAAGATTCCTAAATATAGCCTGTGTACTGATGTTTATAAAAACATGTCAAAATGATAAATTTTGGCTTGCTTTATTTTGATATGCTCGTTTATCTATGATTTACAATGATTTATCTTGAGTCAGAAGAGTTGATGATTCTGATGTTATTTAGCATTAGTTTTATTCAAATGTGACTGTTTTAGGGAGAATATGGTTTGGCTGAAGCAGTCTCTGAAATCAAAGACAACAAACTGAAAGTAAACATCCGGGATAGGTATGTAAAATATAATCCAAAATGAAATTCCTAAAATTATATGGAATTCAATGTTTTGTTGGACGTAATGCAGTGATATGTAGAAATAGAATGAAAGAAAGTTGTTATATTTTATTTTATAGACAAATAGAAGAATTAACTCAGCATATCAACAAATGTGAGTTGAAGATAAATGATATGTATGATGAGAATGATGACCTGAGAGAGAGGCTGGGATTGGACCTTCAGGAACCGCTCGACCTCACCGAGTTCCGGAACAAGAAAAATGTACGTCAGCAAGAGGAGAAGGCAGTTAACAGAGTGCTGCAACATGAAAACGAGAAACTTGAAGAGGAAAGAATCATGTTGAAGCAGCAGTTAATCAAGTTGGCGCGAGCCGCCGGACAGCGCGCCGTGGCCCTCGGATTGGACGCTGATGACGTCATCGCGGTTGACACGTTCATAGAAGACCTGAGGGACAACAAGAAGAAGGGCGGAGGAGTGATACAGCTGCCGAGTAATATAATGGCGGAGGAGGGCGTGGTCCTCCAGCGCCAGGTTCAGACGGACACGATGAAGATCCGGAACATCCACCTGGACACAGAACTCGACAAGAAGGACCACAAGCTGGAAGAGTTCCGCAAAGAGAACGCCGAGCTCAAACTGAAAACTAAAACAGTCGAGGAGGAAAACAAGCAGATGGAAAAAGGGATGCGCGAGATACAACAAGCCATCGTGGAGCACAACAAAGACGGTATCCACATCTTAATGTCATCATTTCATTACTACCGTTCATTATTTAAACAATTATTGGTGTTGTTTCAAAATCGTGATTCAGTTACATTATATTATATTGATAATCCATATTTTAGGGAAATACTGTTTTTGTACTTATATATTGTGATATATTTGAAAGGCTGTGGCATTTACTAATTGGTGTACTGTAGTTTGATCCTCTCTGTGATTTGCTTTGGTTTCCAGGAGACACCGTACTTCAGAGTCCTACACTGGAGCGCATGCTGGCAGTAAGTTCCCTTTAAATATCTGAGCAATTTTCCATATAATTTAACAAATAGTCCAATTTTTCATTTTCTTTTATTAAAGCTTTTGGTTTTTATTATTTGTGTAATTAGGCGATAGAAGCTAAAAACCTGGTTGGTCGTTACGATACGTCACTGTACCTGAAGGCGCAGGTGGACAACCTGACTGGTCACAACGAGGAGCTCAGGGCCGAGCTGAAAACATCCCGTTATGAGGCCACAAAGGCCAAGGTTGAACTGGAGAGGTCATGCCAAAAGGTGACTCACTCAATACCATTTAGGAATTGTGGCCACAGCTTATATATAATGTTTTATTACCAAATTTTTAAATTGGAATAAAATAAAAATAAATTAAGTTTGCTTAAAGCTGAATCCATATTCAGTATAAATTGTTAAATAAAAAATATAGCATCACTCACCACAACATAATCTTTTGACAACATTTGATGACCTTGATATTTCACAATCTTGATATTTCACGACCTTGATATTTCATAACCTTGATGTTTGATGACCTTGATGTTTGATGACCTTGATGTTTGATGACCTTGATGTTTTTATGACCTTGATGTTTGTGATCTCAGGTGACCAGCTTGGAGGGTGAGTTGGCTACATTGCGTGAGGTTGGTGCAGGCGTTCACTTCCAGGCGATGCCGCTACCAGAGGGCATGGCGATCACCAGCTCCGAGGTCATCGCCAGCCTCAACGAGCATCTGATCCAGGTCATACAGGAAGTGGCCCTCAAGGAGGATATGGTCACCAAGATGGAGTCTGCCCTCGACACGTACAAGCGCAAGTTTGCTGTCATGAGACACCAGATGGGGCTACTATACCAAGACCACATCAACGAGAAAAAGGTAATCACTCTTTGTCACTCTAATATCACTCACTGACAGATAAAGTAACTCTATTTTGCATTTTCCAGTATGAATTGTCAAGTAAAATATTTATCATCATTTAACTTTTGCAAAATCTTCCAGTTCAACTCAGGACTTAAATCTGTCAAAAACAAATGCGTGCCAAATATTTAACCTTAACATGAAAAACTTATATTTGTTTTCATCCTATGGATTATTTGCATTTCATATATTTTTATTTTAAAAATTGCATGTAGAAATTGCATGTGAACACTTAATAATTTAATGTCAGACTCTGGAGGAAGCGCGAGAGAAGTTAGCCAAGGAGTTGAAAGATGTGAGAGGCGCTTACGAAGAGGACAGTGTCCGTCTCCAAGAATTTGATGTGAGGAACATTTTCTTACTTTTATAGACATAACTATTTAAAAGCCACTGTAATAAAAAAAAACATTAAGGAAAATTATTTACCTGAGATAAACGTGCAAAAATATTTTTAAAACATACAAAATCAGTTACAAACACACTTAAAAAAGGCAAAAGACATTCTCAACCAATGAGATTTTGCCTCATACATGTCCACTTCTGGTGGGGTGAGTAAATATTGGTATAAAAGCAAGATGTGAAGTTTGAAGAGACTAATATCAGTCAAAACTAGACTAAATCTGGCTGACTTAACCACATTTATTGATATGCAGATGGACTTTCCCAAACTCTTTGTTATATACTTGAGATAATCTGATATCTTATTTTTTTTGCAGAGACTAGTGGATACATTGTCCCAGGACGAGGTGGAGGTCAGGCGTCGCTTGGCAGATATGACCCGTAAAATCACCGTCCTCCGAGTCAATGAGAAGGCTCTGACTCGCAGGTACAATGCCATCACCGAGATAGAGGGAACGCTCAGAAAGGTAAACAATGCTCATATACTACAAGCTATCACTCACATCCACAAGCCTCAGAGTGGAGATGATTGGTTGAAAATTTAGTTTAATGGAAGTGCCTGAACAATTTAATTTATATTATCGCGAACAAATTTGGAATTGACTGAAATAATTAGGATTGTTATTTTCATGCCTCCTTTGTGTGAATGCTTGGAGATGTGTTAACCTGATGAGATGTTTTTTTGTTTTTTTTCCAGGAGAGCAACAAGCAGAAGAATGAGATGATCCAGATGGAAAGAGCCGTGGCTGAGAGACTGGGTTACCTGCAGAGATACAAGGTGAGGCACGATAAGATACCAAACAAACCTGCAGAGATACAAGGTGAGGCACGATAAGATACCAAACAAACCTGCAGAGATACAAGGTGAGCCACGATAAGATACCAAACAATCTTACAGAGATACAAGGTGAGCCACGATAAGATACCAAACAAACTTATAGAGATACAGGGTGAGCCACGATAAGATACCAAACAAACTTATAGAGATACAAGGTGAGCCACGATAAAATACTAAAAAAACTTACAAGGTGAGGCACGATAAAATACCAAACAATCTTACAGGGATACGAGGTGAGGCACGATAAAATACCAAACAAACCTACAGAGATACAAGGTGAGGCACGATAAGATACCAAACAAACCTGCAGAGATACAAGGTGAGCCACGATAAGATAGCTAACAATCTTACAGAGATACAAGGTGAGGCACGATAAAATACCAAACAAACCTACAGAGATACAAGGTGAGGCACGATAAAATACCAAACAATCTTACAGAGATACAAGGTGAGCCACGATAAGATACTAAAAAAATTTACAGAGATACAAGGTGAGCCACGATAAAATACCAAACAAACTTACAAGGTGAGGCACGATAAAATACCAAACAAACCTACAGAGATACAAGGTGAGGCACAATAAAATACCAAACAAACCTACAGAGATACAAGGTGAGGCACAATAAATACCAAACAAACCTACAGAGATACAAGGTGAGGCACAATAAAATACCATATAAACCTACAGAGATACAAGGTGAGCCACGATAAAATACCAAACAAACTTACAAGGTGAGGCACGATGAATACCAAACAAACCTACAGAGATACAAGGTGAGGCACAATAAAATACCATATAAACCTACAGAGATACAAGGTGAGGCATGATAAAATACAAAACAAACCTACAGAGATACAAGGTGAGCCACGATAAAATACCATATAAACCTACAGAGATACAAGGTGAGGCATGATAAAATACCAAACAATCTTACAGAGATACAAGGTGAGCCACAATAAAATACCAAACAATCTCACAGATATTACAAGGTGAGCCACAATAAAATACCAAACAATCTTACAGAGATACAAGGTGAGCCACAATAAAATACCAAACAATCTTACAGAGATACAAGGTGAGGCACAATAAAATATGATACAACCCTACAGAGATACAAGGTGAGCCACAATAAAATACCAAACAATCTTACAGAAATACAAGGTAAGCCACAATAAAATACCAAACAATTTTACAGAGATACAAGGTGAGCCACAATAAAATACCAAACAAACTTACAGACATACAAGGTGAGCCATGATAAAATACCAAACAAACTTACAGACATACAAGGTGAGCCACGATAAAATACCATATAAACCTACAGAGATACAAGGTGAGGCACACTAAGATACCAAACAAACCTACAGAGATACAAGATGAGGCACGATAGATACCATACAAACCTGCAGGGACACAAGGTGAGGCGCAATAAAATACCAAATAAACTCAGAGATACAAGGTGAGCCATGATAAAATACCACACAAACCCACATAAATACATGAGGAAATACCAAACAAATGTACAAAGATACAAGGTGAGGCATGATAAAATACCATAAAAATCTTTAGGGATTCAAGGTGAGCCACGATAAAATACCATTAAAACTTACAGGGATATAAGGTGAGCCATTATAAATTATGATACAAACCTACAGAAGTTCAAGCTGTGGCACAGATCAAATATTATGCAAATCTACAGACATTTCTATAACAGTTCTGTTTAGATTGTGTAATTGTTTCTGTTCTTTTTAAATTATGTAATTATTTCTGTTCTATTTAGATCATATTTAGGAAGAACACTTCAACAAATATTACTTGGCTCAGTTCTGAATCATTCTTATTTCCTCCTGCAGGATATGGCTCAGTTCTCAATCATTCTTATTTCCTCCTGCAGGATATGGCTCAGTTCTCAATCATTCTTATTTCCCTCTTGCAGGATATGGCTCAGTTCTGAATCATTCTTATTTCCTCCTGCAGGATATGGCTCAGTTCTGAATCATTCTTATTTCCCTCCTGCAGGATATGGCTCAGTTCTGAATCATTCTTATTTCCCTCTTGCAGGATATGGCTCAGTTCTGAATCATTCTTATTTCCCTCTTGCAGGATATGGCTCAGTTCTCAATCATTCTTATTTCCTCCTGCAGGATATGGCTCAGTTCTCAATCATTCTTATTTCCTCCTGCAGGATATGGCTCAGTTCTCAATCATTCTTATTTCCTCCTGCAGGATATGGCTCAGTTCTCAATCATTCTTATTTCCTCCTGCAGGATATGGCTCAGTTCTCAATCATTCTTATTTCCTCCTGCAGGATATGGCTCAGTTCTCAATCATTCTTATTTCCTCCTGCAGGATATGGCTCAGTTCTCAATCATTCTTATTTCCTCCTGCAGGATATGGCTCAGTTCTCAATCATTCTTATTTCCTCCTGCAGGATATGGCTCAGATCTGAATCATTCTTATTTCCTCTTGCAGGATATGGCTCAGTTCAAGATTGCTGCTCTGCAGAAGACTCTGGATGACTGCGCTCCGGCCTCCGAGCTGGAATTAGCCAATAAGAAGTTTGCCGAGCTGACGGAGAAGTATCGAGATATGCTGGATAAAACCAACTCCCTTGTCATCACCAACGAGCAATCAGCAGGATTTGAGGTAAGTGTTTGCTTTGAAAGTCATAATGGCAAATTTATGTTCAACATAAGTATACTTATGGACTCAACTCTTCATGTTTTGTAGATTTGTGTTTGCTTTAAAATTCTTATTTTCAAATTTATGTTCTACATAAGTTTATTTTAAAAAAGGAGTCAACATTTCTTTTTTTAAAAGATTTTTTTTTACTTCAAAATTCTTATTTTCAAATTTATGTTCTGCATCAGTTCATTACCAATTCCCGTGAAGTTATTTTGATTTTCTATCTGTTTTGCAGATTAAATGTTCATTATTTTGTAGATCTTCCCAACAGCGAATTTTAATTCATCATCAATTTTTGTTACCAAATTTACTGAAGCAGATTATAAAGTTATATATTTTTTCCGAGTTATGTAAAGTTCTGTATTATTTCAGGTTGAAGTTTCTCGGCTGAGGGATGAGAACAAATCATTGTTAACTGAGCTGGAAGTGGAGAAGGAAAAGTTACATGTGCTTGAAGCTGCCTTTGAAAATATGAGAAGTCAAGGTAGACCATCTGATATGTATGCTTTAAAAAGTCTGGTTGGGAGCTCAGACATTGGAACTTTGCATATTTTAGAAATAGAACTGATGGCTTTTAAGTATAAGTATATGTATATGCATGTGTATGTACATGTATATATATACTAGATCACCCTTGACTCCTCGCATTGTGGTCAAAAACAAAACTATTCTCATCTGGGTCTTGTTTGACATGTGCATGTGCCAACAAAGTCAAATGGTCCTGTACACATCAGCAGTCAATCAATAAACTATATCATAGATTTGTTGTTGTCTGCATCTCTTTTGACATGAGCTGTAAATTAGATTAAAACATTCAATTTTGGTACAACAAAAATATATATTTACAAATTGGAAAAATTTATTCCATAAAATTGTTACTATACAATATTCACCTTTTACTTCTATATATACCTCTAAGAATAGAGAATAAAAGCTTTGTGTGTTGACCTTCAGGTCTGATGTCGTCCAAGGAGCTGAGCAGCAGTGATGTGACGTCATTGTCCAAGAAGCTGACCACGCTGGAGATGAAGGAACTCAACGAGCGGCAGAAAGCCGAGCACGCCAACCGCATGTACCAGCAGCAGAAATCCCAGCTCAGGCACCTCGAGGACCGCAACATGGAACTCGAAACCAAGTTTGCTGACGTACACGCTTTTTTTTTTATTCTTTTTTTTTTCACAAATGAACAAAATTCAATTTGATAAAGATTTAACAAGATGGATGGAAAGGCAAGCCAGCATGGGTGGCTTCTAACCAATCGTTTTGATTTTATCAGAAGTCTTTTCTCATCAGGGATTTGTAAAAATAAAAGATTTAACTAAATTCTAGTGTATCAGTTTCAATGATCAAATCACTTTTCACAGAATGCACACTCGTTAAGCTAATTCATTTGTGTATGGTATGTTGATGAATTTAGCAAAGTATTTAGCAGTATCTATCTTTGTGTTTTTCTCACTAGTTGACCAGGATGAACCTCGAGGCTCAGAAAGTGGAACGTGAACTCAGAGATGATCTTGCAAGTGAGTTTCATCGATATTTGCATTTTTTTTATATAAAATGGGAAATGGCCTTCAATTACTGTTGCATTCAAGCCTTTTATAAGGGATACAGTATGACTTTTTATTTTATTAATATGACCATTTAAAAGACTTATTCCCGACTTATTACAGATTGTGTCACGAAGGCTGTGAGCGATGCCGATCGGGCTCGCATCATGGAGTTTGAGAGGATAGAAGCAAACCTGCGCAATGAGGTGGCCAAGCTGAAGGACATAGCCGAGGTGGCCACCGTGCAGTCCCGTGCCCTCGACGCCCAGCAGACCTCCCGTGACAAAGAGGTCATATCACTCCGACAACAGCTGCTAGACTTCCAGGCCCAGAGCGATGAGAAAACCGTCATCGGTAATGCTCATAGAAATGTTTTTATTGGTCATTGTTAAAGCATGCTGTCATGCTAACGATAAATATTTTTTGTGATCATGGCAGTTTCCCTAGCTCAAGGTATATTTATTTTTCCTGTTTCATTAAATGTGGTTCTGGAGCCATAAGAGTTGAGTTCTAAGCTCTGTTTTGAGGATATGAATAATGAATGGCAAAAAAAAAAAAAAAAAATTTATATTAAATATAACTATGCCACTTAAAGTGATAAGCACATAATAATAAATTACATTTATTCAGGCAAGCTACCCAGTCATTAAAGGTATTAAGCATCAATTCTACAATTCGGTGCATTGAAAGCTTAGCCACATTTGAACATCATGGCAAATTATGATTATAATAGAGTAATAATATAAGTTGTTATAAGACATAAGATTTGCACTCCCAGTTGAGGTCTGTCTGAGCCATAAGCTGCACGTGACGGGTAAACACGGGTAGCATGTACATTCAGGCAAGCTGCACCGTCATTAAGACATATGACATGTACATTCAGGCAAGCTGCACTGTCATTAAGACATATGATGTGTATATTCAGGCAGGCTGCACTGTCATTAAGACATATGATGTGTACATTCAGGCAAGCTGCACTGTCATTAAGACATATGATGTATACATTCAGGCAAGCTGCACTGTCATTAAGACATATGATGTGTATATTCAGGCAGGCTGCACTGTCATTAAGACATATGATGTGTACATTCAGGCAAGCTGCACTGTCATTAAGACATGATGTGTACATTCAGGCAAGCTGCACTGTCATTAAGACAGGATGTGTACATTCAGGCAGGCTGCACTGTCATTAAGACATATGATGTGTACATTCAGGCAAGCTGCACTGCCATTAAGACATATGATGTGTACATTCAGGCAAGCTGCACTGTCATTAAGACATATGATGTGTACATTCAGGCAAGCTGCACTGCCATTAGGACATATGATGTGTACATTCAGGCAAGCTACACTGCCATTAAGACATATGATGTGTATATTCAGGCAAGCTGCACTGCCATTAGGACATATGATGTGTACATTCAGGCAAGCTGCACTGCCATTAAGACATATGATGTGTATATTCAGGCAAGCTGCACTGCCATTAGGACATATGATGTGTACATTCAGGCAAGCTGCACTGTCATTAAGACATGATGTGTACATTCAGGCAAGCTGCACTGCCATTAAGACATATGATGTGTATATTCAGGCAAGCTGCACTGCCATTAGGACATATGATGTGTACATTCAGGCAAGCTGCACTGTCATTAGGACATATGATGTGTACATTCAGGCAAGCTGCACTGCCATTAAGACATATGACGTGTACATTCAGGCAGGCTGCACCGTCATTAAGACATATGCACCATCATATGCACCATCATATGCACCATCATTAAGATATAAACTGTGTATATTCAGGCAAGCTGCACCGTCACATAGTGCAGATGCAGGTGAGCGAGGGGACGGCGGTCCGGAAGCTGGAGGATGCCCACAAGAAGATCACTCTGCTGGAAGCCCAGAACCTGCGACTGCAGCAGAGGATTGATGACAAGGAGCAGACCATCTACCACAACCGCCTCGAGTCCCGCAGTAAGGTCAAGTACCTCAAACGCACGGTGCACGACCTCAGGAGGAAGTACGCCGGCGCCGTGCCACTGCCCCAGCAGGAGAAGTTTGCCGAGTCCATGGTCAGACTGCAGCAGGACAAAGCACAGATAGAAACGGACCTCAGGAAGGTCAGATGCTAAATAAGCTATGTTTGTTTGTTTTTTATTAATAAAAAAGATGAAATAGAAAAATATTGTATATAATGATCTCTGGTGAATATGTTCAGGGAAAATTAATGACAAGTACCAGATGATGGTAGCTTTAACTTTACAATCTCCGACAGGTGCAGATTTTGATCATGTCATTCTGATTGTGTCATTCATTATCTGATCGTGTCATTCATCATCTGATCGTGTCATTCATCATCTGATCGTGTCATTCATCATCTGGTTGTGTCATTCATCATCTGGTCGTGTCATTCATCATCTGGTCGTGTCATTCATCATCTGGTCGTGTCATTTATAATCTGATCGTGTCATTCATCATCTGGTCGTATCATTCATCATCTGGTCGTGTCATTCATCATCTGTTCATGTCATTCATCATCTGGTCGTGTCATTCATCATCTGGCCGTGTCATTCATCATCTGGTCTTGTCATTCATCATCTAGTCATGTCATTCATCATCTGATCGTGTCATTCATCATCTGGTCGTGTCATTCATCATCTGATCGTGTCATTCATCATCTGGTCGTGTCATTCATCATCTGGTCGTGTCATTCATCATCTGGTCGTGTCATTCATCATCTGGTCGTGTCATTCATCATCTGGTCGTGTCATTCATCATCTGGTCGTGTCATTCATCATCTGGTCGTGTCATTCATCATCTGGTCGTGTCATTCATCACCTGGTCGTGTCATTCATCATCTGGTCGTGTCATTCATCACCTGGTCGTGTCATTCATCATCTGATCGTGTCATTCATGATCTGGTTGTGTCATTCATCATCTGATCGTGTCATTCATTCATCATCTGGTCATGTCATTCATCATCTGATCGTGTCATTCATCATCTGATCGTGTCATTCATCATCTGGTCGTGTCATTCATCATCTGGTCGTGTCATTCATCATCTGGTCGTGTCATTCATCATCTGGTCGTGTCATTCATCACCTGGTCATGTCATTCATCATCTGATCGTGTCATTCATCATCTGGTTGTGTCATTCATCATCTGATCCTGTCGTTCATCATCTGGTCGTGTCATTTATAATCTGATCAGGTCATTCATCATCTGATTGTGTCATTTATAATATGATCGTGTCATTCATCATCTGATTATGTGATTCATAATATGAAGTACATAAAGAGTCTAGATGGCAAAAAGAAATTTTGTTATTCCTGTAGTTTTTGATTTTGTCACCCCCTTCCAATCACTCTATCTGCTATACTGTGAGTGTTTATTTACAGACTAACGAGGAGCGCAATAAGGTGGAGGACAAGCTGGCGGAGCTGGAGATGAAGCATAAAGGTCTGCAGGAGCTGATAGATACGCTGGCTGACGGCCGTGGGGCCCAGAAGGTGGCAGAGTGGCATAGCAAGATGGAGAACCTACGCCTGGAAGAGGTCCGACACAAACGCTCCATAGACAAACTCAAACATCAGGTACATCTCCCTAATTATTATGCGTTACTGTACTCGTGGTAGAACAATAACGATAATTGACACTTGAGATATGTTCTATTACATAGTTTTGTTCATCAGAAAAGTGTATGCGGTTAGAAATTTCTTTATATGGGTTTAACTCATAAAAAGTCATTCACATAATGAAAGTGTTTGGGATATGGTTTAATATGATGCTTGGCCTCATACAGGTTAATCATGTAAGTTATGGAAAATATTAGAAGATAACCTCAAAGGTTTCTGGCCTTAAACCAAAGTTGCTTGCTCAGTGCAACAGGACAAGCACAAAGTGTGAATTATGGATATAAACCAGCTTTTTATGATTTGATATATGATTTGGCTTTTACATTTCTGTGTGGTGATGGAAGGGACTTATTTAGTATTGGTTTCTGATTACAGATCAAGTTCCTAGAGGGCGTTGTGAGGAGACACGAGAATGAGGTCCTCAGTCTGGAGGAGGACAAGGTCCGCATGGCAAAGGTACGTACCATAGATATACCACTCACCCCAAGGTCCGCATGGCAAAGGTACGTACCATAGATATACCACTCACCCCAAGGTCTGCATGTCAAAGGTACGTACCATAGATATACCACTCACCCCAAGGTCCGCATGTCAAAGGTACGTACCATAGATATACCACTCACCCCAAGGTCTGCATGTCAAAGGTACGTACCATAGATATACCACTCACCCCCAAGGTCCGCATGTCAAAGGTACGTACCATAGATATACCACTCACCCGCAAGGTACGCATGTCAAAGGTACGTACCATAGATATACCACTCACCTCAAGGTCCGCATGGCAACGGTAGGTACCATAGATATACCACCCACCCCA
Source organism: Amphiduros pacificus (assembly GCA_949316495.1). NCBI lineage: Eukaryota > Metazoa > Annelida > Polychaeta > Phyllodocida > Hesionidae > Amphiduros > Amphiduros pacificus. The sequence goes on along the minus strand of OX439007.1, from coordinate 6,396,686 downwards.
AGGTCCGCATGTGAAAGGTACGTACCATAGATATACCACCCACCCCAAGGTCCGCATGTGAAAGGTACGTACCATAGATATACCACTCACCTCACACCCGCAAGGTCCGCATGTCAAAGGTACGTACCATAGATATACCATTCACCCCAAGGTCCGCATGGCAAAGGTACGTACCATAGATATACCACTCACCCCAAGGTCCGCATGTCAAAGGTACGTACCATAGATATACCACCCACCCTAAGGTCCGCATAGCAAAGGTACGTACCATAGATATACCACTCACCCGCAAGGTCCGCATGGCAAAGGTACGTACCATAGATATACCACTCACCCACAAGGTACGCATGTCAAAGGTACGTACCATAGATATACCACCCACCTCACACCCAGAAGGTCTGCATGTCAAAGGTACGTACCGTAGATATACCACTCACCCCAAGGTCCGCATGGCAAAGGTACGTACCATAGATATACCACTCACCCCAAGGTCCGCATGTCAAAGGTACGTACCATAGATATACCACTCACCCACAAGGTCCGCATGTCAAAGGTACGTACCATAGATATACCACTCACCCCAAGGTCCGCATGTCAAAGGTACGTACCATAGATATACCACTCACCCCACACCCGCAAGGTCCGCATGTGAAAGGTACGTACCATAGATATACCACTCACCCCACACCCGCAAGGTCTGCATGTGAAAGGTACGTACCATAGATATACCACTCACCCCACACCCGCAAGGTCCGCATGTCAAAGGTACGTACCATAGATATACCACTCACCCCAAGGTCTGCATGTCAAAGGTACGTACCATAGATATACCACTCACCTCACACCCGCAATTTGATTTATTTCATATTTCTTTATTGTTAATTTATAATTTCTTAAATAAAGCTGTGAATTTTTATGGATTTATTCAAATCTTCAATACCTTGTCGTTTAATGCAAGCATTACATAACAATCATAAGATTCATGCAGAGATAAACTTGTGGAATATTTTATTGGATAAGGATGGCGTGATGTTTTCAGGACTTTGAGACGCGAGAGCTTGACTGGGAGCAGAGAGAGATGGAGCTGGAACGTATCATCGACAACATGGAGCGCACCCAGGCAGAAATAGCTGGCGCCGCCAACCAGGTGACTGCAAAAAACAAAAACATTCATATTTGTTTTTCATTTTTTCATTTTTATTTTTGAACAATTTTCATTTCCTTTAATTACATGTACATGTATACTGCATTCTATGCATTGTATATCAATTACTTAGATGTCTATATATATATATATATATATATATATATATATAAATATATATAAATATATATATCTTTATGTCTTTAGAACAAGTTGTTATAATAATTTTATAAAAAATACATTCATATTGGCCATCAGTGGATTCTAAGACCGTTTTATGAAAGTAATAATATTCACAAAATACATGTTTATGCAAGATGGAGGTCCTCTAGTATATTCTTGTTAAATAAATGTGGTTGTCAAAATGGACAACTCATTAAATTTTTTTTCTCTCTTTTTTGACTTTTTTCTGGTAATTGAATAAAATCATAAGATTTGTTTTTTGGTTATACCAAAAGTTGAGAAGTTAAGAAATCCATGTTTTTAACGGTTTTCCCCCATCCTTGGATAGAGACAATATCGGAATAATTCCTGACGGTTCTATAGACTAGCTAGTAGGCAGCGAGTGAGTCAGTGAGTGAGTCAATGAGTGAGTCAGTGAGTGAGTTGTTGGTTGTTTGCAGTTTGAGACTGCAGTAGGAGCCTTACCAGATCCCAGCTGGCCCGTTCCCAAGCAGCTGGACCATGCCGTCACCACCATCAAGTCCAATATCAAGATCATCATGGACGCCAAGGGAGAGACACAGGTCCTCAGAAAGGTCCGAAAATAAACCGTTTCATTATTTCCATTTGTATATTTAAATAGTACTTGTGAAAATCACCACAAATTTTGAAGTTGAAATTTTACAGCTTATTTATAACATCAAAATAAAGGATACTCTTGAATTTATAATTTTACTACAGTAACTCTTTAACTTTAATCTTTTACTTTGAAGATCAGTGACATAACTATTAGAAAAGTAGTACTTTCTAAAGGACAGAAAAACATTCCCTTTACTTCTATGTATTGTAGCATCTTTATACATATATATATATATAATATGGTACATTTTTTGCAGCAAATGGAGGAATTAAGAAAAGAGATCAAAGGGAAAGATAAAGAGGTGTTGTCTAGGGACAAGGTGATCACAGAGCTCCGACTTCGTCTGCCAGCATCTGCCGAGCGTGATGCCTTGATAGTAAAAGCCACAATGAAGCACACCGAAACCACGCCAGGGTCCATGGAGGAGGATCCAGAGACCAAACAAGCCATGAGAGTGGCCCAATCCACCGTGGCCGGACTACAGGTCAGTTACCAGCCATGAGAGTGGCCCAGTCCACCGTGGCCGGACTGCAGGTCAGTTACCAGCCATGAGAGTGGCCCAGTCCACCGTGGCCGGACTACAGGTCAGTTACCAAGCAATGAGAGTGGCCCAGTCCACCGTGGCCGGACTACAGGTCAGTTACCAAGCAATGAGAGTGGCCCAGTCCACCGTGGCTGGACTACAGGTCAGTTACCAGCCATGAGAGTGGCCCAGTCCACCGTGGCCGGACTGCAGGTCAGTTACCAGCCATGAGAGTGGCCCAGTCCACCGTGGCCGGACTACAGGTCAGTTACCAGCCATGAGAGTGGCCCAGTCCACCGTGGCTGGACTACAGGTCAGTTACCAGCCATGAGAGTGGCCCAGTCCACCGTGGCCGGACTACAGGTCAGTTACCAGCCTTGAGAGTGGCCCAGTCCACCGTGGCCGGACTACAGGTCAGTTACCAAGCAATGAGAGTGGCCCAGTCCACCGTGGCTGGACTACAGGTCAGTTACCAAGCAATGAGAGTGGCCCAGTCCACCGTGGCTGGACTACAGGTCAGTTACCAGCCATGAGAGTGGCCCAGTCCACCGTGGCCGGACTACAGGTCAGTTACCAGCCATGAGAGTGGCCCAGTCCACCGTGGCTGGACTACAGGTCAGTTACCAGCCATGAGAGTGGCCCAGTCCACCGTGGCCGGACTACAGGTCTGTTACCAGCCATGAGAGTGGCCCAGTCCACCGTGGCCAGACTGCAGGTCAGTTACCAGCCATGAGAGTGGCCCAGTCCACCGTGGCCAGACTGCAGGTCAGTTACCAAGCAATGAGAGTGGCCCAGTCCACCGTGGCCAGACTGCAGGTCAGTTACCAAGCAATGAGAGTGGCCCAGTCCACCGTGGCCAGACTGCAGGTCAGTTACCAAGCAATGAGAGTGGCCCAGTCCACCATGGCCAGATAGCAGGTCAGTTACCAAGCAATGAGAGTGGCCCAGTCCACCGTGGCCAGATAGCAGGTCAGTTACCAAGCAATGAGAGTGGCCCAGTCCACCGTGGCCGGACTACAGGTCTGTTACCAGCCATGAGAGTGGCCCAGTCCACCGTGGCCAGACTGCAGGTCAGTTACCAAGCAATGAGAGTGGCCCAGTCCACCGTGGCCGGACTACAGGTCTGTTACCAGCCATGAGAGTGGCCCAGTCCACCGTGGCCGGACTACAGGTCAGTTACCAGCCATGAGAGTGGCCCAGTCCACCGTGGCCAGACTGCAGGTCAGTTACCAAGCAATGAGAGTGGCCCAGTCCACCGTGGCCAGACTGCAGGTCAGTTACCAAGCAATGAGAGTGGCCCAGTCCACCGTGGCCAGATAGCAGGTCAGTTACCAAGCAATGAGAGTGGCCCAGTCCACCGTGGCCAGACTGCAGGTCAGTTACCAAGCAATGAGAGTGGCCCAGTCCACCGTGGCCGGACTACAGGTCAGTTACCAGCCATGAGAGTGGCCCAGTCCACCGTGGCCAGATAGCAGGTCTGTTACCAGCCATGAGAGTGGCCCAGTCCACCGTGGCCGGACTACAGGTCAGTTATTAGCCACCGTGGGCAGAATGTGAATCAGGTGAATGTTCATCCTCTTTGACTGGTTCAGCAGATCAAAATTACAAATTATATTTAGTGAGCCGTTCCATGTATAATCAGACAGTCTGCTCAGTATTATAGTTCTTGTTAGGAGCTTTGGTCCATAGTAGATTTTTTTATGTTGGTGTTAATGTAATTTTGCAATCGAGTAATATGAGAATATTGTCTTCAGTTTGACCAATTTTATTCAGTCTGATTGTAAAATTTGTAGGCGCGCATAGCCCAGAAAGAGGAGACACTTGCCAAATATCAGGAGCTTCTAACAAACGCCCGAGACGACATGAGAGTAATGAACAAACGGCACGAGGAGGAACTCAAACACCTGCAGGAGAAGCTGCACAGCAAGAGTGACGTCGCCTTCTCCAAATTCAAGGAACAAGCCTTGCAGATGATCAGCAAACCACAAGCCTCCCTGCCTACAAATGACCAGGTAAAACTCCCCACATTCTAGGTCTCCCTGCCAACAAATGACCAGGTATAACTCCCATCATTCTAGGTCTCCCTGCCAACAAATGATCAGGTGTAATTGACTACAATCTAGGTCTCCCTGCCAACAAATGACCAGGTATAACTCCCCACATTCTAGGTCTCCCTGCCTACAAATGACCAGGTATAACTCCTCACATTCTGGGTCTCCCTGCCTACAAATGACCAGGTATAACTCCTCACTTTCTAGGTCTCCCTGCCAACAAATGTCCAGGTATAACTCCCCACATTCTAGGTCTCCCTTCCAACAAATGACCAGGTATAATCCCAACATTCTAGGTCTCCCTGCCAACAAATGATCAGGTGTAATTGACTACAATCTAGGTCTCCCTGCCAACAAATGACCAAGTATAACTGCCCACTCCCCACAAATGGCCAGGTATAACTCCTCACATTCTAGGTCTCCCTGCCAACAAATGACCAGGTATAACTCCCCACACTCCCACTCCCAACCTACCAATTCCCAGTTATTCCTAACCACATTTTAAGTCTCCCTACCTATCCAATATAAGATATTTCTGTCACCATTCTCAAGGTTCTCTCTATTTTGCAGTTGAGGAGGTTGAATGAACTGGAGGACGTCGTGGCAGAGCAGGATAACTCTGTCGCCCAGCTACGAGACAAGCTCAGTAAATCCCGGCAGGAGTTACAAGACTGGAGGAACAAATATGAGGACAATGTCAAGTACTGCGCAGAGGAAAAGGAGAGGTGAGACTCGTAGCAAAATCCCGGCCTCACAGATATCCAGGTCTCACAGATATCCAGACCTCGCAGATATCCAGACCTCGCAGATATCCAGGCCTCGCAGATATCCAGGCCCTTTCATTGTATGACCTTTCATTGTATGACCTTTCATTGTATGGCCTTTCATTGTATGGCCTTTCATTGTATGACCTTTCATTGTATGACCTTTCATTATATGACCTTTCATTGTATGACCTTTCATTATATGACCTTTCATTATATGACCTTTCATTGTATGACCTTTCATTGTATGACCTTTCATTGTATGACCTTTCATTGTATGACCTTCCATTGTATGGCCTTTCATTGTATGACCTTTCATTGTATGACATTTCATTGTATGACGTTCCATTGTATGACCTTTCATTATATGACCTTTGTGTTTTAGCATACTGGGGGAGCATGCCCAGCAGGTGAAGGACCTACAGGGACAGGTAGAGGACCTACAGGGACAGCTGGAGGACCGCGACAAGGAGATAGACGTCCTCAGCCAGGAACTGGAAGACCAGAAGGACGCCAACTCCCGCGCACCCACCACCACCATGAAGAACCTGGTCGACAGACTCAAAAACCAGGTGGCGCTCAAAGAGAAACAACAACAGGTCACAATCTGTCTTTATTCCATCATTGATTCTCTACATTTGTGAGAAATGCTTTAGATTATAAGAAAATTGTGATGTAAGTCATGAATATGATTTTTTTTAGTATAATGCTAACCTGCATTCCAAACTACATTGAATAATTTGCGATCTGTAAATATTGGCTTTTTTATCAGTTGGATCCAGCCATTGAGTTGGTCACATGCCATTATCATGTGTCATTGTCATGTGTCATTGCATGACCAAATAAGGAGGGCATTATTTGGTCGTGCAATGGCACTACATGACCTTATATTGTCACCTTTATGCTGGACCAAATTAATGTTTGGTTCAAACTGTTGATATCATAATGGTGTGGTAGATGATGGTGTGTAGCATTAGTATTTGGATTTGCAGGCATTGAGTAAAGCTCTGACCGAGCTGAGGGCAGACATGGTGGGTCAGGCCCAGGAACAGGTCAAAGCCAACGCTGACCAGAACGCCGTCCAAAACAACGTACAAAAAGTCATTGAGAAACACACCAAAGAATACCAGGTATGTAAATCTATTCTGCTGAATTGCACAGCTACTTTATACAGTTTTCCAGGCCTCAAATACTTTTAAATTATCATGTGTCTAAAAATATTCATGCTGTAGGATTTCTAAATTGGTAATATTTTGGAGACATTTAGAAATAAGGTCAACATCAATATAAAATCTGCAGTTAATATATGAAACTTGTATAAACATTCAACAAATATTTTGTTTTCCAGAAAATGAAGTTTTTTGTATCTGGTGTTTGAATGATAAGCTACAAATGAGATCTTTCGAGACTGATTCCCTTTCTTTCGTTGACTTTTTTTTCAGGAGCAACTGGAAGATCTTCAGAACCAAAATCAGAAGCTGAAACGGGATAACAAGAAGCACAGAGAGCGGGTTGAGACAGCCAACGCTGAGGTGGAGGAAGTCAGGCAAGACTTGGGTAAAACTAACCTTCATCACTCCTCCCTTGATTACACTCTCCACCAGGGGCACATGATGCAGCACCCTCTGGTGGAGTTTGTCCCCTTTTAACAGTCCATTCAATATTGAATTAAAAGGATTTTATTTGGACAACTTCAACCTCTTGTTGGTCTCATTCTGAATTTGAATCTTTGAGGCCCCATATGGGATTTTGATTAATTTGCTGAATTTCATCCTTTGATGATATTATTTTGTGATTTTATGATTGATAGCCAAGAGGGAATCCCAGGTGAAGAAGTTGAAGGAGGATAAAACGCGCATGGAAAGCGAAGTGGAAACTTTAGAAAAGAAAATTGAGCGCATGTCCACCATGACAAAACAGGTAAATCCATGAAATGAGATGTCAAGATTTCTGAAGTAATTTTCAGTTATTTAAGTTTTTTTTAAGGATTTTTATGGAAATTTTATGAAATTTTGTTGTTGTTTAATGTGTTTGTATAGAAAGGTCAGTTGGAGGGCATTCAGGGGGAAGTCACTGAGTTACGAAGGAAGAATAAACAGCTTCAGGAAGATCTGAGACGAGCCAAGCACCAGCCAGAGAAACCTTATGAACAGATGCAGCAACCTACCAAGGAAGAAAAGGTACCACTCACAATATGACCTGCGCTCACCACTCACAATACGACCTGCATCTCACCACTCACAATACGACCTGCATCTCACCACTCACAATACTCACGACCTGCATCTCACCACTCACAATACGACCTGCATCTCATCACTCACAATACTCACGACCTGCATCTCACCACTCACAATACTCACGACCTGCATCTCACCACTCACAATACTTACGACCTGCATCTCACCACTCACAATACTCACGACCTGCATCTCACCACTCACAATACTTACGACCTGCATCTCACCACTCACAATACTTACGACCTGCATCTCACCACTCATAATACTTACGACCTGCATCTCACCACTCATAACACTTACGACCTGCGTCTCACCACTCATAACACTTACGACCTGCATCTCACCACTCACAATACTTACGACCTGCATCTTACCACTCACAATACTTACGACCTGCATCTCACCACTCACAATACTTACGACCTGCATCTCACCACTCACAATACTTACGACCTGCATCTCACCACTCATAATACTTACGACCTGCATCTCACCACTCATAACACTTACGACCTGCATCTCACCACTCATAACACTTACGACCTGCATCTCACCACTCACAATACTTACGACCTGCATCTTACCACTCACAATACTTACGACCTGCATCTCACCACTCACAATACTTACGACCTGCATCTTACCACTCATAATACTTACGACCTGCATCTCACCACTCATAACACTTACGACCTGCATCTCACCACTCACAATACTTACGACCTGCATCTTACCACTCACAATACTTACGACCTGCATCTCACCACTCACAATACTTACGACCTGCATCTTACCACTCATAATACTTACGACCTGCATCTCACCACTCACAATACGACCTGCGCTCACCACTCACAATACGACCTGCATCTCACCACTAACAATACTCATGACCTGCATCTCACCACTCACAATACTCACGACCTGCATCTCACCACTCACAATACTTACGACCTGCATCTCACCACTCACAATACTTACGACCTGCATCTCACCACTCACAATACTTACGACCTGCATCTCACCACTCATATCACTTACGACCTGCATCTCACCACTCATAACACTTACGACCTGCATCTCACCACTCACAATACTTACAACCTGCATCTTACCACTCACAATACTTACGACCTGCATCTCACCACTCACAATACTCACGACCTGCATCTCACAACTCACAATACTTACGACCTGCATCTCACCACTCACAATACTTACGACCTGCATCTCACCACTCACAATACTCACGACCTGCATCTCACAACTCACAATACTTACGACCTGCATCTCACCACTCACAATACTACCTGCGCTCACCACTCACAATACGACCTGCGCTCACCACTCACAATACGACCTGCATCTCACCACTAACAATACTCATGACCTGCATCTCACCACTCACAATACTCACGACCTGCATCTCACCACTCACAATACTACCTGCGCTCACCACTCACAATACTTACGACCTGCATCTCACCACTCACAATACTCACGACCTGCATCTCACAACTCACAATACTTACGACCTGCATCTCACCACTCACAATACTACCTGCGCTCACCACTCACAATACTTACGACCTGTATCTCACCACTCACAATACTCACGACCTGCATCTCACAACTCACAATACTCACGACCTGCATCTCACAACTCACAATACTTACGACCTGCATCTCACCACTCACAATACTTACGACCTGCATCTTACCACTCACAATACTTACGACCTGCATCTCACAACTCACAATACTTACGACCTGCATCTCACCACTCACAATACTACCTGCGCTCACCACGGCAACATGAGATGTACTTTGCATTGGAAAATATCAAGTATAAAACAAGTATAAAACGATGGCAAACTAGTATGCACACATGGGAGAATATTTACAGAATTCAGATATCTTAATACCAATAAAACATGATGTCTTTTGTACATCAAGTTTTACACATGAATAGTTCTACACTGGTGGGGCATCTTGCAAACTATGATTGCCATCTAACACATGTAATTATCTCATCTCTGACCTTGACTATTATGATGGTCTTATCTCTGACCTTGACTATTATGATGGTCTTATCTCTGACCTTGACTATTATGATGGTCTTATCTCTGACCTTGACTATTATGATGGTCTCATCTCTGACCTTGACTATTATGATGGTCTTATCTGTGATATTGACTACCATTATGATAGTTTTATCTGTGAGCTACGATATTATAGTCTTATTTTTGACCTTGACTATCAGTCTTATGTGTGACCTTGAATATTGTCTTATTTGTGTATTGCATATGTTCAACACTTCATATTGAGGTTATTGATTTTATGATGTAATCAATTAGGGTGGACCAGAGGCAGTCGCCCGGTGGGAAGAAAGCAAGAAGTGGCAGAAAATGGTGGACCGCCTCAAAGGTCGAATCAAGGACAAAGAAACCGAACTTGAAAAGACAACCAAATCAGCAGAAATGCTGAAAAATGCACTTGAAAGGTACACATCAAACTTTGTTAAATAGTCTGAATGAGAGATGATGCAGAACAGTGATTCAGGAATATAAAACAATAGAATTTCAATCTCCTTTTTTTTCAACAATTAGTTGGTTCATTATATTTCTCGACTTGAAAGAGAATATCTTTCCGTTTTCGTATCTAATTTTGTTAAAAGTTTTAGTTGATATAGATTTATATCTACTGATTTGATTTTGTACCACATCAGAGCAAACAGAGATAAAGAGAACTTGGAGCACAAGCTCCGGCGAGCTCAGCAGAATATGGAAGGAGTTGAAGTGAAGAAGGATGTAGCCGGAGTCAGCAAGAGTGCTGCCCCCTCTCATAGCATGGAGGAACTAAAAAGACAGAACTTTGACCTTCAAGAGGAGGTACGTTAACCATCCTGAGATACTAGTTTCAAAATACGTCCTAAAATGATACTGCATTAATTTTCTTCTCTGACAAAACTTGCTGTTTTGTTTAGTTGAATTCAGCATTGTTGTCTTCAATGTATAGCATAAGATTTCTTTGAGAAAGTGTTTGATATGTATATTTTCTTTATAATACTACTTCTACAGGTAGCACAGTTGAAGCGTGAGTTGACGATGAGTCGCGATGCAGCCTATGAGGAAGTCCAGATCCGCAACAAGTTCCTGATGGAGAAACTGGATACAATGGAACACCAGATGGCGCGCCGGGTGGCAGCAGGACAGGTTAGAGCGTTATTGTCTGTATATAAGGCTATGTAGGGTTGAGACAATGGAACACCAGATGGCGCGCCGGGTGGCAGCAGGACAGGTTAGAGCGTTATTGTCTGTATATAAGGCTATGTAGGGTTGAGACAATGGAACACCAGATGGCGCGCCGGGTGGCAGCAGGACAGGTTAGAGCGTTATTGTATATATACAAGGCTATGTAGGGTTGAGACAATGGAACACCAGATGGCGCGCCGGGTGGCAGCAGGACAGGTTAGAGCGTTATTGTCTATATACACAAGGCTATGTAGGGTTGAGACAATGGAACACCAGATGGCGCGCCGGGTGGCAGCAGGACAGGTTAGAGCGTTATTGTCTATATACACAAGGCTATGTAGGGTTGAGACAGTGGAACACCAGATGGCGCGCCGGGTGGCTGCAGGACAGGTTAGAGCGTTATTGTATATATACAAGGCTATGTAGGGTTGAGACAATGGAACACCAGATGGCGCGCCGGGTGGCGGCAGGACAGGTTAGAGCGTTATTGTCTGTATACAAGGCTATGTAGGGTTGAGACAATGGAACACCAGATGGCGCGCCGGGTGGCGGCGGGACAGGTTAGAGCGTTATTGTCTATATATACGGCTATGTAGGGTTGAGACAATGGAACACCAGATGGCGCACCGGGTGGCGGCAGGACAGGTTAGAGCGTTATTGTCTGTATACAAGGCTATGTAGGGTTGAGACAATGGAACACCAGATGGCGCGCCGGGTGGCGGCGGGACAGGTTAGAGCGTTATTGTCTATATATACGGCTATGTAGGGTTGAGACAATGGAACACCAGATGGCGCACCGGGTGGCGGCGGGACAGGTTAGAGCGTTATTGTCTGTATATAAGGCTATGTAGGGTTGAGACAGTGGAACACCAGATGGCGCACCGGGTGGCGGCAGGACAGGTTAGAGCGTTATTATCTATATACAAGGCTATGTAGGGTTGAGACAATGGAACACCAGATGGCGCGCCGGGTGGCGGCAGGACAGGTTAGAGCGTTATTATCTATATACAAGGCTATGTAGGGTTGAGACAATGGACCACCAGATGGCGCACCGGGTGGCGGCAGGACAGGTTAGAGCGTTATTATCTATATACAAGGCTATGTAGGGTTGAGACAATGGAACACCAGATGGCGCGCCGGGTGGCGGCGGGACAGGTTAGAGCGTTATTGTCTATATATACGGCTATGTAGGGTTAAGACAATGGAACACCAGATGGCGCACCGGGTGGCGGCGGGACAGGTTAGAGCGTTATTGTCTGTATATAAGGCTATGTAGGGTTGAGACAGTGGAACACCAGATGGCGCACCGGGTGGCGGCAGGACAGGTTAGAGCGTTATTATCTATATACAAGGCTATGTAGGGTTGAGACAATGGAACACCATATGGCGCGCCGGGTGGCGGCAGGACAGGTTAGAGCTATATATATATATATATATATAAATTATATATATATTGTAACAGGATGGGGGTGGTACAGTAGCAGGTAGTACCTTTAATGCCCTATATATATTGTTACAGGATGGCACGGGTGGTACAGTAGCAGGTAATACCTATAATGCCCTATATATATTGTTACAGGATGGGGGTGGTACAGTAGCAGGTAATACCTATAATACCCTATGTATATATATTTTTACAGGATGGGGGTGGTACAGTAGCAGGTAATACCTATAATACCCTACGTATATATATTGTTACAGGATGGGGGTGGTACAGTAGCAGGTAATACCTATAATGCCCTATATATATATTGTAACAAGATGGGGGTGGCACAGTAGCAGATAATACCTATAATGCCCTATATATAGTTACAGGATGGGGGTGGTACAGTGGCAGGTAATACCTATAATGCCCTATATATATTGTTACAGGATGGGGGTGGTACATAAGCAGGTAATACCTATAATGCCCTATATATAGTTACAGGATGGGGGTGGTACAGTAGCAGGTAATACCTATAATGCCCTATATATACATGTTTATTGTTACAGGATGGGGGTGGTACAGTAGCAGATAATACCTATCATGCCCTATATATAGTTACAGGATGGGGGTGGTACAGTGGCAGGTAATACCTATAATGCCCTATATATATTGTTACAGGATGGGGGTGGTACATAAGCAGGTAATACCTATAATGCCCTATATATAGTTACAGGATGGGGGTGGTACAGTAGCAGGTAATACCTATAATGCCCTATATATACATGTTTATTGTTACAGGATGGGGGTGGTACAGTAGCAGGTAGTACCTATAATACCCTATGTATATATATTGTTACAGGATGGGGGTGGTACAGTAGCAGGTAATACCTATAATACCCTATGTATATATATTGTTACAGGATGGGGGTGGTACAGTAGCAGGTAATACCTATAATACCCTATGTATATATATTGTTACAGGATGGGGGTGGTACAGTAGCAGGTAATACCTATAATACCCTATGTATATATATTGTTACAGGATGGGGGTGGTACAGTAGCAGGTAATACCTATAATCCCCTATGTATGTATATTGTTACAGGATGGGGGTGGTACAGTAGCAGGTAATACCTATAATACCCTATGTATATATATTGTTACAGGATGGGGGAGTTGGGTCCCAGGAATACAGGGAGCTGGCTCAGAAGGAGCAGAACTTACAGAAAAGCATCATCAAGCTCTCCGAGGAGAACCTGGAACTCAAGTTTGAGGTTGAGCAGTCAAGAAAGGACATTCCCCGTTTAAAGGTAAATGACACTGAGATTATTATAAAGGACTTTCCACAAATCTGTGTTTCCAGCCTCATTTTTCTTTCTTTCTATTGAAATTTTCAAATCAATGTCCTCTCCCTGTGCTGTGTTCTTTCCTATGAGCATTCTCTTATCAATGTCCCCTCCCTGTGCTGTGTTCATTCCTGTGAGCATTCTCTTATCAATGTCCTCTCCCTGTGCTGTGTTCTTTCCTATGAGCATTCTCTTATCAATGTCCCCTCCCTGTGCTGTGTCCTTTCCTGTGAGCATTCTCTTATCAATGTCCCCTCCCTGTGCTGTGTTCTTCCCTGTGAGCATTCTCTTATCAATGTCCCCTCCCTGTGCTGTGTCCTTTCCTGTGAGCATTCTCTTATCAATGTCCCCTCCCTGAGCTGTGTTCTTTCCTGTGAGCATTCTCTTATCAATGTCCCCTCCCTGTGCTGTGTTCTTTCCTGTAAGCATTCTCTTATCAATGTCCCCTCCCTGAGCTGTGTTCTTTCCTGTGAGCATTCTCTTATAAATGTCCTCTCCCTGTGCTGTGTCCTTTCCTATGAGCATTCTCTTATCAATGTCCCCTCCCTGTGCTGTGTTCATTCCTGTGAGCATTCTCTTATCAATGTCCCCTCCCTGTGCTGTGTTCTTTCCTATGAGCATTCTCTTATCAATGTCCTCTCCCTGTGTTGTGTCCTTTCCTGTGAGCATTCTCTTATCAATGTCCTCTCCGTGTGCTGTGTACATTCCTGTGAGCATTCTCTTATCAATGTCCCCTCCCTGTGCTGTGTTCTTTCCTATGAGCATTCTCTTATCAATGTCCTCTCCCTGTGCCGTGTCCTTTCCTGTGAGCATTCTCTTATCAATGTCCCCTCCCTGTGCTGTGTACATTCCTGTGAGCATTCTCTTATCAATGTCCCCTCCCTGTGCTGTGTACATTCCTGTGAGCATTCTCTTATCAATGTCCCCTCCCTGTGCTGTGTCCTTTCCTGTGAGCGTTCTCTTATCAATGTTCTCTCCCTGTGCTGTGTTCTTTCCAGTGAGCATTCTCTTATCAATGTCCTCTCCCTGTGCTGTTCTTTCCTGTAAGCATTCTCTTATCAATGTTCTCTCCCTGTGCTGTGTTCTTTCCAGTGAGCATTCTCTTATCAATGTCCTCTCCCTGTGCTGTTCTTTCCTGTAAGCATTCTCTTATCAATGTCCCCTCCCTGAGCTGTGTTCTTTCCTGTGAGCATTCTCTTATCAATGTCCTCTCCCTGTGCTGTGTTCTTTCCTGAGAGCATTCTCTTATCAATGTCCTCTCCACCCCTATTCATTTTCCACTTCTCTGCTCATTTCATCATGGAGGTAAATTTTTCAAAGTCTAAAGATTCAAAGATGTCGGGGAGTTTGATGAAAGCTTTAAAAGATAACTTTATCCATAATTTGTGAACTGACTGATATTAATAACACTTTGATTGCTGACCTTGTTTGTTTCTCTGCTACAGCTACCAGTTTAAGTAGTCATGACTTTATGCTATTCCTGGGTGTCTGAATATGATATTTGTAACCTGGAAAGAAACATGAATTATCGTCAGATGAAAATATATTAAAAGTTAATATAATTGTGATTAATATTTTTGCATGAAGAAATAATTATTGTCATCTGAAACACTGAATATATATTTAACATATTTATCTGTGCAGTTATTAAGTTGGGAATATTTGAAATCTTCAGACAGAATGACAACATTACTTTTTTACCCCTCAGCAAATTTTGCCAAAGCAGAACTTTTGGAGCATGCAGCATCTTAGAATTGGGGGATCTGTCTCTTTTTGTGACTTCTGTAAACTTACGAGCAAATAATATTTGGTATTTGATACTCTAATCATGGATGTATCATAGGACTCTATTGAAATGATGCCCTTGTTAGTTACCAAGGCTCAAAACTATTGACCTACATTTTACGGTCATGTGACCTGATTGCTGAAAAAATTGTAAACACTATAAGTTGACAACAAATAAAGACAGTATTACCAAACTTGAACCATACATGCATCTTATCAATGTCTCTTATCTGGCCTTGTTAAGAACCTTGATCTACACTGACTCTCTTAATTCATGTAACCTGATCTCTGAAAATCCTGTGAACTTTGGAGGCATCAATTCCTATCGATTCTGCAAGGTGGGCCTGATTTGTTAAATGGTTATTGAGAGAAGTGGTGTTTTTATTGCAGACCTTGTAGTAATGGTACAATATGATGTTTCAGGGACGGATTGAGGACTTACAGAAGTACGTGGATGTGCTGAAGGTGGAGAAGGACCAGCTGATGTCCACGTCCAGATCTCAGGGTTCCTCCCTCGTCTCCATGACCTCCTCCAACATACGCCGGGTCAGTCTACTCACTATCAGGCATGCTCTGATGCACAAGATATATGGTCACGGCCTGATGCACTAGTCTGATATGGTCACGCTCTGATGCACTGGTCAGATATATAGTCACGCTCTGATGCACTGGTCAAATATGTGGTCACACTATGATGCACTGGTCAGATATGGTCACAGTCTGATGCACTGGTCAGATATGTGGTCACGGTCTGATGCACTGGTCAAATATGTGGTCACGCTCTGATGCACTGGGCAGATATGGTCACGCTCTGATGCACTGGTCAGATATATGGTCACGGCCTGATGCACTAGTCTGATATGTGGTCACGCTCCGATGCATTGGTCAGATATGTGGTCACACTCCGATGCACTGGTCAGATATGTGGTCAGGGTCTGATGCACTGGTCAGATATATGGTCACGGTCTGATGCACTGGTCAGATATATGGTCACGCTCTGATGACCTGGTCAGATATATGGTCACGCTCTGATGACCTGGTCAGATATGTTTTCACGCTCTGATGCACTGGTCAGATATGTGGTCACACTCTGATGCACTGGTCAGATATGTGGTCACACTCTGATGCACTGGCAGATATGTGGTCATGGTCTGATGCACTGGTCAGATGCACTGGTCAGATATGTGGTCACGCTCTGATGACCTGGTCAGATATGTTTTCACGCTCTGATGCACTGGTCAGATATGTGGTCACACTCTGATGCACTGGTCAGATATGTGGTCACACTCTGATGCACTGGCAGATATGTGGTCACGGTCTGATGCACTGGTCAGATATGTGGTCACGCTCTGATGCACTAGTGTGATATTTGGCCATTGTCTGATGGACTTGTCTGATATGTGGTCACACTCTGATGCACTGGTCAGATATGTGGTCACGGTCTGATGCACTGGTCAGATATGTGGTCACGGTCTGATGCACTGGTCAGATATGTGGTCATGGTCTGATGCACTGGTCAGATATGTGGTCACGGTCTGATGCACTGGTCAGATATGTGGTCACGGTCTGATGCACTGGTCAGATATGTGGTCACGCTCTGATGTACTAGTGTGATATTTGGCCATTGTCTGATGCACTGGTCAGATATGTGGTCATGGTCTGATGCACTGGTCAGATATATGGTCATGCTCTGATGCACTGGTCAGATATGGTCACGCTCCGATGCACGAGTGTGATATTTGGCCATTGTCTGATGGACTTGTCTGATATGTGGTCAAAGTGTGTTATGGTCCGATGCACCAGCCAGTTATGATCTGATCTGCCAGTTGACTGTTATGTTCCCTTATGAACCTATTTATGCTGTGAGGGTCAATTCTTGAGGGAGGGGGGCTATAATTCAGTCAAATCCACCAGTAGAAAACTATAAGTAGCCTTACTCTGTCACAAAAAATTAATGATTTGTAAAATTTGAAAAGCGAGATGAGCAGTGTATGAATAGATAGCAGTGTATATTTATTAGTGAGCATGAATTCGCAGCCTCACATCTTACCATAATCCAGGGGGCAGCACCAATCACCAAACAAGACAATGACAGCCATTCTAACTGCAGAAATGTGTTAATACAGTCAGACCTCGCCGGACCGTCCCCCGATGCTCCGGCATATCAATTACCGACAGTGATTTGGCTGCAACCATTCTAATCTTTCTTTATTTGTATTCACCAAACCGTCAAATCTGGATCCCGACACCGGCAGTGATTTATGGGAACAAAAGTGCTAAATCTAATGTAAATTGTATCATCAAACCGACATTAAAGTTGCTGTAACAGATAATATGATGTAAAATTTGACAAAAGTTATTTTCCAACCATTTAGAAATGTAATCCATGTGTAAACACATCAACCACATCACTTTTTGGTTTTGATGGGTCAATATTAAGTTTTTGAAGAAAGATTCAACAGGAGAGCTGGAAAAAATATCAGTCCCATGGGTTCAAAATTTCAAATTTCCTCATGGGGAATCCTAGTGATGTCATCACCTCAGCTGCCAGGCTCCTGCTGGTGCTGGGGCTAACAGGGCATGCGTCACAGGATGTTTTGATTGCATGGCCAAGTAAACAATACACATGTGTTTCATTTTAAAATGGGAAGAAAAAGTTATATCAAACCAAGGCAGAAAAAAATAAAGCCAAGAATGATACCAGAGTTTACCTTCAGAATTACAACATACATAACATGGGTGAAGGAGGTCTGTCACATGGATCCTTGTTGCCCTCCCATCATGCCTTCCCCTAACCGGGGTCACATTCTTGCACTCCACATGCTAAAAATAGCTACCCTCAGCAGCTGTGTGGGGTATACCCTGGTCAGCAGCAGCAGGCCTGGCTGACCGTTATAGATGGCAGCCTGATGAAACCACATGGCTTGAGATAAACATTTGATTTCTGTGCTTGTAACATATATATTCTCACAAACAAGAATGGGGATGTGTTGTGTGGAACATGTCCAACCAATTTTGATGTATGTAAAAAAATGCCCAGGAAATGATATTATCTGTTACAGCAACTTTAAGTTAAGGGGTGAATAAACATGTTGGGGTAAACTTCCCAGCTGATGAAAGACCCCACGTGGTGCGGGCCAGGCGACAAGCAGGATGTGGCACGTGTCAGTCAAGATACAGACAATATGCCGGCATAAGTAAGTCACACTTGTGGTCTGGCTAATTTTGTTTTATCTCATAATGTACATGCTGGGGTGATAAGTTCAATGTTATAAGCTCCCACTTGAGCCATCACAGGTGTCCGTTTCATCAAACCGTCAGACTCGTGAAACCGGCAGAATTATGTGTGACAGACCATGACGGACTGGCGGGGCTTGACTGTACTTCACATTTCTGCATTCAAATTATCTCAACACAATTATGTCAGGAAATAAAAAAATTATTATAACTCAATAGCTGAACTAAAGATGTTTTTTGTGGAGACCTGACAGGAGTATTTATGGATTAGGTGATAGTATCTTCTCCTCTGACAACCGACACCAGGAGGTAGATGTCAACAGAGAATAGAAGGAACTGACATCGTCTGTAGTCGTGACAGCCAAGTTACATTCTTGACAGTGGCATTTAACTTGACACCGCATAGTAGATGAAAAGTTGATTAGCATAAAAAGATTGTTTCTTTTTTCAGCCGTTGTAAAAGAAATAAGGAGCTAGAAATAGAATGGCTCAGGTTCTGCTCGTATCACCAGCCGAGAAGTCTTCTTGCTTTACAAAGTAATAACTTGAAAGTTAATTTGCCAGGATATTGCCTTTAAATTCATAAATACATGCGATTGATTAGATTTTTGTATTACCTAAATTTATGTCAGATAGATAGAGATAAAAAACAGAGCTCAGAAGTCAGTTTGTCACCCTTCCTAACATACTCATCCAGCACAGTGTGGTAGCTTTCATAACATACACATTGAGCACAGTGTGGTAGCTTTCATAACATACACATTGAGCACAGTGTGGTAGCTTTCATAACATACACATTGAGAACAGTATTGTAGCCTTCCTAACATACTCATCCAGCACAGTGTGGTAGCTTTCATAACATACACATTGAGAACAGTATTGTAGCTTTCATAACATACACATTGAGAACAGTATTGTAGCTTTCATAACATACACATTGAGCACAGTGGGGTAGTGTTCATAACATACACATTGAGCACAGTGTGGTAGCTTTCATAACATACACATTGAGCACAGTGTGGTAGCTTTCATAACATACTCATCCAGCACAGTGGGGTAGCTTTCATAACATACACATTGAGCACAGTGTGGTAGCTTTCATAACATACACATTGAGAACAGTGTGGTAGCTTTCATAACATACACACTGAGCACAGTGGGGTAGCTTTCATAACATACTCATCCAGCACAGTGGGGCAGCTTTCATAACATACACATTGAGCACAGTATTGTAGCTTTCATAACATACACATTGAGCACAGTGGGGTAGCTTTCATAACATACACATTGAGCACAGTATTGTAGCTTTCATAACATACACATTGAGAACAGTATTGTAGCTTTCATAACATACACATTGAGCACAGTGTGGTAGCTTTCATAACATACACATTGAGAACAGTATTGTAGCTTTCATAACATACACATTGAGAACAGTATTGTAGCTTTCATAACATACACATTGAGCACAGTGAGGTAGCTTTCATAACATACACATTGAGCACAGTATTGTAGCTTTCATAACATACACATTGAGAACAGTATTGTAGCTTTCATAACATACACATTGAGCACAGTGGGGTAGCTTTCACAACATACACATTGAGCACAGTATTGTAGCTTTCATAACATACACATTGAGCACAGTGGGGTAGCTTTCATAACATACTCATCCAGCACAGTGGGGTAGCTTTCATAACATACTCATCCAGCACAGTGGGGTAGCTTTCATAACATACTCATCCAGCACAGTGGGGTAGCTTTCATAACATACTCATCCAGCACAGTGGGGTAGCGTTCATTATGTACACATTGAGCACAGTGTGGTAGCTTTCATAACATACACATTGAGAACAGTATTGTAGCTTTCATAACATACACATTGAGCACAGTGTGGTAGCTTTCATAACATACACATTGAGAACAGTATTGTAGCTTTCATAACATACACATTGAGAACAGTGTGGTAGCTTTCACAACATACACATTGAGCACAGTATTGTAGCTTTCATAACATACACATTGAGCACAGTGTGGTAGCTTTCATAACATACACATTGAGCACAGTGTGGTAGCTTTCATAACATACACATTGAGCACAGTGGGGTAGCTTTCACAACATACACATTGAGCACAGTATTGTAGCTTTCATAACATACACATTGAGCACAGTGGGGTAGCTTTCATAACATACACATTGAGCACAGTGGGGTAGCTTTCACAACATACACATTGAGCACAGTATTGTAGCTTTCATAACATACACATTGAGCACAGTGGGGTAGCTTTCATAACATACACATTGAGCACAGTGTGGTAGCTTTCATAACATACACATTGAGAACAGTGTGGTAGCTTTCATAACATACACATTGAGCACAGTGTGGTAGCTTTCATAACATACACATTGAGAACAGTATTGTAGCTTTCATAACATACACATTGAGCACAGTGGGGTAGCTTTCATAACATACACACTGAGCACAGTATTGTAGCTTTCATAACATACTCATCCAGCACAGTGTGGTAGCTTTCATAACATACACATTGAGCACAGTGTGGTAGCTTTCATAACATACACATTGAGCACAGTGTGGTAGCTTTCATAACATACACATTGAGCACAGTGGGGTAGCGTTCATAACATACACATTGAGCACAGTGTGGTAGCTTTCATAACATACACATTGAGCACAGTGTGGTAGCGTTCATAACATACACATTGAGCACAGTGGGGTAGCCTTCCTAACATACACATTGAGCACAGTATTGTAGCTTTCATAACATACACATTGAGCACAGTGTGGTAGCTTTCATAACATACACATTGAGCACAGTGGGGTAGCTTTCATAACATACACATTGAGCACAGTGTGGTAGCTTTCATAACATACACATTGAGCACAGTGGGGTAGCGTTCATAACATACACATTGAGCACAGTGTGGTAGCTTTCATAACATACACATTGAGCACAGTGTGGTAGCGTTCATAACATACACATTGAGCACAGTGGGGTAGCGTTCATAACATACACATTGAGCACAGTGTGGTAGCTTTCATAACATACACATTGAGAACAGTATTGTAGCTTTCATAACATACACATTGAGAACAGTATTGTAGCTTTCATAACATACACATTGAGCACAGTGTGGTAGCTTTCATAACATACACATTGAGCACAGTATTGTAGCTTTCATAACATACACATTGAGAACAGTATTGTAGCTTTCATAACATACACATTGAGAACAGTATTGTAGCTTTCATAACATACACATTGAGCACAGTGTGGTAGCTTTCATAACATACACATTGAGAACAGTATTGTAGCTTTCATAACATACACATTGAGAACAGTATTGTAGCTTTCATAACATACACATTGAGAACAGAATGGTAGCTTTCATATTGTACACACTGAGCACAGTATGGCAGCTTTCATAACATACACATCAGGCATAGTAACAACAAGTTCTCAGCAACACATACAAAGTTATCTGCTTGACCTTCTGACCAATAAGACATAAGTTCACAGCTGATAACTATTCAGGATACGGCCTTCTTTGTAAGGGCCCTTATACTGTGAATGCTGGTTTATCCTGGAGGGTATAATAGCCTGCTGACTGGTTCTGAGCTTACCTGAGCACTGGTCAGGGATTTATCTCAGGGATGTGTATCCATGGTGATAAATTAACAGCTTCCTCTCAGGCAGTTATTATCATGAGACTTTTATTGTCTGCAGATCCTGTGTCAGCTATTTATACATCAGTTGTCACTTGAAAGTCAAAGATCGTATAATGACTTTATTATTGGAGGTTACATGGTTGATTAGAGATTGTATGATGACCTTACTATTGGAGGTTACATGGTTGATTAGAGATTGTATGATGGCCTTACTATTGGAGGTTGCACGGTTGATTAGAGATCGTATGATGACCTTACTATTGGAGGTTACATGGTTGATTAGAGATTGTATGATGACCTTACTATTGGAGGTTACATAGTTGATTAGAGATCGTATGATGACCTTACTATTGGAGGTTACATGGTTGATTAGAGATCGTATGATGACCTTACTATTGGAGGTTACATAGTTGACTAGAGATTGTATGATGACCTTACTATTGGAGGTTGCACGGTTGATTAGAGATCGTATGATGACCTTACTATTGGAGGTTACATGGTTGATTAGAGATTGTATGATGACCTTACTATTGGAGGTTACATAGTTGATTAGAGATCGTATGATGACCTTACTATTGGAGGTTACATGGTTGATTAGAGATCGTATGATGACCTTACTATTGGAGGTTACATGGTTGATTAGAGATTGTATGATGACCTTACTATTGGAGGTTACACGGTTGATTAGAGATCGTATGATGGCCTTACTATTGGAGGTTACACGGTTGATTAGAGATCGTATGATGGCCTTACTATTGGAGGTTACACGGTTGATTAGAGATCGTATGATGACCTTACTATTGGAGGTTACATGGTTGATTAGAGATTGTATGATGACCTTACTATTGGAGGTTGCACGGTTGATTAGAGATTGTATGATGACCTTACTATTGGAGGTTACATGGTTGATTAGAGATTGTATGATGGCCTTACTATTGGAGGTTACATGGTTGATTAGAGATCGTATGATGACCTTACTATTGGAGGTTACATGGTTGATTAGAGATCGTATGATGGCCTTACTATTGGAGGTTACACGGTTGATTAGTGATCGTATGATGACCTTGCTATTGGAGGTTACACGGTTGATCAGAGATCGTATGATGACCTTATTATTGGAGGTTACATGGTTGATTAGTGATCGTATGATGGCCTTACTATTGGAGGTTACATGGTTGATTAGTGATCGTATGATGACCTTACTATTGGAGGTTACATGGTTGATTAGAGATCGTATGATGACCTTGCTATTGGAGGTTACATGGTTGATTAGAGATCGTATGATGGCCTTACTATTGGAGGTTACACGGTTGATTAGAGATCGTATGATGGCCTTACTATTGGAGGTTACACGGTTGATCAGAGATCGTATGATGACCTTACTATTGGAGGTTACATGGTTGATTAGAGATCGTATGATGGCCTTACTATTGGAGGTTACACGGTTGATTAGAGATCGTATGATGACCTTACTATTGGAGGTTACACGGTTGATTAGAGATCGTATGATGACCTTACTATTGGAGGTAACATGGTTGATTAGAGATTGTATGATGGCCTTACTATTGGAGGTTACATGGTTGATTAGAGATCGTATGATGGCCTTACTATTGGAGGTTACACGGTTGATTAGAGATCGTATGATGACCTTACTATTGGAGGTTACACGGTTGATTAGAGATCGTATGATGACCTTGCTATTGGAGGTTACATGGTTGATTAGAGATCATATAATGGCGGTACTATTGGAGATTACGTGGTTGATTAGAGATCGTATTATGACCTTACTATTGGAGGTTACACGGTTGATTAGAGATCGTATGATGACCTTACTATTGGAGGTTACACGGTTGATTAGAGATCGTATGATGACCTTACTATTGGAGGTTACACGGTTGATTAGAGATCGTATGATGACCTTACTATTGGAGGTTACATGGTTGATTAGAGATTGTATGATGACCTTACTATTGGAGGTTGCACGGTTGATTAGAGATTGTATGATGACCTTACTATTGGAGGTTACATGGTTGATTAGAGATCGTATGATGACCTTACTATTGGAGGTTACATGGTTGATTAGAGATCGTATGATGACCTTGCTATTGGAGGTTACACGGTTGATTAGAGATCGTATGATAACCTTACTATTGGAGGTTACACGGTTGATTAGAGATCGTATGATGACCTTACTATTGGAGGTTACATGGTTGATTAGAGATTGTATGATGACCTTACTATTGGAGGTTGCACGGTTGATTAGAGATTGTATGATGACCTTACTATTGGAGGTTACATGGTTGATTAGAGATTGTATGATGGCCTTACTATTGGAGGTTACATGGTTGATTAGAGATCGTATGATGACCTTATTATTGGAGGTTACACGGTTGATTAGAGATCGTATGATGGCCTTACTATTGGAGGTTACACGGTTGATTAGAGATCGTATGATGACCTTGCTATTGGAGGTTACATGGTTGATTAGAGATCGTATGATGGCCTTACTATTGGAGGTTACACGGTTGATTAGAGATCGTATGATGGCCTTATTATTGGAGGTTACACGGTTGATTAGAGATCGTATGATGACCTTACTATTGGAGGTTACATGGTTGATTAGAGATCGTATGATGACCTTGCTATTGGAGGTTACATGGTTGATTAGAGATTGTATGATGGCCTTACTATTGGAGGTTACACGGTTGATTAGAGATCGTATGATGGCCTTATTATTGGAGGTTACATGGTTGATCAGAGATCGTATGATGACCTTACTATTGGAGGTTACATGGTTGATTAGAGATCGTATGATGGTCTTACTATTGGAGGTTACACGGTTGATTAGAGATCGTATGATGACCTTACTATTGGAGGTTACACGGTTGATTAGAGATCGTATGATGACCTTACTATTGGAGGTTACATGGTTGATTAGAGATCGTATGATGACCTTACTATTGGAGGTTACATGGTTGATTAGTGATCGTATGATGACCTTACTATTGGAGGTTACATGGTTGATTAGAGATCGTATGATGACCTTACTATTGGAGGTTACATGGTTGATTAGAGATCGTATAATGACCTTAATATTGGAGGTTACATGGTTGATTAGTGATCGTATGATGACCTTACTATTGGAGGTTACATGGTTGATTAGAGATCGTATGGTGGCCTTACTATTGGAGGTTACACGGTTGATTAGAGATCTTATGATGACCTTACTATTGGAGGTTACGCGGTTGATTAGAGATCTTATGATGACCTTACTATTGGAGGTTACATGGTTGATTAGAGATCGTATGATGACCTTACTATTGGAGGTTACATGGTTGATTAGAGATCGTATGATGACCTTACTATTGGAGGTTACATGGTTGATTAGAGATCGTATGATGACCTTGCTATTGGAGGTTACATGGTTGATTAGAGATCGTATGATGACCTTACTATTGGAGGTTGCACGGTTGATTAGAGATCGTATGATGACCTTGCTATTGGAGGTTACACGGTTGATTAGAGATCTTATGATGACCTTGCTATTGGAGGTTACACGGTTGATTAGAGATCCTATGATGACCTTACTATTGGAGGTTACATGGTTGATTAGAGATCGTATGATGACCTTATTATTGGAGGTTACATGGTTGATTAGAGATCATATGATGGCCTTACTATTTGAGGTTACATGGTTGATTAGAGATCGTATGATGGCCTTACTATTGGAGGTTACATGGTTGATCAGAGATCGTATGATGGCCTTACTATTGGAGGTTACATGGTTGATTAGAGATCGTATGATGACCTTATTATTGGAGGTTACATGGTTGATTAGAGATTGTATGATGACCTTACTATTGGAGGTTACATGGTTGATTAGAGATCGTATGTTGGCCTTACTATTGGAGGTTACATGGTTGATCAGAGATCGTATGATGACCTTACTATTGGAGGTTACACGGTTGATTAGTGATCGTATGATGGCCTTACTATTGGAGGTTACATGGTTGATCAGAGATCGTATGATGACCTTACTATTGGAGGTTACATGGTTGATTAGAGATCGTATGATGGCCTTACTATTGGAGGTTACATGGTTGATTAGAGATCGTATGATGACCTTATTATTGGAGGTTACATGGTTGATTAGAGATCGTATGATGGCCTTACTATTGGAGGTTACATGGTTGATCAGAGATCGTATGATGGCCTTACTATTGGAGGTTACATGGTTGATTAGAGATTGTATGATGACCTTACTATTGGAGGTTACATGGTTGATTAGAGATCGTATGATGGCCTTACTATTGGAGGTTACACGGTTGATTAGAGATCGTATGATGACCTTACTATTGGAGGTTACATGGTTGATTAGAGATCGTATGATGACCTTATTATTGGAGGTTACACGGTTGATTAGAGATCGTATGATGGCCTTACTATTGGAGGTTACACGGTTGATTAGAGATCGTATGATGACCTTACTATTGGAGGTTACATGGTTGATTAGAGATCGTATGATGACCTTACTATTGGAGGTTACTCGGTTGATTAGAGATCGTATGATGACCTTATTATTGGAGGTTACATGGTTGATTAGAGATCGTATGATGGCCTTACTATTGGAGGTAACATGGTTGATTAGAGATCGTATGATGACCTTACTATTGGAGGTTACACGGTTGATTAGTGATCGTATGATGACCTTACTATTGGAGGTTACATGGTTGATTAGAGATCGTATGATGGTGGTACTATTGGAGGTTACACGGTTGATTAGAGATCTTATGATGACCTTACTATTGGAGGTTACTCGGTTGATTAGAGAACGTATTATGGCCTTACTATTGGAGGTTACATGGTTGATCAGAGATCGTATGATGACCTTACTATTGGAGGTTACACGGTTGATTAGAGATCGTATGATGGCCTTACTATTGGAGGTTACACAGTTGATTAGAGATCGTATGATGACCTTACTATTGGAGGTTACTCGGTTGATTAGAGATCGTATGATGACCTTACTATTGGAGGTTACTCGGTTGATTAGAGATCGTATGATGACCTTACTATTGGAGGTTACTCGGTTGATTAGAGAACGTATTATGGCCTTACTATTGGAGGTGACATGGTTGATCAGAGATCGTATGATGACCTTATTATTGGAGGTTACATGGTTGATTAGAGATCTTATGATGACCTTACTATTGGAGGTTACATGGTTGATTAGAGATCGTATGATGACCTTACTATTGGAGGTTACATGGTTGATTAGAGATCGTATGATGACCTTGCTATTGGAGGTTACATGGTTGATTAGAGATCGTATGATGACCTTGCTATTGGAGGTTACATGGTTGATCAGAGATCGTATGATGACCTTACTATTGGAGGTTACACGGTTGATTAGAGATCGTATGATGACCTTACTATTGGAGGTTACATGGTTGATCAGAGATCGTATGATGACCTTACTATTGGAGGTTACACGGTTGATTAGAGATTGTATGATGACCTTGCTATTGAAGGTTACATGGTAGATCAGAGATCATATGATGGCCTTACTATTGGAGGTTACATGGTTGATTAGAGATCGTATGATGACCTTCCTATTGGAGGTTACACGGTTGATTAGAGATCGTATGATGGCCTTACTATTGGAGGTTACACGGTTGATTAGAGATCGTATGATGGCCTTACTATTGGAGGTTACATGGTTGATTAGAGATCGTATGATGACCTTACTATTGGAGGTTACATGGTTGATTAGAGATCGTATGATGGCCTTACTATTGGAGGTTACATGGTTGATTAGAGAACGTATTATGGCCTTACTATTGGAGGTTACATGGTTGATTAGAGATCGTATGATGACCTTACTATTGGAGGTTACATGGTTGATTAGAGATCGTATGATGACCTTACTATTGGAGGTTACATGGTTGATTAGAGATCGTATGATGGCCTTACTATTGGAGGTTACACGGTTGATTAGAGATCGTATGATGACCTTACTATTGGAGGTTACATGGTTGATTAGAGATCGTATGATGACCTTATTATTGGAGGTTACATGGTTGATTAGAGATCCTATGATGACCTTACTATTGGAGGTTACATGGTTGATTAGAGATCGTATAATGGCGGTACTGTTGGAGGTTACATGGTTGATTAGAGATTGTATGATGACCTTACTATTGGAGGTTACACGGTTGATTAGAGATCGTATGATGACCTTACTATTGGAGGTTACATGGTTGATTAGAGATCGTATGATGACGTTACTATTGGAGGTTACATGGTAGATTAGAGATCGTATGATGACCTTGCTATTGGAGGTTACATGGTTGATTATAGATTGTATGATGACCTTACTATTGGAGGTTGCATGGTTGATTAGAGATAGAATTGGTGTCATCTGGTGCTTATTTTGAAGTAGGGCACAACTGAAAACCATATTGGTTTAATCAGGTACTTATTGAAGATTGGAAATACTGGTTGATCAGAGAACCAATTTGGTTTCATCAGGTACTTATTGAAGTTTGGCACTACTGGTTGATCAGAGAACCAGTTTGGTTTCATCCGGTACTTATTGAAGTTTGGCACTACTGGTTGATCAGAGAACCAATTTGGTTTCATCCGGTACTTATTGAAGTTTGGCACTACTGGTTGCACAGAGAACCAGTTAGATTTCACCCAAATTGGTTCCATTTTAAGATTTTCACTTCAATGTAAAAATGTCACAGTATGTCTCTGGTATCTCACAATTCTGATTATGAATAAAATGAGTTTTGAGTCATGATTTTCCCCAGAAATAATAATATAGTTTTCTCAATAACTGCGCAAATGGCCAAAAACATAAATATATATCTATATTTGTCAGTTCTGTTACATTATTGTCCAAATTGAACTATTGTGTGGAAATGAAGTTATCGAGGCCCTGTTTATTGCACATGTGATATGAACTTATACATACATAAAGAAATGTTTAGCCATGTATTAATAACATATATAATTGATATCTCCAAGGAAGGTCCTCTGACTTAGTCTACTACCTGTGTCCATAGAATCCTTACTTTTGCAATAAGCAGTCAATTCTATACTCTGAAGGAGTGCAGAGAACGCGTGTGTATGTGACAACTGATATAGATTATTGTGTCATAATATAGTCCCAAAGAAAATCACAACTTCCCCTTTGAAGCTTTATAGCTAATTGGCATTTAATAAAAGGTTATATTTTTATCAGTATTGATGTGACCTTTAAGTGATCTCAGATGTTTATTGCAGAAGGTATTATTCTACTGGTCAAGCAGCGCACAAAACATCATTTTGGGGGTTTTTTTTGCTGTGATAACTGAATGCATTAATGACATACAGGCCTGAGTTATTTGCCAGGGTTCATGACATACAGGCCTGAGTTATTTGCCAGGGTTCATGACATACAGGCCTGAGTTATTTGCCAGGGTTCATGCCTTAATGACATACAGGCCTGAGTTATTTGCCAGGGTTCATGCCTTAATGACATACAGGCCTGAGTTATTTGCCAGGGTTCATGCCTTAATGACATACAGGCCTGAGTTATTTGCCAGGGTTCATGCCTTAATGACATACAGGCCTGAGTTATTTGCCAGGGTTCATGCCTTAATGACATACAGGCCTGAGTTATTTGCCAGGGTTCATGCCTTAATGACATACAGGCCTGAGTTATTTGCCAGGATTCATGACATACAGGCCTGAGTTATTTGCCAGGGTTCATGCCTTAATGACATACAGGCCTGAGTTATTTGCCAGGGTTCATGCCTTAATGACATACAGGCCTGAGTTATTTGCCAGGGTTCATGCCTTAAAATGACATACAGGCCTGAGTTATTTGCCAGGATTCATGCATTAATGACATACAGGCCTGAGTTATTTGCCAGGATTCATGACATACAGGCCTGAGTCATTTGCCTGGGTTCATGCCTTAATGACATACAGGCCTGAGTTATTTGCCAGGGTTCATGCCTTAATGACATACAGGCCTGAGTTATTTGCCAGGATTCATGCATTAATGACATACAGGCCTGAGTTATTTGCCAGGATTCATGGCTTTAATATCAGTGTAACTCAGAATCCTGTCTGGACTTATTAACAAAAATAGACAGTGAACGGAAAATCAGCTGGTTGGTTTGAAAATAATTAAATTGGACAATGGTACAGATTGTTGAAGTCAAATCAAGAAGCAATAAAATTCTATTGTCAGTCCAAATTAAATCTCAATAAAAAAATATTATTTTACTTTTATTCTTATTCTTAGAATTCAATGGCATGCATTTCCCTGAATTATGCTATTTTTAGGATTATATTTGTGTATATTAGACATAACACAATATGTATACAGGAGCACACATTTCCTCACGGTTTATTTCACATATTTAGCTCCTGGTACCTCAGCGGTGTGAGAGCATTGGTATCGGGCTACGTTTGTCTGTCCATCCATCAAAAAAAAAAAAAACGTCTAGATTTCAAAATATTTAAATGGAGTTTAGGGGCCCATCAGGATTAATATTTATGTTTTTATTATTAAAAAACCTATTTTTCCATGTGGCATGATTTAATGTTCTGTGTATTGGTCAGAGTTTGTTTATTTTAAAACAATCAAGTAATTTTTTTTTTAATTACCCCTCAACCAGACTCGGCCAATATCAAGACTGTTGACACAGAGCTTTATGGTAGACTGAAGGGATTTTGGGGCTCTGTACAGTATTTGTTTATCAGCCTTTGATTGTCCATAATGTATGGCAGGTGGCAGCACCCAGCATCAAGTTTAATAGTGGTCACATGGTTACATTGCTAAAGAATTATTGGTCAGAAATGTTGGAGTCTCTTAAAGATTATGACAGCAGGATTAATATTTGTTTTAGATTGGAGAGAGTGGGAAAACCAACCGAGAGTTAGAGAAGACCGTCGGCCTGCTCAAGAAGGTGGTGGAGAGAACACAGGCGGAAAACGAGCAACTCAAACGAAGCATGCTGACCCCAGACCACCTGCAGGCCATACAGGGGGAGAACCAGGCACTCAAGGTAGGGGGCGCCACTTTATTACCCCAGACCACCTGCAGGCCATACAGGGGGAGAACCAGGCACTCAAGGTAGGGGGCGCCACTTTATTACCCCAGACCACCTGCAGGCCATACAGGGGGAGAACCAGGCACTCAAGGTAGGGGGCGCCACTTTATTACCCCAGACAACCTGTAGGCCATACAGGGGGAGAACCAGGCACTCAAGGTAGGGGGCGCCACTTTATTACCCCAGACAACCTGTAGGCCATACAGGGGGAGAACCAGGCACTCAAGGTAGGGGGCGCCACTTTATTACCCCAGACCACCTGCAGGTCATACAGGGGGAGAACCAGGCACTCAAGGTAGGGGGCGCCACTTTATTACCCCAGACCACCTGCAGGTCATACAGGGGGAGAACCAGGCACTCAAGGTAGGGGGGGCCACTTTATTACCCCAGACCACCTGCAGGTCATACAGGGGGAGAACCAGGCACTCAAGGTAGGGGGGCCACTTTATTACCCCAGACCACCTGCAGGCCATACAGGGGGAGAACCAGGCACTCAAGGTAGGGGGCGCCACTTTATTACCCCAGACAACCTGTAGGCCATACAGGGGGAGAACCAGGCACTCAAGGTAGGGGGTGCCACTTTATTACCTCAGACCACCTGCAGGGCATACAGGGGCAAAACCAAGGTAAGGGGCATTTGTGGGTATTTGGTTTCAGGGTCAGATGTTGAGGCTTGTGGGTATTTGGTTTCAGGGTCAGATGTTGAAGCTTGTGGGTATTTGGTTTCAGGGTCAGATGTTGAAGCTTGTGGGTATTAGGTTTCAGGGTCAGATGTTGAAGCTTGTGAGTATTTGGTTTCAGGGTCAGATGTTGAAGCTTGTGAGTATTTGGTTTCAGGGTCAGATGTTGAAGCTTGTGAGTATTTGGTTTCAGGGTCAGATGGAGGAGTTACGTCTGAAGATGGGAGCCACTCTGAGCGAGCGCTACACCTCCCACCAGAAGGGAACTGCCAAAATCATGTCGGAACATGACAAGCTCAGACAAGATCTCATCAAAGTAAGCACCCTTATTCTGTGAATCGTATCGTTGCTTCCTATGTGTTCCTGATACTCCTTTAATTGAGCTGAGACAAGCTATGCAATAAAGCAACATGGAAATAGTAGAACTAAGTTGGGCTAAAATGTAGAAGTAGAAATGAGTCAAACTAAGAAAAACTATGAAAAATAAGTTGTATTAAGTAAAACTAAGAAAAATAAGTAGTACTTAGAAAAACTAAGTTGAACTAAGACTAGCTATAAGGAGCTAAGTAGAATAAGTGTCACTTAGTAAAATTAAGTGAAAATTGTTAAAACTAAGTGAAAAAGATTATTAAAACTAAGAAAGTATTAAAACTAAGTGAAAAATAATAAAAGAAAATTAGTAAAACAAAGTTGAAGTCAGTAACACTAAGTGAAAATTAATAGCACCAAGAGAAAATTAGTAACACAAAGTGGAAATTAGTAAAATTAAGTAGAAAGTATTAAAACTAAGTGAAAAATAATAAAAGAAAATTAGTAAAACAAAGTGGAAGTTAGTAAAACTAAGTGAAATTTAATAGCACCAAGAAAAAATTAGTAACACAAAGTGGAAATTAGTAAAACTAAGTAGAAAGCTGTTTGGAACTGAAGATTAAGAATTTCAAAGGTGGTGACAAAGTGGCAGCCATTTATCATGACAACTTCTCTCATCAACAAATATTTCATTGGAGAAAGGACGCTGATGGCACAAGTCAGGCGGCCAACATATTGGACACATTATTTGTAACATAAACTGCATCTCAGTGTGGAAAACTTATCAGCCATTTTAAAGAAATAATTGCAAACATTTCCAAGCACCACACATCAGCATTGCCTTTGGCCTTTGGTAATTTCTCTAAGGAAATGAGCAACTTTTTGTGTTTCAAAAGATTAGCATAATATCAGGAAATGTGTACGTGACATTCTGTTGTTGAGGTTTATTTGGTTAGTAGATATTACGTGTTAGCTGGGGGGACTGGAGACAGACTTGTCACGTTTGCATTCTGTGGCCAGGGGAGGACCACATTTCTGGACAAACAAAATAATAAGCTTATCTCACTGAAAGGATTAGATCATCAGGATTATCTGCCAACAATAGGATGTCATGAATGACTCCAGGTTGTGGAGAGAGTTGTAATAAATATCTCCTGAACTACCCCTTCCCACACAGTTTGGCAATAGACATTTCTCAATATGGCTGCCCTGCAGTAAATAGGTGGGCGTGACCTTTTCAAAGTTATTTATACCTCTCATTTCCATTGAAAAAGATCTAGAAATTTATATTTTGCAAATCTTTGCAAATCTTTTACGAGATATTTGTAAAATGTTTTGCCAAATTGGTGATATATAAATCCGAAAAATGCATTATCTGTAAGGCCCTGAAGTGATTTTGATGTAACGTTTGACCAACTTTTGGCCATTTTGGATTTGGTGATATCACAACTTGGCTCTGCCCTATTAGAGCTTGAATTCCTCAGGGCTGCTCCTTGCCCTGTGATTCACCTCTTAGGTCAGGTATCTTCACTTGTGGAATAAAGACATGTCGTGGAGAGAAGGTAACTTTCTTATATACTTCAATAATAGAGTAACTTGGAAGGTTTCACCCACTTTAGTTTAGCATAGGATTTAATACAAGGATATGATATGTTTTATTGGACAACTGAATTGTGTCCGATATTCGACCTGGCCGAAATAGCTCAATTGATAGAGTATTTGCCTTGAGATCCGGGGATCCCGGTTCAAATCCCGGCCAGTTACTATCAACCGCTATGAGCAGACATTGTCTGGAATCAGCGGTATATAAATGTCAGCTTTACTTTTTTACTTTTTACTTTGTTCCATATGTATATTACTTTATTCACATCAAAATGATGCAATCGAAAATTAGAAAATCCCCCCCCCCCCCCCCCCCCCCAAAAAAAAATGTAATTTTTTTGTAATTTCGTAATTTCCCATACTGGTACGCTATATAGGAGTATACAGCTCTATTGAAATTTCTTTGCCAAATATTTTCCATGTCTAAATCAAATTTGTATATTCAAAATACATATTTATTAATTTTTTCAAACAGGAGAAAGATCTGAGTGAGAAGTTGCGGATTCAGATTCGGCAGCAAGACATGACGATTCAGCAGGTGAAGAAGGACTTAGAGGAGAAGAAGACGCGGCTGGAGATAGAGGAAGCGAAGCGGCCGAGTACCACGGCAAGCATGGACAACAAGGGCTGGAAGTCAGCCGTAGTCACCCGCATGTACGAGGGCAAGCTCAAGGCACTCGAAGAAGAGGTCGAAAAGAAGGTAAGAGAGTGAGTGAGCGAGCGAGCGAGTGAGTGAGTGAGTGCCACCTGGTGGTCACAGTATGTCAGACATCTGTCTGATTATTGCATAGTGGTCACAGTATGTCAGACATCTGTCTGATTATCGCATAGTGGTCACAGTATGTCAGACATCTGTCTGATTATCGCATAGTGGTCACAGTATGTCAGTCATCTGTCTGATTATCGCATAGTGGTCACAGTATGTCAGACATCTGTCTGATTATCGCATAGCGGTCACAGTATGTCAGACATCTGTCTGATTATCACATAGTGGTCACAGTATGTCAGACATCTGTCTGATTATCGCATAGTGGTCACAGTATGTCAGAAATCTGTCTATTTATCGCATAGTGGTCACAGTATGTCAGACATCTGTCTGATTATCGCATATTGGTCACAGTATGTCAGACATCGGTCTGATTATCGCATAGTGGTCACAGTATGTCAGACATCTGTCTGATTATCGCATAGTGGTCACAGTATGTCAGACATCTGTCTGATTATCGCATAGTGGTCACAGTATGTCAGACATCGGTCTGATTATCACATAGTGGTCACAGTATGTCAGACACCATGGTTATCAATTACAGAAATAAATTTGCAGAAACATTAGTCCAAGAAAAAATTTGGTTCGGCCTGACAATCACAAAGATGTGAGGGTATAATTTTATTGTTGATGTGATAACACAAGCTTGAAGCTATTAGCCTTGCGTATAATTGGAGGAGATGTTTGTGTCTTCAGAACAAGGTGCTGGGTGATGTCAAGGTGCTGCTCCATGAGGCTGCCGAGCGGGAACAGAATCTCATCCACGACAACCAGGAACTGCAAGAAAAGGTAGAGAAAAACTTACTGCCCAGAATAGCTTACTTTTAGATGTAAATTTATACTTGTTTCAAAAACAAATAAATAAATAATGTGTATGTTTGATTATTTTCCTGCAGGTGGCAGTGCTGGAGCAACTTCCCGGTGGTGCTGATATAGAAACTTCAGAAATGTTCAAGGGTTACCAGCTGACAAGGTGAGCCAAGTTTTATTCGTCATATCCCAAGTAGATGCCAGGCCCCTTAGAACATCACCTGGGTGGTAATGGCCTATGGTAGATGCCAGGCCCCTTAGAACATCACCTGGGTGGTAATGGCCTATGGTAGATGCCAGGCCCCTTAGAACATCACCTGGGTGGTAATGGCTGTACACGATTGGGTCCGGCAAGTTAGCCCGTTTCTCCACGATTGAGCCGGCAGAAGGCGGCAGACGCCAACCTCCGCCCTCTGAATACCCTCGGCGAATTTGGCGGGACAAAATGGAGGATCCGGCGATCTGCCACTCTCGCCGCCGGCTAGACAGCGGGTGCCAATCGTGTACAGCCAGTGGTTCACGGTAGATGCCAGCCTAATAATTCACCCCCTTTTGAAAGCAAACTTCTTGTATGGCACCAAAAAGTAAAAAGAGGCCAAGGAAGTCTTGCAACATACACAAATACACATACACATCTGTTGGCTGAAACAGACCTCTGCAGACAGTGCAAACAGACCTCTGCAGACAGTGCAAACAGACCTCTGCAGACAGTGCAAACAGACCTCTGCAGACAGTGCAAACAGACCTCTGCAGACAGTGCAAACAGACCTCTGCAGACAGTGCATACAGACCTCTGCAGACAGTGCATACAGACCTCTGCAGACAGTGCAACTTCTCTGTCTTATTGTAACTTTTCTTATTACTCAATATGTCATAATATTCATATGTAATTACGCTTTTAATAGACCATATTATAGGATTGATAACTTTAAGAGATTTTCATATTTAAAATTGAAAGCCCCCAGTGAGGATCGAAATCACGACCCCTGGTTTACAAGACCAGTGCTCTATCCACTGAGCTACGGAGGCTGGCTAGTCTGCCATTCAAGCATTATTAGAATGCTCAACATTTGAAAGAATGGTAGAGTTTGTATGACCATTGCAATGTATTGGTCATATCATATAAAAGATGTGACTTTTTTAAACTTGCTGATCTGAGTGTTTTGTTTTATGAAATACATTTAGTCTATCTATCTCTCATGAGTTAAAAAAAATTACATCTTTTTGGTCCCATATATTTTAGAATTACCTTCAAGTAATTGTCTCAACACACTCGGCATTATTCATTCCGATAAAGCTTTAAGCAGTTGTTGAGGGCACATGCCATTTATTCAATATCAGTTCAGATTTGAATAGATGGCCACAGCCCAGTCATTTCTGTCATTGGAAGAGTTTTTGCATGAAGGCTGAGAACAAATGATCCATCCCACGCTCAGCCCGAGTAGGAGTGCTCAGTCAAGGGCAGACATCAGTAGAGTCACACAAAACATCGCCACAGTGACTACAGCTCTCTTAGCATCTGACAATAATGAAGGATTTTTTAATGGTTATCGAGGCAGCCCCAGATGCATAGTTCAAGTTGCTTCACAAAGATTAGGCAAGGATATTTTGCATTGTGAGCTGGTGTTGCATATCTTGTGACAGCAGACCATGGCTTAGACCAGACCATGACCTATATTTTGCAGTCGCCTTTTGCTCTATGTTATCACCTGTTATAGTTGCAGATTTCTGCCACACAGCCACCTCACGAAAGGGGCCACAATTTGTATTCTCAAATGTGACCTTGACCTATGTTTTCAAGGGTACACAGTTTTTGTTACAGACAAACAGTAAATTCTTTGCCCAATTGCCGTCATGGTCCCAAAACTGTCAATATCCACAACTTTTGATGGAGATTGGGCATGTGACAGCTTTGGGACGACTTTTGACAGTCCTGGGGCCATATCCACTGGATATTGACGGCAATGGGACAAGGGTAGGGTACCCACAAATAGCATTTACGTCAATTTGAACTTTGACCCAGGCTGGTCCTCTCTCAGCAAGATTATAGCATATTGGTGCACATAGTTGCGCAAGCAAAGATAAATGGCTATAAATCAGTTACAAATTCTTTGCAGCCACCACAGTGTTAACAAATAGTATTTAAACATTTACACTTTCAAATTTCACTGTGCCAGTAAAGGTGTTAAACACATTCATAACTTGAGTGGCCGAGTCAAGGTGTTAAAAGCATGAAGTGCAATTACAATGGTTAGCAAGTGGTTATTACTGTTCACAACATTATGTAATTGATTTCTTATGTAACTTTTTGAATCTTTGTCTCAGCATACTCCACGCCAATATTCTCTCCTGGTTCATTTAAAGGTCACCCAAGACATTGATTTTGAACTATGCATACAACTCTAAAAGATTGATATTTTAAATGGGTCGCAAATATCATTTCCGATTATTTGAACTTTGACCCAGGAAATTTATTGACCTATTTTTGATATTTTAAGTAAAAAGCTACTAGGCCACAGGCCGTGGTGCATTTGGTTAAAACACCAGCTTATCAGCACAAGTTCCTCTGTGGTGACCCAAAGGTTGTGGGTTCGATCCATGGGCATGCTGATATAGAAATCATGATAAAATTTCATATATGAGCTGAGGCCCATGCCTAAAGGTTTAACCTGTTGTCCTTGTACATCTGTGACCGGGTGGGCTGTCATGTCAAGGACCTGCGACATGACAATTCAGTGAGGCAGCACTATATCTGCTAAGAGTAGGTCTCATCATGAAATGAATAAAGAATGTTGAAAGTGATGTAATCACCCCCCCAAAAAACAAACAAAATAGCTACTGACTAAGCAGGATCATGTGATCAACTGCTGCTGGTTATGGAAGATCAGATGTGGACATTGACCTTCTGACCTACTGACCTACTTTTGAATCATTAGTCTCTGTATGGGCTCTTTATGTGTGTGTGTTGATTTGTCGGTTGACAAATAAAACAACATGCTATGAACCTTTTTCAGTTACAGTTTCAGCAACACATTTGACATGTGTCACCTAAAGGTGTACATTTCATACTCAAAATAAAGTTTTTGGCATATTATGTCAACTAGCAGTGAGTCAGGGAGTGAGTTGCCTTGTCATTTTTACCCTCAGCCCCTGATGTAATCAGGCTGAGGGTATTGCAGTACTCCTGGCGTGGGTATGTATGTATGTATGTATGTATGTATGTATGTATGTATGTATGTCTGTAGCGAACATCCTTGTCATCGCGATAACTCAAGAACAAATGATGGCAGCTTCATGAAACTTGACACACATATGCATCTGGTGAAAACCTCGGACGAGTTCGATGGACGACGACCTTGACCTATTTTTCAAGGTCACAGGGACAATTATGTGAAATCCCAAGAATCACAATAACTCAAGAACGAATGATGGCAGCTTTATGAGATTTGACACACATAAGCATCTGGTGACGCCCTCAGAATTTTTCCTATGAAACATGACCTTCACCTACTTTTCAAGGTCACAGGGACAATTATGTGAAATCATCTTGTCATCGCGATAACTCGAGAACAAATGATGGCAGCTTCGTGAAACTTGACACATATAAGCATCTGGTGAAAACCTCGGACGAGTTCGATGGACAGTGACCTTGACCTATTTTTCAAGGTCACAGGGACAATTATGTGAAATCCCAAGAATCACAATAACTCAAGAACGAATGATGGCAGCTTTATGAGATTTGACACACATAAGCATCTGGTGAAGCCCTCAGAATTTTTCCTATGAAACATGACCTTCACCTACTTTTCTAGGTCACATGGACAATTATGTGAAATCATCCTTGTCATCGCGATAACTCGAGAACAAATGATGGCAGCTTCGTGAAACTTTACACACATAAGCATCTGTTGAAAACCTCGGACTAGTTCGGTGGACGTTGACCTTGACCTATTTTTCAAGGTCACAGGGACAATTATGTGAAATCCCAAGAATCACAATAACTCAAGAACGAATGATGGCAGCTTTATGAGATTTGACACACATAAGCATCTGGTGACGCCCTCAGAATTTTTCCTATGAAACATGACCTTCACCTACTTTTCAAGGTCACAGGGACAATTATGTGAAATCATCTTGTCATCGCGATAACTCGAGAACAAATGATGGCAGCTTCGTGAAACTTGACACATATAAGCATCTGGTGAAAACCTCGGACGAGTTCGATGGACGGCGACCTTGACCTATTTTTCAAGGTCACGGACAATTATGTGAAATCCCAAGAATCGCAATAACTCAAGAACGTATGATGGCAGCTTTATGAGATTTGACACACACAAGCATCTGGTGAAGACCTCAGACTTCTCATGATGGAACATGACCTTCACCTACTTTTCAAGGTCACAGGGACAATTATGTGAAATCATCCTTGTCATCGTGATAACTCAAGAACAAATGATGGCAGCTTCATGAAACTTTACACACATAAGCATCTGTTGAAAACCTCGGACTAGTTCGGTGGACGTTGACCTTGACCTATTTTTCAAGGTCACAGGGACAATTATGTGAAATCATCCTTGTCATCGCGATAACTCGAGAACAAATGATGGCAGCTTCATGAAACTTGAGACACATAAGCATCTGATGAAAACCTCAGACATTTTTGTATGGAACATGACCTTCACCTACTTTTCAAGGTCACAGGTACAATTATGTGAAATCCCTATCATTGCTATAACTCGAGAACGAATGATGGCAGCTTTATGAGATTTGACACACATAAGCATCTGGTGAAGACCTCAGACTTCTCTTGATGGAACATGACCTTTACTTACTTTTCAAGGTCACAGGGACAATCATGTCAAATCCACGTCATTGCAATAACTTAAGAACAAATAATGGCAGCTTCATGAAAATTGACACACATAAGCATCTGGGAAGACTTCAGATGAGTTTGATGGACGGTGACCTTAACCTGCTTTTCAAGGTCACCGGCCCATCTCAATAATTCTAGAGTAAATGATGACAGTTTCATGATACTTGACACACCTAAGCTATCAAAGGAAGTAGATTTTATGGGTTTTTTTAACCCCTGCATCAATTTGCCTTGGTGCAGTGACGTTTTGTTCACAAATATTGTGTGGAGCGAATGTTGTGCAATGAGTTACCAGGGCTGAGGGTTGATGCATCTCTGATGCCTATGTTTATTATTTATTTATTTCTTTTATTTATCATGTTTTTTTTTCTGAGTGATGGTATAAAGGTAGGGCCACTGCTTGGAAGGCGGCCATGTTTGACTTGATGCTTGTATTGCATGACATTCAAACAGTTTGTAGTATTGTCCTTGTTGGGTCCTCTCCACCTACTTAATGGGCACGGCAGCATTCCTGTTAGATCATTGGCCCGCTGATAAGCACAGAATCAAATAAATCAAGCAGCGGCTTGAATTGTCATGTGGAAAATCTACTACAAAAGCACCAATATCACACAGACTAAATATAGCAGTGGCCTGAAAAATCCACATCCGTTTATGATTGGGACTTTGCGACGCACATGAATGACACGTTGTGGATAGGGACTGAGGGGATGTGACCTAATTGCTTTGAATCATCAAGCAGATACGAGGTGAATGTCTGTGATTTTTATATGTGAATGCATGCGTTTTGCACTGTTAACCGAGCTCAGAGGTGCACTTCTCCTCAATAACATCCTGCGTGACTTTAATGTGACCCACAAATCAATGACTTATAAATTATTCTCTTTAGTTCTGTTGACAAGGTAGCGATTGTTTAAATCATAGAGGTAGCAACAGATGAGTAGGAATTAAGCTCCTTAGGGTTCATCTCAATTTCCAAGCCATTCCTGCATAATGAGAGTTAGGTTAAGAACGCTTGTGAAACTATTGAAGGACACTGTGCCTGAAAGAAACTCGTCATAAAAAAAGTAGTAACTGAGAAGTGGATGATGGCATTTGATGACACAGACGGGAGTAGGTTATATATAGACAAAGGTTTTTTAGTCCATACTTTTAGCTAATATTAGATTTGCTGAAAAAGTTGAGTACTTTTTTTCATGCATTTAAAAATATCTCTCAAGGACCATAGAGACGTTAGACTTTATTTTGTCACATGTTGACCAAAACCTCATCATAGTTGTACTGTTTTTCATGTTTTACCTCAGACCAAACTTCTAGGAGTCTGAGGTAAAACATAACAAGCCAGAGGCTAAATTTAATACGAATACATATCTCTCAAATCCAAAACTTTTTGTATAAGATATTGTATGAAATATTGATCCAGACAGATATAATTAAAGTGGCTTGATTTTTTGTCTTACAGATTGGCAAATGAACGTCTTGAGAATGAGAAACGCGAGTTATTGTATGAGATACAAGTGCTACGGAAACGAGTGAATCCTGAAGCAGGAGGTCCTACTGATGTGGTAAGTGTCAACACTAGAGGTCCTACTGATGTGGTAAGTGTCAACACTAGAGGTCCTACTGATGTGGTAAGTGTCAACACTAGAGGTCCTACTGATGTGGTAAGTGTCAACACTAGAGGTCCTACTGATGTGGTAAGTGTCAACACTAGAGGTCCTACTGATGTGGTAAGTGTAAACACTAGAAGTCCTACTGATGTGGTAAGTGTCAACACTAGAGGTCTACTGATGTGGTAAGTGTCAACATTAGAGGTCCTGCTGATGTAGTAAGTGTCAACATTAGAGGTCCTACTGATGTGGTAAGTGTCAACACTAGAGGTCCTACTGATGTGGTAAGTGTCAACATTAGAGGTCCTGCTGATGTAGTAAGTGTCAACATTAGAGGTCCTACTGATGTGGTAAGTGTCAACACTAGAGGTCCTACTGATGTGGTAAGTGTCAACATTAGAGGTCCAATTCATATGGATGACATAAGTTCTAATATTGTTAAAACATGCAACCATATCTAGTTCTAATATTGTCTGTTGATACCTGTGTTTACGGTTCTAATACAGTCTGTTGATACCTGTGGTTACAGTCCTATTACAGTCTGTTGATACCTGTGGTTACGGTTCTAATACTGTCTGTTGATACCTGTGGTTACGGTTCTAATACAGTCTGTTGATACCTGTGGTTACAGTTCTATACAGTCTGTTGATACCTGTGGTTACGGTTCTATACAATCTGTTGATACCTGTGATTACGGTTCTATACAGTCTGTTGATACCTGTGGTTGATACCTGTGGTTACGGTTCTATACAGTCTGTTGATACCTGTGGTTACAGTTCTATACAGTCTGTTGATACCTGTGTTTACGGTTCTAATACAGTCTGTTGATACCTGTGGTTACAGTCCTATTACAGTCTGTTGATACCTGTGGTTACGGTTCTAATACTGTCTGTTGATACCTGTGGTTACGGTTCTAATACAGTCTGTTGATACCTGTGGTTACAGTTCTATACAGTCTGTTGATACCTGTGGTTACAGTTCTATACAGTCTGTTGATACCTGTGGTTACGGTTCTATACAGTCTGTTGATACCTGTGGTTACGGTTCTATACAGTCTGTTGATACCTGTGGTTACGGTTCTAATACAGTCTGTTGATACCTGTGGTTACAGTTCTATACAGTCTGTTGATACCTGTGGTTACAGTTCTATACAGTCTGTTGATACCTGTGGTTACGGTTCTATACAGTCTGTTGATACCTGTGATTACGGTTCTATACAGTCTGTTGATACCTGTGGTTACGGTTCTATACAGTCTGTTGATACCTGTGTTTATGGTTCTAATACAGTCTGTTGATACCTGTGGTTACAGTTCTATACAGTCTGTTGATACCTGTGGTTACGGTTCTATACAGTCTGTTGATACCTGTGGTTACGGTTCTATACAGTCTGTTGATACCTGTGGTTACGGTTCTAATACAGTCTGTTGATACCTGTGGTTACAGTTCTATACAGTCTGTTGATACCTGTGGTTACAGTTCTATACAGTCTGTTGATACCTGTGGTTACGGTTCTATAC
Organism: Amphiduros pacificus; assembly: GCA_949316495.1. Lineage (NCBI taxonomy): Eukaryota > Metazoa > Annelida > Polychaeta > Phyllodocida > Hesionidae > Amphiduros > Amphiduros pacificus. Next base: position 6,353,147 of record OX439007.1, on the reverse strand, counting down.
AGTCTGTTGATACCTGTGATTACGGTTCTATACAGTCTGTTGATACCTGTGGTTATGGTTCTATACAGTCTGTTGATACCTGTGTTTACGGTTCTAATACAGTCTGTTGATACCTGTGGTTACAGTCCTATTACAGTCTGTTGATACCTGTGGTTACGGTTCTAATACTGTCTGTTGATACCTGTGGTTACGGTTTTAATACAGTCTGTTGATACCTGTGGTTACAGTTCTAAACAGTCTGTTGATACCTGTGGTTACAGTTCTATACAGTCTGTTGATACCTGTGGTTACGGTTCTATACAGTCTGTTGATACCTGTGGTTACGGTTCTATACAGTCTGTTGATACCTGTGGTTACAGTTCTAATACTGTCTGTTGATACCTGTGGTTACGGTTCTAATACAGTCTGTTGATACCTGTGGTTACAGTTCTATACAGTCTGTTGATACCTGTGGTTACAGTTCTATACAGTCTGTTGATACCTGTGGTTACGGTTCTATACAGTCTGTTGATACCTGTGATTACGGTTCTATACAGTCTGTTGATACCTGTGGTTACAGTTCTAATACAGTCTGTTGATACCTGTGGTTATGGTTCTAATACAGCCTGTTGAAACCTGTGGTTACAGTTCTAATACTATCTGTTGATACCTGTGGTTACAGTCCTATTACAGTCTGTTGATACCTGTGATTACGGTTCTATACAGTCTGTTGATACCTGTGGTTACAGTTCTAATACAGTCTGTTGATACCTGTGGTTACAGTTCAAATACAGTATGTTGATACCTGTGGTTACGGTTCTAATTCAGTCTGTTGATACCTGTGGTTACGGTTCTAATACAGCCTGTTGATGCCTGTGGTTACAGTTCTAATACAGCCTGTTGATACCTGTGGTTACAGTTCTAATACTGTCTGTTGATACATGTGGTTACAGTTCTAATACTGTCTGTTGATACCTGTGGTTACAGTTCTAATACAGTCTGTTGATACCTGTGGTTACAGTTCTAATACTGTCTGTTGATACATGTGGTTACAGTTCTAATACTGTCTGTTGATACCTGTGGTTACAGTTCTAATACTGTCTGTTGATACCTGTGGTTACAGTTCTATATAGTCTGTTGATACATGTGGTTACAGTTCTAATACAGCCTGTTGATACCTGTGGTTACAGTTCTAATACTGTCTGTTGATACATGTGGTTACAGTTCTAATACTGTCTGTTGATACCTGTGGTTACAGTTCTAATACTGTCTGTTGATACATGTGGTTACAGTTCTAATACAGTCTGTTGATACCTGTGGTTACAGTTCTAATACTGTCTGTTGATACCTGTGGTTACAGTTCTAATGCTGTCTGTTGATACATGTGGTTACAGTTCTAATACAGCCTGTTGATACCTGTGGTTACAGTTCTAATACTGTCTGTTGATACCTGTGGTTACGGTTCTAATACAGTCTGTTGATACCTGTGGTTACAGTTCTAATACTGTCTGTTGATACCTGTGGTTATGGTTCTAATACAGCCTGTTGATACCTGTGGTTACAGTTCAAATGCTGTCTGTTGATACCTGTGGTTACAGTTCTAATACTGTCTGTTGATACCTGTGGTTATGGTTCTAATACAGCCTGTTGATACCTGTGGTTACAGTTCTAATACTGTCTGTTGATACCTGTGGTTATGGTTCTAATACAGTCTGTTGATACCTGTGGTTACAGTTCTAATACTGTCTGTTGATACCTGTGGTTACAGTTCTAATTCAGTCTGTTGATACCTGTGGTTACAGTTCTAATACAGTCTGTTGATAGCTGTGGTTACAGTTCTAATACAGTCTGTTGATACCTATGGTTACAGTTCTAATACAGTCTGTTGATACCTGTGGTTACGGTTGTAATACTGCCTGTTGATACCTGTGGTTACGGTTGTAATACTGCCTGTTGATACCTATGGGGTTCTAATACAGTCTGTTGATACCTGTGGTTACGGTTCTTATACAGTCTGTTGATACCTGTGGTTACAGTTCTAACAATGTCTGTTGATACTGTGGTTACAGAAGGATGACGAGATCGTCACCAAGCTGAGGAAGTACGACCAGCTGATGCAGGAGAATGTTGACTTGAGGACGAGCATGAAGGCTGCTGCCCTGGAGAGAGACGACTACAAGAAGGAAGTTCACAGGGTGAGTGAACGCCACACAAATACTCACAGTAAATTATACACTCCAATCAGTGCGACGTCATTATTAGCTTTATAATCAATATAAGATGTCATTATACTTAAGTTGTGATTTTTTCCCCCAAACATCTGCTAAAAATATCTCTGTTAGTCACTTAACATGTTATACATGTATAATCATTGAATAAATGTAGAAAAAAACAAACTCTTGAAAATCTAATTAAAATATTTAAATATTGAATCAGAAATGGGTGATGGGTTTGATTTTATTTGAATGAGGAATCCTAGGTATTGAGTTAAATACTCCACTTCCTGTCATGAATCATGGGAAGGATTGCTGCTCTGTTCTGGTAATGGTTCCTGTCATGAATCATGGGAAGGACTGCTGCTCTGTTCTGGTAATGGTTCCTGTCATGAATCATGGGAAGGACTGCTGCTCTGTTCTGGTAATGGTTCCTGTCATGAATCGTGGGAAGGACTGCTGCTCTGTTCTGGTAATGGTTCCTGTCATGAATCGTGGGAAGGACTGCTGCTCTGTTCTGGTAATGGTTCCTGTCATGAATCGTGGGAAGGACTGCTGCTCTGTTCTGGTAATGGTTCCTGTCATGAATCGTGGGAAGGACTGCTGCTCTGTTCTGGTAATGGTTCCTGTCATGAATCGTGGGAAGGACTGCTGCTCTGTTCTGGTAATGGTTCCTGTCATGAATCGTGGGAAGGACTGCTGCTCTGTTCTGGTAATGGTTCCTGTCATGAATCATGGGAAGGACTGCTGCTCTGTTCTGGTAATGGTTCCTGTCATGAATCATGGGAAGGACTGCTGCTCTGTTCTGGTAATGGTTCCTGTCATGAATCTTGGGAAGGACTGCTGCTCTGTTCTGGTAATGGTTCCTGTCATGAATCATGGGAAGGACTGCTGCTCTGTTCTGGTGATGGTTCCTGTCATGAATCATGGGAAGGACTGCTGCTCTGTTCTGGTAATGGTTCCTGTCATGAATCTTGGGAAGGACTGCTGCTCCGTTCTGGTAATGGTTCCTGTCATGAATCATGGGAAGGACTGCTGCTCTGTTCTGGTAATGGTTCCTGTCATGAATCATGGGAAGGACTGCTGCTCCGTTCTGGTAATGGTTCCTGTCATGAATCATGGGAAGGACTGCTGCTCCGTTCTGGTAATGGTTCCTGTCATGAATCATGGGAAGGACTGCTGCTCTGTTCTGGTAATGGTTCCTGTCATGAATCATGGGAAGGACTGCTGCTCTGTTCTGGTAATGGTTCCTGTCATGAATCATGGGAAGGACTGCTGCTCTGTTCTGGTAATGGTTCCTGTCATGAATCATGGGAAGGACTGCTGCTCTGTTCTGGTAATGGTTCCTGTCATGAATCATGGGAAGGACTGCTGCTCTGATCTGGTAATGGTTCCTGTCACGAATCATGGGAAGGACTGCTGCTCTGATCTGGTAATGGTTCCTGTCATGAATCATGGGAAGGACTGCTGCTCTGTTCTGGTAATTCTTGTTATTCTTGTTTATAGTTAAAGAAGGAGCTGGAGAACTTTGGTCCTGAGTTCTTTGAGGAGATTGAGGATTTGAAGTATAACTACCGGGAAGCCATAGAGCAGAATGTGCAGTACGAGGAGAAGCTCTCCCACATATCAACGCAGTTTGGAATTGATATCAGTGTCGCTTAACACAGGAGGCTTGTAGAACTCTCTAGCGAATTCCTGAGGCTTAAGAGACTTATTAGTGCCACAGTGAAGTATTTCTAAATGTAGTGAATTACTTCAAATATCATATCCAGACACTGGAGATCTTCTGAAATATAAACTTGATATCTCCATTTATTTATATGTTACCAAATATTGATTTCTCAGATTGAGAATCAAAAGAAAACGATCAAGGAAAACCTCAAAATATAGAATATAGAGGTGCGTCTTATCCCATTCCAGGAGAGTATGATATATTGTGATTGTCTCTTAATTATGATGTCACGTCTCTCCCTCCGCCACACTTCACCTTCCACTGTGATGTCACATTGTCTCTTATGATGTCACCTCTTCCTCTGTTGCACTTTCAATCTCCAGCAAGAGAAAATGAAGAGTCTGTAAATTTGAATATTAAGGTTGACTTTTCCATGCGAAAAAAATCTCAGGTGTAGAATATTTTATAGAATATCCCTCAAGTTTAGTTTTTGTAATATAAATTTGATGATCATATTCCGTCCAAAAAAATAAGCTTATAAATATCACTAAAATATTGATATCTGTAAATGTTGATTTGTAAATACAGTTTGAGATTAGTAATATTTCTCAACTGCATGTATGATATATAATATTTCGATCAACTCAACCTATCTTATTAGTGTTTAATGGTCCAATGTGAAAATCATTTCATAGTTAGATGTAATTCTTTCATAAGTGTTCTGTGAAAACTAAATATTTTCCTATTTGTAAGAACACCATAAAGATTCCCTGGAAGTGTTGGGGTATTGGTGCTAAATCAAGCATAGTGTTTCCATGCATATTAAAGGGTGTGGCACCCCTGTTGCAGTGCTCCCTACTGGTTACTGAATTGCTTATACACACAGAAAAATATATTAATTTTTTTATATAGAACTGAAATATTTTGGGGGTATACATAGTATTCATGCATAATTGTATTAAAATCATGGTATGGCTATGTACGTTTCCACATTTTATATGGTATTATTATTATAAAGAAAAACCTTTGATCAAAAATAATATAAACTCAAAAGTAATATAATATAATAAATGAAGCATAATCACTGTGTTAAGTGTTATGTCAATCATTTTTTACTTTTATCATTTTCCAAGCCAGAACCTTGTAGAAGAATTTATACATTTTGTACACATTATAATCTGTTATTAAAATAAATATGATTAATAGAGACAATTGTTTATATTTATTTAATATAGGGGATAATATTCAGCAAGAGGCTTTTATTCTTTATTCTTTTTATCATTGCTAAGAAGTACCAAGAAGTAGAAATTCTCACAGCTATCAATTTATGTAGGATGATTTCTATCCAAGATGAAATTCCTATTTCAGTGAGTCAAGTCAAATACCTAGCCTTTATTAAGTGACCATGATAAATGCAGGTGTTCATATTGATGACACATCTCTTCATTGCTATTGGTATGAATGATAAACTTGACACTGAAGTGAGCACCTTTAAGAAAATATTAACATGGACTTACTTTATTTAGCAACTACAATTTTAATTGAATTATCCATTTCTGTAGAATGATGTTTATTTATGAGTAGTATTGGTATCCTAGGTATAAATGATATTTGAGTGATTAACTTCATACCTAAGTTCTTAGATTTGCTTCAGTGAACTTTGAAGTCGCAAAGCTTTAGGAGTGGGGAAAATGTCTGTCCGTCCATCTCTCAACATTTTCTTTTAAAACTACCAGTAATGTTTCAGATTTTATGCAGAGGTAGATATAGAGGTGATGATTTAATTTCTTTCAAATCTTAGTGATGTCACCAGTGACCAAATTCTGTATGGAACATATCTCAGAAACCACTTGTAAGAGGAAATTAAAACGTGGTGTACAGAAATGTCTCAGGTCATAGCTGTGCCTCATCATACAATTAAGGTCACGGGCCGTGGCGCAGTTGGTTAGAGCGCCAGCTTATTAGCACCAGTTCCTCTGTGGTGATCCACAGGTCGTGGGTTCGATCCCCGGCCGTGCCGAGATTGAATTTATGATTCAATTTCTCACATGAGCTGAGGCCCGTGCCAAAGGGTTAACCCGTTGTCCTTGTAAATCTGTGACCGGGTGGGTTGTCGTGTCAAGGACCTGCGACATGACAATTCAGTGAGGCAGCACTATATCTGCTACAAGTAGGTCTCATCACGAAATGACTGAAATAATGTTGAAAGTGATGTAAAACCCCAAACAAAACATCATACAATTTTGACATCTTGACCTTGAATTCAAAATTTGTGCACCTGCAACATCTCAATCATTATTAAAAGTGAATAAAAAGTAGTTCATATCGGTTATATACCAACACTGTGTCAAACACCAAATAGTATTACATTTTTTACACCTTTCACCTTGTTACTGTGACCTTGACCTTTGTATTATTGTGCAGGCCATATCTCAATGATCTGGGATACTAAATATTGGGCATGCATGCAATATTTTGACCCACATCAGACAATATGTCCGACATTCAGCCAGCCAATGTCAAATTTATCTTCAACATTAGACATTTCAACGCATATGCCCTTGAATCAATTGTCATAAGCTACAGGTGGACTAGAAAACTATCCTAGTTTTGATTTTGTAACAGCAAAGAATAAGGCAGGTAACCAGAAAAATGAAAATCTGAAGCACCCAGTTACACAGTTCATGTGTTTTCGTTAAAGTCAGCAGAGCTAACAACCCCATGTGGTTATGTTTGTAATATTTGTGAACATTTCTAAAAAATGCTTCAGCAGATGATAATTGCGACGTATCAAAATACAGGTTACATATCAAATTTGGCCCAAACTAGTTATCTTGATTCTCATTGGCTAATATTTTAATGTTATTTAAAAATGGCAGCCTCTTTGACAACTTAGTGATAGCTATTAGATTTTTTTTAAATCATAACAAATGGAAAAAGATCTAAGCCGAATGGAAAATAGATAGAATTAGTCCCCTGAAAATAGAACATCTTGCCTACTAATAGCTGAGAACTCTAATAGCTGAGAACTCCACCAGTCGTTACAGAGGAGAACGTTTCCCCCATATCACTGCAGAAGCTATGCTGACATAGTCATCAATGAGATATCAATCACATCAAATATCACATCAAAACCGAATTGGGATCATGTATGGAAAACCAGAACCTGTTTGCAAGTTGCACTTTATCTCAGTTCACGTGTTTTCATTTAAGTCAGGAGAGCAATTAACCCAGAGAGTTATGTTATGTTATCATTTCCCCTCTGAAAAGTACAATTATTAGGTAAATATGGATAAAAACAAACTTTTAATTCAACCTGACATTTGGGCATGTTCTGAGTACAGCATGAGCAATCCATTCATTCACCGCTCCTCCATTTCAGATTATTTTTTTGTCTTAAAATATACTCATAGCATCTCATAGCATTCTCTTCAGTCCCCATCTTCCTTTTCAGACGATTCTTCATAATATTAACAAAACCTCATAATAGTAACAAAGGAGACGTGCACTGTACAAGTCTGCACACAAATACATTGTCTGTTTTTACATATATATCTATCTGTCCTATAGATTCATTTTATTTATAATAACAAGATACAGCCGACGACAACAGAGCTGTGGACGACAACAGAGCTGTGGACGATAACAGAGCTGCGGACGACAACAGAGCTGTGGACGATAACAGAGCTGCGGACGACAACAGAGCTGTGGACGACAACAGAGCTGTGGACGATAACAGAGCTGCGGACGACAACAGAGCTGTGGACGACAACAGAGCTGTGGACGACAACAGAGCTGCGGTTTCATTTTCAAAGCCTTTTAAGTGCGTCTGCACTCTAAGAAATATTCACACCAAGTAGTTTTCCGACACTTGCACGTACAAACAAAGTCAAATAGTGTGATAAACATCGGTAAACAATTGATAAACTGAACCACAGCTCTGTTGTCGTCCGCAGCTCTGTTGTCGTCGGCTGTAACGACGTCTGTGGTGATAAGATAACAAGGTGATGCATTACTTCATAAATAATACTACTTCTCAATTAAAGGAATAGCAAGATGTTGCATAAATGATAGTAGTTTTCAATAATAGAAATAATGGCAGGACAGTTTATTTTAAACCTTCACAGACTAATTGAAAAAATTAATTAAAATGAAATAATATGAAAATTATGGAGACTTTTTGGAGCATTTCCCAACATCTATATATTTTAATTAAATATCCTATTATAACTCGGTGGACTCAGTGTTTTTGTTGCTCATAATATTTTCTCAGCGTGACTCGTAAATGTGTAAAATTAGGAATTGTGGATGTCAAATTATGTAGAGGGTCATTGTCTGTATCCACAATATGTCATTATAAAATAGCCTTCGGTTTCAGTCTTATTTCCCAGTAGTGGAGGATTTTACTGTCTACCCCCTCATGGATACTTAATCTAAATGGGGAAAATAGTTCTCTCCACTTGGTCGGTACATTTTCTAATTGCATATAGATTATAAGTTTAAGGGCCCCAATAGGGGGTGTAAGGGCCCCAATAGGGGGTTTAAGGGCCCCAATAGGGGGTTATAGGAATTGGATGATCAGATATAATGAGATTCAAGGCTAAAAGTTTCCATGTTCATATATGTGTCAATACAATTTCCCAACGATTGTGATTGGGTAAAGTATGAAAAATGAAAAAAATCAGGGCAGAACAAATTTATTTATTTATTCTCTCTTTGTAGTAAAGGGAATGCTTACCAAAACACACATTCAACCTCTATGTACAGCTGAGGACAACAGGGCTGTAGGGACAACAGAGCTGTAGGGACAACAGAGCAGTACAGACAACAGGGCCGTAGGGACAACAGGGCCGTAGGGACAACAGGGCTGTAGGGACAACAAAGCTGTAGGAACAACAGAGCTGTATGGACAACAGAGCTGTATGGACAACAGGGCTGTAGGGACAACAGAGCTGTAAGAACAACAGAGCTATAGGGACAACAGAGCTGTAGGGACAACAGAGCTGTGGGGGACAACAGAGCTGTAGGGACAACAGAGCTGTAAGGACAACAGAGCTGTAAGAACAACAGAGCTATAGGGACAGCAGAGCTGTAGGGACAACATGGCTGTAAGGACAACAGAGCTGTAAGGACAACAGAGCTGTGAGGACAACAGGGCTGTAAGGACAACAGAGCTGTAAGGACAACAGAGCCGTAAGGACAACAGAGCCGTAGGGACAACAGAGCTGTGGGGGACAACAGAGCTGTAGGGACAACAGAGCTGTAGGGACAACAGAGCTGTAGGGACAACAGAGCTGTAGGGACATCAGAGCTGAAAGGACAACAAGGCTGTAGGGACAACAGAGCTGAAGGGACAACAGGGCTGTAGGGACAACAGGGCCGTAGGGACAAGTAGGTCTCATCACAAAATGACTGAAATAATGTTGAAAGTGATGTTAAACCCCAAACTAACAAACAGTTGCACATTGGGGGTGTTGTGCCTTTGTCACTCACCTAGTAAGAATGTAATATTTACAGTCACTAAAACTAGATGACATTTGAACTGTTGAGTTTTCAATTTCTGAATCAATGCCACTCACGCATTCATGAGTATGCGGTTACCTATGGCTCCATATCATTATGTGAAAGACAAATATAATAATATAGACATTCCTATAAAGAGCAATTGTTGATTTATATGTTAAAATGTAATACATATCTTTCAAACAATGCTTGATATATCTGAATGATAAATCTGAATCATGTGTATATGTGTGGCCATCATCAAGTTAAGACCAAAACTACCGCCACTCTGGTCACTTCGTCCATGCCATTTGCCCGTTCCAACACAGTTTTCAGACAACCTGGTATTGTGTTTTACCAACAAAATCTGACATTTCCCAATTGCTTCCTGTGCTCAATATTTAGAAAGGTGTTATATGAGACGATTCTATTAAAGCAACAAAATGTTATAATTTAAGTCAAAATACCTGACATGAGGAGGAAAGTCTCAGGTCAGGGTACCAGTAGCTGAGATTAAAAATGTCAGCAGGCATCACACTGAAAATGATTGCCTGCAGAGAGTAGTATTCAGATCAGTGGCGTGTGTGGTCACTTTCACATGTCCTAAGATAGTGGGCAAATCATCACACCTATATCTGAGCATTATTACTACACATACTTCTTCATTTAAATTGTGGTTTTATTTGACAGCTAAAAGAATGATTGGCCTATTTGAAAAGTATTTTCAATAGAGAACGTCTAATTCTATATTGGTAATACTGTTAAAACTGTGAACCAATAGCACTTTTTGGAGGCATTGACATCATTTCCAAGTGCTCTGAGCAAATGCATTTTGACTTATCTTGGAGAGCACAACATGAACAGGATGAACCACTAGAAGACATTTCAAAGCATAACATTTTTGTGGAAGGATTGGCCCTTGAAACTGGCCATTGGGAACAAGGGAGATCAACAGTTTATAGTCCAAAAGGGTAAATTTGAAGCAATTGAAAAGTATTCTTGTTGATTCTCTATCGGTAGGTATTTAGGGTGAGTATGTAATTTTTTTATTGAATATGAAGTGTTTCATATAATGTCCAGACACGTTTTATTTATTTAACATGAACTTTAGAAATAGAAAATTGTGATAAAACAAAGAAAGTCAGTGACTGGAGTGTTGCGTATTTTGGTTTCAAAGGGAGTTAAATGTGGATATATATATATACTTAATGAGTTCAATCATTATATGGGCAAATATAGGGTGAAAATGTGCTTTATTTCTCTTAAGGGAAGTACACATCATGAGTTAATAACTTTATAAGTAATATTTAGAACATACCTGTTACATCCACAAGACAAGGTGTTTTTAATTATCTACCTATGCAAATGGCTTCCTTTTGTCATTAACACTTTTTTGTGTGTAATAATGACGTATGATCTAGAAAATTATTACCTAGAAATTATGCCCAATTTTAACAGATGATATTTTGGGGTGTAATATTTATCTGACACTTGTTATGATACTTGATCTCTCCAGAACTAATTCACTCTATTTGTAAGAGACTCTAAGGGTTAGAGTGCCGCTATTATAATAACTCTATCTGGGGACACATATTTCATTACATTTGGCATCATATAATTGAGAAGAGCGTTTGAGATTTATCATATACAACTGTTGAAGGCCACGAGCCGTGGCGCAGTTGGTTAGAGTGCCAGTTTATTAGCACCAATTCCTCTGTGGTGATCCAAAGGTTGTGGGTTCGATCCCGGCCGTGCCGAGATTGAATTCATGATTCAATTTCACACATGAGCTGAGGCCCGTGCCTAAAGGCTTAACCCGTTGTCCTTGTAAATCTGTGACCGGGTGGGTTGTCATGTCAAGGACCTGCGACATGACAATTCAGTGAGGCAGCACTATATCTGATACAAGTAGGTCTCATCACGAAATGACTGAAATAATGTTGAAAGTGATGTAAAACCCCAAACAAAAATAAATGTTGATGTAGGTACAAGGGGAGACTTACTCTCCTTGTCAGACCAAGTATGGACCAGGATTGCCAGTACAACCCACATTACAAGCTTACTTTTAGCAGCCAATAAGGACAGAGTTAGATATTTTGCACATGTTGTTACATGGCCAATTGTTATGACTGGAAAGTGAGCACAACAGTTAACGAGTTAAGATATATATCGTTGGTGACACACATACTAAAATAGTCAGACAAAAACCAACAGGGGATGGAGCATCAATTTCCAGGGGGGGGGGGGGAAGAAAAACCCTGATTTTTTTCTTATGGCAAAAGCTAATAACTTAAATAAGTTTGAAGGTGATGTAAAAATCCCAAATAATCAAACCTATATATCAATGATGTACTTTTCCAACCAGATTTTTCCAATTTTCCTCCTCCCCTGAACTATAAATGATCCATTCTAAATTTTTGTTGAACGTTTTGGAAATTGGCATGTACATGTGTACAGTTCTGACATTGTGCATGACCATGTCTAAGAGCCAACACATTTCAGAGCTCTATGGTAATTGTATGCAAATGTGAGGACAAATATTCCGCATTTGATGCCAATTGTGGCAGAGGTAGTATGTGACTCTACCTCGCCATGCACAGTAGGAATAGGAGACTGGGAGACAAAGGCCTCACATTTTTTATTGTTAATAATTTTATGAAAAATGTTATATGTTGCGGGAGATAAGTTAGTGACATGTCTAAGGGTAATGGAATTCAAACTGATTATTTTTCATAACTGGATAAAGTGGGATATAATAAGTGGGAATAAGTTGTGGTTGGATTAAAATGAGAGCTGTTTACATGAATCTGCACGACCTGACTTCAGCCCATTTATTTATAGATAGCAAGAATATCTATAGTCCATTTACTGGAAAAATCATTTGACATTGCTCAGGGCTCAAATGAGAAATTAATTTTGTTTACATACAAGAAACTAATCAGCCTGCTGCCTGGTGAATAAGTGTAGATAAAGAGGTCAGATATAATAGATCAGATTGAATGGATCAGGGAGAATAGGTCAGATGTAATAGGTCAGATAGAATATGTCAGATAGAATATGTCAGGTAGAATGGGTCAGTAGAATGGGTCAGATAAAATAGGTCAGATAGAATAGCGCAGGTAGAATGGGTCAGGTAGAATAGGTCAGGTAGAATAGGTCACATTGAATAGGTCAGATAGAATAGGTCAGGTATAATAGGTCAGATAGAATAGGTCAGGTAGAATAGATCAGGTGGAATAGGTAAAATAGAATAGGTCAGGTGGAATAGATCAGGTGGAATAGGTCAGATAGAATAGATCAGGTGGAATAGGTCAGGTAGAATAGGTCAGGTAGAATAGGTCAGATAGAATAGGTCAGATAGAATAGATCAGGTGGAATAGGTCAGGTAGAATGGGTCAGATAGAATAGATCAGGTAGAATAGGTCAGATAGAATAGGTCAGATAGAATAGGTCAGATAGAATAGGTTTGATAGAATAGGTCAGATAGAATAGGTCAGATAGAATGGATCAGGTAGAATGGATCAGGTAGAATAGGTCAGATAGAATGGGTCAGATAGAATAGGTCAGGTAGAATAGGTCAGGTATAAAAGGTCAGATAGAATAGATCGGGTGGAATAGGTCAGGTAGAATGGGTCATATAGAATAGGTCAGGTAGAATGGGTCAGGTATAATAGGTCAGATAGAATAGATCAGGTGGAATAGGTCAGGTAGAATGGGTCAGATAGAATAGATCAGGTGGAATAGATCAGGTAGAATGGGTCAGATAGAATAGATCAGGTGGAATAGGTCAGGTGGAATAGGTCAGATAGAATGGGTCAGATAGAATAGGTCAGGTGGAATAGGTCAGGTAGAATGGGTCAGATAGAATAGATCAGATAGAATAGATCAGGTGGAATAGGTCAGGTATAATGGGTCAGCTAGAATAGATCAGGTGGAATAGGTCAGATACAATAGGTCAGGTACAATAGGTCAGATAGAATGGGTCAGATAGAATAGGTCAGGTACAATAGGTCAGGTAGAATGGGTCAAGTAGAATAGGTCAGGTATAATAGGTCAGGTAGAATGGTTCAGATAGAATAGATCAGGTGGAATAATTCAGGTAGAATGGGTCAGGTAGAATAGGTCAGGTAGAATAGATCAGGTGGAATAGGTCAGGTAGAATGGGTCAGGTAGAATAGATCAGGTAGAATAGGTCAGGTAGAATAGGTCAGGTAGAATAGGTCAGATAGAATGGTTCAGATAGAATAGATCAGATGGAATAGGTCAGGTGGAATAGGTCAGGTAGAATAGGTCAGGTAAAATAGGTCAGATAGAATAGATCAGGTGGAATAGGTCAGGTGGAATAGGTCAGGTACAATAGGTCAGATAGAATAGGTCAGGTAGAATAGGTCAGGTAGAATGGGTCAGGTAGAATAGATCAGATAGAATAGATCAGATGGAATAGGTCAGGTATAATGGGTCAGCTAGAATAGATCAGGTGGAATAGGTCAGGTAGAATGGGTCAGATAGAATAGGTCAGGTGGAATAGGTCAGGTAGAATGGGTCAAATAGAATAGATCAGGTGGAATAGGTCAGGTAGAATAGGTCAGGTATAATGGGTCAGGTAGAAAAGGTTCGGTAGAATAGATCAGGTGGAATAGGTCAGGTACAATAGGTCAGATAGAATGGGTCAGATAGAATAGGTCAGGTAGAATAGGTCAGGTACAATAGGTCAGATAGAATGGGTCAGGTAGAATGGGTCAGGTAGAATAGGTCAGGTAGAATAGATCAGATAGAATAGATCAGATGGAATAGGTCAGGTACAATAGGTCAGATAGAATAGGTCAGGTAGAATAGATCAGATAGAATAGATCAGGCCGAATAGGTCAGGTAGAATGGGTCAGGTAGAATGGGTCAGGTAGAATAGGTCAGGTGGAATAGGTCAGGTACAATAGGTCAGGTACAATAGGTCAGATAGAATGGGTCAGATAGAATAGGTCAGGTAGAATGGGTCAGGTAGAAAAGATCAGATGGAATAGGTCAGGTAGAATGGGTCAGGTATAATAGATCAGATAGAATGGGTCAGGTAGAATGGGTCAGGTAGAATAGGTCAGGTACAATAGGTCAGATAGAATGGGTCAGATAGAATAGGTCAGGTACAATAGGTCAGGTAGAATGGGTCAGGTAGAAAAGGTCAGGTACAATAGGTCAGGTAGAATGGGTCAGGTAGAATAGGTCAGGTGGAATAGGTCAGGTAGAATAGGTCAGGTGCAATAGGTCAGATAGAATGGGTCAGATAGAATAGGTCAGGTAGAATGGGTCAGGTAGAAAAGATCAGATGGAATAGGTCAGGTAGAATGGGTCAGATAGAATAGGTCAGGTGGAATAGGTCAGAAAGAATGGGTCAGATAGAATAGGTCAGGTAGAATGGGTCAGATAGAATAGGTCAGGTGGAATAGGTCAGGTAGAATGGGTCAGATAGAATAGATCAGATAGAATAGATCAGATGGAATAGGTCAGGTATAATGGGTCAGCTAGAATAGATCAGGTGGAATAGGTCAGGTAGAATGGGTCAGATAGAATAGGTCAGGTGGAATAGGTCAGGTATAATGGGTCAGATAGAATGGGTCAGATAGAATAGGTCAGGTAGAATGGGTCAGGTAGAAAAGGTTCGGTAGAATAGATCAGGTGGAATAGGTCAGGTACAATAGGTCAGGTACAATAGGTCAGATAGAATGGGTCAGGTAGAATGGGTCAGGTAGAATAGGTCAGGTAGAATGGGTCAGATAGAATAGATCAGGTGGAATAGGTCAGGTACAATAGGTCAGGTACAATAGGTCAGATAGAATGGGTCAGATAGAATAGGTCAGGTACAATAGGTCAGGTAGAATGGGTCAGGTAGAAAAGGTCAGGTACAATAGGTCAGGTAGAATGGGTCAGATAGAATAGATCAGGTGGAATAGGTCAGATAGAATGGGTCAGGTGGAATAGATCAGATGGAATAGGTCAGGTAGAATAGCTCAGATAGAATAGATCAGGTGGAATAGGTCAGGTAGAATGGGTCAGATAGAATAGATCAGGTGGAATAGGTCAGGTACAATAGGTCAGGTACAATAGGTCAGATAGAATGGGTCAGATAGAATAGGTCAGGTACAATAGGTCAGGTAGAATGGGTCAGGTAGAAAAGGTCAGGTACAATAGGTCAGGTAGAATGGGTCAGATAGAATAGATCAGGTGGAATAGGTCAGATAGAATAGATCAGGTGGAATAGATCAGGTGGAATAGGTCAGGTAGAATAGATCAGGTGGAATAGGTCAGGTAGAATAGGTCAGATAGAATAGATCAGGTGGAATAGATCAGGTGGAATAGATCAGGTGGAATAGGTCAGGTAGAATAGATCAGGTGGAATAGGTCAGGTAGAATAGGTCAGGTAGAATGGGTCAGATAGAATAGATCAGGTGGAATAGATCAGGTAGAATGGGTCAGATAGAATAGATCAGGTGGAATAGGTCAGGTACAATAGGTCAGATAGAATGGGTCAGATAGAATAGATCAGGTGGAATAGGTCAGGTAGAATAGGTCAGGTAGAATAAGTCAGATAGAATGAGTCAGGTAGAATAGATCAGGTAGAATGGGTCAGATAGAATAGGTCAGGTAGAATAGGTCAGGTAGAATGGGTCAGGTAGAATAGATCAGATAGAATAGATCAGATGGAATAGGTCAGGTATAATGGGTCAGCTAGAATAGATCAGGTGGAATAGGTCAGGTAGAATGGGTCAGATAGAATAGGTCAGGTGGAATAGGTCAGGTAGAATAGGTCAGGTAGAATGGGTCAGGTAGAAAAGGTTCGGTAGAATAGATCAGGTGGAATAGGTCAGGTACAATAGGTCAGGTGGAATAGGTCAGGTAGAATAGGTCAGGTACAAAAGGTCAGATAGAATGGGTCAGATAGAATAGGTCAGGTAGAATAGGTCAGATAGAATGGGTCAGGTAGAATAGATCAGGTAGAATGGGTCAGATAGAATAGGTCAGGTAGAATAGGTCAGGTAGAATGGGTCAGGTAGAATAGATCAGATAGAATAGATCAGATGGAATAGGTCAGGTATAATGGGTCAGGTAGAATAGATCAGATAGAATAGATCAGATGGAATAGGTCAGGTATAATGGGTCAGCTAGAATAGATCAGGTGGAATAGGTCAGGTAGAATGGGTCAGATAGAATGGGTCAGATAGAATAGGTCAGGTACAATAGGTCAGGTAGAATGGGTCAGGTAGAAAAGGTCAGGTACAATAGGTCAGGTAGAATGGGTCAGGTGGAATAGGTCAGGTAGAATAGGTCAGGTGCAATAGGTCAGATAGAATGGGTCAGATAGAATAGGTCAGGTAGAATGGGTCAGGTAGAAAAGATCAGATGGAATAGGTCAGGTAGAATGGGTCAGATAGAATAGGTCAGGTGGAATAGGTCAGGTAGAATGGGTCAGATAGAATAGATCAGGTGGAATAGTTCAGGTAGAATAGGTCAGGTAGAATGGGTCAGGTAGAAAAGGTCAGGTAGAATAGATCAGGTGGAATAGATCAGGTGGAATATGTCAGGTACAATAGGTCAGGTACAATAGGTCAGATAGAATGGGTCAGATAGAATAGGTCAGGTAGAATGGGTCAGGTAGAATAGGTCAGATAGAATAGATCAGGTGGAATAGGTCAGGTATAATGGGTCAGATAGAATAGGTCAGGTAGAATAGATCAGGTGGAATAGGTAAAATAGAATAGGTCAGGTGGAATAGATCAGGTGGAATAGGTCAGATAGAATAGGTCAGATAGAATAGATCAGGTGGAATAGGTCAGGTGGAATAGGGCAGGTACAATAGGGCAGGTAGAATAGGTCAGATAGAATGGGTCAGATAGAATAGGTCAGGTACAATAGGTCAGATAGATCAATCAATAGAATGGGTCAGATAGAATAGGTCAGGTATAATAGGTCAGGTAGAATGGGTCAGATAGAATAGATTAGAGGGAATAGGTCAGGTACAATAAGTCAGGTACAATAGGTCAGATAGAATGGGTCAGATAGAATAGGTCAGGTAGAATGGGTCAGGTAGAATAGGTCAGATAGAATAGATCAGGTGGAATAGGTCAGGTATAATGGGTCAGATAGAATAGATCAGGTGGAATAGGTCAGGTAGAATAGGTCAGGTAGAATAGGTCAGATAGAATAGATCAGGTGGAATAGGTCAGGTGGAATAGGTCAGGTACAATAGGGCAGGTAGAATAGGTCAGATAGAATGGGTCAGATAGAATAGGTCAGGTACAATAGTTCAGATAGATCAATCAATAGAATGGGTCAGATAGAATAGGTCAGGTGGAATAGGTCAGGTACAATAGGTCAGATAGATCAAGTAATAGAATGGGTCAGATAGAATAGATCAGATAGAATAGGTCAGGTAGAATGGGTTACGGTCAGGATAATATACATATACCATGTATACAGAATGCAATGTTGGACACATTGCAGTAGACGTTTTTCTTTAAAGCAAACTTTTCTGGTAACTGTGAGCACTTCCAGCAACTTTTTATGTCCATTAACAACAGATCTAGTGTCAACAAATATTTACAGAACATGAATGCAGTAACGTATCCCAGAGACGCTTAAAAGTGCTCGCTCTTTGATTTAATTTGATTTGATTTGATATGTTAGCCGATCCACTTATGTCTCGTGGACACTCAGAGCCTACGCAATACAATTAACACTGGAGAGGGGCTAAGCGCTTTTGATTGGCCCACTGTGTGCCAATGTCCTGGTGCAGGGCTGGGCGGTGTGTGCTGCTTGCAGTCTGATATACTCCTACCCCGCTACTCACAAGCCAGGTGCCAACATACCATATAGATCAGGTGCCAACACATCACATGCAACTTCCAACATGCACCTGCTTTGAGAAGAAAAATGAGCAATATTTGATCCTGGGATTGATTTGAGCTGAAGAGTTGAAAATATATAGTAATTGTTCCAATTAATATCATGAAAGAGGTGTCAGTTGATATATGGAGGTATGGCACAGGTATAGAACGTACTCGACAATTAGCAACTTGATAATTAAAGGTCACGTAAACAATGTCGCAAAATACGTCACTGTCGTAATTTCATAGCAGCATGTCAGAAACATTACCACCTGTATCATATATACACGATGTTATCCTGACCAGAGATAACCATTTGAGTGGTCATCACAGGTTGGCTAGAAAGCACTCCTCATCGCAGCACTAGCAGCACACAGCCAAGTCTCCACAGATGGACATTATTTCTATATGATGAACCTTGTTTTACTTCCGCCCATTTTATTAACTGTGATCTTGATGCAAGTTGCCAAAACAGGTAGGAACAACTTTGAACTTTTTTTTTCCTTTTTACTCTTCCTGATTGTATTTTAAAAGACTTGTATGTATACTTGTATGCAGCAACAAAAAACTTTCACAGATTTGGTATGATGCATTCTGTTTGATTTAGCGACAGTTGATTTCACAGAGTTGTCATAATTTGTATATCATAGAGGAAAACCCATATGTAGCAGACAGCTTGTTCTTCCACTATTACCAATAAATATTTGTTCCAGGTTTTTTATTCAGGGGATATTTTTTAGTATAACTATATATATATTACTATATATATTACTATATATATTACTATATATATTACTATATATTACTATATATATATATATATATATATATATATATATATATATATATATATATATATATATATATATATATATATATATATATATATATATATATATATATATATATATATATATATATATATATATATATATATATATATATATATATATATATATATATATATTGAACAACGTAAGTTTCAAAGTTCTCAATGAGGTAATTTGTGTCACAGTTCACAATGAGGTCATTGATATCAGACTTATCAGTGAGGTCATAGGTTGTGAGGTCATAGGTTGTATCTCCAAACATTCTGTTCATTGCTTATTGCTAACAACGATGGTTTCCTAAATGACCTTCAGTGCTAACAATGATGGTATACTTATTGACTTTAAGTTCTCACGCTAACTTGATCGAAATCGACATTTAGAGAAACACCTTCTCTAATTGATTCTCAGTGCTATCTCTGATGGCGTTAACAACATTCTCAAGAACCAACAATGATAATACTCATTTTACACAATGATATTGCTCATGTTACAGTGATACAAATACTTTTTTTTAAAATTCAGACACGACACTTGTATATATATATATATATATATATATATATATATATATATATATATATATATATATATATATATATATATATATATATATATATATATATATATATATATATATATATATATATATATATATATATATATATATATATATATATATAAATGTCGAAATAAATGGTTTACCATGGACTTTGTTGGATCACTTAAGCCCTGGTCTCACTGTATGAGTTCGGAACTCTACGTAACTCTTTCACCGTATCTCCTTCTAAAGTCATGCGTTTAGAGTTTGGAGCAGTATGCACATGTAAGCCTTGGTCCGCCTTGGTCCACAAACCTTTTTGAACATGTTAAAGATTTTGGGCGGAAGATATGCGGATGGCCAGTTCGCACTGGCTTCGTTACACATGCTGATTGCGTACGGAATGCGTCGTATCTCATCCTCAATGTGTCCTGACTCATCCTGAATGTGTCCTGACTGTGTCCGCTAATATTCACTGAATCCTGCATTCATGCGAACAAGGTACGGAGAAAACATGCACAAAGAACGGAGTTGGTTAGAATAAGATGCGAACAGAAAACGAACGTCCGTATTGGTCAGCTTCTCATTCGTGTTCTGTCTGCTATCCATCCGTCTTGTCCGTATATATCCGTATTTGTACGCTTTCTGTGCGTGTTTTCTCCTGAATAATTTAGTTTCAGTGTTCATTTTGTATCAGTGTTCATCCGCGCTGTTCACTTTGGTCTTTTTTTTCGACTTGTGCATATCTCATTCGTTCCTTCAAAGCGCACAAAAGCGAACAAAAAGTAAACATGAAGTTTTCCACTCTGCAACTCTCCGCAACTGATCCGCTAAGCCTGTTCGCTCCAGTGAGACCAAGCCTTTACCAATACCCTGTATACAACTACCTTTTTACTTTGGACTATATTTCTGTATATATACATTCTTATCAGTCTATTGTATTATGTCATTTTATATTGTATAACGTTCATTTAGCATTTAAACATGACAACCCATTAAAATATCACGTAATAATAAGTGGGCTAGGTGTAACTTATAATTACTTCACACACACACACACACACACACACACACACAGATATACCTGTTCTATGTAGAAGGCTTTTATCTAATTAGAAATATCAGCAGTGACGCATTGCCTTACGGGAATGTTGTAAGATAATTTGGGTTATGATTTAATGGTATAAGAGAATAAAGCACCAATACACATAATTATTTCAGCACATTATACTTGGATAATCCAGGGTCCTGATCTCAATGTTAAGGTCAGAAAATTAGCCCATCGATTTCAATCTCGTAAACTCAGAGGTCACTTTATATGATTTTCAATGTCTCACAGTCACAGATAAAGTCATGCAGACTTAAGACTGTTCATATATAATTTAATTTATGTACTACATTAAAGAGGTTACTTACTCCACGAAATAGGTCAAAAACCAATTATATAGGTCACTTACTCCATGAAATAGGTCAAATGCCCCATGGAATAGGTCACATACTCCACGGAATAGGTCACACTCTCCATGGAATAGGTCACATTCTCCATGGAATAGGTCACATTCTCCATGGAATAGGTCACATTCTCCATGGAATAGGTCACATTCTCCATGAAATAGGTCAAATGCCCCATGGAATAGGTCACATTCTCCATGAAATAGGTCAAATGCCCCATGGAATAGGTTTCATTCTCCATGGAATAGGTCAAATGCCCCATGGAATAGGTCACATTCTCCATGGAATAGGTCAAATGCCCCATGGAATAGGTCACATTCTCCATGGAATAGGTCAAATGCCCCATGGAATAGGTCACATTCTCCATGAAAGAGATGCCATTGCAGTGGGCAACAAGACTCGAATAATTGTTTCTTTTTTTCAAACAGGGCTGTTGTCTTTTGTGGCTACCTTGCCGACCATATATTGCTTGTTGCTCTATTTCTTGTGTGAATCACGTTCCATTCTACTTGGACTCACTCAGTGCATAAAAATTATATAAAAAATATATACTTATCAGGTAACAACAAGTTGCAAATATTGTTATTTATTTGGACACAAAATGCTTATTAGGTGGATGGGTGTTCGTCATGAAATTTCTTAACATATCTGTTTTCAGTAAACAAATAGGCATATGTAAATGTTAACTAGTGCCTTAAGTGAAGATTAACATTTACTGGCATTGACGGTCACCATACCCTCTTGGTCAGATGAGATGTTCAGTGTGAGGTGAGTGGGTTACCAGTCAAAGGTTCGACCATTGTAAGAAATGTATTTCAAGAAGAATAAAAGCAGTAATTACATAAATGATTGGAGTTAATGATAAAAGACGGCATAGTGATCAGCAACTGGACGGTTGGATGTGAATAAATTCATTTACATGATAATTCAGTTTGATTGTTAGGAAGTCAAAGAAATCATTGAAATATGCTACATTGTTTTGACTTTGCCAGATCTGTATGAACTGGAGGAAGCCTACATATAAAAACTTACTTTGATTCACAAATATATTCATTTAATATGGAAAGAGATGGGCAGCTTTACAACCATATTATTTGTTGAGAACGTACTTATTAAAAAAGATATGTGTAGAGTTACCAAAAAAGTGAAAATAATGATGTACTATTTTAACATATCTGCATCAAAAGTCGAGTGTTTTTTTTAATTCAATTGAATTATTTATAACTGTTATTTAAAAATATTTATTTCTTTGGAAGTATTGTCATTGAAATGACTTATCTCTGTTTACCACACCTTTCCTACTGAGTGTAGGTCGGCAGTCTGTGCACCTTTCCTACTGAGTGTAGGTCGGCAGTCTGTGCACCTTTCCTACTGAGTGTAGGCTGGCAGTCTGTGCACCTTTCCTACTGAGTGTAAGCCGGCAGTCTGTGCACCTTTCCTACTGAGTGTAGGTCGGCAGTCTGTGCACCTTTCCTACTGAGTGTAGGCTGGTAGTCTGTGCACCTTTCCTACTGAGTGTAGGCTGGTAGTCTGTGCACCTTTCCTACTGAGTGTAGGCTGGCAGTCTGTGCACCTTTCCTACTGAGTGTAGGTCGGCAGTCTGTGCACCTTTCCTACTGAGTGTAGGCCGGCAGTCTGTGCACCTTTCCTACTGAGTGTAGGCTGGCAGTCTGTGCACCTTTCCTACTGAGTGTAAGCCGGCAGTCTGTGCACCTTTCCTACTGAGTGTAGGTCGGCAGTCTGTGCACCTTTCCTACTGAGTGTAGGCTGGTAGTCTGTGCACCTTTCCTACTGAGTGTAGGCTGGTAGTCTGTGCACCTTTCCTACTGAGTGTAGGCTGGCAGTCTGTGCACCTTTCCTACTGAGTGTAGGTCGGCAGTCTGTGCACCTTTCCTACTGAGTGTAGGTCGGCAGTCTGTGCACTTTTCCTACTGAGTGTAGGCTGGTAGTCTGTGCACCTTTCCTACTGAGTGTAGGTCGGCAGTCTGTGCACCTTTCCTACTGAGTGTAGGTCGGCAGTCTGTGCACCTTTCCTACTGAGTGTAGGCTGGCAGTCTGTGCACCTTTCCTACTGAGTGTAGGCTGGCAGTCTGTGCACCTTTCCTACTGAGTGTAGGCTGGCAGTCTGTGCACCTTTCCTACTGAGTGTAGGTCGGTAGTCTGTGCACCTTTCCTACTGAGTGTAAGCCGGCAGTCTGTGCACCTTTCCTACTGAGTGTAGGTCGGCAGTCTGTGCACCTTTCTTACTGAGTGTAGGTCGGCAGTCTGTGCACCTTTCCTACTGAGTGTAGGCTGGCAGTCTGTGCACCTTTCCTACTGAGTGTAGGTCGGCAGTCTGTGCACCTTTCCTACTGAGTGTAGGCCGGCAGTCTGTGCACCTTTGCTACTGAGTGTAGGCTGGCAGTCTGTGCACCTTTCCTACTGAGTGTAGGCTGGCAGTCTGTGCACCTTTCCTACTGAGTGTAGGTCGGTAGTCTGTGCACCTTTCCTACTGAGTGTAAGCCGGCAGTCTGTGCACCTTTCCTACTGAGTGTAGGTCGGCAGTCTGTGCACCTTTCCTACTGAGTGTAGGCTGGCAGTCTGTGCACCTTTCCTACTGAGTGTAAGCCGGCAGTCTGTGCACCTTTCCTACTGAGTGTAAGCCGGCAGTCTGTGCACCTTTCCTACTGAGTGTAGGCTGGTAGTCTGTGCACCTTTCCTACTGAGTGTAGGCTGGTAGTCTGTGCACCTTTCCTACTGAGTGTAGGCTGGTAGTCTGTGCACCTTTCCTACTGAGTGTAGGCTGGTAGTCTGTGCACCTTTCCTACTGAGTGTAGGCTGGTAGTCTGTGCACCTTTCCTACTGAGTGTAGGTCGGCAGTCTGTGCACCTTTCCTACTGAGTGTAGGCTGGCAGTCTGTGCACCTTTCCTACTGAGTGTAGGTCGGCAGTCTGTGCACCTTTCCTACTGAGTGTAGGCCGGCAGTCTGTCCACCTTTCCTACTGAGTGTAGGCTGGTAGTCTGTGCACCTTTCCTACTGAGTGTAGGTCGGCAGTCTGTGCACCTTTCCTACTGAGTGTAGGCTGGTAGTCTGTGCACCTTTCCTACTGAGTGTAGGTCGGCAGTCTGTGCACCTTTCCTACTGAGTGTAGGCTGGCAGTCTGTGCACCTTTCCTACTGAGTGTAGGTCGGCAGTCTGTGCACCTTTCCTACTGAGTGTAGGCTGGCAGTCTGTGCACCTTTCCTACTGAGTGTAAGCCGGCAGTCTGTGCACCTTTCCTACTGAGTGTAGGCTGGCAGTCTGTGCACCTTTCCTACTGAGTGTTGGTCGGCAGTCTGTGCACCTTTCCTACTGAGTGTAGGCTGGCAGTCTGTGCACCTTTCCTACTGAGTGTAGGCTGGCAGTCTGTGCACCTTTCCTACTGAGTGTAGGTCGGCAGTCTGTGCACCTTTCCTACTGAGTGTAGGCTGGCAGTCTGTGCACCTTTCCTACTGAGTGTAAGCCGGCAGTCTGTGCACCTTTCCTACTGAGTGTAGGCCGGCAGTCTGTGCACCTTTCCTACTGAGTGTAGTTCGGCAGTCTGTGCACCTTTCCTACTGAGTGTAGGCCGGCAGTCTGTGCACCTTTCCTACTGAGTGTAGGCTGGTAGTCTGTGCACCTTTCCTACTGAGTGTAGGCTGGCAGTCTGTGCACCTTTCCTACTGAGTGTAGGCTGGCAGTCTGTGCACCTTTCCTACTGAGTGTTGGCCGGCAGTCTGTGCACCTTTCCTACTGAGTGTAGGCTGGTAGTCTGTGCACCTTTCCTACTGAGTGTAGGCCGGCAGTCTGTGCACCTTTCCTACTGAGTGTAAGCTGGCAGTCTGTGCACCTTTCCTACTGAGTGTAGACTGGCAGTCTGTGCACCTTTCCTACTGAGTGTAGGCTGGCAGTCTGTGCACCTTTCCTACTGAGTGTAGGTCGGCAGTCTGTGCACCTTTCCTACTGAGTGTAGGTCGGCAGTCTGTGCACCTTTCCTACTGAGTGTAGGCTGGCAGAGTGTGCACCTTTCCTACTGAGTGTAAGCCGGCAGTCTGTGCACCTTTCCTACTGAGTGTAGGCTGGTAGTCTGTGCACCTTTCCTACTGAGTGTAGGTCGGCAGTCTGTGCACCTTTCCTACTGAGTGTAGGCTGGCAGTCTGTGCACCTTTCCTACTGAGTGTAGGTCGGCAGTCTGTGCACCTTTCCTACTGAGTGTAGGTCGGCAGTCTGTGCACCTTTCCTACTGAGTGTAGGCTGGCAGTCTGTGCACCTTTCCTACTGAGTGTAAGCTGGCAGTCTGTGCACCTTTCCTACTGAGTGTAGGCTGGTAGTCTGTGCACCTTTCCTACTGAGTGTAGGTCGGCAGTCTGTGCACCTTTCCTACTGAGTGTAGGCTGGCAGTCTGTGCACCTTTCCTACTGAGTGTAGGTCGGCAGTCTGTGCACCTTTCCTACTGAGTGTAGGCTGGCAGTCTGTGCACCTTTCCTACTGAGTGTAGGCTGGCAGTCTGTGCACCTTTCCTACTGAGTGTAGGTCGGCAGTCTGTGCACCTTTCCTACTGAGTGTAGGTCGGCAGTCTGTGCACCTTTCCTACTGAGTGTAGGCTGGCAGTCTGTGCACCTTTCCTACTGAGTGTAAGCTGGTAGTCTGTGCACCTTTCCTACTGAGTGTAGGTCGGCAGTCTGTGCACCTTTCCTACTGAGTGTAGGCTGGCAGTCTGTGCACCTTTCCTACTGAGTGTAGGTCGGCAGTCTGTGCACCTTTCCTACTGAGTGTAGGTCGGCAGTCTGTGCACCTTTCCTACTGAGTGTAGGCTGGCAGTCTGTGCACCTTTCCTACTGAGTGTAGGTCGGCAGTCTGTGCACCTTTCCTACTGAGTGTAGGCTGGCAGTCTGTGCACCTTTCCTACTGAGTGTAGGCCGGCAGTCTGTGCACCTTTCCTACTGAGTGTAGGTCGGCAGTCTGTGCACCTTTCCTACTGAGTGTAAGCCGGCAGTCTGTGCACCTTTCCTACTGAGTGTAGGCTGGCAGTCTGTGCACCTTTCCTACTGAGTGTAGGCCGGCAGTCTGTGCACCTTTCCTACTGAGTGTAGGCCGGCAGTCTGTGCACCTTTCCTACTGAGTGTAGGCTGGCAGTCTGTGCACCTTTCCTACTGAGTGTAGGTCGGCAGTCTGTGCACCTTTCCTACTGAGTGTAGGTCGGCAGTCTGTGCACCTTTCCTACTGAGTGTAGGTCGGCAGTCTGTGCACCTTTCCTACTGAGTGTAGGCTGGTAGTCTGTGCACCTTTCCTACTGAGTGTAGGCTGGCAGTCTGTGCACCTTTCCTACTGAGTGTAGGCTGGTAGTCTGTGCACCTTTCCTACTGAGTGTAGGCTGGCAGTCTGTGCACCTTTCCTACTGAGTGTAGGCTGGTAGTCTGTGCACCTTTCCTACTGAGTGTAGGCTGGTAGTCTGTGCACCTTTCCTACTGAGTGTAGGCTGGTAGTCTGTGCACCTTTCCTACTGAGTGTAGGCCGGCAGTCTGTGCACCTTTCCTACTGAGTGTAAGCTGGTATATATCTGAGACATGTGGTTTCTGCCTGGAGTTCCTCCACCTCCTCCCACCACTGATGACCCGCCAGCCTCAGGCGTCTGCCTCCAAATACCAACAGACCGAATGCCAGCTACCATCATCCCATGTAGCAGTGTTCACCATCATCCCATGGAGCAGTGTTCACCATCATCCCCTGGAGCAGTGTTCACCATCATCCCATGGAGCAGTGTTCACCATCATCCCATGGAGCAGTGTTCACCATCATCCCGTGTAGCAGTGTTCACCATCATCCCATGTAGCAGTGTTCACCATCATCCCATGGAGCAGTGTTCACCACCATCCTATGGAGCAGTGTTCACCATCATCCCGTGTAGCAGTGTTCACCATCATCCCATGGAGCAGTGTCCACCATCATCCCGTGTAGCAGTGTTCACCATCATCCCCTGGAGCAGTGTTCACCATCATCCCATGTAGCAGTGTTCACCATCATCCCATGGAGCAGTGTTCACCATCATCCCATGGAGCAGTGTTCACCATCATCCCATGGAGCAGTGTTCACCATCATCCCGTGTAGCAGTGTTCACCATCATCCCATGGAGCAGTGTTCACCATCATCCCATGGAGCAGTGTTCACCATCATCCCATGGAGCAGTGTTCACCATCATCCCATGTAGCAGTGTTCACCATCATCCCATGGAGCAGTGTTCACCATCATCCCGTGTAGCAGTGTTCACCATCATCCCATGGAGCAGTGTTCACCATCATCCCATGGAGCAGTGTTCACCATCATCCCATGGAGCAGTGTTCACCATCATCCCCTGGAGCAGTGTTCACCACCATCCTATGGAGCAGTGTCCACCATCATCCCGTGTAGCAGTGTTCACCATCATCCCATGTAGCAGTGTTCACCATCATCCCGTGTAGCAGTGTTCAACATCATCCCATGGAGCAGTGTTCACCATCATCCCATGTAGCAGTGTTCACCATCATCCCATGTAGCAGTGTTCACCATCAACCCATGTAGCAGTAGTCACCATCATCGCATGTAGCAGTGTTCACCATCATCGCATGTAGCAGTGTTCACCATCATCCCATGTAGCAGTGTTCACCATCATCCCGTGTAGCAGTGTTCAACATCATCCCATGGAGCAGTGTTCACCATCATCCCATGTAGCAGTGTTCACCATCATCCCATGTAGCAGTGTTCACCATCATCCCATGTAGCAGTAGTCACCATCATCGCATGTAGCAGTGTTCACCATCATCGCATGTAGCAGTGTTCACCATCATCCCATGTAGCAGTGTTCAACATCATCCCGTGTAGCAGTGTTCACCATCATCCCATGTAGCAGTGTTCACCATCATCCCATGGAGCAGTGTTCACCACCATCCTATGGAGATTATATAGGTATATGTAGATCAGTGTCACATGGGATTCTGAGACGACCAGGACTCAAGAACCCATTTATTCTTATTTTATAGGAAACCTGATTGCAATTACAATTCTTTGAAGGCTAGTGTGTTTTAACTGAATGATATATCACAGTCTAACAATATCATAGCACAATGCCCTGCCCTTTTTAAAGAATGTTTTGGGATCTGACATTTTACATATATCCATACATGATAGAGCATAACGTTTGCAGCAATGGAAGTGAAAGAAAAAGATTCATTAGTAGAAAGTGTCCAAATTTCTCAATCAAGGCTCACCAAAACTCTGTCACATGCCTGATTTGAATATATTCATATTCATGTTGTGGTTGAAATGCTTTTCCCAATTGGAGTTAGATTAACGTCACATCAGAGTATTTCCGGCTTGCCCATGCGCAATGCGATCGGTGATATTTGATGACGTGTTTATCAAAACGTAGCTCGCATCTATGTTGGTTTCTGAGTGAACACGTGCATTCTTTGTGAAGAACATTATCGTGTGACTGATAAATAAATTGTTTGCGAGAGAACACAATGAGCAAACATGATGAGTAATGTGTTAGAGGAGACGCGGGTTAAGCGAGCGAGGAACGCGATACTCGGTGACGCAGACGAGAATTTACAGGTGCGCGGATTCCTAATGAAATAAGTGAGGGGCATGGCCGAGGATGGAGTATAGACTCAGGCACATCACAGACCGCGTGGACATGACACAAAGTCTTTACATCTTCTGATAAGATGGGCCCTTTGCAGGCAGTGTGATCTGGAGCGCCACCTATAGGCAGAGCGCACCACTTAGCCTTGTCTTGCTCCCCGTTTCCGCTCATGTTAGCAGTACAAATAAGATTGAACACCACCCCCGCAATCTCATAGAGAAATCATCACGGCATGCAATCATTATAGATCACTCGTGCAAAATGCCAGATTTATGAATTCCATCTACATCCTTTTCGTGAGTGAGAGAGCGCCCTCTGGTCGTAGTTCAGTCAATACTCGGAGATAGTTATAGATTCGCCATTCCCCCCAAAAAACCTTTAAAAAGCACGTGTCTCATTAATGATAATGCTGATAAACAAAGACAGGCAATGCACGTGTTGAGTTGTATATTGGTGTGGAAAAGGGACTTCTCGAATGTCACAGGAAAACGGCAAGTGATAAAAAAAATTGAGAGGCATCTGTATGCAGTAAGCCAGAGAGGGTTTATTTAATGTACGTTGGTCCCTAATTGTGCTGAAGTAAATAAATATATTTAAGGCAATAAGCCAGAGAAAGGTGAGGGTGGAATCAGAGAGAGAGAGGGGGGAGGGGGGGGGAGATTATAGCATCATAGAACCCGTATGCAGACATGCCATCCCCACATTGTATATACAGTTCCATGGAGGCACGTGAAACGTGACTAAACTAACTGTCTATCTTACACACATTATATTCACTTTTGTTTGGTAACTCTACATATGTCATTTTTGTAACACGGATGGTTCCCTTTTTGACAATCATTGCCGACAGGCAATGATTGTCAAAAAGATAACTATCTGTGTTATTCTGTGATCGGTATGATCATGGAAAATGCGTTGTAATTTCTTGTGGATTGTAATTCGTTTTTTTTTTCTGTGGGCAATATGGTTCAAGCAACTAACGGCCACGGGCCGTGGCGCAGTTGGTTAGAGCGCCAGCTTATTAGCACCAGTTCCTCTGTGGTGATCAAAAGGTCGTGGGTTCAAACCCCGGCCGTGCCGAGATTGAACTCATGATACAATTTCCCACATGATCTGAGGCCCGTGCCTAAAGGGTTAACCCGTTGTCCTTGTAAATCTGTGACCGGGTGAGTTGTCATGTCAAGGACCTGCGACATGACAATTCAGTGAGGCAGCACTATATCTGCTAAAAGTAGGTCTCATCACGAAATAACTGAAATAATGTTGAAAGTGATGTAAAACCCCAAACAAACAAACAATCAAGCAACTAACGCCACTGTGGAGTGTTCATCGTGTGCATGCGCTACAGACTGGTCACCCGGCTAGTGTCAAGAATATCGTGTGGATACACAGAGGGTGGCACCAGTCTACATGCGCTAGCGTATGAATACGTTCATATAACAAGTAAATAAAGATAAAGAAGTGCGTGATTACAAAAATTTGAAGACGGCAATATCGTCATCGCCCATCGATGTGCGAAATTATCCCTTTAAATTGCCTGGAAATGTTTCCCAATGGATAGAATAAGGGATTTTAAGTAAGTTTAGTTCAAATTTGGTGTAAATCGGACAATTAGAACAGAAATGACATGCAAAAGTCGGATTAATGATTTGCAATAGCGCCTGAGCGATAATAGATAAACTTACGCAATCGAGCATGAAAAGGCACATCTTTGCAAACAGTTGTGCTAAAAAAATCGTTCATATACCAAATTAAATGTTTTTAAAAGATGAATAAAAATAATTTCAACTACCCCATCAATTTGCAATGATCGTTTATGTTTAAATGATTTTGTTGTTTATTTAAATTTTTGTTTTGTTTGTTGTAATTTTTGTTTTGTTTGTTGTAATTTTTGTTTTGTTTGTTAATTTTTTTCCCATCCGTGTTTCATGCGGAGCACCACTTTTTCTTGTTTATAAGTACATTCTCAACAAATAATAAGGTTATTTAAGCTGCCCATCTAGTTCCCTATGAAATGAAAACATAGTAAGTTTATACATTTGGTTCTCCAGTTCATATAGATCTGGCAAAGTCAATACAATGTATCATATTTCAATGATTTCTTTGACTTAATGACAATCAAACTGAATTTCTATGTAAATGAATTTAATCACATACAACTATCCAGTTGCTGAACGCCATGCCACCTTTCATTATTAACTCCAATCATTTATGTAATTACTGCTTTTATTCTTCTTGAAATACATTTCTAACAATGGTTGAACCTTTGACTGGTAACCCACTCATCTCTCACTGAACATCTCATCTGACCAAGAGGGTATGGTGACCGTCAATGCCAGTAAATGTTAATCTTCAGTTAAGGCACTAGTTAACATTTACATATGCCTATTTGTTTACTGAAAACAGATATGTTAAGAAAGTCCACACCAAACAACCGCCCATCTAATAAGCATTTTGTGTCCAAATAAATAACAATATTTGCAACTTGTTATTACCTGATATATATATTTTTTTATATAATTTTTATGCACTGGGCGAGTCCATGTAGAATGGCACGGGATTCACGCGAAAAATAGAACAACAGGCAATATATGGTCGTCAGGGTAGTCGTGACGTACAACAGCCCTGTCTGAAAAAAAAATCGACCAGTTATTCAAATGCTATCAATCACTAAAGTATATTTGAAAGTCTTGTTGACCACTATGGTTGTGACCTTCAGAAGTCTACATGCAACTGATGTATGTATGTGTGTGTGTGCATGTATGTGTGTGTGTGTGTGTGCATGTGTGTGTGTGGTTGTGAGAAGTAATTACAAGTTACACGTAGCCCACTTTGTTTAAAAGTTATCATTACATGATAGTTTAATGGTTTGTATGGAATAAATGCA
Organism: Amphiduros pacificus; assembly: GCA_949316495.1. Classification (NCBI taxonomy): domain Eukaryota; kingdom Metazoa; phylum Annelida; class Polychaeta; order Phyllodocida; family Hesionidae; genus Amphiduros; species Amphiduros pacificus. Next base: position 6,321,582 of record OX439007.1, on the reverse strand, counting down.
TAATGAACGTTATACAATATAAAATGACGCTGTGCAGTTTACATAAGCATAAATGTCATAGGTTTATATATATTAGCATATATTGAATGAGAGGGTGTCCTTGCTGTTCCTCAGTTTCATGGCAAACCTCAAATGCTTAATTAAAGGTTTTGCATTTAAACTGACTTTGATAGATCTTTCTTGCCAGATAGATCCATTTTGCACATAAAATAAAAATCCCTTTCATTTTTATTTCTCAATATACAATAGAGTTCTTAGCTTGGGAAAGAAATGATAGTTATATTCTCCAATTCTCATAATTTGTATATATATATATATATATATATATATATATATATATATATATATATATATATATATATATATATATATATATATATATATATATATTGTCATCATTTGCACGATTCCACCCAAATATCCGTCTCGCCAAATGTGTACAGTAATTTCATAAAGCATGAACCAGTAATTTGGTCACAAGATAATCGTGCAAATGATGACAATTGTCATGGTCATTCTGAAGACAATTTAAGGCAATGAATATTTGGTTGGGACTGCGATCGTTGTTCAAGATCGTCTTATGCAGCATCGCCTACTTACATTAAGGCAATGAATATTTGATTTAGTTGTCAAATTCAATATGGCCACGCATCCTATTCTACATCTAGTTACTCTATTAAGATAAATGTTTATGATTAATTCGATTTCCGTTTATCATTTATAATACAGAAGGTGTCAGATGGAGTGTCACGTGACCCTTAATCCAAGATGGCTGCTACTTGATTTTATTTGATCTCATTAAAAACATTCTCTATAAATAATGTTAGAAAAATGATATATCATTGCAGTACAAAACATAAATTGACGTGCACAAATCAATTATATTTTTCTGGTGTGTTTATGGGTTTATCATTTATTGAAGGGATAGTGATCTATAGTACGCTTAATTGGATAGCAGTGAAAAAAACATCTACCAATCCGGTGTCCCTCTTTGTCTCTGGTTCTCTTGGGGTGCACACAAATGGACCAGTGAATACTCTCACGGCTTTAGTCTTAATGACCAGAGCCCCTCAACCCCACTGTAAGCCTGGTGTTTACATTCTGACCTGAGTCACTTGTAGAGGTGATGTGTATGACCTCCCACCTTGGTAGGGTCAGGGGTGTACGATCCGTATGACCTCCCACCTTGGTAGGGTCAGGGGTGTACGATCCGTATGACCTCCCACCTTGTTAGGGTCAGGGGTGTACGATCCGTATGACCTCCCACCTTGGTAGGGTCAGGGGTGTACGATCCGTATGACCTCCCACCTTGGTAGGGTCAGGGGTGTACGATCCGTATGACCTCCCACCTTGGTAGGGTCAGGGGTGTACGATCCGTATGACCTCCCACCTTGGTAGGGTCAGGGGTGTACGATCCGTATGACCTCCCACCTTGGTAGGGTCAGGGGTGTACGATCCGTATGACCTCCCACCTTGGTAGGGTCAGGGGTGTACGATCCGTATGACCTCCCACCTTGGTAGGGTCAGGGGTGTACGATCCGTATGACCTCCCACCTTGGTAGGGTCAGGGGTGTACGATCCGTATGACCTCCCACCTTGGTAGGGTCAGGGGTGTACGATCCGTATGACCTCCCACCTTGGTAGGGTCAGGGGTGTACGATCCGTATGACCTCCCACCTTGGTAGGGTCAGGGGTGTACGATCCGTATGACCTCCCACCTTGGTAGGGTCAGGGGTGTACGATCCGTATGACCTCCCACCTTGGTAGGGTCAGGGGTGTACGATCCGTATGACCTCCCACCTTGGTAGGGTCAGGGGTGTACGATCCGTATGACCTCCCACCTTGGTAGGGTCAGGGGTGTACGATCCGTATGACCTCCCACCTTGGTAGGGTCAGGGGTGTACGATCCGTATGACCTCCCACCTTGGTAGGGTCAGGGGTGTACGATCCGTATGACCTCCCACCTTGGTAGGGTCAGGGGTGTACGATCCGTATGACCTCCCACCCTTGTAGGGTCAGGGGTGTACGATCCGTATGACCTCCCTCCCTTGTAGGGTTAGGGGTGTACGATCAGTATGACCTCCCGACCTTACCATTTGCTCAGTCCTCTTTCTCCCTTGCGCTGAAACCTCTTTTTCTTTTCCCCTGATTCTCCATACCATTTTTCCCTGATTCTTCATACTCTTTTCCCCTGATTCTTCATACTCTTTTCTCCTGATTCTTCATACTCTTTTCCCCTGATTCTTCATACTCTTTTCTCCTGATTTTTAAACTTCCAGTTAGCATATGGCCCGTGATATCATTAGCATTAGCAAAATGTTCAATAGGCTCTGTCGTGCAAGTTTTTTTTTATTTCCAGTTAACTAGGTTGTGTGGCGAATTAGCACAGTGTGAAATAGGCTCTCTCGTGCATCTTCTCATTGTTCATTTAATGTAATAGGTTCTCTCATGCAAAATAGTTAGATATTCAGTTAGCATAGGTTCTATGAAACCAACAGCATCATCAGTCAGTAGTTCCCATCTGACAATCCTTCCGCTATTCCTAGAGCTGTACCATTTCCACCAGCATCACGCAGTGCAAGGGACAGTTTCGGGAGACCTCTCATTCTAGACGGGAATGTATCATGTGTATATTAGGTGCCTGTCTTGGCCAAACTTTGCCCCGCTTGGCTACATAAACATGATTCTTTTCTTCTTAAGCCTTTGTCATCTTGGGATACGCAAACACATTGAAAGATGTTACCCTCAATATAATCTTTATATGCTATGGATTATCATTCAAGGGCCGGCCATTCTCCAAGCTGAATAATGTCCAAGCTTCAGAAATAGAATAGTCTAGGGACTGACCTCTTTCATTGCAGAATTACATATTGACACTAATATGATAAAGGAGTTCATTTAAATGACTGACCATGAATTTTACTGTATTTTCTTGTTTTTTTATCATTGATAAATGACTAATGTCTTGTTTTGCAGATACCTTTGACTCATCGGACGATAACGGCGCTATGCCCCTGGTTCTGTCAGGTAAATGTTTTGTGCACTGGAATTCTTACTTATTTTCATCATTATCACAGCATTCGTGGTCCCAGTCTTTGTCATGTCATTGGCATATTAAGTTCACCAGAAAACAAGCTATAGCACATACCTAGCTGTGAAGATTCTTCTATACTTTGTTTACTTATTGAATAATTATCGTTTACTTGTTGAATAATTATCTATTATATAATTTATTCATTATCTGTAAGCCGATTCAACACAAAATTATCAATAAAGACAGCCAAGAAATGACACTTTTCATGATTAAGAAGCTAAAACATTATTGTGTGGGAGAACCTTTTGTGAGACATATGTTATTTCCTTGTCTCGACATGATGCGTGTTAATCTTAGAATAGAAACAAGAACAGGAAGAAGTTTCACCTTACCCAGACATAAATGACATAAAAGTCTGTCTGTCCGTCTATCGGGAATTACAATGTTGGCTTCAGTGAAATCTGCATATCCAAGTGGAATCACTTTTCTACCAATTCATGCAATTTCTTGCCAGATTTGCCTCCGGATAGGCTCCCTTTTCCCCCTTCATCTTGGGATGGGACGTGGCTAAGTTAGTAAGACTAAAGTACGCCGGCCATGCTGTTTGGACGAGATAGGTGAATATCTGCTACCGAAACTGCTTCGTAATTTATTCCCATTCCAAAGGCCGTTTTGTGATTTGTGTTACCATATATATGCGGCAATGCAAAAGAAGGTCCCCAGTGACTCCTAAAAAAGAGTAGGGCATTGAGTCCCAGTGACAGGTTCCTGTCATACCTGATATAGCCTAAAGAGTGCTGCTGAGGTCTATGGATATACTTAGAAGGCATATCTAGAGCAGACCAGAGAGCGGACATATAGGCTCTCTGCTCTGTCACTGTTGACAGTATATTCTGAAACCTGAGGGCACCGTTTAAAAGGCATGCAGGGATGAATAACTCCACCAAGGTGTCTCGGCAAGAAACTTTCCTTTTAGATAACTTTCCTTGTACTTGATACCATTAATAACACCCAGCTCTTGAAACCTGACAATCACAAAGATCACTTTCATAAAAATTCCAATACATTCAATGTATATGTATTAAGATATGCGATCCACTAAAAGGTTATACTTCTGAGATGAATATATTTACTGCACACAATTGTCTCCTAATATTACTATATCACTTATGATGTCTGACTCTCGCACGAAGGTGCTAAGAAGATTTATATAAACTGCAATGATTTGTTTGGTTTGTTTGGGAATTATTTCTGTCCCATGGTGCTCCTTATTTCCTATATATCTCACAGACCACAGGATATGTCAGGACACAAATGCTTCAATGGGTGGCATCCCTTTATAAGGTTATAATTCAAGGACACATCTTTGATCTGAAAACATTGATTAAGTTTTTTTTAAAGCATTAAACTTTAAAACTAAGTCTTAGATAACCTGGCACACAAAGTCCCAGTTGGTTTTCATGTCAATGACATCTATAGTGTCCAATGATGATGTTCTTCAGCAGCTATAAATCTCATCTCAGTAAGAGACGGTAGCCAATACGTGATTATAGATATATCTATACTATCCTGCAAAACTAATTTTTTTTTGCATAAATAATTCTTGTAAAAAAACATAAACGTACCTTAAATAATTAAAAATTATATTAATTTGGTACATTGTGGTAGCACACAGACTGATGACGTTTTTCTCGCCAAATGTTAAATCTGTTGCAGTCCAGCACCAATATTTATGTTGCTGTATACATTGATTTTTTATAAAGAAATAGGTCTATATTGAATGAAGATATCATGTAATATAAACTTGTCTGGTCGCTCTAATCGGTTTTGTTATTCATGCTGCAGTGTTTGTGGACAGAATATTACGTGAGATGCAAACTATACCAAACTTGGAGCCGTTAACAGATGTGCAAACCTCTCACCTCAGACAACAGTTCAAAGGACTCTATGCTTACCTCAAGGAACACCCAGCACTCATGGAACGGCGCTTGTTTGTGGGTTCACACAAGCCACAAAGTGCTACCAAGGTGAGATATAAGGTAAATAACCGTCATACAATGTTCATATACCATGTCATTAGTATAAAGACCATGCCAAGATAGAAAGTATATAGGATTTATATGATACCAGGTTGTATGGTAAATAGTATTCATACCATGCCAAGATAGAACTTATATAGGATTTATATGATACCAGGTTGTATGGTAAATAGTATTCATACCATGCCAAGATAGAACTTATATAGGATTTATATGATACCAGGTTGTATGGTAAATAGTATTCATACCATGCCAAGATAGAACGTATATAGGATTTATATGATACCAGGTTGTATGGTAAATAGTATTCATACCATGCCAAGATAGAACGTATATAGGATTTATATGATACCAGGTTGTATGGTAAATAGTATTCATACCATGCCAAGATAGAACGTATATAGGATTTATATGATACCAGGTTGTATGGTAAATAGTATTCATACCATGCCAAGATACCTTACCAGTAGTGTCAAGATAGAGAGAAAATAGGAATTATATCATGCCAAGTTATGTGGTAAATAGCATTCAAATGCCAAGATGCCATGCCAATAGTGCCAAGATACAGAGAAAATAGGAGTTGTACCATGCCAGGTTATAAGGTAATTAGCATTCATATCATGCCAAGATACCATCCTAATAATATTCCTAAAATGCCAAAATAGAAATTAAATAGAATTTATATCGTGTCAAAATATGTGATGAATAGTATTCATATCATGCCAAGATATAAGGTAAATAGTATTTAGGCAATGCTAAGATATAAGGTTAATATTATTACCAAGATATAAGGTAAATAGTATTTAGGCAATGCTAAGATATAAGGTTAATATTATTACCAAGATATAAGGTAAATAGTATTTAGGCAATGCTAAGATATAAGGTTAATATTATTACCAAGATATAAGGTAAATAGTATTTAGGCAATGCTAAGATATAAGGTTAATATTATTACCAAGATATAAGGTAAATAGTATTTAGGCAATGCTAAGATATAAGGTTAATATTATTACCAAGATATAAGGTAAATAATAATTAGGCAATGCCAAGATATAAGGTAAATATTATTACCAAGATATAAGGTAAATATTATTACCAAGATATAAGGTAAATAATAATTAGGCAATGCCAAGATATAAGGTAAATAGCGGTGATACCACGTCACGATATCGGCCACGGGAATATTCTGATTGGCTCTCACAACTACGTCACCACATATCTTGACCAATCAGAAGTGCACACACACGTCTGAGGAGAAAACTGGCAGCTGCAGATAGCTTTCCAGCCGAGTATTGTGTGATACGTCCTGGAGGCATTTAAAAGGTTGTAAATTTGTAGAATGTTAGCGGCAGAGAATAATATTGATTTAAAAAATTTTCTGGCCAAATGATAGTGTGTTCTAGTTATTTTTCACTTTTGCTTTATTATTTCTATGTAAGCAACGCAATCAGCCTGAACCAGATTTTTAAAAAAATACAGACACAAGCATATATGATTTACCGTTGGCCCCAGTACATATGCCCTTCAGCAAGGCCGGGCCGTAAATAAGCATTCATAACATGCCAAGATATAGGGTTAATAAAAGTGATGCCATACCAAGATCAGAGATATTTAAACATGTATTAAATGTCTCTGCCAAGATATATAAGTTAAAGATTTGGTATACCATGCCAAGATATAAGGCAGATAATTGTCATAATTACCATGCTAAGATATAAGGTAAACAGCAGTTATACAATGCACAATGTTAGGTTAGCAGTATATATAAGATAAATAATATTCATTTCAAGATATAATGTAAATAGTTTTCATATCATGCCAAGATATGAGGTTAAATTTATGCAATGCCAAATATATGTAGAGTATTAAATATGACTTGTTGAATTACATATATTCCTAAATATTACATGCTATATATATGTGTGTGTGTGTTAAGAATGATGAATTTATTGATTTCAGGGCAAAAGGAATAATGCAATAGAAAATACTAAGCGAACATTAGACATAGACATTGCTCAGCCTGTGTGCCCCTCCAGGACAGAGTGGAGGCTGTTGACTCGAGCCAAGGATATCAATGACACAGTGGTGAGGGTGTACCAGCCTTACAAGGGTACCGAGGGCTACCAGTGGTTCTACACAGTCACGTGTGCCAATAGGGCCTTCCAGTCACAGAGGGACTGCCCTCGCTGCTGCATCGGAATAGATCACAACAGGTCAGTCAACACGTATCCAAACATTAGACTCAAAAATGGTGATGGTCAGATAGTTGCCTGTCACCGGGGACCAATGCCCTACCCATTTCGAAGAGCGATTGGTGATTTTTCTTTTGCATTGTCACATGGACATGATAACACAAACCACGGCTGTTGATAACCAATGATGGGACACTAACTTGGGTGAAAAACAACTCAGTAGCTGTACCTTTGTACTATTAAACACTCAACACTTTATGTTTACTCATGTTAACGAATGAACACAAAATCCGCTTATTAAGTCTATTAAACTGACAAATTTCTTTATATAAAAGGATGCCAAGGCAACTTTCTCAAGCTAAAATTCAATGTTGTAAAGTTTGTCGGTCCCTTGATATAATTGAACATTTTACAATTCAGCTGTATACTGTATATATTCAATTATACACTCAATGTAATTTCATCTTCTTTATAAAATGTTTAAAACATTGTTTCCACAGGTGCTATTGAGTTTTATCTCATACTTTATCTCATATACTGTCATATGTCATAAATATCATAAAATCTGTCAATTATAAAACAAATGTAATCAGTCTTACAGTTCATCTCCGAAATGAACATGATAACTGTCTGGGTTTGTTTTGCCCTGGAGCAGAAGACATTTTAGATTTGGGTCATGGGGACCTTGAAACACAGACAGGTGGGACCCCTGTTGGCAGAGACTGCAACCTTTTGTGGGAATCTCGAAACTGATGACTGTTCACCCAGTTGAGACAAAATTACACCCATTTCATATAGTGCTTTATAAGTGGCCTAGTTTCACTGCATGTAGTAATACAAGATTGATTACATTACTGTATACAAACAAATTTTCGCGACCTTTTTATTTTCGCGTTAATTCGCGCCAGGACGTCATTCGCGAAATTAAATGGACGGAAAATTGAAGAGGGGACTCTCCCGGTCATTTTGATACCAAGCATGACCATAAATAACAAAATTAAATGACGAAATGATCAAGGACGTCACGTACATAGTGTTACGTTTTCGATGTGCGGAACACGGTAAATTTGATGTGCGGCAACACGAAGAGAAGCCAGGGATCCATCGTTGCGCAATATATTAAATTTTTCAATGCGAGTTGATACACTCCATTTGTTTTCGCGCCAAAAATAAGAGCTTGTCCCCGTCACTCCCGCTTTTTAACATGACGACCTCGTATTGCGTAATGCATGTTAAATGGATGAATGGTTTTGTTCTGTTCTCGACCTGCAAAACGTATTTTGTGTTAATATTGGGTAAATACCTTTATTTATCATTTAAAATGCAATTAAAATCGATCCACGTGTGAAAGCATTTAAAACGCAATTAAAATCGATCCATGTGTGAAGGCATTTCTGTCAAAAAGGGAAGACACAACTCAACGCAACACGTGGTCGCAATTTTGAAAGGGACGGGAAGTGACGGGAAGAGGCTCTTGTTTTTAGCGCGAAAATGATTGTTATTAACTCGCATTGAAATATTTGTGATAATATTATGTACTAGAAATCCAAAATTCGCGAAAATAAAACAGCGCGAACCTGTCGAAAACGGCAATGGCGCGAAAATAACTAGGCGCAAATTTTTCTCTGTATACAGTATGTAAATGAGCTGAAAACGTAAATGAGCCACACACAACATAGTTCTGCACTTATTACCATGTTTACACTGTTTTGCTTTGAAGATAAAGTTGATTGCAAACCCCATCTATCTGTAGTGGACAAGAATGACATAAAGACAAGAACATGAGTTTGTGCAGTGTTCAGGGAGACAGATCTCTCTCATTGCTTGAGGATGTAAATAAAGCCATGTGTATATGGCACATTAGTATTCTTTTTGTTTAAACTCAATGACTTATCCAGCTCATTGTACCCTTAAAACCTGAAATGGGAGGTTCATGGAGGAGATGGTAACAGTGATAATGGTAACAGTCATAATTGTTGGTACTTATTTGTGGCATTTCAGGTTTGGATCATCGTGCCGACCCAAGCGTACATATGTGATGTCGTTGATCAAGCGGCCATGGGAAGGCGAATACGACTGGGACTGGATTCAGGTGGAGACTTCCTGCAACTGTGCAATAACACCTCACTTTCACATAGGATAGTGACCGCTACCATGCTGGTGCAGAAACCCCCTGCATGTCTACTGGCCAAGTGGAACATATATTTTGATAATCACTGTCCAAGTGAGAGACATATTTTAAAATCCACCAGTCCAGGCAGATATATACCAGTTGCTGTTGACTGCCATCAAAGGTCAAAGTGTCACTGATCGGAAGGAAAGCATGCAATGGAAGTCATTAGGGCAAGGTCATGCAAACTTCTCTGCTGGTAGACTTATTTCATATGTAGACCTGCCTGAAGCCATCATGTCGCATAATACCAATGGACTTTTTGGTTTTATTGCATACAAATATAGACAAGCCTGGTTCACGATATGATAAGAGACATTCAGAATAGATATGGAAACAAAAAGGCCTGCAAGTTTTAGTTAGAAGAGTTCGTCAAATTGGCAATGCTGCCACTAGGGTGTGACACAATCATTTGTATTTAACAGTGAAGTTAAAGTGGTCTTTTAGCATCATATCCAAAGCTTTATCTTGATGTTTGTTGTGAGTGAAATATGTTTGGATCAGTTTTTGATAAAGCTAAATTTTGAAATATGGAGGTCTTGAAGTACTAGACGCACCAACCGTGATGGACTATGGCAAGCAATCTCGACAATAATTAATGGCACACCTGCCATGATGGACTATGGCAAGCTCTTCAGTCAATAATTGATGCACACCCACCATGATGGATTATGGAAAGCTCTTGAAAGAGGGATTTTTATACAATAGCATGATAGCATACCTACTACCATGATGGCACACATACCATGATGGCACACCTACCAGACTATGGCAAGTAATTTCGACAATAGTTGATGGCATACCTACCACGATGGACTATGGCAAGTAATCTCGACAATAGTTGATGGCATACCTACCATGATGGACTATGGCAAGTAATCTCGACAATAATCGATGGCACACCTACCATGATCGAATATGGCAAGTAATCTTGACAATATTTGATAGCAACCATGATGGACAATAAAAATATGACTTGTTATATCCGAAAGGGATATCTGCCCCAACTTACATACAGCCAGCCAAACGAAACGCACTTCTTGCCAAATCTTACAAGGTTGCATGGTCTGGCCATAGCTTGGGGCTAGAAACTGGCATATCACAGTGAGATTAAACGGTATTTGGTCAACATTTTGTCACGAAATTATATATCTTATATATAACATTAAGTATATTACACTGCGTAAAAAAGATATTACTCAAATATTAACGCTTTTGCATTAATAAAAGTTCTCCTTTTTTCATATGTCAACAATTTCAACACTTTGAGCTGAAATATTCATATTCTCACCTTATATCTCTTTTATACTAAATTCTTAGGTTCAAAACACGATTATGAAATATATCACACATCTAATTATTGTTTATCATAATCATTTTCCTTGCTATTACTGACAATAATGTTTTGCTTTTGAATAAAAGATGTTATTTTTAAGTCGATAAAGCTCATTTTTTTTAAAATAGGGGCAATCAAAACAAAATATATAATTTCATGGCAAAATGATGACCAAATATTCTAATTAGCCTCGAATTACAAGGGTAGCGGCCTTCCGGTTCCTGTTGCGGATTTTCATATCTTGTATGATTTTATGTTTGGACTTATCAAGACGACATGTTTTTCAAAGGGAAAGGACACCTTTATATAACATGGATAAGCATTTTAAATATCATTTGTATTAACCATTTTAAAGGATTATAATATTAAGTAGATTTTGAAATACCAATACAGGTGGCCATTTTAGAAACTGTAGATCCTACAGGTATTTAATGTGAGGTTTATAGAATTACTAAATTTGTTTTCTGTCTAATGGAAAATTATATATCATACCCAAAGTTACTTGAATAAAAATTCACAAGCTATTGACAATCACAAATAACTCAAGCATGCTTGTAACAACCATTCATGCATTGTAATTCTTTGTTCCGTTCTGTTATATACAACTAAAAGGATGAAAGCTGAAATCACAAAATTGGATGTTCCATGATTGTTGTTCCATGTATAAAATCCCTTTTCAGTTTCCTGACCTTAATATGTGGATGTTTCTGTTCTGTACCATCCAATCCTTAAATTCAGTGTTTCAAAATTTACCCTAGCCTTACATCAGTATTTGTTCCCAATTCTAAGAGCACTGTGAAAGTCATAAAGGTTTGTGATCCTGTTAATTAGGATATGAATAGTGTCCCACAGAATACCTTTTTAATACTCTGCTCAGTTGGGTGTGCTAATAGCTTGTAGTTCTTTTTTTCATCATGTCTTTTATTGGTCCATGCAGGAAAATGCAGATTCATAATTTTCAAAAATGTTTTGTTATCTTAGCAATGTATTGATAATATCCTTTTTACCTAACTGATTTTAATTTAATTTAGAAGTTTAGATGGACTTAACTAAATATTGCTAGAGTTTTTGCTAGAAAACTGGCTGAGATCAGATCTATTTTTACCATTTAGTTTGCAGATAGTTAACATTTTGCAAACATTCATGAATTCCATTTTATAGAAATCTGATACTTGAATATCACAATTTGGACCAAGAAGTTTTACATTCATATCCTTCATAACCCTAGAATGATGTTTCTATTCAAACATATGTTTGGGCAAACATGAAATAAAATGTTCATACCTGGATTATAAGAAATCAACTAATTACATGCCAAAATACCTGACGAAGAGAGGAAAGTCTCAGGTCAGGGTACCAGTGGCAAAGATTAAAAATATGAGTTGGCGTTCTGTTGAGAACACTAGTTTGCTGAGGTAAGTACTCAGATTAGTGGGGTGTGGTCACTTTCACATGTCAAAAATAGTGTGAAAATCACCGCAAATATCTGAGCATTATTACTACACATATTTTGTCATTCATGTCATGGTTTTATTTTACAATAATGATTGCAATATTTGATTTTTTTTTAAATATAGAAATTCTAATTCTATATTGTTAATAATGTTTAAACAAAAACAACTGTGAAACTAGAGAACTATTTTAGTGGCATTGACACCATTTCCATGAGGTGATCCTTGCACATGTGAGTTCATGCATTGTTGGCTGATCTCACTGGAAAACAGAAGAATACACATATGGGTGAAATGTGACCTGTTGATTTCCATCATGATTGACATGGTCAAATATTGACAATTCCACATTTTGGACACCTTGGATAGGTACAGTCATGTCTGTATTGAAATGTTGAGTTAGCAATCCAGCCATGAGAAAAGGTCAAATCATATCATCAGACCTGTGAGACACATGCTTATAATGTAACATTTGGAACTATTACATTGCACTGGATATATTCATACATGCTCAAAGTTGGCCTCATGATCAACTTACTTGAAGTTTAAATTCCATGATAAAATTTTGAAATTGGCTCCATGCTATAGTTTCTTTGTAAACATGTCTGAGGTCAAATAAAATGAGAATATAAAGATGAAAAAACCTATTCAATTCTATCTGTTCTGAGAAGATTAGAGCTCAAACATTATACCAATATGAAGATTTCATATTTGTTTTCTGTTTGAAGTTGTAATTATTCATATTTTCTGTGTTTGCCAAAAAAACAAAACATAAAAAATAACAAAAAAAAACCAATTCAATTTTATGTGTAAAAAAAGAAAATAATTGAATTCTTCTGACATGCATATTGCTCAATTAGAACACCGATATAAAGATATTTTTTTTGGTATTAAGTCATTTCTATTACTTTATATTCTACATTTTCAATAAACAAATCAATTTATGTTTCTAAAGTATATCACTCATGCAGAACCCCAGTATGAAGATTTCACCTTCAGCATGAAAGTAGAGAGATTCGAACCCCGGAGACAGACATCTTAACCACTGAGCCATGTATCACCCCATGGCAGTTTTGTATAAAGTTTGGGGTCACAGCATTGTATAGAAATTGAAATTAGCTCAATTAAGTTACAGTGTTTTGCTTGTGTCATTGCTCAAAATAAACCCAAATATGTTAAAACTTACTTTGTTTTTTGTAAAAAGACAGTTTATCTTATTTTCATTTTCTCCAATTGCAAAAAAAATTATATGTTGTGACTTTCATATTGCTCAAATATAAGATCACAACATAGAGATTTCAACTTTGTTTTGTATAAAGTCATTATTTTTTATACTTTCTGCCAATACAAAAATATTTCAATTCTATATATTCTGATGTGCATATTCAACTTCAAAATGAAAATTTAATCTTCAGCATAACAAAAAGAAAATAAATACTTGTCACAACTGGAAATTGAACCCCAGACCCTTAGCATGGGAGACAGATGTGTTACCCACTGAGCCATGTGGAGTGGTGCATATTTTTCTGGAGAGGTCATGTGGAAAGTAGTCTGGTAAGATGTTAGTCTCAGGGAGCTAATGTGTTGATATGTACTCAATGAGTTCACTCATTACAGAAATCAAATTCTGGAAGTACACGTCATGTGTAAAACTGGTAAAAGATATTTCTCAGCATGCAGGTGATCTTCTTCATTACATATATCCAAGAAAAGTTAGAAGTTTATTTGTATGAAGCCTGCAAGAAGACTTCAGTCTATCAGGCTCTGTTTTGGAACTTTCTGAGACTAGAATGTCATTCTGCCCCTCTATTTCCTGAGGCTAGACAGAGAGGATAGTGGATTATAAGTTACTACCATAGATTCATCTTATTACCAGCTTATCTCATATCTGACACACATTGCCTATTATACGTGTTTGGCTCTTGGACAATGAGCAGTGTGGGTGTTCCTAATGTCATGACAAGCAATTAATATTTATAAATGAGTGACATGTAAGCCTGATCAGGCTGGAGGTATTGTGTACCTATGTCAATAAAAATGTTTTGAATCTTGAATCTTTGAAATTGTCATGACAAATTTTGCCAGAGGTGCAAAGATCTTGAAATGCATTACACACTGTTATAGACCATTGAACCATGGGTGCTTTCTTGGTATGGTAAAGATTCAAAAGATAAGTGTGAATATTGGAGACTCAAATAGATATTTTTGTAATTATACATTCATCATTCTGCACAGTAAAAGTGTATAAAAAAATAGATGTAATTATTAAAGTTTTTTTTTCCAAGAAATCAGCCACATTTTTAACCTTCATTCAGCCAAAGGAGCACACACAGGTAACACACTAAAAACAACTTTGTGAGCACTTAGAGATAAGATTTTGTTGTCTTTCTTCATTTTTTTCAACATGCCGAGCACATAGAAGGATAACGTTATGGTCCGAACTGAAAACATTATTGTCTATGTGCTCACAATGCTTTCAGCACATTGTCATACAATGTTTTGCAACAACATGCTTACAACTTAGTGAGCACATACACAAAAACTTGTGATGATTAAATTGGCCAATAGGTGGCTGCAATACCATAGAAAATGGCAACCTGTGACAACTTAGATGTTAGAAAAAAAAAGTGAAATGGTGTTTTTACGACCCTTTCAGCAACTATGGCCATATCAGGTCGACTTTCGAGCCTTTTACCCAGTGTGAAAGTAACACTGCCGGCAGTGGGAGTTGAGCCCACCACCTCCCGTCCTCCACTTATTTAACCAACAAAGGCACAGATCCTACACTCTACGAACTGTGCTAGTGGGGTCGGTCTACTTAGATGTTAGCTAACTCAGAGTATACAGTGAATTTAATAGAAAAGACGTAGTGTTCTAAACAAAATAAAACAAAAATAATTAATTGTGTCTTTTATTGTGATATAAGTTTATTGTTATTAACAACTGCAATATATATCCATATAATTTTAGACAATGTCAACTAATCAGCATAACATGCCAGTTTGTTTGTTTGGGGTTTTACATCACTTTCAACCTTATTTCACTCATTTCATGATGAGACCTACTTGTAGCAGATATAGTGCTGCCTCACTGAATTGTCATGTCGCAGGTCTTTGACATGACAACCCACCCGGTCACATATTTACAAGGACAACGGGTTAACCCTTTGGCACGGGCCTCAGCTCATATGGGAAATTGTATCAATCCCGCCATGGCCAGGGATCGAACCCACGACCTTTGGATCACCACAGAGGAACTGGTGCTAATAAGCTGGCGCTCTAACCAACTGTGCCACGGGCTGTGGCCACGCATAACATGCATAACACAATGTTGTATTACAACATGTTTACAACATTTTCTGGTGTTCACAGATCTATTTCCTTACAATATCAGGTTAGAATGTGCTTATCACATGTTCACAACATGCTAGAAACGTTGTACCACAATATGCTCACAATTTTATCTGATGTTCACAGATCAACGTCCTTACAAGGTGAGGTTACAATGTGCTGAGCACCAAAATACAACGTGTCCACATCATAGAAAAAATGTTAAATTGTTAACTGGGCATACATTTAAGAGTGGGGGCACTGCAAGAATATACATCAAAATGTGAAACCCCCAGCTGACTGAGTCACAGGCAGGTGACACATGACCTGCCAATGTTGACCTCACTTTGAAGATGGCAGCCAATGCATCATAACAGACTGCACAAGTACAATAATATTGTTTTTGGATAATAACATGAAGATCTGATGGACTGTATATTAGACCCAGTGATGATTACTGGTATCTGGTCAGGATTGATGAATTGTCATAATGTGTAGAATGTGTGCAGTCCATGTTTGTGTTCAAATAAGGACATTTGAGTGACCAATCATGCCACGAGTGAAATTTAATGCACATAATCTGACCTGTGAGACATATGCTTCATGATATATCACTTGGAAATATTGCAATACACTGGACATATTCCATATTCATCTCACATCACTTCAATATCACCCTTGCATGGAATAAATCATGTTTTATCAACTGCAAAATCTACAAAATGTGCAAAGGGGAAGTTGGTTTTTTGCAGTTTTCTTTTTGTTTACATATTTGCAGACATAAGCTTTTCTTTGGCACAAATATGTAATTTATCTCTAAATTATGCATGTTTCCATGCACTAGGTTAATCTAAGCTCTGTACCAATATATAACTGGCAATATATTTCAAAATAAAGGATTTTATAGAGTTGAAACTTTTAGGTAAATAATATTCTGTGGAGGCATTATATTAGATGAAATCAACAATATTGTGCTATATATACAATATATCCATGCGATCTACCCATATGAGGAACTCCACAAGCTCACTGTATAACAAGGTCAACTGTCACCTACCAATGTACGAGTGACCTGATTAAAATGTGGTGGCTTCTCTTATGTAATAGACACACCATTTATGTATAGGATAAGGTATGGTCATATGATCATTATGCAGTATAATCGTTGAGTGAAACGAGACGATTATACAAGTAATGAACGAGTGGCCATACCTTATCTGTTTTAAAATATGGACTCACAAAGCACTGAAACTGATTCGAGTACATATTCTGAAGTTCAATATATTGATATCAGTGCATGAATGTATATTTCATGCCTATCACATGTTATAATCAATTTCAATTTCTCCAAATTTCAAAATCATTCTTTTCAACAGTGAATATACAAAGCCATTTACTTTATATCACACTTTGGATAAGATATGAATGAGCCTTGCTTTCAATTTTCACCATAAGAAAATAATCACCATAAGCAATATCAAAACTGAAAGATTTGTCACACTAATCAGTATTGTCAGGTAAGCTCAGATCTTTTTGTTAATGACTACATGTACTTTCAATTATCAAGTCTTCAAAATTAGTTTTGGGTTTATTTGTTGTCTTTAATTTATTTCTTCAGTTAAGCCCAAGCTTCTTTGTTGATGACAACTGGCAATTCATAAGTTTTTAAAAATTAGTTTTGGGTTTATTTATTTCCTTTAATTTGTAACCAAATCAAACAAGAATTACTATTATGAATCGCAGTCATGATATTTCTGTTGTAAAGATGTAATGTATTGTCTCACAGTCTTTCATTTAATATTATTATAGATTTTCTTAATAAATTATAGAAATCTACATCTTGAATTGCTGGCCTCCAGGTTGCATAATGAGCGTGTCTCATTTCATGTCTGTAGTGAGTTTATATGTTTACATTGTTTTGTGCAAGCATTACGCGATATAAAGTACAGCAATACTGATCTGTGATTGGATAGAAAAACTGGGCCATATTTTATAATTGCGAAATATACACTAAATGACTTACATTGAGGTGTTAGTATGTGGTAATAATGTATTTAGGATAGGATAATGTATGGTCACATGATCATTACGCACTATAATTGTCGAGTGAAATGAGATGATTATACAAGTAATGAACGAGTACCCTGTTTTTAAAATATGGCCTGCGTAATGATCATGTGACCACACCTTATCCTATACTTATATCTCAGTGGGGTGACAGTGTATTATATCTTGTAAACATCAAGGACAAGCCATTTATATGGTATAAACTGACTTCTCTGAAAGGTGGATATAGCTTTCCTGGGACAAATTATGACAATTTGGATTCTTCCAATATAAAAAGTGACGTTTGTAAATGGCACCTGGTGTACAAGTGAACCTCACTTGATCTATTTGCAGATACACAGAAACTATATGCATGATTTAGAACTCAATTATAGATAAACGTCGTCATGAACATTAAAAGCCTACATATATCTTCAGAACATAAATGTATGATTTGATATTCAAACAAAGATATATACATAAATATGATAATATAACTCTCCTAAACAGATCCTAGGTTCATACCAGTGTTGACCAGATCTGAAATTTTGATAGCCCACGCCCAGTACAAAGTTGTTTTTTCAGCATCCAACATATAGTCAATTATGTTGTCACATGTAATTAATTACATTGACAATTGGTACCATTGTTATGTCTATGAACAATAATGAACTAAACAGTTAATACAAGCTGGGGACGGACCATTAATCGATAATGGGGGTAAGAAAAAGCAAATCCTGTTTTTTATTTCATCCAATTATCTGAATTTCACTGGAAAGTCTTTTCATTATTTGTTCACCCCTTAAATGATAAATGGTCCATTCTTTATGACTTGACATATGAAACCGACTTGTACATGTGTGTGGTGTTGGGTGCTTGTTTTGGTTCAAAGAAGGCGGGTATTGTGTGTGGACAATACATCAATTGTGCACATTTCTGTAGAATATAAAAACGACCTGCGGAAAAAATAGCCACAATTTCCTGACTATATTCGCAGAGACATAATTTGACTCCTCCTCGCCATGTACATGTATATGTGTCATACAGAAAATTATGTGCACATCTTGACTAAAATGATAAACTATATCAAAATCAAAACTATAAAACATATTGTTAGTATGCTTTGCTGATGTCAAATACTAATGTATCAGGCTGCTCTTCATTGATTCTAACTGACCAGCTCTGTAAACGGGAATATTCAATGTCATTCTCCAACCCGCTCTCACCTTGTGGGCATAACTATTATATTGATGAACAAGGAAAATGTGTATGGAGACATCTTATCGCAAGGACAGTTTAACATGCAATGTAGTGGTATTGTACATACTATTCCTTTCATTATTCAAAGTACGTATCACTCATAGGTTTTACAAAGAAATTAAAACAAGGGTTATAAATCTTATAAATTGACATCCAAAGTTTGCTTCAATTATTCATTTGTAAAATAAATGTGTATAGAAATGTACTAATAGAAGAGTTCCGTTTGCAGAAAATAATGGCTTTACAAATAGAAATAGATTGTGTGGAGTGTATAATGTAATGTTCAGATGCAGTTTGTTTGTTGAACCTAAACGGTACATAATTAGATAAAGCTATCAAGACACAAAGTCAGTGAAGCAATGTTAACACCACTAGGTGTGAAAGATACCTTGCATATATACACCAGTAATGTGTTTTCTCACCTTCAGCCAAACAGAGTGAGGCCGAAATCGATATTTGGGTAGAATTGAATAATCATAGATACCTAAAGAGACATTTTAGATGATGTGTTCTTCTTCATGTCAAGCGAGTAACTATGACAACCATAGGGTAGATAAACAATCCCTATCAGGGGCCTCCCAATCCCTATAATGAGATGAATGGCTCTGTGCTTTAATGAATTATTTCCATACAAAGATGACGATTTCATGGATTTTAACTTCATGGATTTAAACTTCGAATAAGTTGGCCACGAGACCAACCTTGAGCATACAGATATATGATTTATTAAAACCAACTTAGCATTACATCTAACAAACCGTTCTTGATTTTTCACTCTTTCCCCCTTCTTGACACTGATTTATTAAAATAGGGAATCTGAAAAGCTTGGGTAGTGCTCAGATTGTTTGATCAATGCAATGTCAATTCTCTTATGTCATATACAAGTAAAGGGATGAAAGCTGAATCCACAACATTGGATGACAAGATTTTTAATTCATGTAAAAAATGCTACTTCTACTCCCATGACCCTACTCTGAGGATATTACAGTTCTGTACCATCCAATCCTTAAAGGGTAACTTTTACTTCCCTGGTACACTTTTGTAGTATGATGAAAAATTACAATGCATATTGATCTGTGGCTCTGTATGTATGACCGCACAAAGGAAACATGTTTTGCAGAGAAAGATAGCTCTTTTAAATGCACGTGCTGGAAAAAAATGAATGACGTCGTCATGGGGCAATTATCTACTTGCATGACTAATTAGTAAACAAAGAAGAATGCAGCCGAAACAGTGATCTTACTATTTTGTCTTACAATGGACGCACGAAAGAATGGCTATGTGCGTTGGAAAGAACATAAAAAATGCAATATTTTGGTGTACAAAATATGTCAATCGGACCAGTATTAGTAAAGTTATGGCTTGTTTAATGAACATTGAAGATCATTGCAGCTCGAGTTGCACATGCATTAAATTCCCCCACGATGACGTCATTGCCACTAATTGCTTTATATACAGTAATTCTATATTTAGACACATGACTGAAATCAATTCTATTCTTATCATTTGGTTTGCAGATAGCTCATGGTTTTAATGACCTTAGTGTTAATTTTCATGATTATTATCTGCAATACCTAACCTTCATATTATATATTACAGATAAATACGATGTTTGTTCTAAAATCAAGGTAACCGTATCTATTTAATGATATTAAATTTCGATGTATGATTTCTATTTCCAGGACATGACAAAATTATCACGATAGATCTTTTGAACTGTGTTAACAATAGAAGACACTTTTGATAGGCATTGTTGATGTTCATTGCAGCTAATATTTCTTAGTGCATCTACAAATAAAACTCATTTTAATATCAGTTCTAAATATAGCAGGACAGAGTGACAGCAAACAATGTTTCAACATTAGTATCATTTTGTTTGTTTGTGTGTTTGGGGTTTTACATCACTTTCAACATTATTTCAGTCATTTCGTGATGGGACCTAAATGTAGCAGATATAGTGCTGCCTCACTGAATTGTCATGTCGCAGGTCCTTGACATGACAACCCACCCGGTCACAGATTTACAAGGACAACGGGTTAACCCTTTAGGCACGGGCCTCGGCTCATATGGGAAATTGTATCATGAATCCAATCTCGGTACAGCCAGGGATGAAACCCACAACCTTTGGATCATCACAAAGGAACTGGTGCTAATAAGCTGGTGCTCTAACCAACTGCGCCACAGCCCATCGCCATTATCACTATGAATAAAAAGAAATCACGCACATAACTTTCATAATGCCATTCAATATTCTGCATTACATTGAATGATGTGTTCTGTGAATCTCGCTGACCAAACTATCATGCAATGAGCAATCTCAGATCATGAAGTGTCATCAATTGGCTTAGACTCCTAGTCCAAATATATGTGGACTATCAAAGACCTCTTGTTGAAATAGGTTTGTGCAGTAGGCGAATAATGTCACTTATTATTGGAGGATTACTCCGATTGGGTCATGTAAATACAGAACAGGGAAACCCCAAACAATGACCACATATTTCCAGTGACGTGTGACCGGAATTCCGGCCACAGCATACAGTCACCCTCGAGGTGGTTTCCTGTCCCTAAATGGAACAGTTATTAGTGTCTGCAATTGGTTGACCAAGAAGCTAACCAATAAGAACCAATAAGTATGGATAGTCATTTATTCTGTCACCAATCAGTTCTCAGTTAGATTTTTATGAATAGTCATGACTTGCTACCAATCCTGTGTGCACTTTGCCATTATCATTGGTGGCAGCTACTGATATGATAGAGAAACCTTGTCTTGTTTTTATCTGTCATATTCATAAATACCCATAAACCCAAACTTTTATTCTATGTATACATATAAATGCTACCAATAGCATATGGCATAAATGCTGCCATAAACGCTTCTAATCCAATATAACATGCTACCAGTAGAATGTGACATAATTACTTCCAATAACACCACCAATAAATATAACATCAATGCTACAGTTAACAGCACCAATAAAATGTAACATCAATGCTGCCAATAACACCACCAAAAGAATATGACATAAATGGTGCCAATAACAACACCATAAATAGAATATGACATAAATGCTGCCAATAACAACACCATAAATATAATATGACATAAATGCTGCCAATAACAACACCATAAATAGAATATGACATAAATGCTGCCAATAACAACACCATAAATAGAATATGACATAAATGCTGCCAATAACAACACCATAAATAGAATATGACATAATTGCTGATTATAGATTGAAAATTAAGTGCTGTCAATGGGATGTAAGATAAGTGGTAACATAAGTACTGCCAATATAATGCAATGAAGCCACATACAACACACCTCAGGGAACCCTTATTCCAAGATATATCACAGCTTATAGCATAAAAACCAAGGATGAATCCAACCCATTCATGCCAGATAACGAGCATTTGCTTTATTTTGATTGTATTTTTTACCTGAGAACATAATTCTACACTCTTAGCTTTTGTTGATATGATCTTTTGTTGACATGATCCTCTATTTGTATGATCTTTTCATGTTCAATTAATATGATTTTTCATGTGTAATTGATATGATCTTTCCATGTTTTTTTTATCTTTTCATGTTTATTTGATCTTTTCATGTTAATATAATCTTTTCATGTTTTTAACTTAACATATTTTAATTGGATAACATTGTATTTTAATAAAAAGAATTTGAATATAACACTATATGACACTCTTTGAAAACATTTCTTTTTTCATCATTAACAAACCCCTCTACCCTTATATGAATACTATGTGCAATATAACCAAGCTTAATATTGGCATTGTGTAGCTCGTCATTGGTATCATAATGGGACTAATGTTACAAACTGTCATTGAGCTATCCTGTCACAATGGGATGAATATCAAAAACTGTCATTAACTTATCCTGTCATAATGGGATGGTTGTTACAAACTGTCATTATCCTATCCTGTTATAATCGGAAGGTTGTTACAAGCTGTCATTATCCTATCCTGTTATAATGAGATGGTTGTTACAAACTGTCATTATTCTATCCTGTTATAATGGGATGGTTGTTACAAACTGTCATTATCCTATCCTGTTATAATGGGAAAGTTGTTACAAGCTGTCATTATCCTATCCTGTAATAATGGGATGAATGTTACAAACTGTCATTAACTTATCCTGTCATAATGGGATGGTTGTTACAAACTGTCATTATCCTATCCTGTTATAATCGGAAGGTTGTTACAAGCTGTCATTATCCTATCCTGTTATAATGGGATGGTTGTTACAAACTGTCATTATCCTATCCTGTTATAATGGGATGGTTGTTACAAACTGTCATTATCCTATCCTGTTATAATGGGAAAGTTGTTACAAGCTGTCATTATCCTATCCTGTCATAATGGGATGAATGTTACAAACTGTCATTATCTTATCCTGTCATAATGGGATGGTTGTTACAAGCTGTCATTATCCTATCCTGTTATAATGGGATGGTTGTTACAAACTGTCATTATCCTATCCTGTTATAATGGGATGGTTGTTACAAACTGTCATTATCCTATCCTGTTATAATCGGAAAGTTGTTACAAGCTGTCATTATCCTATCCTGTAATAATGGGATGAATGTTACAAACTGTCATTATCTTATCCTGTCATAATGGGATGGTTGTTACAAGCTGTCATTATCCTATCCTGTAATAATGGGATGAATGTTACAAACTGTCATTATCTTATCCTGTCATAATGGGATGGTTGTTACAAGCTGTCATTATCCTATCCTGTCATAATGGGATGAATGTTACAAACTGTCATTATCCTATCCTGTCATAATGGGATGGTTGTTACAAGCTGTCATTATCCTATCCTGTCATAATGGGATGAATGTTACAAACTGTCATTATCCTATCCTGTCATAATGGGATGGTTGTTACAAGCTGTCATTATCCTATCCTGTCATAATGGGATGAATGTTACAAACTGTCATTATCCTATCCTGTCATAATGGGATGGTTGTTACAAGCTGTCATTATCCTATCCTGTCATAATGGGATGAATGTTACAAACTGTCATTATCTTATCCTGTCATAATGGGATGAATGTTACAAACTGTCATTATCCTATCCTGTCATAATGGGATGAATGTGACAAACTGTCATAAACCTATCTTGTAAAAAATTCCATGGATTTTGACAGTTAAATGTAAATGAATAGACCATGGATAATCATAGATATTATAATTAGAAATATATGAATAAACTTAAAAATAAACAAATTATGAATAATATTACAAAGACTTTGCAAATGTATCTAATCTATGTATACCACATTAGTTCAAGTTTCCTGGTTATGGGATGAATGTCTTTAGCTATGTATATAGCTATCTATGTATATAGCTATCTATGTATATAGCTATCTATGTATATAGCTTCCTATGTATATAGCTACCTATGTATACAGTTGTCTATGTATATGGTTGTCTATGTATATGGTTGTCTATGTATGTATATATTTATCTATGTATATACTGTGACTTATTTTATTTCGTGTATATATTTCCAATAGATTCAGATGAGATATAAACAAGACATGATAAGCATGTCCTGATTAGGATGGTATGAATTAAAGATGTAGTCCGGGAGCCAAAGGGCCTCAAAATGGATCCCTTCAGGAATGTCACTACCCTATTCTTCAAAGTTATTGTGAGATGTTTTTCATAAAATGAAGTGATTGTATGACAACATATTTTCTTTTCTTGAAGAGATGTCTGGAACTTTGTTGTAGGACATAGTAATCGTAAAAATATAGGGTGGCAGTGGCCGTGGGGATGCATGTTGGGCCCATCTGTCTCCTTGACTAATGAAGAGTATTAAAATGTGCTTATATGACTAGAGATGATCAGAACGAGATTACATCAGAGGGAAAATAATTTTGATTAAAATGTATAATCTGTGAAATCACTAGGTGAAAAAGTAATGAAAATCAGTATATTAAAATAGGAAAACATGACAGTTATTTGTTGTCTTGTGATTCTTATGTGAATAATCAGTGGATAAGTGATAATGGGATCTTGTCAATCTTCATGGCTTGTTCTAATTATTATGTGAATTGATGACTGAACATCTGGTACAACAGGCTACAATATCAATGTGCAAAATATGTCTTGGTTTTTTTAAAATGTAAACTTGATTATGAGCCGACAGCGTGTTCTCACTTGAAATAGAATAGTCTAATAAATTATATTAATAGACATGCTATTGTTATTGTCTTAACTATTTTTGAACATGACTGTTATCTTGATATAGATAAATAGTCAATTTACTTTTTAAAAATGTTTTAACTTCTAGATTTCAAACTGCAGACAATTTTAGAAGGCCACGGGCCATGGTGCAGTTGGTTAGTGTGCCAGCTTATTAGCACCAGTTCCTCTGTGGTGATCCAAAGGTCATGAGTTTGATCCCTGGCCATGCCGAAATTAAATTCATAATACAATTTCCCATATGAGCTGAGGCCCATGCCTAAAGGGTTAACCCGTTGTCCTTGTAAATCTGTGACCGGGTGGGTTGTCATGTCAAGGAGCTGCTACATGATAATTCAGCGAGGCAGCACTATATCTGCTACAAGTAGTAATGTTGAAATAATGTTGAAAGTGATGTAAAACCCCAAAACAAACAAACAAACACATTAATACCACTTAAAATGATTAATGGTGCATGAGCGATTCATCACGTTTCATCAGGTTAACTACATCACGGTATAACAGAGCATACATACACTTTACTGTAGATTGATTATAAAATCATCAAATTTGAACTGTTTTTAGCATAACAAATTCTCAATATGAGAGATGTTTCTATATTGATGCCCTTTATCATCTTACGGGTACCTTGTACCTTCATGAATTTTCACTAATTGAGAAATTATTATCAGGGGTTGAATTAGGAGGTCAAACATTTGGAAAAATGAAAATAAATCCCACAATTTTAATGTTTTTAAAAGATTTTACCAAAAATATTAAATATCAGAGATGTATCAATGTTGTTGTCTTTTATAGACTAACAGCTATAAGGTATCCAGAATCTTCCTGATTTTTTCACTAATTGTGCAATTATTATAAAGGGTTTAATTTGGACGTCAAACATTTGGAAAAATGAAAGATTTTCACAATTCTAATTATTTAGTATGAGAGACGTTTTATTGTTATTCTGCTTCATTGGAAATCATCTACAGGTACCTAGTACCTTCCTGATTTTTTCATTAATTGTGCAATTATTATAAAAGGTTGAATTAGGAGGTAAAACATTGGGAAAATTGAAGATTCTGGTTCTGGTGGAAGGATCTCAAGAGTCTGAAGGACAAGAGAGATCTGTCAGCCTGAACACTGCACGAACCTATGTTCTTGACTTTATCTCATACTTATAACTGTAGATAGGTATGAGATAAGGTTTTTGGGTTGATGTCCAATCTATTTAAAGCAAAACAGTGTGGAAAACATTGCATCAAGTGCAGATCTGTGCTATGTGTGTCAGACAACATAAACAATGCCACGCCCCTTTTTAATGACATCATGCTCAATGAAGTCATTACAAAATATATTATATTATGTAATTATGTCATTGAGAGGTGTGCAGAGCACCATACTATGTTGTGAGGGCACATAACAACATAGATCTGTACCTCTTATAATGTTAACACTTGTCTGCTTTAAATATAAACCATCTGCAGTAGATAAGTATGAGATAAAAACAAGAGCATGGATTCATGCTGTTTCAGCCAGACAGATCTCTTTTGTTGGTTCTGGTCAGAGAATCTCACTCGTCCTTCAGACCAGTGAGATCCTTCCTCCAAAACCATTAAAAAACAAAACTAAAAATTAAAAGGAATATAGTTCAGCAAAGGGGTTATCTTCAAAAAAATATCTCATGGGTGCAGAATACTCTCTTGAAGCACCAAGTATCAGATAATGTCCCATATGAAAATATATATATATATGTTCCAGTGTAGCCAAGTTGAATTCAATACTTCATACTGGTCAAATGAGTTATTGAACTCAAGGTCCTTTCAATGATAAGGATCATGCACAATATAAATGGTTATACCCCAAACTTTTGTTCAAATGTTGTTAACCATCATATTCATATTTCCCCTTCATAAATCTCTGTGCTTTTTAGATGTTAGATGAGTCTTTTGCTGAAATCCAAGTCATCCATTGGACATTTTGTCAACAAGCTTTGTTTAGCTGACTAGTGATCTAGTTCAAACACCTGCTTTGCTAACAATGTGGCAATGGAGTAATTTGGCTTACAGAGGCCGGTTTGTCCATTAATGTTTGTCTATTGGTATAGGCCTAACACCCTGACAGACCAAGTTAGGGATCATGCTTGGAACATATAGACACCTGCTGGTCACAAGAGCTCAGGCAGTACTTTGCATTTTTAGCAAAACACAATAACCATGGTCTGTGTATTTTGGTTGATTTTAGTGAGATAGCTTGCATAGTATCACAGTTTTGTGGCCACATATTATTTAAGCAAACACAAATCTCTGTAAAATTGCCCGTGACCTCTGTGAATTCATGAATGCTTTAAAGAAAGTGATGCTGTAAATACCAAAACCATTTTAGCTTGGCTTAAATATATGATTATTGTGTGCTCTGGAAGAAAAATCATAGGTAAAGGACATGAGGTCAGACAAATCAGCGCCTCATGGGCGTTCTTTGCTGGTATCAAAGTTTCTGGCAGGTGTCTCCCAACAAGACATCACATACAACCAGTAGTGGCTGGAACTATTCCAAAATAGGTGGGTGACATTTCTCTTCTTTTCTTTGACTCTGGGTATCTCAGATTTAGGACCTTCACAGGTTACCTATTTTGAATGTTTTTACTTCTATTTGCCTTTTCGGTAGGGTTTACATCAACCCTCCTCCGAGTCTGTACAAAATTTATGCTATAATACTTTGGGGGTAGAGTTTTTATCAGCTTTAAATAAGGGGTCTGTTTCTAAGTGTGCCCTAAAAACTTTTTTACTGTTCCATTATAAAAACTTGGAACTGAGTTTTCTTGGCCGTGCTCAGAAACAGACCGCTTATTTCAAAAGGTCTAAATAGATATTTTTGTTTTTGTTTGTTTGGGGTTTTACATCAATTTCAACATTATTTCAGTCATTTCATGATGAGACCTACTTGTAGCAGATATAGTGCTGCCTCATTGTCATGTCGCAGGTCCTTGACATGACAACCCACCTGGTCACAGATTTACAAGGACAATGGATTAACCCTTTACTCACGGGCCTCAGCTCATGTGGGAAGTTGTATCATGAGTTCAACCCACGACCTTTGGATAACCACAGAGGAACTGGTGCTATTAAGCTGGCGCTATAACCAACTGCGACAGGGCCCATGGCCTGGTGTTAATGTGAATATCCCACTTGGAACTTTGCAACGCAGTGAACCCCTCATAAAAATGTCAAGACAGGTCTGCTATACCTCTGCCTTCTTCATTCTCGCAACCTCTATAAGAAGCCAAAATGTGCAAATTTACAATTAAATCTCACTGACTTTATAAGTACAAAAATGAAATAGAAAAGGGCAAGTACATGTAATTTTGTACATTTATAGACCTTTGAAGTTGGTTGGGTCTAGTAATCAAAACATTGTCAAAGGGTCATATAAGCTTGGATAAAATCTACGTCAGACAATACATGATGTGCATAAAACGAGATATCTGATAGCTCACTAATACTGTAGTTTGTCTTGCCACAAGGTTCATTATCAGCTATAATGAGGGAAGTGTGCCAAGGTCAGGCTAGTGAATGCTGGGGCAGTGGTATGTGACTAATTACTTTGCACATATCCCTGCCTCATGTCCCTGCCGCATCCCACTCAACTGTAAACATTTTTTGTCAATGTATTAAATATTAATATATGAGGCTTCTTGTTCATTAAATAGTTTTATGATTCTGTTTAAAAATAGACATGAAAGCCTAAATTGTCCAACACTTGAGGGTAATCTTTTTTCTGTCTGTCCCACACAGTATCTTGGCTATCCTAGCCTCTCCTGGTGTCCCCAGGTTGATCCCTTTCACCCTTATCAACAGCAGTATGTAATAGATCTCTAACACTCTTCTTGGTAATAAGAAGAGTGACCTGAAAATTTCCCTTCATTTATACAGTACAGTGTGTTATTACAGAGCCCTTTATTTGGCCGAACACATCATTTTATCCAGTGACAATATTTTACAATTTTGTCAACATATCCAAAACAGCTTAAATTGTGCCTAAATGCATACATAAATAAATCTTCCAAAACATAGCCTGCTTGAAATGTTGGTGAGGATATGAGGCTGTGAGATGTTATAATTAAGGCCTGGTAAGATATTTAACCTCAAATGTTAGAAGCAATGTAGTCAGACTGCAATAAGAGGTTTACACTTAGTAACCCCAATTTGGGAAATTCTCACAATTATTTCTACCTGCTTCCCTGATCAAAAGTACATTTTGTATTTGTCATATATTGAAATATACACCAGTCTTGGAGGGAGCCAAAGGGAACAGTCATAGCACCTTTCCTGGTCAATAATCGCTCAATCTCAGAGATTTACATCTGTGAGAATATTCCAGAGTGAACACTGACTTGGTTTAACTCTATCTCAAATAGATACTGCAGGATGGTTGTCTGTTAGTTTTTAACTACATCAAAAGTGTTCATATTGACATAGTGCAAAATCTCAGCAAGCATGGAACATAATTACTTGAGGGACTTTATGCACTTTTGTGATCACCATTGCCCTAATCAGTGTTTAAGGATAATGATATTTTAATATGACACTGATTAACCCTTACACTGATACATTATGACTTTAAATAATCTTGTGGAGTGTGCCTTGATCAACATGATATTTTATAAATTCATTTTAAACACAATGGCTTTTGAACAGGCAAAGTCAAACATCTCTTTTTCAATAGTGTCATCCATGACTACATTTAGCCATACATACTGCATGTAAGACATATTATGGTCACATGCGTTCATAACCTACATGACATATGTGTGCATGACCTTCCATCTTCAACATATGTACATTCAATTAAAATTGTGAGTAACTTGAGTAAATAATGTGGGGATATTATCTATGGTTCTATAGAAACACAGATTTTAGTAATTTCAAAGACCAACAAAAATATGAGTAAAATCATGTACAGAGGGGGTGGAAATTCAGTTCACCATGCAGTTAAAGAAGGGGGCTCCCTGAGGTGATTTATATGTGATGAAGAAACAGGATCTCTGCTATAATGCGGTAACCCTCCCATTAAGAGAGGGCAGAAAAGTCTTGACAGTTTTATGGGATTTTTATGGCCAAAATATCACGATGTCACTTCAAAAGTCTCCTGTGATATTGTAGTGTACACTTTGGGCTCTACTGTATATCTGACCTCTTAAGTCAACCCATTTTGATAGTTGCTCAATTAATGAAAATTCAGCAAGGTATTACATACCCTATATATGAATTTCTATAAAGGACACACCATTGAAACATCTCTCATATGAAAAAATATCCCACAAAAACATTTAAAAATGGGTTGTTTTTTAAAAAATATTTCATGTTTGACCTCTTAGTTTAACCTCTTTTGATGGATGCTCAACTAGTAAAAAATTCAGGAAGATGCTATGTACCTTACAAATGATTCCCTATAAAGGAAAACACCATTGAAAATCTCTCATATGAAAAAATTAATATACACAAAATTATGATTTACAAGTTTTTTTATTTTTCCTTATGTGTGACATTTTAATTCAACCCCTCATAATAATTGTTCAATTAGTGAAAAATTCATGAAGGTACTAAGGACCCAATTGATGAATCCCTATAAAGGAAAACTCAATTAAAACATCTCTCATAATAATTTTTTTTTTTTTGCATTGCGATTTTTTTATGGCAGTATATATATCCCCTGGTGGTAATCCCTGAAAATTTGAAGAGAAGTGAAGCATTACGTCATATCTTTTTAAATTAAAAGTAATGCAAAGTCAAATTTTTTGGGAAAATTTGGAAAAATGAACTGGTAAATGGTAACTAGTAAATAACTTCCCGCTCATGGCTCCAAGCGTTTCTTCGGTGCAACCGTATACCTTGATAAGCCCATTGTCTTCTTTTTCTATTTTTGTGTTCTTATTTTCAGATTTCCATATTAGATATCTGCTGATCAGAATAAGCGTGTTATATATATATATAAACTATTTTTGTGTGCGGCCTTGCTGGACCTAGGATTTTGACATGGTTATCATATGTCTGCCCTGCAATGCTCATCATACTAAAAATATTTTTCATATTGCACCATGAGCAGACTTAGTCTGAAATAGCGCTATACAAGTTTTTATTATTATTATTATTATTATTATTATTATTATTATTATTATTATTATTATTATTATTATTATTTATTATTATTATTATTATTATTATTATTATTATTATTATTATTATTATTATTATTATTATTATTATTATTATTATTATTATTATTATTATTATTATTATTATTATTATTATTATTATTATTATGTTTGAGAATGCATGATAAAGACTTAACCACTTAAACCACCTTGCATGATAAATACTTAAACCACTTAGACCACCTTGCATGATGAAGACCTAAACCACCTTGCATGATAAAGATCTGAACCACCTTGCATGATAAAGACTTAAACCGCTTAAACCACCTTGCATGATAAAGACCTGAACCACCTTGCATGATAAAGACCTGAACCACCTTGCATGATAAAGACTTAAACCAATTAAACCACCTTGCATGATAAAGACTTAAAACACCTTGTATGACAAAGAATTAAACCAATTAAACCACCTTGCATGATAAAGACTTAAAACATCTTGCATGACAAAGACTTAAACCAATTAAACATCTTGCATGATAAATACTTAAACCACCTTGCATGATAAATACTTAAACCACCTTGCATGATAAATACTTAAACCACCTTGCATGATAAAGACCTAAACCACCTTGCATGATAAATACTTAAACCACCTTGCATGATAAAGACTTAAAACACTTTGCATGATAAAGACTTAAAACACTTTGCACGATAAAGACTTAAACAGATTAAACCACCTTGCATGATAAAGGCTTAAACCACCTTGCACGATAAAGACTTAAACCAATTAAACCACCTTGCATGATAAAGACTTAAACCAATTAAACCACCTTGCATGATAAAGACTTAAACCACCTTGCATGATAAAGACTTAAACCAATTAAACCACCTTGCATGATAAAGACTTAAACCAATTAAACCACCTTGCATGATAAAGACTTAAACCACCTTGCATGATAAAGACTTAAACCAATTAAACCACCTTGCATGATAAAGACTTAAAACACCTTGCATGACAAAGACTTAAACCAATTAAACCACCTTGCATGATAAAGACTTAAAACACCTTGCATGACAAAGACTTAAACCAATTAAACAACTTGCATGATAAATACTTAAACCACCTTGCATGATAAATACTTAAACCACCTTGCATGATAAATACTTAAACCACCTTGCATGATAAAGACCTAAACCACCTTGCATGATAAAGACTTAAACACCTTGCATGATAAAGACTTCAACCACTTAACCCAACTTGATTGCCATCGTTCTCTAATCAATCTTCCATTTGCAACAGTTTTACTTGAGAAAACTTACTCGGTAATTGCTTAACCGACAGTAGCCGTGTTTGAACTGAAGTAAAATTGTGAAGCGCTATGAGCGGACCTGATATAGCGCGAATAAGTCTTTTATATTATAATATTAAGATATGTCCTTTTACCCTGAAGTCCCGGACCTGAAGATAGCGCTTTATAAATATTTTATTATATATTATAGTATCAAGATATGCCCTTTTACCCTGAAAATAATCTCACATGACTTTAAATTCTCATAATTCTAATAATTATTATTTGGTCTATTTTCAAATGGTCAAACAGATATAAAGGAATAATTCACGAATCATGCTATCTTGCCTTTTCATGTTGTTACTGCGCAGAACAGAGGGTAATATTTCTCGTTTTTATCTCTGGCTCTATGATATTACTTAGTAAGTTCATGAACTTTTGATTAATTCAGCCAAAAATAGGCGATATCAGCTGATCTGAATCCAGAAATCCAACATCTGTTGTGCACTCACGTCTTAATTGACCTCTTGAGGGGCAGCGCTCCCTCTCCCCCGCTAGAGGGCACCCCGTGTCCTCAGGTTAGACGCTTGGGGTCACCCAGGGTCATGCACTCAACCAATGCCTAACAAATTCTCCGATATGTCACTTCCATATTTAGCATCTGGGTTCAATATTCCACTCATCAAGCCGGCCAATATTCATGATTCGACGAGAACTTGTGATCTTTAAGAGGACATTTATGGAAGATGTTGTGTCGGGGGGACGTTGCTTTGATAGCGGCGGGCTGGGTGTCGTGATCCCTCGCCCATGTCTCGCATCGTGACAACCCCCAGTACAAGGAGAACAATCCACCTCTAGTATCCTAGTACTTGTGATACTTCCACCTCAATCCAGACTTCCCCAAAATATTTGCAACATAATACAGCGCAATTGAAACACTATTATGATATTTATATATGAACTTTATTTATCTACTCTAAATGCAGCAGTGTATATGAATAATGATGTAGACTATGTGTGTGTGTGTATGTGTGTGTGTGTGTGTGTGTGTGTTTGTGATCATAAAGTATTTAATGTGAGAACTGTGCCATGAGAACGTCAAACTCAGAAATAAAGAACAGGTTGCTCCTTGTTGTCCAAACTGTCACAAAAAGCATCATGCTTGGAACAAAAGATGTCCTGAGAGGCTAAACAGAATTTATGCGCAAAACAAGCCAAAACTTCAGCAAGTGCGCCCCCTGATGACCATTCCCACCCATCCTCCTTCTAGGACCTCACCCCCTGCCCCCCAGCCTGCCCCCCAGCCTGCCCCCCAGCCTGCCCCCCAGCCTGCCCCCCAGCCTGCCCCCCAGCCTGCCCCCCAGCCTGCCCCCCAGCCTGCCCCCCAGCCTGCCCCCCAGCCTGCCCAATGGCCAACCAAAAAGGCCAAGCCAGGCCAGCAGGTCAAAAACCCTGCCAAGAAGTCCACAAAAAACACTACCCCCACACGCCCCCTACACCCACTCCCACCCCCACCCCAACCCAAAATCAAGAACCCCCCAACCGTGAACTCTCGTGTGAACCCGACCCCCACCCCTGAACCCACCCCAGGGCCCAGCAAAATGACAGTTTCCCTCCCGACATCTGACTCTCCCTTACCAGAAAATGATAGGACTGACGTTCCACTGACTCAAAGCATCCCTCCCACATCATCAGCCGCACACAATCCTTTACCGCTGTGTGCGGTTCCTGTTAATACTGTGAATGCCTCCCTTGTTCAGGCCCTGTCACAATTAGCCACAGTTACTCAAGAGGTCAGAGACATATCTAGATCAATAGTAAATCTCCTCATAGAAATTTCGACCAAGTTAAATTCACAGAAGTAAGTCAGAATCTGAAAATCATTAACTGGAACTGCTTCTCACTAAAATCCAAAATTGCCACCCTCAAAGCCTGCATTGGGACAGATGATCCAGACATCATTACCCTCCAGGAAACTTTAGACAAGAAAGATTCTCCCCCCAAAATCAATGGATACACACCCTACACTGAAAAAAGTGAAAATAATAGGAAAGGTCTCGCAATATACGTTAGAAATAAAATTCCATCCAAAAAGATAATTGATCCTCTTAACTGTGGGACAGGTATAGAAGTGCTAGCCATAGAGATCACCCTCTCCACAGGTCCTGTCCTTATATATAATATATACTCCAATCCCAACCCATTGCACCAGGGCAAAATAGATCTCACCAAACTGGCAAGAGTTGCAAGCTCACAATCCATTGCTGTGTTAGGTGATTTCAATGCCCATCACCCCATTTTGTATTCCAAATATTACAATCATAATGGCCATCACATCAATGCCCTCCTCAATGACACTGATGAATTGTCCCTGCTAAATGATGGTACGCCCACTCACATTAGAGGACACTGTTTAGACCTTACCTTCGTGTCCTCAGCCCTTACCCAACTTGCTAAATGGGGAGTACACCCCACCCTAACCAGTGATCACTATGGTACCACTCTCTTGCTTGACATTCCACACATCCCACCCCCTCCTCCACCCCCACCAAAGTGGAACGTTAGGAAAGCTGACTGGGACAAGTTTCAAAAGACAATATCTGACTGGTATGACCAATTTGTCCTACCACAGGACATAGACGAACACTCAGAGGCAGTCACGCAGGCTCTTACATTAGCGGCTAATGAAGCCATCCCTTTAAAGAAAGCAACAGGTACCCATCATACAAACTACTGGTACTATAATCCCACAATAGCTGAGTATAGGAATAGGCTAAATAGGACCAGGAAGATATATAGAAAATATCCCACCCCACACAATAGGCAAATGCTAAGGGAGGTTAGCAAACACCTGCAGGAGATCTGCAGGGGTGCCATGCGTAGTAAATGGGAAGAGTGGTGCGAATCTTTCAATGAGCACACATCTCTCACTGAGCTCTGGAAGAAATTGAAAATTTCTAGTGGCAAGAAAATCTCGCCCATTCCAGACCATCCCAATCCCAGCATGGAATCAGAAAGACTTGCAGCCATGTTTGCCAGCAGGGCCTCGTCAGATAATCTGTCACGAAGCATTAGGCTCAAACAAAACGAATTGCTTAGTGGCAGGGACAAAATCATTAGTGAGGCTTGCCGGGCAACACACAGAGCAGACATTCCCTTCACAATACAAGAACTTTTCAATGCTAGGAAGAAAGGTAGAGACACTGCCACAGGTTCAGATAAGATCACATACAGTATGATCAGCAACGCAGGCACAGCTGGGCAAATGATGATATTAGATCTCATAAATGCCTCATATCAAGCTGGCCAGCTCCCGTCAAAGTGGAAGCTTGTTGACATACAGCCCATCCCCAAGCCCAAAGAACCCACCAAGCCTAGGCCGATCTCGCTCACGAGTTGCATATGCAAAACAATGGAGAGATTAGTACTAAACCGGCTGCTGTATGAACTAGGGCCCTTTCACCACAACATCTTCGGGTACATTAAGGCAGTCAGCACCACCCACAGTATAGCCACACTGCTTTCCATCATCACGACAGGTCAAAGCATTGCCATCTTTTTAGACCTTGAGAAAGCCTTTGAGTTAGCCAGCCCAAAAGCAATTTTAGCCACTTTAGCCAGCAAGGGCATCAAAGGCAAGCTACTTGCCTGGGTTGCTTCCTATCTCACAGGCAGGAAAAGTAGGGTGCGCTATCAGGGAACTTATAGTGCTTATCATGCTCACGAGAACGGCACACCCCAAGGTGGTGTCCTGTCCCCCACGTTATTCAACATCCTCATGAGCAGATTAGTCTCCCTCAAATTCCCCCCAGGTGTACAGCTGCTTTGCTATGCTGATGACTTGGTATTGACAGTCACAGGTAAGGGATTGACCCTCAAAGCTCAGAACTCGCTAGACATCCTATCTAGAGAATGCACAAACTTAGGGCTCAAAATATCTGCCTCCAAAACAAAAGCAATGTGCATCAAAATGAACACACCCAGCTCACAGCTCCAAATACAGGGCCATGCCCTGGATTGGGTCCCTGTGTATCAGTATTTGGGGGTGTGGATAGATAGCGCCTTTAACATGCACTGTCAGGTCAATTACCTCAAGGAAAGATGCCAAAAGAGACTAGACGTCATGAGAGCCCTTTCTTCCATCAAGATAGGCCCCAAAAGTGAGATTCTCAGACTCTACTATTTAGCCACTACACGTAGCCTAATAGACTATGCCACACCACTGTTAGCATTTGCCTCAGATAGTGCAGTACAGCAGGTTGAGGTCATACAAAACAAAGCCCTCAGGCTCATATTAGGTGCCCCGTTATGGACTAAAACTGAGAATTTACAACTTGAGTCAGGCATCCCAGCTGTCCGAGTTAGAATAGCTCAAACCACAGCATGCTTCTTAGCCAAGGTTATGCACTCCCATGTAGTAACACCTCTTAGGAAAAGTACCAAGATAGCCCTCGGTGATGGTGGCAAAATGCCCTCCAGGAGAAATCACTGGGCCACCAGGGCTGCTTCCCTAGTGCTAGGGTTTAGAGATGGACTAGTATTACACAAAGGTGCAGACACTCCAGCCTCCAACTATGTCATCCCTCCACCCTGGAAGCCACTCCCGTATAGCATTACATACATGCCTATGGCCAGCAAGAAATCAGACCTAGATAGGGCAGACATGCTCAGACAGGCTCATGCATCCATAGATATTGTTCGGCCCCCGGGAGCAACAGTGTACTACACTGATGGCTCAGTTCAGGAAGATGGCAGGTCAGGCTCTGGTTATTGTCAGGAAGGTAGACAGGAATTATGGAGAAATAGTGACAATTGCTCAACCCTGCAGACTGAGCTCATTGCCATTTCATTTGCCCTCCTAGATGCCCTTCACAACAAGACAGGTCCAGTACTAGTAATCACAGACTCACAGTCATCCCTCAAAGCACTAGAGAAAGGTCACCCCTTAGACAATGTTAAGCTCATCACGGGAGTTTATGTTACCCTGTATAAGTTACAATCAGACAATAGGGCTGTTGTGCTACACTGGATCCCCAGTCACATTGGACTTGAGGGTAATGATATGGCAGACGAGGCTGCGAATGCAGGCTCCAAGCTATCCAAGATATCAGCCCATGTCCTCCCCTCTCTTAGCCAGACCAGACGACTTTTTGTCTCTGACTCAAAGGAAAGGCACTATCTCAGGCACAAATACAGTGTACCCGGTTCAGGAACTGCCCGATGGTATGCCATAGCCACTAGATACAAGCCACTCCCCAGACTAGCTGAGAACCACAGATCCCTACAGGTCACCATGCATAGACTTAGACTAGGCTACAAGTGTACTTGGGAATTGTTAGGAGATATGGATAGAGCCTGCGAGCATTGTAGTAGGCCCACCAGTAAACCACTGTGGCACTACCTGCTAGAATGCTTTTACACAATGCCTTTTAGACAATATGACAATAGAGTATATGATGTGGAAGATGGCGCTGACCACACCCAGGCTGCAGCTGAGGTGGTCTATAATGCCTTAAACTTTGTGGATCTGCATTATATCCTGACTCAGTATCCTGTGCCCAGATAGGAACTGGAAAAGATCCCACTAGAACCCATGAAGTAGGCAGCCCGCATGACTGACTGACTGCGGATGGTCAATCAATGGTCACTTAAGAGATTGGGTCACAGTGGCCACTGGCTGATTCCCCGAGGACACATTGACTAATTAAAACGGAAACAAACCTGATCCTACCACTGGCTGCAATGATGGAATGTATGTCCTACATCCCTACATTGACAGCCAGGGTAGATAAACCTAACACATTACTAACACATGCCACCTATAATAGTGAAAATGCCTGGCCTGGGTCACAGATTGCCGGCTTTGGTTTCACAAGAATGACCAACAGCGGTTGCAGAGATATTCAGTGTATATCCTGCCCATAGTCGGCTTTCAGTGCCCCAAATCGGGCCATTTGTACCTATAATCACACACCACCCACCCCATAGCAATTTCAAATAAACTATAATTAGGCATTTATACACATAATAAGATGGAACACATAATATAAATCTTCTGAATTATTCTGTCATCCAAAAGCAAACAAAACAAGCGTAAACAAAAAAGGTTCACTTTTGCCTATGGACACCCCACTGGGTAAAATGCAATTCTCACTACTTTTTAATCAAAATTTCTACATAACTTCTCATACATGCAACCCACACACAAAGTCTGAACACAACATAAAACCACCTCTAAACTCACTATGGGTAGGTCCCCCTTTGACAATGCCTGGTTAAATTGTCCCCCAGCAAGGTTATTGCTCGCCCGCTCGGATTGGGCGTAAAACGTCGTGGTCCCGTGTATCTGACCCTATCCCAGAGCACGTTAAAGAACCCAGTAGCACTTATCGAAAAGAGTAGGGGGAACCCGGTGCGAATGGTCTCTGAAAAAAAACCTTTCAGTTAACCAACTCACAACAACAATAGTCCATTTGTCAATAGCAATAATCAATGACCAAATTTAACAATACATGATTGCAATTCACAGCAATCACACTGCAGGGCCGCCTCTCCAGGCTACGGCCCTCTTGCAATTTAATATTGCATAGATTTCATTCATTCATGCCATGAGAACGTTCCCCAGTTCCCTCCTCTTTATAACACTTTTCTCACACTGTAAATAGTTGTTACTGCCAATTTACAGCAAATTACCAGAAACTTTTGCTGTAAATTTTCAACTGCTATAGTTGATATCAGCAACCTATAATGAGTGGTGATTACAATGGACAATTGTTGATTATGATGAATATGTTCACATTCCAAATGCAGTTCTCTTTCAGGATTCTTTCAAAAGAGGTACAAAATGTTGAAATCCAAAATAATATTTCGCGACCTGAGCTTTTCAGTCAAAAGGTGGGGCTTTTTGCGATTTGTTTCAAGGTATTAAGCATCAATTCTACAATTTGGTGTTTTTGAAAGCTTAGTCACATATGAACACAATGACATATTGAAATTATAATAGGGTGATAAGATATGTTGCTATGAGACATAGCAGTTGCACTCCCAGCAGAGGTCTGTCTGAGCCATAGGCTGCACGTGACAGTTAAACACGGGTAGCGTGAACTTTATTTGACCTCAATTGAAGCTCAAAGTAGGGTAGCACTGTTTGACGTCATTTTGGTACTATTAAAAAAACAATACATTTCATGACGTCATAAGCATATTGCCATACTCTTATGACATCATTTTACCTTTCAGTGCCTCTATGATGACACTCCACATAAAAATAACGTCAAGAAAGGAGTGTGCTTTCATTAGGGGCCTATATATTAAGCACAGACAGAGCAAGCGCAAGTGTGTTCAAGGCCTCAGGTGCCACTGAGTGACCTATATATGTATATTACATAATATAAGGATAAGAAACGTCCTCAGCTCAAATGCCATTTTGACTGAAATTGACATGTCACCTGCCCATAAACTTCCACTGAAGTAAAAATATACATACTTAGATTAGTTTTGGGCCGAATATGTCAGCTTTAACCCCTAATGGACGGGATGGACGGCAACGTCCACCACCGGTAACGGACGGGAAGGACGTTGACGTCCCCATTGTTCTGGCTATATGACGTCATTTGTAACATTCTGAAGAGCTGCAACTTGTAACAATGTAA
Organism: Amphiduros pacificus; assembly: GCA_949316495.1. Classification (NCBI taxonomy): domain Eukaryota; kingdom Metazoa; phylum Annelida; class Polychaeta; order Phyllodocida; family Hesionidae; genus Amphiduros; species Amphiduros pacificus. Next base: position 6,281,412 of record OX439007.1, on the reverse strand, counting down.
TCATGATAATGGCGTCATCCTGACTGGATCATGAACTTTTGACCCCAGCACTTTATTAAGCATAATGAATAACTATGGTTATAAATTTTATTAATTTAGTATGTAGATACACTAGTCCAGAAATAAATTGGTTAGTCCTGCCAATCAACACAATTTAGATAGCCTAGTCCCTTAGGGGTTAAAGTATTTTATAACACATTTTCATCCCAAAACGCCTGATGAGCAGAAAACTGTGGTCTTTTGTGGATCGTTGCTGAATAGGTCAATTCAAATGTGTACTGTCTAAAATTGAGTGCTCTGATTGGTTGATTTAATTTGAGTTAGTTTTGCTTTTAAAAAATGTACGTAAAAAGGTTTTTTGCTACAATACAAGTGCCTTCGGCTGGGAAAGGATGCTGTCTCTCTCTGTTGTGGCTATCTCTCACTTATGCAGCTGTCTCTCACTGCTATAGCTGTCTCTCACTGTTGCAATTATCTCTCACTTATGCAGCTGTCTCTCCCTTGTACAGCTATCTCACTGATGCAGCTGTCTCTTACATGTGCAGCTATCTCACACTTATGCAGCTGTTTCTCACTTGTGCAGCTATCTATATCTGCTGTAACTACCCCTCACTTGTGCAGCTATTTCTCACTGTTGTAACTATCTCTCACTTTGCAGTTATCTCACTTATGTAGCTATCTCTCACTTGTTCAGTTATCTATCTGTGTCACACAGTATAACTGTCTCACTTTTGTAACTATCTCTCACCTATGCAGCTGTCTCTCCCTTGTACAACTATCTCTCACTGATACAGCTGTCTCTCACTTATGCAGCTGTCTCTCACTTGTGCAGCTATCTATCTCTGCTGTAACTGTCTCTCGCTGTTGTAATTTTTTATCTGTGTCACACAGTATAACTGTCTCACTTTTGTAACTATCTCTCACCTATGCAGCTGTCTCTCCCTTGTACAACTATCTCTCACTGATACAGCTGTCTCTCACTTATGCAGCTGTCTCTCACTTGTGCAGCTATCTATCTCTGCTGTAACTGTCTCTCGCTGTTGTAATTATCTCTCACTTATGCAGCTGTCTCTCCCTTGTACAACTATCTCTCACTGATACAGCTGTCTCTCACTTATGCAGCTGTCTATCACTTGTGCAGCTATCTATCTCTGCTGTAACTCTCTCTCGCTGTTGTAATTATCTCTCACTTATGCAGCTGTCTCTCCCTTGTACAGCTGTCTCACCGATGCAGGTGTCTCTTACATGTGCAGATATCTCTCACTTATGCAGCTGTTTCTCATTTGTGCAGCTATCTATCTATGCTGTAACTACCCCTCACTTGTGCAGCTATCTCTCACTGTTGTAACTATCTCTCACTTTGCAGTTATCTCACTTATACAGCTGTCTCTCACTTGTTCAGTTATCTATCTGTGTTATAACTGTCTCACTTTTGTAACTATCTCTCACCTATGCAGATGTCTCTTCCTTGTACAACTATCTCTCACTGATGCAGCTGTCTCACATATATGCAGCTATCTCTCACTTATGCATATCTCTGCTGTAACTGTCTCTCGCTGTTGTTATTATCTCTCACTTATGCAGCTGTCTCTCCCTTGCACAGCTATCTCACTGATGCAGCTGTCTCTTGCATGTGCAGGAATCTCCCTTATGTAACTCTCTCATTTGTGCAGCTATCTCTCACTGCTGTAACTATTTCTCACTTTGCAGTCATATCACTTATGTAGCTGTCTCTCATTTATGCAGCTTTCCCTGTTGTAACTGTCTCACTATTGCAGCTATTTCTCAATATTGCAACTATTGTAACTATTTCTCACTTGTTGTAACTATCTCTCACTTTGTCATGTCTCAATGCAGCTATCTCTCAATTATGCAGATATCTCTTATTCATGCAGCTATCTCTTATTTATACAGCTATATCTTATTTATGCAGTTATCTCTTATTTATGCAGCTATCTCTTATTTATGCAGCTATCTCTTATTTGTGCAGCTATCTCTCAGTTATGCAGCTATCTCTCAGTTATGCAGCTATCTCTTATTTATGCAGTATGCAGCTATCTCTTATTTATGCAACTATCTCTTATTTATGCAGTTATCCTTTATTTGTGCAGCTATCTCTTATTTGTGCAGCTATCTCTTATTTATGCAGCTATCTCTTATTTATGCTGCTATCTCTTATTTATGCAGCTATCTCTTATTTATGCAGCTATCTCTTATTTATGCAGCTATCTCTTGCTGTTGTAACAGTCTATCACTTGCTATCTCTCACTTGTGCAGCTATCTCTCAATCGTGGTGGCTAAAAATATCTGCATTTCACCCATATAGACCACTTTTGTACAAAACCTAGCAGGGACTCAATAAGTAGGTCAATAAATAGGTCAATTTACCGATGGTTGAAAACAAAGCTCTAATACAGAAATATAGGCATATTGGGAGGTAATTTTCATTTTTAATGTAATTATGACAACAAATAAGTGATAATTGTGCCATTCATAATATGCTAAAGGTGCAACCCTTCACATAAACTTGCAAAACAAAAGTGAAGTGGAGATTAGTTCAGCGTCACTTCCACCAGAGGGCAGGCTACGTGGTGACGCAACAGCGAGATGACACGCTCTTATCAGTGGCGAATTTTATTGCAGCCCATACCTCACACAGCAACTTTTTTTTTTTTTTTTCAAATCTCGTCACCCTTCCTCTCTGATCACGTTCATGCTCACACTCCTCACAGCCCCGGGTCAAAGACCCATCACTGCCACAGGCAGATTAGCATATGACCGTCGGTACTACTTTCAGCTGTTTGTCGTCTGCCCTCAAAACCAAATCACGTACCTCTGAATGTAGCCCAGCATGACTTTTAAATAGTTCCCAGCAAACTCTGAGTGTAACATTGTAAATACTGCCTTTATTGGTACAATGTTTCAGAAATGATTACAACCCATTCAGATAACTATGTAAAGTTTATAAATTTACTCAACTATAAACTCTAGCGATTGTGACAAATTTGGCGTATGGGAGCAAATCGGAGCCAAAAAGGCACCTGTGGCAGTGGTGGTACCGTCGATGGTGGAGAGGGTGGATGGTCGAGACGGTGGCGACACTGCGTGGGAGTGTGGTTCATGCTTTTTTATATATGTATGTAACAAGGATATACTGGGGCAGGTCAATTCGGGATCCAGAGGTCATGAAAGCATTATCCAATCAAATCACTTTATTTCATTTGCTCCTATTTTGACCTATAAAACGATCTACAATGTTACACTCGCTTATGCAAGAGACAGCTGCATCAGTGAGATATATGGGTGAAATGCAGATATTTTCATATGAGATAGCTGCATAACTGAGAGATAGCTGCATAACTGAGAGATAGCTGCATAAATAAGAGATATCTGCATAAATAAGAGATAGCTGCATAAATAAGAGATAGCTGTATAAATAAGAGATAGCTGCATAAATAAGAGATAGCTGTATAAATAAGAGATAGCTGTGGGAGAGACAGCTGCACATGGTGAGACAGCTGCATATGGTGAGAGATAGCTGCACATGGTGAGAGATAGCTGCACATGGGGAGAGATAGCTGCACATGGGGAGAGATAGCTGCACATGGGGAGAGATAGTTACAACAGTGAGAGACAACTGCACAACTGAATGACAGCTGCACACGTGGTAGTTGCACAAGTGAGAGACAGCTGCACATGTGAGAGGTAGCTGCACATGGTGAGGGATAGCTGCACATGGGGAGAGATAGCTGCACATGGTGAGAGATAGCTGCAAATGGTGAGAGATAGTTACAACAGTGAGAGACAACTGCACAACTGAATGACAGCTGCACACGTGGTAGTTGCGCAAGTGAGAGACAGCTGCACATGTGAGAGATAGCTGTATAGGTGAGGGATGGCTGCATAGGTGAGAGATAGGTGCACAATTGAGAGACAGCTGCACACGTGAGGGATAGCTACAACAGTGAGGGACAGCATCACTTCCCAGCCGAAGGCACTTGTATAATATATAAATGAGGTCACGAGAGGGAAACGGAAAAATTCATGCAAATTGATCTTGGAGACATCACTTGCGCTTGCTCTGTCCGTGATATTAAGGTCTTGTTCAAATAGGTTTTACAGACAATGATGGGGATGCATTTAAAAAAAAAATTATAGACATAAAAACAAATACATTTATCACCAATATGTGAATTTTAAACGGGTTTTTTTTCAAAATCGGTGCTTAATCCCTTTCAGTCTTGCTTTTATCGAGCTCCGGATCCTGTAAGTTCTTTTTTTTTTTTTGCGGTTTATGAGATGATTTTTTTATTCAAGGATCGGGATTAATTTGAGAAATACCTTGCAGAACCCTTTCTAGCCGTGTTAATTTCATATTTTTGAAATTTTGGCTGTTTCTTTTCTGTGAAAGTGAGCAACTTTCATTTTGCCGCCGCTTGATACAGGCCATTGTGTTCTCCACGTGGTGAACTTCAGGTCCACTGCGGGATACATGTATGTTTATATATACTGACTCTGACTTAACTCTTTTTGAAACTGATTTGAACCTGATTTGAACCTGATTTGATATAACTTAGCTTTTTACTGTGACCTCCTATTCGGGCTTGGAATAGGTTGATAAGATCAGCGTTTTTCTGACCTCTCATAGTTTTTTGCGCACCTGCTCTGCTTGCTGTCTGTATTTGCCTTTGTGATATATATGATCCTGTCTATCTGTTCTATGCTATACTTCTAATGTGAACTTTTAGGGAAGGATAGTTATCTTAAAAACTCAGCTTCAAGATACCTTACTGAGAAAATTGACACCATCACAGCTTATTGCATTCGGCACGTGGTGCGCGTTGATGCGTGTTGTGTCAATCAGAGAAATATCTGACACCTCGTATTTTTGGGGCTTGTTGCATTCGGCACGTGACGCGTTTGCTACTTGGCGCATTCAACACAGAGTGGCCTGTTTGAGTGTGACGTCACACAAGGACATTGTGTGAAAGGCATCAATGGCAGGTCCAGGGTTTTACAGTTGTCAATATGGGGTTCTTACCAGTCCTTTTTCTGTGGTAGTGTTTAATATGTTTAATTTGTGTTCAAAAATCGTATAGAAAATCATGAAAATAAGAAGATAGACCAAATGATAAAAATCTAAAATTTGTTTAATTGTAGAACCCCCTTCAACATACATTTCTGGACCCGCCATTTTACCGAAGCTGATTCCCGCCAAATTCAGTGAAGTGTCATTTATATAACTTTTAAACAATAGGGTTTTATGATTTAAATTCAAGTTTGATGCCATGCAGTACGTACATGCAAACATTCCTATTCAAAACTTTTTGACCTCAAAAGCCCTCCAAAGAAACGAGGTGTCAGACATTTCTCTGACTGACACAACGCGCATCAATGCGCATAACATGCCGAATACAACAAGCCTATTTTTGGGGGGCTTTTGAGGCAAAAAAATATAATAGGATTGTTTGCATGTACATGCTACATGACATCAAAATTGAATCTAAATCATGAAACCTTATTATTTAAAAGATTTTAAAATGACACTTCACTAACATTGGCGGGAATCTATTTTGGTATATTGGCGGGTCAAGGAATGGATGTTGAAGGGGGTGTTGCATTCGGCACGTGATGTGCGTTGATGCGCGTTGTGTCAGTTATGACATCTCGTATTTTTTTGGGCTTTTGGGATCAAAAAGTTCGAATAGAAATGTTTGCATACCAGTTTGTACATACCAGATAACATCAAATTGAATTTAAATCATAAAACCCAATCATTTAAAAGTTTTAAAAATGACACTTCACTGAATTTGGTGGGAAGCAGTTTTGGTATATTGGCATGTCCAGATATGGATAATGAAGGGGGTGTTCAATTTAACAAATTTCACAATTTATATCATTTGGTATTTCTTCTTCTTATAGGACTTTGTATGATATTTGCGAACACAAATATGCCAAAAAAAAAAAATTAATACTTGTACAGAAAAGAAACTGTAGTGTACCCCATTTTGACAAATGTCAAACCCTGGACCTGCCACTGATGCCTTTCACACACTGTCCTTGTGTGACATCACACTGAAACAAGTCACTGTGTGTTGAACGCGCCAGTGGTAAACGTGTCACGTGCTGAATGCAACAAGCCTTCACGCAATGTCCTTGTGTGACGTCACACTTAAACAAGCCACTCGGTGTTGAACGCGACAAGTGGCAAACGCGCCAAGTGCCGAATGCAACAAGCCCACCATCACTGCCCCTACTTGCATTAGTAGAATTCCTAATCTACAGGAAGCCACCAGCTCATCCTCATTAATATGCAATAATACCCTCAGGAAGTCCTCGTCTGTTGCTGCTTCCAACCATCCTCTTAAGAAGGCTGGATTGGAAGAAATGATCTCTATTCCTTCTGTTGGCCGCCTCATTGGAAAAGCTGGGGCCAACATTAGGCGCTTGGAAGGTGATACTGGAGCAAAAATAACAATTGACTCTTATCAAAATGACATTGGAAAAATGTTTTTTGCCTGCATAAAAGGTACCAAGAATCAAATGGACAGTCCAAAAATAAATATTATCAATAATAATGATTCGTGCCGGCATGATATTATTTCTTTATCACATAATATGAGAAAAGATGTTTTTAATAATTTGCAGACTACAAATAAGAAAAATATTTATATTAAATGCCTATCTGATGAAGCAGATGTTATCATAAATGATAAGCTTGATAGTCTTTGTAGTCCTCATGTTGACTTAGGTAAAACTGTGAAGAATGCTAAAAATCTTAATGTTGCATTTATTAATACACAATCGATAAGAAATCAAATATTTTTAGTCCAGGACTATATCTTTCAGTATAATATTGATATTATACTGGAAGCTGAAACATGGTTTAATGATAATAGAGACCATAAACTCATAGAGGAGCTCAAGAAAAATAATTATGATATTTTTAAATTATCAAGGAAAGATAGATCCGGCGGTGGTCTTGCTGTAATTTTCAGAAGTGAACTTGATATTAAAGAGGAAAGGCATTTTACATCTTATACTATTATACTTTTATAACTATATACTGGCCAGAACCTTCTAAAAGAAACCCTTACACAATGACAGCCTGATGATGAACTTGCAAACTTTTTATCCTTTTATAAATCTTTTACGCATGAAGTATTGTGGGACACAGAATGATCTTTCTGTATGATCATTCTGTGTCCCACAGTTTATGTCTTTGGGGATTTAAATTTTCATATGAATAATATTCTCAAACCTAATGTTAATAAGATGAATATTATTCTGGAACTTTATGACTGTGTTCAGCTAATAATGACTGTGTTCAGCTAATAAATAAAACTTTACACTTACTAATAAAATTTAAAAATCATAACAGATTAAAGAATTTTAATGTTGGGGAATTCCTATCTGATCAAAATGTCATCAAGTCCTTGTTCAATTTTGACAATAATAATGTTACTAAACACAGCATCACTTACCGAAAACTTGTTACTGATATTGATACTGATAAATTAAAATCTAACATCAAAAATTTGTTTGATAAGAAATTTTAATCTTTTCTCAGTCTTACTGAAATAAATGTCTATGAAGATACAACTGAGGTCCTTGATAGACATGCTCCTGTGATAAATAGGAACATTAGAATTAGAAATCAATGTCCGTGGTATGGGAATGATCTACAAACGGAAAAAAGATTTAAAAGGAAATTTGAATGGAAAATGAAAAAATCGAAGTTACTAATTGACATTGAAATCTAAAATACTCGAAGCAATAAATATAATGATATGGTTAATAAGACGAGGGGGAGATATTTTGGAAATATTATCAAAGAAAATTCTAATGATCCTAAGAAATTACACAGGGTTATAAATAAATTACTACATAGAAATTAGGTAATGCCATTTCAAGAAGTGGGTGATTATGAAACTCTGTCAAATGAATTTAATAATTTTTGTATTGAAAAAAATGATAAAATTAGATCAGACCTTGACTGCGATACCCAAAAACTCTGCACAAATATCTCTGAAAAATTAACTTTGGATGGTGTCATGTGAATTAGATTCTATTGCTACATTGCTATTACATGAATGCATGGAAGCTTTTCTGCCAGTCATCACTGAAATTATAAATAAGTCATTATTAATGGCATGTTTCCCTGATAATTTAAAAATGGCAATTATTTGGCCCCTTCTTTAAAAACTTGGCTTGGAATTAAGTACGAAAAATTATAGGCCGGTTTCAAATCTTAAATATATTTCTAAGTTAAAGCATTCATGAAACCTGGAAGGTTCCAGGCGACTTTACAGTGGTTTAAGGTATCTGAAAACAATATATGATCTTAAAATTGACATACATATTGGCTATCTGTCCGAAATCCACAAAAGAACATCTGGCCTGAGAATTAAGATTTTTTGTGACCACCAAGTACTGCCTGTACTGGACAGGGGGCTCCGTAAGTCACAGAAGGTGTTGTTTACCAATTGTTAAAATTGGAACAACACATTTTTGGCCATTTTTTCACTATTTAGAGAATGAATTGGAAGATAACACTTATCATGATTATAGTGCCCTTTCTTGGCTTTCTTTTGGTGGTAAAATAAACAGATAATTATTTATGAGATTCTGAGTACAAATGTCCAAGACAATTTTGTATGAATTCTTTATCTGCCAATATGAAGATTTCATCTTTCTGCTTCTATATAAAGTAATTATTCTTAATATTTTCTACGTTTGCCAAAAATAATTCAATTTTATATGTTCTGATGTATATTTCTCTCAAATAGAACCCCATTATGAAGATTTCATCTTTGTTTTCTATACAAAATCATTATTTTTTAAATGTATGTTTGCAAAAAAAAAAGTTAAAAAAAGTGAAAAACCCCAAATTTCATCAAAGAGGGTCAAATCATAAATTTCACTGATACCAATTATCAGCATTCACAGTTTTGCCATTCAAAGTCCTTGTGATTTAAGGCCAAACCAGTGATCAAAGGGTTTTATGTCACTTTTTCCATATCTTGGCCTTTAAGTTAAGGGGGATTCCATGCAGCCTTTGAGTCATGTCTTCCCTTTTTGACAGAAAGATTTTCACACACATAAGATATTTTTCAAAGAAATAGTATACTTTTCCCATAAATGATATATCTTTCACAAACATAAGATATTTGTCACAAACATAAAATAGTTATATCATTGATTCAAATAATATTAAAATAATCTTATGTTGTTCTGAAGTATACTTTTAGTATACTTTTTCCATAAATGATATACCTGTATCTTTCTCAACCATAAGATATTTGTCACAACCATAAAATATTTGTCACAACCATGACAGTTATTTCATTGATTCAAATAATATTAAAATAATCTTATGTTGTTCTGAAGTATTCTCCTGGCAATTAATTGTACAAAACATCACCCTGTTTCCCAAGCTAGACAGGTGCCCAACTGGTAACTCATTACCGTATTTACTCGTATATAAGACGACTCGTGTATAAGACGACCCCCCAAAATTGAGGTTATTTTTCTTGAAAAAAAACAATTTCCGAATATAAGACGAGTTGGTTTTTCAAGAGATATCGGCTCTGCTACCATTCAAGCTTAAGCTGAAGCTTGGCGGTCATTTTAAAAGTGAAACGTAAATATGCTTAAAATATAAGATATTAGCCGTCTTATACACGAGTAATTACGGTAAAACGTAAATACGATGTTCATATTTTCGAAATAACAAATATCAAATGTAGCTGATCGATTTTAATTGCGTTTTAAATAATAAATAAAGGTATTTACCCAATATTATCACAAATTGTTCGAGAACAGAACAAAACCATCAATCCATTTAAAACGCAATTAAAATCGAGCCACGTGTGAAAGCATTTCTGTCCAAGCGGGAAGACACGACTCAAAGCAGTGGAAACAATGATGAAATGCAAAACTGTGAACGCTGATAATTGGAATCAGTGAGAACAAAGTCAAAACAAAGCAAATCAATGATGTGGAGAAATTCTCGACGTAATTGTGATAATATTAAGTACATACCTTTATTTATCATTTAAAACGCAATTAAAATCGATCAGCTACGGATATGAAAGTTCAATTTGACATGTTGGCCGCTCCACTTTTGTCTCGTGGGCACCCAGACGCTAAGATAAAGGACGTCACGTACATCGTATTACGTTTTGTGATAATATTGGGTAAATACCTTTATTTATCATTTAAAACGCAATCAAAATCGATCCGCTACGTCTGATATCCGTTATTTCGAAAATATGAACATCGTATTTACGTTTTACCATATTTACATTTTACCGTAAATACTCGAGTATAAGACTGCTCTCGTGTATAAGACGACCCCCTAAACATTAACTAAGAGTTTTTGGAAAAAAACCTCGTCTTATATACGAGTAAATACGGTAAGTGTTTACACGAGATCACAGTCCAGCTGAACAAAGCTTGTTGACAAAGTGTTCAATTGCTGGTGTAGGTTTCAGCAGACAACTTATCAACTTTCAAGTGCCACAGAAAGTTGCTAACAGGGAATATTTAGGATAATACTACATAAAAGCATTGTTTAGGGTATAAATATTCATTTCATGTAAAGAAAATGTGTCTGAAAGTCAGGTTTCATGAATGAATTTAAACTGGAAGACTATGAATGGAATGGCCCCTAGTTACCTAGTTGACCTCATAGTTCATAAATCTAATAATATGAACCTGAGATCTAATAATAAACATGAACTAGTTGTTCCTAATAGTCACTCTAAAAGTTATGGTGATCAAACTTTTCAATATGCGGCACCTATGCTTTAGAACAAATTACCTGAGGAAATAAGACCAATTAATAATATTAACACTTTTAAAACTTCCTTGAAAACTTTCTTTTTAAAAAACATTATGACAATGATGATAGGTACATTGACAATTTTTAAGAAAACTTTATGAGTTGAAGAATCTTCATTTTCCTTCTCAAAGTGCTACGAGCAGGTTCTACTTGGTGTATGCGCTATACAAATTATTATTATTATTATGATTATTATTATGATTATGATTATTATTATTATTATTATGATTATCATTATGATTATGATTATGATTATTATTATTATTATTATTATTATTATTATTATTATTATTATTATTATTATTATTATTATTATTATTATTATTATTATTATTATTATTATTATTATTATCATCATTATCATTATCAATATCATTATCATTATTATTATTATTCCCAAATTAGTACCTGTCTCTCAAATATGTAGCTGTCTGTCCAATGCAAAGGTTGGCCAGTTCTATATATCTGTGTCACCTGTGGTCACTTACATGTACATAGCTGTCTTTTACTTTCTCTTTATCTGCCTATCTTATGCAATCGTCAATCCCTGGTGTAGCTGTTTTTCATCCATGTAAGGATTTTTCATTTCTTGTATCACATTTTGAACTGTCTCTGACCAGTATGACTGTCTCATCTGTATAACTGTCTCTGACCAGTATGACTGTCTCACCTGTGTAACTGTCTCTGACCTGTATGACTGTCTCACCTGTGTAACTGTCTCTGACCTGTATGACTGTCTCATCTGTGTAACTGTCTCTGACCTGTATGACTGTCTCTGACCTGTGTAACTGTCTCTGACCTGTATGACTGTCTCATCTGTGTAACTGTCTCTGACCTGTATGACTGTCTCATCTGTGTAACTGTCTCTGACCTGTATGACTGTCTCATCTGTGTAACTGTCTCTGACCTGTATGACTGTCTCACCTGTGTAACTGTCTCTGACCTGTATGACTGTCTCATCTGTGTAACTGTCTCTGACCTGTATGACTGTCTCTGACCTGTGTAACTGTCTCTGACCTGTATGACTGTCTCATCTGTGTAACTGTCTCTGACCTGTATGACTGTCTCATCTGTGTAACTTTCTCTAATCTATGTAATCGTCTTTCATGTATAAAGCTGTTTCTGACCTGTCCGGTTTCCTGCTCTGATATGTTCACGTTTTTTTCATATATGCTTGCTATAAACAGTGAAGGTTCATACAATTACACAATTGGATACTTTGCAGAAGTAGTTTATGTCTATAGGTGTTGAAGCAAGTATTAAGTGTATAATTTTATATGTGAAATGATGTTTTAATGACTCTTTCAACAACAATGGCCATATCAGGTTGACTCTGAAGCCAAATTTAGCCAACATGAAATGTATATGACAGTGTGTATGACAGTGATAAAATAGACAAAAAACAAAGTTTGTTAGTTTAGTTACTTCTCACAGCATTTCATTACATCTTTTTCTCGGAAAACAAATGCATCCTGGTATCTGGATTTTCAGCACTATAATATCTAAAAATGGGCAATGGGTGGTAGTTATATTTATGAATCTTCCATCAGTTTGAAGATTCAGATTGAGATATATGAGGAATACAGATTGAGATATATGAGGAATTCAGATTGAGATATATGAGGAATTCAGATTGAGATATATGAGGAATTCAGATTGAGATATATGAGGAATTCAGATTGAGATATATGAGGAATTCAGATTGAGATATATGAGGAATTCAGATTGAGATATATGAGGAATACAGATTGAGATATATCAGGAATTCAGATTGAGATATATGAGGAATTCAGATTGAGATATATGAGGAATTCAGATTGAGATATATCAGGAATTCAGATTGAGATATATGGGGAATTCAGATTGAGATATATGAGGAATTCAGATTGAGATATATGAGGAATTCAGATTGAGATATATCAGGAATTCAGATTGAGATATATGGGGAATTCAGATTGAGATATATGAGGAATTCAGATTGAGATATATGAGGAATTCAGATTGAGATATACGAGGAATACAGACTGTTTGCGTTTCCATTTAGTCACAGACAACTCTTGCAAAAATGAGCAATTAAAATCTGATGTGGCCATGGAGTCACAGTGGTCAAGTGTTTCACACTTATTCTAAATATACCATCTGAAACTGCCTAAAATTGTACATGGTCCGCCAGTCACTTCTAAATGAATGATATTGTGTTGCTATTTGAAATAAAGCGAAATGTGCACTTTTTTGTTTTGAGTTTTTTTAATGTTGAAATGCAGAGATGTTGATTACCATTGTTACTATGGACACTTCCTTTAACCTTTTGTTAGTTGTTCTTTAATTGGTCGAAATAATTCATCTCCCATTATTGTCTCCACTGCCTTGATTGGTGCATAAACTGGATGTGTGTACGTCGCTCATAGTATATTTATTGAGATATGCACCAAACAGATGTTGGAACAGATTGACGGAATACTATCAATAATTATGACATAAAATCAGGAAAATTCAGTGATTCTATGAATAGCAAAAGGCCACAAAAAGGCGTTGGGCTTGCACTACATGAACTGTGATGAACATAACCCCTGGGTTTATTAGCTCTGCTGACTTGAATGAAAACACATGAATTGAGATCAAGTGTAACTAACAAACGGGTTATGGTTTTCCATAAAAGATCCCAATTCAGTTTTGATGAGATATTGATATCTTGTAAATCATTATCTTGTTCCCAATGCAACATTTCACGCACATAATTTGTGACCTTAAGGTCACTACTGCATTAAGGTCAATGGATGCAGGGACAAAATAAAACTGACAGTGCACAACTGCACCTTGTGTTTGTCAGGCATGCCCAATATTTATTATCTTTGTTAATTGTTCATGAGATCTTCTCCTTTAGGTATTAGTAGGCAAAAATTGAAAATGTATTTTCAGAGGTATAATTCTATCTATTTTCCAGTATTTCCAATAGGATCAGTTCTTTTTCAATTTTGTTATGATTTTCGCTCGCGTTTGTTTTGCCTTTAGGGCTAGATGTTCGAGGTTTTGATTGGTTAAGCTGTAAGTCTATGGAGCCTACCCCGATTATCAGTCCATGACGGCCATGTTTTGGCTCAATAATTCTGCTTACACCGTCAGATGTCGCTTTTGTTTGAGAACTGATTTGTGAGTGCGTAGTAGAGTAAGAAGATTTTCGTTGGATTTTGCCAAGGATTTTGCATGGGGATTTTGCAAACTTACGCGAGCTTGATTTTTTAAAAATCAACACTTGTTTTCAAAACTTTGATAGCTATCACTAAGTTGTCAAGGGGGCTGCCATTTTTAATAACATACAAATATAGCGAATGAGAATCAAGATAACAAATTGGCACCAAATTTGTAACATGCATTCTGATTGGTCAAAATCATCATCTGCTGAAGTCTGCTCTTGATAAGGATTTAAATGATCATTTAGGAAATGTTCACAAACATTACAAAAAAGCAATAATAAGCATAGTTCTAAGGCCACTGACATAATGTTTATTCACTTTTCATGGTTGTGAATTTTTGCATAAACACAAATTTTGAATTCAAGGTCAATGTGTCAAGGTCACATGACTAAAACAGTATGATGAGGCACAGCTTTGACCAAAAACATTTCTTTATACCAGGTTTTAATTTCCTCTTATAAGTGGTTGCTGAGATATGGTCAGTACAAAATTTGTGATCTCAAGATCACTGCACTAAGGTCAATGGTGACATCACTAAGATTTGATGGAATCTAAATCTTCACCTCTATATCTACCTCTATATAAAATATGAAACATATGTTACTGGACGTTTTGGAGAAGATTTTTTGAGAAATGTTCACAGAAGGATGGACAGATGGACAGACATTTTCCCCACTCATAAAGCTCTGCGACTTCAAAGAAATCAGAAGAGTTAAAAAGGGGCAGTGATTAAAATGAGACTGACCAGGTAAATGGACTATGTTTGACAATTTAAAAACAAAAAATACAAAACACTACGTGCATGTATTTGTATAACTGTTATTTTATTTCAAACTTTTATCTATATACAGAATAATACAAGTGAACATTGCAACAAAATTCCAGCAAATGTAGCCAAAGAGATGATTCACTGAGACAGACTTCTCAATATCTCTATAATAGTTGCTGAGTGGATATTACACTGTCCTATTGATTACTTACAGCAAATAGAACACATCTCAAATACTCGTCATATAAATGCAGCACATGCACTGACAGTCTGGGTGCTCCAGGCATGCACATGTGCTCCAGGCACTCACACCGCTGACCGTCTGGGTGCTCCAGGCACTCACACCACTGACGGTCTGGGTACTCCAGGCATGCACACCACTGACCGTCTGGATGCTCCAGGCATGCACACCACTGACGGTCTGGATGCTCCAGGCACTCACACCACTGACAGTCTGGGTGCTCCAGGCATGCACACCACTGACGGTCTGGGTACTCCAGGCACTCACACTACTGACGGTCAGGATGCTCCAGGCATACACATGTGTCCTTAGCGAGAACTCGTCAATGCATGGTGTTCATTCTTGGGTAGTATGACCTACATTGAGAGTAGTTTGCTGGTGATATGATGTCATAGGTTCTACTTTGTCAAGATCAAGGCTGTTTGGTCCACAGCTACAATATCACATTTTAACAATATTAGACAAATCTCTGTTGTTAGGTCTAAGGCAATACATATTATGTACAATTGTTCATGCTATCCCCTGATGAAGGCATTGTGATTCAAACATTACTCTTAACTAACTTACTACAAATACAGTGCAGAACTGTTTTTTGTAACTGGTGGTAACAAGCTTTTCATTCAGTTATCTTCTGAACCCAATGTTAATTCCACTGTAGAATATGATACAATTCCTCTGCACTCAATAGCATACTTATATTTTTTTTTATTCTGAAAGAATCACTTCATGCTATTATCCCCTTCTAAATCAAGCTAACCAACAAAAGTGGGTATACAAACTCCAAAGTACCATCATATATATTTCCTACATTTCAGCTTCTTTGATTAAATGAATCTTGAGAAACTAGAACATCACTATTTTTTTAAGACTGCACAGGAAACTTGTCTAGCATGCACTTGTATTTATAGTAATGCACATAGGACGACCAATTGTCTTGTATATGACGAGTCTCTCTTCATTTCAATCACATCACACACTCTGCACACAGGATCTAGCACTGACATTCAGCATCTTTTACTGGACAGCATTTTAAACTGTGCATTTAATTCTGGACTAATTGACTCTTTTCAGCTTTTTACTCTATAGTGTGTAATGATGAAATGATCAAAATAACCTTCTTGGTTTCTTCATATTACCTGTGTGCATCGTAAATACTTATTTCATCTCATTTCACAGATTTTATTTTCTAACCTATTTTCTGCTCCAACCATTTGGAGGCTACAACTTGGTAAGTCGAATGTAGGCCTTTTTATATTCATGAGTGAGGTTTCTATTTATAAAATGAACATCTGATCAGAGTCCTGGTGATGACTATTTTAACCTCATTATCACTCCAGCTCAAATAACAATACTTAATTCAAATAACTATAACGCAGTTTATACACAGCTAAAAACAATAATATTTACACACTTCCTAACCTTAACTAAGTAACTGTGCAAACATGAAATCTTCACAATTATTTCCAGAAATGAGTGATTTACTGATTTCTAGATGTCCACAACATTATCATTGTGAAAATTTTCTGTTTCACCTGTGATATAACAGGAATGCTTTGGAAACCAATTCTCCAATTAAATATTGCTTGTACTAAAATTCATACAATACCTAACAAAATATCTATCACTTCTCAGTCAGAAGACCCAGGCAGTGAACACGGAAGATCACCACATTGTGCTGCATGACGATCTTGATTAAGAGCAAACTCTCCATGTGATTGTCCATGCTATTAACGATGAGAAGCTGATCTGCCTCCGCAGCAAGGAGAGCATCCTCCTCTCATCCAATATCACTCTTAATCAAATAACGATAAAATTCAATTTGTAATCTTCCATGCCCATCATCTTTGTCCTCTAAACATGTTTTAAAATGTTAACATTTAACATAATTTATACAAATATTTACATAAACATAATATTGGTATAGCTTGTAATCACAATGTATGCATCAACAACAGTTTTGATTCCCTTCCAACTTGACTTATTGAGTAAAAAAAAATAGTTTTTTCCAATACTATGTCAGTAATTCTTTCTGGAAACTTCATTTTAAAATTTAACAAGTTTTACTTAATAAAAATAATCACCAAATGCCTCGCCCATTGCAACTTCCTTGCATTCCATGAATAAACAACTGGAATTTAAACCAGAACAGTTCTGCACAGAATATTTTTTTTCAGACCACAAGAAAATATTGCGACAGTTAAATTAGGACATTAGGATTAGAATAACTACTTAAGTAAGTGTTTCCCTGGCAAATCCTGTTCCCTCTGCCAGACCTGGGTCATACATGGCCACGACAATGTTTGCAAACCTAGGCAGGCCAATATTTGACTATATATAGTGAATTAAACATTTATGGGCAGCACAACTAAAATTTGGATAAAATTCTCACTAAAATTTATCAAGGATGGTCTCTTAATATCACAGCGGTCACCACATTTTAAAAAGAAACTAAATAAATAATCCCATTTATTGAGGTCCATCACACACTTGCTAGTCTACTGTACTGTACGGTAAGTTCCTATTTCTTTGTGTCATATATATATATATAATATGTTCATCTATCAACAGGCAGTGGTACGGTTTTTTTATATTCATGTTTTTTTTTCATATAAAAACAAACTTTTCAACAAACTTTTCAAGATCGAGTGAAGATTTTCTGCTTCCTGGCTTTTACATTAAAATCAATAAAATCCAATCTGACCACGAGTACAAGATTTCCATTTTGTAGTTGAGTGCAAGACTTTCTGATAAGAGTAAAAACCTTAATTGAGCAGCACTTTTTTATAAACAATTGCTACTGACCATCAATAAATTGTGCTCCAAAGTAACCATGGCTTAAATGCTTTGATTGCTCAGATAGCTTACATTTCTAATTGTTAGCATTCTAAGATATGAAACACACTTTCCTTTGGGATGTCAAACTTATACAAGTCACTTACACAAGTCACTTACACAAGTCACTTACACAAGTCACTTACACAAGTCACTTGCACAAGTCACTTATACAAGTCACTTGCACAAGTCACTTACACAAGTCACTTGCACAAGTCACTTGCACGAGTCACTTACACAAGTCACTTACACAAGTCACTTATACAAGTCACTTGCACAAGTCACTTACACAAGTCACTTGCACAAGTCACTTGTACAAGTCACTTACACAAGTCACTTGCACAAGTCACTTACACAAGTCACTTGCGCAAGTCAGAGCAGAGAGATAATCAATAATTTAGTGTGAATCCGTACAGATAATGCAACCCTTATCAGTGACTGATTAAGGTTCTAATCAATTCAGTCCAAACAATATTTGATAATGTAGATTCAGGAACATACACATATACCATGCAAGACTTACATAATGTGACTACCATATATGTGTGTCCTGCAAGATTGACACGAGTCAGAATTACACAACACGAATACCATATATATGTGTCATGCATGAGTGAGTCAGAATTACATAACAAGACCATGCATGTGTGTCATGCATGACTGACTTGAGTCAGAATTACATAACAAGACCATGGATGTGTGTCATGCATGACTGACTTGAGTCAGAATTACATAGCATTGAAGTGTGACGTGAGTGGAAGTTGGCCTAAATTCAGTGATATATCATTAAACCCCTATTTGGACTAAACCGGCGGCATGATGGAATTGATCTAGACTAGCAGTATGCAAGTAGGTGATGTTGAGATTACACGTATTAAGATGTCGGATTTATCAATGGCTGAATAACTCCTTCAGGTCACTTAGTGCCTTGGTGATATCCTGACCAAACTTGTACGAATTCTGCAAACATAAGAATATCACAAAAAAACATCAGTTTAAATTTCTTGATAAAAATCTGTCTTTTAATTTTATTTTTTTTTAAATCTTATGAAAATTTCTTGACAGTTGACAAATGATACAATGGTGCAGTACACCTTTGTAGTGATTTTGTATATAAAACTCATGGCACACATTAAATACTTCCACTGACCTACTTTACTCAGCTGACTGTCACTTAATTCAATTTAGCCCTGAATCTAAGACTGGAGATAGGAGAGAAATGCTTACGGTTTCTGGAGAGGATTTCTTGGATGAGATGTGGAAGAAAATGATGTTCTCTCCGGCGATGATGTAAGACACGCCATAACCATCATCAGCAACCTACAGCAATGTAAGGAAGAACATCAACATTGATGTCAACAATGAAAGGATTCAAACAACAATACTTTATATGAGCTGGGAACAAAATATAAAACATAACCCCATGGGTTGATAGCTCTGCTGACTTGAATGAAAACACATGAACTGAGATAAAGTGCAATAAGCAACCAGGTTATGATTTTCCATACAAGATCCCAATTCAGTTTTGATGAGATATTCATTAATATTTTGTAAATCATTATCATGTTACCAATGCAATATTTCATGCACAAAATTTGTGATTTTTTCAAAAATCTAATAGCTATCACTAAGTTGTCATGGAGGCTGCCATTTTGAATAACATAGCCAATGAGAATCAAGATAACAAGTTGGGGCCAAATGTGATATGTAACATGCATTTTGATTGGTCAAAATCACTATCTGCTCAATTCCTCTTGAAAAGGATTTAAATGATCATTTAGGAAGAAATGTTCAAAAACATTACAAAAAAGCAATGATATGCATAGCTCAAAGGCCATTAATATATGTTTATTCACTTTTGATGGTTGTGAGATTTTGCATGTATACAAATTTTGAATTGAAGGTCAATGTGTCAAGGTCAAAGGTCACATGACTAAGAAAGTATGATGAGGCACGGCATGACCTAAGACATTTCTGTATACCAAGATTTAATTTCTTTTTATAAGTAGTTGCTGAGATATGCTCCTTACAAAATTTGTGACATCAAGGTCACTGCACTAAGGTCAATGGTGACATCACTGAGAATTGAAGGAATCTAAATCTTCAACTCTCTATCTAGCTCTCTATAAAATAGTGTTGGTATATAACAGATATGAAGTGCATTTAATTCACTTCTAATGGTTATGATGTGGCATGTTCACAAATTTTGAATTCAAGGTCAATGTGTCAAGGTCAAATGTCACATGAGTAAGAAAATATGATGAGGAACAGCTATGACCTAAGACATTTCTGTATACCAAGTTTTAATTTCTTCTTATAAGTAGTTGCTGAGATATACTCCTTACAAAATTTGTGACATCAAGGTCACTGCACTAAGGTCAATGGTGACATCACTGAGAATAGAAGGAATCTAAATCTTCAACTCTCTATTTACCTCTGTATTAAATATGAAACAAATATTACTGGTAGTTTTGGAGGAGAAGATTTTTAAACATAGTGTTAGTATATAACAGATATGAAGTGTTTTTTATTCAATTCTGATGGTTGTGATGTGGTATGTTTACAAATTTTGAATTCAAGGTCAATGTGTCAAGGTCAAAGGTCACATGACTAAAATTGTATGACAAGGTACAACTTTAACAAAAGACATTTCTGCATACCAAGTTTGAATATCCTGTAATAAGTGGTTGCTGAGATATGCTCAGTACAAAATTTGTGACCTCAAGGTCACTGCACTAAGGTCAATGGTGACATCAGTAAGATTTGAAGGAATCTGAATCTTCACCTATATATCTACCTCTATATAAGATATGAAAGATGTAGTACTGGTAGTTTTGGAGAAGAAGATTTTTAAAGAAATGTTGACAGAGGGATGGACAGACGGACAGACAGACATTTTTCCCCCTCCTAAAGCTCTGCGAGCTAAAGTCTCAGCAGAGCTAAAAAGCTTGGTTATGGGTTTCTCTACCTCCCCTAGTTCAATTCTCATTATATTTGATTAGAGGTAAAAAAAAACTTTAAAAAAATAGCTCTTCCCCATTTTCTAAGGGCATGTTAGCAGAAACAAGATTATTACCATATATTGTTCGGCCTAAAAAATTGGCAACTCAAATCAAAGAGTAACACAGATACCAGATAGCTGTAGAATGTCCATTTAGAGACTTTTTTGTCATATTTTCATTACTAAATCTGAGCTATCTACAACACTAAAGTAACTTGATCGTCTCAATTAATAACTTAATCTAAAAAATACATTATCACACTATTTTATCATTCTATGCATTGACTTGATAAATTGACAATTCACTCTCCAGTATCATTCATGAAAGTCGCATATTTTCAGCATGGCTTGCATCAAATAACAATTCCAGTTAAAGAAACAACAACAGAGTTGTGATTAATTTCTCATTTACCGAACACTTCGTTTTTAACAACAGAAATTTGTTGTACATGTATCATGATTTTAACATTTAATGTGTTCAGTTATCACTCAGAATTGTTAACAATTTCTTGCCCATACGATTGCTTGTTTCACGAGGAAGCTAACAGAATTGTCTGCATGTGAGATGGCCGGGTGAGGTGGCCGGGCGAGGTGGCGGGGTGAGGTGGCCGGGCGAGGCGGCCGGGTGAGGTGGCTGGGTGAGGGGCAGTGTTAAGATGGCCCTGACCTGCAGGGCTGAAGGGGTAAGCTTCTAGCTATTTCTGAACTCTGCGGCCTAACTGTATTAATTAACAGCAGCACTGGTGAGCACTGACACGCGGATATGATGCTATCCCGAGTATTATGCTGATGGCAGAGGCAGGTGGTCGGGTACAGCCTGGATTACCCACCTGGGCCGGGACAGCCAAGTTATGGACTCTGAGGTGTGAACAACACTACATTTCTCACACTATAAATAGACTACACAATAATCAAGCTCCGGAAGTTTTGGTCCAAAATCTTATGTCTATTCACGATGGACAAAACATCACTGGGTATTCTGGTGTTCTTTGTCTGAAAGGACATAAAGGTCAATGACATGCAACACTGTGACTCTGATCTGCTCAATGTAACTATGGATGTTACCATGGTCACTGTGCTGTGGTCACTATGATAATAGAGGACTGAGGATCTCACTATAGTGGATGTCAGCATAGTCACTGTGCTGTGGTCACTATGATAATAGAGGACTGAGGATCTCACTGTAGTGGATGTCACCATAGTCACTGTGCTGTGGTCACTATGATAATAGAGGACTGAGGATCTCGCTATAGTGGATGTCAGCATAGTCACTGTGCTGTGGTCACTATGATAATAGAGGACTGAGGATCTCGCTATAGTGGATGTCAGCATAGTCATTGTGCTGTGGTCACTATGATAATAGAGGACTGAGGATCTCACTATAGTGGATGTCAGCATAGTCACTGTGCTGTGGTCACTATGATAATAGAGGACTGAGGATCTCGCTATAGTGGATGTCAGCATAGTCATTGTGCTGTGGTCACTATGATAATAGAGGACTGAGGATCTCACTATAGTGGATGTCACCATAGTCACTGTGCTGTGGTCACTATGATAATAGAGGACTGAGGATCTCGCTATAGTGGATGTCACCATAGTCACTGTGCTGTGGTCACTATGATAATAGAGGACTGAGGATCTCACTGTACTGACTGTCCTGTAGGCACAAAAATGGTGGATCTCACAGCTGGGACTGGAATGTATTCACTTAAATTGTCAGTCTCACAGTACTGACAGTCCTTTGGCCACTTTATTGTCAGTCTCATAGTACTGACAGTCCTGTGGTCACTTTATTGTTGGTTTCACAGTACTGACAGTCCTATGGCCACTTTATTGCTAGTCTCACAGTACTGACAGTCCTATGGCCACTTTATTGTCAGTCTCACAGTACTGACAGTCCTGTGGTCACTTTATTGTTGGTTTCACAGTACTGACAGTCCTATGGCCACTTTATTGTCAGTCTCACAGTACTGACAGTCCTGTGGTCACTGTGAATCTCACAGTACTGACAGTTCTGTGGTCACTTTATTGTTGGTTTCACAGTACTGACAGTCATGTGGCCACTTTATTGTCAGTCTCACAGTACTGACAGTCCTGTGGTCACTTTATTGTCAGTCTCACAGTACTGACAGTCCTATGGCCACTTTATTGTCAGTCTCACAGTACTGACAGTCCTATGTCCACTTTATTGTCAGTCTCACAGTACTGACAGTCCTGTGGTCACTTTATTGTCAGTCTCACAGTACTGACAGTCCTATGGCCACTTTATTGTCAGTCTCACAGTACTGACAGTCCTGTGGTCACTGTGGATCTCACAGTACTGACAGTTTTGTGGTCACATTATTGTTGGTCCAACTATTAACAGTCATAACTGCATTCACTATTATTATTGATCTCTCTGTAGTGTCCTGTCAGATAGACACTAAGTGTGTACAGTGCTTACTGTGCTGTGGTTAATGTAATTGTGGATCTCAAGAATACTGCCTCTTTCTCAATATATCCTGAGCAATCTGCCAGCCTTGTCCTCGTTATAACCAGAGCAATCTGCCAGCCTCATCCTCATTATAACCAGAGCAATCTGCCACCCTCATCCTCGTTATAACCAGAGCAATCTGCCAGCCTCATCCTCATTATAACCAGAGCAATCTGCCAGCCTCATCCTCATTATAACCAGAGCAATCTGCCACCCTCATCCTCATTATAACCAGAGCAATCTGCCACCCTTGTCCTAATTATAACCAGAGCAATCTGCCACCCTCATCCTCATTATAACCAGAGCAATCTGCCACCCTCATCCTCATTATAACCAGAGCAATCTGCCAGCCTCGTCCTAGTTATAACCAGAGCAATCTGCCACCCTCATCCTCGTTATTACCAGAACAATCTGCCACCCTTGTCCTCATTATAACCAGAGCAATCTGCCACCCTCATCCTCATTATAACCAGAGCAATCTGCCACCCTCGTCCTAATTATAACCAGAGCAATCTGCCACCCTCATCCTCATTATAACCAGAGCAATCTGCCACCCTCATCCTCATTATAACCAGAGCAATCTGCCAGCCTCGTCCTAGTTATAACCAGAGCAATCTGCCACCCTCATCCTCGTTATTACCAGAACAATCTGCCACCCTTGTCCTCATTATAACCAGAGCAATCTGCCAGCCTCATCCTCATTATAACCAGAGCAATCTGCCTGCCTCGTCCTAGTTATAACCTGTGCAATCTGCCACCCTCATCCTCATTATAACCAGAGCAATCTGCCAGCCTCATCCTCATTATAACCAGAGCAATCTGCCACCCTCGTCCTAATTATAACCAGAGCAATCTGCCACCCTCGTCCTAATTATAACCAGAGCAATCTGCCACCCTCATCCTCATTATAACCAGAGCAATCTGCCACCCTCATCCTCATTATAACCAGAGCAATCTGCCAGCCTCATCCTCATTATAACCAGAGCAATCTGCCACCCTCATCCTCGTTATAACCAGAGCAATCTGCCACCCTCATCCTCGTTATAACCAGAGCAATCTGCCACCCTCATCCTCATTATAACCAGAGCAATCTGCCAGCCTCGTCCTCGTTATAACCAGAGCAATCTGCCACCCTCGTCCTCATTATAACCAGAGCAATCTGCCAGCCTCGTCCTAGTTATAACCAGAGCTATTTGCCATTTTTATCCTAATCTATCAACTTATTGATTACTTTAAAAGGTTTAGTGATAGTAAGAGTTAATACTTTGATAATACGTAAAGGAAATTTCATTTACATGTTTACATTTTATTTACATTTATATTAACATCAACCAGTATGATATGATATTTGTAAGATTCCTTCTCTTGGCAAGAAGTTGAGAGTACGTATCTGTTCCATTTGCTCAGAAAGGTTTAACATATATTCAACACCATATGGAACCCATTAGAAATCCATTAGAAATCAACTTTGTGACGTAACTGGGGTCATCAAGGTCATTTTTACATTCTGGAAATGCTCTTTGAAGAGTGAAAGGCAAAACTACCTCTAATATCTATGATGACTAACAATCATCTTTCCTATCATCTGAAAAAGTCTATAAGGATTCCATATATATCAATTTCTGAAAGCTTGATTTTCATTTAGTTAATACCAATGACCTTGTGGTGTTTTTAAATAGTATGTGCTTTCGATTCGAGCCGTCGCATCTTTTGACGTAATTCGAAAAAACAAACTATTGATTCATCTACCCTTGAAAACATTACTAAAAATATAACTGAAATCAAATATTAAACAAAATATACTGCCAACAGAAATGTTGCCAGTCAGATGATTGCAAAACTGAGTGACCTACCGGTCCGAATCCACCTCCGGCTGAGATGAGGTCTGGGTGCTTGGCGAGGTCAAGTTTCTCGGTCTGCTGATGTGGCGTCTGACTCGTGGACAGCCTCCACGGTTCACTGAGCACCTCCTTGAGGAAGGGGGAGTCAATGCCCAGGTACTTAGACACCACATAGAGGCAGAAGAGATGGCGGTCGATGCCGGCGCCGGTCATGGCGTTACGGTAACCGTCCTGGTGCTGCTTGGCAGCCGCTTGCAACAAGGCAATACGCTCCTCATTCTGAGGTCAAAAACAAACAACAAATCTAAGATAAAAACATATCTGAATGTTACATTTAAGTTGCAATATTTCAGTTAGTATTACTGAAATTTTATACAAAAATTACACACAACAATAATTGGCATTAAAATAAATTTAAAATGTAAAATGTATGACTTAGATACCGTTAACATGAGATTTAACTGCTATATATTATCATGGCAAATGATCTTACAGTTTTGGTCTTGTCTTCCATAGCTTTGGCAAATGCAGCAGACTCGATTGTGCATGATCTCACGGTCTCAGTTCTGCCCTCACGGAAGAGGCGGGTCATTGAGGCCTCATAGGTCAAACAGAAACGACCGGCGTCCTGCAAGAAATGTTCCTAATAAGTCAAAATGTCATAAACCTGCACCAAATGATCACAATTTAATCGTATTCTCATTCCTATTCTTAGGCCCTGAGCTTCATCCTTTATTTGTGTGAATCATGTTCAATCCACCAGCCAAAAACTGGAACAAACATGTTTCTGATAAAATGCTTGGAAAAAAGGTAACGTGGTAAATCTAGAATTTTAAATTTTTGTAGTTAAATGCAAAAATCTTATCTTATCTTATCTATATCTTATCTTATCTGCAATCACATACATCGAAAATTGAGACATATACATGAAATTATTATTGAAATTATGTTGTTTCACCAAAAAGTCCAAACGAAAAAAATCAACAGTCGCTGATTTGAAATAAGCTAGGTAGGGACAGCGGAATCGTTAAGTCTTTTTTTCAGTAAAAGCAAAGATTGCGCGTTAGTGGAGGTAGTTGGTTCTTACCCGGTAGTAGGCGAGCTGCAGGGCGAGCTGTATGAAGGCATCGGGACTCATCTTACACTTCTTCATGAAGCCCTTCCCAAACGCATCGTGCATCATCAGGTGGAGGTCCACGTCCGCCGCCAGCGACCGTGCCACACTCAAACTGTTCTCTATCACATCCTGGCACTTCAAACATCAAATCAACACTGTTACCTCATTTCTCACATGCAAGTATGTCTAGGATTCATGTCAATACATCCTTTAAAAATATAATTTTATAATATAACCAATTTTTATGAATATTAAAAAAAAAAATACAGAATTGAAAATGTTGAGAGAAAAAGATGAGAGAAAATAATGTTGGCTTACCTCTTGTGGGATTTCAAACTGCATCCTGATTGGGTTAGGAGGTTGGAATGAAGGTTCTCCCTTGGTGTGACCATCCTCACGGTATCTTCAAATCACAAACAATTAAACATCATGAAAATAATCCAAAAAGCTCCAGCAATAAATCGTTTTCTTGTTTACCAGTTCATTTTTTAATAATTAATATATTAGGTTTCCTGTATTTATGTCATTACTTTGAAAAGAGCAAATTATTTTAATGAAAAAATTATAAATTGATTTATTTCCACATAAAAGATGGATGTTACTTGTATTTTTCACTGGAGGCATGCATGATGATCACCAGGAGCCAAAGTCATTGGGAATGAAGCACCACCTGGTGAAATTTATCATCTCAGTATATAGTGCCACCTGGTGGCATTTATAATCATTCCAGTATGTAGTGCCACCTGGTGATCATTATCCTTTCCAGTACACAAAGTAAACTGTATCTTTTCATATGTTCCAAACATCACAGCCGTGACTGCAATCATGCCAGTCCCAAAACACAGCACCTCAGTCAAGTGTTCAGCACTCTGCCTGTCCCTGTTTATACCTGGAGTGCCTTCAAGTTGATAGGAAATCAAAGTCACCTTACACCCTCAAGAGCTTGGGAAACAAAGTGTTTTTCTTCGCTTGTCCACAATACTAATGTTTTCATCCATCAGTGTAAAAATAGTAGCAATTCTTTGAGGTCCCTTTAAGGCCCCCACCACTTGATGGATTATGGGTCTCATTGTGATGGGGGTCTTATAATTAGGAAGTGCAGCTAAGTTTACTACGTGGTTCTCTCGATTTCACATCTGTGTACCTCTAATGTTGTTTGTTTGTTGTGAATTCTATCTCTCTTGTTTTGTTTTATAAATGGAAATATTTGTGTGGTATAAAGTGGTTTTTACACTATTTCAGAGTTAATGCTTTCAAATAAACAAATTGGTAAACTGTTTTAATATATATTTTTTTCTGTATTGATACCAAATCTTTTTTATAATTTTTTGTTCTCATTAGCAAAAGTCTTGAAAGTTTCTTACTATGGACACAACAAAACACAACATTATTAGGGAAATGTAATTTCAAAACTGTAGGAGGCAGCACTGCATGTGCCATGTCAAAGTCCCTTCTTATTTCTAATAACAGTGAGTGCAACAAAAACAAACTATAACAAAAAACAACAAATTCACTAAAGAGACCTTAAGATGTGTTGATACAATATTTTACTTCATAATTCATAATTTGAGGCTTCATAACACCAAACAAAAGCAACAGTTTCAAAAGCATCATAGCAGCATGCTGAATCATAACAATGGTCACTTAGAGCCTTCAAATTTTGAATAATTATGAAAAAATTGTGCATCAACACATGATTAATAGAACTTGAGGAACAGACAAGATAAGAATAAAGTTGTAGTTGTTACCCCATGGTGATATCATCAGCCATAGCAGACTCCCAGAGGTGACCCATGATGGGGGCGTCAGCCCTGTTAGCACACAGACATATACATCAGACGGGCGACACATACATCAGACAGGTGACACATACATCAGACAGGTGACACATACATCAGACAGGCGACACATACATCAGACATCAGACAGGCGACACATACATCAGACGGGTGACATACACATCAGACAGGTGACACATACATCAGACAGGTGACACATACATCAGACGGGTGACACATACATCAGACAGGCGACACATACATCAGACAGGCGACACATACATCAGACGGGTGACACATACGTCAGACGGGTGACACACACGTCAGACGGGTGACACACACGTCAGACGGGTGACACATACGTCAGACGGGCGACACATACATCAGACGGGTGACACATACATCAGATGGGTGACACGTTCATCAGACAGGTGACACATACGTCAGACATCAGACACATACATCAGACGGGTGACACACACATCAGACAGGTGACACATACATCAGACAGGTGACATATACATCAGACGGGTGACATATACATCAAACAGGTGACACATACATCAGACGGGTGACACATACGTCAGACACATTCGTCAAACACATACATCAAATACGTGACATATACACTATGTCCTATTATGTACAGGCCTTGACATATGCACTGGCCCAACGGCCCGGGGCCACCAGATCCTATGTTTGGGCCAGTGAATGCTCTGTTGTAGTGGTCCAGTTGGGCAACCATATTTTTGGTCTTTTAGCAGCCCAAACTATCTTGATTTTATTCCAATCCTTGATAGATATTTGTTTTATATCATGATCAATAGACTTGAAAATTTTGATTGGGACAAGTAACCCCCACTAAGACACTAGTCACAATACAGCCTCATGTACCATACTCCTTATTGTATCACACATCCTATTATCCTTAGAGACTTTGGGCCGCCACTTAACATGCTCTGGTGGCCCAAATGGGCTACTAAAGTTTTCTCTTTATGTCAAGGCCTGATGTAGCACATACACATAGTCAAACACATAACAAATACACAACAAGAAAGCTGGCACAAATGGCACATTCAAATGACACACATCCAAGTTCACCCGTTGCAAGACCTTAGACAATGTTCTAAACTAATCTAAACTGTTGGCTATAAATCTACCTCATGCCATCAAATATTCAATAACAGCATGCTTCTCAATGAAATCTGTTGTTGTTCATATGAAAAGTCACAGGTCTGCACTAGAGCTCACAGCTGCTACGTGAGTAAATGTACGGATTCACTTCTCTAGATGTGTGAATCCATACATTCACACCTATAGTCCACGCAGATGTGACCTTGTTTGAGCTTGAGTTGTCATATTTTAGTGTGTTGCCATTCAGATGCCAGGATCACTACATTCAGAGGTGTGAAACATGAAATCTTATCACTAGACAAAAAAAGACAAGACAAAAAAAGGAGCAACTGCAAATCTAGATCTAGATAATGAAAAAAAAGAGTATATATTCGCTCTCAGATACTGCACCTATTATGTAACCTTACTAATACTAACCTTATAGGTCGAGAACCATCTTATTCATTGGTGCATTTTCTATTCAGGATTATTCCAAAATTTCATGTGATAAATGCATGTTGATGTGAAATTAATGGACAAATATTAAAGACAGTAATGTGCAGCTGGTCAGATAATAGGTGCATTATCATAGAGCTTAATTAATTAAGATTTAGAGTGGTCCCTCATCTGGAGGAAACGTTCCATATTGAAATCTTATCTAGTTTAGGTGAACGTTCCCTAAAAGAAATATCTAAGTGATATTAAATGTAAATTGTCAGTGAGGAACTTCGGTTGTAAATCTGGGACATGGAGTAAAAGATATTGAAGTAAAAGATATTGAAGTAAAAAATATTTAAGTAAAAAATAGTGAAGTAAAAAATATTGAAGTAAAAAATATTGGCCAAACTATACAATCTACATAACATCTTTGACTTATCACTGAGTATAAGATCAGATGATCTATTACTGCCTGAGCAGATTAAATAATAAGTCTACAATATTCAGGGATAGCAGCATTCAATGGTGAGCAGAGATAATATAGACTAATAAAATAATAAAATAATATTCATTCTGGATGAATCAATTCATGCATATTTGTAATGGTAAGAGAGGGCTTCACTATAATAAATATATAAATGGAGGAAGGCCGATTTGAAGGTCAAAATCAATAGATTTCTCTCTTTTCGGGCCAAGATCAAAACATGATAAAAAAATGAACTTTGACACTGGTGGTCAAAATAGTGTCTAACTATCGTGCCTGATAACAGCTCTTGAGCAGAGAGAAACATTACACA
The DNA here is from genome assembly GCA_949316495.1 of Amphiduros pacificus. Classification (NCBI taxonomy): domain Eukaryota; kingdom Metazoa; phylum Annelida; class Polychaeta; order Phyllodocida; family Hesionidae; genus Amphiduros; species Amphiduros pacificus. The sequence continues at coordinate 6,250,972 of OX439007.1, read as the reverse complement.
CTGATCAGCAGAACAACAGAGTATATTCTTGGGACTGGCTTGAGTCTGCAGCCACGTTTGTGGTGCCACCTAGTGTCAATGTTTACCCCAGCTTAATGAGGTCATCATAGAGCGCCATTTCCCACAGGTGAGCCATGATCGGAGCATCGGCCCTAAAATGGTTCATACAAACATTGCATTATTAACGTCCACACAAACATGACGTCATTAACGTTTCCTTGATGTCATGGCCTGAAAGAAATGATTACTATGAAACTCAACAATCTTGACATACCATTGCAATCATTTGTTTTCAATCCAGAATATGTATTTCATGTCTTTTAACATTAAAATTGCAGGTGATATTTTGAAAAGATGAATACATCCAGAAGGTGGCAGCACTTTCAGAGGCCTGGGCAATAATCTTCAGGGTTGATAAGTTCACAAATTTTATCAATGAATCTACATATATACACAGTAACGTGGATAATAGTTCAATATATATGGCACCATAACAAATACATACAACATTTATGAGGAAGACATTTTATCACTGATCAAATAAATATTTAATGGAGATAATTCAAATTCATTGATCATATGGAGCAATCATTCACATTATCGTGACAACTTGAACTCTCTGGCACCACATGTTTTCATCATATCACATATATATTTTTGTACTAAAGTATTTCAAAATGGCGTTCAGCTAAATGATTAAAGATTGAGACTTACCATGAGTGTTCACCATTGAAGCCAATCTGAAAGAATAAATGAAAAGAAATTCAAAACATGCGGCAATGTCCTTAGAGTTATGCTGATATAAATTTTTTGGGGGGCAAAAATCTAAATAAACAATTTATCCAAGGTACTTGGCATATACTTATATATATAAATATATATGAAGAAAATGTGTTCAATATATGGAAAGTTGACACATACCCTTCCATTAGCACAGACAACCAGAGTAAATGTCTTGTCGAACCATCTGTCATGGCACTTTCCATGGAGCATGGCATGGCTGAATTTGTCCAGTTTGGTTGGGTCGTTCTGCAATGAAAACAAAATAGAACCTATCAAAATGAGGATAATTTCTCTGCATCAATAGAAGATGTCTTTATCAGACAATCACAAACTGTGGTGGTATTTAGTTAGCATTTAAAAAGCTGAACCATTTCATGTCAACTGCACAAATACTGTATACCATTTATTGTAATTAACAATTTTGACAGCTGTAGTGCTGATCACTGACCTTATCAAAATCCTGTGCCTCCTCATCTAGGACGACAATGAAGGCTGCCTTCTCGATGGCGTCGAGGGAGGTTTTGTTGATACCCTTGGCAAAGTACTCGATCCTAGCCTTGGCCCAGGGCACCCTGTCTCCGGCCGTCAGGGCCGCAAGGTGCTCCTCTCCCTCTGCCGGAACACTCGTGTCATTCAAAATCTTCTCGATCATGCTTAAATAAAAACAGTGCAAGATTTATATATTTATGCATGTATATATGTTGACCAATTCCTTATCTCATGATGTATTGTTTCATTTCTCTTGAATTTGTGTTTTAACAAAGAATCATCAAACAATAAATATATCAAGACAATACTTTCTGCCAAGAGACAATAGTGGAAGTGAGAATTATTCTCACTTTGAAAAACATATGTCATTAGACTTCAAATCACAACTTAGTTTACGCTGGTATTTACAAGAATATTTTTGTGGTTTTCTTTGGTGGAATGTCTTACATTTCTATCTGAGGTGGGGTAAGTAGTTTTCCCTTGTAGTGGATGTACACCTTGAAGTACCGCCCACGATGATACACAACAATGTGGGTCGAATCGTGCATGTGAACCAACTTGTCTGCAAAAATAAAACCACATTTAAAGTTTATCTTTTCCATGAGAGACCTACCTCACATTTTACATTTGTCAAAAAATTCTTAATCCATGAAAAAAAGCTTTATAAGTGAAGAAATAGTATAGAACAGCTTCCAAAAAATAAAAAAGAAGGCTTGATCATTATAGATTTAAAAGAGAAGCATATATTAGCCTGGATATATAAGCCTGGATATATAAGCCTGGATATACTGACCTGTTTCTAAGCCTGGAATCCTGGTGGTGTTGAACAATCGCTCATACTGCCAGGAACACAGAGGAACTGTCTTGTTCAGCAGAATCTGAAACGTTACACTTGATGATATCACATCCTCAAAAATTTTTTTTTAAATTTCTTTCTTGTTTATTCTGTCCACTTTGATAATGACTTCAGCAAACTCAAAAGCTGATTCATGTCAGAACCTATATCTTTTATGCAAATCAAATTTACAGTCAGTTTCACTTGTCAATGCACCTTTTACCCGCCTAGTGTGAGTGAGTGGTAGAGAGAGGCAGTTACTTACTGGCGTCAGCTCCTGGCAGTGTGTGAGTGAGTGGTAGAGAGAGGCAGTTACTTACTGGCGTCAGCTCCTGGCGGTGTATGAGTGAGTGGTAGAGAGAGGCAGTTACTTACTGGCGTCAGCTCCTCGCGGTCCACGGTGCGGCGGAACTGCAGCATGGCGTAGATGATATTGGCGGCGCGCGCTGCCTGGACGGTCGTTGGATGATGAAGAATCGCATCCTAAAACATCATCCAAATATTAATCTCAACTTTGTACGTATTTCAAAATCAAAATAATCCTAAATATCTCCCATTTTGTATTATCCACATTATTAGTATTGTCTCCTTGATTGCATAAAAAAATTGAATAACCAATAAAAATGACTTTTGCAAGTAAAATTCTATTAATCATTAATGCACTTAATGACCCACAAGTAGTCATTAAGAGTATTATGTCAAACTGGGTCTGGGCTAAATTCTAGTGAAAAGCTGCAGTTGGATGAGGAAGCGCTGATAAGTATATACATACAATGCCATAGAAGTTGCTGTTGACCATGATGGGGGATCGGCCACGTAGGTACACATACTCCTCCCACCAGTCAGACACCTAAAACATATACATCAATATCAATAAAATCATTCCATTAAAATTGCATATCAATAATTTATCTGTGTTCTCATTGTAGATATCTCAGCCAGATGACATGTGTACTCACGTAGTTTGTGGCCCACCATGATTTCAGAGTCAAGTATCGCTGCAGTTTGCTGCCAATGCCCTTCTTGAATTCCTCCACCAGTCTCTCCATTCTTTTGTACTTCTCATCATCCAGCAGAGGGCGTACTGATCGCAGGTACTAAAACCAAATATAGGGAAATCATAAAATCTTTTTCACATCAATATTGATAAAAAAAAAACATTTTTAAATTCTAAGTTTATTTTTGGAACTAAGTCAATAAACATATGCAATCTAACAAAACAAACAAAAAACAAAAAAAGGAAATTAAATAGATTTTTTTTATTTTTTAGTTTGGTGTCTATGATATATGAAGGGGCACTCTTACCCTGTCCATGGTGTCATTGAGTGCAGGCACGGGGAGTTTAGGAAGCGAGCCCTGGTAGCTGTTCAGCAGGGGTTTCCTACCGCCCAGCATCTTCACCATACCCTGCAAGGTGAAATACACCATGAGTTAATGCTGCATCAGGCTTAACATATCATCAGCATCTTCACCATACCCTACAAGGTGAAATACATCCACAGTTAATGCTGCATCAGGCTTAACACATCACAGCATCTTCACCATACCCTGCAAGGTGAAATACACCATGAGTTAATGCTGCATCAGGCTTATCATATCGTGCTGGTTACAATGCTGTGCATCCTTGGCAAGTCTTACAAAACAGCAGTCTTAAAGACCTCAAAGTTTAGGTGGTGCTGCAGGAAAAAGTCATCTTTATGTGATATGAAGATTCCTTTAGACTTATATATTGAATCTCAATAAAAAATCTCAACAAAAAATTGGGGGTGAATTCGGAATTTATAATAATTCAAATGGAAATCTAAACATTTTAAACTTTGCAGCTAAAATCTTAATTTAAACCATAAATATCAATATCAAATTCATCAAAAGATTATTATCACAAGATAGGAATCTACTTCACAACTTCCCTCAAAGATTACATAAATTTGCCTGTGTCACGATGTAGTATTGTTGTACTTTGGGTCACTGACGCATCATACTGGTTTCTATCTGTCCCTGTTTATCTACCCTGTATACTTGGTTATCATAACCATGATAACATATATAAATATTCTGACGTGGGGTAAATGGATTAAAAGGTTCAAATAACTATGCAGTCAGGCAAGAGGACCATAAAAATATCTACACATAGGACGATTGCCAATCTCCATGTTGCTTTTTTAACCCCATTGAAAAGTACATACAAGAACTGTATAACTTTATTGGAATGAGAATTGCACAACTCCGATAAAATTAATCCATGATAATGGCAACTGGTGGAGGGGTCTGTGAAGAAAGGAATTAGGATTAACATAACATCATGGCAATCATTGTTCACACCTTTACTTAATCCTCTACAAGCAAATATATTATCTTATATGTGTGGGCAGAACAATCTGTCAATTGCTGGAAAAAGTCAAAAGCCAAAAATAAATATCTAAATATCTTTGTTTCATGCAGAATGTGAAAATGTGAGTATTTAAAGTAATGGGTTAATCTGGTCAAATTAATTTTTATTTTTGGCATGTTTATACTGGTATGTGCGTAGCCACAACTTTCATGCCAAGATCTGAGGCTGATTGTAGATAACTGTTATCACCCTATCATGACAATCAGAGCACATTTATCTCTCTTCACATACAGCATAGCTATTGACCCATCCTTGATTCACTTTCACTCAGAACCTTAGGAATCCAAACCAAAACAAACTTGACATTTCGCTATCAGGATCAAAAACAAATATGATACAAAAGATATATATAAATTATCAAATGAAATGGAAAGTTGTGAAAGTCAGACATTTGATAAGAATGATGCTTTCTATTGTGTTTTGATAAGAGGTATTGTTTATGTTATCAAAAGTGACGATATGATCTCCTTAAGGCACCGTCTGATGACGTCAGGGGTGGCATCATCAGGGATCATAGCTTTCACTCTTTATACTTCACCTATATTAGCAATCACAACCATCATTTTCTGCCTTTGTCACCTCACCTCACATGTCAAACTTAAATAGATATTAGTTTTCAATCTGGATTATATCACATGATTATAGAAGAAAGTGTTCCAAAAGTCATGCTACACAAAACATGCAGATTCATATACAAATATAGGCTAATGGCCTAAGAGCTATGTTGATCTATGCTTTTTTGTAATATTTGTGAATATTTTCTGGAAATGCATGCAAAATGTTTGATTAATTATCATTTAAATCTTCTTCCAGAGCAGAGGATGGCAGATGGTAATTATGGCCAGTCAAAATGCGTGTTACACATTGAATTGCATTGTTATATTGATTCTCACTGGCTGATAATTGTTATGTTGTTCAAAATGGCTGCCTTTTTAAGAAGTCAGTTATAGGTATTATTTTTATTATTTTTTTTAATCATAGAAAATGAACCTAATGAAAAACAGATATAATGTGAATAAAATATTGATTTAGTATAATATAGATCTTGGGATACAGACTACAAATTTCCAATAAATTAATAGGTGCTTCTTGCAGCTGACTAAAATTCAAATAACAATGAAGGTAACAGCATATGATATATTCATGAAAACGGCCTATATCATGACCTGTGTCGCTGTGTTCTGTGGCATGTGTACCTTTTACACGATGGCACACTGACATTAAAACATCAACTTTCAAACCAAGAATTTTCATCCCAAATATTCATTCTACAGGCATTTCTATCTTTAAAGTTATAGTTGTTAGTTATAGTCAATTTACATGAAGACACTTAATTAGATGTTCTTGCACATTCTTAACTACTTGGTAGTTTCTCATTCAAAACAATCAATTTCAACAAGGCTCAAATAGTCCTAGACGGTGCTATGAAATGCGGGGGGGCGGGTTACTTACCAGCCAGACCTTGGTCCGCAGTGACATCCTGCCGCGGGGTTCGTACATCCAGGCGTGGTAGTTGAGCAGAGCCTTCAGCGAGTAGCGGAGGACGAACACCTTGGCAGCCCACACAGACGTAGCACTCAGCATGCACCCGACTATAATACGCGTGTTCCCCTCCAGAGACGAAACCCTGCAGTAAACCAAACATCCCCACTTACTATACAGATCTCCAACTACCATATATATCTCCCAATATTTGCAATGAAGAATGCCTGCCTCAAATCACTTAATATATCTTAACAATAAAACTTTCCAAAGATTTCACAAGCTAAATAAGTTATCAAGAAATCAACAACAAAATTTTATCTGACATTGAGAACAAATTTTATCTGACATTGAGAACAAATTTGATCTGACATTGAATACGACCATCCCAGGTATGTAGGTCGGCTGGGTAGATGGTTTTTACTGTATATATGTATGGGCAGGTGAGAAGCCCATATCAGTGCAGACTTACCCTGGTAGGTTCTGCATCATTTCTATCATCCTCCAGGGGTCATAGTTTGCCATGTGCATGCCAATGACCACTGAGTTGAGGATAACCCAGCTGGCTGGAGGTGACGGGTACACAGTGTTGATGAAGGCATTCTGAATAATAACAAAATACCATAAGCTACATACAAGCTTACTGGCACCTCAAATACCAATGTCAAACAGCTATCAAAATTTAACCAAATATACCAACAAAAGAATCTCCATTTTAATTTAAGGACATACATCTATGTCTGGCTTGTCTTCTTAACAAGATAGTACTCTAAGGTACGGCTCTTACCTTCCATTTGGCGACCCTTTTCTTCCAGGAGCGGATGCCACTGGACCACACTGCCCACATAGCCTCATGATTGACATTGAGATCTACACTGCCCTCTGGTGACACTGTGAAGGAGAAGGCAACCGCACTATGAGCCTCAGCCATGTTGGGTGTTAGTCTGAAACAAAACAAAACCATATTTTTAAAGATCGGTTTGACATGTAACTGTCCCAGAGAGGTGGTAGGTAATCTCAGTGGTAAGTACTACTGACAAGAAAAAACAAATCATAATTTTTTCCATTCTTAATATTGCAAAGTTGGTCTCTACTGTTTCTGAAAAGTTTGATTTGCAGCTAGTTAACAATAATAATAGTCACTGTAAAATAGTGTCATAATCGTACCTAAGTAACATCACATTATACAGGTGTGATGTTTGTGAAATATACCTCCGCATTGTCATGATTACACCTTGACGATATATTATTATCACTGACATATTTGAGAAGCAACTATCCCAAAGAGCATTAATACAAAGTAATATTTGTGGAATGAAAGCATTATTACATTTTGGATAAGGAGATATCATTACAGCCCCATGATATGCCCATCATTCCCTGCCCTCAGCTCGCCCATGTTTAGGCCCAGGGGGATAGCAGGACTATCTTAAACTTAGATTGAGGAGATGTGCCTGTCAGCTGTACATCGGTCTACTTCACAGAAGCATAGCCCATACCTCACTCACAACTCAATCCACATAAAAACACATCTGGAATCATTGCCATTTAAATAAACATGGCTTAAAGAAATTCTAAATGTCTAACATATAGATCTCAGAAGTAGGACAAAACAAAATGATATCTACTCAAAAGACAAATAAATCAGTTCACATCCAATCTTGGGTGAGAATAAAGCTCACTTCGGATGAAAATAGAGCTCATCTCAAAGCTCAACTCCTTTACAAAAAACCAAACCTGGAGTCCGAGTCCTTACCTGTCCAAAATAAGGTCTGGAATTCCCATTGTAATCCCTTGTTTTTTGCTAATCCAAAAACAAAAACTCTGGTTCCTTCCCTGCCAAGTGGATGACAGTAAAACTCTGAGAGATAATCTTGCCTGAGTTTATATACAGCCATCCGGGCCTAGTGAAAGCTGTTAGTCCTGCGATTACATGCAGATGACACAACTTGAGTGAGTGGACAATTGCACTTGGCCACCCATAGAGTCAGATTCTGCTGGTAAGGCTTTCAGGCTTTGTCACCTATTGTGTCCATGTGTCAGGAAAGCCTTGACTCTCTCTCTCATCTAAATCTCTAGTATTATTCATAAGCATTCCTTTAAAGTAAACTGTGATAATTGCGACAGTCCTATGTGGGCTATGTTGATGCAAGATGGTAAAGAATGGATAGGTAATGTCTGTGCATACATGATGGTCATGATGAACTAAATCTAGTTATCTTATTGATTAAGAAAACATTATTATTATTATTATGATTTCTGCCATTTTTGGCTCATAATAAGGAAAATATCTTAAAGTTATTTTTTATTAAGATCAATATTGGAGTACCCTATAAATGTACATGTAAGCATGACAATAACAACATTAACTTTCTTTAATGATACCAGAAAAGAGGAGCAACAGAAATGCAAAATGTAAGTAATAGTTAAAGTTTTCATGAACTCGGATTTTCAAACAAAGGTTTGCTAAAAATGAGGCACACAGTACAAGGCACTTTCAGCTAAACACAATAATTCTGGCATGTGCATTTTGATTGATTTCAGGGAGATAGCATGTTTGCATCACAGCATTAAGAATATCACTTAAACATATCCCAAATATAATAAAATTGCCTGTGACCTCCAAAATTCCATAAAAGCTTTAAATAATACTTTTATGATAACTGTGTGAGGTTTATAAAAATAAACATTCAAAATTGAAAATTTTAATTTTGACCACAACACACACTTCTTAATAAAATATCCAGCTTTTGTATTTGTTCTCATAATATTTAATCCTGCAAATGGCCGATTTGTAAAACCATTTCTTGCCCTGACCGAGTGTTGTCATAATCAGCAAAATAAAAATTGTCACATATGGCAAACATGCTTGACATCACGAATCATAATTATTTATCACAAGCATCAAATTAAAAGCACTCTGAAAAAGCCCTTACCCCTTTTTGGCAATTCCATCAAATTTATCTTTTACATCCTCCCTGTCGAACTGCGTTTGTACTTTCATTTCAAATGTAGTAAAATAGCAAAGATGAAGGAAAACTATAGTGGGATCACACTTCAACCAACAGCACCCGATAAACAGATTATAAATCTTATCATCAGCTGTGCAGATGATACTAGCCTGTGTTTGATGTGCTATATGGCCGGGACGCAGCCTTATATTTGCCCACAACGATCGCACTGGACTTTGAATATCTTCCTCCCTATCAATCCAGTTACCAGGTGACCATGTTACGACATATTCCTTCCTCGACACTGATAACCGCTGCGGCTCGCCGGCTCCACATCCATAGTTTACTTTCGTGACAAGTTAAATCAATCAATCATATTTTTCCATGTTAAGCAACACATGTGTATACTATGGTAAACATAGGTAAGGCCATTCCCTACCTATCTGCCTGCCTCCAAAGCCCCTACATACAGCCAGTACTAGCTGCAGATAAAAAAAATCCAAATATTCCATTTCATTGTTTGAACAGTGTCCATTAATGGCAGGTGCTTTTGTTGCCTTGTGCTTACCTTTGAATCCTACCTAAAGTAAACAGTAACAATATCAAAACTGAGATCAAACCTGTTTTTTCTCACTGTCAAACATATTAATTATAACCTGCAATCGTGCCATTGCTCAATGTCTGTAATATGTTTCAAAATGTTGACTGCCCGGTTTTAGTCACTCAAATTTTGGAAAATGAAAAAAAAACCAAACAAACCTAAAAACAATGACTATTAACTTTTGTAAATTGAAAACTATGCATGAAATTTTGTTTTCTTGTCAATCAAAACTGATTTTTTAAAACGTTTTGCATTCCTGGATGAAAATATGACAATGATTATATATAAAACAAGTATTGAATTTTACTTAAATTTAGTGAGAAATTTAGATGCTCAATTTGGTTAAATTTGTGATTATTGTAGCAAATGTGCAATTTGCTCACATCAATATTTGAGAAATGGTGAGCTTCACATCTGTGAATATATCTTGGCATTGTTTGGATATTTTACCATTAACTCAACAAATAAACATTAAACTGGACAATTGCTATTGATCCCACATAAGATGGTTGGTGTGGTGTGCAACAAATCTGGGCAAAAGATGTGTGAAAAACAAGAAGCTGTACAGGGTTTACTCGAATAAATGTTTGCCAAAATTGTCCATAATGTACATAATTTGTTCAATGAATCTGTTTTTTTTTTTTTGGTAATCATTCTCGTATAAAGTTCAATTGTGACTGATATGGCTTTGGTGAATTATATTAAGCATTTCTAATAGTCGAATTATTACCTTTGAGTGTCTGTTGATCCTGTACTTTGATCAATCATCTCTAATCTAGAGGACACCCAGAAGGACAATATCAATCTACTAGTCTATGACCTTAAATATCTTTCGATGAATGTAAAAAATGTATATGTCTGATTACTTTGTATTTCTGTCCTCAAATCCTTGTTTTTGAAAACTATATTAACTGAGTCAAAAGTATATTGCAGCATCTATTCTTCCAAAAGGACTGAAATGTGGGTCCGCATCAACACTGATTGTGACTATGAAGATGTTGACTGCCATGTGCACAGTCACTAAATGCACCTTTCCGTTGAAGGAGGTTTTAGCAATATTGAGTATACTTTCATTAAAACACAGTAATCCTGGCAGGTGTATTTTGGTTAATTCCAGGGAGATAGTAAGTATCACAGTTTCTTGAATGCATTTCATTCAAACATACACCAAATCTCTATAAAATTGTCTGTGACCTCCATGATTTGTTGAGAGCTTTAACTGTATAACTTGGCTTGAATTTTATTTTTAAATTAATGGGGTGTTTGCTGAAATTAAAAGAAAATGAACCAATATTCCTGACATGACCTAAAACTGAAAACCCCATAGCTGCAATGGGTACACAAAAGAAAAACATGCGTAAGAGAAAAACTGACTGGGGCAGACAGAGCAAAATTAAGAACCACATTTTAATCTACACATAACTTCCTCTCATATATTTTGAAATTTTTGCATTCAAGATAATTCACTTCTCAAAGGAAAGATTTGAATGTGGTTATCCAAACATAAACCCTTTTCGAACCTGAAATGATCGCAAGGTATATATTGTTACCATTCTAACTGCTGTCATCATTTAAAAAGATGTTTGCTATCTTACTGTTCTACACATTTTTCTCAAAGTAATGCCCGAAACTCGCAAACTTTCTTTATTGCACAACCAGAACACTATAAAGATTATGACATAGCCACACAAAAAAGGCGGGCACCTGAAATGCTGTCACAGGAGAACCACTGCATTAACAGCAAATTCTTTGTTTACCTCCCCTTTGAACAGACTGACCCACCTTATTGTGGAAACTTGTTAAAGGAATGCAGGGATGGAGAAAAGATTTTTTTGACAAGCCATGCAGCTCTCAATGAATACTGATTTGAATTCTTTAAAACCTAATGCCAGAAATTGACAGTTCTACTGGAAAAGTGTTTCTGAAAACAATGGATTTCAAGTTATTTTGAAGATGGATCTGTGAGTGGAAGGCATGATCCTGCTCTTCTTGCCTGACCATTTTTCGTTCATTATGAATTAACACTACCAGGCAGTTATACCCAAACATCTACTTGGCCACACATAAATTTGGTCAAATAAGGTCACACAATGTTCATGTTTCACACATGAAGTATGTTTGACCAAAGAGTTTCACGCAACATGGGTGATTATATAGATGCATGTCCCCAACTATCAGACCAGAATCCCTCAGTTGTTGTTGGTCAATGCTATCCATTTCATTAGCAAAAAATGATCACACAAGAGAAAAAAACACAACACAAGATTTCACTTTCAATGTCTGAATTTGCAAAATCTCAGTTCGATTACTGTCCTAATTGTCATTCTCATTTGGCCTTATTTTGCACATTATCAGTTTTACAGCATTGCGGTAGATTTAAAATCATTTAACAGTCCAATGTAAATGCATTGGATTGAAGTTGGAGGTGCCCTCCACAGGCAAAGGCGCATGCCAACACAGGTCCCAAGTTTGTTGATAGATCCAACTTCCAAGCACACATGCATGAGCACTCAACTCAGACGACGTAGTCTTGTCATTTCTAACTTGCACCTGTAAAGGGCTCTACCAACCCCGTTTATCCCAATTTACTAATGAACACATTAAAATATATTTCAGTTATAAACTTAAACCAAAATTTATTGTTAAATCTTTAACTGCTTGTGATAATGAAGACTTAAATATGCGAATTTACCTGTTCGTTTCACGGGGATTCGATGTGGTCTGCCCAGTGCCTCGTTTTCATCAACAGATTCACAAACTCACGCTGAAGTCTCGCTTAACTTTTATGCTATGTTTACGTTATCGAAGTGCTTATTTCTCGAATAAATTGGGAGCAACCTTGATATAAAACCTAACCAAACATTCGCTTTTGATTTATTTGATAAATGACCCAAGTCATTGGTTGCAAAGTGGTATATTGTGGTGTAATTTAGATATTTCGCTTCCCTCAATTTTGTTTTGGGAGTTTGTTTACGTTTGCCGGGACGAGACTTCCGGTGTGAGCAAAGTGCGAGGAGGGTCAGAGAAGGGAGAAGGGTTGGGCCAGCTAATTTTCTGTATTTTATATTTGATTATAATCCTTCTGAGGCGCACGGTAGTCTGGAGAAATTACAGCACTTCAATGGACATAATCTGGTGAGATTGATCAGTTATTACAGACTCAGTAAGATTGAAATATGAGGAACTCTAGTTCAATTTAGTTTCAAGTGTTCACTGATCCACCCCTTTTCCTGTGTACCAATTTCCCTGTTTCCTGCTTGCAAATGTTTTGAATGGAAATTTACTGAAGTAGATTAATACATGCATGTATGACAGGGGATTAACAGAAGTTAATTATATGGATAAAATTGAAATAATTATTCCATAAATACAACAGAAATAACAATATTTGAGGGGAACACAGCTGGTCATTTTTATATGTACAGCTGACGGTGAAGTACTGGGAGATACTCAGGAAATGGTAAAAGCCAATCTCTCCGACCAATGATTAAATATAGTGGGTTGTACAGTTCTGGTCCCGGTTAAGTTGTACAGTACTTTTCAATGGGGAAAAAAAACATGTAAATTGGCAATCAGCCTATTGTCAAAGTAGTGAGCATCATGATGTCCAGTGACCGACAACTCTCTGAAACAATTTCCTATGACAAGCACAGAGGATTCTTTTAAAAAATATAAAATCTTTCATCATACATTGTTTGCTGCTAGGTTGTGTTACTTTCAACAAGTTGTGGTGGGACGCTTAGGAAATCCAGTTAGCCCAAGAAATGCAAAAATTATTTAACAATGTACTTTTTGGTGAAGTATTGATGACAAATGATTGTACTTCAGAAGTAATAAGCTTTATCAATTAATCTAAATTCCTTGATCAATACATTTGTTGAGAAGATTTTAAAAAAATTATTCATCAAAAGTTATTTAAGATGGTTGGGATAATTCCAATCGAATACCTTAACTTATTAAAATTTCCAGAACAAGTCCCATATTTGTTGCCTTTTCTCCAGTGAATTTTAATATAAATAGCCTATATCAGCAAGAATGTGCAACAAGATTGTGGTCAAATTTATACCCAAGTTAAGGTGCATCAAAACATTTAAAATCTGGCAATCACTAACAAGTAAGATTTATCCAATGAACAGGCCAGCCTGTATGCTCATTATTTAGGATATAAACTGGCCATTATTTGAGGTTAAGGTTTAGGCATGAACGTAACCAAATGAGGTCAGAGTAACTAAATAGCGAAATGCAACAATTATGCATGACAAGATGATGATAATTTAAAGTCAAGCACAACCTTATTTGATCAAATTTATACTTGACCAAATAAATGTTTGGCTCGAACTTTGCCCCACAAAAGTTAAATGGTAACTAGTAATTCATAAAATCACTATGAAATATCTTTTTACATTGATATTATTTAAAAGGGTTAAAATATAATTAGGGTGTAAAGATATGGTACTCATTTCATCTTTCATTTTCAGATGATAATCATGGGTAACTCAAGTGGTGTGGGCAGTTGTGATCATTTCTTCTGAGGAGCCTCGTCAGCATTACAGCAAAAATAGTTACTGCAGAAATACGGCCTTGATCATGGAATGATGTCACTGCACAAGGGGTAAAACTGAAAACTATAAAATGGATGAGAAGCATGTGGAGAACGGAACAAAGACGGACAGTACCGACACGAGTCAGGCCTCCTCTGGCGACCATGGCTCGGGCACTTGTCAGAATACCGAGGCCACTGCTGTGAGCAACTCCAGTTCTTCTGGACAGGCCGAGACGCGTGTCAGGAGTAACTCCAATCTGTCCGGCCAGTCTGGAGAATCTGATGAGGGCAAGTCCATCCTCAGGAAGAAGGCAGTAAACGGCAATGACTCGGGGTATGTGGCAGTGAGACTATACTGGGTTTTTTGGCTTGATTGTGTATTTATGTTTCTGCTGATATAAATTAGTTGTGTCAATTATGGGGTGAAAGTGAGGGTTTACATTGTTAAATGTTGCTTAGATACAGGGTTGGGTTTCTTCCGGAAGAAACCTGTTTCTTCCGGGACAGCGGAAGAAACGTGGAAGAAACCTATTTCGTCCGGTTTCTTCCACTTTCTTCCGGAAGAAACTGGAAGAAACCGGAAGAAACTTGGATGAAACTGGAAGAAACTTGGATGAAACATGGAAGAAAGTGGATAAACATTGTTAATTTGTTAAATTTATTTTGTTTGTTGTGGAGTATACATGATACATAAGTATGTTTCAGGCAGGTTTGGGTTTCTTCCAGAAGAAACCTGTTTCTTCCAGGACAGGAGAACAAACTTGGAAGAAATGATTTGTGTATATGGTTACCTTTTTGCCCATATGACTTGTAGTATTGTGTATTAATGATTTAGGATGGGCACACAAAGACAACAACAGGCATACAAAGAATAAAGCAATGATTTATACTTAAAACAATCTATAGTATAATACACCTTAAAAGTAAACCAGTTTTAAAAAGCAGTGATAAGTTTCTTCTGTAAGTTCTGTAAGATATTAGTTTCTTCCATCCATAGCTAGCATGCCTAAACATTCATGCCCCCACCCCCCATGAGTAACAATTTGAATATGTTTCATGTATGTATAGTATTCCATTTATATAATTAAGTCATTCCTTAGCATTCTAAACCAATTCTACAATCATTTTATGAAATATTTCCACTTTCTTCCATTTATTTCCAGTTTCTTCCGGGAGGATAAGTTTCTTCCATCCAGTAAGCCTGCATATACATTCATACCCCCAACCCCCCCATGTGTGACCATTTGAATAAAGTTGTTCCTTAGCATTCTAAACCCATTTTACAGTCATTTTAGTAAATATTTCAACTTTAATCCAATTATTTCTAGTTTCTTCCAGTTTCTTCCGCTTTAAGCGGAAGAAACCTGTTTCTTCCGGGACGGTTTTTTCCGCCCTTTCGTCCGGTTTTTTCCGCCTAGCGGAAGAAACGTGCCAACCCTGCTTAGATACTGAACTAGAAAGAAATTAAGTTTAAAGACTTTTGTTTTGTTGGCTCTGATAAAGGTAGGGAGTTTGGTTTTGTGATGTTTGAAAAAATTATCTACATTGATGTCTTGAAGAACTTCCGAGATGTACAAGATAGTTTGTATACAGCAATACGATTATATAATGTGCATAAATTCTATTATATATGGTACAAGAAATTATTAATCGTAACATATAACCTGAATTTTGTTATTGAAGGTCTGACACTGATTCGTATCGTTTACATGAGGAGGAGCTGACGAGGAGAAGAAGTGCATCTGTACTGGAGGTCAAGGAACACGCTAACACCAGGCTTAGAGAAGAACTCATGAAAGCTCAAACCGTAAGAACTGCTCAAATTCAATCATGTTTATGTATTATTTAAACTTGTGGCAAAGTTTTAGTAACATGAGCAGAGAAAAAAGGTTAGGATGTCAATGTCGCAGCAATTCTTTTTCTCAGGTGTGTGAGATGATTTTTTTTTGTTGCATTTTCAGGAACTTATGCTGAAAGATGAACAATGTAAAATGCTTGAACATGTGCAGGATCAAATGGGAGCAGAATTAGAAGAATTGACTGCCAAATTATTTGAGGTTTGCTCCAAAATTATTATAATACCAGCATATTGTTTACATTATATAGTGTAATGATTGTGTGAGAGAAAAGTTTAAAAAAAGAACTGGGTATTACTGTATTACCGATGTTGGTTTGCCATTACATTTTAATGAGAGACAAATTGACATAATGGGTTCTAAAATATCAACCTTTTCCAAAAGCATGAGTCACAATTTTTGAGATTTCATTTTGAACTTTAGCTAGAACGTAAGCTTCCTTCAATTTAGAAACATATATTGGCTGAGATATATAAAGTGGGGCAGTTGTAATTTTTCCCTTTTATTTTGAAAAAGGCATTTTTATCAACCAAATTTTATTTTTACTTTACCAGTTACAGAGGCATTTTTTTAAACATAATTGACAAAGTTTTGAAAACAATGGGACACCTTCAGATTGGGGCATTGGAGTGATTTGGCTTACAGAGGCCTGTTTGTCCATTAATGTTTGTCTATTGGAACAGACCTAACATTCTTGCAGACTACATGCTCATACACATGTGACCACATAATGATCATAAGAGTAATGCATAGTACTTGTGATTTCATGAAAGCTTTAAAGTCTGGGAATTTTTGGTTTTTTATCTATATTTTTGGCATGTTTTACTTGTAGGAGGCAAATAAAATGGTACAAGATGCACATGTGAGGAGGATGCAGTCAGAGAAATTACTCAAAGAGGCAAATTCAAAGGTAAATAGATATATGTTTGATTCACAGTACTACGGTGGGCAATGCTGCCACCTGGTGTGCTGAAATCTGTCAAGCAAGGGAGAACTTTTAAGAATGCAAGTTTGGATCTTAGAAGTGACAAATTGTTGATTAACATGTCATTTTTTTACTATCAGTTTATTATAACTGTCTTTCTGTTCTTTTCGAGATTCCAAAAATGGATATTTTTTGTCTGTATAGATCTGCATATGTTGCCATGATATTAATAAATTCCCATCACAGCAGACTGAATGAAAGTCATTATATATCAGCTGTCATATCTTGTCTTTTAAAATCTCTCAATCCAAAAACTTCAAATAACATAAAAGTATTGACTTTGTATATATTATGTCAATATGATGTTTGAATGTTGCTTAGATTGAGGTACTGCAGGCAGAGGTGACTGCCCTGAAGACCCTGGTTCTGACCTCCACACCCAGTACCTCCAAGCTGTGTATATTTGATATCCTATGATATTTGAATGTTGCTTAGATTGAGGTACTGCAGGCAGAGGTGACTGCCCTGAAGACCCTGGTTCTGACCTCCACACCCAGTACCTGCAAGCTGTGTATATTTGATATCCTATGATATTTGAATGTTGCTTAGATTGAGGTACTGCAGGCAGAGGTGACTGCCCTGAAGACCCTGGTTCTGACCTCCACACCCAGTACCACCAAGCTGTGTATATTTGATATCCTATGATATTTGAATGTTGCTTAGATTGAGGTACTGCAGGCAGAGGTGACTGCCCTGAAGACCCTGGTTCTGACCTCCACACCCAGTACCTGCAAGCTGTGTATATTTGATATCCTATGATATTTGAATGTTGCTTAGATTGAGGTACTGCAGGCAGAGTTGACTGCCCTGAAGACCCTGGTTCTGACCTCCACACCCAGTACCACCAAGCTGTGTATTTTTGATATCCTATGATATTTGAATGTTGCTTAGATTGAGGTACTGCAGGCGGAGGTGACTGCCCTGAAGACCCTGGTTCTGACCTCCACACCCAGTACCACCAAGCTGTGTATATTTGATATCCTATGATATTTGAATGTTGCTTAGATTGAGGTACTGCAGGCAGAGGTGACTGCCCTGAAGACCCTGGTTCTGACCTCCACACCCAGTACCTGCAAGCTGTGTATATTTGATATCCTATGATATTTGAATGTTGCTTAGATTGAGGTACTGCAGGCAGAGGTGACTGCCCTGAAGACCCTGGTTCTGACCTCCACACCCAGTACCTGCAAGCTGTGTATATTTGATATCCTATGATATTTGAATGTTGCTTAGATTGAGGTACTGCAGGCAGAGGTGACTGCCCTGAAGACCCTGGTTCTGACCTCCACACCCAGTACCTGCAAGCTGTGTATATTTGATATCCTATGATATTTGAATGTTGCTTAGATTGAGGTACTGCAGGCAGAGGTGACTGCCCTGAAGACCCTGGTTCTGACCTCCACACCCAGTACCACCAAGCTGTGTATATTTGATATCCTATGATATTTGAATGTTGCTTAGATTGAGGTACTGCAGGCAGAGGTGACTGCCCTGAAGACCCTGGTTCTGACCTCCACACCCAGTACCTGCAAGCTGTGTATATTTGATATCCTATGATATTTGAATGTTGCTTAGATTGAGGTACTGCAGGCAGAGGTGACTGCCCTGAAGACCCTGGTTCTGACCTCCACACCCAGTACCTGCAAGCTGTGTATATTTGATATCCTATGATATTTGAATGTTGCTTAGATTGAGGTACTGCAGGCAGAGGTGACTGCCCTGAAGACCCTGGTTCTGACCTCCACACCCAGTACCTCCAAGCTGTGTATATTTGATATCCTATGATATTTGAATGTTGCTTAGATTGAGGTACTGCAGGCAGAGGTGACTGCCCTGAAGACCCTGGTTCTGACCTCCACACCCAGTACCACCAAGCTGTGTATATTTGATATCCTATGATATTTGAATGTTGCTTAGATTGAGGTACTGCAGGCGGAGGTGACTGCCCTGAAGACCCTGGTTCTGACCTCCACACCCAGTACCTGCAAGCTGTGTATATTTGATATCCTATGATATTTGAATGTTGCTTAGATTGAGGTACTGCAGGCAGAGGTGACTGCCCTGAAGACCCTGGTTCTGACCTCCACACCCAGTACCTGCAAGCTGTGTATATTTGATATCCTATGATATTTGAATGTTGCTTAGATTGAGGTACTGCAGGCAGAGGTGACTGCCCTGAAGACCCTGGTTCTGACCTCCACACCCAGTACCTGCAAGCTGTGTATATTTGATATCCTATGATATTTGAATGTTGCTTAGATTGAGGTACTGCAGGCAGAGGTGACTGCCCTGAAGACCCTGGTTCTGACCTCCACACCCAGTACCTCCAAGCTGTGTATATTTGATATCCTATGATATTTGAATGTTGCTTAGATTGAGGTACTGCAGGCGGAGGTGACTGCCCTGAAGACCCTGGTTCTGACCTCCACACCCAGTACCACCAAGCTGTGTATATTTGATATCCTATGATATTTGAATGTTGCTTAGATTGAGGTACTGCAGGCGGAGGTGACTGCCCTGAAGACCCTGGTTCTGACCTCCACACCCAGTACCTGCAAGCTGTGTATATTTGATATCCTATGATATTTGAATGTTGCTTAGATTGAGGTACTGCAGGCAGAGGTGACTGCCCTGAAGACCCTGGTTCTGACCTCCACACCCAGTACCACCAAGCTGTGTATATTTGATATCCTATGATATTTGAATGTTGCTTAGATTGAGGTACTGCAGGCAGAGGTGACTGCCCTGAAGACCCTGGTTCTGACCTCCACACCCAGTACCTGCAAGCTGTGTATATTTGATATCCTATGATATTTGAATGTTGCTTAGATTGAGGTACTGCAGGCAGAGGTGACTGCCCTGAAGACCCTGGTTCTGACCTCTACACCCAGTACCACCAAGCTGTGTATATTTGATATCCTATGATATTTGAATGTTGCTTAGATTGAGGTACTGCAGGCGGAGGTGACTGCCCTGAAGACCCTGGTTCTGACCTCCACACCCAGTACCTCCAAGCTGTGTATATTTGATATCCTATGATATTTGAATGTTGCTTAGATTGAGGTACTGCAGGCGGAGGTGACTGCCCTGAAGACCCTGGTTCTGACCTCCACACCCAGTACCACCAAGCTGTGTATATTTGATATCCTATGATATTTGAATGTTGCTTAGATTGAGGTACTGCAGGCAGAGGTGACTGCCCTGAAGACCCTGGTTCTGACCTCCACACCCAGTACCTGCAAGCTGTGTATATTTGATATCCTATGATATTTGAATGTTGCTTAGATTGAGGTACTGCAGGCGGAGGTGACTGCCCTGAAGACCCTGGTTCTGACCTCCACACCCAGTACCTGCAAGCTGTGTATATTTGATATCCTATGATATTTGAATGTTGCTTAGATTGAGGTACTGCAGGCGGAGGTGACTGCCCTGAAGACCCTGGTTCTGACCTCCACACCCAGTACCACCAAGCTGTGTATATTTGATATCCTATGATATTTGAATGTTGCTTAGATTGAGGTACTGCAGGCAGAGGTGACTGCCCTGAAGACCCTGGTTCTGACCTCCACACCCAGTACCTGCAAGCTGTGTATATTTGATATCCTATGATATTTGAATGTTGCTTAGATTGAGGTACTGCAGGCGGAGGTGACTGCCCTGAAGACCCTGGTTCTGACCTCCACACCCAGTACCACCAAGCTGTGTATATTTGATATCCTATGATATTTGAATGTTGCTTAGATTGAGGTACTGCAGGCAGAGGTGACTGCCCTGAAGACCCTGGTTCTGACCTCCACACCCAGTACCACCAAGCTGTGTATATTTGATATCCTATGATATTTGAATGTTGCTTAGATTGAGGTACTGCAGGCAGAGGTGACTGCCCTGAAGACCCTGGTTCTGACCTCCACACCCAGTACCACCAAGCTGTGTATATTTGATATCCTATGATATTTGAATGTTGCTTAGATTGAGGTACTGCAGGCAGAGGTGACTGCCCTGAAGACCCTGGTTCTGACCTCCACACCCAGTACCACCAAGCTGTGTATATTTGATATCCTATGATATTTGAATGTTGCTTAGATTGAGGTACTGCAGGCAGAGGTGACTGCCCTGAAGACCCTGGTTCTGACCTCCACACCCAGTACCACCAAGCTGTGTATATTTGATATCCTATGATATTTGAATGTTGCTTAGATTGAGGTACTGCAGGCAGAGGTGACTGCCCTGAAGACCCTGGTTCTGACCTCCACACCCAGTACCTGCAAGCTGTGTATATTTGATATCCTATGATATTTGAATGTTGCTTAGATTGAGGTACTGCAGGCGGAGGTGACTGCCCTGAAGACCCTGGTTCTGACCTCCACACCCAGTACCTGCAAGCTGTGTATATTTGATATCCTATGATATTTGAATGTTGCTTAGATTGAGGTACTGCAGGCGGAGGTGACTGCCCTGAAGACCCTGGTTCTGACCTCCACACCCAGTACCACCAAGCTGTGTATATTTGATATCCTATGATATTTGAATGTTGCTTAGATTGAGGTACTGCAGGCGGAGGTGACTGCCCTGAAGACCCTGGTTCTGACCTCCACACCCAGTACCACCAAGCTGTGTATATTTGATATCCTATGATATTTGAATGTTGCTTAGATTGAGGTACTGCAGGCGGAGGTGACTGCCCTGAAGACCCTGGTTCTGACCTCCACACCCAGTACCACCAAGCTGTGTATATTTGATATCCTATGATATTTGAATGTTGCTTAGATTGAGGTACTGCAGGCGGAGGTGACTGCCCTGAAGACCCTGGTTCTGACCTCCACACCCAGTACCTGCAAGCTGTGTATATTTGATATCCTATGATATTTGAATGTTGCTTAGATTGAGGTACTGCAGGCGGAGGTGACTGCCCTGAAGACCCTGGTTCTGACCTCCACACCCAGTACCTGCAAGCTGTGTATATTTGATATCCTATGATGTTTGAATGTTGCTTAGATTGAGGTACTGCAGGCGGAGGTGACTGCCCTGAAGACCCTGGTTCTGACCTCCACACCCAGTATGCCGAACATCCATCTCCACCCACAGCTCGACACCAAGAAGGAGAAAACCACCACCGCCAGCTTCTTCAAGGGCCACCGCCGATCCACCAGCCATCACAATCTCAGCAAGGAGTTAAAACCTGTTGAGATCCCCACCTTCCCTGCTCCCATAGTGCCCCCAGAAGTCAAAGAGGTAGGATCACACAGAGACAGTAAATGCCCTGTAATCATATATTATAGAAATGTCTGTTTAAATATGTTTAGAGAGAGAGAGATTAGGCCAAGAAAAAATGTTAATTAGAGTCCTGTTACCCAACCGTGTCTGTTAAAATGTGCCAAATCAAAAAAAATTCATGTAACAGGATAATAAATAGATAGTTTTATTGGCCTCAGAATTTTTTCAGACTACATTGAGTGAAATTTACAGAAAGAAAATTAAAAGGAGTGAACATTTCTGGGAGTAAGAAAATTATAGAAATGGTGTTTTTGTATTGTTGCAGATAGAGCCAGTGTATTTTGAGGAGTTTAAGCAATGGAAGCAGAGCAAACCTGACAAGATAAATAAAGACTGCATATTCCTGCAGCACGTCATACAACAGGACATCCTACCCTGCCTATCTTTCCACAACAAAAAGGTATCAGAGTATATAATATGACTTGGAATATGATGTTAAGATTTTTGCTATGCTGTTAAAAAGCTTTACAGTCCTGCTGCTGCTTTTACCTCGCATTGAGCTGGAAGTATTTAGGGCACGCAATTGTTATGTAAATAGTGAATAGTACTGTAAATTTATATTCTGAATGTCTCATCTCTTGTCCCTCAGTGACTATGCAGAGTTTATAACAGAAATCATTTTAATTGATTGAAAATACTAAAACTTGTGTACCACACACAGAAGATGAAATGAAGAAAATATTGGTACAATTCATGCTATTTTTTCAGTGATTGTAAGAATAGTAATATATGATGTGTATTTTTATATTGCCAGCTGTCCAATCAGGTGTTTGAGGGTGTGTTTAACAATACTCTGGCCATAGAACCCATACCCGGAGAGAAGAATCCCTTCCCTAAGTATGCCATCTTATATGATCTGGAGTTAGAATCTACAGATATTATATCTTTATCCTTAATAGATTAGCTCCCAACATTCAGTAATATTTTCTATTTGATTTATATGTGCATTGGCCTGTTTGGCAGTGTCATAAATTAAAGGGATCGGTGCTCTTAATTATTAACAGCTTTTACTACATTGACTTAGATTCAAAGACATCCATGGAAAGTCTTGCTAGCATATTCCCAAGTGATGGTCACAATCTAATATGAGAGACTGACAATCTGTTCTGTGTTGTTTGCTCAGGAAATGTGTGTTGACGGAGACGTCTCGTGTGTGTCAGTACCGTATCAGGATCGGTGACGGGGAACCATGGCAAATCATCTCACAGCTGGCCAGGAATAGGGTATGTTGACTTCCACCACTTTTACGACTTAAAATAAGTATGCCCTGAAAGTACGGAATGCCCTGCCCCTCCAAGTGAAAAACTGCAAATCATTGACCACTTTCAAGAATAAATTAAAAATATACTTGTTCCAGAAACATTATTTGCAAGAGCACCATGAGCAGACCAAGTCTGATTTAGTGCTATATAAAAATTTCTTTTTGAATTTTTGAGAGAAAATCATGTCCAGAAATATTGATTAATTTACTGAATAATGTCTGTCATATTTTGGCTCTGCTTTTTAAAATATTCCTTAATTTAACTGATAAAATGTCTATCATATTTTAGCTGTGCTTCTTTCAGACCATTAAGGTAATACTTTGCAGGTTTGACTCATAAAATGTTTTACAAATATGAACTTGTCTTGATATGTGATAAATGAGAGGGTGATATAAGGTTTGTGTTGGTTGCAGTGTGCTGCAGTATGTGATTTCCTGACATATGTTCGCTACATCATTCAGGGTCTGGTAAAAAGTGATGGTAAGTGAGGTTCCAGTTTCTATGCATATCTCATAAATCAATATTCAGTATCTTTTGCAGTCAAGAATCAACACGATGCGTGTATGAAAGTAATGGCATTATTAGGATATTATTATGTACAGCCCTAGTTAAGTTGCCCTTTAAATTTGCTTTTCCTGTAGATAAAATAGCATTATTGCCTGATCAGAATTTAATTTTTATGATTGTCCATCTATTCTGTCTGTTCAAAGTCGTCATATTGTCATTGATGTTTTCATGATTTGTTAAGATAACAGACAAGGGATGATACCAGTGTCTGATGTATGTTTAAAAAGTTCTTTGCTATCTTCAAGGTTTAATCAATATAATAATGGAAAAGAGAGGAAAATCAACCCAGCAGTGTCAGCGTCAAATGTCAGTCACTGGATTGGACAAGGGATCACATTGCTGCCAATTTCCTGGAGTTTTTGTCTTTTTTAAAGGTTTTTTTCAGTTTTAAATCCTGATTAACATTTTGTTTCATTTCATTAAAAGTCTGTATTTGTGTATTTCAGAGAGTGGGATGTACTGGGAAATTGTGCGTCTGAGGAAGCAGATGTGTCTCGCCCGACTGGGCTATAGTTGATAGACACCGAGGAAAACTTCAGACCACTGGGGCAGTATATCAACGTCCCATCCTGCCCACTTCTACTACCAAACAATGTGATCTTGTACCACCCCTGACACACAACTATTTCTGCGATAATGGTTCGCTGGTGAAGTGACATCATGGACTTGGTCGTGACATCAAAGACTTGGTGGTGACATCACAGACTTGGTGGTAACATCACAGACTTGGTGGTGACATCACAGACTTGGTGGTGATATCACATACTTGGTGGTGATATCATAGAGACTATTTTGATGTCATGGAACTGATGATGTCAAATTGGGAGAGTCACATGATGGAGTGTCACATGAGTGTCACATGATGGTTAAAATATCATTCAAAGTGATGATGATCATGATTGTTTTGTCACAAATCCTCTTATGGAAGGATAAGTAAATTTTCTGAAGATGGAAGCAAGTATCTGTGATGATAATGATGGGCTTATACCAAGGCACTTCTGTAACCGTCGCTATCTGAAATGGACACAATATAGGATTAGGGATTCTGTACAAGAACGCTTTCATACTCTCACATCATTTTATATCAAATACTAGAAATTTCACGATGAGGTCATTGTAGTGCATCTGACTGGCAAGCTAGAGGTCTCAGGTTCAAATCCTCAGTGATAACACATACAAATGTTTGTCTTTCTCTGCCCTTTATCTTGTATTTGTATTGAAGTTATAAGTGGGCAGTGTTTAAGACTGAAGGGGATCTTAATTTAAATGATACAGATATATAGAACTGATCACCTTTTTATTCCTATGTTAATTTGGTCCATCTTGTCTTGCCTTTCTAGGTCGATAATTGTTATTATTGTATTTTTTATATGAAAAAACGGGGGGAATATCACTTGTATTGTAATTAGAGAAAATTGCCTTCTTGTGATATGAAAAAGTCCCGGAATAATTTGGGTCAGGATTAAGTGTTGATTATGATTATAAAACCGACAGACACTCCCACAATCAACTGATCAGGTGTTGTAAAAGGTGCTCACAATATTAAATAATAAATGATATAAGGCCAAACTTGTTTAATCATAAGTTTCTCTTTCTAGCATGCATATCATACAACAGATTTCAAAAAGAATCTTGTGAAAAAGCTCATGATTAATTAAGTGTGGCCTTAGTTTCTTACAAGAGTTTTCATGACATTCAGTGTCCATCAAAAGTATTTATGAATATGAACATAGGCCAAATGAATGATGTTACATTAAATGATGCACATAAAAGCAGAATTCTACGGCACATATTTACATTTAATTGGCTACATTGTCACGTGTCTGGCCTTTGTTTGCAGACAGAGAATAGTAAGATTTTAGTTTTGTTGGTTTCCTTTGTTGGAGCTCCATCTCATTGGTCAGTCGCACATCCCCCCTTTGGGCATCTACCAATTCACTTTGATTTCTGTTAAAATCTTGGAGAAAATGTAGCTATTTATGTCAATGATATCACGGATACTAAAACAGCCAACTGTGCAAATTTAGTGGTTTTGTGCATAATTTTGCTATCATGGCTATAAAATATCATTTTCTCACAATTTCATTGTACATGTGCATCCATTGTACATGTACGATGCACACTGTAAAATAAGATTTTTAATCTTCCAAATTTCAGCTGTAATTAATATGTATCTCAGGTCTGCATTGAATGTTTAAGGATTCAAGAGTCATGACTGCATTGCAATCAAGTTAATATTGAAATTTTCTTCAATAAATTGTAGACATTTTTTTCCGATTTTACACTTTATTTTAACAAAAAATCTCAAAACAAAAATCAATTCTTGTTTTAAAAATGTACACTTTACACTTCTAAAAATGAAATTGTGCAATAAATTAATTTGATTAAAAGCATATTATAAATATGCACATTAACAATACAGTATATGCAGATTTGAGCACAACTTAGATTATTGAATTCTCTGAAAAACTAATAATTATTTTTAAAAACTTGCAAAACCAAGACAAAGTATTCTGTGTAATGTTGAACCCAAGTAGATCCCAAATATTTTGTCGGTTGAGTCCAAATCATCAACAGACTGGGTCACATTATGGTTCAGTGTGAACAAACAGTTACGCAAAAACTCAGGATGAACAAGCCCGGTTACACATAACTCAGTCAGAACACACTGGTTCAGACATTAGTTCGATATTGATTTGATTTGATTTGAGAAGTTGGCCGAGAGGAGACCCAATGTACACTATCTCCAGTCTGTGTAACACTAGAATTGACTGCAATAAACTGGGTCACACAATAGCTGAGTGTGAACAAACTGAGTCACAAACTGGGCCACACAAACTGGGTCACATAAACTGGGTCACAAACTGGGTCACATTTGCTGAGTGGCACAATAGGTCAGTATGAACCAAAATCACTCAGGACAGATAGAACTGGGTAGCACAATAGCTCAGTATTAAAACTGAGTGCAACAGGTGAGCATGAATAAAGGGGGGAAATCAAACTCAGCCCATTCTGAGTGCTGTGTGGCCCCCAAAATGTGTGATCAAAATGAACTCAACTAATTGTTGTGATATGGCGGTGAGAAGCTCACTTGACCAAGTGCTTACAACGAAATATAGATTAGGTGCTCCAAGTTGTTATTAATTCAAGCCCACCAGTATTTCTAGCAAAGCCTGATGCTGAACACGATAGCAAGCTGAACATGACACGCTGATAGCACATGACCTGTATATGCAGAATACACATATACAGTAACAATCACACTGGCAGTCTTATTCATCGTGTTTACAATGATTGCAGTAAGCTCAAGTTTGTTTTCATAATTTTTTCAAAAAGTTATATATAAATGTTGCCATGTGGTGTTAATCACTTTGGTTCACAAGTGTACTGATCACATGACTTGGTCAAGATCATGTGACCAAACCAGTCAGGTTAAGTGTAATTGCATTACTCTGTTGTTGTCATGTTAAATAATTAACATTAGATTATGTAACAAGTCTACTGAGTTACCTGTTTGAGATAGCATCCAGCAATTACATTGTGATAATTCCTGTCACCCATTTGAAATAAGATATTTGATTGTGAAGTAAATATGAATGAATAGAAGATGTTAATCAGTGTTTTCCAGCTGGTCAAGTTACAATTCGAATATATATGTATTTGTAACTTAGTCATGTAATTTTTTATTAACAAAGTTGTAAATAAAAAGCCATAATTAAGATCAGAATGTGCAAAATGGCTGTCAACTGACAGTGAAGAATACTGTGACAGAGATCTGAGAACATTTTGTAACCATGTCACCCATTCAAGGTATCGATGACATAGGAGAAAAGAGTATCACTACTATCAGTATTTGTGATTCTTAATGCTTAATTCTGTTATGTTTATCTTGAAAATTCATTCCTTAAGGTTATTCTGTTTGTATTTCACTGATTTATAATGGAGGAAGATGGGTAGTGAAATGAGAACCAAGAACTGTCTCTGTGATATCTTGAGAATAATGCCTGCTTCTATTTGTATTTACAATTGTTACTGCTTGAGTATGAATATTTGTGATCCACCAGGTGTCTCTTGTGTTTTGTACAGTGCATACTGGGATAGGTCTGTAGACATCACAGCTGAGAATGGTGACTACCACTCTATGCTGTGGAGGGAATACCGTAATATTTCAGCAACAAATGCAAATACTGTTTAAAACTAATTAGTTTGGGGAATCTTGGGAAGAACATAAAACATTTTTGGTTGTAACAACTGATTAAAATAAAATGGTATGGTAATTAACATTTATTACTACTACTATGAGATTTTGACACACCAGGTGGCAGCATGGCCTACTCAAGCAGTGAGAATTGTGCTTCATTGAGGGACCCCAAACATAATCAATATAATATTATGTGTACAGAATTCACTGATGTTCCACACCGAGGAGACATTTTGATACTCATATAAAATGAAATGGTCTGTAATATAAGATCATTAGTTACCTTCGATATTAAATGATATGATTTATTATACAGTAGTGTATTACATGTGGATCGTGTATAAATTGGTAGTAAATACTAACACCACATATAAGCAAGGCCATGTTAGTCGACCATCTCATCACTTCATAACCTCAGTATCTCGTCTTTATAGGTATCCTTGACATTACAACTTGGCAATTTTTTTTATTCATTCGGTTTTTCATTTAAATTTTAATTGCACATGTTGAATAAGGTGAAAATGTTATTTAGTTTTTATCAATTTGAAATGCAAATGATTCCAATGTTCAGTTGTGAAATCAGCAGTGATATCAACATTGGCACATTCATGATCACATGTTTTTTTTCATGATATACAAGTTTATTGAAAACAGAATTTATTTTCCATTGCCCTGTGAAATTTGTAGTCCATTTTTCTTTTTTGTATATCATATTGCTATCTAAAATAAGAAGTGATATTCCTAAAAACTGAACAGTATCCATTAATAATAAAAGCAAATACATTTAGTTACAGTAAAAAAAGGCAAGGATCCTTAAGAAAAAGCTGAACGATGATCACAGTCCCAAGCCAATACTAACAATGGTTTTGATCGGATTCAAAATTTTGTTATAGGTTCACATTATATAAAAATGTGTCAAAATAGTGCAATTCTTTTTATATACTCAACTGGGGATTTGCAAATATTTTGCTCACTAGATATTGGTTACAGTGTAATTTGTGTGGCATGTGAAGTGTGATTGGAAATCTCTGCCTCTCTTAAATAGCCGATTTGCATAAAAACTTTGGTTTGGCAAAGCGTTGAATCATAAAATAATTGATAATAGCTATTTTATACATAGCCTTTTTTCATTTAAAGTGATAGTTCCAAATAATGTGGTCCTGTGGAGAGGTAGAGGCATTTAGTGATATATTGGCACAGATCTGAATTCAATGAACATTGCATATCTGAGTAAACCAGTTCCTTGACATCCAGGCAATCTTATATCTTGATAACAATTTAGGTACGATTTACCAAAATGTTGAAATAGGATATTAGCATTTTTCAAAAAGGTTTTAGATCTTGAATGAGGAAAAGCAATCAAAACCTTTTGATTTAGTGAATCAAGAAAAACAATCAAAACCTTATGATTTAGTGAATCAGGAAAAGCAATCAAAACCTTATGATTTAGTGAATCTTATGATTGAGCTATAACTACTATTTTTTAAACAGATCCAACTCATCACTTAAAGAGAACCTTTTATTGAGCATTTCTATTTTATAAAAGAGGCTGAATGACACTTCCTTAAATATCCACCGTTTCTTTTTTGTCATTTGAGTGTACTTTGTAGATAGGCAGTGTCCAGCTTCACCTGTGGTAATATGATAAATGCTCTATTTTGTGTGTTTATGTTGCATTTCTGATAGCGTGCTCAGATTAGGACACAGTTGCTGATATACTGTAACAGTCTTAACTGAACGAGTCTGCGTTATATGTTTTGAGTGAAAAAAAGGAAACCATTGAAGTTGTACCATATCATTTCTCACACACTTCACGACTTGAGGTTAAATAAGATAGGAAAATATTTATTTTCTTAAAATATTGCATTTAAACTTATTATGGATGACATTTTAGTAATATTTAGTCTCTTGATTGATATTTCCCTTTTCAGCTTCTTTGCAATTATTAGCAATTTTCAAATATTAATAAGTGTTTTATCAGATATAACTTTTCAATTTATTTAATTCCAATGAACAAATATATATATATTGTACATATTAGCAGGTGCAATATCCCTGGTAGCCACTGAGGCCAGTATTCCTATCTCCACACCCTATGCACGACCACTGTAAATAATTCCTGTCATCGGGAGATTATATGTCACAGAAAGATCCAGATCAAATAGTGAATATTGTAGATAATCCCAAGATGGATTTGGTGTCTGTAAGAGATTAAAATGTTTGTATATATATCTATATACAGGTGTCTACTTTTAACAGGATATTTCTTTGACGAAAACAAGTGACATGTTGTGTGACGTCACAATTGAGGCCAGTTTTTGGGAGATGTTAGTTCCATGTATTCTAATGTAAAAATGAAAATATGTTTTCAAAAATAGATTTTTTTATCACATTTTGTATGCAAGTTGATCTTATTCATATAAATATTAAGAATAAATGAAGTTGTTTTTAATGTGTTAGTTTAGAAACAAAAACCTGAAATGGAATGAAAAAAATGAAATCTCTAGTGAATATTATCAGTAGATATTTGACATTATGAACAAATTTTGTATTCTTATATTGATCTTGACCAAGCAATGGTGCTTTCAGTAATATGCACAACTTTGCACAACCAAAATGAAAGGTACTGGTAAATTTAATTTCCAGATGGCAGTGTCTTTAAACATAAAGCATAATGTTTAAGTTTGTGGACTTATTAAGATATGGTTTACTTTGGTGAAAATTGTCAGTCTATTTATGTTTTATACTTCAGAATTAAAGAATGAATCACACTGAAGAATTCAATCAATGGTTTTACTGAACCTATAAAACTGATTTTACAAAATGATGAATTGACCTACACAGTAATGTTCACTGAAGAATTAAATCAAGGATATTGTTAAACAGAGAAATTGTTATATATCTATTAATTTATATTACAAATATGATGAAGTGACCTACACAGTAATATTCTGTTAAGAATTAAATCAAGAATATTGTTTAACAGAGAAATTTTTAAATATCTATGAATTTATATAACAATATGACGCCTGCCATGTGGGTTAACAAATGTGACAAAGCAGCAAGGTGAGCTCAATCTGTAGTTATATTTCCTCCAGCAGACCTGGGACATGTGACCTGGGGCATGTGACCTGGGACATGTGACCTGGGGCATGTGACTTTATGAACTACAGAAAGAGGTTCTCCACAAATTATGTGACAATTGATTCTGTCCATCTGCACATTTTATATTTCATGACAATAACAGCTCAAATTGTATGTATTTGCCATCGGCTTAGTGGTTATTATCACTCCTGTACATCATGGAAAATAAACTCTTATCATAGGAAAATGGCTTTTGCTTTGTTTAATTTCTCATTCTAAGTGCATATCACACTTTGACTGGCCAATGTCATTTGAATCAACTGATATTAGCAGTGGTCAGTTTGGTATTGAGCAGTTAATGCTGTGTCCTTCAAATCTGATTGTAATATACTTATAAAAGAGAATGGCATATTTATGAAGCTGGAATTGCTTCATTTCCTCTTGTTTATTAAGAGTCTTGCCGAGACTGCCCTGTTGTCAACTATAATTATAGATGATACATATTACGTGACTCTCTAGTCATATTTTCACCATTGAAGTGAATCCAGTCTTAAAGATATAAGCAAAAATAAAATATTTTGGTAAATTTATCTCCATGTCAAACTATTCCAGTTATGGAGGTGGGGGGAAAATTTCTGTCAATTTCACTGTCAACTTTGATCTTTTCGGAAACTAAGTCCTTAGCAATTTGTAGGAAAAATGTTGTATTTTCAGGGGACCAATTCTATCTTTTTTCCATTACACTCCAATTTCTTTTCCATTTTATTACTTTTTCAAAAAATCTAATAATTATCACGGCGGCTGCCATTTTTAACAAGTTTTTAACAAGTTAGGGGCCAAATACAATATGTAACATGCATTTTGATTGGTCAACATTATCTGCTCTGGGAAAGGATATAAATGATCATTACAAAAAAGGAAGGATTAGCACAGTTCAAAGGTCATAAGTTTATGTTTATAAAGATCTCATATTAAGCACAAATAATTAATTGTTAGCTAAAACAAAAAACAAAAAATCAAATTTATGTATTTGATTTCCATTGTTTATTATATATACTATAGGCGTAAGTTTGAGAAATGAAAAAGAACCTGGCATAGAAAATCTATACAAATTTCTCTCATCTAATTACAGGCACGCTCTCAAACTGTTAAATAAGTTCAAGGATAAATACATCATAATTCGACAACATCAGCAATCAACATATGAACAAATGTCTTTACAAAAGGTAGTTTTAACAGCCATACTTTCACTCATCGCAAATTTATCTTCTCCATTCGGTCATTCTCAAAAAACTGTAACATCCAAGTTTGTAAAAATATTACATTGGAATGATTTTCACATTTGATACATTGACTATTTCATTAAGTTATGCTGATACTTATACAGTGTGATTTCAGCATTTCTATGTACAAAGCCTTTCATGTGGCACTTAATAACATGAATGACTAAGTTGCATTTCTGTACAGAATGATTTCACTGGCAGCTAGATCATCCCCAGATTAAAGGATCAGGCTTTAAAGTAGAAATCCTTGTGACTCAATCATATAACTCTTTAAGCAAGCTCCTTTCCCTCCCCTAAAACATCTGATACAAAAATGCTCCCCGTTCCCACCCCTGACACCGTGCCCCAAGTATACACAAGTGGTCATATCTCGTAATGACATTCCACTAATTCACCTCACAAATAACTGGCAAACTTAGATTAAGTCTTATTCCAAATATTAACATTGGTATCAAACTGCCCATATTACCCTGGCACTTCACAAGTGAGGTTAAAGATTACGTCCTTAAAGAACAAGAGCGGTGGTGGACATGTAAACAGTCTCCTTAATCATTCAATATAACCTGTAGCAGCTTCCACAATTGTTAATATTTGCAGTAAAATATACCTAAATTTTCCTGTACACTTGCCGTACTGTTCAAATTCTATTCTTCAAAAAATAAATTCCATTTTTCCAGTATTTGCAAATGTAAGGCTAAACTTTCTGTACAATTTTTTTTCTTAAAACAGAAAAGACCACTCTTTATCAATTTGAACACACAGTAACATTTTTACAGTGGACAACCTGATTCAATAAGAAACCCAGCACCTTTCATGCAAAAGATCCATTCAGATTCCAGGTTTTTGTGCACACCCTGCTATCTACATAATAATTATAATCAAACACCTTAAACAAGATCATATAAACCAACAAATACAAATGATCAGGGACAAAATATGGTGTGCGCAGCTCGGCGTGTACAGTGGCTCCCTCTGGTGGTAATGTATGTGACAGACTCTATCTCAAGCACCAAGTCTATACAGGCAATAATAAATAATAATGGCCGTATTCACAAATGTAGTTCAGAGACACACGTATCCTTTGTACAAAAATAGCACACATCCCGTAGCCCGGTCTGCCTGGTGGACTGTGTAAGCGGTTTGAAGGTTGATGTGGGTAGCTGGTATGATGAACACATGGGCGAGTGTGTGTGAGAGAGAGAGAGAGGGCGGACCGGGTACGGGGGCCACATTACACCAGGTGGAGTCACTACACTGGCCTTGCACACACTTACAAAGTACAAAATAAACATACAAAACTTCTGCCACACAAAATATGCTATCTCTCGTACAGATATGAGAACAGCTCTAGTGAACTGTGAAAGTGGCACGACAGCCTGTCCCCACAGAGCAGTTCCATGGGATCGTCCTATGCCAGACTGTCCCCACAGAGCGGTTCCATGGGATCGTCATATGCCAGCCTGTCCCCACAGAACGGTTCCATGGGATCGTCATATGCCAGCCTGTCCCCACAGAGCGGTTCCATGGGATCGTCCTATGCCAGCCTGTCCCCACGGAGCGGTTCCATGGGATTGTTATATGCCAGCCTGTCCCCACAGAGCGGTTCCATGGGATCGTCATATGCCAGTCCGAGTGGTTTGAATGGGTTCTATGGTGTCATTAATCTGGTATTGTCATCATGAGAATGAAAACTCATCAACTGGTCCTCATAAATTGGTTTCACTATCATTTATATATATTTATATATTTATAGCTTTCTTAATTTGTAACATGAACAGTCAACATTTAAAGATATCACAGCTATCACAGAAAGGAAAGTTCCAACATTCATCTGAAATAGTCTGTTTCTTTTGGCTCCGTTTTTGACAGCTGTAGATCTGGGCAGTGTAATATACTCTTTCCATTATGGCAGTACTTTTTTCCTTCATTAAATTCCACAGATATTTCAACTAATCGATGTTGGTGGTCAGTGTTGTTGTGTATGAATGTTATTGAGTTCCCATAAGCATGTGGCCACCGCTGTCGATGACTCCACCGCGCTCATAGCCACGTACGCCAGCTGCTGCTCGTGTCGACGGATCAGCCTGCAACCACAAACACGCCATTATAAATCACACAATCACAGAAAACATAATCAAATCTTAAACTCAAGGAGACTTGCAGCTGATATTTTTCTCGCTTTGTCATTTAAATAATCACAACTTGTGGACTTACATTCTACCGAGTGGAGAATATTTAGCTATATTCCTGAGGATAAGCGCTGATGTCAGTCTGATGTGCTTTGTCACTGGGCCTTCTTTCATCTCCTGCATCACAACATTAAACATAACTTATGTACACTTTGTAAGACACTCCACTGTAACATTCAGAATAATTTGTTTTGTACATTGTGAAAAATATTGCAAAACACTCCTTTGGTTTGAAAGTTTATGCTTGATAATAAGATGATAAATTCAAGAAATTCAAATAGTATTTGCATCAAAATTTGAAGACAATGTTAAAAAAAAACAAAAAAAAAAAACAAAAAACAACAGAATTTTATTTAAACACTAATAATTAAAATATCCATAAATATTTTTTTAACTAACAGTTCCAGACCATCTATCACCCAGATGATATCTTCCAGAACAATTTTCTTAAATACAGTCAAGACTATGAAAAGACGCACCATAAGCTCTGGAAAGGGGGGCCTGATGGCGTATCTGCGTATGGCCTGGAGGGCGGCATCAGCGGGGTACACAGGGGGCGGCACCGCAGGGGCAGCGGCTACCGGAGGCGGTCCACCCCCAGCTACTATCAGCTGCTGACGCCTCAATACTGCCGCCTTCAGGGCTGCCTCCGTCAAATGCCGATCCTGAAACACAACAATATTAACCTCCTTAATGCCTCCTCCTGATTTGCCGTCATACTAACCTGGATGTGGCAACAACTTAGTTAATTACATCAAGTACTGGGCCACTATTTATCTTTATATTTATCCTGGTACATTTTTATGTCAATAGCAATCAAATATTTTTGAAAATGTCATTATTATAGGTTTAACTCGAAAAAGTAATTAATTATTATGAATTTATGGTTATTCGAGGTACCTGAACATTATAAATGGCTTGAATTTTCTTAATGCCAAGAAGTCATCTCATCATTCTCATCCTGTTTTACTGTGATACTAACCTGGATGTGGGACATGAGTGAGTATCTCATCCTGTTTTACTGTGATACTAACCTGGATGTGGGACATGAGTGAGTATCTCATCCTGTTTTACTGTGATACTAACCTGGATGTGGGACATGAGTGAGTATCTCGTCCTGTTTTACTGTGATACTAACCTGGATGTGGGACATGAGTGAGTATCTCATCCTGTTTTACTGTGATACTAACCTGGATGTGGGACATGAGTGAGTATCTCGTCCTGTTTTACTGTGATACTAACCTGGATGTGGGACATGAGTGAGTATCTCGTCCTGTTTTACTGTGATACTAACCTGGATGTGGGACATGAGCGAGTATCTCATCCTGTGAAGGCCGTCACATGTCTCCCATTGACAATACCCTGAGTTGAGATCTGCACCGTAATGTGTCGTCACGACATGGGACCGAACTGCTTTGGACGTCTCAAAGCACCTACAATGCACAATCATGGCATTTTAAACACAAAAGATTTCACGAGAAATTCACAAGCTCTTACAACAAAGAAATACAGCATTATATCAAAATGTTTGATAAGCCTATTTTGGGGTTAAGATCTCGTATTTTTAACCAAGCTGATGACTGACTGATAAGCGAGTTTCAGATGTGATCTTATTTTAACCATATATATCTGAGCCAATAAATCAATTCAGATCTAAGTAACATATCAATGTAATTCTTGGCTAAGAATTTCATTTTTTTAAATATTACATACAATGCAGAGGAAACTTATTTCAGACTAGCATCTGTTAAGATTAACATAAGCATCTATGTGGAATGAAAGTAAATGGGATAATATTCACGTTCACTTTCATCAAATTACAAATGTCCTGATAAAACTTAAGTTTTTACATTGAAATGACTGTCTTTCATATATTACTATAAATGTTGAGATAATGCATGTACTTACTTTTTGCAGCCTGCCCATTCACAGACAAAGTCGCCAGCTCCCTGGCTCTGCGTGGAGGAACGTCGAGATTCAATACTGTTACTTCGGCTATTACTTCTCTTCACTTTCTTGGCTTGTTTGTCCTCTGCTGGGGTTGTGGACGGCCTTTTTTGCATGGAGGCCCCGGCAGAGACGACGTTTGTGACACTTGGGGTTGTGGGAGGCGGAAGCTTGGCCTGGCTGACCAGGGTGGGTGTGTGACTCATGGGCACGCCGGTGGGGGATGCCAGAGCCGCTGCGATGGCCGACGTACCACTCACGGGAATGATGTGGATCTGAGGTGGTCGCACCGCCACCTGCGGGGAGGCGGGTAACCTGGTGGGCCCTTGCAGCCTAGCCTGTAGCTGAGACATGAGTGCGGGGTTGGCTGGCGAGTGACCCTGATGCTGAGGTGTGGATGTGCGTGATGGCAGTACTACTGGCGCCACCTGTGTCTGCAGCTGTGTGGCTGCCGTTAGCTGGTCCTGGAGCTGCGCGGGAGAGGGCATACTGGTGACGACCTCGCCCGTCGGCAGAGCAGCTCGGGCCAGTGGTGGAGTCTGCTGCTGTTTTTGTGACGCTGCAATGTTACGCTCGGCCTTTTTCCTGAGCAGCTCGGCGATAGTGACGGCTCCAACTGACGGCTGTCCCGGTAACGACGCACTGAGCTGCGAGGCAGGAAGCGAAGGAGCTGCTTGCGATGCCAGCAGCGGTGCCGGCATCCCTGACGGTGCTGCCACCTGAACACTCCCGCCCGACAACACGACCTGCTGGCGACTAGTCTGCTGGAGAGCTTGCGACTGGACTGTATAAACTGGTCCTTGTTTGGAAAGATGAGCATCCACCTCCATAGCTTGTTGACTAGTATCACAAGAAGAGTCCTTAGCTACACAGTTCGTGGCCTGTGGGAGTGGCCCACCTATCTGAGGCTTGTGTTCAAGTGACGACTGTTGTGCAGGTGTTTGGGTATTTGAGGTCAAGTCACCTCCAGCTATACGGTTTGCTTTGTCATGCAAGCTGTCAATGTGCATAGGAGACGGTGCATTATATCCGTTTTCTTGAATCTCGCGAGTTTTGTGCTTGAGACTTGAGTCTACCTCCTTGCCGGTCCGTTCACCATCACCTTTGTGGTTATCTCGGCTTAACACCTCCGTGGTGGTTTTGGCAAAACCCACGACACAGTCGCCATTTCCCATGGGCAACTTGGGATGAAGCAGGCCATTTAATAATGGCGCATCCTTGCCGGACTTGTGACCTGTCAATAATTCCTGAGCAACTCTTTTCTTCTCCTTCTCAATCTCTTCCAGTGTGAGAAGCTTGTCTTTACCCCTGATTCCCTCACCAGGTGTCTCTGACACATCGCCATTGACCAACGGTGGGGAACCCAGTTTGTTCACGCTAACTGCTCCCCCCACATGAGATTCTCCCCCGTTGACTTTGGTCTTTTCTAGGCCAACGTGACCGTTACTTGTGCCATTGTTCTGAGTTCTTGATACACTCACATCAGATTTGCCATTAGTGTCCGATTCAATTTGTACAGTAACATTTGGTTGATTTACGCAGGAATCTATGATTGTGCCTCCTTCGTGTGGTTTATTTGGCACATTAATATGAGCATTGTTAGAGTCAATTGGTCCCTGTACTTTACTGTTCTCCTTCTGTATCACATTTCCCCTATCAGACTTTGAGACAGCGGTTGAGTTTGATGTCACCTCAGCTAGAACTTTGTTGGCTTTGACACCAAGTTTGGTGACCTCTTCTGCCACGATACCCTGGGGTTCCATTCCTTCCTGCCGACAAATCTCCTCCGTAAGAGCATTGATACACGGGTTCACAACCTTCTCGATCCTTGCCTCTTCGGCGGAGGACTTGACATTATTGTCTATGCGTTCTATTTTGGCTAAATGTCTTTGCTGGTCTGTCCTGACCACGTTGGCCGCCACCTGAGCCTGGGAGCACACTTCCAGGTTGGCGGGTGGGTTGGTGGGCGGGGCAGGGGTAGATGAGGCACTATCTGGTGTACTAGTCGCTGCTGCTTTGTGCTGCTGCTGCTGCTGCTGCTGCTGCTGCTGCTGCTGCTGTAGGAGGTGCTGGATTGCCCGGGCGGGCAAGGGGTGGCACATGTGAGGTGGTAAGGGCAGCGCAGGCTTGCCGGGGGGACCTACATATTGCGCCGGTACAGCCTGGGGTAAACCTGGCACTGACGGCACAGGGGCGCCACCTGCCTCACCAGTACCCGTCTGCACCTGCGTGGTTGCATTCTGCTGGAGTTGCTGTGACTGCATATTCTGCACAAGTTTCTTTGCTAAGAGAGATTTGATCAAGTTGGAGTCTGGCGCCACCTGTGGTTGTGATCCTTCGCCGCCTTTGAGTGCCTGCTGGATGGTTGGGTAGTGGTTGGGACTGTGGGGTACTTCCTGTGGCTGGCTTCCCCCAGGCTTGGATGGCGATGTCAACTGGTGGTGCAGCATGGAAGGTCCTGGACGGGGAGAACCAGAGTTCAGTGCCCTCTGGGGAGTGGTAGACACAGCACGCTGCACTGCTGGAACATACAACATGCTCTTAGTTTGACTATCATAATTAAACCTTGTGCCATCTCCCTCAAAACATTTATCACATTGTTTAGCAGGACTTGAAGTATGTTGAATACATTCAATTTAGTAATCATTAGTGTCTGAAACTAAGCATGCCATTATATTAATCCAATCTATCAAATAATGCAGAGAAAAATAATGGAAAAATATGCTATCCTTTTATAAAAGTTGCCATTATAGGTCAATAGGGCAATGTTATTGTTAGATATTGCATGGAGCGTACCTCTATGAGGTGGGAAGGGTAGAGGTTGCTGTCTGCGGTCGAGGCCCTTATAGTGCACCTCATTGGAGCCGTCAGCTCTCTCCAGCCGCGTGCTATCCACCTTGGGGAACGTCACGCGCACACAGTTAGCAAAGCTGGTATTGTTCACCACATTGCGAATGCCATGCCGACTGCACGCCCGCAGGTACTCCTGGTAGAGCTCCATGCGCGTCATCACGCCTACTCCGGGTTCATAGTGAGCCTGGAGCCAGTTACAGGCGGTGGACTCAGAGTCCATCTCGGGCGCTGGATGGGGCTGTGGAGGAGGTGTGGCTACTGGACGTGGAGACTGAGCTGTTATTGCCATTGGTCCTACAATATCAAAACATTTTTTTCCTGTGAAAATCAAGAATTCACCTATATACCTGATAGACGTGCCATCAGACTTAAGTTGGATGGAAAATTTAGCCACACATTTATAAAATTTTAACATAGGCATCAGAGATGCATCAACCCTCAGCCCTGGTAACTCATTGCACAACATTCGCTCCACACAATATTTGTGAACAAAACGTCACTGCACCAAGGCAAATTGATGCAGGGGTAAAAAAACCCCATAAAATCTACTTCCTTTGATAGCTTAGGTGTGTCAAGTATCATGAAACTGTCATCATTTACTCTAGAATTATTGAGATGGGCAGGTGACCTTGAAAAGCAGGTTAAGGTCACCGTCCATCAAACTCATGTGAAGACTTCCAAGATGCTTATGTGTGTCAATTTTCATGAAGCTGCCATTATTTGTTCTTAAGTTATTGCAATGACGTGGATTTGACATGATTGTCCCTGTGACCTTGAAAAGTAGGTAAAGGTCATGTTCCATCAAGAGAAGTCTGAGGTCTTCACCAGATGCTTATGTGTGTCAAGTCTCATAAAGCTGCCAACATTCGTTCTCGAGTTATAGCAATGATAGG
This sequence comes from Amphiduros pacificus, assembly GCA_949316495.1. Taxonomy (NCBI): domain Eukaryota; kingdom Metazoa; phylum Annelida; class Polychaeta; order Phyllodocida; family Hesionidae; genus Amphiduros; species Amphiduros pacificus. The sequence continues at coordinate 6,210,502 of OX439007.1, read as the reverse complement.
GATTTCACATAATTGTAACTGTGACCTTGAAAAGTAGGTGAAGGTCATGTTCCATACAAAAATGTCTGAGGTTTTCATCAGATGCTTATGTGTGTCAAGTTTCATGAAGCTGCCATCATTTGTTCTCGAGTTATCGCGATGACAAGGATGATTTCACATAATTGTCCCTGTGACCTTGAAAAGTAGGTGAAGGTCATGGTCCACCATGAGAAGTCTGAGGTCTTCACCAGATGCTTGTGTGTGTCAAATCTCATAAAGCTGCCATCATTCGTTCTTGAGTTATTGCGATTCTTGGGATTTCACATATTTGTCCCTGTGACCTTGAAAAATAGGTCAAGGTCGCCGTCCACCGAACTAGTCTGAGGTTTTCAACAGATGCTTATGCGTGTAAAGTTTCATGAAGCTGCCATCATTTGTTCTTGAGTTATCACGATGACAAGGATGATTTCACATTATTGTCCCTGTGACCTTGAAAAGTAGGTGAAGGTCATGTTCCATCAAGAGAAGTCTGAGGTCTTCACCAGATGCTTGTGTGTCAAATCTCATAAAGCTGCCATCATTCGTTCTTGAGTTATTGCGATTACACATAATTGTCCGTGACCTTGAAAAATAGGTCAAGGTCACCGTCCATCGAACTCGTCCGAGGTTTTCACCAGATGCTTATATGTGTCAAGTTTCACGAAGCTGCCATCATTTGTTCTCGTACTATCGCGATGACAAGGATGATTTCAAATAACTGTCCATGTGACCTTGAAAAGTAGGTGAAGGTTATGTTTTATAGAAACAATTCTGAGGTCTTCACCAGATGCTTATGGGTGTCAAATCTCATAAAGCTGCCATCATTTGTTCTTGAGTTATGCGATTCTTGGGATTTCACATAATTGTCCCTGTGACCTTGAAAAATAGGTCAAGGTCACCGTCCATCGAACTCGTCCGAGGTTTTCACCAGATGCTTATATGTGTCAAGTTTCACGAAGCTGCCATCATTTGTTCTCGAGTTATCGCGATGACAAGATGATTTCACATAATTGTCCCTGTGACCTTGAAAAATAGGTCAAGGTCACCGTCCATCGAACTCGTCCGAGGTTTTCACCAGATGCTTATATGTGTCAAGTTTCACGAAGCTGCCATCATTTGTTCTCGAGTTATCGCGATGACAAGATGATTTCACATAATTGTCCCTGTGACCTTGAAAAGTAGGTGAAGGTCATGTTTCATAGGAAAAATTCTGAGGGCTTCACCAGATGCTTATGTGTGTCAAATCTCATAAAGCTGCTATCATTCGTTCTTGAGTTATTGTGATTCTTGGGATTTCACATAATTGTCCCTGTGACCTTGAAAAATAGGTCAAGGTCGCCGTCCATCGAACTCGTCCGAGGTTTTCACCAGATGCATATGTGTGTCAAGTTTCATGAAGCTGCCATCATTTGTTCTTGAGTTATCGCGATGACAAGGATGTTCGCTACAGACATACATACATACAGACATACATACATACCCACGCCAGGAGTACTGCAATACCCTCAGCCTGATTACATCAGGGGCTGAGGGTAAAAATTACATCACAGACGGCAATGACCTGCAGGAATGAACAGCATAAAACATCAAGATTGGGAAACATTTAGGAGTAATTTACACTGTAACTGATCCAGGTATCGATTGTAACATCTTCACAGAATACAGGCACAGAATTCAGGAAGTTTAAAAAGACTTCATTACTGAATTTTTAGCGATAATAATTTTTTTGTATTTCCTAATTTGAATGAAAGGATTTCCTAATTGGAATGAAATGAAATGCTTACGCATGTGTTGATGCTGGGGTGGAGTGGGTGGCACCAGAGGGCGCTGTATGTGCTGCTGAGGTGGCGCCATCTGTCTGGGAATCTGCGGTGGGATTTGGCCTCCAGGAACCATCCCTGCCGGCACGTGCTCTACCACCTTGATACCCATCAGGGAATTAGGTCCATAAGACTGAGCTTCCACAGTCACCAGGTTCACTAACGTGTCTGTAATCAGCATTATAAATATATATCACAAATAACAAAAGTCTCCATACAAAATCTGTGAAAGAAATCTATGTGAAGGCTGAAAAAAAGGAATATTTCTTTTAAACTGATTACCTGCAACAGTCTGTCACAGACAACCTTTGTGAACTATAGTTATAAAAGAATCAATTCTTAAATCAGGTTATGACTGGTGATCTCTGGTGATCTCTTACCAATGCAGGCCTTGACTTCAGCAATGTGGTCTGAAGTGACCCCCCCGAGTTCTGAGAGCTGCAGCAGCGCTTCTAGTGTGAATACGATCAGCTGGATGTCATGTACGGTCAGATACGACACAATGTCCTCGTAGGTTTTCTCCTCAATGTTCTCTATTATCGTTGTCACGTTTTCCTCCGCCTGGCAGAGCCGAGACAAAATCTCCAGACCTAGACACAACAGAGAGAGAGAGAAAATATCAGAGCTAGGTCTTGGGAAAATGGAATAAAACAAAAAATAACAAAAAACTTATAATCACAGTTTATGTGGATGACATGCAGCCATGAATGTGGTAAATTGGTGAGACATGGGAAAGACATATTTACGTCGTCAGTCAATGTCAAGGTCATTGTACCAGAAAAAAGCTTTTCTTGCACAGTGAATCAATGTGAACTGCCTCCTGATACGTGAAATACATAGTTCTATATGTGTCAGGTCATTTTGGAAAAGTCAAATTTCTTGTAGAAAATACGTTCCTTGAATGACTTTGGCCAAGATAAGTTTATGATATCCGCAAACTACTGTCATTAAGCCAGAAAATATCTACCCCGCCCCTGATGAATCAGTCAATGCCATGATATTCAACCTCCCGCAGATAACTCCAACTCTAGTTGATAACTAGATACAGAGCGTGGAGGATGCAGAGCGTGGAAGATACAGAGCGTGGAGGATGCAGAGGGTGGAGGATGCAGAGCGTGGAGGATGCAGAGCGTGGAGGATGCAGAGCGTGGAGGATGCAGAGCGTGGAGGATGCAGAGCGTGGAGGATGCAGAGCGTGGAGGATGCAGAGCGTGGAGGGTGCAGAGCGTGGAGGATGCAGAGCGTGGAAGATACAGAGCGTGGAAGATACAGAGCGTGGAAGATACAGAGCGTGGAGGATACAGAGCGTGGAAGATACAGAGCGTGGAAGATACAGAGCGTGGAAGATACAGAGCGTGGAAGATACAGAGCGTGGAAGATACAGAGCGTGGAAGATACAGAGCGTGGAGGATACAGAGCGTGGAGGATACAGAGCGTGGAGGATGCAGAGCGTGGAGATGTGCTTACCTCTGACCACCTGTATTCTGTCCTGAGCGCAGATGGAACGCATCACCGTCCGCAGCATCAGCTGTGTCGTCCTGTAGTCTATGGGGTCCAGCACCATCTACAAACACAAACACACCTCACCATGTCAAACACAAACACACCTCATCATCTCAAACACAAACACACCTCATCATCTCAAACACACCTCATCATCAATCACAAACACACCTCATCATCAATCACAAACATACCTCATCATCTCAAACACAAACACACCTAATCATCTCAAACACAAACACACCCCATCATTTCAAACACACCCCCATCGTCTCAAACACACCTCCACAACTTCTATTCTATTTCCCAAACTATAAACCTCTTTGTTGTTCTTTTGCCGTTTAATATGGAGGTAGTTAGAGTGTGGCTTACCCGTGCTGCTATGTTGCCCATTGTGTCCAGAGCCAGCTGCTTCAAGCACGAGTACTTGCAATGTATGCACAGCAGCAGAAACCTAAAACACCAACAGCGCGATTATCACCCACATCTCAGTTATAGTTAAATTAAGATAGGATTTAAATGAGCATAAATGCTAAGTCATAAAACAAGCTATAAATGACAATAGTTGGTGGCTGGAGTAGAGAAATAATGGACAGCATTTCCATTTTTTCAAAGATAAATTTTGTGTACAGACACCATCAAAACTAAAAACTGAAGGGCAAACATTCTTTAAGGCTAAAATTACCTGAATAGAAAAATATATTTCTTGGATGATATTGAGTAATGGGTAATCTAAAGGTAATCTACAGATAATCTTACCTGAAGACCAGCAAGTCAGATGCCAGCACTTCCATATTGTCCTCATCAAACGAGAGATTCCGTACAATCATTGCCAACTGAAAATAAACAAAAAATTATCATACTGTGTTTGCCACTAGAGGTCAGGACTTGTTTAGTTAAATAACACCAAAGATTTTCAGCAATAACAATGATCTAAATATGTCAGAAAATATTAGCCCAAAATAGATAAAATTTAGTGAAAAGAATTTATGCGTTTTTTACCAATGAAGGTGAAACTTGCAATGCCACTGAATGCCCCATTGGGTGAAATAGATTAATTTGTTTAATACAACAAAAAATATGAAATTCACTGAATATTGAGACTGTGGAAGCAGGTAGCTCACACAAACATACACACGGACACCCACCTGCAGTATTCTCTGGCCCTCGACGTCATGCACTCCTAGACTGCGCCCAGTGTTGAGGAGATGGTCCAGGGAGCCTTGAGTCTCCGTCTCCGCTCCCTCTCCGCCTTCCTCATCCGCTGTTATCTCACCTACAACCAACATTGCCATATTATAGCCCTCTGAGATCCTATCAACGTTTTGGGTCACATTCAATTCTTTTATCACTATCTCACAACATGTCTGGTGGGCCTTTCAGGGTAAGATTATACACAGCCATTTATTCTATTGAGGGGAACACTTTCACTATATTTCTGTCCTGATCCTGCATTCAAGTCATTGAGTTTAAAATACAAGCAATATCTCTAACTCTATTCTTTTTTGTCACAATGATTTCCAATCCAGATGTAAATGGACAATAATATATGTATATGTATATATATATATATATGTATATGTATATATATATATATATATATATATATATATATATATATATATATATATATATATATATATATATATATTTCATATTTCATATTTCAATATGAAATATATATGTTAGGAAAAGATAGATATTGAAAGTGACCATGACAATACAACAACTAGCAATATAACATTGAGTCTGGCAGCGTTTCAATGAACACCTTGATGGTGTGTGAGCACTTGTTGGCAGTGTTCTCCCGTGACACAGTGACCTGCCTGTCACGGTCCACTGCCTCCTGTACAACAAAGCTCTCCACTCCTGCCTGCCGTGTGACTGTGTCATTCAGCCACACATGCCCGTCATTGCCACCAAGCCTCTCACCCCATATCATCCGTGGCCAGTTAATGGCTTGTCCAGCTAAAGTCTTTTGTTACTATAAAACCATACCGATAAAACTTAACCAAAATCTACCTTGAAATCAATATATTCTACAAAAGGGGTTAAGTCGGACCTGTTTAAATTTTAACACATCCTGATCCTCTCAGTTCTCACTTCAATAAAAACATGTGAATGCAAGAGAGGGACGTGGGACAATATTGATGGAGGTGTACATAATAGCACCCTGTCCCCCCTGATACATGTACAAGCCTGATCAGTCATTCTACACCATGCTTTCTGTCATGTACTTCACCCTGTCTGTCTTCAATACTTTTTTCCTTGTGCGTGTGTATTATTCCAGTCAACAATGTGACCACTTATTTTTGGCCTCGCTCTACACACAGGTAAAAGATACAATACACCAACATTACAGTTGAATACATAGCCCCTCTGTGCACTCTCTTGACTGGTTTCAGCCTATCAATATTAATGATTTGCCCATAATCATGTCTATTTATATGTCAGGCTTGTAACTGAGCAGTAGTAACTTCCCTGTGGTCAAACACTTCACTACAATACAATGACCATTTATTATGTTTTATGTCCATTTTCCTGTTTATATAGCATTGATATAGGACCGGAGCTAAACATCAAAGACTGGGCTCCACATTAGCACTGGCCCTGTGGCCCACAAGTGCCAGTAGTTTTTAAATTCTTCTAGTCTAGATTTATTGTGAATATTATATATTTTAGCTGTTCTAATTTATGGGTCAGTAGATGACAAGCAAAGGACCAGAATATATGAGAAGAGGTTACTAAAATAACAGTGACCAGGATCACTAATGAATATTCTTCCTTCAATTCATCTGAACACTATTTAAGCAGTTTGCATAATTAGCCCCAGTGAAGATACATATGAGTAAAATGTAAGTTTGTAAGATTTTGACAATTTTTTGCTTTAAATTTATTTCTTGGTAATATAATTTCCGTTTCACCAACATTTCCCAAAGTTTTAACCATCAAAGGGAATGAGTTAAGTATGTGACTTTTAAAGAAATATGGCAAGTTTTGGCATCTATCAGGTAAACGAATCAACATGGTGAAGTATGCAGGCCATGATGACAAAGCCTTGCACTGTGCTATGCTGGGGGCAGTGTGACCAGTACACAGATATCTGGCCTCGGGCTCCCTCCCCACATTATCAAATCTACCTCAACTCTTTGCTTTGTATTGTTCTTAATTTACCACTACACTCTCCAGTAGAAATACATAGAGTGTCCATCGATTCAAACACAAATTATGTAAACAAGCACTGGGATTAATTGTCCTGGCCGACAATTTTCTCTATTTAAACAAAATTACTGGATGATGAATTTCTTATTGTCAGATGAAAAGGGGACAGTGCTAGAAGGCGCTGCAAGCATTGAATAATGTGGTAAACATATGGTAACTTATGGGAAAAAAGCCACTCACCTTTGTCAATATATAAACTATGTGGCGATATTAGACCCTGTATGTCCTTGTCAGATTCAACACTATCTAACCAAAACTGAAATGTCAAAGGGCAATCAACAATTAAAGTCACAACCTTTTCCTATTCAAACATAATTTTTAAAAATCAATTTTGAGAGAGAATTTTTTTCGCACAATAATGATTTTAAGTCCAATATTGTCTTATATAATGATCTTTTATAATAACTGACCCTGATGAAGTTTCTGTCGGTGAGAGGTTTCCAGCCTTCCTCATACAAAGTACTGAAGGACCCAGGACCTGAAGGCAACACAGAACAAGACTCAACATCAAACATCAAATACTAACAAGGAACACTATGCTTATAAAACACAGCACATTTAGAATAGCAAAATTCACCCTGTATTTCTTTTTAAAGATCTGGATATTTCATAATTATCATATTTCATAATCCATAAGATATTTCATAATTATCATATTTCATAATTAATAATTGTTTTGGAATATAAGCACTGTGATTGCAGTAACTATTCTTCCTTAGGAGGGATGTCTTTAAATCATGTTAAAGAACCTCACTGCAATTTCGTTTTCTTAAAATCATTAAAAGAGAACGCACCATCTCCAAAGATGCCGACATGTGCCATGAACAACTGCAGGAATACGGGGCACTGTTTGAGTCTGAGGAGCCGCCGACTATCGTTGGACAGGAGGGTGCATACATTGATGGCAAAGTCCACCTCATTGGGCAGACCTGATAGTAAAGCTTTCTCCAACTTCTTGTACTCATGTTCCTCCACCAGGTCCATAGACAAGCCCAGAGACTCTCGGATTGCATCTAGAAATGTAAAGGCCTCCATCAACACGACATATTTTCACAACACAACATTGTTTTTCTCAGTATTTTAATAATTAACCTGATAGTGATTCTTGTTTCAGTTGTTATCATAGTTATATCAATATTAAATACAAATATGTTTTATGTTCAAACAATTATGAAGTTTTTATTCTTGCACTCTTTTCACAGGATATATTGCAACAAATGTACATTAAAAAAAAAAAAAAAAAAAAAAAAAAAAAACAATGAAAATAACAGATTTTGGTCCAATTATTGAATATAAGTGTATTATATGGACCCTCCCAAAGTATGAACCAACAGATAAATATCAAATATATCTGATACAACCAGATAGTTTGTGAGTGGCACAAACTGAAGTCAGCAGAGTGTTTAATGCATACAAGGTCATGCACTATCCAACTCACAAATGTCAATCTCTTTTGTGCTGTAAGGCGGTCAAAGTAATCTAGTTACGTAAATTATTCTCCAAATCATGAACATATTGTAAAGGATACATATATTTACATAATATTATGATCTATTCCTCTCTGATTTGTAAAGGATTAGATTCACAATATTTTGGAAGTTATGACCCATATGGTCCTCATATAGGTCATTGTGACCTAATTACATATTTGTTGTGAAAATTATGAACAAAGATATTGTGTAAGATAAATGTAGTGAGATTAGATGCTATTTGTAGTGTTTTGCAAAATATCACAAAGTGTCAGTTATAATGCAAGCAATGCGAGTGTATGGGGATATTTAACTGGTACATTATGCTGGGTGTAGCGTCAGTTATAATGCCAGCAATGCGAGTGTATGGGGATATTTACCTGGTACATTATGCTGGGTGTAGTGTCAGTTATGATGCAAGCAATGCGAGTGTATGGGGATATTTACCTGGTACATTATGCTGAGTGTAGTGTCAGTTATAATGCAAGCAATGCGAGTGTATGGGGATATTTACCTGGTACATTATGCTGGGTGTAGTGTCAGTTATAATGCAAGCAATGCGAGTGTATGGGGATATTTACCTGGTACATTATGCTGGGTGTAGTGTCAGTTATAATGCAAGCAATGCGAGTGTATGGGGATATTTACCTGGTACATTATGCTGGGTGTAGTGTCAGTTATAATGCAAGCAATGCGAGTGTATGGGGATATTTACCTGGTACATTATGCTGAGTGTAGTGTCAGTTATAATGCAAGCAATGCGAGTGTATGGGGATATTTACCTGGTACATTATGCTGGGTGTAGTGTCAGTTATAATGCAAGCAATGCGAGTGTATGGGGATATTTACCTGGTACATTATGCTGGGTGTAGTGTCAGTTATAATGCAAGCAATGCGAGTGTATGGGGATATTTACCTGGTACATTATGCTGGGTGTAGTGTCAGTTATAATGCAAGCAATGCGAGTGTATGGGGATATTTACCTGGTACATTATGCTGAATGTAGTGTCAGTTATAATGCAAGCAATGCGAGTGTATGGGGATATTTACCTGGTACATTATGCTGGGTGTAGTGTCAGTTATAATGCAAGCAATGCGAGTGTATGGGGATATTTACCTGGTACATTATGCTGGGTGTAGTGTCAGTTATAATGCAAGCAATGCGAGTGTATGGGGATATTTACCTGGTACATTATGCTGGGTGTAGTTGTACCTCATGGGTACGGTGCTGAGGGTGGCCTTATGCCGGCGATGTGAACCCATCGCAGTCTCCACATCCCCTCCAAAACCCTCATGCTCATTCTGGTCTCCAAAATGGTGCTTCTCAAATATAGACAAATACCTGCAAAAAACAAGCAAATCATATGAAAACCACCCCTGGAAATTTACTTCATCTTGATAATAATCATATGATGTCCATATGCACATCTGGTACACTGACCAATCACGGCAGTTGAGACAATGGTAGGAGACAATGGTAATCATATTGCTCAATCAAAGAGCAGTTAACAGACGATTACAAAAAATGTCCATAATAACAATGGCGGCATAGTAACAATGTCTGCATCCAGCATTGCATAGATGGCTTTCTGAGAATGAATGACAGAGACAAATAATTAAACAACTGAGAAAAAATGTTAATTGATAACAGGGTCATTTGGCAGCTACAGATTTATCTAGAAGAATATAATATGCTGCAAGCAGAGCAGGGCTATAAATGCATGGTTTTATTATTGTTATGACAATATTGGATGTTATCAGGAGACTGGAGTAACATTCCCCTTCCCTAGTGTACCTCTCTATTAGGTTACATAATGTATGCTATTAAGATCAAACTTGATCAAACTCATTACAAACTAACATTCAATGATAAATCTATTCTCTAACTGGTAATCATAATGATTACTATCATTGGGATATGATATTATTAACTTGTGATAATTTGATATAGTATGGTTCTTTCTGATTTGAAACAATAACCATTGTCCAGGCCATACACTGCTCATTCCAAACATGGACCCTCCTCCTCCTCCCCCCTCCTCCTCCTCCTCCTCCAGTTCACATGATCTATACTACAAGTCACTCAGTGTATATAAACACATTTATTACACAAGATATGAATTATCACAGTTAAATGGAAAGTCTTCCATTTATAACAATATTTTTGAACAATTTTCATTGAGGATCTCAAGGTAAGGAGTACAAACTACGCTAGCCACTCACTTATGTGACTACGTTTATTTAAAACTGGGACATAGACAAGGTAACATAAAGTACAATAGCTTTCTCCATTCTTTATCTGATTATGTATTGTGTAATAGTAATACAAGATCTCACTTGAATACATTCTTAACCAAACCCAAGTCTTGTTTCAAACCATGAGAGAGGGTTCCACAAACCTTCAGAACCATGAATAGTTTTTTCTCTGACATGCTTTAATCCGTATTTAGCATATTATCTGATATTTTCCACTGGTTTTCATTCTAAATATGAAGCTGATCCTGATCATCTCCCAATAAGAAATACTGATAATTATCCTTGTTGAAGATCACTAGTGACCTTAGAAGCGGGATGGTTAGACCTTGGAATAATACAGTGGTGTGTTACTCTGAGGTTAGACTGATGCTCTGGTTAGACCGTGGAGTAGTACAGTGGTGTGTTACTCTGAGGTTAGACTGATGCTCTGGTTAGACCTTGGAGTAATACAGTGGTGTGTTACTCTGAGGTTAGACTGATGCTCTGGTTAGACCTTGGAATAATACAGTGGTGTGTTACTCTGAGGTTAGACTGATGCTCTGGTTAGACCTTGGAGTACTACAGTGGTGTGTTACTCTGAGGTTAGACTGATGCTCTGGTTAGACCTTGGAATAATACAGTGGTGTGTTACTCTGAGGTTAGACTGATGCTCTGGTTAGACCTTGGAATAATACAGTGGTGTGTTACTCTGAGGTTAGACTGATGCTCTGGTTAGACCTTGGAATAATACAGTGGTGTGTTACTCTGAGGTTAGACTGATGCTCTGGTTAGACCTTGGAATAATACAGTGGTGTGTTACTCTGAGCTTAGACTGATGCTCTGGTTAGACCTTGGAGTACTACAGTGGTGTGTTACTCTGAGCTTAGACTGATGCTCTGGTTAGACCTTGGAGTAGTACAGTGGTGTGTTACTCTGAGCTTAGACTGATGCTCTGGTTAGACCTTGGAGTAATACAGTGGTGTGTTACTCTGAGCTTAGACTGATGCTCTGGTTAGACCTTGGAGTAGTACAGTGGTGTGTTACTCTGAGGTTAGACTGATGCTCTGGTTAGACCTTGGAGTACTACAGTGGTGTGTTACTCTGAGGTTAGACTGATGCTCTGGTTAGACCTTGGAGTAGTACAGTGGTGTGTTACTCTGAGCTTAGACTGATGCTCTGGTTAGACCTTATAGTAGTACAGTGGTGTGTTACTCTGAGGTTAGACTGATGCTCTGGTTAGACCTTGGAGTAATACAGTGGTGTGTTACTCTGAGCTTAGACTGATGCTCTGGTTAGACCTTGGAGTAGTACAGTGGTGTGTTACTCTGAGGTTAGACTGATGCTCTGGTTAGACCTTGGAGTAGTACAGTGGTGTGTTACTCTGAGGTTAGACTGATGCTCTGGTTAGACCTTGGAGTAGTACAGTGGTGTGTTACTCTGAGGTTAGACTGATGCTCTGGTTAGACCTTGGAGTAGTACAGTGGTGTGTTACTCTGAGGTTAGACTGATGCTCTGGTTAGACCTTGGAGTAGTACAGTGGTGTGTTACTCTGAGGTTAGACTGATGCTCTGGTTAGACCTTGGAGTAGTACAGTGGTGTGTTACTCTGAGGTTAGACTGATGCTCTGGTTAGACCTTGGAGTAGTACAGTGGTGTGTTACTCTGAGGTTAGACTGATGCTCTGGTTAGACCTTGGAATAATACAGTGGTGTGTTACTCTGAGGTAAGACTGATGCTCTGGTTAGACCTTGGAGTAGTACAGTGGTGTGTTACTCTGAGGTTAGACTGATGCTCTGGTTAGACCTTGGAGTAGTACAGTGGTGTGTTACTCTGAGGTTAGACTGATGCTCTGGTTAGACCTTGGAGTAGTACAGTGGTGTGTTACTCTGAGGTTAGACTGATGCTCTGGTTAGACCTTGGAGTAATACAGTGGTGTGTTACTCTGAGGTTAGACTGATGCTCTGGTTAGACCTTGGAGTAGTACAGTGGTGTGTTACTCTGAGGTTAGACTGATGCTCTGGTTAGACCTTGGAGTAATACAGTGGTGTGTTACTCTGAGCTTAGACTGATGCTCTGGTTAGACCTTGGAGTAGTACAGTGGTGTGTTACTCTGAGCTTAGACTGATGCTCTGGTTAGACCTTGGAATAATACAGTGGTGTGTTACTCTGAGCTTAGACTGATGCTCTGGTTAGACCTTGGAGTAGTACAGTGGTGTGTTACTCTGAGGTTAGACTGATGCTCTGGTTAGACCTTGGAGTACTACAGTGGTGTGTTACTCTGAGGTTAGACTGATGCTCTGGTTAGACCTTGGAGTAGTACAGTGGTGTGTTACTCTGGTGTTAGACTGATGCTCTGGTTAGACCTTGGAATAATACAGTGGTGTGTTACTCTGAGCTTAGACTGATGCTCTGGTTAGACCTTGGAATAATACAGTGGTGTGTTACTCTGAGGTTGGAGTGATGCTCTGGTTAGACCTTGGAGTAATACAGTGGTGTGTTACTCTGAGGTTGGAGTGATGCTCTGGTTAGACCTTGGAATAATACAGTGGTGTGTTACTCTGAGGTTAGACTGATGCTCTGGTTAGACCTTGGAATAATACAGTGGTGTGTTACTCTGAGGTTGGAGTGATGCTCTGGTTAGACCTTGGAGTAATACAGTGGTGTGTTACTCTGAGGTTGGAGTGATGCTCTGGTTAGACCTTGGAGTAATACAGTGGTGTGTTACTCTGAGGTTAGACTGATGCTCTGGTTAGACCTTGGAATAATACAGTGGTGTGTTACTCTGAGGTTGGAGTGATGCTCTGGTTAGACCTTGGAGTAATACAGTGGTGTGTTACTCTGAGGTTGGAGTGATGCTCTGGTTAGACCTTGGAATAATACAGTGGTGTGTTACTCTGAGGTTAGACTGATGCTCTGGTTAGACCTTGGAGTAATACAGTGGTGTGTTACTCTGAGTTTAGAGTGATGCTTTGCAATGGGAGGCAGCAGACAGCAGCTCCCCACTGCACCAGGCATCACAACAAACACACGGCTGATCCGTTACCTAACCTGACCCACTGACCCAGTCATCAGGCAGCGCCAGGTCAAAATATATAACCACCGCTCAGCCGGCCTACTTTACAAATGATTCCACACATGTACACAAATGTCTTCTATAAAAATAGCCTCAAAAGCTCGACCAACTATTACATGCATTGCTCAGATTGTTTTTCTATCGTGACATTTTTTTCTTCATCAGTTCTTAAACACTTCAATTCTTTCTGGAAACAATTAGAAATTTAAATCTAATTGATTCTTTTGTGGGGAATAGGTTGTGGCAAGCTTGTGGTTGCAGTCAAAACATGTCCCCCTCCTAGTCCTATGTGCTTTGTAGTCACAGTGTTTCCCTAACCCTCAACACAACCTGGGCAATGTTCCCAGACTGAACATGTTTCTGACCTCAAAATCATATATGATTTCTAAACTTGAACTGATACATAAAATAGTAAACGCTCCGTGCAACTTTTGAATTCATTGAATGTGGGCACTGGAATTGTTCATTGTTGGAGCAAAAAAAAAAAAAGTTGGCAGGTTATTCTTGACTGGAAAAAAACTTAAACTATCCAGCCTTGTGGTGTGACTGGTGTGTTTGCCACTCATCCACCAGGCCAGCTGATTACTAGTTAGACTGGCCGCCCCTGCCTGGCCAAGCTCACCTGTAGCAGTGTTCCCAGGCCCAGCTGATGCTTGACGCTCCCTCGGCCTACCTGGCTACTCACCCCGGCCTACCTGGCTACTCACCCCGGCCTACCTGGCTACTCACCCCGGCCTACCTGGCTACTCACCCCGGCCTACCTGGCTACTCACCCCGGCCTACCTGGCTATTCACCCCCCTTTCCTACCTGGTCACCCCCCTTTCCTACTTGGTCACCCCCCTTTCCTACCTGGTCACCCCCTTTCCTACCTGGTCACCCCCCTTTCCTACCTGGTCACCGCCCTTTCCTACCTGGTCACCCCCCTTTCCTACCTGGTCACCCCCCTTTCCTACCTGGTCACCGCCCTTTCCTACCTGGTCACCCCCCTTTCCTACCTGGTCACCCCCCTTTCCTACTTGGTCACCCCCCTTTCCTACTTGGTCACCCCCCTTTCCTACCTGGTCACCCCCTTTCCTACCTGGTCACCCCCCTTTCCTACCTGGTCACCCCCCTTTCCTACCTGGTCACCCCCCTTTCCTACTTGGTCACCCCCCTTTCCTACTTGGTCACCCTCCACGGGCCTACCTGGCCACCTCAGCCTACCTGGCCACCCCAGCCTACCTGGCCACCCTTCCCGGGCCGACCTGGCCACCCGACCTATCTGGCCACCCCAGCCTACCTGGCCACCCTCCCCGGGCCTACCTGCCCACCCCAGCGAGGTGTCACTATGCATGACCGCCCACCAACTGCCTCGACACTCATCCTTTATGCATATGCTGGAGTACCATTTAAGCTGTGACCACAATAAACCAATTTTCTTGGTGGAATCATCTTTAAAAATTAAACACCAGAAACAAAATGGCTTATTGTGCATTTATTGTGGGAATTTGATTTGTTTTTGCGGTGATAAGCAGAAATGGTGTCAGATACAGTATGACGACTGTTATCTCGTGCCATTGTCTTGCATTCTGTTACACATTAGTGGGGTGTTTAAGTGGGCAATTAGCAGCTGTCAGAAGCGCATACATGCTCCCATAACTGCTACAACCTCCCTTTGTCTCCTATAAAAACATACTTCTAATGAAGACAATCACGCCTGTCTTTGTCAAATGAGCATGCTCCTGCTGAAAGAAAAATGTGAGCTGGTATCTCAATCTTATTGCCATGGTTACCACAGTTTAAGTCCACATAATCTTTAAAACACTTATCATGTTTCCAATATTGTTGCAAAAAGTTAGGAGTGAAAGTTGATCT
The DNA here is from genome assembly GCA_949316495.1 of Amphiduros pacificus. Classification (NCBI taxonomy): domain Eukaryota; kingdom Metazoa; phylum Annelida; class Polychaeta; order Phyllodocida; family Hesionidae; genus Amphiduros; species Amphiduros pacificus. Next base: position 6,195,308 of record OX439007.1, on the reverse strand, counting down.
GCCATTCATCACTCAAAAGTGGAATATACAAAGAGCAGAAGCCATTAAGCATACATATTCCTGTATCATTTCAACCTCACACACCTGTTTTTTAAAGTTTAATGTTGAAAATAAGGAGATCTACATGAACATATGGCAACAGGCTCACGTATGCATGTACGGTCGGCAGTGCTTACCATTAATAATGTATTATAATAGTAATTGTTCAGATGAACTTTCAAAGAACAAAATCATGTCGCAGTGCTATAAACCCCAAACATAATGAACAGTTCTGACAAAGATACCTTGAAACATGCAGTTAAATAAATAATGTATTGCCAGTACACAAACTCACAAAGGTAAATGAACAGTCCACTCTCGTGGTATCAAATATCAGCAATATCAACAAGACCGTAATACAAGCTTTCTATGTCCTTCTATATGTTGTTTGGATCTGCTAATGGTGGAGCTTTCTATTAACAAGTTTGACCATTATCCAGTCTTCCCGATAGTCACCAGACCTTCAACGGACATTCGGTCCGACAAAGTTGACATTTTCGCCGGACCGAAAGCATTTTTACCGGACCGTAAAAAAAAGAAAGAATATCATCGTGAAAAGTAAACAAGCCAGGTACAAGCTTCCCAAATGGCGATATAATTAAAATCTTTGTTTTATTTTGCACATAAAAATATTCTGACACGTGTCGGCAATAGTCCGCCTTCATTTTATCAGTTTAAAGTATGCACAAGTCAGAGAAAATGCGAGTTTAACAATGCTTAAATATGCATACGACACGAGGTCGTCATTATGAAAACCGGAAGTGACGGGGACAGGCTCGTATTTTTGGCGCGAAAATGATCGGACGCTATTCATTCACATTGAAAATATTAATGTATCGCGCAATGATGGATCCCTGACACTTCGTATTTACGTTTTACTTTTAAAATGACTGCCGAACATCTCGAGGGATAAATTTTGAGAAAAGTTAAAATTTTCACAAAAATACATGTCGGACATGATGTCCGACTACGACAGAAAATATGCCGGACCGTGGCAAAAAATATCGGTCTGGACCGGCAGTTATCAGGAAGACTGATTATCATATTAAACTCAAAAAGAGTCCTGTTATATGGCATTATCATTGGTTTGCTGTGAGAGGTTTTGTCAATGGACAAAAATTCACCTGAAGATCACCAGATCAAGAAGCGTGGTTTGTAACTTGTGCTAAATGTCTACCAGTTTGACTTTTAAATCTATGACAAACTTGTTGAAAAATTGCTCTGTTGATAAAATTTTCCGTTTTCTAAACATGTATATATCTTCCTCCTCATATTGAGATTATTTTCATAATTAAATATAACAGTTCATATCTAGCCCTACTTACACTCGCTAGACTTGTTTGGACTCATTAAGAGAACTTCATCCAAAAGTCTCTTATGCCAAGTTGACAGCCATCACCATCCCAGACTGGCTGCTTCCAACACTCAGGCCTTGACATAAAGAGAAAAATGTTGGTTGCCCAGTTGGGCCACCAGAGCATGAGAAGTGGTGGCCCTAAGTTTCTAAGGATGATAGGATGTGTGATACAATAAAGAGCAAGTCTGAGTGGGGGATACTTGTCCCAATCAAATATTGAACATGATATGATATCTATCAAGGATTTAGAATATTAAAATCAAGATAGTTTGGGCCACTAAAAGACCAAAAATATGGTTGCCCAACTGGAACACTGCAACAGAGTATTCACTGGCCCGAATAGAGGATCTGGTGGCCCCGGGCCACCAGGCCAGTGCGTATGTCAAGCCCTGACACTACTAGATAGAATCTACCTGCCTCCAGAATCACGGTACCAGATAGACCCTACCTGCCTCCAGAATCACGGTACCAGATAGACCCTACCTGCCTCCTGAATCATGGTACCAGATAGACCATACCTACCTCCAGAATCATGGTACCAGATAGACCCTACCTACCTCCAGAGTCATGGTAGCAGATAGACTCTACCTGCCTCCAGAATCATGGTACCAGATAGACCCTACCTGCCTCCAGAATCACGGTACCAGATAGACCCTACCTGCCTCCTGAATCATGGTAGCAGATAATATGAACATACACACCATCAACTCAATGTTTGACAACCAATCAATAGGTGAAGTATACTCACTGTACATAACTCATTACATTAATCAAGGGATAAAAAATATTTGCATAGAGATATTATATAAACTTGGAGAAAGGTTCATATGGATTGTGCATTTACCATACAATGTAATTGTTGATGAATGTATGTGTGGAATGATAATATGAGCTGCACACAGGAACACCACCCTAACAAGCATGATGCTCTTTATGTGATCAGCTGATGTGACCAGCTGGGGTGTTTGTCCCAGTTACCATGGTAACACAAAAGGTATCAATATCACATGCCTGGGTGACTCATTTAAACACTGAAAGGGAAAAGTTGAAATGAATAAAACCACAGGTATTTCTCTGACCTTCTACACTGGCAATTAAGGATGCATCTAACCCGCAGTCACTACTTTGTGGTCATCTTTCCCACAGCTGGTCACATCCATTTCAAAGAGTAAACACTTCATTTGCACCAAAGCCTTTGACTGAATATATCTGTCCCTGGCTAAGACTGAATTATAAAGACTGAACCCATCTTTCCCTTGCTAAGACTGAATTATAAAGACTGAACCCATCTTTCCCTGGCTAAGACTGAATCTATCTTTCCCTTGCTAAGACTGAATTATAAAGACTGAACCCATCTTTCCCTTGCTAAGACTGAATCTATCTTTCCCTAGCTAAGACTGAATTATAAAGACTGAATCTATCTTTCCCTTGCTAAGACTGAATCTATCTTTCCCTTGCTAAGACTAAATTATAAAGACTGAATCTATCTTTACCTTGCTAAGACTGAATCTATCTTTCCATGGCTAAGACTGAATTATAAAGATTGAACACATCTTTCCCTTGCTTGGACTGAATGATGAATCTATCTATTTTTTAATTTATCTTTCGCTTGCTTGATTCAGATGCCAAGACTGAATCAATCTTTCCCTGGTCAAGACTTAAACGAGAAAAGATGGCACACCAAAGTGCAAAATCTAATTATTTTCCCATCTAATCTTATTTTTTGGTAAATCAGAAAACAAATTTACATATATGTGAACCCGATTGTGTTGATCTTCCTTAATATGCCACAATTCACAGTGACAGCATGCACAGTGTCCAAGTTTGTCAGAAAACTCACTTTCCTTGAAGCAGTTTATGCATTTGTTCTTTTACAGGCCATACTAGCACTATAATGGCTTCTCTAGAGATTCTTTTGAAACCATGTATTCATAAAATCTGAAGAAAACAGTTGTTTTTATTGGCTGCGGGAGACTGTTCATCAAACAAGAATCTTGAGAGCTAGCAGAGGGAACACCTTGCACCCAGACCTATACAGGTACCTGCTACCAACACATCTATCTACATCACTGACATTTCTACATCGTATCACCTCAAAACCAATATCCATTTCTCCAATCTCTCAGTCTATGCTTTCAAGTCTGCCTCTAGTCTACCTATAAAAAGTGTTTTATGTTGAGTTTTTGTGTTGCTGTTTTTATTTATTTTTTCTACTTAATTTGTTTAAAGCTATGATTCTGGAGATATCAGATTAGTCGCAGACTAAATGTATGTCATATACTCTCTGTATCACTCAGATCCTCTTAAATCTACATATAATCAGGTTCATTGTTTCAACATATCTTGTATTTTCAGCAGCTCCTGTATTGAATTTCAAGCTTAGAAACTACCTGTTCAGTTACATTCTGATCACAACGCCTGTGTTTCATCGCGCTCATTATGTTTCACACGTGAGCAGAAATGTTGAGAGCTGCATAATTAGGTTAATTTTAGCAGAATTTTTAATGAATCTCTCATTGCAGAATATAAGGTGATGCGTTAAAACCAGCATGTAGCATTTTCTCCTGTGGTGTGTGTATTAAATGGCAGTTAGAGAGATTGGGATAGGAGCATGTCAGCTGGCTCAGCCCGTTATTGATTGCTAGAGGCTCCCCGTCCCCTCACTCACGGGCAGGGCTCACCCTTAGCTTTCTCCACACATTTCAACATCCAAGATATTTTTGGAGGGGCTTGCACCAGGAAGAAAATGAACTGTTGAGATTTATGAAAACCTGAAAACACCTACAATTGCCATTTTTTACAGCCTGAGGATGTCTTGTAAATGTTTTGTGGGAATCCCTGCATTCTGCTCCAGTTCTATCAAGCCACTGCTTGTCTGTCATCTTGTATTTGCAAGCTAATTCAAGGCTAAAATGTGAAAACCATCTGCCAAATGACACCACTTCCACCATTTGACCAAAATAATGGAGATTTTTCAGAAATTGCATTAACATGAGATCATAAAGAAATGTTTCAAGTATCAGAAATGATCATTTGTTTCGCTGCTGCTCACGAGTGACCCACAATTTACACCAATTTTTTTATAATGTGTTTTGTCTTAATTTTTTTTATTAAGTTAAGCTTTTCTCCATCAATTATCTCTACTGAACAATTAAAATTAGCTGTATAAATTTCGGTAAAATTGTATATATTATTGGGTAATCACAACATGCATGTACCTTAGAGGGAAATATTAAATACAAAGATCATTGAAAGATGTTTTTATAAATCCACTATTTTCAGATCAAGGCTACATTCTGGTCAAAGAATGAGTCGAGGACAGTATAATTGATATCCACAGGCTCCTTGATTGAGTGGTAAGAGTATTTCTATTCCTGCCTGAGAAAGTAATACTTCATATAGTTTCATATTGAATAATGATGGAGAGGATATTCAATTGAAAATGATGGATCTGCCTCTATCTCTTCCTTTTCTCCTCCTTCTTAAATCAGAGGCTTGTGGAATCCACATATCTCGCCAACAAGGGACCGATAGGTGGCCTTATAAACATGCCAATAGTCAGTGTCCAGTGCTGTAAACCGCCATCAGCATCAGAAAATATTAATACATTATCCATTTGCTTCTAACTTTTGATCAAAAATTTAAAATTTGCAAGAAAATTCATTAAATTGATCAATATAATCATATTTTACAGTCCAAGCTGGTTAATCTATGCACCAGTATGGCTTGTATTTAAACCACTGCTATCAGCTGATCACTGAGGACGGCCCCCTGTCATAGCTTATCAGCTGATCACTGAGGATGGCCCCCTGTCATACCTTATCTGATGATCACTGAGGATGGCCCCCTGTCATATCTTATCTGATGATCACTGAGGATGGCCCCCTGTCATACCTTATCTGATGATCACTGTGTTCTTTGCCAATGCCACCTATGTTAGACTTAACACCTGCTGAAGACTGGCTTCACTACCACCTGAGTACTGCTACCGCCTGAGTACCGCTACCGCCTGAGTACCGCTACCGCCTGAGTACCGCTACCACCTGAGTACTGCTACCACCTGAGTACCGCTACCGCCTGAGTACCACTACCGCCTGAGTACCACTACAACCTGAGTACTGCTACCACCTGAGTACCGCTACCGCCTGAGTACCACTACCGCCTGAGTACTGCTACCACCTGAGTACTGCTACCGCCTGAGTACCACTACCGCCTGAGTACTGCTACAACCTGAGTACTGCTACAACCTGAGTACTGCTACCGCCTGAGTACTGCTACCACCTGAGTACCACTACCGCCTGAGTACCACTACAACCTGAGTACTGCTACAACCTGAGTACTGCTACCGCCTGAGTACTGCTACCCCCTGAGTACTGCTACCACCTGAGTACTGCTACCGCCTGAGTACCGCTACCGCCTGAGTACCGCTACCGCCTGAGTACCACTACAACCTGAGTACCGCTACCACCCGAGTACCGCTACCACCTGAGTACTGCTACCACCTGAGTACCGCTACCACCTGAGTACCGCTACAACCCAAGTACCGCTACCGCCTGAGTACTGCTACCACCTGAGTACCGCTACCACCTGAGAACCACTACCGCCTGAGTAACGCTACCACCTGAGTACTGCTACCACCTGAGAACCACTACCGCCTGAGTACCGCTACCACCTGAGTACCGCTACCGCCTGAGTACCGCTACCACCTGAGTACTGCTACCGCCTGAGTACCGCTACCACCTGAGTACCGCTACCACCTGAGTACCGCTACTACCTGAGTACCGCTACCGCCTAAGTAGCACTACCACCTGTGTATCGCTACCACCTGAATAACATTGCCACCCGAGTACCACTACCATTACTGACTACCTGAGTACCACTTCTACATGAATACTGCACTAACCTGGCACCACTACTACCGGAGTACTACACTAACCTGGCATAGAGTGCTCACGTGCTGCTGTGAATCGCATAGCTCGGGGGACAGGAAGATTACATACATAGAAACACAACCTGGTGAACTCAAACAGCACTTGAAAAGAGTACATCTTATACAGGTTGAAACACCAAGAATCAAATCTATCATACTGCTGATATTTGTGCTAAAGACCCAAAGATATTTATGAACCAGATGTGTCTATGACACAATTATATGACCACATCTGCAGATGTGTATGTGAAAAAGTCAGATCATGCCCAGGTTAGGTATGTACATGACATGGAGCTATTGACATATAACCATATCAAAACTAGATGTGTATGCAACATCACTTATATTTGACACTGATTGAGTTATATGACCTTTTGTGAGAATATCAGAATGAGATTCAGATATTTTTTGGGGTTTATTGCAAGGTAAATAACCAATGCAGTTATTCATTCCTTGCATGAAAATATATCATTTACACTCAGTCTTAAATTAATCAATCCTACTAAAATCTCAGATCCAATTTGCACAAGAACAACTCCATTCTCTGAGCCATGATTAAGTGCCTGATCAGCAGTTCTTTGACCTGAATGAACTGTGCATGTCTGGATTTGATAAGTCCAGTCACCAGACCAAACAAACTGGGCCACTATCATTATTTAATTCTCTGGCGATCTAACGAGGTCACATATTCTGCTTGCTTCCATTTACACACCTCTCTATATTGTGACATGATATAATTAGGTCACTGCCTACTTATCATAAATGTTAATCAGACAAAATCTAGGGTCATAAATGGCTTTTTATTCGGATGAGCAATCAAACCTCATAAGTATGTTTTCCAACAATATCAAAATTTGTTAAGCCACTGACCACTGAAATGGTGTACTCACTGGAAATTTGTTTGGACTTCACCACAAGAAACTTAACTTGTCTTTTAAGCATACCTTAATAATAATAATGATAATAATAATAATACTATGACTGTCATACACATGTATATCCTGTTTGCTGATCAATCATGGGAGCCAAAACAATGGTAAGTTAACAAGCGGCTTTATTTTTTAACCAATCAAGAAGCAACTAACAAACAGTAACAACAAGTGTCCGGAGTAAAAATAGTTGGAGATGGTGAACAAGATCTGTTGGCATTTCAACCATCCAAGACTCCAGAAATAGTTGTGATATGTTTACTTAACGATTTGATTCTTGATTGCAAAACATATTGGATAGTGATGTGGTGTTGAATAAGGACTCACCTCAGGTATATTTGTTTTAACGCCTGTGCAGCATTGGTACAGGCATATGGGATGCCAAACTCGGCCATAAAATCCTCCCATAGCAACTCCTGATTGACCTGAAACACACCAAGAAATCAAATCACACATTATGACACAGTGCTCAGAACAGACAAGCTGGCATGGTATGAATGATTCTAATCTCAGATTGATGATCACAGGATGCTAATTGGCTTTGCCCCTTATTAGCTGTCACTTTTTCACATATAGAGGTACAGATATAATATGTATTCCTGAAAATTAACACAATTTCTCTTTTAAAAAAAATATCTTAATATAGAAATCAACTTTCTGCAAATATAGGCCAAGTGCCATGTTCATATTGCAGTTTTGGCCCATGATATAATTATAATATCTGTATTTATATCATAGTTTATAAGTAGGTTTTCTTTGTGATAAGAATTATCATTTTGATTTTTTGGTTTCAAATCCATGTTGATAGAGAACATTCTTTACATAAGTGGAATTGTGACAACAATTTCAAAAATCAACATGGCAAAATTCAGGTCATGGGAGAAGATATTTTATGATATTTTTATAGCAATTCATAGGTGAGAAGCAGGCTCATGTTAGCATTATAGTGTGCTCATTAGTCTATATGCATGAAATTAAAGGTGATAGACCCCAGACAAGATTAAAATGTCATGTCTATGTTTATTTGCATTAAATCATTGTAACAGCAAAACATATTTTTGTGTAAAATTTTATAATTCATTTGAGAGTTGTGCATTGGTAGAGATAGAGCTCTGAGAAAATTAAAGTGATGGGAATTTAAAAGGCTCAAATTCCAGAAAAAATGTTTTCACATCTTGTAAGTAGAATATGTGTAAGTAGAAAGTATGATATTTAAAAGCATCTGAGACTGGCATCAACTTGATCATGCTAATTGTGAGCAATACAATATATGTGACCATATTCAACTCTCCTGTGGACCCCCAGCAACAATATCCTGCACAGCAAACCTGGACACACTCCAGTCTAATTGTGAAACAAGTGAAAAGGCAAATGTTGACAACGCATCACTACTCTCTCTGTGCCATTGGCCAGCCACGTTAAGCCAGTAGTGATAGACCCCCAATAAAATATAGACATTTCATCTCAAATTAAATTGACATAACCTGTTGATTGAGTATTTATGCTTGTAATCGTGATTCAAGTATGATCTAATTCATAATAATAAATGTGAGCCCTGACAATCATCAGTTTATATGTGGTTTCCTGTGAAGCTTCAGGAATCACTGCTGTCACAAGCATGATCAGGAATCACTGCTGTCACAAGCACGATCGGGAATCACTGCTGTCACAAGCATGATCGGGAATCACTGCTGTCACAAGCATGATCGGGAATCACTGCTGTCACAAGCATGATCAGGAATCACTGCTGTCACAAGCATGATCAGTAATCACTGCTGTCACAAGCATGATCGGGAATCACTGCTGTCACAAGCATGATCGGGAATCACTGCTGTCACAAGGTGATCAGGAATCACTGCTGTCACAAGTATGATCAGTTATCACTGCTGTCACAAGCATGATCAGGTATCACTGCTGTCACAAGCATGATCGGGAATCACTGCTGTCACAAGCACGATCGGGAATCACTGCTGTCACAAGCATGATCGGGAATCACTGCTGTCACAAGCATGATCGGGAATCACTGCTGTCACAAGCATGATCGGGAATCACTGCTGTCACAAGCATGATCAGTAATCACTGCTGTCACAAGCATGATCGGGAATCACTGCTGTCACAAGCATGATCGGGAATCACTGCTGTCACAAGGTGATCAGGAATCACTGCTGTCACAAGTATGATCAGTTATCACTGCTGTCACAAGCATGATCAGGAATCACTGCTGTCACAAGTATGATCAGGAATCACTGCTGTCACAAGTATGATCAGTTATCACTGCTGTCACAAGCATGATCAGGAATCACTGCTGTCACAAGTATGATCAGTTATCACTGCTGTCACAAGCATGATCAGGAATCACTGCTGTCACAAGCATGATCAGGAATCACTGCTGTCACAAGCATGATCGGGAATCACTGCTGTCACAAGCATGATCGGGAATCACTGCTGTCACAAGCATGATCAGGAATCACTGCTGTCACAAGCATGATCAGGAATCACTGCTGTCACAAGCATGAGAAGAAATCACAGCTGTCACAAGCGTGATCAGGAATCACTGTCGTCACAAGCATGAGAAGAAATCGCTGCTGTCACAAGCATGATCAGGAATCGCTGCTGTCACAAGCATGATCAGGAATCACTGTTGTCACAAGCATGATCAGGTATCACTGTTGTCACAAGCATGAGAAGAAATCGCTGCTGTCAAAAGCGTTATCTGGAATCACTGCTGTTACAAGCAGAAGCATTAAGTGCAGTCACAAGCATGATCAGGTATCACTGCTGTCACAAGCATGAGAAGAAATCGCTGCTGTCACAAGCATGATCAGGTATCACTGCTGTCACAAGCATGAGAAGAAATCGCTGCTGTCACAAGCATGATCGGGAATCACTACTGTCACAAGCATGATCGGGAATCACTGCTGTCACAAGCATGAGAAGAAATCGCTGCTGTCACAAGCATGATCAGGTATCACTGCTGTCACAAGCATGAGAAGAAATCGCTGCTGTCACAAGCATGAGAAGAAATCGCTGCTGTCACAAGCATGATCGGGAATCACTACTGTCACAAGCATGATCGGGAATCACTGCTGTCACAAGCATGAGAAGAAATCGCTGCTGTCACAAGCATGATCAGGTATCACTGCTGTCACAAGCATGAGAAGAAATCACTGCTGTCACAAGCATGAGAAGAAATCGCTGCTGTCACAAGCGTTATCTGGAATCACTGCTGTTACAAGCAGAAGCATTAAGTGCAGTCACAAGCATGATCAGGAATCACTGCTGTCACAAGCAGGAGTAATAAATACTGTCACAAAATGCATTAATTCTTTTGGTCCAAGATCTCTCAGTAATTTACTAAGCATAATTTTTTAAATTCTCTTTTCAATAGTAAAAAACTGATTAATAAAGAAAGGTTATGTGTTGTTTATCCATCCCAATTCTTACATAACACAATACCAATAAAATCTATACATTTACTTTCCAATATTTCAATTATTTATTTCTGTTGTCCTGTTGGTATAATTCTCTAATTTCTGAATAGACAGTTGTAATATATTACATTGAAACAATAAATGTCTGTATATGATTAAATGTTCCATGAAATGCTCCACATTCCTAAATAGTGAAAAGGAAAAAATTAATCACTTTTTGCATTAAATTATAAGTAATCCAATAAAAACCTTTATTTCATCCAATTTTAAATAATGTCATTGTAAATCAGACTTTCTTATTTGTAATGTTCTCGGTTCTGACATTACTAATTATGTAAAATAGTTATAAGCCAGGCAGTCACTCACACTGACAATCTATTTTACATTCACAATTTTGTTTTTGTATGCAAATCTCTGATTCCAGTTTGGGGTATTTATTTGTTTCATTTATTATCAAGTGATGATCTTTAACATTAAACTATAATCAAGCTATATCTGCATAAAATCAAAATGATTATTGAAATTTATAGAGTCCCTATTGTAAATATAATTTAACAGGAAATATCATAAAGAAAAAATAGGTCATTTTGACCTTTGAAAAATTTCAAGGAATTTCCTAATTTATTTCCCTTCCCCGTAAGGAGCAAGCATTTCCTGCTAGGCAGCCACTTACTAATAAAGTCTATCTTAATCTACCTGAGCAGTAGCAGAGCCATGGGATCTGTAACATCACTGTTAGATACTAGATATAACAACACACAAATGTACAAAATGGTTCAATGCCATTGATATGAATGTGGTTCAGACAATGGCTTAGCATGAAAGTATGTATCCCAACAGTTCTGCTCTGCCACTATTGAACTGTTGCATCTACACTTGTGCAATGTGTCTTCCCGATACCCTGGAATAGCATTAATGAGTACAGTGGAGCAATATTGAGTACAAAACTGGAGGTAAATTCAAAACTAGCACACTACCTTTTCCCATCCTCCTAAACTGGTCACTCGGTTGTACAACTTGTACAGATCAACCTCTTTTGTCCCAATCTTGGGAACGCGGGAAAATGGACTCCTAAAACGATACAAGAAATGATCTTAAACATTGTCTGGTGTTTACTGATACATAAATGTGCGATTATAAACAAAAGTTTGGCTTGGAACCATGTGGTTTTGTTGTCACTCACCCGCGAGTTTGGTGGAACTGCCTCAACTCTTTCAGAAAGCCATCGCGTTCCTTTTCATAAGTGTACGGATCTTTGCTGTTTTTTGCCATATTTAATGTCGATTCTAATCCAATTTTCACATCAAATATATCGCAAAACACTCCTTGTTCAAACCAGGAACACCATTAAGTTCTTCGTTAGCATCTTTTGGTGGAAATCCGTCAAAATTTACAACAATCCTCTCAAATCATTCGCGAAACTGACTCACAGCTCGCAAACTGTCCTTGTTTTGAGCTTCACTTTGTTGCCGATTCCCAGCTTTACTGTGTGATTTGAGCACTAACAAAGCTTCATACATCGTCTCCTGATATACATATCCATATTCCAAAGACGATTGGGGGTGTAAGTTAAATCGGCGGCCTCATTTTCCGTGAAATTCAAATAAATTTCATAGATTCCTAAGCCTAACAAAAAACATAATGAACGTGCCGAGTGGAAATTACGCCCAGAGGGGTACCCGCAATTGACCAATTGCCTAGGAAGCCATATCCAAGATGGCGGCGCCCTGGTTTCTACAGTTTTTGTTTATATTTTAGAGTTTAACTCATTCGACGAGTTTATTACATTTGTAGAGATTATATACACACATATTTAGGTTCATAAATATGTAAAGAATGTTACTGCGTATTCTGATACTTGATTTGCATATTCAAGTGCCTTTGGAGAGGATAGAAACCCAACGAAAGGTTCATTTGATAACATCGTCTGCTTGTGAATGACACTGATAGTGACAGTGACAATTGTTGACATTGGACTTATCTTGTGATCACATGTGACACAGAAAACAGGAAGATGGCACCCAGAAATAGAGCTTTGTTGTGTTTTGCTTTATTTATTTTGACATTTTCATTAGTACAAGTTTGCATGGGCTTATTTGAGTGGGACCAGTTACTGGCAAACAGTTTTGAGAATTTTGAAAAGAAATCAATGAAATGTGACGCTGATCCTGACATTTGTAGAAATGTGGTGAGTCTTCATCTTCAATACTTCATCTTTCTCCAGTTTTATTCCTCTGCCGTTTAAAAATGATCTTGTTTTTGTAAGCATTTTTACTGCGGGCTAATGCTCAGAGAATTCAGGCATTCTGACCTGACATTGACTTATAATTAGCAAATTTGCTTGTATGCATTTCACATGTTGGATACAAGATTTTTTGAAGATTTGTGTGAACGTTATGAATGAATCATTCTGAAAATCACTCCTACATTACAATGTTCCTGTACTAAAGAACCAGCTTGTTACAAGAATGTAAAAATTGGCACTGTCCTAACGTTTCTTGTTCTGAATGTCATCAATGACAACTCAGAATTGAGCTATTGGGCTCTTCTCTCCAATTATGAAAGCCTAATGTTCAATAATTCAAATTTCACCAAAAGCATAAAAGAAAAAAATTATGGATGTGCAATACATCTATGTAGAACATTTGATAATTTAGCATGACGATTAAGAACTTAATATTTTTTAGGTTTTATTATGATTTAAGTAGAATTACTTTAACGTGCAATGAGTTATTGTTTTGTCCAAATTGACTTCCTTATTTCTGATATAAATGTTTGTGCAAATAATACATCTTGTGAATCTCATTTTAATTTAAACATATCTAAGTTTCCTACTTGTTTTTAAAATGAAGAATTTAATTTAATTGATACGATCATGTAACACCATGTAAAAGCAAGGGAAGGGTCTGGATATTTTTCCTGTGGGTATTCTTTATAGTCAGTGGGCATTCTCAGGGTGTGTGCAAACTGTTAGTGTGTTAATGTGAATGTGTTCACAATAAATCATCCACATAACTTGTCTGATATTATATTGGCAAAATTTTAACATTTCTCTTTGATCCCATGGTCCAGGAAGTATACAACCATTAAACATCCCTGAAACCCCACAATAAGAGTATATAATTCCTCTATAAAAGGGTGTATGATTTTATCTTATTGATATATTCAGGCACAACAATGTAAAAGTGTGGGAAGGGTAAGAGTGTCCCGTGAGAATGAAATGTTTTATTTTTACTGAAGATTTCCGAGATATTACTGATATTATTTTTTAAAAACAAATGAACATCTCTTGTAGAATTTTAATCTCCTAATATATAATGGATAGGAAATATCAGTTTACTTCAGCCTAATTTCATTATCAGTTTTTTTTAAGCATTAACCAATACTAGTCATATAACACAAAACAAATGATTGGTGATATTTTAAGGACACTAGAAAAGAAAAAGCTCTCACCAGATATGGAGTAACAAACAATTGTTATTCGTCACTCAAAATATTATATATTTATATGACTCAAAGTGGGGAGAAAGAAAAAAATTAAGTGAGTACTAAAATGTTACAGGGTATTTTTTATATTTAAGAACAAAATGAGAAATGAAAGATACTAATATGTTACCTTTTCATTGACAAGTTATCTGGTAGAAATTTTAATATGTGTGTTAAGATATATATCGGTATTCAATGCAAGTTCCAAACATCTTCTTATCTATAACCATGGTAACACTGATTATGAACAAAAATTGTTCTGAATAGTGGCACATAGCTGATGAGACTTCAAACAAAGTCAAAACCACTGGTCAGAAGCCATTATGTAGCCACTCCTTAACTCCATTTTGGTAGTTCAACTATTAATAGTGATCAATAATAATCTGTATTTCTTTGATCAGACAGAACTGCTGACTTCTAAAGGTTACCCTTGTGAGGAGCATATCGTGGAGACTTCGGACGGCTTCCTCTTGAGTCTTCAGCATGTCCCACATGGCCGGAAAAGCCCCGAGAAGAAAACATCGCGGCCGGTCGTCTTCCTTCAACATGGTCTACTGTGCTCATCTGCAGACTGGGTGCTCAATCCAGTCAACCAAAGCCTGGGTAAGATACTGTTTGCACCATTTCTCTTTGTAGCATGTGCCTTATTTCTGTCCTTCTGTGCATCTTGTTCTCTGTACTTAACATCACTTGTATTATATATATTCCAATGGACCATTAAATGTGAAATACATGCAATCAGAAACACTCACACACACACACACACACACATATATATGTATGGTCTCAAATATTGCTTGCCCTTTGCTTGTTTTAATCAAACAAATAATATAGATATTTGAAATAAACCTTTGAAAGTTGATGACATTGGCCAAAAGTTGTTTGCATAGGGCAATGAAAAAAGTTCTAATTTCTAACACTGTTTTTATACATATATATTATTATATGTCACTGATTAATCTAAAGTTAACATAATGTATATGTTTCATATATCAGGTATGATACTAGCTGATTCTGGATTTGATGTTTGGATGGGAAACATCCGAGGTAATACATACAGCAACAGACATGTCAAACTAGATCCGTCCACCAAACAGTTCTGGGCTTGGAGGTCAGTAAAACGTTAAACAAATCTTAACATGTGGCATTCTAAATCCCTGTAAGCTATGTAACATGAGCAAGAAGCTGTGATTTATGAGGCGAGTGTTTGTTCTGCAGCTGGGATGAGATGGCCAGGTTTGACTTGACGGCGATGCTGGAGTACGCTCTGCAGCAGAGTGGTCAGCAACAACTCTACTACATCGGCCATTCTCAGGGAACACTCATTGCCTTCGCACAATTTGGAAATAACCAGACATTAGCAAAGAAGGTGGGGAACAGTTAGTTATAGCATATCTATATATATTAAGTATTTGTTTAAGGGCAGCAGTTTTATTATGGTTAAACTTTGATTAAATTAATAATTTATTTACTTAATTGTTAATATTGTTAATATTGTTTAAGACCTTTAAAGTGCATATGATATTATTTAATATTAATGATCTTTTAGATATTAAATCCATTATTATAGATTGTCCTTAAAATGGCAGAAGTGCTTCTAATCTCTAGTTTTATTTATCTTGTTATATAATTAAAAAAAAAAATCAAAATAGATTTTGTCCTGATTATTGCGATTGATTGTAGGTGAGGAGATTCTATGCCCTGGGACCCGTCAGCACCGTGGGTCATATTGAGGGGCCTATGCGCTATCTCTCCTACTTCACAAAGGATATAGAGGTGAGGTTTCTGTCAATATAGGGATAAAAGCTATAGATCGCATGATGGGGATAAAAGATATAGATCGCAAGATGGGGATAAAAGATATAGATCGCATGATGGGGATAAAAGATATAGATCGCATGATAATCTTGATTATAAGAAAGTAAATAAATTATAATAACCTATTCATCTGATTAACCATGTGATATATCATATTTATATGGATGTATAAAGGAGTAAAGGTCTTTATCATATGATAATCTCTTAGAAAGTAACTAAAGGATAACGAAATAGTCGTCTAATTAACAATTAAATGTGTGAAAATTCATATGTAAATGCATGTATACAGAAATAAAAGATGTATATCACATGATAATCTTAATTTGAAGAATATAACCAAATTGTAACAAAATGGCCATCTAAATTAACACTCTTAACCATTTGGTTGATGACCATATTTATATGGATACATACAATTTGATTTTGGCTGAAGAAGATCCAAAGCCTTTAAAATGACAATATTATTTACTTATTCAGTCAAAAACAAAGAAGATATTTGGTGTAAGTGGTCCTTTTTACTCTTTGAATATTTTAATTCAATATACACAACACAAACTGAATAGAAACTACAAAATTTATTTTCTCTTTTGCTTTACACACACACACATACACCAAGGCTTGATATTATCACTGGCCCGGTAGCCTCTGGGTCAGTGGTTTTAAAATTCTACTGGCCCAGTTTTGAGTAAAAGTGTCCTGTTTTTCACTGTTTTGTACCAGAAGCCAGTCGTTTACATCAAAATTCCAGTGAATTCAAGTTCAGTCTATGTTTTCGGGCGAGTGACCAAAATCCTTAATATCAAGGCCTGCACACATTTTCTCTATTATATTTTCTCAAATTTAGAATTATCCTCATAAATTCAAGAATCAGGTCACACTAAGTCACAACAGTTATACATTTTCCCCATTTACAAATCAAAATATACAAACAGAGTTGAAATTTCTGGAATCGCCACAAATATAATTTTTTCAGGTAACCATGATAAGAGAAGACTGCCAGAGTGACATGAGAAAGTAACATTAAATGTGACCTCTTTGCATGAGCGAGCAGCACACAAATGAATTTTAATTGTACATTTTGTTTGAGGAAAATGACCATTTTTCACCTGCCCAGATTTTTTTAAAAGATGGTATCAGTTACATTAGTTCTCTGAATGATCCTGTGTCCTATCAAACTCCACCAGAGGGCGACGTGGTGAACCTCTGGTTTGCGTGTGCCTCTGGTGGACAGTGTGGTGTCCTATGTTGTGAGCTTTGCTGTGATTGGTCAATTGCAAGTTGTATTTTGATTGGTCAACAATCACTTGAGGTAGATCCAAGATGGTAAAATCTTGACAGTTCTTGAGTTCTAAAGTTTTCAATAAACCATTTTAGAAATGTTTTAGTTGAAGATATATGTTTTTGTGAATGTTGACAAAATCATATCATTTCAAATGAAACTTGTTTTTTCCTTTTTTGACAACAGTGCATAATGTTATTACCAATTTATAAATAATCTTTATTTTCAACCATTCTAACTATCCCTTGTTGGTCTCTATCTTGATTTGCAGGACCTATTTGCTCTGTTTGGTTTGCACCAGTTTCTCCCTAGTTCCACGCTGCTCAAGTTCCTGGCAGCCACATTCTGTACTGCCCCCAGTCGTATCGTATGCGAGGACATCCTCTTCCTGATTGCTGGACCTGACTCCAAACAGTTCAACCAGGTCTGTCAATTATCACCAGAGAATTAAGAAAAGAAATACACTTTTTAAATATGTATTGTTTTTTTCTTGTTTTTTTTTCAAAAATAAACTATATTAGTAACTTGATAAATATATTTAGAGTGTTTTCTGGTGTAAAACTATGACCACATACAGTTGTAAAGATTAAATAAATGTTGTTAGGACAATAATATCCAATACATATGACCTTTTTATCTTTCACAGTTTAGCTTCTTGTACTTTTGGCTGATTACTTTCCAATAATCAGACTGCTTTGCACAATATATAAGGTGGGAACTGTATTTCAGAGTCGAGTGCCTGTGTATGTGAGCCACGATCCAGCTGGGACGTCCGTCAGGAATATGGTCCACTTTGCACAGGTAATGGGTCCACAATTAGGCCAGAAATATGGTCCACTTTGCACAGGTAATGTGTCCACAATTAGGTCAGGAATATGGTCCACTTTGCACAGGTAATGGGTCCACAATCAGGTCAGGAATATGGTCCACTTTGCACAGGTAATGGGTCCACAATCAGGTCAGAAATATGGTCCACTTTGCACAGGTAATGGGTCCACAATTAGGTCAGGAATATGGTCCACTTTGCACAGGTAATGTGTCCACAATTAGGTCAGAAATATGGTCCACTTTGCACAGGTAATGGGTCCACAAATAGGTCAGAAATATGGTCCACTTTGCACAGGTAATGGGTCCATAATTAGGTCAGAAATATGGTCCACTTTGCACAGGTAATGGGTCGACAATTAGGTCAGAAATATGGTCCACTTTGCACAGGTAATGGATTTTAAGCTATCATTACTCCTTTTAGAACTTGCATAGAACTTAATTTTTACTAACTATGTGCACTATATTATTTATTGCACATAGTTAGTAAAAATTAAGTTCTATGCAAGTTCTAAAAGGAGTAATGATAGTTTAAAATGCAGGGGCGATCCAAATGTCAACATAGGCAATCTTAGCTATGATATATAGCATCTCACAGATGGGTGAATATCATCCAAATACTGCACCTCACAATGAGCATACAAAGGGGGGCCACTCCCACCACAAAAAAATCATTCCTTCATTGTTGTTAGGAGAAGTTGACTCCTATTCAATTACCTATTGTAACATACCTCAATCTATATTGAACATTCCAGATGGTGAGATCAGGGTTATTCCAGATGTATGACTTTGGATCACCGGAGGAGAATAAACTCCATTATGGACAGGTGAGCAAATATACACAGATCAGACAACACTCAGAGTGATCCACTGTCTGCATTGCATGTGTCTGTATGTTGTAAGAAATATAGTTCTATAGTTCCTTGGTTCAATAGTAAATGTTCTATTTATAAATACTGAGGACCTAGCTTTCAAGGTGTTTTTTGCAGGTGGTTATTTCTTTAGTATTTTTCAGTTGTTGTTAAGGCAAATTATGTTTTCAAAGGATAATTGATTTCTTTTAGATACTTGAAAGGGAAATTGACACTCAACCAATATGAATTACCCGGTACTGAAAACAAGGATATTGAAAACAAGGATAATGAAAGCAAGAATATGTAATTTAGGATATCAAAGCGTAGTATATAATGTCCATTAGCAAGCTTTACAATGAGAGTGATTTCCATGCTTTGTATCTACTATTTTCTGTACATGTCAGATTTTCTATGGCAATTATGAAATATTTGCCACAAAATATTTTACATTTTCTTACTGTTTGATTCACATATAGTAATGCATCTAACTTGTTCCTTGCAGTCATCTCCCCCCATGTATAATGCATCTAACTTGTTCCTTGCAGTCATCTCCTCCCATGTATAATGCATCTAACTTGTTCCTTGCAGTCATCTCCTCCTATGTATAATGCATCTAACTTGTTCCTTGCAGTCATCTCCTCCCATGTTTAATGCATCTAACTTGTTCCTTGCAGTCATCTCCTCCCATGTATAATGCATCTAACTTGTTCCTTGCAGTCATCTCCTCCTGTGTATAATGCATCTATCTTGTTCCTTGCAGTCATCTCCCCCCATGTATAATGCGTCTAACTTGTTCCTTGCAGTCATCTCCTCCCATGTTTAATGCATCTAACTTGTTCCTTGCAGTCATCTCCTCCCATGTATAATGCATCTAACTTGTTCCTTGCAGTCATCTCCTCCTGTGTATAATGCATCTATCTTGTTCCTTGCAGTCATCTCCCCCCATGTATAATGCGTCTAACTTGTTCCTTGCAGTCATCTCCTCCTGTGTATAATGCATCTAACTTGTTCCTTGCAGTCATCTCCTCCCATGTATAATGCATCTAACTTGTTCCTTGCAGTCATCTCCCCCCATGTATAATGCATCTAACTTGTTCCTTACAGTCTTCTCCTCCCATGTATAATGCATCTAACTTGTTCCTTGCAGTCATCTCCCCCCATGTATAATGCATCTAACTTGTTCCTTGCAGTCATCTCCCCCCATGTATAATGCATCTAACTTGTTCCTTGCAGTCATCTCCTCCCATGTATAATGCATCTAACTTGTTCCTTGCAGTCATCTCCCCCCATGTATAATGCATCTAACTTGTTCCTTGCAGTCATCTCCCCCCATGTATAATGCATCTAACTTGTTCCTTACAGTCTTCTCCTCCCATGTATAATGCATCTAACTTGTTCCTTACAGTCTTCTCCTCCCGTGTATAATGCATCTAACTTGTTCCTTGCAGTCATCTCCCCCCATGTATAATGCATCTAACTTGTTCCTTGCAGTCTTCTCCTCCCATGTATAATGTATCTAACTTGTTCCTTGCAGTCATCTCCTCCCATGTATAATGCATCTAACTTGTTCCTTGCAGTCATCTCCTCCCATGTATAATGCATCTAACTTGTTCCTTGCAGTCATCTCCTCCCATGTATAATGCATCTAATGTGAAGATTCCAGTGGAGTTATTCTCAGCTGGGAAAGACACTCTGGCAGATCCATGGGTGAGCTCATTATAATATTCTTATTCCATAACTCATTTGAAGAAAAAGAGTATGCAGTCTAAACTATTTACATTAGTTTTTATACAGGCATTCTATGATCTACCCAGGTGTTTTTTGTTTTTGTTTTTGTTTTCTTTTTGCTTACTTAGTGTTTCTTAACTTTACAAAAATCCTTTTTTTTATCAGTTTTAATCAATTATTACCTGAGAATCTCTGATTATACCTTTGCATTATTTCTTATTAAGATGTTTGGTTTTTGTCTTCCTGTAGGACGTGAAGTCATTAGCATCGCAGTTACCCATGTTAGAGCAGCACTATAAGTATGAGACCTGGAACCACCTGGACTTCCTGTGGGCCATGCAGGCAAACACACAGGTCTACCAGAAGATTATAGATAGCATCAATTACGACCACGCCACTCTCCATGCAGGCAAACACTAAGGTCTACCAGAAGATTATAGATAGCATCAATTACGACCACGCCACTCTCCATGCAGGCAAACACTAAGGTCTACCAGAAGATTATAGATAGCATCAATTACGACCACGCCACTCTCCATGCAGGCAAACACTAAGGTCTACCAGAAGATTATAGATAGCATCAATTACGACCACGCCACTCTCCATGCAGGCAAACACTAAGGTCTACCAGAAGATTATAGATAGCATCAATTATGACCATGCCACTCTCCATGCAGGCAAACACTAAGGTCTACCAGAAGATTATAGATAGCATCAATTATGACCATGCCACTCTCCATGCAGGTAAACACTAAGGTCTACCAGAAGATTATAGATAGCATCAATTATGACCATGCCACTCTCCATGCAGGCAAACACTAAGGTCTACCAGAAGATTATAGATAGCATCAATTATGACCATGCCACTCTCCATGCAGGTAAACACTAAGGTCTACCAGAAGATTATAGATAGCATCAATTACGACCACGCCACTCTCCATGCAGGCAAACACTAAGGTCTACCAGAAGATTATAGATAGCATCAATTATGACCACGCCACTCTCCATGCAGGCAAACACTAAGGTCTACCAGAAGATTATAGATAGCATCAATTACGACCACGCCACTCTCCATGCAGGCAAACACTAAGGTCTACCAGAAGATTATAGATAGCATCAATTATGACCATGCCACTCTCCATGCAGGCAAACACTAAGGTCTACCAGAAGATTATAGATAGCATCAATTACGACCACGCCACTCTCCATGCAGGCAAACACTAAGGTCTACCAGAAGATTATAGATAGCATCAATTACGACCACGCCACTCTCCATGCAGGTAAACACTAAGGTCTACCAGAAGATTATAGATAGCATCAATTACGACCACGCCACTCTCCATGCAGGCAAACACTAAGGTCTACCAGAAGATTATAGATAGCATCAATTACGACCACGCCACTCTCCATGCAGGCAAACACTAAGGTCTACCAGAAGATTATAGATAGCATCAATTACGACCACGCCACTCTCCATGCAGGCAAACACTAAGGTCTACCAGAAGATTATAGATAGCATCAATTACGACCACGCCACTCTCCATGCAGGCAAACACTAAGGTCTACCAGAAGATTATAGATAGCATCAATTACGACCATGCCACTCTCCATGCAGGCAAACACTAAGGTCTACCAGAAGATTATAGATAGCATCAATTACGACCACGTCACTCTCCATGCAGGCAAACACTAAGGTCTACCAGAAGATTATAGATAGCATCAATTACGACCACGCCACTCTCCATGCAGAGGACTAACAGTGTTGCCTGCTGTGTGCCTGAGTCAGATTTTTTTTGTAAAACTTGGTTTTAAATACAAAGTTGTTATTGCTATACATATGAAGGGTAGAAATATAATGCTTTAAATGAACATATTTGTTGCATGAAAATCTCAGGAAAATCTGCCCTTTTATGGAATGTAATAAGTTGTATAGAAATATCATTACTGGCATTTTGCTATTGTTCACTATTATAAAGCCTATTGTAATGATGTAATAAGATTTGCATGTTATTCTGAGGTCATACCTGAATCTTTACTGATAAATGTCATTAAAATGCTATTCTTACAGGGTTTCATGCTAACACCGTTACTAATAGATGTTTTTCTTACAGGAATTCATACCTATTCTTTTCTTGATAGATTTCATAATGCCATTTTAACAAGAAGTAACACCTCAACAGATAGATATAGTAATTATGGTATACTAAGAGGTTATGCATAAACCATTGCTGATAAATGTAAATATGCTGTTCTGAAAGGTCATACCAGACCCGATGTTTAAATTATACAATTTTAGATTGACTAAAAATTGTAAATTTTGTCGTCCGTTTTTTTCCTCATGCAGATATAAATGGTGATAAGCAGTTTATCACTCAGGAGATAATTCCTTATGTTTCTCTCTGGCACATTGGTTGCTGAATCTTTTCCTTGTACTCAGGGTGTTTGAACAAATGTGTGATAATTAGTCATGAGAAATATAAACTGGATTTTACCAATCAACTTCACCAGATTATTGGTGAACAAAAAGACCTATTGTTATCTCTTATATTTTACATAACATTTGTGTCGTCACTGTAAAACTAACTAAAATATGTCTAGCAGCAAAGTTTTTATGGTTAAATCAGAAGATAATTAATATCGGTTACAATAACTTAGATAATTGATTGAAAGGGATAAACAATTATTTCATTTGACATTATCATTTGGTGTTTTATTTAGATAAATATAACAGGTGACAGTTTACAAAAATAAACAACTGCCTATGGTCACCTTTCATCTCTTATTATATTATTATATTTTTTGTGACACTCGTAAATGGTGTGTGACTTAATCATAATGACATCACTGTAGTCTCAAAATGATGATTTCAATTCTCACAGCTCAAGTGGGCTATGCTGCCACCTGGTGTATTAAAATTTGTCATGCAATGGGAAACTTTGTAGACATGCACGCTTACCGGTAGCTCATATTGGTAACAAATTTTGATTGACTTGCCATTTATTTGGATCAGTTTATTATCCACATCACTGTTTTTTTTAAAATCAAGATTCCAAACCTGATTTTTTTTCTGTACCTGCATTGGTTGCCAAATTATTAATGTATATATGGTTGATCAATATAATTATCTTTCATTTCTTTTCACGTTTACAATTAATACATGAGGGTGTGTGAAACTTATCTGAACGGGACTGTAATCAATAGTCCCTCTCTGAACGCATTCTCCTTTAGTGGCACCATTTTCTGTTATTATTAAGGCACTGAAAGGTAAAATCATGTTATGTAATTATGATATTAGCTACAGTGCCAGTATGATGTCAATCAGTGTTACCTACTTTGAGCCTCATCTGTGCAATCTTGAAGAGTTCACGCTTCCCACGTTTATCCATCTTGGGCAGATATTGCAAACTTCTATGTATTTCAGCAGTTTATCTTTCTTCGCTCTGTATATGTCATGGTGATCATTTTGTGCATATTCTTTCAATAAACCAAAGTCCAGGAATACTGTGTAATACATGATACATGTGATATGCATATTTGTATATTGTGACAATGTTTGTCTTCTATCACTGCATGATGTATAAATAGATACATGCAGCTTAAGCGTAGTCTGCATCTTAACTTTAATATAATTGTTAATGATATTTGTTAAAAGTGAACCAAATGTGATCTTGATATATTTATATGATATTTTTCTTCAATAATATGACCATGTACTGACTAGACTGTGATTTACCAATTTATGCAAATAAATATTATGCAAATATATGTTTCTATATTTTGCAAATAAATGTATGAATTATTATTTCTTTCTGCCGATTTGCACTGTAAATTGCATACCAGTCCAAACTGTTTAGAAAATATGTTTACGGTGGTACATTGGTTTGTAGCAGTACTAACTTTGTCAGCATAGCTTTTGCAGTAAGAGGAAAATTTCTTTACCATTTTGTCATTAGCCCCTAAAGGATGAGCTTGTTTATATTTTGATAGTTGACAGGATGAACCAATTTTTTTTCTGGACTAGTGTATCTTCATGCTAAATTAATAAAATGTTTATCATAGTTAATATGCTTGACAAAGTACTGGGGTCAAAAGTTCATGATCCAAGCAGTCTGGAGTTAGTTACAAAAATCATTACAAACAAGTAATTATTAGCAAAGCTTATCCCCTAGTGGATGTGAAGGACATTGATGTCCCCATTGTTCTGCCTTAATGACATTTTGTAACATTCTCTTGGGAAGCATCTTGTTACGATGAAATCATGATAACATCAGACTGATTGGATCATGAATGTTTGACCCAGCATTTCAAAAGCATGTTGAATAACCATATGTATTTTATCAATTTAGTATGCAGATACACTATTTCAGAAAAAAAAAATTGGTTAGTCCTGCCAATCAACAAAATTCAGGCTAGTCCATTAGTGTTAAGACCCCTGGTTTTTGTGAATAGGTTACCTATTTAACAAAACAGATTTTAAAACAAAAATAGTCATCTAAATTTGCATGCTTTAGGTTGTACCTTGAGTGAACATCACTCCCCTTCCTCATGTCATGCACCCTTGGGCCATGGGAATCAGAAAAATGTCAAGGTTGTCTGGCAACTGAAAAGTATTCATAGATTTTAATTAATCTTTTTGAATATTTGGAACGTTTAATTATGGAAATCTAAATCTATTGATCTATATTGATATCTCCAGCACAGATACAAACCATTGGCCCCTTTTCCAAGAACCATGAATATTTGCAGTGCCCCCTAGTAGTGTTTCTAAAAATTCATGAAATTCTCACCAGATGGCACACTTATGCCGGCATTTTAAAACTGCGCGAGTTTGTGGCCATTTGCAAAAACAGGTTGAATATATTTTCATCTCATCTGACTTAACAATGACAGAACCAGTGCAAAAAGTTGCCAAAATGGCTTCGTCGTTGGACCAACTCAAAGAGCACACAATTGTGGTCGCTGACACCGGAGATTTTGAAGGTAAACCCCGCAAGATTTATGACAGTCACTGTGTACTAATGGCTGACCTTGTTGACAGGGTTGGAGAGTGACAGTGCACACTTGGGACTGGTATAAGTGGCTTGGCATGGGTTCAAATCTGTAAAAATCGGTGATAATTTTACTGTCTTGTGTAAATAGTGCACAGTTTTTAAGGCTAGCGTTGAAATAGTAAAAGCAGGGAACACTTGCCTGGTATATATGAAGGTTTGGGTATTGAACTCCCCAGCCAGAGTATAAAAGTTGGCTTCAATCAGTTGGTGTGTACCAGCTGTACCCCTTAGTGCAACCTTGCCCTCCGAGTAAGCTTATAGATGTAGATGTAGATCACTATCACTCCATATAGGCTTGTTGTATTTGGCATGTGATACACGTTGATGCGCGTTGTGTCAGTTCAGAGAAATGTCTGACACCTCGTATTTTTGGGGGCTTTTGGGATCAAAATGTTTGAATAGAATGTTTGCATGTACATACTAGATAACATCAAACTTGCATTTAAATCATAAAACCCAATCATTAAAAATGTTTTGAAAATGACACTTCACTGAATTTGGTATATTGGCGGGTCCAGAAATGCCTGTTCAATTTAACAAATTTCACAATTTATATCATTTGATATTTCTTCTTCTCATAGGACTTTGTATGAGATTTGTGAAGAAGAATATGCAAAAAAAAAAATAAATAAATACTTGTAAAGAAAAGATTCTGTAGTGTACCCCATTTTGACAAATGTCAAACCCTGGACCTGCCACTGATGCCTTTCACACACTGTCCTTGTGTGACGTCACACTGATACAAGTCAATGTGTTGAGCGCGCCAGTTGGCAAATGCGTCACGTGCCAAATGCAATAAGCCCTCTATATAAGTGTGTACAGTACCCATCAGCTGCTTAGCGGACATTGCTAAATATCTGTGACTTTAATTTTGGCTCAGACTTCTACCTCACAAAATATGGCTTCTGTTTTGGATCAACTCAAGGAGAACACCATTGTTGTGGCCGACACTGGGGATTTTGAAGGTAAAATTATCAGAATTATCGTCAAAGAGCCTACTTGTATCATTACAGGGTCTTTGTTATTTACTAAATGATTTGGTTTGTTCCTTCTCAATGGACAAACAGGACCATTGTATTTTTTGTATATGTCGTGGTTCAAGTTTACATGACATTTTCTCTATATGATATTGAACACATATCATTTTCGTGGTACAAGGTATGTGGTAATGTGGGGACATTTTCTCTTTTAGTCAAGGCAACACACCAAAATATAGGATTAATGCTTTATATACGATTAATCTTAATAACTTTAATTTTTAATCTAATTTGGCATCAAATTTTAATTTCCAGCTTATAATATAATAGGCGGATTGCAGGTCACCATACTGCCCCATTGAAAACAACACAGTTCCATGAAAACAACACACTGGAACTGCACAATTAAAATTGGAAATGCACAAAAAAACTCTCTAAAATATAATCATTAAAAAAAAACAAGATGGAAATGCGCAATCGCACTATTAAAAGTTATCGTCTTGCTTGATGTCTGGCAAAATCTATTTGTGAAACAAAACAGATAATGAGTAGAGGACATTTCCTACTTCATAATTTGTATGTTTTAAACCCTTGCTGGATCCTCGGATTCGCTGCATCCCAGGTTTCAGCACAACACAAGGTAATATCCATCAGCACACTCCACGTCAGGTTGGGAGTGTGCCCATAGATAGTGGTTGAATAAATCTCATATTCATATGAATTGATTTAATGCATCCGACTGCGACTATTTTATCAAGACCAGTTATATATCACACATATATGTATATCATGATTAATGCCAATTTGAATGTGTCAGTACTCTGTACATTTATAAAGTAAACAAACCTTCACATTTATAATGGCATTTATAAGTGTGAGGTTGTCATATTGAATGAGTAAATCTCAACCAAACATTTCACAGATCACTTATCACATGTGCCACGTGTATTTGCATTCAAACTGTTCAGAAAGTGATATGAAGTGATAGTCGTGTCAACATAAACCAACATTGATCTCAGAATTTGTCACTTCCCCCTGCTTGGCAATGTCAGGAGAGATGGATTTGGGATTAACTATATAATAGGCACCAGTGGTGTCGTGTGTGATTTCTTGTAAACAACTCAATTTCTTTAATTATAACAATTTCGACACTGGGATCCTTTTTTGCCTGCAGATAAACATATCAGACTTTAAGATCAAGCCTTTTCATAAACTTATCCGAAGATCTACATTTCTGAATATAAATGTAGTTTTTCCTGTTTCAATGAAATATGAGTGCCCATATTAAAGGATTGTTGATCATGATTTTGAACAGAATGTTCAGAATTGGGTATATTTATTTTGCAAGTTCAGGAGAATTAAAAATGTGGTTGCCCTCACCTGGCCTAAAACAATTTTACTTCATGCAATTGCAAAAATATGTATCATCATGTAAATTTGGCAATACACTCCAGGACAAACTGTCAAAGGAGTACTAGAATCCTGGGAGAGTGAATTATCATGGATGAAATAGAAATATATTTGTATAAGTGTATACGCTGATTGCAGATCTCCATGTTGTTGTTGTTTTTTTGTTTTTTTTTCCATTGAAAAGTACACACCAGAACTGTACAACTTTACTGGAACCAGAACTGTAAAAGTCCACTATATTTAAGCATTGGTCAGAGAGATTGCCAGGGGGCCATTTTTTATTCCATGGTATTGTCAAATTTTAATATTTGATAATATGAATATACCAAATGCTCAAACTTGCATCAAAAATATTTTTCGTGCAGATCTATGTTACGGTCAAGAATGCTCTGTTCCAAATAAACTGCAGGAAATAAAACCAGAAAGAACCCTCACTAACCAAATCCCAGTGAGAAGTTGTCAATCAATGGCAGTCTGTACTATATATAGCTTTTGTGCGTGTTCCACTTCCTGACCCCATCATCCGAAATGACGCACTCACAAATCTGATTTCCACATCACTGGTATATTCAAAAGATCACCTATGTTTGTATTTTCTGAATTTACGAAAATAAATGGTCCCTAAAGATATGTATCTATAGCAATGCATGATTGGTAATTACTTGTCAATATGCTTTATTACTGGCAGTAACTGTGTCGTAAAAGCTTGATTGGTTTCACCAATGAGGTGTCTGAAATTGTTGTGGTGGTGTCAATGCATTTTACATCAGATTTTAATTTAATATCAGAGATATTAGTAATCTAGCAAACAATCTATATAATCCTTGCAATATGTCCTATAAAATATTAATACATTAACCCACACAAATTAACAAATTCTCGGTACAATGGTCTCATAGTCTTTTGGTCTGTAAATGGGCACAATATTTTTTTACTACAATCACATTGAGATTTTGAAAAAAATAATTGCAATCCTGCACATTTTTAGTTATGTGACATTTTGGGACATCTGGTTAAGACATTTGAGCATATTACCCCTATTTTTCAAAAATGCTTTGCCTTCCAGTTATGGAAAGAATTGAATTTAAAATTTTATTATAATCATTGAAATAAGACATGGTTTGGCCCCAAAATACCTAATCGCATCATCATCATCATCATTTAATAACATCATCCTCATCATCATTTAATAACAATAACTAACTTCCATTGAATTAACTTCCAAAATGATATGATAATCAGGCCTTGACATACATACTGGCCCGGTGGTCCGGGGCCACCAGATCCTCTGTTTGGGCCGGTGAATGCTCTGTTGTACTGGCCCAAATGGGCAATCATATTTTTGGTCTTTTATTGCCCAAACTATCTTGATTTTATTCCAATCCTTGATAGATATTTGTCTTATATCACGATCAATGGACTTTTGATTGGGACAAGTAACCCCCAGTTAGACACTAGTCATTATACAGCCAGCCTTATGTACAGCCTCATGTACAATGTATTGCACATCCTAAATCAAATCAAATCAAATAATCTTTATTTAGAGAGGGTAAAATGTTTTACAATACAAAGTAACATAAAACAACCAGTTTAGTATAAAACTAATCTTACACTGGGCCCTCTATAGGGTGATAAAGATTATTTACAGTGAGACAATGTATGATTAAATATTAAAAACATATATAATACAATAAAATATCCTATTACCTTAGAAACTTTGGGCCACCATTTCTTATGCTCTGGTAGCCCAACTGGACAACCAACATTTTTCTCTTTTTTTCAAGGCCTGAATAATGTTATGAAATTTGTTGTTTTAATAATGTTCGAATTGTACAATATAATGTAGATTTTATGTAAACATTTTTGCAATATTCTTGAAATATATGATATCAATAATCAGATAGAATTTTGTTTTTGCAGCGATGAAGAAATACAAGCCAACGGATGCTACGACCAACCCGTCCCTGATCCTGCAGGCCTCCCAGAAACCCCAGTATGCCAAGCTGATAGATGAGGCTATCGCCTACGCCAAGACTCATGCAAAGTGAGCTAACAGAAGATTCATTGCTAACCTTTTAACTTGAAAGATTTCTTTTTTAAAAAAAAACTGCTATGTACATGATCCAAAGGTCGTGGGTTCGAACCCCGGCCGTGCCGGGATTGAACCCATGATACAATTTTCCACATGAGCTGAGGTCCATGCCTAAAGGGTTAACCCGTTGTCCTTATAAATCTGTGACCAGGTGGGTTGTCATGTCAAGGATTTGCGACATGACAACCCACGACAATGACAATACTGGGGTAGCACCAATGCAAAATAAAGACAGATTTTGGTTAAATTTTCTAATTGTAAATTTAATAACAGGCTCTAAAAATATGACCTTAAATATGAGAGTTTACAAAAAGCTTTTCACAGCTTCCAAGCTGTTGATGTTTAACACTTGGATTTTGTCAAAATTCACATGTCTTTTCCCATATTACTGTGCATTTTGAGATTGAGATAACACAGTATGAAGCAGACAGGGTTTGATCAGTTGTCTGTTAGCTTCTTACTTAGGGTCTGTGTGACTGAACAAAGTTATCTTTCCTATTTTTATTTGATCATATCTTTATCTTAAGATCAAGTTCAAGCTTCTAAGTGTTCAAAACAAGTTCAACGATTTTTATTGAATGGTTTTAATGATTGTTTGATGTCATACCAACAAATTAGCATGGGACAATATGTCGAAAATAAAATTTTATACCACACAAAAATCAACTTGAAATGCAATAAATTCACGATTTTTCTTGTTTTATTTAACTCGCCCTCAACAACGCTCAAAGTCTGTGGTTACAGCGACCTTGCAAGGTCTATATAGGTCCATAAAAAATACAGAGTACCAGTTACTAAGACTTAGAAACAGCTTCAAAGACAAGATATTAGGTACAGAGACGGGTACAAGGTACAGAGATTGGTACAAGGTACAGAGACAGGTACAAGGTACAGAGACAGGTAAAAGGTACAGAGATGGGTACAAGGTACAGAGA
This sequence comes from Amphiduros pacificus, assembly GCA_949316495.1. Classification (NCBI taxonomy): domain Eukaryota; kingdom Metazoa; phylum Annelida; class Polychaeta; order Phyllodocida; family Hesionidae; genus Amphiduros; species Amphiduros pacificus. Next base: position 6,164,167 of record OX439007.1, on the reverse strand, counting down.
CGGGTACAAGATACAGAGATTGGTACAAGGAACAGAGATTGGTACAAGGTACAGAGACAGGTAAAAGGTACAGAGATGGGTACAAGGTACAAAGATGGGTACAAGGTACAGGGACAGGCATAGGTACAGAGATGGGTACAAGGTACAGAGATTGGTACAAGGTACAGAGACTGGTAAAAGGTACAGAGATGGGTACAAGGTACAAAGACAGGTAAAAGGTACAGAGACAGGTAAAAGGTACAGAGACAGGTAAAAGGTACAGAGATGGGTACAGAGACAGATAAAAGGTACAGAGATGGGTACAAGGTACAAAGACAGGTAAAAGGTACAAAGACAGGTACAAGGTACAGAGATGGGCACAAGGTACAGAGATAGGTAAAAGGTACAGAGACAGGTAAAAGGTACAGAGATGGGTACAATGTACAAAGATGGGTACAAGGTACAGGGACAGGCATAGGTACAGAGACGGGTACAAGGTACAGAGATAGGTACAAGGTACAGAGATAGGTACAAGGTACAGAGACTGGTACAAGGTACAGAGATAGGTACAAGGTACAGAGATAGGTAAAAGGTACAGAGATGGGTACAAGGTACAGAGATTGGTACAAGGTACAGAGACAGGTAAAAGGTACAGAGACAGGTAAAAGGTACAGAGATGGGTACAAGGTACAAAGATGGGTACAAGATACAGGGACAGGCATAGGTACAGAGACGGGTACAAGGTACAGAGATTGGTACAAGGTACAGAGACTGGTAAAAGGTACAGAGATGGGTACAAGGTACAAAGACAGGTAAAAGGTACAGAGACAGGTAAAAGGTACAGAGATGGGTACAGAGACAGGTAAAAGGTACAGAGATGGGTACAAGGTACAAAGACAGGTAAAAGGTACAAAGACAGGTAAAAGGTACAGAGATGGGTACAAGGTACAGAGATGGGCACAAGGTACAGAGATAGGTAAAAGGTACAGAGATGGGTACAAGGTACAGAGATAGGTACAAGGTACAGAGACTGGTACAAGGTACAGAGATAGGTACAATGTACAGAGATAGGTACAAGGTACAGAGATAGATACAAGGTACAGAGACAGGTACAAGGTACAGAGATTGGTACAAGGTACAGAGACGGGTACAAGGTACAGAGACAGGTACAAGGTACAGAGACTGGTCCAAGGTACAAAGACAGGGTGCCATGTACACAGACATGGTACCAGGAACACAAAGTACCAGCATCAGAACCAGCATCAAAATTCTTGTGAATTGTAAATGAAAGATAGGTTTCAAACACAGTAGGTTGCTAGATAGTAATCTCAAATTATGTATAAAATACAACACTAAAGTAGTAATAAAATGACACCATACAAACCACAACCACATAAAAATAGCACTCCAATAGGGCGGTAACCCGTCCCATATTTCCTGCCACAGTACAGCCAGTACCTTATGTCAACATGACTTTTTATGAACTTTTAACTACCTGGGACATGCTTAATGGACATTATTTGTTGATTTTTTAATTTATCTTTTTTGCAGGTCCAAATCTGAGCAGTTGGAGGTGGCGATGGACAAGTTATTTGTTCTGTTTGGCACCGAGATCCTTAAGATAGTTCCAGGACGGGTCTCAACAGAAGTAGATGCTAGGTGCGCAAAATCACACCAAAAATATAAACCTTTGAATTAAAAAATAAATACTTTTAGGCTTTAAAAAAAGCTTGTTTCCAAGTGCTTCCCTACCCAAGATCAAAGCAACTGACCCTAATTTTTCTGGACTTTCAAGTCCAAAATTCGCAGGCTCTGTAAAATTGTAAATATAATGATAATATCTCAATTCTAGATATATGTTATTGTGTTAAAATTAATGCCAGAAGAAAAACATAATGATTTTGCCCCTATCCTATTTTTTTCTGGGGGGGGGGGGGGGACGGGGGGGTCTAATTACACGAACAGTATCATGGCAAGTTTTACTCATTTATTTGTTCTTTATATTTGAGCAGGTTATCATTTGATAAGGAAGCGATGATAAAGAAGGCTCATCGCTTCATTGAGCTTTATAAAGAGGCTGGTATCAGCAAGGACAGGATTCTTATCAAGCTGACGTCATCATGGGAGGGCATCCAGGCCGGAAAGTAAGTGCCGAAAGTAGGTCAGTAGGTCACATGGCCAGGTCACATGGCCAGGTCATGTGATTCTGCAAATGCAAACAAAAATTCCTGAATTCTTGCTGAGCCACGTAGTCACTTTGCATTGAAATTCCTTTTTGTAAATCCATAGAGATGTAATTAGTTCACATAGTTTATTTTGATTTACTCTGTAACTTGGTGTTGTAAATTCACTCACTTATTTTAAATCCACTGAGTTATTGATGATTCACTGAGTTTTATATTTATGCTTGGCCTCACTTTCATCCGACAAGGCGCTCTATTTACATAACTTGTTTCCCTATCGAAATAATTTACTATAGCCCCCCTGCCAATCTCTCCGACCACTGATTAAATATAGAGGAGTTGTACAGTTCTGGTTCAGGTAAAGTTGTACATTTCCAGTGTGTACTTTTCATTGGGGAAACAAAACGTCACACAATCGGCCCATGAGAAGCATTTAGTTTTTCCAATATCCAGCATAGCACTAACCATTTTGTACCTATATATATATATATATATATGTGTGTGACTAAATGCAGTTGTTGGTGTTATTTTGCAGGGAGTTGGAATCGAAGCATGGCATCCACTGTAACATGACACTGCTCTTCTCATCCTGCCAGGTAGGATTGGAAAAATTATATTCTGGAGCTACATTGCAGTCTGGACCAAATACTTTTTAGGCTACCAGACAGTCAGACTAGTAGATGGGGATTTACACCAGCCCAAATTAAAGTTTACTAGCCCGAACCTTTTTTCACTCTGTTAGGACTATTCATATTTAACAAGATTAATCAAATGACAAAAGAATGTTTTCATTAATACTTTGAAAATCAGGATTAGCTACAAGACAGTTGGGCTAGCATCAGGGAAAGGGGTACTAGCCCTAAAGTGTTTTTACTAGTCTCAGACTACGGGCTGGCACTAAGATCCCAGACTGCATTGCTAGCCACAGTACCATCCATTTTGTTGGTATTGTATTCAAATCTTGTTACCGTATTTACTCGAATATAAGATGACACATGTATACGACAACCCCCCCCCCCCCCCCCCCCCCAAAAAAAAAAATTGAAGGTTTTTCGCTTGAAATGACCAATTTCCGAATATAAGACGAGTCACTTTTTCTCGAGACATCAACACTGCTAACATACACAAAGTAAATACGCAACAAGATCTTAATGGTCTTATACACTAGCAATGGTAAAACGTAAATACGATGTTTGTATTTTCGAAATAACAGATATCGGACATAGCGGATCGATTTTAATTGCGTTTCATATTGCATTATATGATTTTGGCTTTGCTTGCTTGCAGGCCGTGGCTTGTGCGGAGGCCGGAGTCACACTTATATCACCATTTGTGGGGCGCATCTTAGACTGGCATGTCAAAAACACAGACAAGAAATCTTATGAACCCTTAGAAGACCCAGGTAGGTGAATATTTGTATTTCATATAAGTAAGCCCAAGATCATTAATGTTCTGCTAGTGTGATGACCTGCATATGACGTTTAGTAAAGCACCCAACACAAGGTTTCCTATTTTTAGATTTTGTAAAGAAGGAGCAAAGAAATACACATTGAAATAGTTTTTTAGGCATAAATTTGCCACAATGATATGAATGCCAAAATCACCTTTTGTCAATAGTAAATTGTTTTGAGACCGGCCCCATTAGCACAGTCGGTAGAGCATTGGTTATAAGTGCCGGCAGTGTTAATTTCACTCTGGTTAAAAGGCCCGAAAGTCGACCTGATATGGCTATAATTGCTGAAAAGGTACTAAAAACACCATTTTAATTGTTTTGAGTGATGATTTGCTTTTATATCAACAGGAGTTAAGAGTGTTACCAGTATCTACAACTACTATAAGAAGTTTGGCTACTCGACTGTGGTGATGGGAGCATCATTCCGTAACCCCGGAGAGATCAAAGCACTGTGCGGATGTGACCTTCTCACTATCAGGTAACTGAAACAGCCAAACATGGGGCCCAGGTGATCATAGTAACATCAGTAAACCATTCCATGCTTAGACAGCATGCATTTGATTTCTTTACAACAGTTTACAATTTTTGCAGCAGGTTGCAAGTTTTGCTGCAAGTTGCATTTTTTGCTAAAAGTTGCAATGCATGCTGCAGGTTGCAATTTTTGCGAGGTTTCTATTTGTTCCCCCAAAAGACTGCAATTTTTTCAACAGATTACCTTTATTTAAAACCTATTTCTTTCTTTTGTAAATATTATATAGATAAAGTTTGATCATTGAATGATATTACTTGTAATTTCCATTCCAGTCCTGCTCTCCTGGAAAAGCTGTCTGAATCCCAAGAAACTCTTCAAGTTTATCTCAGCGAGAAAATAGGTAATCAAATATAATCGGAATTTTATATTCTCCGAAATAATATAATTAATGGGAAACAGTAAAAGAGCACAAGATATTTGTAGAAATATAGATGAACCAAAGGAATTTTGTGATAAATATTTAGGGATGGTAAAGTTGTGTATTGTATTTGAATGTCAAGAGCTGTAAGATCCACTAGCCTAATGGAATTGCAATTACTGAATCATTTTGAGATGTTTAACCACAGTACAAAGTTTTCATGCTAAAATGATAAGATATATACCGTCATGTCATGGAAAGACATTGTTATGGACGTTTATTCCCAGAGTTTATGACTAGAACATCTGTGAAATTTGGAGTCAGCGCAACTTTTTTTAAAGATGGACAATGGGGTGAACTTTACTTAGATGTGAGAACAGTAACAACCACATGTGCCCCATTTGTTATTATGTGACAAATTATTCTCCATTTTTCATTAAATGTCAAAGCCCTAATACAGGTAGATCTTTCGCTCAAAAAGGAATTTCATTCCTCATGTTTTGGTGTTTTTGCTGATATACATTGATTTGCACGGTTTTCCATGGTTTATCGTCCCAGCCATTTGACAATAATGAAAGTGAACATATGACAAGGTTGGCTTGCTTTTTGTATTGTAGCAAAAAGTCAGGAGATTGAGAAAGTGGAATATGATGAGAAGAAGTTCCGCTGGGACCTGAACGAGGACAAAATGGCAACAGACAAGCTGGCCGAGGGAGTGCGCAACTTTGCAGCGGACCAGGTGAAACTTGAGAACATGATCAAGGAAAGATTGGCTGAGTAAAACTGCATTCTTCCAGATGTGAAGCAATTCCACTTTGTGTTGTCAGGAGGGACCAAGGCGTATTGTAGAACATGGGAAATTTCTGAATGGACTTGTGATTAAATTGTGATAAATTAGGAACCGCTTATTCCAAAGAATTCCAAAATGTGGTAACTAAAAAGATCTTGAAAAAAAACACAAATGTAATGGTGACAAAAGAAAGGAAGAAAATGTGTATCGATTTGTAGAATAATATTTCAAAATATGAATATATATGCATAATTATGAACCAGATGTGATTGTAGGTGATACCCATCAATATATTACTCATCATACAGTAATATGTGAAAAAATAGCGAAAAATGGATTTTTAGGTTAATTTTGAGACTATTCTTGAAAAATTATAGATGTATCTTAACTTACAGAAGTAGCATAGCATAGATATTTGATAACGGTTGGCTGGATATTCACTGGACGTAGTGACAAAATATGGTTAGAACTACGAAATGAAGTTAATGTGCACCTTTCAAAAGAGTATTACATTGTTTCATGGGTAGTGTCATTGGAAATTAGAAAATAGGGAAAACATTTAATGGAAAAAGCATGTGATCGTTGCATTACTTACCATGCTTCCGAAGCTACACAAAGTTTAAATGCACAGGAATTGTATAGTCCAATTAAGTCAAGTAACATAGTTTATTGTGTCAAAGTCATTCCGAAAATCATAACTGTATCATTTTATAGTTTTATGAATTTGAGACTTTTCAACTGAAAGCACTGCCTTATGGTCAACAGGAAATATTATTTCAGACATCCACTTTGAAGAACATATTTAAATATCGCATCACACAGAACAACCTGAGTATAAACATTTCAGAATGAACTCTGCAAATGTATGTTGAAGTTCTTTTTACAGTGGTTCTGGATGACCTAAACAACTGAAACATGTATTTTCTTTCTCTTATACTAGATCGTTACTTTCTAATGTGAAATATATATTGTGTACCATCTTTTTAGAAACATTTTTGTAGTGAAGATTGTATTCATTACCATATGCAATAAACATACATTTTTGAATATTTTACAACCGCAGCGAATTTCTTTTTTCTCAGCTTATGCAGTGAGTGGGGGGTTACTGTCATATTGTCTGTCTGTGAAACCTGATGTACCCCTCTGAAACTACTGGTCTGGTTTCTTAGCTATTAATATGCAAGATGGAGCATAATCTAAAATAATGAAGTTAATGCAGTAATAATATGTTCTTGTAATAAACAGAGATAAAATATCGGTTATCATTTCAGGTTTTTCAGAAATAAACCTTTAAAAATGTGGTCACTGCTTATTTTGGAGATATTCAACTTTGCGACGTGCCATGCAATAATATTTACAACCTGACCATTGGTAGGGCAAGAAGACCACAAGCTTTGTTATAACAAAAACAGCTCCAACCTCAATCTTCCCATCAAAACAATTATACATTTCTTATAAGTCACATGACCAGAAAATTGTGAAAATGTTTAAATTGTGCAATTATATGTTACAATATATGGACATTGCATTTCACTATGTTTTACACATTTTTATAAATGGAGTGCAGAATTATAGTGGATCATAGTGATTTGCTGGGTACTCCCCCCTTTTTACCCTCAGCCCCTGATGTAATCAGGCTGAGGGTATTGCAGTACTCCTGGCGTGGGTATGTATGTATGTATGTATGTATGTAGCGAACATCCTTGTCATCGCGATAACTCGAGAACAAATGATGGCAGCTTCATGAAACTTGACACACATAAGCATCTGGTGAAAACCTCGGACGAGTTCGATGGACAGCGACCTTGACCTATTTTTCAAGGTCACAGGGACAATTATGTGAAATCCCAAGAATCGCAATAACTCAAGGAAAAATGATGGCAGCTTTATGAGATTTGACAAACATAAGCATCTGGTGAAGACCTCAGAATTTTTTTTATGGAACATGACCTTCACCTACTTTTCAAGGTCACAGGGACAATTATGTGAAATCATCCTTGTCATCGCGATAACTGAAGAACAAATGATGGCAGCTTCATGAAACTTGACACACATAAGCATCTGGTGAAAACCTTGGACGAGTTTGATGAACAGCGACCGTGACCTATTTTTCAAGGTCACAGGGACAATTATGTGAAATCATCCTTGTCATCGCAATAACTCAAGAACAAATGATGGCAGCTTTATGAGACTTGACACACATAAGCATCTGGTGAAGACCTCCGACTTCCTTTGATGGAACATGTCCTTCACCTACTTTTCAAGGTCACAGGGACAATTATGTGAAATCATCCTTGTTATCTAGATAACTCGAGAACAAATGATGGCAGCTTCATGAAACCTACCACACATAAGCATCTGGTGAAAACCTTGGATGAATTTTTTCTATGAAACATGACCTTCACCTACTTTTCAAGGTCACAGGGACAATTATGTGAAATCATCCTTGTTATCTAGATAACTCGAGAACAAATGATGGTAGCTTCATGAAACTTACCACACATAAGCATCTGGTGAAAACCTCGGACGAGTTTGATGGATGGCGACCTTGACCTATTTTTCAGGGACAATTATGTGAAATCCCAAGAATCACAATAACTCAAGAACGAATGATGGCAGCTTTATGAGATTTGACACACATAAGCATCTGGTGAAAACCTCAGAATTTTTATGAAACATGACCTTCACCTACTTTTCAAGGTCACAGGGACAATTATGTGAAATCATCCTTGACATCGCAGTAACTCAAGAACAAATGATGGCAGAATTATGAAACTTGACACACATAAGCATCTGGTGAAGACCTCAGACTTCCTATGAACGAACATGACCTTGACCTACTTTTCAAGGTCACAGGAACAATTTTACCATGAAATCCCCATCATTGCGATAACTCGAGAACAATTGATGGCAGCTTTATGAGATTTGACACAAATAAGCATCTAGTAAAGACCCCAAAAGAGTTTGATGAATGCTGACCTTCACCTACTTTTCAAGGTCACAGGGACAATTATGTCAAATCCACAACATTGCAATAACTCAAGAACAAATAATGGCAGCTTCATGAGAATTGTCACACATAAGCATCTGGTGAAGACCCCAGATGAGTTTGATGGACGGTGACCTTAACCTGCTTTTCAAGGTCACCGGTCCATTTCAATAATTCTAGAGTAAACGATGACAGTTATATGATACTTGACACACCTAAGCTATCAAAGAAAGTAGATTTCATGGGTTTTTTTACCCCTGCATCAATTTGCCTTGGTGCAGTGACGTTTTGTTCACAAATATTGTGTGGAGCAAATGTTGTGCAATGAGTTACCAGGGCTGAGGGTTGATGCATCTCTGATGCCTATGTTAAGCTCTGCTGAGACTTCAGCTCGCAGAGCTTTAGGAGGGGGAAAATGTCTGTCCGTCTGTCTGTCCGTCTGTCTGTCCGTCTGTCAACATTTCTTTAAAAATCTTCTTCTCCAAAACTACCAGTACTACATCTTTCATATTTTATATAGAGGTAGATATATAGTAGGAGTTTCAGATTCCTTCAAATCTTAGTGATGTCACCATTGACCTTAGTGCGGTGACCTTGAGGTCACAAATTTTGTACTGAGCATATCTCAGCAACCACTTATTACAGGATATTAAAACTTGGTATGCAGAAATGTCATATGTTAAAGCTGTGCCTTGTCATACAATTTTAGTCATGTGACCTTTGACCTTGACACATTGACCTTGAATTCAAAATTTGTGAACATGCCACATCAGGAGTATATCTCAGCAACTACTTATAAGAAGAAATTAAAACTTGGTATACAGAAATGTCTTAGGTCATAGCCGTGCCTCATCATACTTTCTTAGTCATGTGACCTTTGACCTTGACACATTGACCTTGAATTCAAAATTTGTGAACATGCCACATCATAACCATTAGAAGTGAATTAAATGCACTTCATATCTTTTATATACCAACACTATTTTATACAGAGCTAGATAGAGAGTTGAAGATTTAGATTCCTTCAATTCTCAGTGATGTCACCATTGACCTTAGTGCAGTGACCTTGATGTCACAAATTTTGTAAGGAGCATATCTCAGCAACCACTTACAAGAAGAAATTAAATCTTGGTATACAGGAATGTCTTATGTTAAAGCTGTACCTCGTCATACAGTTTTAGTCATGTGACCTTTGACCTTGACACATTGACCTTGAATTCAAAATTTGTGAACATGCCACATCACAACCATCAGAAGTGAATACAAAACACTTCATATCTGTTATATACTAACACTATGTTTAAAAATCTTCTCCTCCAAAACTACCAGTAATATTTGTTTCATATTTAATACAGAGGTAGATAGAGAGTTGAAGATTCAGATTCCTTCAAATCTTAGTGATGTCACCATTGACCTTAGTGCAGTGACCTTGAGGTCACAAATTTTGTACTGAGCATATCACATGTATGTATGTCTATAGTGAACATCCTTGTCATCGCGATAACTCGAGAACAAATGATGGCAGCTTCATGAAACTTGACACACATAAGCATCTGGTGAAAACCTCGGACGAGTTCGATGGACAGCGACCTTGACCTATTTTTCAAGGTCACAGGGACAATTATGTGAAATCCCAAGAATCGCAATAACTCAAGGACAAATGATGGCAGCTTTATGAGATTTGACACACAAAAGCATCTGGTGAAGACCTCAGAATATTTCTATGAAACATGACCTTCACCTACTTTTCAAGGTCACAGGGACAATTATGTGAAATCATGCTTGTCATCGCGATAACTCGAGAACAAATGATGGCAGCTTCATGAAACTTGACACATATAAGCATCTGGTGAAAACCTTGAAGGAGTTTGATGGACGGCGACCTTGACCTATTTTTCAAGGTCACAGGGACAATTATGTAAAATCATCCTTGTCATTGCAATAACTCAAGAACAAATGATGGCAGCTTTATGAGACTTGACACACATAAGCATCTGGTGAAGACCTCTGACTTCCTTTGATGGAACATGACCTTCACCTACTTTTCAAGGTCACAGGGACAATTATGTGAAATCATCCTTATTGCGATAACTCGAGAACAAATGATGGTAGCTTCATGAAACTTACCACACATAAGCATCTGGTGAAAACCTCGGACGAGTTTGATGAACGGTGACCTTGACCTATTTTTCAAGGTTACAGGGACAATTATGTGAAATCCTAAGAATCACAATAACTCAAGAACGAATGATGGCAGCTTTATGAGATTTGACACACATAAGCATCTGGTGAAAACCTCAGAATTTTTATGAAACATGACCTTCACCTACTTTTCAAGGTCACAGGGACAATTATGTGAAATCATCCTTGTCATCGCAGTAACTCAAGAACAAATGATGGCAGCTTTATGAGACTTGACACACATAAGCATCTGGTGAAGATCTCAGACATCCTTTGAACGAACATGACCTTCACCTACTTTTCAAGGTCACAGGGACAATTGTACCATGAAATCCCCATCATTGCGATAACTCGAGAACAAATGATGGCAGCTTTATGAGATTTGACACAAATAAGCATCTAGTAAAGACCCCAAAAGAGTGTGATGAATGGTTACCTTCACCTACTTTTCAAGGTCACAGGGACAATTATGTCAAATCCACGACATTGCAATAACTCAAGAACAAATAATGGCAGCTTCATGAGAATTTACACACATAAGCATCTGGTGAAGACCCCAGATGAGTTTGATGGACGGTGACCTTAACCTGCTTTTCAAGGTCACCGGCCCATCATCTCAATAATTCTAGAGTAAATGATGACAGTTTCATGATACTTGACACACCTAAACTATAAAAGGAAGTAGATTTTATGGGTTTTTTTACCCCTGCATCAATTTGCCTTGGTGCAGTGACGTTTTGTTCACAAATATTGTGTGGAGAGAATGTTGTGCAATGAGTTACAAGGGCTGAGGGTTGATGCATCTCTGATGCCTATGTTTGTAATGTTTCTTCCTAAGTGATCATTTAAATCCTTTTCAAGAGCAGAATTGAGCAGATAGTGATTTTGACCAATCAAAATGCATGTTACATATGAAATTTGGCCCCAACTTGTTATCTCGATTCTCATTGGCTATGTTATTCAAAATGGCAGCCCCCTTGACAACTTAGTGATAGCTATTAGATTTTTGAAAAAATCACAAATTTTGTGCATGAAATATTGCATTGGTAACATGATAGTGATTTGCAAAATATTAATGAATATCTCATCAAAACTGAATTGGGATCTTGTATGGAAAATCATAACCTGGTTGCTTATTGCACTTTATCTCAGTTCATGTGTTTTCATTCAAGTCAGCAGAGCTATCAACCCATGGGGTTATGTTTATGTGGGTCAAATCAGGGCTGCTGAGATTTTGCCGGAAGTGATGCATGCTTGCCCTTCATGTTAAAAAAACCCACTCCAAGCCAATGAAAGTCTTGAGGGATGGTAATTTATAAGTAATAACAAGAGTGTTGATAACATCTTTGAACCACTGGTGGCCTAATGAGCATGTGGATTGTGGGATCATGTTTCACATCATAGTCACTTGGATTCTGTCTGTAGTGAAGGGGAGGAGAGGAATACAGCCAGCCTCCCAGTTGAGTTTGACAAACTTACATCTGCCTATTGATATATATCCTACAAGGGACTGAACTATTCTTTATCATAACATTATGGTCAAAGTCATTTCCTTGTTGCAAAAGAAATGTTGAAATCTCAAATTTTAGTATCACTTTTACAGAATTTCTATTTTTATTCAAAATTCCTTTGTTTGTATATAAATATTTATATATGATTTTGTTGGGCACCCAATGACACGCAATGACAGACATTGAAAAAATACCAAACTAAACAATTCAAATGGCCATTGAAATACAACTGCAATGCATAAATAATATATAACCTGACCTCAAAATTCAGAAGTCAAAATAATTTCCAGGATGAAACAGACTTAACATTGTGTCAAATGCTTTCAAAACATTTTTTTTTTCAATTAGGCCATATGAAGCTTAGCTCAACATTACTGAATATGAATAATATTCAACCAATTGATATTGCTACTGGTCATTGGTTAATAAATAAATTAATAAATTTTCAATGCGAAAAATATGGAAATATCAACTAAGAATAATTCATAGATATTTTAATTGTCATCTCAATGTTCCATTTAAAGTTTAAAAACCCTTAAACTTCATGCCAAAAGTGCTAGGGCTAGCTAATAAGTGTCTTGAAGGTGATAGGAGTAGAGCAGGCCATATTTCAGACACTATACTCAGTTAAGTCATGTTTGTTTATTTTCATCAATTAAAGTAGGGATTTTGGGAAGGGAAGCTGATGTAAATGCAGGTCTCTATTTTACAGCCTTAAGTTTTGCCATTAATTATATTTTCAATGGATGTCATTTGTGTAGAAGAAAGGACATCAGCTGTTAAACATGTACCGACAAAGGAGGAATATGGATGCAGGAGATGCATGTGGGGCGCAATGACGTAGGCAGCGTGCTGACCTAGTTCTAGGTCAAGGGAGTAGGTTAATTACCCTGGGGTTCAAAGATCTTGGATTACAGCTAAACTAAACATCAGACTGCAGACAAAGTTTCAGATGTTTCTCAGAGGTATGAAATCTAAAGATTTACCACTAAAAAGTCTTGTCATGTGACTTTTAAAGATTTCTAAAATGTTTTAGTTTGATGTTCAAAACATTTCTGAAACATTATTGTGTGACAGATCAATATTCAGTTTTTTGTTACTGAATCGATAGATGAGGTTGCCAACATGTCATATATGCTAGATTGCTTTCAAAATATCACCAGGATGTATTTTGTGGCACTTTATTTTTTTTTTAAATCAAGAAAACATAAAAATCACCATATATGAAATAAGTGAAAAATAAACTACCACAGGTCAATTCAAATGTCACCAAATTTTCTATGAGGATAAAAAGGGGTTCCAAAAAGCTAATCATACAAGAGCATTGACTCTAAGACTTTGGGCACAATAGATGTTTATGGTTGGGGGAATGTCTGAAAAGGGCAGTGTTAAATGCGGAAAATAAATCCAACAGTAACAAAAAACAGACACAAGTGCATGCACAGATGGTTGATGGTTGCCTGGCAACATTATTAAGCAATCACAGCCATAACATAATCAGATTGGGGGAAGGTCCCCAGGAGTGTATGTGTGTAATATCTAAGCTAAATGTAAACCGGTTATGGCTGTATAATGCGCACAAGTCATTTGCCACGATGGTCGCCTATGCAACAAAAATCAACCAGTCATGGCTACTAGAAAGTAAAGATCTTGGGGAAAGATCCCAGGAGTACATGTGTGCAATATCTAAGGTAAATGTCAAACCATTGTGGCTGTATCATGCACACAAGCAATTTACCACGGACACACAGATGCAGCTCAATTTAATGTCCCCCCACTTTTCGCGTTGTGAAGAATGAAAAAATATTTCCCCGGTGTTATGTTTGTAATATTATCCATTTACAAACTATGAAAAACCACCAAGCAGACATCTTGTGATCTGGCCTCGGAACGCATGCGCATGTTTATTGCAGGCTTCACTAATCGAGTAGCTGACAAGGCATAACTAATCGATAACTACAACATCTCCCTTTTTTGGTTATTGATCACATCTCCCTTTTTTGGTTATTGATCACTTATGTCAAATTTTAACTTCCAGTACAAAACTTTAACTTGGCAACATTACAATTGTAAGTCTTTTACATATAAACTGATTGTTTGTTTGTTTGTTTGTTTGGGGTTTTACATCACTTTCAACATTATTCCAGTCATTTCGTGATGAGATCTACTTGTAGCAGATATAGTGCTGCCTCACTGAATTGTCATGTCGCAGGTGCTTGACATGACAGCCCACCCGGTCACAGATTTACAAGGACAACGGGTTAACCCTTTAGGCAAGGGCCTCAGCTCATATGGGAAATTGTATCATGAGTTCAATCCCGGCAAGGCCGAGGTTCGAACCCACGACCTTTGGATCACCACAGAGGAACTGGTGCTAATTAGCTGGTGCTCTAACAAGTAGGTCTCATCATGAAATAACTGAAATAATGTTGAAAGTGATGTAAAACCCCAAACAAACAAACAAACAAATAGGCCATACATGCCTGGAGAAGTTTGTGATTTAGACTTAATCTAGCAAATTCCATTGATTTGAATTTGGATTGTTGAGTAGTAGTCTAAATGAGGTGTGCCTGCATGTGATTGGCCAAAATATTCATAGTGGTCTTGATATCCTCATACACCTTTGATACACTCATATTGGACAACAAATCCCGAGAACCTAACATAATGACATGCCTCAAAAATTCTCTGAGGTATGTTATGATACCATTTTTAAACAAAGCCCGTTTAAGATATAATGATACTGAAGTATTTTCATTACATTCTGGAATGAAAAAATACTCAAAATCTGAAGTAAATAATAATAATAATAATAATAATAGTAATAATAATAATAATAATAATAATAATAATAATAAATATAATAATAATAATAATAATAATAATAATTATTATTTGTATAGCGCATACTTCGTAGTGCTCATAAATAGATAAATAAATAAATAAATAAATAAATAAATAAATAAATAAATAAATAAATAAATAAATAAATAAATAAATGAATGAATGAATAAATAAATAAATAAATAAATAAATAAATAAATAAATAAATAAATAAATAAATAAATAAATAAATAAATAAATAAATAAATAGAAAAAAGATAAATGACAACTAGCCAGTCATCAATTTGATTCTCGGAGTTATCGTAGTATCTTTTGAATAAATATGTTTTTAAAGATCTCTTAAAAGAATTAATATTTTTTATTTTTGTAATATCCAATGGGAGTTTGTTCCAGAGATTAGGGGCTGCATATTGAAAAGTTCTATCCCCATAACTCTTAGTGGAACTATCAGGGATAATCAACTCATATTCAGTATCCTAGTATTGAGCCTAGTCACTAGTAGATTCTTAAGGTTATTCGGAGCCAAGTCAATTGTGGTGAAACTGAAATCTTTCTACGTCTTTTATTTACGATTGCGTGCATGTATTGAGCTGATATTTTTGTAGCGTATTGCTCTCACCTCACGGAAGTGTGCGAGCTTTGTAATATTCATCTTTATCGCTTCGCAAAACTGTTTGTTTCTTTCAGTCTAATCCAGGTACCACCTGGCAGCTATGCAAGCACAGCTCGACCTTTCCACCTTTCCCACTGCCATCAAAAGAATTTTGCCCCCTACATTCCACCTAAATGATTGGACAGAGAATAACCAGAACATTCAACCCTCTAGGCTTCCTCTATCTACTATTGGTCTAGCTATCTGACCTTAAACCCCTGGCGCATCCCGTGCATACAGGAGGGAAGCACTCCCCATAACTCCCTAACCAGGCATATAGCCTTTCCCCCCAGTGAAGCTAATCCCAGGGACATACAGGATTCTGTATTGCCACTACTTTACACAGGCGAACTAAACATTATTAAGGCATTGAATGATGTGAACATGAAAGTAAATAGTTTTCCAAAAGATTCATGTTTTTGTTTTGTTTTTTTTTTCCTTGTTTTTTTTCATTTTTCCAGGCTTCCCTCCTTGGCTCCGGACTTGAATCCCTTTCCTGGGCGATGAATGAATCCGATGATCTACCATCCCTGTGGAATTAACCTGTGATCCACAAGGGGTAGTCAGAGGTGTTTCCTTCCACTTTCCCATCTGCCCAAAAGATCTTCCCGTTAAGACAATGATGTGGTCCAATGCTGGCCAAATCATACTCTGATCCGATAGATTACGGCTCATCCCCTAGGGTCGTACTCTCCCAGTCGTTCTCCTGCTCTTGTCCCTCACGTATTTGTATTCACACTCCTCTTCTAATACATCTCTTGTCCCACATTTTCGTCAGCATCCTTTTAACAATCCTCCATTGAGGTTTGGTTGTTTTTCCGTACATGCCAAGAATCTGGGCTGTCTTTCCCCGCTCATCTGCCTGTCGCCACTGATCGTATTCCTCTTTACTCCACATGGCTCGCAGGTCCGTCGAAGCCTCTTCCCTCTCTTCCTGGTAAGCCGGGCACTCACTTAGGAAATGAGAATCATCCTCTTCTGGGGCTTCCACACACAACTCACAAAAGGGTTCTATATCCGGCATCCATCTTGCTGTTCTAGCGTTCAACCCCAAGTCTCCCGTTCGTGCTTTAAATAAGAGCACAGTAGCCTCCCTCCAATCATGATACCTTTCATAACCATATTTTTGTTTGAGACTATACATCCTGAGTCTTTTGTCCCTCATACCATCCCTCCATTCTGTAACCATTTTCCTCTCGATCCCACTCTTCACCTTGTTTTTCCACATGCCTGATGGACTCGTCTCATCCAAGTCTAGTTCATAATAAACAGCTAGCTCTTTAATCCCAGTCAACCACTGATGTCCTGGCTCCATGCATTGTACCGAGAATGCCAATTTACACCATCTATCCTCTTCCAACCTGACTAATTGTCCGAAGTATGAAAATTGAGCCTGTGCTATCCTATGTTTTATTGGCCACCATCCCAACTCTCCTCGTAGTGCCTCAATAGCCACCCTGGAGCTAGCTCCCAGGATTCTCCGTGCTATACCATTCTGAATTCTCTCCAGACTGTCTATCTCTCCTGGTTTCATTCCTACTACTTGCACTCCATATAAAATTGCTGGCATAGCCACCTTTTCCCACATTTCTTTTCCGATAATGGTCCTGGCTGGTGAGTTTGCTACCATCGCTCTGATTTCCCTGGCCTATTGGTTAGCCTTCTTCAGCATATTACTCTTGTGCTCCACAATTGTGGCCTTGTCACCTTGAACCGTTATCCCCAAGTACTTATAGGAGTCCACTTCCCTTATTATGACGTCTCTGTTCCTTCCCTCTGACAGGACTTCCTTTCCCAGTTTCCACCGGCTGCTGTCCGTGTCCTTCCAATTTAGGATAACCTGGCTCTTCTTATCACTAAAAGTCATCCTTTTACTTTCTCCATACTCCGCTACTTTGTCTAAAAGGAGCTGAAGCTCCTCTTTTGATTCTCCCAGAACTACCATGTCACTGCAACTCGTTCATCTCCTATTTTTGCTGCCCATCCTGTTTCCTGTATCCCATCCCCTAGCTCCTTCAGATACAGTGTGAAAAGAATGGGGACATACTGCAACCTTGTTTTAGACCTTCACTCATGTCTACTTTCCCCGTTCTGAACTCTCCAAACTTAACTGTAGCTGACAAATCTTGATACATGGCTTGAATAAGTCGCCTCATCTTGCCCCCATATCCCAATGTTGCAAATGTATTCCACAGTTCTTCCTGTGACACCCAGTCATATGCCTTTTTATGTCTAGAAAGGCCATTGCTAGTTTGGTCTTTTTCCTCCTATAGGACTCGATGATGTGAGTCAACATGAATGCCGCATCTGTACTCCTCCAACCTTTGTGGAAACCATGCTATATTTTCCCCAACAAATTTTTCATGTCAACATCCTCCTCCAACCTTTGAGAGAGGATTTTAGTGAAGAGCTTCCCCACATTGCTGTTAACTGTGATGCCTCTGCAATTTGACAGTAGTCCTGGATCTCCTCCCTTCCTCAGCATAGTTACTGACGCATCCCTCCATGACCTAGGAAAGTATCTTATTTTTCTGACCTTCTCAAATACTTCCCTGAACTTCTTTTCTAATACCCGTCCTCCCTTCTTCAAAAATTCATTAGGTATGTTGTCCAAGCCAACAGCCTTTCCATCCCGGAGATTCCCTATAAACCTTCCTATCTCCTCCACTGAGATCTCACTCGCCAAGTCATCACCTCTTTGATCTGGTTGTTCTGACCCCTCCGTTCCTCGGTGGTCACCTCGGTAGTGATCCTCATCATACCTTACTGGGATCTGGCCCACTAATCTAGGTGCGTGTGGGACATTGATCTCCCTCACATAGCGCTCCACTTCCTTCGCAATCCTCCCTCTATCTGTGACCTTCCCCAAAGGTGTCTTTATACATGGTGTGGTTATATATCTGGGTTTCCGTCCCCTGACATGCTGCCATAGCCTTTTTATTTGCCCTGTGGTCTTATCTCCTATCCCATCCACCTTGCGCTTGAGACGATTCCACTCATCAACTTTCTTCACCTCTTGGGCTTCATGCTGTTTCGTCTTCAACGTCTCCCACTTAATCTGCTTATCCTCCTCTGATGTGTCCCCAGTCATTGCTTCCTCATATGCCTTATTGGCCTGTCTCTGCTCATATACCTTCACCTCTGTTGCTCCCTAATGCCTTTCTGACCCCTGTTTCCTTATTTTCCTCCTCTTTCCTACTGTGGTTTTGCCTACCCTTTGGAGTATCTCCTCTAGGTCATCCACTATCGCTTCTATTTGCGCATTGCCTTCCTTGTCATTATGGGCCATGTGGACATCCCATACTTCTAGCTCTGCCTCCAGTGTTCTTCTGAAAAACTGCCAATGAGTGTCGTCATCTATCCTCCATCTATCCTCCTGCCTAGCTGATGCTTGCTCATTGGCAGTAGAAGAAGGTTATGATCCGAGTCTACTAAGTGGTCTCCTCTGTCATCTACCTCCATTTGTACCATGGCCTGCTTAACGTTAGGGGGAACAGTGTCTTCCAAAGTTCTTTTTTCCTGCCAAAAAGAGTCATTTGAACTCCAAAAAATGACATGGTGAAAAATAATTGCTTTGTATGAAAATATCTACAAAACCGATTTCAGCCCTTAATGTATCAAATGCTTTGGGATGGATTTTTCTTTTGATTTGATTTTTAATTTGTTTTTAATTTTTTTTCATTTTTAATCATTTTAGATTTAAAGATGAAGTAAAAATTAGAAAAAGATGGTTTTTTGGTAATAATTAAAGAAGGGATAGAGCTTGCTTGAAAAACATTTTTGGGAATAACTACACTACCAATCTGCAAAACTAAGGCATTGATCTTTAGTTAGAATGATGCTATTTAGTTTAAATAGACAGAATTTTAAAAGATGTCTTCTAACTCAAGTAATTTGTGTTTTTGTATGTAAAATGATTCATATAAATGTAAACTTTTGACACCATTTGGTAATTTTTGACTTGACGTTGAAGAAAGTTAGATTTCTCAAAATATAGACCATTAATCAAAATTCCCTCTATTTAAAATAAATAGAATAATATTTGGAGTAAACCTGTCATTACATTTTGATAATTAAACTTGTAAATGTTCTCAATTTTGTCATGAAAAGCATAGGAAATTATGAGAAATATGATATTTGTTTACTCCTAATTTTGTATCACTGGGCAGTGATAAGGTCGAATGCAGCAGCTACTGGCTAATGGATTAGTCATAAAAGATCACTAAATGATGTTTTCATGTGTACATAGCAACATTGATCCCGTCTGAACAGAAATATGTTACCTATTTCACTTGCTTTGGTATGTTACAAAGGTGCACTATTTCATGTAGTTCAAAGAGTAATGACATCATAATGGTGCTGTGGCTATTTATCAATGAAATAGTGACGTCATAGCTTTGGTAACTTAGCAACAATCAACAACACATTTCATACAGCTGTGATCCTCTGTATGAAGTGTCCCTGTTCCCCCTAACGTTAATGTTGTCGCTCATCAGCACCAGATGGCTGACTTTTGCAGTCCTTGCATCCTTGTCCATGTCCCTCTGCATTCCCTTGTCCCATTAATCAAAGTCAACCCTGACGAGCTAATGAAGTCAAGCACTTGTTAACCCTCTGTGTTCACCTCCGTCACATTGTTGGGGATCTCCCGGCCCACATGCCCGTTGAAGTCGCCCATGAGAATAATTTCCCATCCTGCCCCTTCCAGAATATTCACCTGCCTTACGACCTTGTCCAGTATCCTTTTCCTTGTCTCTGTATCCCCACTGACATATACTACCCCAAGAGCGATATTCCAATCTCCTGTAATCATTCCTCTCCAGTCCCATTCTGCATCTATTCCATCCCCGCAAACTCCTTCCTGCAGCAGCTCCTCATCTAATGTGAATGTTTGAAGGGATTGCTTGCTGTACATACCCACTCCACCACTAGCGAACTCTCTATCTCTATGTTTATCCTCCACTGGTCGACCAAGAATGCTGACTGTTTCTCCTGCTTTCAACTTAGTTTCCGTGAGTGATACTACATCCAGTTGTAGTGTTACCCACTATTGGTGAGTATCCGTCGTCGGGGGACGTGGACGGGGGATCAATTCTCTACCAAATAGATAGATACTCTAACCTATTCTACTCTACCGTACTGTACTGTACTATAAGCATAGCTCGCTAACTCGCTGGCTGTGAGTTGGGGCACGGATCCTAGCTACCATATGATACCCTCATGTGGATGACGGGCAATAAGGACTGCAGACACAGGATATACACAGTGCAATAGTTACCTTTATTCAGTGCTGTGATTCCTCCTTGTCTGGCTAGGCCGGCATGGCAATGAGCGAGGCATATGAACTACCAAATTTGCATGATACTTATGAAACCCTACTATACGCAAAACACCCAAGTCTATAGAGTCACGATACTGAGAGTCGTGGATCTTCCGTGGCAAGTGGTCGCTGATCTCCTCTTCTGACTCTTCTACACTATCTCTCTCTCAAACTATGACCCAGGATCCAACGGTTGCGCGCCTCTTTTAAGGGACCACTCCGCGTCATCTGTGGGGGCTTGCCTACGTGGCTTCCTCACGCGTCATCAGATGGACTCGTCCTGCCTGCGTATCTAACTTCGGCTCGTCCGTCTTACACGTGATCTCATAGAGTGGTGGTTATGGTGACTCATCAACCATCAGTATCGTGCGTTATTGTCTATATATTTCCAAGAGTCTCTGGGTGTGTATTCTATATCCTACAGTAGGTCCTCAGTTATCTGCTCCAGATGACTCCTCTTCTTAGCCAACCCTCCTCGTATATTCACGTAACCTATTCGAAACAGGCCTCGACATTAGCCGGTTGCCCGCTTGCCCGGAGCTATATTTTATTGTGTCGGGCAAGTCTGGGCAACTGGATGTTTCTCTTCCACTTGCCCGGTGGGCAAGTGCTGTAATCCTGAAATAATATACCCCAGAGCCAATAAAAATTACTTATCATCACTGTGCATAGAGCTACGAATGCAATTGCTGCCATTTTGTCTGCGATTGATTATCTTGGCCGGGTGCACTCCTGTTCAAAATTCGAGCACATTTTCGGAATTCTTACTCCATTTAACAATTACTGATTTTGCAACAGTGCATGACTTAACACATAAATCGAACGTGTTTCTTAATCTGGTCCCCTATCATAATATCTACTTAGATTTTATATAAATAACGATAGGTCAAAGAGCCTCAGAATTCTCCATGAACAACAGCATGATGCTGAGACATTTGGAACATCTCATCAGTGTATTTTAGCACGAATTTTGGTGAAGAGAACAGGTTGAACAGATTTTGATAAAATAAGATATAAAATGAACATTTAAAGTACAAATCCTTATTGTATTGAAAAATAGCTTTTATTTTTCTATCCGGGCAAGTGAATTGTATTTCAGGGCAAGTAGATTTTCAACTTTACTTGCCCGGTGGGCAAGTGGGTCACAAATGTTAATGTCAAGGCCTGTGAAACCTACTTGATCCCCTTCTTCCCCTATGATTCCTTGTCCTGGTTCCCATCTTCTTCGCTGTCCCTACCGCTTCTTCCCGGGGGGCTGCCTTATCCGGTCCTTTTCTACCTTTGCTCCTATCTGCAGCTCCCCTCCTCAGTTTAACTGCTACGACTCATACGCCTTACCCACTGCCGATGCATACACTCTGGTGCCGTCCCCCGCCTTCAAGTGCAAATCGTCCCCTAAGAGGTCTACTTCTGCCCTCTCTCCCCTCCAGTAGTTTTGTAAAGACACATGCCTCCATCCATATTCCGTTAGCAGGTATCTGAGTGCTTACTATAATCCCGGATACTGCTATTTGCTACCCCTTTTGCTACCCCTTTTGATGGGCCCCTCGGAAGAGCCTCGGCCCACATATTCACCTCGACATGCTCAAACAAATCCTCTTATGTTCTCAGGTTCTTCCTGGTATCCTCCAAAATGCTTTCACTCTTGCCTGGCCGGTTCTGGGGAAACAATTAGTCGTCAGGTTAACCAGGATAGTGTCCGGAACCTCTGCGTTTCCTTTTCCTCCCTTCACCTGCCACTCCTCAATAAGCACTCGACCATCCGAGAGGGAGGCGCCCGACATTGCTCCTATTCGCATTGACCAACTTCTTGGCAATGCCTGAGCTAGATGGGCATCTAAACGATGGGCTTTCAGTATTGAGTCCCCCACTGCCAATAGTGTTTTCACCTGCCGACCCTCCCTTGTGTCCTCTTCCTTACTCCTCCTCTCCGGTCTCTTTTCTCCCGTTACCACTCCACCATGCCCGCTACTTCCATCCCATTCATCCTGGATGATCCATGATTGGGATGACACTCCCTCAAGAAACTCCTGAGCCTTCTCTCCTTCATTGTCCTCCTTCTCTCCTTCATTGTCCTCCTCCTTTTGCACATTCTCGGACCACTCATCCAGCACCTCCCACACTCCTCCCTCCTCTCCAGTGACCATCAATTCCACTTCATCCACTCTGGACCAATTGTCCTCTCCTTGATTGGGCTCTTCCTTTTCAACGCTCTGCACCACTCCCTGAAGCCTATCCACCTCCGACACCTCCGTGATACTCCCTCCACTGCGGACCCCACATCTTTGACTCTCATCCTTCTCCTCCTGACCGTGGGGTGGGTTCACTTCCTCCGCACATACTGATTCTGAACCCTTCCTGTGGTAAACGGGGTGCTGATCCATCCTTTTCCAGTAAAACTCCTCCATAATCTTACTCCTGGTATCTCTTCCGTCCATCTGCCATAAATGGCCCTCTCCTATCCATTCTGGACTCTCGGTCTTGTGTTGCTTTTGTAACTGCCAGTTCCTGGGCTCCCTCTCTCCCACCATTTGTCTGATACACAACTCCAGGGCTTCCCTGTTCCTGGCCAAGACCACTTTTGCCATCAACCGTCTGTCATTGATATCTCTGGCCTTACTATAATCCAGGAATTGTGCCAGGCTAGTAAAATCCATTCCCTCCACCCTCACATGCTGCTGATGGTTAGCCGCCAAAGGCTCCTGAGGGTCCTACAGATCCACCCGTTGGCCCTCCGGCTCCGTGCTTAGATCCCCGTCCTTGATCCCGGCCTCTCCCTGCTGGTCTTGTTCCATGGCTTCACTAACTGATTCACAAACACTGTGACTGGATGACTGCCTCCCTCCGTGGGGTGTCCCTGACATGCCTACGCTGTCAGCCTCTCCTTCCTTGTCCCTGAATCGTCCTGGGTGTCCCCTACTGGCATTTGGCCAGTCTTGAACGAAGCACCCTCTACTGAGGCTTTCCTCCAATCCAAGAATGCAGCAGGCCATGCAACGAAAAACCCGGTCCTTCCAGTAACCTTGGGATTTGTGACTGTCCACTCCTGGTTCTTCCCACTTTCCATATGCCTCACACTCTGCCATATAGCTGGGGCGCCCACACTGTCTCTTCCCCTGATTCTCCTCCGGTGACTCCCCCCTCCTCTTTCCACCACTCCTTTGCGTTCTTGCTGACATTATTTATTTATTCTTAATTTATCTACAATTTATACCTTTTTCTTACTGATCTGCAAAAAAAAAAAACCTGGTTTTCGAGACTTCTAATATAAAAATGTGTAATTTCAATAATTACTCTGAGACCTTCTGAAAGATAACGTACATTCATACAATAACCAATTAGACCTGGAACACCTCACTCCAGACCTAGAAACTTCTGAAACAGAACATGTACACACATACAATACACAAACAACAATTGAACAACAAAAGGGCTCTAACCAACAATAAGCCCAACAAGAATAAAACCAACTACAAAATTTTAATTCAACACTGAACCCGAACCTGACAGACAAACTGTCAACACCCCACTATGTCTGGACCCTAGGCAGCACCCTTCACTGATCACTACCTGCCTTATGTCCAAAACCAAGAGCTACTCGTCTAGACTTGTTGGGAATGTTGTCTAGTAGAGCTATGAAAAAAATAAAGTTGACATTACCTCTATATCGCCCGGATACTACCAACTTCTCCCCTGCCCTTCTACAAAGTCCTAAACAATGCCTCGTGCCAGTGGTCCATGATGATCTCCCTCTTCGCTGCCCCCGAAAACCTCTTCAGCCGATGATCAGTGATGATTTCTGTGTGATTCTGGTCGTCCTACTCCTTTCAATGCGCCGATCCTTGTGATTTTCTTTTCCCGTGTCCTATCTGCGTCCGTTGTCGTCCTCCATCTTGAGTATCAAACTGTCATCTTTCACCCAGCCACCATCTTGTTTGGTCTCGTTATGTCTCGTATCGTACGAGAGTTGATTTTATTGGTCGAATCGAATCGACCCATTTTCGACCCATTTTCTCGACTTATTTCGACTCGTTGTGTCTATTTCGACCCCCGACACTCAGTTTTCATATAAATACTCTGAAACTGCAATATTCGAGGTCAGTTCATATTCTTAAGTTCCTAATAAGACGTTTAGGGGCCATTCATTTGATAGTGAGGGGGAGCTATGGTTTTTTGTCAGAACTAAGATATTCTTTGTTATCTGGTGCTGGTCTAAGATAAGGTACCGCAATGTGAGGAGACAGATGAAAAGGTACCGCAATGTGAGGAGACAGATGAAAAGGTACCACAATGTGATGTGACAGATGAAAAGGTACCACAATGTGTGGAGACAGATGAAAAGGTACCGCAATGTGAGGAGACAGATGAAAAGGTACAGCAATGTGAGGAGACAGATGAAAAGGTACCTCTATCTGTTGAAACTGATGAGAAGGTACTGCAGTCTCAAGAACCAGATTAAAAGCAACCATGAAATCATTGCACATATTTTGAATAGTATCAGAGGATAGTTTACACTGTTTAATAGACTGTTTGCATATTGTTCCATGTTGATTATGAATGAATGAATGGTTGCTTAGAGGCACATCAACCACTAAGGTTATTTAGTGCCTAAAAATGGTAAAAATGAATGAATGAATGGTTTCACATTGACACAATAAAGTGCCAAAACAGTAAAAATAGAAACGTAATATTGACTAGAAACAAAATGTAAATGTTAATACAATATGTAGATAACACAAGAATTTATCAACTGTGAACAGCATTTATATAATATCATTCAAATATTATAAATATGTATAATTTGTTTAAAAGACTTTATCAGTATGATGTTTTGCAGTTCTTGATAAATAAGTCAATGACATAAATAAACAAAAGCTCTGCCCTTAAAACTGATTATAAAGTCCTATGTGAGTTAAAAACGATACTATCACAGAAGTATCTACAGTATCAAATAACGTATGTAAATCTTGTACATTAAAATATTGAGTTCTTATAATATCAAAATCGATACACTCAATTAAAATATGTTTAATAGTCAAAGCCCTTTGACAACCAATACATTCCGGTTGATCTTCACCTTTAAGCAGATAACAGTGCGTCAAATGACTATGACCTATTCTTATACGGGTTAAAACTGACTCTTCTCTACGGTTAATTCTAATAGCACCTTTAGTTTTGCCTAGAACGGGCTTAATTTCATGTAATTTATCAAAAATAGCTTCGTTCCAGCGCAACTGCTATTTAGAACGTAAAAAAACAGTAATATATTTCTTAAACTCTGTATATGGAATAAGTAAATCTATTGGGCGTTTGTCCAATGCTGCTTTGGCAGCTTGGTCAGCGGCCTCATTTCCATGGATTCCAATGTGACTGGGGATCCAATAAAAACGTATTTCTTTATTTTCCTCAGTACAGAGTTTGTGATGCCGTTCAAGGATATTGTAAATAAAAGGATTTTTCCAATCCTTTGCTTTCATTGCTTGTAAAGAAGACAATGAATTACAAAATATTAAAAATTTTCGATGTGGAGAAGTCTCCACATGATCTAAAGCTAGGTATAAAGCATGAAGTTCTGCAGAATAAATAGACGATTTATTTGGCAGACGTTCTGAATAAATATGATTGCTCTTAACAGCAGCTGCAGCAGCCTTGTCATCATCAAATGATCCATCAGTGTAAATACACTGATATCCAGTGAAAACAGATTTTATTTCATTATATCTATTTATATACAGGGATGGATCGGTTGAGTATTTCTTTAATTCTGACATGGCTACATTAATATTTAAAGTTTGATAGGTCCATGGAGGTGTTTCTGGATATTGAAATTTAGCTATTTGATTTGGATTTAAATTTAAAGATTGTAAAGATTCTTTAATGCGAATGCCAAAAGTTGGTATTGTATTAGATTTACTTTCAAAAAGGTCAACATAGTTTGGATTAAATACAGTATCATGGGCAGGATTGTCTGGACAAGCTGCAATTTTTGCAGCATACTGAAGGGCAAGCTTTTCTCTTCTTAAATCAAGAGGCAGCTCATCTGCCTCAACTGCCAAGCTATCTGCAGGCGATGTACGAAACGCACAAAGGCAAAGTCGTAAACCTTGATTTTGTATAGGATCAAGCATTTTAATATAAGATGGACGTGCTGATCCATATATCATACATCCATAATCAAGCTTAGAACGTACAAGCGCTCTGTAAAATTGCAATAAAATATTACGGTCCCCTCCCCAATCGGTATGGGCAAGAACCCGTAATAAATCCAATGCCTTCTGGCATTTCTTTTTAACGTATTTAATGTGAGGAATAAAAGATAATTTCCTGTCAAAAATAAGTCCAAGAAACTTGGTTTCTTCGACAACAGGTATCCGAGTTTGGCCTAAATAAAGATCAGGATCTGGGTGAACCTTCTATTTTTTACAAAAGTGCATACACACAGTTTTCTTTAAAGAAAACTTAAATCCGTTATGATCAGCCCATTCTTGTAATCTATTTAAGTGTTGTTGGAGCTGTCGTTCTATTGTATGCATGCTTGTGGACCTGTAGCTTAAGTTGAAATCATCAACAAAAAGTGAGCAATCTGCTCCAGGCCTCATACAATCAACAATGCTGTTAATTTTAATAATAAAAAGGGTGACTGATAATATACTTCCCTGTGGAACACCCATTTCCTGATCAAAAGCATCAGAAAGTGATGAACCAACTCGGACCCTGAAATGTCTATTTGACAAAAAAATTTGAATAAAAAGGGGTAAACGACCCCTTAATCCCATATCATATAAATTGCTCATTATTCCAAATTTCCATGTAGTATCGTACGCTTTCTCTAAATCAAAGAAAATGCTAACCACATGCTCACCTTTTAAAAAACCCTCTCTTATAAATGTCTCTAAACGTACCAGGTGGTCAATGGTACTTCGAGTTTTTCTAAAGCCACTCTGTGCAACAGAAATATAAGTTGCAGTTTCTAAAAACCAAACTAAGCGCTCATTAATTATTCGCTCCATTGTTTTACAGATACAACTGGTTAAAGCAATGGGGCGATAATTATTTGAATCTGACGAGTCTTTGCCAGGCTTAGGAATGGGAATAATAGTGGCTTCACTCCATGAAGGAGGAAAATCACCACTTTCCCAAATGTTATTAAAAATATTTAAAAGATGCCCAAGTGATTGATCAGGGAGGTGTTTAAGGATTTGGTAGTGAATTTGATCAGGCCCAGGAGCGGTATCATGAGATTTATCCAAAGCAAGTTTCAAATCTTCTATTGTAAATGATTTATTATATTGTTCCAAGTTATGAGATATAAAATTTAGTTGGTTTCTTTCTTTTCTATTTTTTTATTTGTTGAAATTTTGCAGAATAATTATTGGATGAGGAATTCTTAGAAATTGTTTGACCTATTGTGTTACCTATTTCAGTGGGATTTGTAATTAATTGGCCATTATGAGTTAGATGTTTGATCCTTGCTCCACCTCCCTTCCCCGATATTTTACGCACCATATCCCAGCATTTCTTAATCGGTGTACGCGTATTTAATTTGGAAACATAATCCTTCCAACTTTTTCTTTTGCTTATTTTAATAATATAACGGGCTTTAGCTCTTTTTACTCGAAATTGGTGCAAATTATATTGAGTTGGCTGTCGATTAAATTTTTTCAGAGCTTTTTTGCACTCCTTGACAGCTTTTTTGCACTCATCATTAAACCAGGGTTTTTCTTTAATTTTAGAATTTGGCTTTGATTTGGGAATACACCCATCAGCAATATCATACAATGTATCTGTAAAAACTTGAAGAGGATCATCTACATTGTTAAAAAGTTCTGGAGTTATTCTATTGAAACAGGATGTTTGAAATTTTGCCCAATCGGCTTTATGAAATTTCCACTTGGGGATTCTTTCATCTGGTGGAGGAAAATGGTTATTTAAAATAATGGGGTAATGATCACTACCCCATTGATCTTCCTCTACTTCCCAGGAATAGTCTAAAAATAAATTTGGAGTGCACATGGAGAGATCTATTGATGTTAAAGAGCCTGTAGCAGGGTGTAAATATGTCGGAGAATCGTCATTCCAAAGGCACAAACTATTATTATTTAAAAAATCTTCTATTATACGTCCTTTGGCATCTGTATTATTTCTGCCACCCCAAAGATAGTTGTGAGCATTAAAGTCACCAACTAACATATATGGCTGTGGCAGCTGGGTTATCAAATTATTTAAATCTGTAATATTAACTGGCTCACTAGGTGGTAAATATATTGAACATATAGTTAATGTATTGTGCAAGGTAACCCTAACAGCAGAAGCCTGTAGATGAGTATTCAATGTTACTTTACTTTGGGGGATACAGGATTTAACAAAAATAGAAACTCCACCATGTGCTCGGTCCATAATATCAATTGAACCGACTTTATTATAAATCACATATCCCTTAAATGTTGTGGAATTATCTTTGAATTTAGTTTCTTGTAAACAAATTACCGATGCATTATATTTTTGGGCTAATAACTCCAGTTCTGGCCTGTTTGCATCAAATCCTCTACAATTCCATTGTATGATATTGCTGATAGCCATTTTAAGAATAATGAGAAAAAATATATGATTTAGCATAATCACTTGTTAAGTTTACGATTATGCTTGGAGTGCACAGGAGTAAAATTCACATCTGGAGGATCACCTGTGTCCATCCTTTCCAAGGATTTACTTCTATTTATCTTACTTTTTACTTGATCTTTGCTTTCTTTTTTGTCTGATTTATGTATTGGTCTATTACTATTGATACTTTTATTATTGGATGATGTTGAGGGAGTTTGTGAAGAGGGTTTAGTGGATGTTGCTGTTGGTTGAGGTATTACTGGGATAGTGGATGTCGTGGTCTGAGTAGATGTAGCTGAAGATTTTGAGGTTTTTGTGAAAAAGGAATAATTTTTGTCATCGATTGGCCATGTAATTTCGGTTTGAATTGCTATTGATTTTGTTTCTTTAGCTTTTACAGAGCTGGCATAAGATGCCTTTGTTGTGTTATAACTTTCTACTCGCTTCCGTGCCTCTGGAAAAGATATATTTTCAGTGTGTCGTATTCGCTGAATTTCCTTCTCTTTTAAAAAGGAAGGACAATTCCGCGAATACGATGGATGATTGCCTTGGCAATTGACACATTTTATTATATTTGAAGAACAATCGTCTCCACTGTGCTGAGCGGTACATTTTGGACATGTTTCATTACCTTTACATCGATCAGATCCATGTCCATACCTCTGACACTTGAAGCAGCGCAGAGGGTTTGGAATAAATACATCAACTCTGACGTTCAAATATCCAACTTTAATAGATGTTGGAAGCTGCGCTGCTTTGAATGTCAGAATTAACGTATTGATAGGAATTTTGACACCGTCCTTTTTTATAAATATCCGTTTGCATTGAACAACATCCTGGTCTTTGAGCTCATCCACTATCTCCTCCTCAGAAACTCCCACTAAATCTGGGCATCTGATTACTCCTTTTTTATTGTTGAGAGTTTTGTGAGCTGTTATAATAACAGGAACTGTGGCCAACATTCGGCATCGTAGTAGATTGTCCGCATGGCTTTTCCGCTCAACCTCAATCAATAATTTATTTCCCATCTTTTTAACGGTTTTTGGTACCCCGGCAATGCCTTGTATCCCCTTTGCAATTGCAAAGGGGGACATTTTTGCCAGGGTATGTTCAGCATCAGAACTTTCCGCAATTAAAAATCTAGGCCATTTTTCTATTTTGTTTGAATCATCGTCGCTGTCTATGTCATTCCTTGGTCGTTTTTGTTTGTTTTGCGCCATGTGTGTTTTTTTTATATTTCATCAGTTAGGTCCCCTACCCACCACGGAGCCCAACAAGGGGACGCCGTGAGGATACCCAACATGACATACTCTAAGAATAAAAACTCCACCCTTTCGGATTTTATTTATATCCCTCGATTGACCCAATCAGCAGTAATCTCCTTTCAGCAAATATTTATCAAAAATTTTAAAATTATTCCTAAATTTCAAACACTGAAATTATCATTAATAAAAATCAAATAGCCAGAATATATTAAAGGAAATATACCACAAGCCGGTTAAATCAGATCCAGGCCTAATCTGATCTGCCTGTCTGGTGAACATTTGGATCCAAGACAGGCGTGTTGCAACTGGACCAGTATTACTGCCAAACCAGCCCAGTGCTCAGCCCGTCAGGATACCATATCCTCCCCGACACAGGTCGCATCCCACGGCAAACAGGACGCCCCTTTAGTCGCCTTTTACGACATGCTGGGGGGCAGTGGGGCTATTCTTTAATCCCCGCACCCACAGGGGAGTGTTGATTATGTCTCTTGGAAGATTACTGCATACTTGATGTTATTAAAATACTTCTCACATTTTGTATTACTAAGTTTTGCTTTTGTCTATACCCAGGTCTAAGAAAAATTTTTAAAACTGTCTCAGAACTAGGATATTTTTTGTCACTCAGAGTGGGCTAGGATATCAAAAAAAAAACATAGCCCTCCCTGACTATCAAATGAATGGCCCCTAAACTTCGCAGGTCTAATTTACCAGCATATGTAAAAGTACATGATTTTTCTTTTCAAATGCAAACTTAACTGTTGATGAAAATATGGAATTATTTAAAGTAACATATTCATTTATTATCCAAACAAAATTATTCTTCTGATGAATATCTGTATCCACATCGACTCATTT
This sequence comes from Amphiduros pacificus, assembly GCA_949316495.1. Taxonomy (NCBI): domain Eukaryota; kingdom Metazoa; phylum Annelida; class Polychaeta; order Phyllodocida; family Hesionidae; genus Amphiduros; species Amphiduros pacificus. The sequence goes on along the minus strand of OX439007.1, from coordinate 6,132,654 downwards.
TCTTCCTTGCGTAACTCTATTCCCAGTCATTAGTGTTTGACATTCACAGTCAATCTTTCTTATTTATGTCAACTTTATGTAACTTTCATCTGTGACTCTTAGCCATGACTATAAGCTAAAAGTAAATATACTTATGGGAGCATTTGGGCCAGTCAGTTGTATTGTTTCAGGTTAAACATTGTCTTTACTGGTTATTATTACATACTATAAAGCATGAACGATTCAATTTCAGTTCAATTCAATTCAATTTTATTTTTTCAGAGAGACCTCTATTGGTGACTATGAAAACCACCAAGGAGGTATGAGAGAAAAAAGAAAGGTGTGGGTGGCCTTTGATAGTTACAGTGGCTCCACCTTGTACACATGTACTATGTATATAATCTTATCTGAAAAAAGAAAATTCGAAGCAGATACAATTACATCTTTCTGTCTTTGTTTCTTTTTGGGTTTTTTCTCATTGGAATTTTTTTGTGTTCAGAAGAAAAATGTTTCATAATCAGTTTTGAGAATTTGGCTAAATTGTTTAGGGTCTAAATATCAGTTGTGCCAAAAAGTTTTCTGAAATTGTTTGTGTTGGGTCTTTCTGTTAATGTCTTATTAATATAAGCTTTTCTTTCATTTTTGAACTTGTCACATATCATGATATAGTGGAACTCATCTCCAATATGATATCAGAGAGGAAGTGTGACGAGATTTGAAAAAAAAAATTACAGTGTGAGATACTGACTGCAACAATATCTCCCACTGATAAGAGCGTGCGATCTCGCTGTTGTGTGTTTACTTCACCCTCTGGTGGACGCTAGACCACTGAAGTCTCCACTTCAGTTTTATTTTGCAAGTTTATGCGATGTTTTGCGCAATATGTACGTTAGGAATTGAGTTGTTTTCACTCAATTTTATCAGAATTATGTTAGATAGGAAATATTGTTACCCATGGTTTGCGAGTATCCGTCGTTGGGGGACGTGGACGGGGGATCAATACTCTACTCGCTGGCTACTGTGAGGCGGGGCATGGAACCTAGCAACCCTATCTACCTATATGAGGAGTGAGGTAATAAGGACTGCAGACACAGAATATACACTGCACAATATCTACCTTTATTCGGTGCTGTATATCCTTGTCTGGCTAAGCCGGCATGGCAATGAGCGAGGCATATGAAATACCCAAATGCATGATACTAATAGAGTCCTGAGAATACATAAAACACCCAAGTCTATGTGGTCACGAGGCTGAGTGTCGTGGATCTTCTAGGCAAGTGGACGCTGGAACTCTTCTTCCACCTGGCGTCCAACAGTTGCGGGGCCTTTTAAAGGATCGTGTGTGTGGGGTCTGCCTGCGTGGCTTCTTCACTCGACCTGTGACGTCATCACATTAGTAAAAGTTTCATCCTATTCTGGAACATCTTCCCAACTTTAGACAATTCTTTCATATCTTTACTTCTCATTTAACTATCGTCTTCTTCAGTAATTAGAAACTATATCACGGCCAGCGGAATGCACGCTGGACCGCGCCACGTCATTGTTTTTGACGATGCATTTTCGCCAACTTTTCTCATACTTTATCGAACCGGTAATTTTTGATTAAATTTCTTCAGGATCCAGAAGTGATCCCTGTCATGGCTTCCCGCGTAAATACTTATCTTCTTGCCCCGACCACTGACATCCCTGTTCTTTTCACCAAAGTATCTCCCTTTACCCCTCTACCTGCCTACCTATTCTTCATTATTTCCTGACCACGCATTTTTTCTAAATTTCCCTGCCTTCGTCACTACATTATACCAATGGTCCGGTGCCGGCACCATATTTGGCTCCCGCTGTACTTCCACCACCCTGCAACTAACTTCGCTTAAACTCCGTGGAAAACTCATAGAATTTGTAAAATAGGTACTTACGTCCCACGCCAGGATGCACACTTCTAGGAGGAGGTGGGAAACGTCCCTCCAGTACCACCTCCCCCTAGCAAATCCTCGGAGGAGGCCCACGGCCTCCTCCACCACGTCGTACTGTCGTGGTTGATCGCTCATGACTAAATTCTTGCATGTGAACTGCGCATGCCCTCCCCACTTGGCGGCGCTCCATGTTTTAGGTTGTGATCCAGCGCTTTCCCAGCGTTTCTCCATCAAAATAATTAATCACATAGCCTTGTCATCACCTCATCTGAGAGACTCTTGTTTATTTAATGTTTTTTTTTCTTTTTCTCACATTTTCCCGACAATGGTATTCCCCTCAATGCCCATTCCCATCACACTGCCTTGTATGATCCACATGTCGCCCTTACAGTTCACCGATCCCTGCCCCTACCTCAATTTCATTTAAACGTTCTGACGGATAGTTCACAAATGATCCCATGTTCACACCCTTCAATATTAATCAGACCATTCTTCATGGATAAACAGAGCGTTGATCTTCCCGTGCCTTTTGATCTAGATACCCCTTGTTGTTTACGTAATCTGGGTCAATTGCAATCCTCTTATCTTGCCCCATCTGATGGTTTGACCACTACCCCCCACTTTGACCATGTCATATTATGTAATTCCTGTTTGATGTCCAATTTTCCCATTGTACACTGTTAATATTTTATTTCTTTTGCTTTCTAGGCTGAACTGTGTTGTTTTTATTTTTTTTCAAAGGAGACCCATGTCAACCTTACGCGTCTGACTCCTTAGTACTGACACTGAAATTAATGGCTTTCATGACGGATACCCTCCATCCACCATTTATATAGCTATTGAGCGATGTGTATGCCGCTCGTCTGTATATTTTTTTTTAGAACCATCATATTTTGTTGCCATGTGCCATTCTTCCTGACAATATTGCCCATGATATGCCTTTATTTCTGTATTAGAGCTTTATTTTCAACATTGGTAATTTGACCTAATTAATGACCCAATTAATGAGCCAGTGGAGGCCCCACAAGGTTTTGCACAAAGGGGACTTCACAAATAAAATTCAAAATATTACTCAGACAGCTACATGAGTGAGACAGCTGCCTCAGTGAGAGAAAGTTGTAATGAATGAATGAATGGTTGCTTAGAGGCACATCAACCACTAAGGTTATTTAGTGCCTAAAAATGGTAAAAATGAATGAATGAATGGTTTCACATTGACACAATAAAGTGCCAAAACAGTAAAAATAGAAACGTAATATTGACTAGAAACAAAATGTAAATGTTAATACAATATGTAGATAACACAAGAATTTATCAACTGTGAACAGCATTTATATAATATCAATCAAATATAATAAATATGTATAATTTGTTTAAAAGACTTTATCAGTATGATGTTTTGCAGTTCTTGATAAATAAGTCAATGACATAAATAAACAAAAGCTCTGCCCTTAAAACTGATTATAAAGTCCTATGTGAGTTAAAAACGATACTATCACAGAAGTATCTACAGTATCAAATAACGTATGTAAATCTTGTACATTAAAATATTGAGTTCGTATAATATCAAAATCGATACACTCAATTAAAATATGTTTAATAGTCAAAGCCCTTTGACAACCAATACATTCCCGTTGATCTTCACCTTTAAGCAGATAACAGTGCGTCAAATGACTATGTCCTATTCTTATACGTGATAAAACAGACTCTTCTCTTCGGTTAATTCTAATAGCACCTTTGGTTTTACCTAAAACAGGCTTAATTTCGTGTAGTTTATTAAAAATAGCTTCATTCCATCGCAATTGCCATTTAGAACGTAAAAAAACAGTAATATATTTTTTAAACTCTGTATAAGGTAAAAGCATATCTATTGGGCGCTTATCCAATGCTGCTTTGGCAGCTTGGTCAGCAGCCTCATTTCCAAGGATTCCAATATGACTGGGAATCCAGTAAAAACGAATCTCTTTATTTTCCTCAGTACAGAGTTTATGATACCGTTCAAGGATATTTAAAATAAAAGGATTTTTCCAATCCTTGGCTTTCAATGCTTGTAAACAAGACAAAGAATCAGAAAATATTAAAAATTTTCGATGTGGAGAAGTCTCTACATGATCTAAAGCAAGGTATAAAGCATGAAGTTCTGCAGAATAAATAGACGATTTATTTGGCAGACGTTCTGAATAAATATGATTGCCCTTAACAGCAGCTGCAGCAGCCTTGTCATCATCAAATGATCCATCAGTGTATATACACTGATATCCAGTGAAAACAGATTTTATTTCATTATATCTATTTATATACAGGGATGGATCGGTTGAGTATTTCTTTAATTCTGACATGGCTACATTAATATTTAAAGATTCGTAGGTCCATGGAGGTGTTTCTGGATATTGAAATTTAGCTATTTGATTTGGATTTAAATTTAAAGATTGTAAAGATTCTTTGATGCGAATGCCAAAAGTTGGTATTGTATTAGATTTACTTTCAAAAAGGTCAACATAGTTTGGATTAAATATAGTATCATGTGCAGGATTGTCTGGACAAGCTGCAATTTTTGCAGCATACTGAAGGGCAAGCTTTTCTCTTCTTAAATCAAGAGGCAGCTCATCTGCCTCAACTGCCAAGCTATCTGCAGGCGATGTACGAAATGCACCAAGGCAAAGTCGTAAACCTTGATTTTGTATAGGATCAAGCATTTTAATATAAGATGGACGTGCTGATCCATATATCATACATCCATAATCAAGCTTAGAACGTACAAGCGCTCTGTAAAATTGCAATAAAATATTACGGTCCCCTCCCCAATCGGTATGGGCAAGAACCCGTAATAAATCCAATGCCTTCTGGCATTTCTTTTTAACGTATTTAATGTGAGGAATAAAAGATAATTTCCTGTCAAAAATAAGTCCTAGAAACTTGGTTTCTTCGACAACAGGTATCCGAGTTTGGCCTAAATAAAGATCAGGATCTGGGTGAACCTTCCATTTTTTACAAAAGTGCATACACACAGTTTTCTTTAAAGAAAACTTAAATCCGTTATGATCAGCCCATTCTTGTAATCTATTTAAATGTTGTTGGAGCTGTCGTTCTATTGTATGCATGCTTGTGGACCTGTAGCTTAAGTTGAAATCATCAACAAAAAGTGAGCAATCTGCTCCAGGCCTCATACAATCAACAATGCTGTTAATTTTAATAATAAAAAGGGTGACTGATAATATACTTCCCTGTGGAACACCCATTTCCTGATCAAAAGCATCAGAAAGTGATGAACCAACTCGGACCCTGAAATGTCTATTTGACAAAAAATTTTGAATAAAAAGGGGTAAACGACCCCTTAATCCCATATCATATAAATCGCTCATTATTCCAAATTTCCATGTAGTATCGTACGCTTTCTCTAAATCAAAGAAAATGCTAACCACATGCTCACCTTTTAAAAAACCCTCTCTTATAAATGTCTCTAAACGTACCAGGTGGTCAATGGTACTTCGAGTTTTTCTAAAGCCACTCTGTGCAACAGAAATAAAAGCTGCAGTTTCTAAAAACCAAACTAAACGCTCATTAATCATTCGCTCCATTGTTTTACAGATACAACTGGTTAAAGCAATGGGGCGATAATTATTTGAATCTGAGGAGTCTTTGCCAGGCTTAGGAATGGGAATAATAGTGGCTTCACTCCATGAAGGAGGAAAATCACCACTTTCCCAAATGTTATTAAAAATATTTAAAAGATGCCCAAGTGATTGATCAGGGAGGTGTTTAAGGATTTGGTAGTGAATTTGATCAGGCCCAGGAGCGGTATCATGAGATTTATCCAAAGCAAGTTTCAAATCTTCTATTGTAAATGATTTATTATATTCTTCCAAGTTATGGGATATAAAATTTAGTTGGTTTCTTTCTTTTCTATTTTTTATTTGTTGAAATTTTGCAGAATAATTATTGGATGAGGAATTCTTAGAAATTGTTTGACCTATTGTGTTACCTATTTCAGTGGGATTTGTAATTAATTGGCCATTATGAGTTAGATGTTTGATCCTTGCTCCACCTCCCTTCCCCGAAATTTTACGCACCATATCCCAGCATTTTTTAATCGGTGTACGCGTATTTAATTTGGAAACATAATCCTTCCAACTTTTTCTCTTGCTTATTTTGATAATATAACGGGCTTTAGCTCTTTTTACTCGAAATTGGTGCAAATTATATTGAGTTGGCTGTCGATTAAATTTTTTCAGAGCTTTTTTGCGCTCCTTGACAGCTTTTTTGCACTCATCATTAAACCAGGGTTTTTCTTTAATTTTAGAATTTGGCTTTGATTTGGGAATACACCCATCAGCAATATCATACAATGTATCTGTAAAAACTTGAAGAGGATCATCTACATTGTTAAAAAGTTCTGGAGTTATTTTATTAAAACAGGATGTTTGAAATTTTGCCCAATCGGCTTTATGAAATTTCCACTTGGGGATTCGTTCGTCTGGTGGAGGAAAATGGTTATTTAAAATAATGGGATAATGATCACTACCCCATTGATCTTCCTCTACTTCCCAGGAATAGTCTAAAAATAAATTTGGAGTGCACATGGAGAGATCTATTGATGTTAAAGAGCCTGTAGCAGGATGTAAATATGTTGGGGAGTCGTCATTCCAAAGGCACAAACTATTATTATTTAAAAAATCTTCTATTATACGTCCTTTGGCATCAGTATTATTTCTGCCACCCCAAAGATAGTTGTGTGCATTAAAGTCACCAACTAACATATATGGCTGTGGCAGCTGGGTTATCAAATTATTTAAATCTGTAATATTAACTGGCTCACTAGGCGGTAAATATATTGAACATATAGTTAATGTATTATGCAGGGCAACCCTGACTGCAGAAGCTTGTAAATTAGTATTTAATGTTACTTTACTTTGTGGTATACAGGATTTAACAAAAACAGAAACTCCGCCATGTGCTCGGTCCATTGCATCTATTGAACCAACTTTATTATAAGGTACATACCCCTTAAATGTTGTGGAATTATCTTTGAATTTAGTTTCTTGTAAACAAATCACAGATGCGTTATATTTTTGGGCTAATAACTCCAGTTCTGGCCTGTTTGCCTCGAATCCTCTACAGTTCCATTGTATGATACTACTGATAGCCATATTAAAAATAATGAGGATAAATATAGGATTTAACATAATCATTTAAGTTTATGATTATGTTTTGAGTGAACAGGTGTAAAATTTATATCGGAAGGATCACCTGTGTCCATCCTTTCTAAGGATTTAGTTCTATTTATTTTAGTTTTGCTTTGATCTTTGATTTCTTTTTTGTCTGATTTCTTAACTGGTCTGTTGCTATTTACATTTTTATTGGATGATGTGGAGGGAGTTTGTGAAGAGGTTCCAGTGGATTGAACTGTTGGTATATTTATTACTGGGGTAGTGGGTGTTTGGGTTTGAGTGGATGTTCCTGAAGATTTGGAGGTATTTGAAAAATAGGAATAATTCTTTTCATTGATTGGCCAGGTTATTTCTGTCTGTATTGCTATTGTTTTTGTCTCTTTGGTTTTTAAGGTGCTAGCATAAGATGTTTTGGAATTGTTAAAACTTTCTACACGTTTACGTGCCTCAGGAAAAGAAATGTTCTCAGTGTGACGTATTCGCTGAATTTCCTTTTCTTTTAAAAAGGAAGGACAATTCCGCGAATACGATGCGTGATTGCCTTGGCAATTCACACATTTCATGGTTTCCGAAGAACACTCTTCTCCACTATGCTGGGCTGTACATTTTGGGCAAGTTAGATTTCCTTTGCATCGATCAGATCCATGTCCATACCTCTGACACTTGAAGCAGCGCAGAGGATTTGGGATAAAAACATCAACTCGGACGTTTAAATATCCAACTTTAATAGATGTTGGAAGCTGCGCTGCTTCAAATGTCAGAATGAATGTGTTAATTGGAATTTTGGCTCCATCCTTCTTAATAAAAATTCGTTTGCATTGGACAACATCTTGATCTTTTAATTCTTCCACTATCTCCTCTTCAGAAACTCCCACCAGATCTGGGCATCTTATCACTCCTTTTTTGTTATTGAGGGTCTTATGAGCTGTTATCAAAACTGGAACTGTGGCCAACATTCGGCATCTTAAAAGATTGTCCGCATGGCTTTTCCGCTCAACTTCAATTAATAAACGCGTTCCCATCTTTTTAACTGTTTTCGGCACCCCGGCAATGCCTTGTATCCCCTTTGCAATTGCAAAGGGGGACATTTTTGCCAGGGTATGTTCAGCATCGGAACTTTCCGCAATTAAAAATCTCGGCCATTTTTCTGTTTTATTTGAATCGTCATCACTGTCTATGTCATTCCTAGGTCGTTTTTGTTTGTTTTGCGCCATGTGTGTTATTTTATATTTCATCAGTTAGGTCCCCTACCCACCACGGAGCCCAACAAGGGGACGCCTTTCTGGGCCGGTAACTCCAAGCCCTGACGCCATGAGGATACCCAACATGACATACTCTTAGAATAAAAACTCCACCCTTTCGGATTTTATTTATATCCCTCGATTGACCCAATCAGCAGTAATCTCCTTTCAAGAAATATTTATCAAAAATTTATCAATTGTTCCTCAATTTCAAACATTAAAATTGTCATAAATAAAAATCAAATAGCCAGAATATATTAAAGGAAATATACCACAAGCCGGTTAAATCAGATCCAGGCCTAATCTGATCTGCCTGTCTGGTGAACATTTGGATCCAAGACAGGCGTGTTGCAACTGGACCGGTATTACTGCCAAACCAGCCCAGTGCTCAGCCCGTCAGGATTCCATATCCTCCCCGACACAGGTTGCATCCCACGGCAAACAGGACGCCCCTTTAGTCGCCTTTTACGACATGCTGGGGGGCAGTGGGGCTATTCTTTAATCCCCGCACCCACAGGGGAGGAGAAAGTTGTATAAGTGAGAGATATTTACAACAATGAGAAACAGTAACAACAGAGAGATAGCTGCACATGTGAGAAATAGCTGCACACGTGAGAGATAACTGCACAAATGAGAGACAGCTGCATATGTGAGACAGATGCACAGTTGAGAGATAGTTACAGTAAGAGACGGTTACAACAATGAGAGATAGAAAACTGCATCAGTGAGAGATAGCTGCACAAGTGAGAGATAGTTACAGCAGTGAGAGATAGCTGCACAAATGAGAGATAAATACAACAGTGAGAGACAGCTATAGCAGTGAGAGATAGCTGTACAAGGGAGAAAAAGCTGCATGAGTGAGAGATAGCTACAAAAGTGAGAGACAGCATCCTTTCCCAGCCAAAGGCATTTGTCATAGTTAAAATGTGAGGGTGAACTGACATCACATCCAGTTGGCAATACAATGGCCATATTGGATATGCTGAAGACAAATCAGTGCACAAATACAGCAGTATATGGAATCTTTAAAACCTATGAAAATCTTATTATATCATTTGCAATAATGGCATTTTCAGAAGCAAAATGAAGCAAAATCGTTTTATAACCTAAAGTAGAGCCCAAAGTGTATGCTACGATATCATGGGAGACTTTTGACATGACATCGCAACATTTTGGCCATAAAAATCCCATAAAACTGTCAAGACTTTTCTGCCCTCTCTTAATGGGAGGGTTACTGTGTTATAACGGAGATCCTGTTTCTTCATCATGTATTTGTATTTTTGTATTTTATTTATTTATTATAGCGACATGGTACATAATATAGTATATAACATAATGCATAACAGTTTACAAAAAGTACCCAGCCCTAGAAGGACTTATCAGTCACCTTATAAATGGTACAATATATAAAACATTTCACAACCATATAGACATTTATAATCTAGTATCATACCACCTTTTAGATCTCAATTCCCATGCATTATTAAAAAAGTTGGCTACTTGCTTCCATTCAGCTCGTAACAAGTAAACAAATTTATCATTATCATCCAAATTACAGAAATTGGGATATGTAACTTTAACATTATCATATACATACTTTCTTATATCCTTATATAATGTACATTCACAAAGCATATGCTGTTCATTCTCAATACTCTGGTTGGGACAAAACTTACAAAATCTTTCGTTAGCATCAATATCTTTAAATCTACCTGTTTCTATGGCTAGAGGCAGAATTCCCATCCTGAATTGTGCGACCAATGAGCGCTTCCTTCACGAAGTACAGAATTTAACATAATCTTCAACAATAAAAGAATCTTTAAACCGTATGTATGTTCGTAGTTTTGGCATAGCCGAACAGTCTTGGTGCCACCTATTGTATGATATAGCATTAAGTTTGGACAAAAATACTTCCATATCAATAACATCCATGTTATTAAATATACCATCCATTTTTATTTTATGACACAAGTTCTTAAAATCATGCGACCAGTTATCTTTACAGAGTGATAAATCATTTAAGAATATCTGTTTCGTAAGTCTGTTCTCGTCCATTTTAATTAATCTGTTCCAATATTTGGCCATCTTAACAAGTCTACGGTCTTTAGCACTCTGCCAGCCCATGTCACCTGTTAGTGCAGGTATGGGAGTTTTGGTGTGTACTCCAAGAAAATATTGTGTCGCTCTCTGGTGCACTCTCTCACATTTTATAAAATCTTTATAACCCCATACTTCAGCAGCATATTCTATAATAGGTGATACACTAGTCATGTATAAATCACTTCAGGGATTTTCTGTACATAATTTGTTCTCATATTTTTGTTTGGTCTTTGAAATTGTTGAAATCAGTGTTTGTATAGAATAAATCACTTCAGGGATTTTCTGTACATAATTTGTTCTCATATTTTTGTTTGGTCTTTGAAATTGTTGAAATCTGTGTTTGTATAGAACCATATATAACATCCTCACATTTAAAAAAAAAAAATTCTGTACACGTCATTTACTCAATGTACTCACAGAGCAATCTTGAATATACACATGTACATTGATCTTAAATGAATTATGAACACATGTGACCATATTATGCCCAACATGAGGCATGTGTGGCAAAATGCTATCATGGATGACATTATTGAAGAGATGTTTGACTTTGCCTGTTTACAAGCCATTGTGGTACGTTGCATTCAAATATATAGCATATATTGATCAAGGCAACACTCCTCAAGAGTCAGTTTATCTTAAGTCATGATGTATCAGTGTAATGTTTAGTGTCCTATTAAAAGGTCATTTTCCTTAAACACTGATTAGGGTAATGGTGATTGTAAAGTGCACATGGTCCCTCAAGATCTGTAATTACCCTGCTTGCTAAGATGTTGTATCATGTCAATATGAACCCATTTGATGTAGTTAAAACCCATACACTGCTCACAATCTGTCAATCATCCTGCAGTATTTACAGTAGAACCAAAAGTGTATGCTAAGATATCACGGGAGACTTTTGACGTGACATCACAATATTTTGGCCATAAAAATCCCACTCTTCCCTTTGGCTCCCTCAATATATAACAAATACAAACAAATGTACTTTTGATCACGGAAGCAGAGAGACATAATTGTGAGAATTTCTTTATATCAGCCAAATTGGGGTTACTAAGTGTAAAACGTCTGATTACAATCTGACTACATTGCTTCTAACATTTGTCTTACCAGGCTTTAATTATAACATCTCACAGCCTCATATCCTCACCAACATTTCAAGTAGGCTATGTTTAGAAAGATTTATTTATGTATGCATTCACATATGTCCCTAAAATTGTAAAATATTCTCACTGTGTTCAACCAAATAAAGGGCTCTGTAATAATACACTGTACCTTATTAATGAAAGGAAATTTTCTCGATTATGCATAGGTCACTCTTGTTATATAATGGGCAATATTCCTTTGGTTTCCACCTCATCAAGCTTTTAAAACCAATTATAAATTTCTTTAAATCCATATACAATCCTAAGAGTGTAAGAGATCTATCACATACCATACTACTGTTGATGAGGGCGCAAGGGTCAACCTGGGGACACTAGGAGAAGCTGGGATAGCCAAAATGCTGTGTGGGACCAACAAGACTAGAAGAGAAGAGGTCCAGCTCCCACAAGTACCCCTGTCCTGATGTTCTATTCGCTGTGTAATATTAGATAACACTTTCACACCCTCTGATTGTATCTGCCCGCCTGCTTACCACACATGTGAGTGTATGCAGATGAGGTCCTGGGAACTTTGCCCCTGAAGTCTCGACTGCACTAAACACATTTTACTGAATGGAAAATTCTAATCCCACAATCATAAACTGTATTTTAAAAAAAAATTACTTTGAGCCTATTTCCTGTGTAAATAAACAAACACATATTCATTGGTCCCCATTGTTTTCCTATGCAGTTAGCTATCTTAATCTCCCTGTCTGGGGTCAGTAATTGACACACTATCTCATTTCTGCTAAACTATTTTACAGAGCAATACATATTTATAAAGTATACTATATTGCGGCTTTTTCACCAATTTTTTCCGGTCACTCTGTCCTGGCCACAAGCCTGCAAAGATCTATTCTGTATCCTGATACCATGGCTGAAAAGGTGTATGACTTGGTTAAAATTGGGCATTATATATTTGAAAATCAAATAAAGAGTGCATACTAAGACAATTGCCATTTATAAAAATGTTGAAAAATTTGTTCAAATGAATGAATATATATATTTAGTCCAAAGTAAAAAGGTAGTTGTATGCAGCATATATGAATGGATACATATATCCATTCACTCATTGTATTTATATATAGCACACTCACGAAAGACTTCACACATATTTCATGCATGTGCACATAGAAGCCAGTTTTAAGAAGTGATCCGGTCAGTTGACACCTAAAACAAACATGCATGCCAGTAAATAATACTCCCCTCTGCCCATCTGCTGAATGGTTTAGGGGTCAAGTGATCGTAGCACAGTCAAAATTGATGTTAATTATTGATAAAAATATTTGCTAACAAAGATATAAGTGATGCGCAGGTTGGATATTTATCCAGTATAATCCTAGAAATTTGTTTACTGAGGGACTGATGGGAAATCATGGAAAATAAAGTAAACAGCTGAAGTTGGCCGCTTGCTCCGCCTTCATCTGAGGCATCTTGGCCCAGTGATGGCAGGGGGTAAAATTATGTTACATAATGCCATAAATCCAGAGCTGGACCTCTTCTCTTCTAGTCTCATTGGTGGGACAGACAGAAATCAAATTACAGCCCTTTTACCTTCAAGTATTGGACAATAATTAAGGCTTTCATGTCTCTTTTGAAACAGGATTATAATCTTACTATTTAACAAACAAGAAGCCTCATATATTTTATATTTGCTAATTTGACAGTAATTAGTCATATACCACTGACCTGACCTTGGCGGCCACGAGCCATGGCGCAATTGGTTAGAGAGCCAGCTTATTAGCACCAGTTCCTCTGTGGTGATCCAAAGGTCGTGGGTTCAATCCCCGGCCATGCCGAGATTGATCTTGTGATACAATTTCACACATGTGCTGAGGCCCATGCCAAAGGGCAAACCCGTTGTCCTTGTAATAACCGGGTGCATTGTCAAATCAAGGACCTGTGACATGACTATTCAATGAGGCAGAACTATATCTGCTACAAGTCGGTCTCATCACGAAAGGACTGAAATAATGTTGAAAGTGATGTAAAACCCCAAACAAACAAACTGACCTTGGCACACTTCCCTCATTACAGCTGATAATCATGAACCTTGTGACAATAATTGAAGAAGCAAATATCAATTATCCTGCAGTAATACTGAGCTATCCAACAGCATGTTTTAAGCAGGCATGTGAATGTTAATATTTTCAAAAGTATGGACAATGTCTATGCTAAGCATATTTATAGATATATTCTTATGTTTTATTTTTCGGTAAACAATATAATTATTTTTATTGAATTGTCTCCCAGTAGGGTAAAATATGCCCTAGCTAATACATTTAGAGATTAGGCAAGGGATGAATATTTATTCGAATGCTTTAAACGACGAGGATTTAAATTAAGAGATTAAGCGTCCACAATACTATTTAATTATTTCAAGTTCCAAGTTTACATTTTCCAATTTCCTAGTGGGGTTAAATATGCCATACTAAGATATTTAGAAATTCAGAAGGGGTTGAATATTTATTTGAGGGTTAAAATAACAGCGTTTCATATGCCCCGCCAATATACTGTATAGCAAGGGATTTAGCGTCCACAATACAATTAATTATTACACTTTCATTCTGTACTTTCCATATCAATAATATTATCTTAAAATCTATTCTTGCCTCCACCAGCAGCCAATGTTATTCCATCAGCTTGCCAGTTATGTGGTCATTCTTCTTCCTCATTTTCCCCACTACCCTGGCTGCAGTTCTGAATTTTTCGCCATTTGGCTATTTCACATTTAGGCATTCCTGCTAACAAGAAGTTACCATAGTCTAGAGTCGATGTAACAAATACATGTGACAGGGTTTTTGCGGGGTTTTTTTAATCTATACAATTTCTAATTTATGATATATGTTCTTTATATGAAAAAAGCTATTTTTACACATTTTCATGTCTTTATTTGTTGCCTCATGGTAAATTCTTGATCAAAGAAACACATATGTCTTTGACCATATCAGATCTTGAGTTCTGATGGAATTTCTCAATTTTTTAAATTTGGAAGTTTTTCCTCAAATGATCAATTCAGTCTTACCATCATTTATCTTCATATTTGATATTAAAAGATGTTAACATGTTATTAGCATTTATAACACACCGACAGTTCTTGAGCACATGGCCAGTAAAAGTTGGACCAAATGAATACTATTCTGGGCTGGCCAGAGGTAATAGTTTGTGAAGTGTGCAAATACTAGGATGAGGGGTCTTTCATTGTTACACTCATTGTAGGGATCTGTCATTATACATCAAAAACACAACATGCTCACAACATTAAAATGGGTACTCTGCTGAACAGAAAAAGTTGATTCTCTACCTACCTTTCTCTCCAAAGCCCTTTCACTATTTTCACAAGGAATATGAAAACCCCGCATTATCAATAAATATGCATTTGGGCCCCTCCCCAATGAACATCATCAGACAAACAGCTACCATTATGTATGTGTATAGCTTACTTACATCTTGATACTTGTGGGTCAAGACAAAGAAAGTTAGGAAAGTGAGAAAAACTAATTAGTTAATTCTGACTTGGTCTGACTAAGTACAATTAGTGCTGTTAAGTTTGATGTGTCTGAGGATGAACCTTTAAAACACATATATAGACTACCACTGTGTATCAGAATATTGGTAGCCTGTAGCTCATGAATATTCATAACCACCTTAGGATACTTATGCTCTCTCATCAACCCCTTGATTTGAGGAAGTGACCTAAATGTAGTAAAATATCAAAATCACGATTTATGTTTATATATCTTAACTGTTTCTATAACCAATGAAACTTCTTGTGCTTTTAGTGTAAATAATGCATTATATAATTTTATCTATTACATAAGCATGAACATTTGGATGTGTGTACCTGGGTGGGGGGGGGGGGGGTAGGAAAATTAGTGTTCCATCCGACTGATAAAAAAATGGATATGGTTCGGAAAAAGAAAGAATAAATAATGGTTCGTCCCAAAGAGCCCATGGAACACATGATAATATCAGAGCAATAATTAGTCCTTAAATTTAAAGTTTAATTCTACATGATTATTTTATTTACAAACATCCTCAATATAAATATGAATATGAAAATGAATATGGATATGAATATGAATAACAATAATAATAATATGAATAACAATAATAATATGAATAATAATAACAACGATAATTATAATAATAATGTGAATAATAATAATAATGTGAATAATAATAATAATGTGAATAATAATAATAATGTGAATAATAATAATAATGTGAATAATAATAATAATGTGAATAATAATATAATTAATAAAATGAAGAATAATAATATGAAGAATAATATGAATAATATTCCATAATGTTGAGTCTCTCGAGAAAGGTTGAACTCAGTTGGATGAACAACATTCTAAAATAATACATCCATAACAATCTCCTGAAAAAGTGCAACCCACTATCTGACCAATCACAGAAAAGGATTAAAAAAAGCATAACGTCACATCTTAGGGCTCCTTTGCCCTCTAAATCTTTCTTTTTTCTTTTTTTTTTCTTTTTTAAGGTTGATATCATTGTTGATCAATGTGTGGCCAGATAGATATTTTTCAATGGTATGACTTTGAAGGAACTTACTGCCTCCTTTAAGGGTATTTATGGGTGTTGGTAATGAGTGTCTTCTAGTTGCAGATTTTGTGAGGGAACTACTTTCTTTTTACTGTGATCCTCGAGAAACAGATTTTCTATTTTTCAAAAACATTGAGAAATAAATAGTCTGAGGTAAACTATTTCAAAAAGAATATTATCTCCTTTCACATATCTGATTGCCAAACTTCCAAAATATTGTAGTGTTTAGATATTGAGTAATGTCATTAATGCTTTTAGTTTGATAGGAAATGTATTTTAACTCCCATAATATTCAGTCTTTTGGTTATTTTCTCCTCTGCCATTAGGGGGCACTCATTGAAAAACCCATAAATACCCTTTTACCCTTCATGAAAATGTTCATCTTTATAGGCTTTAAACACTTAAAGCAAACTGGATCCTAGATTCTGTGCCATAAAATCTATTGCATTTAAATTAAAAATACAAGTAGGAAATTTTCTTGTTCCTTTAAAAATATACATCCACAAACTACAAACTTGCAAAATGCTTTGCAGAATATTTCAGAATATCAATTCATTATAGATTCATCTACTTTTTTCAATAACAGTGAAATAATTGATAAGTATATTGCAAATGTTGATTGACAAATATCATTGTTCTTCTCTGAATACTAGCATTTAATTTCTCAGCAGTATTCCAATAGTATTATAAGTTATATTCACAAATGAAATATCTTTTCCAAGTGGCCCTTTTATCCCAAATACCACTGCTTGTCATAGTTACTGTCTTCACACCTGTCAATTCTTCACACAGTTCAGCCGCAGATTGTGGGATGTCCTTAATGAAGGTTGCCTCACCGCCGTTATTCCCCCAAGTGTAGGAGGGATGCTTACTGGAGCACTTGGCTAATATTCCGATATAAAACCTCTCTGCTGCTCAAGACAAAATAGGAAAACAGTTTTTTATGTATTATTTCAGAAAAAGCATACATAATCTGCTATTCATGATTATGACTGATGTTGGGTCTCATATCACTCGCTTTACTATTTATCATTGCATTAGTTAAGTTCAGTATGAACTAATTTTCTTCTCAAATATGTTCATTTTTGCATAATGGAATTTGTTATGTAATTTAATATCAAATTTAGGTATCAACTATAAAAAGGGTTAAAGATTTTATTTTTTGTACTCAAATTCTCAACTTTCAATGTTTAATATGTATCTAACTGAATGCTTGAACTATATTTTACAGGTACTTAAACATCAAATTATCTTCAGTTAAACATCAAATTATCTTTATTTTATACTTCAGAATCTGATACCAATTCATAGTTATATGTCAGAGGACTCAACCTTTACAGAGAAGGGTTGTTGCTTTTTAACAAAATGCCCTTGATGTCCACACTGTCATTCATACCATACTCATTATGGGGAATTAACTTTTGAAACATGGATTATAACTGATAATGTCATTTAAAGATATACATTGCCGCCATCACCAACTAACACACATAATGAACAGTGTAACATGTTTGAAGTGATATGAATTCACTCTCACATCTTCCTGAGGTCTGTAAAAATGATACCACAGCCTGCTGTTCTGCATTATCTGCTATTCTCAGGAGATGACTATCATACGTTAAGCACTTGGCCTCAGCAGTGGAATATCCCTCTCTGTTTGATGAAGCATAGTAACAGTTAGTGGATCCAACTAAGGTGAAATGTGATGGACAGCCTGGAGATCAGAATATGTACAACTTCTTATATTTCAGTATTACTTCATCAACATTACATCATCAATACATGGTCTCACATCTAACTTGGGAATAAGTCTGGAAATATTAGCATTACATAAACATATTTCATTTTGTCACTTTAATTGTTTAAAAAATTGTGATTGTTTAAGATTTATTAAGGGTTATTACCTTATGCAGTGCTATTCTGCACTGGATTTTTAACATGTCATTCAGTTTGTCATTGAATGCCATTTCAATTTATAATTAGTACAAGATGGTTTACGAGATGCTATAGTTCATTAGTTCGAATAAGACGTGCATTGCAGCTAAATTTGTTGAACATCATCATTATTGTCAAATAAAGTGGTTTATGAAATGTTTTATGAAATATGCATAATGATTCAATAATCATGCATTGTAAAAGATAAATATTTATTTATTTACATGATGGTAAATCTATTCAAAATAGTTGTTATTAGTTTATATCAAAACTATATAATTACTCAAATTATACTGTATAATTTAGAGAAGTTCAGGCCAAAAAGGTATACTCACAGTTTTCAGACTCTGTGTGCTCCCCAGTGCAATCCAAACCACTTAAACTAGGAGCTGGGTTGTCACATGCCCGGGTTCTGCCCCGCCTACATGCTCCAGGACACTTGCAGAGATCCCATTCAGACCAAATCCCCCACCCACCATGAACTGCCAACAAACATTACCAATACTCAAGCATTTGTTTATTTCCAAATAAATGACTGTGATTTTTAATATCTTCTTGGGGAAAACAAAAATAAATTATGATTTCAGTAGATGATATTCAGAGTTAAGGATTGACTGATGATATTTAGATTTGGACAGCAGTTTTTATCAGCGATCAGAGTTCAGTTTGTACTTATAACAATATCTTAAAACACAAAATATGAGAGCTCTCATCTGAGCTTTTCTCAGACGCAAAATGTAATATTTAGATGATTGGAAGGAGACATACTGAATTTTTCTCATAATTCAAAAGTGAAAGTCATTTAGGCACTTTGTTTTAAAACATTACTCATTGAAAAATGTTCAGTGATCTTGAATTTTGCAAAGAAATGCTCATTTTTGCATTTATAATGACTAAGACCAAATTGATGTTTTTAGCAAGGGTGAAGAAGTAAAGAGAAAACATAAATTAAGACGGTATTGATAGATATAGAAATATGGTCATTGGTCTGTGGATGGGAATATGTTAAAATATACATTTTATATATTAATTGTCAATATGTATAAAATTAATTCAATGGTAAGGAATATTTTTATAGCAAATGTTAAACATGTAGTTATAATAATAACCCTTTTGCATGGAAAATGAGAGTAAATAACTAGGTTGATGCAATTGGACTTCATAAACTCAAATTATTGTTGACAATTTATTTTTTTAGTTTGTTTTTTGAAGATTTAATATTTCATGATAAAATAAAATATTTATTTGGTTATGGAATCAATAGTAACCTGTTTGGCTGTACACATTGTGGGAATTATCATCTTGTAGTGAATATGGGTATTTTGTGTCATAGAACAGACACTCTACCATTCCTCTATCAACAGCTCTCATATCTATAATCATGCAATCACTGTTTCTGTTGCAGTGCATCACACAGTTTATATCACTATTTGGCAAAATAACTTTTCCAACTTGCTTTCCATGTGCTATCATTTTTTTTGGATGCCAGTCAAATGTAGTGGAACAGATGCATCCTGAAATTATATTTGATAATTAATGGAAACCTATGCACCTATATTGTTTACATACATGGAGGTTTAAAGCTTTTAGATAATTTAAAGCTGTATGGGAAAAGCTGCAAGTAGATAATCAAATCATTGCAGTAAATGTAGATTTATTTTTATATCTGATAAATTAATTTTCATCTGATAACTTTGTTTTTTTTTATAAATTCAGTATTTGTAGGCTGCACTACATACTGCTAAGTACTTCAATCTCTCATATTTACCTTTGCAGATAAGAATTTAGACTTAGATTTTTAAATGTAGATTTAAACTGTAATGAAAGTAAATCAATCTGATTGTAGATCTCCCATGCGTTTTCACCATTTAATGGAATTGATAAATTGCTTCTTACTTAACAGCCCTACTCAGAACTGATATTAAAGATATTCTCTGTCCAGAAATGTTCTCGGCTGTCAATATATTAAAAAAAAGTAACCTTGTAATTCAGTTAACTACATAAAATGTTCACCTTGACCAATTATCCATGGTATTGCCAAAATTACCACCACCAGATGGAAAAGGTTACTGTAGTACCACATTATTACAAATAAATGTGAAAACAATGCTTATATATATCAACAGATATATTATATATTGATTTCGAAAAAAGATAATTAATGTAATATATTTTATAAATATTTTATAGTTTACACAATTATCATTTACCAGTATTGCACTAAAAATGAATTAAGCCATAATACAATCTTTTCTCCAATATGTAGGGCTCCTAATTAGTTTTTCAATAATTCATAACACAAAATTGCAAACATTTTGACTCATGCCTTTACCTTTTAGCCTGTACTTCAAGCAACCACTTATAGGAGGAAATTAATACTTGGCATACAGAAAAGAATTGGGTTATAGCTGTGCCTCGTCATACTTTTAGTCATGTGACCTTTGACCCCTGACACAGTGACCTTGAATTCAAAATTTGTTCACATGGAACATCTCACAACCATTAAGAGTGAATAAACATGGGCTGATGGCATTAGAGCTATGCTGATAATTTTGTTTTGTAATGTTTGTGAATATTTTTTGAAATGTGTCATAAATGTTCCTTTAAATCCTTTTCAAGAGCAAATTTGAGCAGATCATTAACTTGACCAATCAAAATACATGTTACATATCAAATTTAGCTCCAATTTGTTTTCTCGGTTCTCATTAGCTGATGTTTTTAATGCTATTCAAAATGGCAGCCTCCTTGACAACTTGGTGATAGCTAATATATTTGAGAATAAAATCATAAAAATTGAAACAGCTCAGAGCCTAATGGAAAATAGATAGAATTCAATTCTTGCCTACTTATAGCTAAAAACTGCACCCAGTAGATTCAGAGATCAAAGTCGGAGGACAGATAGAGAGACATTTTCTCCCTATCAATGCAGAAACCATACTGGCATAGTCATCAATTAAAAATATCTATTATTATCACATCAAAACTGAATTGGGATCTTGTATGGACAAACCACAACCTGTTTGCTCAGATCATATGTTTATATTCAAGTTCACAGAGCTATCAACCAGAAGGTTTTGTTTGTACATTTGAGTTGTTTCCATCAGAGAAAAGTATATTATATAAACGCTGCTAACAACACTTGTGTGCTCTGTGCATCCATACAACCACGCTTTTCTGGGCATATAATTTGACAAGCCAGAGGCCTGATAGAATGTAAGCCACATTTACAGAATTTACATCTATCAAAGATATTTCTCCTTTCACTCTGTCTATAAATTTTGTGGATTTGAAAAAAAAATGGAATTTTGTTGCAGTATATTTTATTATAATAAATTATTTCAGTTATTTCAGTTATTTCGTGATGAGACCTACTTGTAGCAGATATAGTGCAGGTTAACCCTTCAGGCACAGGCCTCAGCTCATATGGGAAATTGTATCATGAGTTCTAAAATGGATTGAGTAAGATCCATCACATTTTTTTATTTGATGAGGAGATCTATTACAGGTTGAGTGAGATCCACCATAAGTTTAGTGAGATCCATCATGGGATGAATGTGATCCTTTCTTATTTATTGATTTATTGATAAGATCCATGACAAGATAGGTGAGATCTATCACATGTTGATTTATTGTGTGGGATCCATCGTGGATTGAGTGAGATCCATCACAGGTTAATTAATTGAGGAGATCCATCATGGTTGAGTGAGATTCACCACAAGTTGGGTGAGATCCATGACAGGAAGATCCATCACATCGAAACAATAGAACAGTGGGAAGATATCAGATTGGGAATTATGTGACCCGGATCAGTGGGGTACTTGATCTAAAGCAGAATGGATCCCCCTTGGGGTAAAATGATCACATTTGCAAATGTAGTTCAAAAGTATTGTCTTAAATGTCCCTTCACCTTGTCCTTTTGTGCATAGGAAGATCATGATTTATTGTGTGGGACCATGTCTATTTTAGACATGTGAAAGTGACCACACCCCCACTAATCTGAGTACTAATTGCAGCAAGCAAGCATTCTCAGCATGATGTTACCTCACATTTCAAATCTCTACCACTGGCACCCTGACTTGAGACTTTCCTCTTTTTATCAAGTATTTCGTCTTAAGGGAAAAACATGTAATGACCTAGCAGAATTCCAAAGAATTCAAAAGAATTAACTCATGAAGTCATGTGAAATTATTATGGATTACAAAGATAGATACAAACCCCTCAAATTATTAAACCTGAACCATGCTCGGAAAAATGTCACCTTGCAAATATAATGTAAAGTTGTATTTCATGTAAGAAACAAGACCAGGCAAAACCAGAGAACAAGGCTGTAGGAGAAGCATTTGTTTAATCTGGTATATTTTCCCCATCCCTGTCAGTAAGCTTGGGTCCAAAGTATGTTAATTTTCCTTCTTCACCAGCCCACTGGTATTTGTAGCCAAACATTTTCATGTCTTTATTTTTACCTGGAGTCATCCTATTTATCTTCTGTTTACTTTTGATATATTCGTGTACCTATTTTCCCAGACGAGAATTTCTGTCTAATTGCCAAACTCTTGTTTTTATTACTTTGGGAACACTAAAAAAGTCAATTTATCATTTTCTACTTTATTCGCATATATTTTTTTACTGTTACTATTTCATGCTATTCATTTAAAATATATCCCATAAATATTCTTTTCAATTTAACTATTACAATAGATCAGCTTCGATCTTTAATAAAATGGCACAAGAAGTCTAATTATCACAGCAATAAATATAAATAGGGAGAACGTTGAGGATCCAGTAAGAGACTAAATAATTAATGTATAACACAAGAGAGGGTTGTGGAATATTGAAACTTTTAGTGCAGAAACTAATAATTCCTTGCGGTTCAACATATTTGTTTATAAACACACCTGGTGACTCTATGTATGTTATAAAATATGTCTTGCGACTCTTTATGTGTTATTTATGTTTTGATGCCACAGGTAGTGGTGTAGTTGGTTAGAGCATCAGCTTATTAGCACCAGCTCCTCTGTGGTGATTCAAAGGTCATAGGTTCGACCCCTGGATGTGCTCAGATTGAACTGTTGATTCAATTTCCCATATGAGCTGAGGCCTGTGCCAAAAGGGTTTAGGGGCCATTCATTTGATTGTCAGGGGGGGGGGGCTATGGTTTTTTTGTCAGAACTAAGATATTTTTTTTATCTGGTGCTGGGCTAAGATATTTTTTTATGCCATTCATCATGATACCCAACATGAATATACATGTAATTCGAAAAAAAACATGAATATCAAATCTGCCCTACTATGATAAAAGGCATTGTCTCTGAAAACCATGTTTTGAGAAAAGGGCAGAAAACCATTTTTACAGAAATCAATGGAAAACTTTGACAAAAGGCATTATTCACTGAAATATTGTTCACTTGTAAGATATATTGTAAATGTCTATCTAGATATAAATAGTTATCAATATGTGATCAATTCTACGTATAGGTGAGACTATAAACACTCTCAGTCAGCGTATTTTTCCCAAAATCTTACTTTGCCAAGATAATGCCTTTTGTCCTAGCAGGGCAGAAATTGTAAATCGTTTGATTCAGCTAAGCCCATTAAAAGAGGACAAGACTCAGTATATTTAAGTTCATCACATACTATCAAACAAACAATTACAATCAATCACATTTCAGAATATAAATGTGGTCCATTTCGTTTGTGCTAGTATATTGTAGTGTATTTTCTCTTCATATGAGATTCTAGGGCTATGTTCTGTTGTAATAGTCTCTATCTTTAAATCATATGAGATTCTGAGGGCTGTGGTCCTAATCATAATCTTACAACTTTAAAAGACATCCTTTCTGTAGACACAATAATTTTGAAATTATACAAAAATACAAAAATGACCACCATTGCAGTGTATTGTAGTGTATAGCCAATGCCATCCAGGGTCAGCTTATCAGGAATGACCCATGGACAATTAGTCACCTCAATTGGCAAAACAACTGGATATCCATTGACAAATGATCTTCTGTTATAGCTTCGGATACCACTACATTTTGTGCACTTTTTGGTTTTCTTATTCATCATCCATTCCTGCACTGACTCTTTTAGTGTCTTACTCTTAGATGTCATGGCATCACTATGTGCTATAATATCAGATGTGAAAATGGTTACAGGCATCCCTGGTTTGAGCAATGGGCAGTGAATGTGTTCTTTTTGAGATCACCTAAATGTTTGATGAAGAATTCATCTTCACTTCCATATGCATTAAATGAATGCCCAGATACAGAATAGAATTTGCAAAGCCACATGTTGCCTTCTGAATATTTTCCTTGTGAGAATAGGTTGTAGATATCCAGAATGAGGTTGTAGATATCCAACACTTCCATCTACCATATTTTGTACATGAATCTTTGGATCTCCTATTTGGTTCACAAATTCTTGCAATTGAACTATGGGACAAAATGTGTTAATGTCATAATCTGTTTTCAGTGAACCCATGGAATGATAATAGTGCCAAACACCGGATTCTGGATCTCTGTCATAATTTGGGCATGGAGGATGAAGCCTAGTGGGCTGCTCTGGACCACGATACTGACCATATTGAATGCCATCAAGACCATTATTATATTTTATGTAAATCTCATTGTACTTCTTTGTCAGATATTCCATGTATGCACTACCTGGACAATCCTGTTTTTTAGTCTTGGATGCTGTATTGTACTGCACCATGTACTTCTCATCGAAGTGAAAACAATCATACAGTAAATCATTCTGAGATACCTTTGCATGAATTGTTGTACCCATGCATCTGCAACCATTATACCACTGGAATATTTTAGTTGCACACATTTTAGCTGCTTCCTTTTCATTTTCCTTCTCTAGTTCATTTATTTCACTAGCCTTCATTCTCAGGAGTGCTTCGCCACCATATTGCTCAATGAGGCTCTGATGAGGTATGTCAATATATCTCCCATCTCCACATGCATCATTCAGTGAGGACATCACCTGTTCCGCTTTGTGAGATTTTGAATCCCTTGGTGCATAATGAAACCTCCTCTCCATATCTAGATCTTGGATCAGGAAATATTCAGTCATTCTATACTGCACAACATTTTCTTTGGTGCTGACACCAGCATCTGTTGTTTGAAAATCATAAGGGCGGTGTTGAGGGACAATCCCCAACAATACATTACTTACATTTCTTGACATCGTTCCAAGTTCTTTAAATAAGTCAATGCATTCTTTCATTTGGTCTGTGTTCATAAGACAGACTTTAAGATCATTTGCTAATGAAACCATGTTTTGTAAATATGGTTCTTGTTCCTGGGTTTCTATTTTAGACAAAACAAACTCTAGTCTTTCATGCAGTACAGACACTCACAAGTATTCCCTGTCCAAGTAGTCTCCCCCTAGCAATATTCTTCTGTAGTCCTCAGCTATGTTCATCAGCTGAGATTGCTTCAGGGAATCATTACAGCAGATTAGTGCTTGCTTCTCCCCAGTTGGAAGGGTCATTCCTGACCCTGGGATTTCATGTTCCTCCATGAATTGCAGTCAGTCACTATATATGTTATTTGCCCAGTTAGTGGCAGAGCTACCATGGACAAGCTTTGGTTTGCACGTGACTGATATAGTCACTTTTACTGAAAATCTATCCCTGTATTGTACCTGGCATTCTTCATAGTCATGTACCATTAAGTTAACTCCTGGCTGGCGTGACATACCCAGCTTTTTCGGGAAAGTCATATGCTGGTAAGTTTGGCGATCCTTCATCTGATAACATAACTGATGTCGTTCTAGGTCTGGAAAATCCTTCTGAAGTTCCACAAAGAAGATAAGCTTTGTCATCAAGACACCTTCTAAGCACATAATCTTTGTATCGGTTACACTGTTGTTTCCCATAAAACTTTTGTGTATAATACTTGATATGTGCCCTACTGTAGTGCACATTCAAATGTTCATCTGTTATTTTCTTAAGGGGCTTCTTGTGTTTGAATAATGATTTACCCCTATGTTGCTTACTCTGAATTGACCTTCTGTTCTTTGGTGCAGACCATGACCATATTGTGGTTACTGATTTCACCTTTTGTTTTCCATGCTCACTGAGCCATTTGTTTGCAATCTGCATCAGGTCAATGGCACAAAGTCTTTTTTCAATTACTGGTGCCCCTTTCCTTTTGGTGTGTGCCACAAGCTGTTCCTGTAATGTTTTATATACGGCTACCTCTGCACCTCTGTCAATTCTATATTTCCCCTTTCCTTTTGTCTAAACTGGTCATTTTTCCAACTTTTCATAGCACAGGCAACAACCTTCTTAATGTATAACCTTTTATTATCCTTGAGCCTTTTCAGTCTCTTAACCTTGTTTTCAATAATTTCTTGGCATAGTATTTTTTCTGAATCATGTAACCTACTCTTTGAAATGTCAAATCCAGATTTCATTTTCTCAATACTTTCTTCTAAACTTTCAATGGTGTCTTGCCATTTTTTCTGAGCTTTACTATGTGCATCCTCTTCCACTGTATCCAATGATTCCACTAGCAATATGGTGTCTCTTTTTACTCCGTATATCATATCCTCATGGAGGTTCCGAGGTGACCTGAGCGAAGATGATGTAAAACACAATGAAAGAATTGTAATTACAACAGCACGTTTCCTAGCTGATGCCAACAGTTTCTGTAACCCTTCAATATGTCCACCTAGGTTGCACAACATATCTTCTGCACTTCTTTTTTCTTGCTGTATTTCCATAACTTCAGCCAGCACTGATAGGTTTGAACCAATGAAGGTTTTCCCAACCTCCCCAAACAGCATTACATAACGATCGATCCTCTGTTTGTGTGCATGTCAGTTGGATTTACAATCAAAATTGGTAATCCACTCTCCTCATGTAGACATGAGTCAAGGAAAGTCTGTATTTGCACTGACTTGATAGTTCCATGTGGATGATATATCTCTGGTAACATCCCAAGGTACTCATCATATGCTTCCTGTAGTGGCAAATACTGAACAGTTTGTAAATGTTCCAATAGGCTTACTTTGCTCAGCAACTGAGCCTTTGTCATTGGAGATGATGTATGTCCAAGCTTTTCTTTACATGTGTAAACTGTATATGAACATTTGGACTTTCTGAGTCTCTCTGACAGTTTTGATTCCTCCCTCTTGTGGTCACGCCCTGCATGTGAGGCTCTTAGCTCAGCCTATATCAAACAAGAAAAATACCACAGTAACTATAGTGTCAAAATGGCATACAGATGTACATGTAGATTCTGAAGTGTACATACTAAAACAGACATTTTTACTGATGTTGGACAGTCAAGCTTGAGGCAATTTCATGCAATGAATCCATGCCAAATAACATATTTTATATGGAGTGAGTGAAGAAGTATGGGTTGTGGCACATTGACACCTGGATAATCATCTGCCCAACCCCCTGTGCCCACCTGCTGCCGTTTTTATCATCTGCCAAAGTTCCTTATGCCTGCCCCTTTTTGCCCACTCTTTTCCTCTTTTCCCACTGTATGCCCACTCCCATGCCCAGTAGGTCCCCAACCCCCACATATAAAGTAACATTTTGCATCATATTCGAGGGGGGGGGGGTAATGTCCTTATACCAACTGCAATAGCCTGACAGTGAAAGTGAGACAATGCACTGCTGGTGTATCAGTATAGGCAGAAGCAGCATGTATGTGGGATTCACTGTGGGACTACCAAAATTGTACACTATGTTGATGTTGACCAAGCCCAACCTGTTAAACATGGCAACTGCATGTAGCAACAGATAGACATATATACATGCATGCATGTACATTGTAGTGTGTAACTTCCCCCCTCTTCCTAGACCTGTCACCACTCTGGTCCCAGAGTAGTTTATATCTTGCCTAGGGATCTGACCCCATCCCTGGCTAGTTGGCACTGAGGGGTACAGCAGCAGGGTAGTAGCCATGGTAACGGCAAGTAGATCTCAGCCCACTGTGTCCCCAATAGGATAGGTCCACATTGATAATAGTAACTCTTTATAGAGGGCACCACAATCACTTTCCATAGACAAATACACATCCTCTCAGAAAGTCAGGTAAGTATTCTATTTTATTTAGATATGTCTGAATGTTTGACAATATTTTCACAGTATAAAGCATTAAAGATCACAGTGAAGTGATTTCCATCCCCTCTTGTATTGTAAATTTTCAGGTATATTATCATTGCCTGTGGCTGGGGGCATAGATGTTGTGAGCCTGCCAGTGTCAAAACTGAATATCTCCGAGTTGGTGACTGTACAAAAACAAAAGTAAGTTAAATCAGTGCATCAAATACTTCAAATGCCTTTCCCCTTTGTTTACAAACAATTAGGATTCTTACCATCCTTACAAATGTCTCTGATGCTGCAAATGTAAAGGCGATCTTGAGGAGGCTGCAGTTGTGAAACTCCCTACTAAAAACCAGGTCAGCAGCTACTAAAACTCTGCTGGTAGTGTGCAATGTCCTCTGGTGACCAAAAGTCTTAAATACAATATACAGGGCGTTCACAAAATCATGCATAAAGTAGTAGTTTGAATTGAGCTAATTTATATGTTTTGTAAAAATATATCAGACTTCATCTTGTATTCATAGATGATCATATGTGACTACACTTTTTTAAAGACCTAAACACATCTTTTACCACAACCTATTGTTGAATTGTTGTCGCATGGTGTCTTCAGAATTGATATAGCTAGACACTTGTAACAGCCATAACTTTTTGTAATCAATCAGCATTTAATGCTTGCTTATTTATAAGAGGTGTTAAATATGGAAACCGATAGGTGTCACGTTAGTATGACCCCTGGTCACGTTGGGTATGCGGGTCCACCGCGGGGTATGGTGGTGGCTATGGCGCTCAGAGCGAGTGTAAAGCGCATCTGCCCCGATGCCCCTCTGTTAGTGCTAGGCTCAGGGTCGCCCATATCTAAGACTTCATTAAACAGTACAATAAAGTCTCTGGTTAGCACGTTAGGCAAGGACCCGACCCTCTACACCACCCATAGTCTGAGGAGCGGATCCGCATCTCAAGCAAATCTTAATAACTGGAGCGATGTAGATGTAGCCAAGCTAGGATTGTGGCGCTCCCAAGCTTACAAGCTTTACGTCAGGGACAACCGTTCAAAAGAAATAACATATTCTTCCAAACTAGCGCACAACAGTTAAAAAATGATTCCACGCCAATACATGGGCTTTAATATTGATAATTTGATATTCATCCATCATAAATATTAATCTGGGATTAGCATGTATTGCAACCCTTAAAGTGTATTAATTATTGATTGGTATTTGTAAAATGTGTGTAACTATATGTACTATGTGTTAATTAGAAGGATAATATATATGTATGTTCAGTTTACCTAATGATAGTACCATAGTTACTCGCCAGGTGGCGCGGCGACAGACGTTAATGGTCGCTCATGTACATTAGGTAAACTTGGGTTGAGGGATCAGATTTATAGATAATAAATCAATTGTGTGCAAAATTAATTCTTTGGTTTCCTTTTATTTAATGCTTGCTTATTTATTAGTGGTGTTAAATATGGAAACCGATAGGTGTCACGTTAGTATGACCCCTGGTCACGTTGGGTATGCGGGTCCACCGCGGGGTATGGTGGTGGCTATGGCAACCGACTGGTCACGTGAGGACGCAAGGTTTGGCGGGCAATTCATACCTCAATCATTCTGTTGCTGACCACCACGATCACCCGCCATCCCACCCAGTTTTTAACAGGATTCCTAATATTAGGTACATGCCCGTTTGGGGGCAAGGGGATTAGGGATTAGCATGTATTGCAACCCTTAAAGTGTATTAATTATTGATTGGTATTTGTAAAATGTGTGTAACTATATGTACTATGTGTTAATTAGAAGGATAATATATGTGTATGTTCAGTTTACCTAATGATAGTACCATAGTTACTCGCCAGGTGGCGCGGCGACAAACGTTAATGGTCGCTCATGTACATTAGGTAAACTTGGGTTGAGGGATCAGATTTATAGATAAGAAATCAATTGTGTGCAAAATTAATTCTTTGGTTTCCTTTTATTTAATATAAAATAGAATTACAACTTGTGCATGGCGTAGACCAAATACAATTTTGTATTGTATTATTTACTTTATTAGAGAACTGCTGTTAACAAGACTAGTATAAAACTTTTTGTATTATGTTGCATGTATTCTATTGCATCCTATTTCATTGTTTCAGATGGACAAGTGTGTAGTAGACAAACTAAAGGATTGCACACTGGAATCATTTGCTGAGAATTTTGAAACATTTGGGGTACGGGAGGTACTTGATCTTGAGGAAGTTACTGAGGATGATGCAAAAGAGCTTGGCTTAAAGACACTAGACATGAGACGCTTCAGACTAATGAAAGAAGACCTGAAAACTGAAAAAACTGAAAAGGACAAAAGTGGACAAAAGAAAAATGAAAAGCAAGTGAAATGCTCTGAATCTGTTACTGTTCATTTCCCTAGTCCTGCATATGGTGTTTCTAAAACCAGTATGGCTGAAGAACAGCTTAAACGTGAATATGGTGCCTACTTTTATTAGACGCCTGTCAATCTAAGGCAAAGATATTTAAACCGTTTTATACTGACAATGTGTTCAAGCAATAAGTGGTTGTTTAGCAAGGAGAAAGAACGAGACAAATGGTTCAGAGAGGAAAGAGAACTGAGAAGGAATGCTTATTTGAGCACAGCACCAAAAGAGGAACTGGTCAATGAGACAATGCATTAAAAAAACAAAACATAGATTGGAAACTTTGATGAAGGAATATTGTGATATAAATATAAATGACATGCGTATTAGCCAGATAGAAAGGATAAATAGCTTCAAATTGGAAATGGAAAGACTACACAGTTGGGTCAGTGATACCAAAAAAGGCTGTATTTGAAAAGTATGAGAAATCCTCCAATTTTCCTGGTAAAAGAGAACAGAGAGTATTTTGGGGGAAACTACATTGGCGGTGCTCTGAGCTATTTGATACTGTTGACAGCCTTGTAAGCAAATTGACTGTAAATTTAGCAGAAGTTGAGAACACTAAAGAATAAAAGACTTTTATAGAAAAAAACTAAGAGTAGGAATGTTGCCAAAAATGTTAAGAAAGGAATAAAGAGAAAGGCCACTGATACACCAAGACCAGAACATGTAGTGAAAAGGGGTAGAAATCCTGACACTGAGAAAAAAAACTAAGGCAAAAAAAATTATATTAAAAAGTGTACAGCATACTGCTAGTCCATATGGCATGGACAAGTACATTATAAAACAAAAACTAAAAACAGAAACTGTAGACAAATCTTTGGAAAAGGTACCACAATGTGAAGAGACTAATGAAAAGGTACCACAATGTGATGTGACAGATGAAAAGGTGCCGCAATATGAGGAGACAGATGAAAAGGTACCACAATGTGAGGAGACAGATAAAAAGGTACCACAATGTGAGGAGACAGATGAAAAGGTACCAGAATGTGATGAGACAGAAGAAAAGGTAATGCAATGTGAGGAGACAGATGAAAAGGTACCACAATGTGAGGAGACAGACGAAAAGGTACCTTAATCTGTTGAAACTCATGAAAAGGTACTGCAGTCTCAAGAACTAGATTAAAAGCTACCATGAAATCATTGCACATATTTTGAATAGTATCAGAGGATAGTTTACACTGTTTAATAGACTGTTTTAATGTTGTTCCATGTTGATTATGTCTCTTGGAAGATTACTGCATACTTTGATGTTATCAAAATACTTCTCACATTTTGTATTACTAAGTTTTGCTTTTATTTTACCAAGATCTAAGATTCTTTTTAAACTTTCTGTACCCAGGTCTAAGATATTTGTTAACTGTCTCAGAGCTAGGATATTTTTTTTTCACTCAGTGCTGGCTAGGATACATTTTTTTAAAAACCATAGCCCCCCCCCCTCCCCTGACTATGAAATGAATGGCCCCTTAGCTATTTCTACTCCTCGGCAGTCATCGGCAATCTTCGGCTCCGACTTTCTTCTGACCTCGGCACCGAATCACCCTGAATCGACCTGAATTATCACAATTCACCTACTCTCTAAAGGTATATATCCGACCTAAACTTTGCAGAAATGAATGATTTATATAACTTTTCATCTTCTAAATTGCCTTTTGGCACAAGATTCTTGTTTGGCCTTTTGGCATGATGATCAGAGATGACCTTTTAGTATAAACTGCATTTTGGAGAAACGACCATTAATTGTAACAGATTGCTTTCTATTGACAAGGTAAGATTTTAACAATTTTAGCATGTTATCATCAAAACCACATTTATTATATAGTCTCTTTATAAGAATCTCATGATCAATAGTGTCAAAAACCGCAGATAAGTCCAGTAGAACTAAGATTACAATTAGTCCTTTATCAAGATCCATTAAAATGTCATTTTGCACCTTAAGTAATGCAGTCTATGAAACATTTTATATGCTGATTGAAAAATATCATTCAAATCATTAACTTCAAGATGATTAACTAACTGATCAGCAACATCTCCCAATCAGCTTGGAGATATATTAAAGGTTAGATACCGGACGATAGTTTTTTTTAATCAATTCCAGTCCCAATTTTTTAAGAAGGGGGCCAATTATGGCCATTTTAATGTTTTCAGGGAAAAAATGTCATTAAAAGTGATGTATTAATTATTTCCATCATAATAGATAGAATGACCTCAAGACACTCATGTACACACATGATTTTTTCACAGTTTTTTTAGTAATTTTTTTACCTCAGTTTCATTCAAAGATTTAAAATTTGCTCATTTTTGAGGATATTTGTCAAAATATTTGTTAATAATGTATAACAAGATAACACATAAACAATCCTTACATCACAGATTTTAACAAAATCAGTTATGGAGAATTTATATTGTGTATATAAAGTTGTTTAGAAGGGGTGACAAGGTGAGCTGGGGGTCAGACCAGCTAATTGCCATTGACTAACGGCATGTGGCACCTGGGGGTCACACCCAGGGTTTTATAAGCAGAGGCTGGGGACTTGCCGCCATTCCAGTACAGACGCCGTTCGGTTAATGTCATTAATGTCAGTATGTTAATGTCAGACAACTGAAGACAGAAAGCACGGCAAAGACATACGAAGACAGCATAGTTCACTACAAGAAGCAGAATGCCCAAGGCCTCCGTAACACGTTGTTGCAGGGGCTGTGGATGGCCAATGAAGGGCCATGAAGGGCCAACCGGCCTGGGGGTATGTAGAAACCCCCCACGGGAGTCGCAGGAGGTGCCGCCCGAGGAGCATGCCGAAGGAGAGGACGCGTCGTCGGACGAGGAGCCCCAGGAGCCCCAGGAGCCCCAGGAGCCCCAGGAGCCCCAGGATTCTCAGTCGTCGCTAGCTACCCCAGGGAAACCATCGTTCATGGTACAAGCATCGCCCTGCGGCTCACAGATAAGTACCCTTAGCCAGAACAATCCTTTCCTAGCGGAAAATATGAACAGTTCACACATCAGTAAGAGTAACACCATTGATACGTTAGCCAAGAGTATAGACATTATGCAGGAACAGATTAGAACATTAATGATATCACAACAGGACCTCAGCAGGGCACTCATGGCTAGCAGGGAGAAAGAAAGGGAGACACCAGTGGTCACCACAGGTAACCCATGGATAGGTCACCACCAGGGGGCTACAAGTCTTCAAAGCACAGGAGCTCCATGGCAACAGGGGAACAACAACTGGCCACCAGCACACACACCCAGCATAGCTCACCCTCTTTTCCCTCCGGCAGCTCAGCAGTACAGACCCATTCCGGGTCTCCGCAGCATGGCACATGTCATGGACTGGGACATATGCCACGACAAGACTGTGCCCGAGAAGACTGTGAAAGGGGCTGTGCTGGGTGAGTACGTGGCTTTGCATGAATTTTTGCACTCAGTAATAATAGACCATACTTCTAATCAAGACTTACAAACCTACTTGGACCCCTCTGGCAACATAAAGTACAAGAGGAAAAACCAACGCACCAGGGCAATATATGATTTGAAAACTTGGCTAGAGGCATGGGCTGTTTATGAAAAACTAATGGTTCATACGCATGGTCTTTATCTTTATGACCAAATGTCTGAGTACAGAGTGTTAATTTGTGAGTGGGACAAGAAGTATACATGGGCTAACGTAGCTACGCTCGACATGAGACACAGACAGGATTTGGCTAGGAAATCAGTAGAATTTTCAAATGTTAATCCTCAGTTAGTGTATACAATATTAGACGCAACTGCAATAAAAGCATCTGCCGCCCGCTGTAGTAGGTGTAAGAGTTACCAACATACCAGTATTTCTGAGTGCCCCTTTCCCGCCATGGCACCGTCTGTACAGTGGCCGACGGTGCGGGAGAATGGGCAGAAGGCCAGAACACCTTCATCAGAAATCTGCAATAACTTTAACTTACTCAAGTGCACGTTCAAGTCATGCAAAAGACTGCACGTTTGCAGGCAGTGCCAAGGGGCTCTCCCCTTTGAGCTCTGCATCAAGCAAGGCAAATGTGCAGCAAGCAGCATCAAGCACGTTTCTGCGACATGATTTTTGGGTACAAAACTTAAGGGACCATCCCGACAAAGAATTTGCCTCCCTCCTTTGCCACAGGGCAAAGCATGGGGTGAAGTTAGGTTACACAGGTGACGACACCATTTCTTTATGTTCCAACAATTGGCCGTCGGCCGCTGTGCATAAAGATAAGGTAGCCGATTTCGTCTCAAAAAATTTAGCGTTAGGTAGGATCGAGGGACCCATAGCTAACCCCCCCCCCAACTTTAGGTCTTTGCCATTGGGGCCTTTGTTAAAAAAGCTGGGGGCAAAGCCAGGGTAATCCATGATCTCTCATGGCCTCCAGGCAAAGCCATTAACGAAGGTATAGATACGGCACAGTATTCCATTAAATATGCCACAGTATTGGATGCCGTTAGGCTAGCACAAAAATATAAGGGTGCCTGGATGGCAAAGACTGACCTTGCTTCAGCCTTTCAAAGCATCAAGGTAGCTGAAGAAGACAGACACCTGATAGGTTTTTCATGGCAAAACCAGGATAACGTTAGGCAATTTTATCAGATGGCATGCCTCCCCTTTGGTTTAACAAGCGCACCTCGTCTATTCGATGATTTCGCGGTAGGCCTCGAGTACATAAGCAAGAAAAACGGTGCAGCAGCCGACACACTCCATTATCTTGATGATTCAATCACTCTGTCGCCTACTGCAGAAGGTTGCAAGAAATCATTAGACGTCATAATTAGTACAGCCAGGGCAGCAGGTTTTGAGATTCAGGACAAGAAAACAGTAGGACCTACTCAAAAAAGCGAATTTTTAGGTATTGTGATAGATTCAGTCAAACAGCAGTTAAGTATATCACAAGAAAGAATTGACGACATCACACAGGAATTAGACTCCGTATCAGGACGCAAGTATTTAACAAAAAGAGAATTATTGTCTTTAATAGGCAAGCTGGCTTTTTGCTCTAAAGTAGTAGCAGACGGTAGACTGTTTATAAAACGGCTCAATCACTTAGCCAAAAGGGCAAAGCAACTACACCATAAGATTAGGCTAACCCACGAGGCACAGTCAGATATAAAATGGTGGCAACGTTGCATTAGTTTGCACAACGGTGTTTGTTGGTTTCCAACTGATCCAGTAGATACATGGTTTTCACTATTGGTAGGACCAAGACCAAGCTAGATGGCATAAAAAAGAACATTGGTTGTTCAGAGCAGTTAGTGTGCGCCCCCTGCTGTATGTGGCAATACTTGGCTAACAGAGCTAGTAGTAGCCAGTTATCAGGTGGGAGCCCTCTCTTTGCATCAACCACTGGCAGCCCAATATGTAAATCCTCATATAATAAACTCATCAAACTACTAGCCAGTAAGATAGGTAAGGACCCATCTGACTACTCCAGTCATAGCCTCAGAAGCGGGTCGGTAACGCAGGCAAGCACTGGGGACTGGAAGGACTGGGAGCTCACGGCCCTGGGCCACTGGCAGTCCAGCGCCTATTTAGGATATATTAGGGGAACTAGTTCACACGAGCTAAAATTTTCTAAAAGGCTAGCAACAAAAAACTAACTCAATTTTCCACCACCACAACCTTTTTACAACCTTAATACAACGTAATCTATGGCCTTAGTATAGCACGCTATCCAATGGTCATGTGGCCATAGTTAATCTTATCTTAAAATGCATATAACAAGAAATGTTAGCATTAATCAAACGTTTAAGTTAAGGTCAACAAGTTCATTTATTTATGTGATTTATGTGAAATGTTTAAATTAAGATAATTGTATGTATGTATTGAGCCAATGTTAAATTGGCCGGGTGATGGCAGATTTATGAAATAAATAAATCATTTGTGACCAATTTATTTATGTCTCCTTTCTAAGTATATAATAATATGAACTGTAAATTGTTTAAAAGACTTTAAATACCATTTGACGTTTCGTGGTTCTTGGAAAATAGGCCAATGACCTAAGTAAACAAAAGCTCCACACTTGAAATTGATAATAGGTAGAAAGACCTCGAGACACTCATGTAATCACATGATTTTTTCTCAGTTTTTTTTAGTAACTTTTTAACCTAAGTTTCATTCAAAGATTTGAAATTTGTCCATTTTCGTTGAGGATATTTGTCAAAATATTTGTTAATAATGTATAACAAGACAAGATAAATTAGTATTTAATGTAACTTTACTTTAGGGTATACAGGATTTAACAAAAATAGAAACTCCACCATGTGCTCGGTCCATAATGTCAATTGAACCGACTTTATTATAAATCACAGATCCCTTAAATGTTATGGAATGATCTTTAAATTGAGTTTCTTGTAAACATTTTACCGATACACTATATTTTTGGGCTAATAACTCCAGTTCTGGCCTGTTTGCCTCAAATCCTCTACAGACCAAGAAGTCTCTCCAGCCTGAAATAGACCAGGCCATCAAAGACAAGAAAAAGTGGACCTTTAGAAATGGCCAGCTTCGGATTGAAGGTCAGCTACATAGGAGAGAAAGCAATGAGGGAGCACATACAGGAGAGGAGCCTGCCAATGAAGGTAATGAATAGGGAATTTCCCAGCCCAAGGACAATGACATAAGTTTACGTTTTCTGTCTTGGAATGTCAATTCCTGGACAAGGACAAATGGTGATGCTCGAGCTGTGATATTGAAATCATTAACTCCAGATATAGTATGCATACAGGAAACTAAACTACCAGGGCAGGAAGAGTTATCACTTCAAGGTTTCACATGGTATGGCCAAAACAGGGCTTTCATAAAAGCTACTGCATGTTGTGCATCAGGTGGAATCGGGATATTCGTTGGAAATCACCTTTATGGGGATTATGATACTCAGGTACTAGATAAAGGATTTGAAGGTGTATTAAGACTACAGTTCTTGAATAAGCACACTGAAAATGTTTTTATTGTGAATTGCTGCTACTTGCCACCAGAGGGGGGTGAGTGGGGCCGTGATGGTCAGTCATTCTTTGATTACTTGCTGGGATGTAGCTACACATCAGCAGATGTGGATCTGCAGGTTTATTGTGGAGATTTGAATGCAAGGATTAGTGACAAAGCAGACTATATAGAAAATGTTAACAACATTCCGATGAGAAAGCATATAGATTGTGTTAACAATAAGCATAGAGAGGCCTTTTTAGACTTTATGAAAGAGTCTAAAACATGTATCATAAATGGCAGGATTGGAGAGAGTAATAAATTTACATCAGTGACAGCTAAGGGCAGCTCTGTTGTGGATTACTTTTGTGTACCTCATGATGTGCTTCACCAAATCAAGAACTGCAACATATATAAACCTCGAGATATATGTGATTCTATTGATTTTAAATCTGATTGTAAACTTCCAGATCATTATATCATGTGCATGGACATTATGGCTCAGGATAGAGTTGAAAGCCAGTATTGTAACAGAGCACAATCCCTCATTGGTGATCAGAAAAGTTCATTACCAATACGCATTAGAACCCTCTGCCAGAGGGTTTCATGTCAGATGAGAAAATGCTATGTCAAATCAGAGAGACAATCTCACGAATAGAACAGCAATGTGAAAATCAACATGACCTTGATGAACTTTATCAGGATATATGTAATGTCTACTATGAGGATCTCAAAGCCAATTATCCTGGACACATTGGCAAGAAAGGCAAGAAAAAGGGGAGACACCGGGCGAAGCCTTGGTGGTGTGATGAGCTACAGAACCTATGGAATTCTATGGTGCAAGCCGAAAATGCCCTAAATGTGTGTTCTGGATCCAGGCCTATTAGGAGACGGGTGAGAAGGGAATTTAAGGAAGCACAACAGGATTTTGATAAGTGTTATAACAGAAAAAAAGAGACAATACCAAAAGAAGAAAGAAATTTAATTGTTTGATCTGAACACATCGGATCCAAGAGAATTTTGGAAACAGATCAATAAACTGGGCCCACAGACAGAAAAAAATGATATTCCAAGTCAGGTTTTGACCACAGAGGGGGATCTCCTCTCAGGGATTGACTTTGTATTAGGAGAATGGAATAAACAGTATGCACATCTGTACACACCAGAGTTCTATGGGAGTAACTTTGATGAGGAATTCTATAGACAGATAAAGCAAGCAAAGTTTAGGATGGAGCAAGAAATGGAACAGGGTGGCCCAGTTCCTGGGGGCAACAATCAGGACCCTAATGTAACAAACCAGGTCATGAACAATGTCATACAGCTGGGTGAGGTCAGGAAGGTTGTAAATGCTGCAAAAAATAACAAATCAGCTGGTGTGGATGGCCTCCCAAATGAAGTTTTTAAAAGTGACCAATCTATGGATTTATTGTGTTGTTTATTTAACAAATGCTTTGTGACTGGTATATTCCCTAGTATGTGGTGTAAATCCATCATAAAACCTATCCCCAAAGGCAGGAAGTATGATCCAAGAGTACCACTCAATTATCGTGGGATAAGCCTATTGTGTACCATGTACAAGCTATACACCAGTATTTTAAATAATAGACTAGTGACCCACATGGAGGACAATGGGATTTATGTGGAAGAGCAGAATGGTTTCAGAAAGCGGGGAGCATGTATTGATCACCTACATACACTTACTTCTGCAATTAGAAATAGAAAACACAAGAAACAAGAAACCTTCACCTGCTTTATAGACATGCGCAAAGCATTTGATTCTGTGGATTGGACCTGTATGTTCTATAAGTTATTGAAATGTGGTGTCCATGGGAAACTTTATAATTCCATCCAGAGCTTATACAATACTCCCATTGCATCTGTTAATATAGATGGCTCACTGACTGACTGGTTTCCTGTCAGAACAAGTGTCAGACAAGGAGATAATCTTTCAACTACTTTGTTTGCACTTTTTGTGAATGACTTGGCTACAGAGCTGAAGGAAGCTGGGATTGGCATTCACCTGGGAGATGAGCTACTTTGTGTGTTACTTTATGCTGATGATATAGTCCTTTTATGTGAGAATGAAGAGGATTTACAAAAGCTTTTAGATATAGTTTATAATTGGACTCAGAAGTGGAGGCTCACCATTAATGTGGACAAAACAAAAGTGATTCACTTTAGACGCCAAAATGTGCAACGCTCAGAATTTGAATTCAAAATCGGGAGTAATAGTGTTAGCATTGCAACCTCATACAGATACCTAGGTTGTGAGTTTGATGAATTCCTGGATTTTACAACAACTGCCACTGTCCTGGCCAATGCTGCAGGTCGTGCAATTGGATCACTAATAAATAAACACAAGGCTTGTGGTGGTCTACATCATTCTGTTTTTAAAAAATGTTATGATACATGTGTAGTCCCCAAATGGATTATTGTGGCGCCATATGGGGTTTTAAACCATATCCCAAATGTGATACTGTTCAGCATCGTGCCCTGAGATCATTCCTAGGTGTACACCGCTATGCATCCAATCTGACAATATTTGGTGATACAGGGTGGAGGCCCCCCTGTGTGAGAAGGAGAGTGGACATGCTCCGTGTCTGGTGCAGAATGCTTAAAATGGAAAACTCTAGACTCACAAAAAGAATATATTTCTGGGAGAGAAGCCTTAACGCAAATAACTGGTGCAAAGAGCTTAAATCTGTGTTAAATATGATAGGGCTTGGTGATTACATTTATAGAGACAATTTGGAAGGTATTGTTGTGGGAAAATTTTTAGAGGAAGCAGAAAAGAAATTAATGGAGATTGAGTGTGCAAATTGGAAAACAGATACCTCAAACTCATCAAAGCTTAGAACTTATGTTACATTTAAAGCAGATATAGGGCAGGAGAAGTACCTTTCTCTGCCTAGACAACTGTGATCATATGTTGCACAATTGCGGTGTGGCATCCTGCCACTTCGCATTGAAACAGGACGGTATGGACAAACACCGCTCCCTCCAGAGGAGAGAATATGCCCAATTTGCAATGATGGCCCAAAAACAGAAATTCATTTTATATTTTACTGTAAAGCTTACATCAGAGAACGGAACAAACTGTACAATGATTGCTTAGTGATAGACAAAACATACTTAGATAAATCACATACTCTCCCCTGTGGATGCGGAGATTAAAGAATAGCCCCACTGCCCCCCAGCATGTCGTAAAAGGCGACTAAAGGGGCATCCTGTTTGCCGTGGGATGCGACCCGTATCGGTTGGATATGGAATCCTGACGGGCTGAGCACTGGGCTGGTTTGGCAGTAATACCGGTCCAGTTGCAACACGCCCGTCTTGGATCCAGATGTTCACCAGACGGGCAGATCAGACTAGGCCTGGGTCTGATTTAACCGGCTTGTGGTATATTTCCTTTAATGTATTCTGGCTATTTTATTTTATTTAGTGACAATTTCAATGTTTAAAATTTAAGAATAATTTTAAAATTTTTGATAAATATTTGCTGAAAGGAGATTACTGCTGATTGGGTCAATCGAGGGATATAAATAAAATCCGAAAGGGTGGAGTTTTTATTCTTAGAGTATGTCATGTTGGGTATCCTCACGGCGTCAGGGCTTGGAGTAACCGGCCCAGAAAGGCGTCCCCTTGTTGGGCTCCGTGGTGGGTAGGGGACCTAACTGATGAAATATAAAAAAACACACATGGCGCAAAACAAACAAAAACGACCAAGGAATGACATAGACAGCGACGATGATTCAAACAAAATAGAAAAATGGCCTAGATTTTTAATTGCGGAAAGTTCTGATGCTGAACATACCCTGGCAAAAATGTCCCCCTTTGCAATTGCAAAGGGGATACAAGGCATTGCCGGGGTACCAAAAACCGTTAAAAAGATGGGAAATAAATTATTGATTGAGGTTGAGCGGAAAAGCCATGCGGACAATCTACTACGATGCCGAATGTTGGCCACAGTTCCTGTTATTATAACAGCTCACAAAACTCTCAACAATAAAAAAGGAGTAATCAGATGCCCAGATTTAGTGGGAGTTTCTGAGGAGGAGATAGTGGATGAGCTCAAAGACCAGGATGTTGTTCAATGCAAGCGGATATTTATAAAAAAGGACGGTGTCAAAATTCCAATCAATACGTTTATTCTGACATTTGAAGCAGCGCAGCTTCCAACATCTATTAAAGTTGGATATTTGAACGTTAGAGTTGATGTATTTATTCCAAACCCTCTGCGCTGCTTCAAGTGTCAGAGGTATGGACATGGATCTGATCGATGTAAAGGTAATGAAACGTGTCCAAAATGTACCGCTCAGCACAGTGGAGACGATTGTTCTTCAAATATAATAAAATGTGTCAATTGCCAAGGCAATCATCCATCGTATTCGCGGAATTGTCCTTCCTTTTTAAAAGAGAAGGAAATTCAGCGAATACGACACACTGAAAATATATCTTTTCCAGAGGCACGGAAGCGAGTAGAAAGTTATAACACATCAAAGGCATCTTATGCCAGCTCTGTAAAAACTAAAGAAACAAAATCAATAGCAATTCAAACCGAAATTACATGGCCAATCGATGACAAAAATTATTCCTTTTTCACAAAAACCTCAAAATCTTCAGCTACATCTACTCAGACCACGACATCCACTATCCCAGTAATACCTCAACCAACAGCAACATCCACTAAACCCTCTTCACAGACTCCCTCAACATCATCCAATAATAAAAGTATCAATTATAATAGACCAATACATAAATCAGACAAAAAAGAAAGCAAAGATCAAGTAAAAAGTAAGATAAATAGAAGTAAATCCTTGGAAAGGATGGACACAGGTGATCCTTCAGATGTGAATTTTACTCATGTGCACTCAAAGCATAATCGTAAACTTAATAAGTGATTATGCTGAATCATATATTTTTTCTCATTATTCTTAAAATGGCTATCGGCAATATCATACAATGGAATTGTAGAGGATTTGATGCAAACAGGCCAGAACTGGAGTTATTAGCCCAAAAATATAATGCATCGGTAATTTGTTTACAAGAAACTAAATTCAAAGATAATTCCACAACATTTAAGGGATATGTGATTTATAATAAAGTCGGTTCAATTGATATTATGGACCGAGCACATGGCGGAGTTTCTATTTTTGTTAAATCCTGTATCCCCCAAAGTAAAGTAACATTAAATACTCATCTACAGGCTTCTGCTGTTAGGGTTACCCTGCACAATACATTAACTATATGTTCAATATATTTACCACCTAGTGAGCCAGTTAATATTACAGATTTAAATAATTTGATAACCCAGCTGCCACAGCCATATATGTTAGTTGGTGACTTTAATGCTCACAACTATCTTTGGGGTGGCAGAAATAATACAGATGCCAAAGGGCGTATAATAGAAGATTTTTTAAATAATAATAGTTTGTGTCTTTGGAATGACGATTCCCCGACATATTTACATCCTGCTACAGGCTCTTTAACATCAATAGATCTCTCCATGTGCACTCCAAATTTATTTTTAGATTATTCCTGGGAAGTAGAGGAAGATCAATGGGGTAGTGATCATTACCCCATTGTTCTAAATAACCATTTTCCTCCACCAGACGAACGAATCCCCAAGTGG
Source organism: Amphiduros pacificus (assembly GCA_949316495.1). NCBI lineage: Eukaryota > Metazoa > Annelida > Polychaeta > Phyllodocida > Hesionidae > Amphiduros > Amphiduros pacificus. The sequence continues at coordinate 6,089,567 of OX439007.1, read as the reverse complement.
AAGTTTCATAAAGCCGATTGGGCAAAATTTCAAACATCCTGTTTTAATAGAATAACTCCAGAAATTTTTATAAATGTAGATGATCCTCTTCAAGTTTTTACAGACACATTGTATGATATTGCTAATGGGTGTATTCCCAAATCAAAGTCAAATTCCAAAATTAAAGAAAAACCCTGGTTTAATGATGAGTGCAAAAAAGCTGTCAAGGAGCGCAAAAAAGCTCTGAAAAAATTTAATCGACAGCCAACTCAATATAATTTGCACCAGTTTCGTATAAAGAGAGCTAAAGCCCGTTACATTATTAAAATAAGCAAAAGAAAAAGCTGGAAAGATTATGTTTCTAAATTAAATACACGTTCACCAATTAAGAAATGCTGGGATATGGTGCGTAAAATTACTGGGAAGGGAGGTGGAGCAAGGATCAAACATCTAAATCATAATGGCCAATTAATTACTTATCCCACCGAAATAGGTAACACAATAGGTCAAACCATTTCCAAAAATTCCTCATCCAATAATTATTCTGCCAAATTTCAACAAATAAAAACTAGAAAAGAAAGAAACCAACTAAATTTTATATCCCATAACTTGGAAGTATATAATAAATCATTTACAATAGAAGATTTGAAACTTGCTTTGGATAAATCTCATGATACTGCTCCTGGACCTGATCAAATTCACTACCAAATCCTTAAACATCTCCCTGACCAATCACTTGGGCATCTTTTAGATATTTTTAATACAAATTGGGAAAGCGGTGATTTTCCTCCTTCATGGAGGGAAGCCACTATCATTCCCATTCCCAAACCTGGCAAAGATTCATCAGATTCAAATAATTATCGTCCCATTGCTTTAACAAGTTGTATTTGTAAATCAATGGAACGAATGATTAACGAGCGTTTAGTTTGGTTTTTGGAAACTGCAGCTTATATTTCTGTTGCACAAAGTGGCTTTAGAAAAACTCGAAGTACCATTGACCATCTGGTACGTTTAGAGACATTTATAAGAGAGGGTTTTATAAAAGGTGAGCATGTGGTGAGTATTTTCTTTGATTTAGAAAAGGCATATGACACCACATGGAAATATGGGATAATGAGCGATTTATATGATATGGGATTAAGGGGTCGTTTACCCCTTTTTATTCAAAATTTTCTATCAAACAGACATTTTAAAGTTCGAGTGGGTGCATCACTCTCTGATGCTTTTGATCAGGAAATGGGTGTTCCACAGGGAAGTATATTGTCAGTGACCCTTTTTATTATTAAAATTAACAGCATTGTTGATTGTATGAGGCCTGGAGCAGATTGCTCACTTTTTGTTGATGATTTCAACTTAAGCTACAGGTCCACAAGCATGCATACAATAGAACGACAGCTCCAACAACACTTAAATAGATTAAAAGAATGGGCTGATCATAATGGATTTAAGTTTTCTTTAAAGAAAACTGTGTGTATGCACTTTTGTAAAAAATGGAAGGTTCACCCAGATCCTGATCTTTATTTAGGTCAAACTCGGATACCTGTTGTCGAAGAAACCAAGTTTCTTGGACTTATTTTTGACAGGAAATTATCTTTTATTCCTCACATTAAATACGTTAAAAAGAAATGCCAGAAGGCATTAGATTTATTACGGGTTCTTGCCCATACCGATTGGGGAGTGGACCGCAATATTTTATTGCAATTATACAGAGCGCTGGTACGTTCTAAGCTTGATTATGGGTGTATGATATATGGATCAGCACGCCCATCTTATATTTAAATGCTTGATCCTGTACAAAATCAAGGGTTAAGATTATGCCTTGGTGCATTTCGTACCTCGCCTGCAGATAGCTTGGCAGTTGAGGCAGATGAACTGCCTCTTGATTTAAGAAGAGAAAAGCTTGCCCTTCAGTATGCTGCAAAATTTGCAGCTTGTCCAGACAATCCTGCACATGATATTATATTCAATCCAAATTATGTTGATCTTTTTGAAAATAAACCAAATACAATACCAACTTTTGGCCTTCGCATCAAGGAATCTTTACAATCCTTAAATTTAAATCCGAATCAAATAGCTAAATTTCAATATCCAGAAACACCTCCATGGACCTATGAAACTTTAAATATTAATTTAGCCATGACGGAATTAAAGAAATACTCAACCGATCCATCCCTGTATATAAATAGATATAATGAACTAAAATCTATCTTCACTGGATATCAGTGTATATACACTGATGGATCGTTTGATGATGACAAGGCTGCTGCAGCTGCTGTTAAGGGCAATCATATTTATTCAGAACGTCTGCCAAATAAATCATCTATTTATTCTGCAGAACTTCATGCTTTATACCTAGCTTTAGATCATGTGGAGACGTCTCCACATCGGAAATTTTTAATATTTTCTGATTCTTTGTCTTGTTTACAAGCATTGAAAGCCAAGGATTGGAAAAATCCATTTATTTTAAATATCCTTGAACGGTATCATAAACTCTGTACTGAGGAAAATAAAGAGATTCGTTTTTACTGGATTCCCAGTCATATTGGAATCCTTGGAAATGAGGCTGCGGACCAAGCTGCCAAGGCAGCATTGGATAAGCGGCCAATAAATATGCTAATACCTTATACAGAATTTAAGAAATATATTACTGTTTTTTTACGTTCTAAATGGCAATTACGCTGGAACGAAGCTATTTTTAATAAATTACATGAAATTAAGCCCATTTTAGGCAAAACTAAAGGTGCTATTAGAATTAACCGTAGAGAAGAGTCAGTTTTAACCCGTATAAGAATAGGTCATAGTCATTTGACGCACTGTTATCTGCTTAAAGGTGAAGATCAACCGGAATGTATTGGTTGTCAAAGGGCTTTGACTATTAAACATATTTTAATTGAGTGTATCGATTTTGATATTATAAGAACTCAATATTTTAATGTACAAGATTTACATACGTTATTTGATACTGTAGATACTTCTGTGATAGTATCGTTTTTAACTCACATAGGACTTTATAATCAGTTTTAAGGGCAGAGCTTTTGTTTATTTATGTCATTGACTTATTTATCAAGAACTGCAAAACATCATACTGATAAAGTTTTTTAAACAAATCATCCATATTTATTATATTTGATTGATATTATATAAATGCTGTTCACAGTTGATAAATTCTTGTGTTATCTACATATTGTATTAACATTTACATTTTGTTTCTAGTCAATATAACGTTTCTTTTTTTACTGTTTTGGCACTTTATTGTGTTAATGTGAAACCATTCATTCATTCATTTTTACTATTTTTAGGCACTAAATAACCTTAGTGGTTGATGTGCCTCTAAGCAACCATTCATTCATTCATTCATTAAATCACATACTGAGCAGCTTAATTATATGTTTACAAATGAACTGATAATACCCAAACTCGCATTATTCATAAAAGATGCTTTTAATATAAGGAAAACCCTATTATATACAGCGGGAGGGTAAGTGACTGGTAAGCCGAAAGGCTGGGTGGGAAACTCAATGTTTTTAATACTGTATATATATGCATGTTGTTGATTTAAATGAACATTGTAAATACCCAACTGTCACTTTAATAAATAAAATCTTATCTTATCTTATCTTATCCTATCCTCTACAATTCCATTGTATAATATTGCTGTGAGCCATATTTACAATAATGAGTAATAATACAATTTGGTCAACATAATCATTTAATTCGACTACAATTATGCTTAGAGTGCACCTGAATGCTATGTATATCAGGAGAATCATTTGTATCCATCGTTTCTCATGATTTTGTTCTCTGTATTTTATTTTTTCCTTGATCTCTAGTTTCTTTTTTGTCAGACTTATTAACAGGTTTATTCTGCTGTGAGGAATTGAAATTTGCACCTTTATTGCTTGATGTTGATTAACTTTGTAAAGGTTTCATGGAAGATTGTGTAGGCTTTATTGGCTATTGAGTAAGGAAAGGGATAGAAGATACAGGAGTCTGTGTTGATATTGCTGTTATTGATTTGCTCATAAAGGAATAGTTCTTTTCACCAATTGGCCATGTTAAATCTGTTTGAACTGAAATGGATAGTATCTTTTGATTTTGTGACAATAGCATAGGAATTTCTTTGAGGGGTATCATTGATTTCTACTCGTTTTCTGGCTTCTGGAAAGGAAATGTTTTTTGTGTACTTTATTCTCTGAATTTCTTTTTCTTTTATAAAAGAGGGGCAATTCCGAGAATATGACACTTCTATTAATAATTTATCGTGCATCTTCTTAAAATTTTTCACTTTTCCCACTACTCCTTAAATACATTTTTCAATAGAAAAATGAGACATTTTTTCTATTGAGCAGAGTGGATCTGTGCTTTCAACTATTAAAAAAATGTGTGGAGATATATTCCACAAGCCGGTTGGACAATATCGGGCCTTAAAGTCCTCCATGTCTAGGGTGAATATTTGGGCTCAAACAGGTGTGTTGCATCTGGACCGGTATTACTATCCAAACCAGTCCAGTGCTCAACTCCATATCCTCCCCTTACAGGTCGCACCTCACAGCAAATAAGGTGCCATGGTTATTTTTTTTTGTTCGCCTCTTACGAACTGACAAAAAAACCAGGGAGTAAAAAAATCAGAGGACCATTCTAACCCCAGGCCCACTTGGGGTGCCATTGGCCATGCCAAAATGACGAAAACGAAAAGCCTGAACAGGCTGTTTGACCTTGTCTATGTTCAGCTCCACTGAAGCTGCTCGCTGAATTCTGAATTAAAGTTGATCTCATTGTTCTTAATTTGTATTGTCCATATAGTGTCCCCGCTAGTCTCATGAAGTATGAACTGTCTGATAAACAAATTAATCTTGAAGCAGCACAGAGGGTTTGGAATAACAACAACCACTCTGACATTTAAATATCCAACTTAAATAGATGTTGGAAGGCGCACTGCTTCAAATGTCAGAATAACTCTTATACCATCCTTTTTGATATAAATCCATTACATTGAATAACATGCTGGTCTTTCAGCTCATCCACTATTTCCTCTTCAGAAACTCCCACCAGATCTGGGCATCTTATTACACCTTATTTTATCGTTGAAGGTTTTGTGAGCTGTTATGATAACTGGAACTGTGGCCAACATTCGGCATCATAGAAGATTATCCAAATAACATTGGAACTTTCTGCAATTAAAAATCTAGGACATCTATTCTTATTCACGTTCAAATCATTATCCAAGTCTGTTTCCATATCAGCCCTTTGTATTTTTTGTTTGTTTGATGACATATGTGTTTTTGTTTATTATCATGGAACACATGGTTCTAAGCCTTAATCTGACTCATATTATAATAATTGGGAATATTAGATGTGGGGCAAAGCCATCAGCACAGCTCTAAAACTCGCCTACATTAGACAATATACTCTAGAATACATAAAATGCACCCCAAATTGACTTGTTTCAAAAGCCAAGCTCCACACATCTATTAAACTAATCTTGGGAAATAATATTTTGATAAGTTTGTAGAAGTTACCATACATTTCATTTTAATACAGGATAATTAATCTTTAATAATATTTCTAAAATATAACAAATATAGACCTTAATTTACTTTCAAATTAGTTTTTGAAAATTGGAAAAATGTGTGCAGCTATATTCCACAAGCCACTTGGACAATATTGGGCCCTAAAGTCCTCTATAGGGTGAATATTATGTGTTACAACTGAGGAACTCCATATCTTTCTCTTACGTGTCTCACCTCATGGCAAACAAGGCACCATGTTTTATTTTTTTGCTCGCCTGTTACCAACTGACAAAAAAATAGGGAATTAATAATCAGAAGACCATTCTAACCCCAACCTCGATAATAAGCCTTGATGCCTTTTGAACAGGCCATGATGAGAAAGTCATTCAGAAAAGGACTATTTATCCATAGTTCTATGCATTGGACTGGCAGATAAACAAGAACACCAGACTGATGAAGCACTACAGAAGAATATGTGACATCATCAAAGTTTCCACCCATTTCATCAGACCGTGAAAGGGAGATCTTATCCACTCACATGTTTATCAATGGAAGGATAAATGATAAGGCTAGCACTGATAAAATTAAGGTACTTTTAAGTCCTACATCCATCACTAAGCCACCTACATCCAAGGTGGTTGCCTCAGTGGAGAATCACTCCCTTGTACCAGATTACATATCTCTGGTTCAGAAGCATTCATACCAGGGTCAGACTGGAGAAGGGTATGTTTACCCCTACCCTGGCCCCTGATGAGATGTATAAAAACGATGTTAACCAATAGGAAGCTGAATTGGGTGATAAGACTGATATTAAAGGAATCTTAGATGATTCTGTGATGAGGATCACAAAGACCTGGAGGTCCAGACAAACATCCCATCCTCCACTGCCTCTAGGTCTCTAGGATGATTCGGCAAGTGGGATACAATACCAAAAAGGGAGATTGGTACATCCCTCGCAAGCTGCATCCAACAAATAAAGATGATTACTGGTCTAAAATGTTGATAAGGGGCACCCCCTGGTAATTGCCAGGGCCCTTGTCACCATCAAGTGCAAGGTGGAGGATTGTGCTCATGAAGATGACAAGTCTGATGATCGAGGCCTGCAGCTGCAAACACTCCAGGAAATCTGAACATAATACCAACAAGGCAAAACCACCATGGAAATACACTCAGAAAAATAAAAGACCCAGAAACAATTGACACTCATGCTGTGGGAGAACAATCAGAGATATATGAATGAAATTTAAACATTGCTCTACTATTGCAAGTTTGATTTGGATAAACATGACATTGTTGGTTCAATATTGAATGTGTTAAAGAATGAAAATAAAGATCATATTTCCAGCCCATTCTCAGTTCAATATAAAATATTGTGATCCTACTTACAATATGCCTTAAAATGGATAACATAATTCTTTCTAGTTGCATATTATGGCATGAAAGACGTGATCTTATTTGAGAGAATAGGATCACATATCTTATTTCCGCAAAACCTAGGCCATCTGGTGAACATTTAGAGATTTAACCACATGGTCTGCAATATTGCAGCACCAATGTCAATAATTTGTTCCACATTTGAACACACAGATTTACACAATTCTGTGCAAGAAATGATTAAGATTTATTAGATTCATTCAATGAATTGAAAATTCATGCTTATATATGATCACGGAAATATTCAATTATTGAATATCAACCAATCAGATGCTAGTATTTCCACTTTGCGGTCATTTTTAAACAACCTGGTCTTATCAGAAGTGATTATAAATTTTGGTGACAGTTAAGCATTGCAAAATAGATTAAAACAGAATTTAAACTTTTCAAATATTTACAGAAATATATGCAATAAATGAATAACATTTTAAATTACAAATTCTCAATAATCTGTTCACAAGACTATGAAATACTTAAAGGGTGAGGAATTTTTGAACTCATTTAATTTACTATTTTATATTTAACCATTAAGATGTATACTATTTGAATATTGACCAATCAGAGGTGAGTAGTTTTACCACAGATGATTTTCGGCCTCTGGTGGGCATTCAGAGGTTTTACCACTATGTTTTTCATGTGTCCCTGCAATAGTTTAACAATGCAGCACAAATATCAATGGGCATTTGATTGATATTTATCCCAGATAAAATTCTAAAGATTGTAGAAGATAAACTGTGCATATAAATAAACCAATTCAACACAATACATGTAAAATTATCTATAATCAATGACAAGTTCTGTGTTTTGAATTAAAAATTCCAGAACGGATTATTTTCAATTTCTGTTCATTTTGGCCACCTAGTGGGGCTTAAAGTATGATAAATTTCACCCTACAGTTGTAAATTGTTGACAATATAATAGATTTTTGGGAATATGAAAATATGAAAATTCAAGTACTGTTTTCCATAGTGGAGTCACCATTTCTTGGAGGATTAATCAGGCAAAGAGCTACGACAAAGATGGATGGTTTTTAAAAAAAAAAAATTATTCTTTTCAATCAACCAAGAAAAAATCTATAAAGTTAATAAATCAACTCTGGTACAAATTAAGAAACTTTACACTAAAAAGTTGAAAAGTGCATTTATGCATTTATGTGACACTTTAACATTGAAACACAATTAAAAACAATTCTACCAGTTTCATATGTAAAGGTATAAAATAATATGGATATTTTATGGATATCGAATGGCAAATCATAAAACAAAAGAGGATTTGTAAATTTTATAAATGGAATATACATTTTCTTATACCTCAAGCTTTATCAGAAATGCACTGTCATTTATAATTTCTGGTAAGAACAAAATGTTTATTTAGAACATTAATCGATGTATTAACATTTTCCTTATACAAGAATAACAATCCACATGACCTTTGCTGTCTAAGAATGTTTTGTCTGCTCCTCTGTGAAAGATTTTGAAAAGAGAATTTTCAAACTAATGAAAACTATATTGGTAAGGTAATATATCAGATATTTTACATCAATTACATATTGAAAAATGGATTATTCTGTTGGGGTTATTTATTGCCTTTTTCTAAATTACCAAATTTTAGGATTATTTCTGAAAATGTTTCAGAATAGAATGCAAATGATATATAAATGAGGAAATGGTTACCCTGTCTATTCAAATTTAAGATAAGGTAATGAAATGTGAAAGAGATATTCCAACATTACCTTTTCATACCTTTGCCAAAGACATGTTTTATTCCAAATCAGTTTCAGCTAAAATATCGTAAAAGTTATCTTTTTCTATTCATTATTTAAAAAATAGAATCTTATAGGGTATTACATAGTATAGGGTTAAAGATATTTTGTGATTCAACCATTTATTTTTCAATTTGAACGTCAGTTTGGTGTCAACAGAACATTATGTCTTTTTCAAGGACAATAACTTTGATGACATCATAAACATATTGCCATACTCTTATGACATCATTTTACCTTTCAGTGCCTCAATGGTCACACTCCACATAAAAATAACGCCAAGAAAGAAGTTTGCTTTCATAAAGGGGCAATAGATTAGGGTCTTGTTAAAATAGAATTAACAGGCAAACATGGAGATGCATTAATAAAATAGAAAATAGATATCAAAATAGACATCATTTATCACCAATATGTGAATTTTAAACGTTTTTTTTCAAAATCGGTGCTTAATCCCTTTAGACAGTGTTTCTGACAATGTTAACATTATATGCTGTTGTATTGAGGAATAAATAATTAAATTACTTCAAGCAAATATGCCTAAAACAACACAATTTATGAAAATATGTATAAAACAGGGAAACCATATATTGGGTGCATTATGACTATTAATTATGTAAGATATTTAATTAAGATTTGTACTAGACATCATATAATGTTCAATGCAATTTCAATCATAGTTTACCTGAGATAGTGCTGTTTCTCAAATACATAAAGAGAAACATTGCACCGTCCAATGCCACCTTTTGGATTTAGTCACCCATTAGCAAACCTGGAGACCGACATACAAGTTTACGGAGTAATTAAGAAAAAGTATTAATCCAACAATTCTGATTTTTTACAAGCACACTTGGACGTGAAATATATATTTAGGAATTTCACCTTCTGACAGCCCACAGTAGGTTCGGAGCAAGGCAGTAATGGCGGTATGTCAAACTTTGTCAAATTCCAAAAAAAGAAACTGTCAACCTCCATATTTCTGTATATGAGAATGATGAGAACACACGAGTGTATAAAAACAATGCAATACATATGACCTTGTAATGTTTTATATGTGATATATTGAGCCTGCAATGGGTGCAACACAGGTCACTCATGCTGAATTGGGTCAAGTGAGGGACCAGTCTTTATACAAAAACATATCTAATATAATTTCTGTTATTAGATGGGAATCAATCAAATGAATTAAGAATATATAGCCATTCTATACATAACATGTATGTTGTTCCTAAAATATGCTCAACATTTACAAACTATTCAATTAAAAAATTCAAAAGTTGCGATATGCACTGATAAATCAAAAATGCACTCGTTGAAGGAATGCCTCAATTGTAAACTGCCAAATTTAATAGAACACAATGAAAATATTATGACTAAGACTAAGACTAAGACTAAGACTAAGAATATTTTATTTTCGTCTCACCTTAGCATTAAACAAATAAATAAAACAAATCTGCACAAATTTTAAAATGCCAAGCCAGTCTAAAAAGACTTATGAGAGACGTTCATACTTCTCTCTAATAATTCTAGAAATAATATAATATATATAAATTGTCATTTCTATAATGTGTATAAATTGTCAATGATGGCTGGGAGTGTATTTATTATGTGTACCGGAGGCATCTCCGCCTGTGGAGGATATCAAAAATGGCTTTTGCACTAGTAAAAGCTAAATCTGGCTGGCTAAGTATTAAAATCATTTTATCAGTGTCACTTAAAAACATAAAATTATCATCAAAATCACTGGCTTGCTGGAATAAGGCATTTCTGATGTCATCATATTGTCCGCATCTGATCAATGTATGCTCTTCAGTCTCTGATTCATTAATATCACAGAACAGACAAATTCTCTCCTCAGGTGGAAGGGCAGGCCTCTCTGCCCATGTAGTCAGACGTTGGTTCAGAATCCATGCATACAACTTGTATATACTCGAGGCTAAAGTTATTCCTCTGTAGCTGAGGGGGTCTCTATTGTCTGTGTTTCCTCCTTTTGGGATTGGGTTGATTATTCCCTTAGCCCACATCCTTGGAGCTAGACCAGATTGGAAACATTTACTAAATAATACATGTAGGTATGAAATGGCAGTTTCATTTCTTAAAACCTCCACTGGGATGTTATCAAAGCCCATTGCTTTGCCATCCTTTGCCTTGTGCAAAGCTTTGATTACATCAAGCCTAGAAATGTCTGCCTCCAGATCCTCTATGCTAACATTGACAGGGCTGGTGCTGGTGTTGCCACCTGGGTCTAACTGTGGGGTGTCAGAGCCCTCTGGTGGTGGGGTATCCTGTGGGCCAATTTCTAGAGCAGGGTTATGCAGTGACTTGAACTCATCCTTCCATTTATCTAAAACAGCACTTTTTTCATTTGTTATAGATCCATCTGACAGTACTACCTCCCATGGTATCTGTGGGCGCCTATCCTGTTTAACTCCTAATGTTCCCACATATTTCCAATATTCCTTTTGGTCATCAGACTGGAGGAGTAACATCTTCTCTTGCATTAATCTCCAATGTCTACGTTTAGCTCTTTGTTTTTCTCTATCAAATTCCTTCTGTTTACTTATTTTCTCTGCTTTCAGCCTCTTTTTCAATTGTCCTTTAGCTTTTGACCACTTCCTGTCTGCTTCTGTAAATTTCACAAATAATTCACTTAACTTTTCACTCCACCAGGGTTTTTTCACTCTTTTCCTTTTATTGTGAAATCCACTTTTGATGTGTATTGTTTTACTTTGCATTGTTTCTGCCATACAAGCCTCCACTGCCTTACAAAATTCCTTATATGAGTCATCTATGTCACCCTGTAGCATTTCTAAATTCTCAATCCTGCCTATGGCCATATTTATCAGTCTAAGTGATTCATCATCTTGTAGGAATGCTTGTGGTACAGATGACAAGTCATACTTGACATAAGATGACAATACCTCAGTGTCAGGTCCTGATTTGTTAACATTGAGATTTTGCAGAAAAGGTGACATGTCAAAACACCATGACAGTACATTGTGGTCTGGTACTGAGTGTGTGGGATCCACTATACCTGTATCATATCCACATTCGGTTAACAGTACTTGTGTGCGATCCACCGACATTTCACTATACAAACTGAGTTGCTCATATGGCACAAAACAGTAGTCTACCACTGAACAGTCCTTGCTTGTAAAATCATTTTTGATGAAGTTTCTGCCATTCAATATACAACATGAGCTACTGAGTAAAAATTCACACATAAACTCTCCTTGTTTATTAACTGTATAATCCACAATGTGTCTGTCTAAAATCTCATCCACTCCTTCAATGTAGTCCGGAATGTTTCCACTCCTTCCATTAAAATCACCAAATATCATAAAAGGACCTTCATTCTGGTATCTGTACACATCTGCCAGCAGTGTATCAAAGAATGCAAAAGCATCCACATTCCTTGGAGAGTCAATTGGTGGAAGGTAACACACACACATATTCAGTATAAAATCACACTCCTTAGATGTGAACTCCACCCACAGGATACCCTCAGTAGATTTATCCTTTATCTTGATGTTGAAAGACTCATACAGAATACTCCTCACCAGCAAACCAACCCCACCTGAGCCAGTCCGTGCATTAACATGTAACTCCGACCTGTTGTGTCCCAGCCACTCATAACCAGGTACTGTAATGACATCATTTCCTTTAAGATGTGTTTCTGATATGCCTATGATATCCAGCCCTAAGTGATTCACAATTCCCTGCCTCATAAAATGATTGTCTGAATTTTCATCTTTACTCCAACTCCTTGTATTCCAAAAGCCAATCCTGGCCTATGTAGTACTTTTAGCATTGTCCCCTGCCTGAGCACTTGGCTGCTGTTCAGGTAGCTTCTTTTTCACTATTCTTGTACCCCTCACTTGGTATTTGTCCTTGCCAACCACACTAACTAGAGTCCTTAAGTTGGCTATCTGATCACGCTCATGCTTTGGCCTATCTGGCTCAATATATACATCCTTGTAGTCACTGGATGTTCTCAGCTTTGACTTGTTCTTCATGACTTTTTCATAATCTTCATATGATTTCATTTTGACAACTATAATTCCATGGTACTTTTTTCTATTGGAAGGACCTTGTCCCTGGGGCTGTGCTCTGGATTTCCTCTCAACAGAATCAACATGCACATCCTTAAGTTTGAGCCCCAGTTTGAACAGATCTGTCACTTTCCTATCCACATTCTCACCTACAGATTCCTCCAAGTTTTTTATGATCACACACTGTTTGTCTGTTTTATTGTCCACTTTACCCTCCATTTCCTGCACTTTATTTCGTAACTCATCCATTTCCTGAGAAATTTCCTGTTTTGCTTCTTGTATGTCCTGCTGAAATTCTCCTTTCAATTTGTCACTCATTTCTGATATCAGCTTTGTGACTACATTAACACTATCATCCTGTCTTATGCAGCATTTTTTAAGATAAATATTGTAAAAAGTGAATATGGAATATTTAAGGCTTATTTCAAAGGAGTGAAATAAAGATAACAAATATTGCTTATTATTTCAGTTTTTCAATTTTGTTTAAAACTTCAGCAAACTTGCAATAATACCAAATTGATATGGTTTATTGTGTGCACACAAAAAAGTGCATATATTTTTAATTCCAACATTAAATGTTCAATAATGCATGCTTCCAGTGTTCTACAGAAAAGGATGCTGATATCCATTTTTAGGCAATTTGTAAGTAAGATATTGTTATCCTTTTTCTGGGTGGAGAACAGGTTGATATTTCCCATATAGTAAGTTGATTTGTCATTGATGCCATTGTAAGAATGTCATGTACATGTTAAAATAACATTGATACTGCAACTATTATTTTTCAAGTGCCCAATAATTTAAATTCTAACAAAAAAAACAAACAAATATTATGAATTTCATTACAAATAGATTCTTAAATGGGTTTAAATTAAATGAAAAATCTTCAAGAATCTGGATGTATAAAGCTGGTAGTCCTTCCACGAAGCATTTCAACTGTTATTAAGGATGGTGTGTCTCCCTCAATGTTATTAATGAATGAAAGGCATTGTCCACTTGGTGGAGCCACAAAGAAAGGAAAAACTACAAATAAATCGCAATGATTCCTCTACCAAAGGGCATGAAAAACAATGATAGTGGTCCTCTTCCCACCACTTCACTCCCTTAGAGGTTTGTTCCCCTGTCAACTGAAGATGTTCATAAACTGGTGAAAACATCGGCTCAGAAATCATTTGAGCTTTACCCTATTCCCACATGGCTACTACATGAGGACCTTGACGACCTTCTGCCCTGTATTGCTGCTATCATAACAAATCATTTTCAGACTCAACTGTGCCAGTCTATATGAAGATTGCTATTATTGCAACTCTCTTGAAGAAACTAGGTCTAGAGCTTGTTGAGAAATTTTAGACCTGTCTCAAATTTAAATTATATATCCAAACTCACTAAGAGGGTAGTTGCTAATCAACTATTCCCTCATCTTGTAAGAAATGGGCTTAGTGATGAATTCCAATGAGCCTACAAAGAGCATCACAGTACTGAGATGCCCAGACTGAGAGTACAAAATGACATTCTGTGTGAACTGGATAACAAAATATCAGTAATTCTGTTACTACTTGATCTATAAGGTGCTTTCGATACTATTGATCATCAAATACTGCTTGATAGATTGTTATCAAGATGCAAGGTCAGAGGTCATACTTAGGCCTGGATCAGGTCATACAATGAGTTAACACCAGGAGGCAATGAGTTTGACGTCATAGATTCACACTTAAAATCCATTAAATATTGGGTCCCACAGGGATCTATCCTAGGCACTATTCTTTTTACAGGTCCTTGACATAACAACCCGCCCAGTCACAGATTGACAACGACAATAGGTTAACCCTTTGGCATGGGCCTCAGCTCATGTCTCAGCAAGGCTGGGTATCAAACTCATGACCTTTCGATCACCACAGAGGAACTGGTGCTAATAAGCTAGGCTAGTTCTAGCTAACTGCACCACAGCCCATGGCCTTGTCTTGTTCTAGGGTCATATTCATATTCTTTATGTTTTTGATTTATATGGCATCATGCGACACAATGTATTGGCAATGACACACATCGCACCTTTTATCTCATAACATCATAACTCAATCCATAACACTCCAACATTTGACCATGTGTTATTAAAATGTTAAAAATACCCTTTTCACAAATAGCTTTGAGTTGTGAGTGAAAGCAAGCAGTCAGACACATTTTAAACACAGAAGGAAAATTGTGAAACTTATGGATATATGAGACTTTTAACCATGGAAATGTTGATCATATTGTGGATTAAGGTACCTAGAACAGGATAAAGCAAAAATTCTGTGCTAAAAAGTGAACATTTTGTGAAGTTTGGAGACCAAAAAGTTTGGAAATTTGACTGTGCTGACTTTTTGTTTATTTGGTTGCCCCAAGCAACCAGGCAGTGGCACCCCTGAGCTGGGATTACTGTGGAGGTCTGAATTGACCTGTGACTGTGTGTGACCAGCATAAGTGAAATCACCCAAGCATGGCTGCATGTGAGGACTGTAAACAAAACCAGGCAAAGAGGGGACACACATTATGTAAAGATTGCATAAAGAAAAGGGAATCTGAAAGGGAAGATTATGATGGAGAAGATAAATCACTGATGGAAACTCTTAGAGAAATTCAGGATACTTCTCAAAAAAACTTTGACAGATTGACTTCACTCATTGGAGGAGTTAATGACAAACTGGATACTTTTGGTGCCAGATTAACAGAAGTGGAACAACAGGTTAACAAAGTGGATATACGATGTGCAGAACAGGGAAAATCTATCAATATTGCACAAAATGACATTAGGGATCTTACCAAAAAGAGCAATGATGCAGATAGCTCACTGAATGACATGAAAAGGATGTTAGATGATGCAAAACAAGAGATCAACAAATTAAGAGAATGGAATAACAAGCTGGAGCGCTTTTCTAGGCGTAACAACTTGAGGCTGATAGGCATTGAGGAAAACAAAGATGAGGATGTAGAGAAAGTGGTGAAAGATATGCTGAGAGAAAAGTTTGCTATGCCCGATGTGCAAATAGAAAGGGCCCACCGAGTGGGTCCATCTAGTGAGGGAAATGTGCAGAATGCTAGCCAGGTGGGAGCAAGGAAATCTCACAGGTCAAGGCATATACTCTTCAAAGTTTTAAACTACCAGGATAAGGTCCAAATTCTCAAAAAGAAAAGAGAGAAGATTGGAAAGGAGAAATATTTTATAACTGATGATCAAACAGATGAGGATATGGCTGCCAAGCGGCGCCTACAGCCAGTGATTGAGAAGGCCAAACAAGAAAATAAGAAATGGAGATTTACACAAGGAAAGCTGTTCATAGACGGGCAGCTATTTCGTGGCCAGTCAGAAAATCCTCAGCCAACAGATGGTGCTGCAATCAGTCAATAGGATATATCCCAGCTAGTAAGCTTAAGGATTGCATCATGGAATGTAAATTCCTGGACTGAGGTAAACAGTGATGTAAGAAAAACACTCTTAAGTGCCATCAACCCTGATGTGATATGTTTGCAAGAAACAAAACTTTTGCCAAATGTAAATATTTATTTTAATGGATATAAATGGATACCTTTTAACCGTAAGCATGTGAGAAAAACTGCCAAAACTGGATCAGGAGGTATTGGTGTCTTTGTGAGATCATCATTGTATGGTGATTATAATGTTGAAGTGATTGACAAATGCTATGAAGGTATACTGAGAATAAAATTTACACAGAAAACAGGTGAGAATTCATTTATAGTTGGATGCTGCTATCTACCCCCTGAAAGTGGATACTGGGGTCGTGATGGGCAGTCATATTTTGACCAATTATTAGCAGGAATATATAGTACCCAGGATACAGAGTTACAAATATACTGTGGTGACCTAAATGCCCGTATCAGTGACAGTAAAGATTACATTGACAAAGTTGATCATGTTTGTGAGAGGAACCATATAGACAATGTGCAAAATAAGCATGGAGATACATTCATAGAATTTTTACATGAGTCAAAATGCTGTGTGGTGAATGGTCGCATAGGTGACACAAACCAATGGACATCTGTGACTTCAAAAGGCAGATCAGTAGTGGATTATGTTTTTGTCCCACACCATGTATTGGAATATATTGAGTCATTCAGCATACACACCCCCAGACAGTTATGTGATAGTTTAGGCTATAAGCCATGTGGAACAATACCAGATCACAACATTCTGTGTGTTGATATCAGAGTTAATGAAAAGCCAAATGACCTGTCACAGTCTAGTGATTATGTGTGTGACCCAGTGACACAGACAGGGCAGGCCCAGGTTAAAAAGCGGATCAAAACACCATTGCCTGAGAGCTTTCTAATTAGTGACAGTACAAAGCAACTGATTGCTCAAACAATTCAAAATATAGAACAGACTGCTAGAAATCAACATGATATTGACACCTTGTATGAACAGGTGTGCAGTGTGTATTATGAGGATCTTACAACTAATGCCCCCAGGTGGCTTGGGACAGTGGCAAAAAGGAGATATAAATATAAACCAAAACCCTGGTGGAATAAGGACCTATCTAATCTATGGGACAAATTATTGAAATGTGAAAATGACTTCAGATCTTTCAGAGGACAAAAACAAATTTTAAGGAGGTTAAAGGAGAAATTTAAAAGTACCCAAAGACAGTTTGATAAGCTTTATAAGAAATCTAAAAGGATTTTTCAAGATGAGCAACAACAGGAATTACTTACTTTTGAGACCAATGATCCAAAACAATTCTGGAATAAAATAAACAATCTTGGACCAAACTTTAGAAAGAAAGACATTCCATTAGAGACAATTTCAGAGGATGGTGATGTGATAAGTGAACTTGAAAAAGTACTAGAAAAGTGGAAATGTGATTATGAGAAATTGTTTGGAAATACCACCAGTGAGACATTTGATGAGGAGTTTTTAAAGGAAATTAAAGAACAGAACTCAGAATATGAAACAAGGATGAACAGTCAGGAAAACCCAGATTTAGATATGCCTAGTATAATGTATGCTCCCCTTAGTCAGCAAGAAGTCTCCAAAGCTGTGAGATCAGCAAAAAATAATAAAGCTGCAGGATGTGATGGTTTGCCTAATGAGGTATATAAGAATGACTCATCAATTCAAATGTTATGTACTTTGTTTAACCAATGCTTTGACACAGGATTAATACCATCAGTATGGAAAAGGGCGATAATTAAACCTATATCCAAAGGCAGCCAGTATGATCCACGCATCCCACTTAATTATAGGGGAATAAGCCTATTACCAACCATGTATAAGCTTTATACTTCATTGCTAAATAACAGGATGGTACCATGGCTAGAAGATAATGGCAAATTTGCTGAAGAGCAGAATGGATTTAGGAGTAAGAGGTCATGCATGGAGCACATATATTCTCTCACAGCAGTTATTCGGAACAGGAAAAATATGAAAATGAGCACCCCAGCCTGCTTCATTGATATGAAAAAGGCATTTGACTCAGTTAACCATGATTGTATGTTTCATAAAGTGCTGCAGTCTGGCATTACAGGAAAGTTATATTGGAGCCTTAAATCATTATTCTCAGCACCCATATCAGCAGTTCAAATCAATCAGCATGTGACAGGCTGGTTTGATGTAAAGGCTGGGGTCCGCCAAGGAGTCAATTTGTCCACAACTTTATTTGCACTTTTTATTAATGACCTGGCCGAGGAACTAAAATCTACTGGATGTGGAATATCTATTGCGGATGGTATTAAATTGTGCTGTCTATTCTATGCAGATGACATTGTGATCTTTGGAAATAATGATGAGGAACTACAGAAGCTGCTAGATGTGGTGCATAATTGGACGTCTAGATGGAGAATGTTGATAAATTATGATAAAACCAAAGTTGTGCACTTCCGCCCACGTAATATTCCTAGATCACAGTTTGTGTTCACATGTGGTCAAAATGTCATTCAGGTGGCAGAATCCTACAGATATCTGGGCTGTGAGCTAAATGAGTTTCTTGATTTTACCCACACATCTAAAGTGCTAGCTGAGGCCTCAGGAAGATCTCTTGGAGCAGTAATAAATAAATATAAATGTGCAGGAGGGATGTATTATGAGTTGTATAAAAAGCTTTTTGATACATGTGTAGTGCCAGTTATGGATTACTGTGGTGCCGTGTGGGGATTCAAAGTCTATGACAAATGCAACACCATACAGAACAGAGCAATTAGAGCATTTCTGGGTGTTCACAGGTTTTCTCCAAACACTGCAATACAAGGCGATGTTGCATGGACCTCTCCTGTCATCCGTCGACAAATCGACATGATCAAACTGTGGTACAGGATACTGTGTATGCCAGATTCAAGACTCCCTAAACAGTTGTATAAATGGGAATCAAGACTGAATCGCAGTAATTGGTTTACAGACTTGAAAAAGGTTTTTATTTCAATTGGAAAACCAGATATGATTGATGTTTTGGACCCAGATAGTATCTCATTAAATAATGTTTTAAAAGGTGCTTTGAATGAACTCAGGTTACGGGATGAGCATCATTGGAAGGCTGACTTGCAACAGTCAGCTAAGCTAAGGACATATAGGCTCTGCAAGAGAGAATGGCAGCCTGAATGTTATTTAAAAGTGAGGCTCAATCGTCAGCAGAGATCTCTGTTTAGTCAATTAAGGTGCGGTATCTTGCCGCTGAGGATTGAAACAGGGCGCTATGGACCTAGGCCTTTGACACCTGAGCAGCGCATATGCCTTCTGTGTAATTCGGAGCCAGAAACAGAACTCCATTCCTTATTTAATTGCAATATATATCATCATCAGAGACAAATGTATTATACGTTCATGAACAATGTAGTGCCACATTTCACAGAGCTGGATGATTCCAGGAAATTTGATACAATTATGAATAACCCTAATGTAATTAAAGAGACTGCTAAATTCATTGTGAAATGCTACGATGAAAGATGCAAAAGACTTTTTAATGATTTTAATTCAGAGGAAAATAATGACATATAAGCCATTCTGGCTGGGTGGCCAATTACAATTTAAAAGTATTTTGATATTTTGTATATATGCCTTTTAACTTCATGTAAATTGTACATACCACATGTCTATTGTAATAAAATCTAATCTAATCTAATCTTCTATCCTTCACACACAATTTCATATTCTTTGTTATTTTCGATATCTTCAAGGTTGAGAGGAATAGTCCCATAGTTAATATTCTAAACACAAGCAATCTTATATTAACATATGAAGAAACAACATTAACCTTGATGGGATGCTGGCAATTTTAATTTAGATTTTAAAATACCAGTAAGTTGATTTAAAAGCCACCCATGAGAATGTTATTAATACAGGACACAGCCCAAAGTGTAATTATGACTCAAGCCTTCTTTGCATGAAAGATACTGTCGTTTTATCATGTCTGCCAAATGTATTTCACATCAAAAAAATTTATTTATTAAGGCAATGTTATCTTTCACAACATTTTTTTCCAATATACTGGAGTGTCAGATTTGTACTCTTAAAAATGAGGTGTTCATTTCTTTTTCTAGAGCTAAAGAAAAGAGTTAATAAACTCCGAAATAGGATAAAAATTTAAGGTTACTCTTATGAAAAATGGTAATTATCAATTTTTACTGTGGGCAAGATAATCACATATCAAATTATGTTTTGAGTGTACATGAGTTAAACGTATATCAGGAGGATCATTTGTTTCCATCCTTTCTAATCATTTGGTTAGATTGTTAGTTTCATTTTTGTCAGATTTATTAACTGGCCTATTATTATTTATGTCTTCAGTAACCATTCATTTATGTATTCATGCTTTCACATGAAAAGGTTTCAGTGGACATTATTGTTGATTGTGATATTACGAGGGTGGATGAAGTGGATGTCGGAGCCTTAGTGAGTGTTGTTTAAGATTTTGATTGATATGAAATATGATTTGACAGTCACTTCTGACAATAATATCAATCATAATTTGGTTATTTCTTTTTCAGAAGAAATAAGTCAAACATGTCTTTGAAGTGTTGAAGTGATGTGATGGGAGGATATTCATTTGATCCGTCAAGACAGGTACACAGTGTCTCAGCATCAGGTTGACCAAACAACACCACAGAATGGCGAAAGCTATCCTCTGCATCAGGTTTGGGTGATGGAGGCAGCACACGGTGTACCTGAATTTAGATTTAAAATTCTCAGTTTTCAACTCTATCTCATTTTTCTTTTGTGTGAAATATTGAATGCAAGATTTATGAATATTCATAATCTACAAAATCAAAGATTATTGTTCATTTTTAGAATATTTGTCTTCTATTTTTTTACTTCTGTTGTTATATTTGTTGAATATCTGAACTACAATAAATGGTATTTAATATTCATAAACTCTTACATTTGACTTCAACTTGTCTGCTGTCCATCTTTGCATTAAATCTCCAATATTGACAACAATTGATCCAGGAACTGGAGTTGCATCAATGAACGTTCCCGATTGATCAAGAATCTGTAAAAATTGGAGCTGACATGAATATGGAATATGAAAGCCAAATGCAGTGTGCCAATTCAAATCCCTATATGCTATGTAACAGCTAAAATCACAAACCTGGAACAGTGCTACAACAAAGTGTAGTTAGACTCTCTGAATTAACTTTCAAACCAAGAAAACAAAGTAATAACTGTGCTATATATTCTTTGGATCAGTGAAAAAGTCCCTAAACATTGCATGCATTGAAATTTTTCACCAAATGTCTGTCCTCTTTTACACAAAAACAATGAAAGTTTTTTGTGTGCAATAGAGGAAATTATTAGGTCAACGTGATCCAAAATAAAAATATCCCTTCTAAAGTTCCCTAACTGAATGCCAGGTGACTGCATATTCACTACAGGTGTTCTCCAAGGGTGGGTGACTCTGGGTTTTAGTGCCAATTTGGCATCACAATATTTAAACGGCATCTTCCATACAGTGTGTAAAGAATATAGCATAGATCTAGTGAATGAAAGACATATGACTGTCATGGCTGACCTCAGTAAAAAAAGGAGCTCACATGAACAAGGAATATGAAAAATTAAGGCAAATCCCTATATGCTATGTAACAGCTAAAATCACAACCTTGGAACAGTGATAAAGCACAGTCTAATTAAACTTTCTGAATTAACTTTCAAACCATGAAAAGAAAGTAAAGACTGTGCTATATATTCTTTACATCAGTGGACACGTCCCCAAACATTGCATGCATTAATATTTGTCACCAAATGCATGTCCTCAACAATGAAAGTTTTTTGTGTGCAATAGAGGATGTTAATAGGTCAACATGAACCCAAATATAAATATCCTAATTGAATGCCAGGTGACTCTGCATATTCACCGCAGGTGTTCTTCAAGGGTGGGTGACTCTGGGTTTTAGTGCCAATTTGGTACAATATTTAAACAGCACCTTCCATACAGTATGTAAAGAATATAGCATAGTTCTAGTGAATGATTGAAATATGACTGTCATGGCTGACCTGAGTAATACTACCATTTAGTTTGTAAATAGCTCAGGCTCACATTATCAGAAACATTCTGTCTAACCAAAACATTACAATGTCACAGAAATTCTATGCCACAGTTATTAAATATGGTCCTGGAAATTTCAGAAACTATTTTTTCATGGTGATTGGGAACAGTTGGTTAAGTGTGGTTATGTGGGATGGATGAAGGATAGTTTTTATCCTATAAATAATATATTAAAGTCTGATATTTTCCTAGATTGTTGTTTTGATTTGTTCTGTCAAATATCAAATTTCCATTTTGTATATACATACTTGTAATCCACCTGTTTGGTCCTGGAAAACAAAGGTGATGGAGCCAAAGTCAGTGTGTTCTCCACACCAGATCTGACCAGGAAGTAAAGCTAAATGAACAAAATTAATGTAACATATAGAAACAATTATTCAATAATGATCGAGACATTTAATTTGAATAACAAAAACTGTTAAGAACAGAAGAGTGATGTAAGGTCTCAAATAGTAATCTGAGGCATATAACTGATCACATTTGTAATTGATCGCCACATTGACAACTGAAACACAGAATAGGCAAATCAGACCATCATATTTTAGTTTCAAATGCAAAATTAGAGTATATTAATTTCTTTAAATTCTTTCTTGAAATGATATAGAAATATGAATTCACTTAATGTTCGCATGTCTATTTTTTGTTAGCAATTATTAACAGTGTCCCTTTAACTTAGTAATATGCAGAGAACTGCATCTTAATTTAATTTAAGTTCGTTTTAAATACCTGTTGAATCCTAGCTTAATATCCACTTACCTTTCTTTGGTACTGGATACTGCACATTCATAACTGACATAAGATCTTGTATTTTGTGGTTTCTATCAAAGAAATATCTGTCCTGCATTGAAAAAAATGTGACTGAGTATAATTCAAAATAATTCTTTTTGATACATATGTCCCTGAATAATGAAATTGTTATAAAGTCTAGGACTATAACTAGTAATTTTTAATGATTATATTTTGTTCATCTCTGAATACTTAACCGTGAGAATTGGGATTGTACATTCTTATCACATATGGTATTTGGCGAATGTGAACACCCAATATAAAGGGGTAGTATGTAGAATTCTTTTGACATGGCACTTACATGCCACTAGGGTATCAGGGACTAAATTTATACATGTCTCCATTGTGTCACTGTCAGAGTTTAAGTAGATTTGTATTCACATGGGGTTGGTATCTGTTTTAAGGTCAACTCACTGCCCTTCATGTGTTTACTGTGGGAACATGCCACACCCAAACATGTGCAGTGTATTATTTTGTGTATATATATATATTGCCAGGTTTGTGTCAATGAAGTCAGTTCCTGACATGTATCCAGTATATAAGATTATTCAATACCTTACTATGTCTGCCTTATTCACTGGTAATTTTTTTCTAATTATTTATGACATCTTGTAACTTTCATGTCTCACACACTTTGCAGCTAAGAGCACAGTTTATCATGATTTGTAGATGTATCAATATCTCAAGAACTATAACATTTAGCACCATAATGTCTTTTTTAAGTTTGATGTGAGCTTTAATATGAGCCAAAGATCAAATGTGTACTCCGAAAATATTTTTTTTTATATAAGGATGACTTTGAATGTCATTGGGGGCAAGGATCCCAAGGTGAAAAAAATCCCCAAAAAAATCTGTGAGCTATTTGGTTCACTTTGATAGTTTGTACTCCAATAAAGTGTTATTATGGAGCACCCTAATGCACTATATGAACAGATGAACAGCATCACTTGGAGTAATTGTAAAGGTAATGGTGTAAAACATGTACCTCACCCTTATCAATAAAAACTTGAACCAACGGACTGCATAAATTCCTTGTACTTAGGCAATCTATCTAGAATATTGGAACAATGCAGCTTTCATTCATTACCTTCCATTCCTGGGGAAATACTATTGTTTCAGTGATGGCTGATAACTATATAATTCTATGTCCAAACCTCAATTCTAGTAAGCTTCACTCTTGTGCAGGACATGTGTGTCTGGCAGATATTCCTTGCTCCTGTGACTATGTATCAGGATCTAAAATTTTAAGCTCACATTCACATATCATGTCCTGTATACCTTAACTTCACAACTTTTGTGTATGCTGAAAATATAGCTTATTTAGCATATTACTTTCACCCCCAACAATTACCACTGGAATGGCAAACTCACAGTATGTTTCAGGGCAGTTAACTTGAAGATCCCTAATTATTTTCTTCACAGGTTTGCTGCTCATTCTCCATGGACCATTTTTGTGGTTGGGGTGTCCTAGTTTTGTCGACGGGCTAAACCTTTTGCCTGCAGCCTTTCAATGTTATTGCCTAGAGGTCATTCTGCTCCAATTGAGATCGTAACAAAGCTACCATGGCAGACAGGTATGATGGGTCCAGGTAGGCAGACTGCTACTCCTGCTTCTAATATAAGTAATGGAGTGGACCGTTTTAGTGATCCTGAGATATATCTCTTAGGTGTGATTACAGTCAGTCTAATAGGTTTGCTTATTATGATGGGTTTGTACCTTAAATCTCTACTTACCAAACAAATTAAAACTACCCTGTTAGTCTTTAATTCCAATGATCATATCATAATTGATCTATTTTCTGTGGGACTTGCATCGCTGAATTTAACTGTGTCTGGTGGAAATGTACCTTGGCATATTATACAATCATATACTAAGATTATTGTTGAGTGGGATAACGTCCAAGTACAATTTAATTCAATGGATGTTGTCCTACCACACCAATATGTTATACAACCCTTGCAGGCCTATCAACTTTCTAACATATGTAAGGCTGGCCGCTATGCCTGTTAATCAAGTATTGACCTGTCCTACTACATTGTGAACGGTTCTTTACTTGTAAGCCTCCGATCTTCTCTACCTCCACAGGTGTATTCTATGTAGGTGAGATGCTACATATTAATCAACCCATGCAAAGGTGAACCTCTGCAAGGTCATCTGGCCAGTCACGAAAGTCAGCTGCTGGAGTATCTAATAGTAATACTAAGGGGGACTAGTTTACCTTTGGTATCAAATAACAGATTATATCAAAACTGATAATATTTAAGCTGCTGTGTTTGATGTGCCCTGAGCCATTGTTTTATATATTCTGAATGTAATGATGTATCTATGTATTTATAACTAAATTCATATTGACTATACGTTTTAAAGTGAATGTTTGGATATCGTTTATATTTTATTTTATGTTTAAATTTTCTAGTGACATGTAGATAAGTGTATTAAGTGTGAGGGTGATTTATAGTGTTTTAAAATATGGAGAAAGTTTTGGGAAATGTACCAGATGATGTGTGGGAACAGAAATTTAGCAACTGATGTATCTGGGTGTTGCTCAATATAACTTTTGACGTATGATATTGGTTCAGGAATGATACTGCACTGGAATTCTATGTAATAATAATAATAATAATAATAATAATAAAATTTATATCGCGCTGATACCAGTCGGAACTGTTCATAGCGCTAGATTCAGAACGTGAGTTCTGAAAAGGTGAGTTTTGAGTCTACTCTTAAAAGAGTCGACTGAGGTACTAATTCTAATATTAGTTGGTAATGCATTCCAGAGTCGGGGGCCGATAGCGGAGAAAGCTCTATCACCCACTGTCTTCAGGCGCATTTTTGGTACGCATAGATAAGTACCATCATTTGATCTAAGGTCACTTTCACCCTGTTTCACGTGCAGGAGGTCACGCAGGTAAGGGGGTGCCTTGCCGTTCAGGGCCTTCCAGGTCATTAAGAGTATTTTAAATTTTATTCTCGCATGAACCGGCAGCCAATGTAGTTTCTTCAGTTTATCTGATATATGATCAAATTTTCTGAGTTTACATACGACCCGTGCTGCAGCGTTCTGCACATATTGCAGTTTTCTAATTTCAGAATTGGGCAGGCCTGCTAGTAGTCCGTTACCATAGTCCAAGGTAGAGGTCACGAAGACATGTAACTGTTTACAGTAAATTCATGACTGGATGGTTAGCTATATATAACTATAATCTTTGATTTATGATATTGGCACCAGTACATGTGGTTGCCATGGATACCAATGAGGCTGCTCTAAGTTATAGAAGAAGTTGTTCTATGAAAAGTGGAGCCTATAAAAAATGATAAAAACATCTTTCTCCTGCATGGCTACTGGTCATAAAACACATAGAATGGGACGTTTTACCACACATACCTGACATTTACCTGAGACGGTTATAACTACAAATGATAGACAATTCTGATTGTAAGATGGGAAACTGTTTTCCTCAGGGCCACAGAACAAAAACTGATTTGTGTAAAGCTAACAGAGCAGGCTACACTCCCCACAAGAGTGGACCTATACTCAGCGTCAGACTACATGATTCCTTCCCATGATAAAGCCTTGATATCAACTGACATACAAGTCCCAAAGGGCTACTATGCAATAGTAATCCAGACACTTTCAGTGTTCAACGGGGCAGTAGGGTGGACCGGCTGATATGTGAGAGGGTGTGTCTGCCTGCAGTAAAGGAATGTCATCATCTCCCCAAAACATATAGAACTGGTGGATTCGGATAATCAGGAATATGAACTATGACATACAAATCAAAGTCATCCTGATGAACAACAGTTCCCTGCACATTAACAATTTAATAATATTTATTTATTTCTTTGAAGGATTTATCCCTGTTAATGGATTTGATGACTACATGGTTACAGTAACTTATCCCTAGCAATATTATTTATTAAGTATTAAAGTGAGGTTAATTGCACTACTGCATTATGAATAACAATGTAACTTGGAAAATAAATTGGCAAAGGACCTTTATCAATCTGTGGAGGATAGGGCTTTGTTCCAAGATTCTTAAAATTGAGTAATTAATGGATTTGATATTTTATTGAGTTGCCACCTGACCATGTCTAAATTATATATGAGGACATAAAATTTGAAGGGTGGTGATATATTGTCATAATGCAGACAAATAACACAGAGCTCAGTAAGCCAGTCAGGGATTGCATAAATATAGTACTGGTTTACTAATCGGCTGGCTAGGCTACTAGTCAGTCGGGGAGTGGTTGGTGGGAGACCAGACAAGCCTCCTGAAATATATGTCCAGAGACTTATCAAATTGACCTATGACAATATATCCTTTCCATATAAATAGTTCAGATAGTTCAAATAGTATATAATATGAGAATAACCTTTTTTCAAAATCATATAAAATGACCAATCCACTTTTATTAATTATTATTGTAAGAGAAATGTGATTACCAGCCCTAATCCAATGGCCATTGTCTGCAAGACTCTGAGCATAAGCGGAAAGCCTTCATTGAAAATGTCTTCAAATGCTTGAGAAAATCCAGGCACAATGTCATCAGGTGACCTCCGCTGTAAGTCACAAACACATTTTCAAAATTAATCAATTTAGATAGTTTAATGCATTATTTCAGAGAAACAAAAACACTATTCTTACGTTTTCCCCATGAGGTGCATACGAAAAGGTTTCTTTGTTGTCAGGAGGTCTTTCTTGATTTGAACTAACAAAGGTAAAGTAAAAGATAAATGTTAAACTTGTCGATGAGGCATACTTTTAAATGTATTTTATGCATGCATTTTATTATTTCCATTCATGTGAAGACTTTAAAAATGTCAATTCTTTGAAAAGTATAAATCAATCTTTTCTGTGGGTTTGGGGCATTTATCATTGCAAAGACTATTTTATAGTGCACTGTGCTTTTTATATTTTTATTTATCTATTATCTAAACATAATGACTATTGATCAGCTTAAGACAATTGTCCCTTTTATATAAAATCTGTTATCCTGTCAATCACTCCTTCACTATCTGTACAGCATGAGACATATCATTTATAGAAGATAAAGTTATTTGCAAATTACGCTATATTTAAGAGGTAAATGAAGTCATTAATCAAAGACAAGTTTGGAAGGAAAATATAAGTAAAGGCTTTATACATCATTCGGCCTGGATTTGTCCACCCATGAGGCTGTTCTAAAACCTCACTTCTTGCATATTTCTCCTTTATTGAGCCATCAAGTGCATAAAACTTATCACTCTTTTCACACGCAATCTGAATCTGAACAGAGAAATCAAAACCTCTAGTACAAATATTTTGAGCATAAAATCCAAAACTGAAAATGTAAAACTGAAAATCAAAGTCCTACCAAGTCCATATTAAATCCATGGTTTATTATGTACATGAATCCAACATTAGCCAGGGCATCAAATACCTCCTGCGAAAGCTTCTCTAAGGCCTCCTTTTCAACCTCATCTTCACATCTTTTAAGCGAGAAAGCAGAAAAATCAACAACTGGGATGTATCCCCCTGACATCTTTTCAAAAATGTTCTTCAGTTTATGCTCATGTGTACACGGTTTGTGATGGTATTAAATTTTATACTCAATGCTCTATATATATTTTGCTTATCTAAAATAAAGCATCCATGACCCTCTAGACAGTATGACCTGGTTTGCATTCATGCATCTATCACTCTCAGGCATCAAAGATACTTACTGAAAAGGTTTCAAATATTTATAACCAATACAAAATGCAGGGATATGAAAGAGCAAGAGATGTGCCCATAATGAATTACAATTGACAGTCTAATTATAATTAACACCCTTTGAGATTGGCAATGAAAATAATTGGTTTTTAAAATCCTGGGATATAGGATATATCTACATAGCTCTGTCCACATGAAGACAGATTTTTATTTCTTTGTTTATTTTGCTATTGACACGGTCAGGTCATATTTACTTATCACATTCAGCCAAGATAAAACTAAGCAAACAATAATGATCAATTGTTTTTAAATCAAATATCCTTTAAAGTATTAATTTCATTTTATTGATTCATGTTGTGGTTATAGGGATGTTTCATGTTTTTGTCATTCGCTCAAATCTATACATTGGTCATTTCTAAATTATCATACTACAACTTATTGATCCCCATGTGGGCCTGGGGCTAGAATGGTCCTCTGATTTTTTTACTCCCTGGTTTTTTTGTCAGTTCATAAAAGGCGAACGAAAAAAATAACCATGGCGCCTTGTTTGCTGTGAGGTGCGACCTGTAAGGGGAGGATATGGAGTTGAGCACTTTTTTTTACTCCCTGGTTTTTTTGTCAGTTCGTAAGAGGCGAATGAAAAAAATAACCATGGCGCCTTGTTTGCCGTGAGGTGCGACCTGTAAGGGGAGGATATGGAGTTCTGCAGGTTGAGCACTGGACTGGTTTGGCAGTAATACCAGTCCAGATGCAACACACCTGTTTGAACCCAAATATTCACCCTAGACATGGAGGACTTTAGGGCCCGATATTTTCCAACCGGCTTGTGGAATATAGCTCCACACATTTTTCCAATTTCCAAAAACTTATTTAAAAGTAAAATATGATTTAAATTTGGTATATTTGATATATTTTTGTTAAATTCTCCATTAAGATGAAATATATGGTAACTTCTACACACTTATCAAAATATTAAAACAATTTTCACGAGATTAGCTTAACAGATATGTAGAGCTTGACTGCTGAAACGGGTCAATCCGGGGTACATTTTATGTATTCTTGAGTATATTGTCTAATGTAGCCGAGTTTTATAGGTGTGCTGATGGCTCTGCCCCATATCTATAACTCCCTATTATTATCATAGGAGTCAGAGTAAGGCTTAGGAACAAGGGCAATGAATAATTAACAAAACACACATGGCATTAAACAAACAAAAAAGACAAAGTGCAGATATGGAAACGGACTCGGACAATGATTTGAACGTGAATGAGAATAGATGGCCTAGATTTTTAATTGCAGAAAGTTCTGACGCTGAACATAATTGCAAAGGGGATACAAAGCATTGCCAGGGTACTAAAAACTGTTAAAAAGATGGTAAATAAATTGTTGATTGAGGTTGAGCGGAAAAGCCATGCGTCAATCTACTACGATGCCGAATGTTGGCCACAGTTCCTGTTATCATAACAGCTCATAAAACTCTCAACAATAAAAAAGGAGTAATCAGATGCCCAGATTTAGCAGGAGTTTCTGAGGAGGAGATAGTGGATGAGCTCAAAGACCAGGATGTTGTGCAATGTAAGCGGATATTTATAAAAAAGGATGGTGTCAAAATTCCTATCAAAACGTTTATTCTGACATTTGAAGCAGCGCAGCTCCCAACATCTATTAAGGTTGGATATTTGAACGTCAGAGTTGATGTATTTATTCAAAACCCTCTGCGCTGCTTCAAGTGTCAGAGGTATGGACATGGATCTGATCGATGTAAAGGTAGTGTTACATCTCCAAAATGTACAGCTCAGCACAGTGGAGACGATTGTTCTTCAAGTATGATAAAATGTGTCAATTGCCAAGGCAATCATCCATTGTATTCGCGGAATTGTCCTTCCTTTTTAAAAGAGAAGGAAATTCAGCGAATACGACACACTGAAAATATACCTTTTCCAGAGGCACGGAAGCGAGTAGAAAATTTAAACACAACAAAGACATCTTATGCCAGCTCTGTAAAACCTAAAGAAACAAAATCAATAGCAATTCAGACCGAAATTACATGGCCAATCAATGACAAAAATTATTCCTTTTTTACAAAATCTTCTAAATCTTCAGCAACGTCTACTCAGACTTAGACACCAACTATCCCAGTAGTAACTCAACCAATAACAACATCCACTAAACCCTCTTCACAAACTCCCTCTACATCATCCAATAAAAAAGTATCAATAGTAATAGACCAGTACATAAATCAGACAAAAAAGAAATCAAAGTTAAAAGTAAAATATTTAGAACTAAATCCTTAGAAAGGATGGACACAGGTGATCCTCCGGATATGTATTTTACACCTGTGCACTCGAAGCATAATCGTAAAATTAACAAGTGATTATGTTAGATCATATATTTTTTCTCATTATTCTTAATATGGCTATCGGCAATATCATACAATGGACTCCCCTGTGGGTGCGGGGATTAAAGAATAGCCCCACTGCCCCCCAGCATGTCGTAAAAGGCAACTAAAGGGGCGTCCTGTTTGCCGTGGGATGCAACCTGTGTCGGGGAGGATATGGAATCCTGACGGGCTGAGCACTGGGCTGGTTTGGCAGTAATACCGGTTCAGTTGCAACACGCCTGTCTTGGATCCAAATGTTCACCAGACAGGCAGATCAGATTAGGCCTGGATCTGATTTAACCGGCTTGTGGTATATTTCCTTTAATATATTCTGGCTATTTGATTTTTATTTATGACAATTTTAATGTTTGAAATTTAGGAACAATTGATAAATTTTTGATAAATATTTCTTGAAAGGAGATTACTGCAGATTGGGTCAATCGAGGGATATAAATAAAATCCGAAAGGGTGGAGTTTTTATTCTAAGAGTATGTCATGTTGGGTATCCTCATGGCGTCAGGGCTTGGAGTTACCGGCCCAGAAAGGCGTCCCCTTGTTGGGCTCCGTGGTGGGTAGGGGACCTAACTGATGAAATATAAAATAACACACATGGCGCAAAACAAACAAAAACGACCTAGGAATGACATAGACAGTGATGACGATTCAAATAAAACAGAAAAATGGCCGAGATTTTTAATTGCGGAAAGTTCCGATGCTGAACATACCCTGGCAAAAATGTCCCCCTTTGCAATTGCAAAGGGGATACAAGGCATTGCCGGGGTGCCGAAAACAGTTAAAAAGATGGGAACGCGTTTATTAATTGAAGTTGAGCGGAAAAGCCATGCGGACAATCTTTTAAGATGCCGAATGTTGGCCACAGTTCCAGTTTTGATAACAGCTCATAAGACCCTCAATAACAAAAAAGGAGTGATAAGATGCCCAGATCTGGTGGGAGTTTCTGAAGAGGAAATAGTGGAAGAATTAAAAGATCAAGATGTTGTCCAATGCAAACGAATTTTTATTAAGAAGGATGGAGCCAAAATTCCAATTAACACATTCATTCTGACATTTGAAGCAGCGCAGCTTCCAACATCTATTAAAGTTGGATATTTAAACGTCCGAGTTGATGTTTTTATCCCAAATCCTCTGCGCTGCTTCAAGTGTCAGAGGTATGGACATGGATCTGATCGATGCAAAGGAAATCTAACTTGCCCAAAATGTACAGCCCAGCATAGTGGAGAAGAGTGTTCTTCGGAAACCATGAAATGTGTGAATTGCCAAGGCAATCACGCATCGTATTCGCGGAATTGTCCTTCCTTTTTAAAAGAAAAGGAAATTCAGCGAATACGTCACACTGAGAACATTTCTTTTCCTGAGGCACGTAAACGTGTAGAAAGTTTTAACAATTCCAAAACATCTTATGCTAGCACCTTAAAAACCAAAGAGACAAAAACAATAGCAATACAGACAGAAATAACCTGGCCAATCAATGAAAAGAATTATTCCTATTTTTCAAATACCTCCAAATCTTCAGGAACATCCACTCAAACCCAAACACCCACTACCCCAGTAATAAATATACCAACAGTTCAATCCACTAAAACCTCTTCACAAACTCCCTCCACATCATCCAATAAAAATGTAAATAGCAACAGACCAGTTAAGAAATCAGACAAAAAAGAAATCAAAGATCAAAGCAAAACTAAAATAAATAGAACTAAATCCTTAGAAAGGATGGACACAGGTGATCCTTCCGATATAAATTTTACACCTGTTCACTCAAAACATAATCATAAACTTAAATGATTATGTTAAATCCTATATTTATCCTCATTATTTTTAATATGGCTATCAGTAGTATCATACAATGGAACTGTAGAGGATTCGAGGCAAACAGGCCAGAACTGGAGTTATTAGCCCAAAAATATAACGCATCTGTGATTTGTTTACAAGAAACTAAATTCAAAGATAATTCCACAACATTTAAGGGGTATGTACCTTATAATAAAGTTGGTTCAATAGATGCAATGGACCGAGCACATGGCGGAGTTTCTGTTTTTGTTAAATCCTGTATACCACAAAGTAAAGTAACATTAAATACTAATTTACAAGCTTCTGCAGTCAGGGTTACCCTGCATAATACATTAACTATATGCTCAATATATTTACCGCCTAGTGAGCCAGTTAATATTACAGAT
Source organism: Amphiduros pacificus (assembly GCA_949316495.1). Classification (NCBI taxonomy): domain Eukaryota; kingdom Metazoa; phylum Annelida; class Polychaeta; order Phyllodocida; family Hesionidae; genus Amphiduros; species Amphiduros pacificus. The sequence goes on along the minus strand of OX439007.1, from coordinate 6,056,251 downwards.
TTAAATAATTTGATAACCCAGCTGCCACAGCCATATATGTTAGTTGGTGACTTTAATGCACACAACTATCTTTGGGGTGGCAGAAATAATACTGATGCCAAAGGACGTATAATAGAAGATTTTTTAAATAATAATAGTTTGTGCCTTTGGAATGACGACTCCCCAACATATTTACATCCTGCTACAGGCTCTTTAACATCAATAGATCTCTCCATGTGCACTCCAAATTTATTTTTAGACTATTCCTGGGAAGTAGAGGAAGATCAATGGGGTAGTGATCATTATCCCATTATTTTAAATAACCATTTTCCTCCACCAGACGAACGAATCCCCAAGTGGAAATTTCATAAAGCCGATTGGGCAAAATTTCAAACATCCTGTTTTAATAAAATAACTCCAGAACTTTTTAACAATGTAGATGATCCTCTTCAAGTTTTTACAGATACATTGTATGATATTGCTGATGGGTGTATTCCCAAATCAAAGCCAAATTCTAAAATTAAAGAAAAACCCTGGTTTAATGATGAGTGCAAAAAAGCTGTCAAGGAGCGCAAAAAAGCTCTGAAAAAATTTAATCGACAGCCAACTCAATATAATTTGCACCAATTTCGAGTAAAAAGAGCTAAAGCCCGTTATATTATCAAAATAAGCAAGAGAAAAAGTTGGAAGGATTATGTTTCCAAATTAAATACGCGTACACCGATTAAAAAATGCTGGGATATGGTGCGTAAAATTTCGGGGAAGGGAGGTGGAGCAAGGATCAAACATCTAACTCATAATGGCCAATTAATTACAAATCCCACTGAAATAGGTAACACAATAGGTCAAACAATTTCTAAGAATTCCTCATCCAATAATTATTCTGCAAAATTTCAACAAATAAAAAATAGAAAAGAAAGAAACCAACTAAATTTTATATCCCATAACTTGGAAGAATATAATAAATCATTTACAATAGAAGATTTGAAACTTGCTTTGGATAAATCTCATGATACCGCTCCTGGGCCTGATCAAATTCACTACCAAATCCTTAAACACCTCCCTGATCAATCACTTGGGCATCTTTTAAATATTTTTAATAACATTTGGGAAAGTGGTGATTTTCCTCCTTCATGGAGTGAAGCCACTATTATTCCCATTCCTAAGCCTGGCAAAGACTCCTCAGATTCAAATAATTATCGCCCCATTGCTTTAACCAGTTGTATCTGTAAAACAATGGAGCGAATGATTAATGAGCGTTTAGTTTGGTTTTTAGAAACTGCAGCTTTTATTTCTGTTGCACAGAGTGGCTTTAGAAAAACTCGAAGTACCATTGACCACCTGGTACGTTTAGAGACATTTATAAGAGAGGGTTTTTTAAAAGGTGAGCATGTGGTTAGCATTTTCTTTGATTTAGAGAAAGCGTACGATACTACATGGAAATTTGGAATAATGAGCGATTTATATGATATGGGATTAAGGGGTCGTTTACCCCTTTTTATTCAAAAATTTTTGTCAAATAGACATTTCAGGGTCCGAGTTGGTTCATCACTTTCTGATGCTTTTGATCAGGAAATGGGTGTTCCACAGGGAAGTATATTATCAGTCACCCTTTTTTTTATTATTAAAATTAACAGCATTGTTGATTGTATGAGGCCTGGAGCAGATTGCTCACTTTTTGTTGATGATTTCAACTTAAGCTACAGGTCCACAAGCATGCATACAATAGAACGACAGCTCCAACAACATTTAAATAGATTACAAGAATGGGCTGATCATAACGGATTTAAGTTTTCTTTAAAGAAAACTGTGTGTATGCACTTTTGTAAAAAATGGAAGGTTCACCCAGATCCTGATCTTTATTTAGGCCAAACTCGGATACCTGTTGTCGAAGAAACCAAGTTTCTAGGACTTATTTTTGACAGGAAATTATCTTTTATTCCTCACATTAAATACGTTAAAAAGAAATGCCAGAAGGCATTGGATTTATTACGGGTTCTTGCCCATACCGATTGGGGAGGGGACCGTAATATTTTATTGCAATTTTACAGAGCGCTTGTACGTTCTAAGCTTGATTATGGATGTATGATATATGGATCAGCACGTCCATCTTATATTAAAATGCTTGATCCTATACAAAATCAAGGTTTACGACTTTGCCTTGGTGCATTTCGTACATCACCTGCAGATAGCTTGGCAGTTGAGGCAGATGAGCTGCCTCTTGATTTAAGAAGAGAAAAGCTTGCCCTTCAGTATGCTGCAAAAATTGCAGCTTGTCCAGACAATCCTGCACATGATACTATATTTAATCCAAACTATGTTGACCTTTTTGAAAGTAAATCTAATACAATACCAACTTTTGGCATTCGCATCAAAGAATCTTTACAATCTTTAAATTTAAATCCAAATCAAATAGCTAAATTTCAATATCCAGAAACACCTCCATGGACCTACGAATCTTTAAATATTAATGTAGCCATGTCAGAATTAAAGAAATACTCAACCGATCCATCCCTGTATATAAATAGATATAATGAAATAAAATCTGTTTTCACTGGATATCAGTGTATATACACTGATGGATCATTTGATGATGACAAGGCTGCTGCAGCTGCTGTTAAGGGCAATCATATTTATTCAGAACGTCTGCCAAATAAATCGTCTATTTATTCTGCAGAACTTCATGCTTTATACCTTGCTTTAGATCATGTAGAGACTTCTCCACATCGAAAATTTTTAATATTTTCTGATTCTTTGTCTTGTTTACAAGCATTGAAAGCCAAGGATTGGAAAAATCCTTTTATTTTAAATATCCTTGAACGGTATCATAAACTCTGTACTGAGGAAAATAAAGAGATTCGTTTTTACTGGATTCCCAGTCATATTGGAATCCTTGGAAATGAGGCTGCTGACCAAGCTGCCAAAGCAGCATTGGATAAGCGCCCAATAGATATGCTTTTACCTTATACAGAGTTTAAAAAATATATTACTGTTTTTTTACGTTCTAAATGGCAATTGCGATGGAATGAAGCTATTTTTAATAAACTACACGAAATTAAGCCTGTTTTAGGTAAAACCAAAGGTGCTATTAGAATTAACCGAAGAGAAGAGTCTGTTTTATCACGTATAAGAATAGGACATAGTCATTTGACGCACTGTTATCTGCTTAAAGGTGAAGATCAACCGGAATGTATTGGTTGTCAAAGGGCTTTGACTATTAAACATATTTTAATTGAGTGTATCGATTTTGATATTATACGAACTCAATATTTTAATGTACAAGATTTACATACGTTATTTGATACTGTAGATACTTCTGTGATAGTATCGTTTTTAACTCACATAGGACTTTATAATCAGTTTTAAGGGCAGAGCTTTTGTTTATTTATGTCATTGACTTATTTATCAAGAACTGCAAAACATCATACTGATAAAGTCTTTTAAATAAATTATACATATTTATTATATTTGATTGATATTATATAAATGCTGTTCACAGTTGATAAATTCTTGTGTTATCTACATATTGTATTAACATTTACATTTTGTTTCTAGTCAATATTACGTTTCTATTTTTACTGTTTTGGCACTTTATTGTGTCAATGTGAAACCATTCATTCATTCATTTTTACCATTTTTAGGCACTAAATAACCTTAGTGGTTGATGTGCCTCTAAGCAACCATTCATTCATTCATTCATTCATACAATGGAATTGTAGAGGATTTGAGGCAAACAGGCCAGAACTGGAGTTATAAGTCCAAAAGTATAATGCATCTGTTATTTGTTTACAGGAAACTAATTTTAAAGATAAGTCAATGACATTTAAGGGATATGTACCTTATAATAAAGTTATATTTTTGTTAAATCCTGTATACCCCAGAGTAAAATAACTTTAAATACTAATTTACAAGCTTCTGCAGTCAGGGTTACCCTGCACAATACACTAACTATATGTTCAATATATCTACCACCTAGTGAGCAAGTTAATATTACAGATTTAAATAATTTGATAGCTGCCACAGCCTTATATGTTAGTAGGTGACCTTAATGCACATAACTATCTTTGGGGTGGCAGAAATAATTCTGATGCCAAAGGACGTACAATAGAAGATTTTTTAAATAATAATAGTTTGTGCCTTTGGAATGACGATTCTCCGACATAATTACATCCTGCTACAGGCTCTTTAACATCAATAGATCTCTCCATGTGCACTCCAAATTTATTAAGTAGTGGAAGATCAATGGGGTAGTGATCATTACCCCATTATTTTAAATAACCATTTTCCTCCACCAGACGAACGAATCCCCAAGTGGAAATTTCATAAAGCCGATTGGGCAAAATTTCAAACATCCTGTTATAATAGAATAACTCCAGAACTTTTTAACAATGTATATGATCCTCTTCAAGTTTTTACAGATACATTGTATGATGTTGCTGATGGGTGTATTCCCAAATCAAAGCCAAATTCTAAAATTAAAGAAAAACCCTGGTTTAATGATGAGTGCAAAAAAGCTGTCAAGGAGCGCAAAAAAGCTCTGAAAAAAATAAATCGACAGCCAACTCAATATAATTTGCACCAATTTTGAGTAAAAAGAGCTAAAGCCCGTTATATTATTAAAATAAGCAAAAGAAAAAGTTGGAAGGATTATGTTTCCAAATTAAATATGTGTACACCGATTAAAAAAATGCTGGGATATGGTGCGTAAAAAAATGCTGGGATATGGTGCGTAAAATAACTGGGAAGGGAGGTGGAGCAAGGATCAAACATCTAACTCATAATGGCCAATTAATTACAAATCCCACTGAAATAGGTAACACAATAGGTCAAACAATTTCCAAGAATTCCTCATCCAATAATTATTCTGCAAAATTTCAACAAATAAAAAATAGAAAAGAAAGAAACCAACTAAATTTTATATCTCATAACTTGGAACAATATAATAAATCATTTACAATAGAAGATTTGAAACTTGCTTTGGATAAATCTCATGATACCGCTCCTGGGCCTGATCAAATTCACTACCAAATCCTTAAACACCTCCCTGATCAATCACTTGGGCATCTTTTAGATATTTTTAATAACATTTGGGAAAGTGGTGATTTTCCTCCTTCATGGAGTGAAGCCACTATTATTCCCATTCCTAAGCCTGGGAAAGACTCCTCAGATTCAAGTAATTATTGCCCCATAACTTTATCCAGTTGTATCTGTAAAACAATGGAGCGAATGATTAATGAGCGTTTAGTTTGGTTTTTAGAAACTGCAGCTTATTTTTCTGTTGCACAGAGTGGCTTTAGAAGAACTCGAAGTACCATTGACCACCTGGTACGTTTAAAGGTGAGAATGTGGTTAGTATTTTCTTTGATTGAGAGAAGGCATACGATACCACATGGAAATATGGGATAATGAGTGATTTATATGATATGGAATTAAGGGGTCGTTTACCCCTTTTTATTCAAAATTTCTTGTCAAATAGACAATTCAGGGTCCGAGTTGGTTCATCACTTTCTGATGCATTTGATCAGGAAATGGGTGTTCCACAGGGTAGTATTTTATCTGTAACATTATTTATAATAAAAATCAACAGTATTGTAAATTGTGCGAGACCTGGAACAGATTGTTCATTATTTGTTGATGATTTTAATTTATGTTACAGGTCCAAAAGCATGCATACTATAGAAAGACAGCTCCAACAACATCATAATAGAATACAGGAATGGGCTGATCTTAACAGATTTAAGTTTTCTTTAAAGAAGACTGTATGTATGCACTTTTGTAAAAAATGGAAGGTTCACCCAGATCCTGATCTTTATTTAGGTCAAACTCGGATACCTGTTGTTGAAGAAACCAAGTTTCTTGGACTTATTTTTGACAGGAAATTATCTTTTATTCCTCACATTAAAAACGTTAAAAAGAAATGCCAGAATGCATTAGATTTATTACGGGTTCTTGCCCATACCGATTGGGGAGGGGACCGTAATATTTTATTATAATTGTATAGAGCATTGGTACGTTCTAAGCTTGATTATGGGTGTATGGTATATGGATCAGCACGTCCATCTTATATTAAAATGCTTGATCCTATACAAAATCAAGGTTTACGACTGTGCCTTGGTGCATTTCGTACATCACCTGCAGATAGCTTTGGAGTTGAGGCAGATGAGCTGCCTCTTGATTTAAGGAGAGCAAAGCTTGCCCTTCAGTATGCTGCGAAAATTGCAGCTTGTCCAGACAATCCTGCACATGATACCTTATTTAATCCAAGTTATGTTGACCTTTTTGAAAATAAACCTAATAATACAATACCAACTTTTAGCATTCGCATCAAAGAATCTTTACAATCCTTAAATATAAATCCAAATCAAATAGCTAAATTTCAATATCCAGAAACACCTCCATGGACCTATGCAACTTTAAATATTAATATAGCCTTGTCAGAATTAAAGAAATACTCAACCGATCCATCCCTATATACAAATAGATATAAAGAAATTAAATCTGTTTTCACTGGATATCAGTGTATATACACTGATGGATCATTTGATGATGACAAGGCTGCTGCAGCTGCTGTTAAGGGAAATCATATATATTCAGAACGTCTGCCAAATAAATCAACAATTTTTTCTGGAGAACTACATGCTTTGTATCTTGCTTCAGATCATGTGAAGACTTCTCCATATCGGACATTTTTAATTTTTTCTGATTCTTTGTCTTGTTTACAAGCATTGAAAGCAAAGGATTGGAAAAATCCTTTCATTTACAAAATCCTTGAGCGCCATCATAGACTTTATACTGAGGAAAATAAAGAGATTTATTTTTATTGGATTCCCAGTCATATTGGAATCCTTGGAAAATAGGCTGCCGACCAAGCTGCCAAAGCAGCATTGGATAAGCGCCCAATAAATATGCTTATACCTTATACAGAGTTTAAGAAATATATTACTGCTTTTCTACGTTCTAAATGGCAATTGCGCTGGAACGCAGCTATTTTTAATAAACTACATGAAATTAAGCCTGTTTTAGGTAAAACCAAAGGTGCTTGTAGAATTAACCGAAGAGAAGAGTCTGTTTTAACATGTATAAGAATTGGACATAGTCATTTGACTCACTGCTATCTTCTTAAAGGCGAAGATCAGCCTCAGTGTATTTTATGTCAAAGGGCTTTGACTATCAAACATGTTTTAATTGAATGTATCGATTTTGATATAATTAGGACTCAATATTTTAATTTGCAAGATTTACATTCGTTATCTGATACTGTAGATACTTCTGTGATAGTATCGTTTTTAAACCAAATAGGACTTTATAACCAATTTTAAGTGTGGAGCTCTTGTTTACTTAGGTCATTGGCCTGTTTATCAAGAACCGAAAAACATCAGATAGTATTTAAAGTCTTTTAAATTGAATTTATTTGTACAAATTTGTTATGTTTATAACTGATATATTGAAAGGATTTTGTTGATATTTTGTGTTGTTAAGATTTTTTACATATCATATTGATTTTAAAAACGTTTATGTTTTTACCACTTTCAGGCACTGAATAACCTTAGTGGTTGATGTGCCTCAAAGCAACCATTCATTCATTCATTAGAGTCCCTCCGGAATATTACTTCATGAGTAAATGCAAAGTAATGAGCTGCAATCTTTTTAAACTCATCCACATTTCATCCACGTCTCAGTCAAATATAGAGCATCAAGATCATTCTTTAAGAAATATTCTTTTACCACAAGTATCTTGGAACAGATGAATTGATCATTACAACAACCAATAATTACGTTATTTCTCAGTTTGGGTTTTGGGTTGGAGAGCCTTTTGTCAGTGGCAACCTATTTGTTTATACTTTCATCCCTTTCTGTTTCCTGACCGATTCCTGTGAGAGAATAAATACCACATGTAATGATGTATGCCCCATAACTCTCACCAGAGACAGTGAGTGTATTCATATAATTGTACCAGGTATACAGCCAACCCCTTATTGCCAGAATAAATACTATTTGGTCATTAATAAAATGTGATAATCAAGTGAGACAGCCATAATATTCAAGTTGTGAAGTTACATTGTTACCTATGTTCTGACTATCTATGGGGTCTTGGGGGAACATGTGAGGAATGGGGATACTGGCTGGCTGTGAGGTCGGGCCTATCTAGCTGCCTATCATGCCTACTCTAATATATAAGAATCACTGCAGAGACAGATAAACATGCGTACAAAGATCACTTTTATTGGGTGTACAACAGCATACTAAGCATGACATGAGTGAGATACCTGAGATACCTTGATACCGATAGGAACTCTCTAGAGCATATGGCCCAGTATTAGATAACGCCGGTTGGCAACCGTATTCGGGTCAGGGATTTGACTGGCGTGGACTGTATAGCATGTAGAATACTGCGCGTTTAGTGTCAATTCTGGCCCCTTAAGTAGTTCCATGTATGGATCCATAATGAATCTGACCCATACTGCTCATCTCCGATTGGTGCTTTGATCCTCTCTGCATCAGTGGTCATCTGGAGTATGAGGTGTTCAGGGAGCATGCGTATTGTCACTCATATGCGTCATCCATATTGTCTATTATATTGTCTATGTGTTTGGGGTTCTCACTCATAGTAAACCTTTGGGATTTACATAAAATGAGATTGTTTACCCTGTTTGGAATAGTTTCTTCATTTTCTAAGGACATATAATTTTTTTGGCAAGCAGGATTATTATTTTGTTCAAGCATATTGTTCCTTACACACAAACGTACATATACAGTCTTTCAAGTTTGATAACATTTAATTTGTTAAGTTTGGCTGAAGCACAGTTCAAGTTATAATGTTCATTTTTTCCTCACGATACACATATATTAGTGATGTTAACACCATTTATGGTCATGCTCACATTTGTCACAAGTGAATGGAAAGGAGGCAAAAACAAACGACCTTATTATGTCGCAGACCAGGATATAATTATAAATTTATACCATTTTTATGGCAGCGAAAGCCGCCTCATATAAGATCAAATTTAAACCTTTATATAAATGTCAATCCACAGTTCATCAGTTTTCACCACAATTATCTAAGAATTTAACCACACTTAAACACTACAAGGATTTATAATTTCTCAAAATTTAGCCTCGATTAAAAATTTTAACAATTTTTATGTAAAACTTCAAACAAGATTACACATTCACTCAAATCGATAACCATTAATTGTACATTGCTTACAATTGCATGATTTAAGCCCATTTCCCCCTTAGTTTCCATTTAATACATTAGTCTCCTCAATTTAAGTCTGTCAATTTCATTCAACTATTTCTTTCTCTTTCAACCATGAGCTGTCTGCAAACCAAATTATAAAAATAGGTTTGATCTCAGCCATGTGCCTATATATAGCATTACTATATATAAACTAAGGGCATGAAAGCTCTTGCACCACACCTTTGTCAATCTGATGTTTAAAATGAAATTAAAAATACTTATGTATATCTTAAAATTTATAGGATATTATTCATTCAATGATAAGATAGCAAAGCATTTTTTAAAAGTGAAAAAAGTACCTTATGCCCTTTAAAAATATTTCTTTGATGGAGTTGAAAATTGTGTTCCAAGAGAAATAAGAAAAAACCGGTGATTCAGTGGTGGAACACCCTATAAATAATATCATTCCCTAGAAAATTTACAAATTTTGCGCCCCCTGTTGTTTAATTGCTAATAATATTTGCAAAGAATTACAAGGCATTGTCACACCCCACTGGGCACAGGATTATAGTATTGCATGGGACACTATTGATTTCCACCATTCCCTCTATTAGATCACAGGCTTTTTGGATTTTTTGCAAGTGATCTCAGATTTGGGCAGAAATAATACTTAAGGTAAGGCTAGGTAAGGTTTTGAAACACTGAATTTAAGGATTGGATGGCACAGATCAGAAATATCCACACCTCAAGGTCATAAATGTAAAATTGTTATCTTTATACAGGAATAAAAATGATCTCATCCAAGGTTGTGATTTTAGCTTTCATCCCTTTAGTTGTATATGAGTAAAGGGAGAATTGACATTGCATTGATCACACAATTTCGACACTATCTTAGCTTTTCAGATTCCCTGTGCTTTCAACCACCATTAATTCCAATCTATCTTAAGGACCTTTTCAATTTACCTAACCTAACCGAACTTTACCCAATCGTTTGTCCCAGTAATAGACTTAGGTCTATTTCTTAGCAGTCTGATGGTGGTAAGCTCTCTGCCACCTTCTGAACTGGAGGTGGAGGGGCTGGTGGTGGAATTTTCGACGTATTTTGCCTTCTCTCTGGGGTCCCTGAGCATGAGCTGTCTGCAAACCAAATTATAAAAATAGGTTTGATCTCAGCCATGTGCCTATATATAGCATTACTATATATAAACTAAGGGCATGAAAGCTCTTGCACCACACCTTTGTCAATCTGATGTTTAAAATGAAATTAAAAATACTTATGTATATCTTAAAATTTATAGGATATTATCCATTCAATGATAAGATAGCAAAGCATTTTTTAAAAGTGAAAAAAGTACCTTATGCCCTTTGAAAATATTTCTTTGATGGAGTTGAAAATTGTGTTCCAAGAGAAATAAGAAAAAACCGGTGATTCAGTGGTGGAACACCCTATAAATAATATCATTCCCTAGAAAATTTACAAATTTTGCGCCCCCTGTTGTTTAATTGCTAATAATATTTGCAAAGAATTACAAGGCATTGTCACACCCCACTGGGCACAGGATTATAGTATTGCATGGGACACTATTGATTTCCACCATTCCCTCTATTAGATCACAGGCTTTTTGGATTTTTTGCAAGTGATCTCAGATTTGGGCAGAAATAATACTTAAGGTAAGGCTAGGTAAGGTTTTGAAACACTGAATTTAAGGATTGGATGGCACAGATCAGAAATATCCACACCTCAAGGTCATAAATGTAAAATTGTTATCTTTATACAGGAATAAAAATGATCTCATCCAAGGTTGTGATTTTAGCTTTCATCCCTTTAGTTGTATATGAGTAAAGGAAGAATTGACATTGCATTGATCACACAATTTCGACACTATCTTAGCTTTTCAGATTCCCTGTGTCCCTGAGCGACAATAATCTACGCAATTCTATTCCTTTATATGCTGATTGTAATTACTTCAGTGCACATGCACGAGCCTGTCCCACTACGCCTTTCAACTCACCTGACATTCTTGTCAGTTTCACAGTATTTAACTATATTTAGCCATTCCGGCTAAATGATCTGACAAACTTGCCAGAAAATTTGAAGTAACATTGGAATTACTAATAATCTGAAAATCCCATTATCTGAGAGGACCAAGTTACTTATTTATAACTCTCTAGTCCTTTTTCGTCTGGATTTTAGTGTTCTATCATCGGATCAAAGATGTGATTGAATTTAAATTGCATTGGATTTAAATCAATTTATTGCCATTAGTGATTACCTCTGAAACATATTAATGAAATACATGCTAATAGAGCCACACAAGAAATGAGAGCCCCTCTGGTGAAACATGAATATACTAAGAATTTTATAAGATACACAATCTGTAAAACTGTTTCTAACACTCGTTATTGCATCATTGATAAGGTAGACATCCACAGTTTACAGGGCTTTTCTAAATGTATTAAAACTGTTATATCACTTCTGACCAAAAAACTTTGTCATTGAACATATTTATGTGTGCAACATTAATAATCGATTTGTTGTTCATCTATAAACTATGACCCTTTTCAATAATTGTTATTGTCTTACTTCCTTCATGTTAGGACCTTCATAGAGTTTAAAACGAATATATATATATATATATATTGTATGTAAAAATGCCCAGGTTTGTAAATTACCATGATATTTATTGAGTATGGCATATTTTCAAATTAATGTAAGTATATTTAATTACTTTTGTTTCAATATGTATATGAACTATACCTTGTGAATTATTTGAGCAAAGTGTTAAGTTATTCATTTACTTTCTTTACGTTTATTTGTACAACAAACTGTTTTGCAATACAGTATCTAATTACGGCAAAATTCTTTAAAAGGATAGTGTCATGAAGGTTTACTTATGTATGACTGATTTGATATGAAATTATTAAATCAAATTAGCCTCTTTAGCCATACCGTGGAACAAACTATTTCTATTATTGAGAAGGTTTTTTGGATTATCAAATTCACAGATCTTCCCTTTTTCAAGAACCAATATTCTGTAATAGAGATAAAAGGAATAAACATTGAGATGTTGCTGCCCATTATTCAAAAATAAACATTGCTATATATCTGCCCATTATTATAGACAAACATTGTGATATAACTGTCAATTATTCTCCAAAATGTTATGCAATGATATTTGTAATGGTTATTTGCAATATATCTTTATCTAGAATTATATGAATTTGACATGTGACCTGTAAGAATGTTTGTATTTAGTTTTGATACTAATAGAGTGATTATATTACCTTTCATAATCCATAACTGTATTGAGCCTGTGGGCAATAGTAAATATTGTACAATGAGCGAAATGTGCTCGAATAGTATGTTGGAGTATAGCATCTGTTTCCATGTCAACTGCAGCTGTGGCTTCATCCAGAACTATAATCTTGGATCTTTTCATCAATGCTCTGGCTAAGCACAATAACTGCCTTTGTCCAACACTAAAAATCAATCAGATATTTATCCTCACTTTTTTTCACAAACAGAAAATTAATAGTGGATATGCAAATATAATTGTACACTATAATGTCCGAGATCTAAAAGCAGCAACAAGGCCTATAAAATATAAGAATTTATTTTTCATATTTGTTCTTGAAAAATAAGCATTAGCTGAAGGTTGTAGAAATGATGTATTTAACACACATCTCATGAGAAATTTTATATTTGGAGGGATTTGATGATGTAGGTTTGTGGGTTCACAGGATGAGTGTGTCCAATGAGGGCCTTGGTTAGCATTGGATGGCCCTCTATTAGGCTAACGAAGTGCAGTATCTTTATGACCAAGAGATGGCTACATCAAGTCCCACAGAGGACTGCTGGAGTTATAGACTCTGCCGGATATAGAATGATGTTGAAGGAGAAAAACTGGTCCAGTAGGAAGGCTGTGGCTGTTAAATGCTGCTACAGAGCAGAAGGCTAGGGCATATACTGCCTGTCTGGTGACGATTTGTCAGTAGGCATCTGTTAGAGTATCTGTGGCTGCCTGGTTGCAGAGGCAGTCTGCAACTACGGAGATGGTGGCCACTGCAGGATTAAGCTGTGAAGCTCTGTAATGGTGGTGGCTTAAAGGGCTACAGCTGCAGTTGTAAAGGTCTGTGTCCTCGCCTTCGACCTCATAGTCCGGTCTTGGAAAGTGTTCCTGAGGGTCTCTGGTGTGATGTAGTAGTGGCTTGGATGTGGATCTACTGCAGGGTGTCCCTGAGGCAGAAGGTGGAAGATACCTAAGCCGAAGGTGGAAGATGGTGACCTCAAGGGCATGAATGATGGTGGGCTGCAGATAGACTGGCTTGTAATTGGTGGCAGCAACATATCAGGCCACTGAAGGGAAGTCCTGCAGTAGGGTGTTTCATTTTTGGGACTTTTTTCCGATCAAGCTGCTCATTAAAAGAAATGTTCTCTGATATGTAGTAAACCCACAGAAAAAAAATTAAGACCAATCGATCAACTTTTAGACCCCCCCCCCACCACGTTGTATGTATGACCACGGAAATCAGTGCTCAGTGGCCATTATCTGGTTAAAATTCAAGTCTCATAATTTCCTCATAATTTCATTTTATTCAACTCAGATAGTGTATGTATCATGCAAATGTTGTTTTAAAGGTTACTTAATATTTCAAGATCATTCCTATTTAATTGGGCCAAAATAATTCAAATGCAAGACATTAATTGTGAAACATATACATTTTCAAATTAATTTCACACTCATATCGGATAAATTTTTTACATAACTTCCACATTAACTTCAAAGGGATTAAGCACCAATTCTACAATTCGGTAAAATTGAATGCTTATCCACATATGAACATCATGACAAATTAAAATTATGATAGAGAAATAATATAAGTTACTATAAGACATAAGAGTTGCACTCCCAGCACAGGTCTTTCTGAGCCATAAGCTGCACGTGACGGGTAAACACGGGTAGCATGAACTTTGTTTGACCTCAATTGAGGCTCAAAGCAGGGTAGCACTGTTTGACGTCATTCTGGCACTATTCAAAGGACAATAACTTTGATGACGTCATACACATATTGCCATACTCTTATGTCGTCATTTTACCTTTCAGTGCCTCTATGGTCACACTCCACATAAAAATGACGCCAAGAAAGAAGTGTGCTTTCATAAAGGGGCAATAGATTAGGGTCTTGTTAAAATAAAATTAACAGGCAAACATGGGGATGCATCAATAAAATAGGAAATAGACAACAAAATAGACATCATTTTTCACCAATATGTGAATTTTAAACATTTTTTTCGAAATCGATGCTTAATCCCTTTCAAGTTGAGAATTATATCATAGTATGAAAGGTCACAGATTTTTCTCCATCACATTTTTAGCTCTGCTGAGACTTCAGCTCACATAGCTTTAGGAGTGGAGAAAATGTCTGTCTGTCTGTCCTTCTGTCAAAATGTCTTTAAAAATCCTCTTCTCCAAAACTACCAGTAATATATGTCTCAAATTTTATACAGAGGTAGGTATAGAGGTGAAGATCCAGATTCCTTCAAATCTTAGTGATGTTGTCACCATTGACCTGAGTGCAGTGACCTCGAGGTTAGAAATTTTGTACTGAACATATCTCAGCAACACTTATAAGAGGAAATTGAAACTTGGTATACAGAAATGTCATAGATGTGCCTTGTCATACTGTTTTAGTCATGTGACCTTTGACCTTGGCACATTGACCTTGAATTCAAAATTTGTGTGCATGCAAAATTTCACCACCATTAAAAGTGAATAAACATATGTCGATGGCCTTAGAGCAATGATTATCATTGCTTTTTTGTATATTTTCAAATCCATTTCACTCATATTGGATACATTTGTTCACATGATTTCAACATTAACTGCTAATTGAGAATTATATTTTAGTGGGATAGTTCATAGATTTGTTTCCATCTCATTTTTGAGGAATTATGGGCTTTTGCTGAGCTCCCTTCCTTGCAGAGTTAGCATAATCCTGGATGTCCTTCACTACCATTTCTACTGCATCTTTGACAAATGCCACTACTTTTACAATAGCTGCCATTTGTCTGTATTCATCATCATCCTGCCAGTGCTCTGGTGGTAAATAGAGCTATCTTCCATCCATTCCTAGGAGTTCAAACAGGAGCCATGACTGAACCAATCTGGGAGTTGTGAGACATTTCCTTGAGAAGACTGGTTTTTCTGGAATGAAAAGAGCAGGACTAGGCATAGCTTGAAGTTGTGTGGCAATGACAGTCTTTATCCAATCATTCAATGATCTGTCAAACAAGACAAATACCACCAGAGATACCAAAAATGACAGATACCACAAATGACTTAGCATAGAGTTCTTGACCATGACAGCTATGGATGATGCATCAACTGCCTAAAATATATCATATAACATGATGTAAGAGTATTTGGGAGAACAATTTATATTTAATGTTAAAATGGATATGCAAAAGATAAATTTCAAACAGTGAATCAATAGCCTCAGAAATATATCACATCTTAGAGTCACACATATCCTCCCACAGCTGGAGATCTAAATTCGGAGCTGAAGCAACAGAGTGTACCTGAAGAAACTAAGTCCCATGAAACAGGGCAATGTGCTGGTCTAAACTATCAATGCCAACCAGTATTTCAGATGAAAACTGCAATTACCACACAACTTCTAGTTATGCCTAGCCCTCTCTATTCATTCCAGAAAAACATTCTTCCCAAAGAAACATGCTTCAAGTAATGTCTCACTACTCCCAGGTTCCAGATGAGTTGAGACTGGTGGTGCTCGGTTGAGACCCTCCTAAAGGCAGCCTTCAGCTGGTCCAGAGAGGTGGAGATATCAGCTGTGACATTGCTGAGAGTGGCTCCATGGTTGGCAGCTTCACCAGCTTGGTCATTCCCAGGGATAGCCACGTGGCTGGGAATCCAGAACAGAGTGACTGGGGATCCCTGGGAGTGGAGAAGCTGCAGGAGGCTGAGGACCGAGGTCAGGAGGCTGAGGACCGAGGTCAGGAGGCTGAGGATCGAGGTCAGGAGGCTGAGGTCCGAGGTCAGGAGGCTGAGGACCGAGGTCAGGAGGCTGAGGACCGAGGTCAGGAGGCTGAGGTCCGAGGTCAGGAGGCTGAGGACCGAGGTCAGGAGGCTGAGGACCGAGGTCAGGAGGCTGAGGACTGAGGTCAGGAGGCTGAGGACCGAGGTCAGGAGGCTGAGGTCCGAGGTCAGGAGGCAGAGGATCCCTGGGAGTGGAGAAGCTGCAGTTGATTGAGGACCAAGATAGGGAGGTTGATATTCTGTGCTGGATGGATATCCTGGAGGGCCTGCTGGGCTGATTTGGGATTGGTGTGGATAGCCATAGGACCTGTTTCAAAAGAGTTGTCCACATGCCATAGGGTGTAAAGCAAGCACAGCTTGTAGAGTTGAGGCTCCATCTGTGAGGTCATCTGCATAGGAGAGCACCTGTGTGGTGGCCGACAGAGGGAGTGACACAATCCTGTCCATGAGATGGTTGAGCAAGTTAGGTCTGAGGACATTTTTGTGGTTGTGATAGGAGGAGGTACTCCCCTGGAAGTGGATTCGGCCTTATCACTGGTGCAGAAAGTTGGCACACCAAGCCAGGAAATGGCCTCAGATTTCCTTGGGGATTAGACACTCAGTGATGGTATGGGGTTTGGCAAGAATGAAGGCCTTCTTCAAATCAATAAAGACTTCTTGTCAGTACTCAGAGATAGGAAGGTGGAGGTGGCCTCAGCATTTTGGATTGTAATGGTGAAGCCGAAGATGTTTGGGTGTAGAGGGCTTGTCTCAATCAGAAGTTGGTTCAGCACCATATGTTTTAGGAACATCATAAACTGGACCAGAAAATCTCTTCTTTAAAAGCATGTCAAAAACATGTAAATATATAGTTGCCAATGAGTTTCTGAGATTAAAAAAAGAAACCTCTTCTGTTGGAAATGTGCACACACATCATTTTATATTGAGTCATATTTCTGAAACATCAAAATAGCAAATTATAAAAACATAGTGGCTGTAAGCTGGTTGAAATGACTGAAATATCTTGGTACATCTTGAAATAATAGAAATTAAAATGTTCCTTTAATTTTCGTCATGGAATATTACCTCAATATCTATTAAATCTGTCATTGCAATACAATTGAGATATACATAATTATTCTACAAGGGCATAACATAATATTTATTTAACAAGAGCTGAACATGAATATGCAAAAAAATGTATAATATATAATCTGCCAGTAACCATAAATAAAATGCCAGGTTGCATCTTAGATAAAGTCAATAGTCGATAGTTTTCAGGGTTTTGCAAAATATATATTAAACAATTATCAAATGAAATGTGCAATTGAAAATTGTTACATATGCTCAGATGAAAGGTTG
Organism: Amphiduros pacificus; assembly: GCA_949316495.1. Lineage (NCBI taxonomy): Eukaryota > Metazoa > Annelida > Polychaeta > Phyllodocida > Hesionidae > Amphiduros > Amphiduros pacificus. The sequence continues at coordinate 6,038,692 of OX439007.1, read as the reverse complement.
CCTATAACCTGAACAATTATAATGTATGCACCAATCATAATGTAATATATGTAAATTGTGATTATTTTGTTATTTTCCAGATCCTAAGTACATTGAATCTCATTTTAATTTTCATTTTATCATATTAAACTTTCTCGCCTCATGAGTAATCTGAATGAACCACATGTAACCATGCAATAAATAAGTCTAATGTTTCACATATATGCATGTATCATTGTAGAAGGTTTATTTATTTAATAAAAGAGAATTTAAATATTAATTTACCATCTCTGAGTGAGCCCTACTGCAACAACAATTATTTTGTTATTAGTAGGATCTCCTGACCTTGTGTTGATAAAATGGCATGGCATTAGAAAATATATTTTTATTTTAAATTTGTAATTGGGTTGAATACATAATTTCCCAGTTCCAAGTTCCTAACATTCTCAAATCTCTTAAGTACCTTACACTAATGCACAGCCTAACAATCTCAAGTATCTTACACTAATATCGTTCACAGATGGTCACAACCTCTAATATCAATACCATGGAATAGATATAACTTAATGAAGTTTGGAACATACCTCATATTATTGCCCCCTTCCCCACATTGGTATGACAGTCCTTTTAATACATCAGCCACAAATATTTTGAGATTAGCATGTTCCAGAGCCTTCCACACTTCCTCATCACTATGACAATTAAAGGGGTCCACATTCTCACGCAGGGTACCAGTGAACACTACTGGCTCCTGGCAATTCAGAAAATCACATTACATGCGGAAATACACCCTGTACTAAACAGAATATGCTCCAATTTTATATTATGTGGGTAAAGTATATGAAAATATGAAAATGCAGACCTGTGGGATTATAGATATTTTAGATCGAAGATCATGTAATCCCATTTCAGATATGTTTCGATCATCAATAAATATGTGACCAGATGTACTTTCTATAATTCTGAACAAGGCTAGAGCCAGTGAAGATTTCCCAGCTCCCGTTCGGCCAACGACCCCAATCTAAACAATGCAAAAAGTCAAATACAGATTACAAATATCATGGTTGATAATTTCATTGCAGAATGTGAACATAAAATAGTACGATGTAAAATGACTATTATGATAGCAGACATAATATAGCTTAGAGAGTAGAAAATAACCTTTTCACCAGCTCTGATTTCAAATGAAAAATTATTGAGCACATTGTCAAGCCCTGGTCTATATCTGGTACAGTAAGATTTGAATGTGACAGCTCCAAACTCTGGCCACTTCAGAGGTGGGGCATTGTCTTTAATCTCATGTGCTGCCTGCAATTATTAATACATCAGTTTAAATCAACAATATAAGGTTGTCTTGTTTTTCAGTTAGAACTCAAATATCTTTATCTTTGTCACTTATATGTTTAATCATCAGCAGGCTCAATTTTACCGATAAACAATAACTAAAAGAGCAGTTTTCTTTTTGGAAAAATTCATTGTTTTTCTTTTAGTTAGAAAAAAACTTACAATAATGCAAAACAAGAATTACCTCTTGAGGAACTTGACAGTAGTCATCAACCCTCTCAACAGACACAAAATAAGAATGTAAATGTGTGCCAAAATAAACTAAACCAAAAATTACTGATGTCACCTGCAGATGAAAAGATAACATTTTGTAATATAATTATTTGATCTAGGCAATTGTGTGTATTTGTTTTAACATATAGCATTAATTGTAATTGTATAAGACATACATTAAAAACATTCAATGACATGCCCATTTATATATAAAACTGAATAATGTTTGTAATGCTTCATATAATAATAATAATAATAATAATAATAACGATTTATATAGCGCTATATCAGACCAGGTCTGCTCTAAGCGCTTCATTAAGATAGTGCTTTCTAAATAAAAATGTCTTGAGTTTTTGCTTGAAGGTTTCTACAGTTTTACAATTTTTCACTTCAAGGGGCAGGGCATTCCAGATTCTCGGCGCATATACCATGAAAGCCCTGTCGCCATAGGATTTCATATTAGTCATAGGTACTATGTATTCATTCTTATCATTAGATCGTAGTCCCATACCCAACTGTTTATATTCTAATAAATCAGACAAGTATTTTGGGGCAAAGCCATTTTGCACCTTCCATGTTAGTAGAGCTATTTTGAAATCAATTCTAGCCTTCACAGGCAACCAGTGAAGTTCTATAAGTTTTTGCTTGATATGATCTCTCTTTTTAAGTTTCCCAACTACCCTGGCTGCAGCGTTCTGTAATTTTTGTAGTTTAGCTAATTCACATCCAGGTAACCCAGCAAGAAGGGCATTTCCATAGTCAAGGGTAGAGGTAACAAAGGCATGAGCAAGGGTATTGGCAGTTTTTTCATCCAAACAATTTCTTATTCTTGATAAATTTTTTACATGGAAGAAACCATTTTTACACATTTTTTTGATTTGTGATTTCATGGATAGTTCTTGATCTAGAATAACCCCTAGATCCTTAACAGCATTTGATCTAGGAATTTTAGTTTCCCCTACTAGAATTTCTTCTGGTACATTTTTCTTTCTGAAATCACAGCTTTTACCACATAAAAGCATTTCTGTCTTTCCATCATTTAACTTCATCTTATTCTCTATTAAAAATTTTTTAACCTCTATAATACACCTTTCCATCTCTATGCAAGACCTATTTCTAGTTTCTTCAGATTTAGGATCAATGGTGATGTACAGTTGTGTGTCGTCCGCATAGATATGATGCCTGAGACCATAGTTACCAATGATATCTGATAAAGGCTCCATATATGCAGTGAAAAGTAAGGGTCCCAAAACCGAGCCTTGTGGGACGCCATATTTAATATTCATGTTTTCAGATCTTTTACCATCAATTATGACACATTGTTTTCTATTAGATAAGTATGATCTAAACCATTTAAGGGCAATTCCTGTGATACCACATCTTTTTTCCAGTCTATTCAATAATATCTCGTGATCGATAGTGTCGAAGGCTGCTGATAGATCCAGCAGTACCAGCATTACCGTTTTACCATTATCAATATCCATTAATATGTCATTCTGAACTTTAAGCAATGCAGTTTCAGTACTATGGAATTCCTTATATGCTGATTGAAATAGCCCTTGAATTTCATTTCTAACCAAATGACCTACAAACTGTGTAGCCACAGCCCTTTCTATTAGTTTTGATAAATAGGCCAGATTCGAGACCGGTCTATAATTTTTCTTTATCAGTTCAAGGCCCAATTTCTTAATTAAGGGTCTAATAATAGCCATCTTCAGGTCATCCGGTACGTTTCCCAGTGATATTGACTTATTTATGATAGCCTTTATTAATGGCAATAAACTTCCCAAACATTCATTGAGTAGCCATGTTGGAATGGGATCTAATTCACATGACTTCTTTGCGGATTCTTTAATTATTTTTCTGACATCAGAGTCACTTAACAATGTAAACTTTTCTAACCGTGTATTGAATTTGACTTCTTCAGTATGCTGTTCTATATTTTTATCATTTTTGTCCATAGATTCCCTGAGATTAGTAATTTTTTCAAGGAAAAAATTATTAAATTCAGAGGCTAACTCCTTCTTGTCATTATGTCTAGGGAAAGGAGAGTCCTCTTTAGTATGTAATAATTTATTTAATATTCTAAATAATTTTTTTGGATCCGATTTATTTGAATTTATTATTCCCGAATAATAATCGTTTTTCGAGTTCTTAATGATATTATTATATTTGTTCCTCTGTATTTTAAATTGTATCTTATCTGAGGAGAGGCCAGTTTTATCATGTTTCCTTTCAAGTCTTCTTTTCTTTCTTTTTTCAGTCCTTACATCATCAGATAACCATGGTGCCGGTTTCCTAATATTTATGGTTTTCTCCACATTAGGAGCATGTTTATCAAGTACCATTGTCAATTTGTTATATTTATCAAGTAATCTATTTAGATCTGCATAAGATTGACTTTCATTGAACATTTCCTCAATGTCTCTTTTAAAATCATCTATATTCATTTTTTTGTAATTTCTATGTGATACAGTTTTTTTGTTATTGGCTTTAGTCTGCAGATTTAAGGTAAGTTTTATTATATTGTGATCTGATATTTTTTCATCAACTATATGTTCCTTAATTATATTACTATGTATGCCTGTTATTAATAAGTCGAGCGTATTTCCCATAATATGCGTTGGTTCTGTCACATGATTATGCAAATTATACAGATCTAGGACTTCATTAAATTTTATTACATTAGGCCTTTCAGGTCTATTCATGTGAAAGTTATAGTCACCTACTAATATAACTTCATGATTATATGTGCTATAATAGGACAGTAGTTCACTGAATTCTTCAAAAAATTCTGTGTAAGTATATTTGTTCTTATCAGAAGGCTCAGGTCTGTATATTGTAATAATGGTGCATATCTTATTTTTAGATTTAATGTTTATTTCCATCATTTCCATTGTCAATAATTTATGTGTGTGATTAATTTTCATTATGTCTATTTCAGGTCTATAGATAATCGCCAGACCCCCGCCAGACCTTAGGGCACGTGGTACATGTTCAATGTCATAGTTGTTACCTTTAATTTCGCCTCTAATGATTTGTTCATTCATTTCATTAATCCAAGTTTCAGTTATAAAGAAAAGATCAACATTATTTTCATTTATATACAAATTTATCAGTTCCGTCTTGTTTGCAAGACTTTGAACATTGGCTGTTGCAATAATTAGATCTTTGTTCATTTTAATATGTTTATCATTTTTAAGTTTACGTTTTATATGTCTATTCGTTTTGTTATTAATTAAGTTTCTATTAAAGTTAGTTTTATTCATATTCTCCTGAGCATTAAGGCAACTTTCAACCGGGAATCCGGCCATTGACCCTATGACGTCATTATGGAGGGAACCTCTTTCCCCCCCAGCAGACTGCCCCCCATGACGGCCAATCATATTGAAGATGGGCGGAGTCAATGTCCGATCGATTCGAGACTTTGTGTGGCAATTATCACTATAAGGATCATGTTTCTTTTGACAAAACCCATGTATAGCCTTTTTATTAGAGTTATGAAGAGATTCAAATCGATTTGAGAGCGGTAGTTCATTTAATGGCACCGCAAATCCAGTTCTACTCCCACGGACCATCCTGAAGTGGGCGTGTCTATTTCGACCACGTGCATAGGATGAGGCATATGATTGGTTAAAGTGTTTCTTTATGTCGAGTGTGTTAGAGCTATTGCCGGGATGGTTTTCATTAAGAGTGTCCCTTTGGGGAAGCCCTTCATTCCTAGCTATATATTTAATACGATCGTTACTTCTTACCATTTTATTTGAAAGCGATGTGCTACTAATACATATATTGAGGTATAGATTAAATTCCTTTTGATTATTTGAGATATTTAAAACCTCAGCATATGTGGGCTTTAAAAATTCTGCCTGTTTATTTACTGATTCATTTTTTTGAAAGGAAATGATTTTATCTAACATTAATTGACTGCGGGGGCATGGAGTTACAGAAGTCTTCATCATATTGTTCATATCACCGATGTCACCATTGCATTCTTTATTTTCATAATATTTACCTTTATAAATATTAAAACAAAGTCGGCCATATTTTTTCTTTTCATAGGTCCTTTGCAATATGTTTTCATAATATATACCTTTATAAATATTAAAACAAAGTTGGCCATATCTTATTCTATTTGTTTTATCTAACAGTTTACCTGCAGTTATACCTTTGTATTTTGTTTTATTGAAATTCAATAAAAGTGGCTTACAGCCCATACCCCCCAGAACACTTCATTTATTAGATTTCATTATCTTATTTTCTAGTAAAAGAAAAATATTCCAAAAATTTCCACAGTTATTATTTTACAAGAATATAGTCTCAACCAATATCACTCGCCCGAGATGATATATAGGCTTTTGACTATGGGAATATTTTCTTGCAAAAATATTCCAGAAATTTCCACAGATATTTTATTTTACCAAAATATAGTCTCAACCAATATCACTCGCCCGAGATGATATATAGGCTTTTGACTATGGGAATATTTTCTAGCAAAAATATTCCAGAAATTTTGCCACAGATATTTTATTTTACCAAAATATAGTCTCAACCAATATCACTCGCCCGAGATGATATATAGGCTTTTGACTATGGGAATATTTTCTAGCAAAAATATTCCAGAAATTTCCACAGATATTATTTTGAAACCAGAGGTTTCCCAACAGATGCGTCAATAAACGCCCGAAAATATTCCAGAAATTTCCACAGATATTATTTTGAAACCAAAGGTTTCCCAACAGATGCGTCAATAAACGCCCAACTTATAGCACCGTAGAACCAAAATTCACAATTTGTTGAGATGACCGCACTGACGTTATTCAAATCTACAAAATATATAAAGAAACTTATTATGTAGACACAAATTATATAGTTTGCTCAAGTATTCTCTGGATTTGCCCTTTATGATATCAACTGACCCCACTGACGCTATACAATGCGGGTCCTTTGTTTCCAAAAATAGAAAAGCGGGAAAAATAAAATACGCAGTAGTACTGACCCAAAAATCTCAAAATATATCAAGAAACTTACTATGTAAACACAAATTATATATTTGCAAAAGTAGAGTAATTTCCCGGTAGAGCGTTATATAATTCAGAAAATAGCCACCTCCTATAAGGTTTATACGCACGTGGTATATATACGCTTATATATACAGATCCAACGATGGCTGGAGAGTCTATTTGTTGTTTCGCTGATGAAATGTTCCTACGTCGGTCGAATTTGTATATTTTCCTTGTACGTGTTAATCCCGATGAATATTATTAATATCCGTCAAGATTAGGTATAAAAAAATATTATTTATGGGTCAGCTAAGCGATTTTATATCCCAGGAAACGGAGCTCCTAGAAAACACGTCCACCCGCACCAAACACTGAGCCAGCGCCTTGATACTGAATAATCATAAGTAAAATCAAAACTGAATTTGTGTTGATATGTAGATTTAGACAACCTACTATTCACCATCTCCAACATTCATCTTGAAATATCTTATTTGCTTCATTTGCAAAATATATATATGAGATTAAATCCAATCTCTTGATATGCACTTCTTCACTGTTCATCTGAACAGGTACATCATCTTATATATTCATAAGAACTCTACCATATAAAGTTCAGTGGTTCTGTAATATTTGAGATTAAGTTTGTTTTTTCTGGAATCTTGTAGATATTCCTACATACAAATATCCATCCAAACAGACTGACCAATGACTAGAACCTAATGATCATGAGAATGATAATTTCCTAATATATCAAACCATAATAATGTTAGATATTGTCCTTGCAAATTAACAATTTAATAAATGTGATGTGATGATAATCACCCCTGAGGATAGAGTTTATCATGACATTTTTTTCCCAGAAAGTGAAAATACCTGACTAGGTGGAGGTGAAACACTAGAGTAAGGAAAAGTCATTGGGGGTTAACATTATCGGGAACAGTGTCTTCTAAAAGTTCTTTTTTCCCTGCCAAAAAACTCTTTTTTCCCCCACATCTGAAATCCCAAAAATGGCATAGTGCAAAATAATTGTTTTGTATAAAAACAACTACAAAACTGATTTCACCTTGTAATGTATGAAATGCAAAGGGAGGAACTTTCTTTTGAATTGGTTTTAATTTGCCTTTAGAATTCTGTTATTTATAATCATTTTAGATTCAAAGTTGAAGTAAAAATGAGTAAAAATTTGCTAACTTGGAAAACATTTTTGGGAATAACCACATTATCAATCCATAAAACTAAGGTATTAATCTTGTAGAATGTTGCTATTTAGTTTAAATAGACAGAATTTTCAAAAATGAGTTATAATTCTATAATTCATGTAATTTGCGATTTTGCATATAAAATAATTCAAATAAATGTAAACCTTTGACACCATTTTGAAGAAAGATATATATCTCAAAATATAGACCATTCATAAACCTATTAAAGTAAACCTATTATCAAATTTTGATAAATAAACATGCAAATTTTATGTCATAAAAATCATGGGAAATTTTAAAGATATAATATTTTGTTTACTTTTGTATGCCTAGTGATACAAAAGTAAACAAAATATTATAGTTTTCAAAATTTGTGATGAAGTGTAATGCAGCAACTACTGGCTAATGGTTATAATGGTGCACTATTTCATGTAAATGAAGGATCAACGATGTTTAAATGATGCTATGGCTATTTATCAATGAAATAGTGATGTTTTGCCTCTTTAACTCAGCAACAGTTGTGATGATATGTCCCTGTTCCCTAACATTAAAACATTAAATAAGGGAGAGTGGGATATGCATTCACATGAAGTGGAAGAATGGTGTCTGGTTATATATTGCATTAAAATATATTAAGATTGCATATCATTATTGCATAAAACATAGTCACTGAATTATCTTGGTTATCTTGGTAAATTGTGTTTAGATACATACTTGGTGGGCATATGATACTGACAATCCAACCATACTTGGACCAAGTGAGTGTCTGTTAAGCACAGAAAATATGGATGCAAAAAACACCAGTAGTCCTCCCAGATTCTGAAAAATTACTGCTGACCATCTGCAATATATCAATCATATGATTACACATTTACTAATCTAAAACTCAAAATATGAATATATATACTCTTATATAGGGTGACCTGTAAAGGACCTTTGACAGTGAGGCAAAACTATATTCACCATGAGTAGTCCCATCATAATTTGACTGAAATAATGTTATGTTATACATCCCCCAATCAAACAATCAAAACAGATCGAAATCCCCCAATCAAACAATCAAAACAGATCAAAATTATAATGGTAATTTAAGATATGTATGGTAGTATAACCAACTTAATCAATTGACATGATACTTTTGTCTACAAATCTAGAATTTTGATTTGTTTGTTTGTTTGTTTTGGGTTTTACATCACTTTCAACAGTATTTCAGTCATTTCGTGATGAGACCTACTTGTAGCAGATATAGTGCTGCCGCACTGAATTGTCATGTCGCAGGTCCTTGACATGACAACTCACCCGGTCACAGATTTACAAGGACAACGGGTTAACCCTTTAGGCACGGGCCTCAGCTCATGTGGGAAATTGTATCATGAGTTCAATCCCGGCACGGCCGGGGTTCGAACCCACGACCTTTGGATCACCACAGAGGAAATGGTGCTAATAAGCTGGCACTCTAACCAACTGTGCCACGGCCCGTGGCCCTAGAATTTTGAATAAAAAATATGTCTAAAATGATGATCACACTACATATGGAATATGATGGGAATATGGAGGTAAGAGATTAAATTGTGGTGAGTTTGGTGCAACATTATCAGTTTGAGTTTCACTCCCAGTCACACATTTACAATCCTTTACAAACCTGCCAAAGAATTGGCTCGATTAGACCCAGACCCCCACTTGACCATAACAAGACTACCACTTGCCAGCACTTCGTCCCCATCACATAGCTATCTCTACACTATCACCAGATCTTGTTGGTGTCTGGTTGTTATCTTTACCAGATCTTCAAAAGTCACATTTAGCATTATTTCAGTTTTGTCATGATGATACACAACGAACTGTCATGTTGGAGGTCCTTGATTTGATAACCCTCTCACAGAATTACAAGGAAAATAGATTAACTGTTCAAATGAAACATTGTATTTAGATTTAAGGGAAACAAATCAACAACTTTAAGATCATCACATTATTAAGGTAAATCGAAATAGATTCTACATTAAGAGAACATGTTTGTGATTTCAAAGTGGACTGCAGAGCTAGACTAGACAATGACAAAATATGCACAAATATGCAAGTAACTCTCAGTACTTCCATCTGGCATTGATATCATTCAGGACGCTCTTCCTGTTTCTATTATTTCTGATAATAATCTTAATCAAATACTTGTCTTATCAACTTATGTAATTTTCTGACAGAAACTTTAAGATTGTCCATATTCTTAATTGTTCATATTTTACAAAATGAATAGATTTAATTTAATCTTTTCTTCACTTTTCTTTAAATTAAAGATAAAAATCAAATGAAAGTCTGAAACTACATAATGTTCGAGGCTATTTTGATTTTTGAAAAATATCAATAAGATAATTATTAAATGTGGGGAAAGCACTTAAAACAGGGGGCGGAGCCTATTACAAAGAATCAAGGCTCCGCCTGCTATTTCAAATACACCTGAGCATTAAATAATATTTCTATTTTGGCATTAAATATGAAATCTAGTAAGAGTGTCTCGTTTTTCCATGTGATGAATTCAGATTTTAAGTTTCTATCAAATAAAAAAATCTCTGATGATGTATCAATATGGTAAATAAATCACATAGGCAGACTAAACATTTCTTTTTAAACTGTTATTAAAACCCAATTTTTGTCAACACCTGGATGAGTATATTATCATAGCACTAGAACGTTGGCTTTCATCAATCAGCCTTTCACATTTGAGGATGAATTCCTTTTCTAATCCAAAAGCTCTGATTGAGGTCACTCCAACCAAACTCTCAACAAAATGGCTAAATATAGGGGAGCGTCGCACAGTATCAATACGCTGAAGTTGCACTATGTAGTTGCCATAGACCCTCTGAAATTATATTGTATTTGCATTGTGTTAATTTTGTAAATTATTATTTTGACATATCTCTAATCATAGAACAAAATTGGTATTGTTATATTTTGTTGACTGATAAAACATTTAACAATGTATATATTTATGTACTATTTATTGATTGTAATTTATACTTTATATTTTTACATTATATTCATGTATTAATTATGATTGATATAAATCTATTCCCAAAGAGCTTTTTGAGTGATTTATTATAATATAACTAATTCAGAAATATTAATTCTATCTACAAACCTGAATAAGAAAATAAAATGCAAGAAGAGGTACCAAGCTGGCAAAGAATACAGGTGTGGTATAGATAATGATAATTATGGTGGATAGAATTGGTGCCAAACAAAACAACAACATTCTGGTGGAGTTTGGTATATTTGAATCAATCATATCAATATCATTTGTGAAAAGATTCATTATCCTGCCTACTGGTGTTGTGTCAAAGAAAGACATTGGTGCTCTGAGTATTCTGAGTAAAAGATAGTTGTGTAGATTTCCACTTGATTGAACTGCAGACAGGCTTGCTATCACAAGGAATATCAGTACACAAATTCCTGCAAGTATAAAATACTTTTCAAGGGTATTTACTGGTCTTTTTGATGAGAGCCCCCTTGTGGCAGATGTTAAAATGGTTACCTTGTATGAACCCACACATTTACACTGTAAAAATAGATGTGTTCCATTAAACTAATTAATAAATATCAACATTTTAGCACTGCTTTAGCACTATTCGGAGCACAGTAAAGATTGTTAAGGTAGTTCACCTATGACATTTGGGATTTTGGACATTTTCAAAATGATTAGCGATGTTTTCCGACCTCATTCTTATTTTGCGCCAATTTATCCAGTAAAAAATAATTTATCCCAATTTTTAATTTGATTTAAAAAGAGGTTTTAATTTGGTAAATGAAGATTGACAAAAAATGAGGAATTTATTATGCCCCGAAACGGTGGCCACTTTTGATATTGAGATTGAAATCAGGTGCTTCCATTTTATTTTAACTTTTTATTTTAATCAGTAATATACAGAAATAAATATAAACATTATTTCCATGATGTAAACATCATCTTCATAGTATTTCAAAGTTTTTTTTTCTGTTATGGGTGAATTCCTTTAAGAACGCATTTCCAAAGTAGTTTGCCAATCCTCTTTTTATTGTGGGAATAAAAAGAAATCTCTAATCAGGAATATAAGTAGTAATTATTATTTTCTTTTGAAAACTTTCTATTTTTGCATGAAATGAAAATAGTTTCTTCCGAAAATCTGTCAACAACACACACAAATTGCCTTAACAAAACTCCAGAGATTTGTCTTAGAGATTGGATCAATTTCTGTCTATTATACATAAACATATACCTTGTGCCAAACCAAATAATCCATAAATGCCTAGGTGGAATTTGTTTTTACCAGGATCAGCAGTTCCATTGAAAACATTAGCAGCGTCATTGCTCCATTGGCTTAACCATATATTGGTGAAAAATTGTAGTGCTATGTAGACGAAGAAGAATAAACTGGAAATAAGGAAAGATAAAGAACCTCCTGATCTCACATACTGCATCAGTACTCTCCAACTCATCTGAGAATATTTGAAGAAAAAATAGACATCTTATTTCTATTATTTGGCTTATAAATCGGGCGACAAATGATTAGATGATCAAAATGGTTTGTCTTTGCCTAAATATTGTAATGAATTACCTTTCCCTCAATTGTGTATTCTTCCTCAATAAGCTTGTCTTGTTTCTTGTTCTCAAATATATCTCTCATAGAACTTAACAATAGAACAGAACTTTGTCAGTCAATATTAAACCAGGTATTTAAATGATTTTGGTTCATGTAATACATGCAAATTTATTTATCCAAGCTGCTTCATGTATATTTGGTGAATATCTCAGTCACATTTGCGCTGATTTTGGTAAAGATGCCCGGTCGATGGGTATATTTTTACAAAATCAGCCGGCAGTTCAGATTGCTGTGCGGGCACCGTGATATCATCGCCCACAATTGGGCAACTTTAAGACGTCATATGGTTTATCGGGAACTTTTAACTCCAACATAAAAGTTGCCAGCGTTTTCACCAATGTCTTATCATCAAATATCAGCAAAGTAAATGGCAGGGTCCCGGCAGTGTCCCGCAGGCACATCGGCAGATTATTTCAGGGCTGCCAGTGGCATCATGCAGAGAAAATAGGATTTTTTTTATTACTTTAGTTCACAGTTTATTATTTTAGTTCACAGGCCATCATCAGATGATCCAAAGGGCTCCCTACGATATCAAATAGACGTCTTTAGTATATCAAATGACCAAAAGGATATCCTACAGACATCTGTTACATGATACAGACATATTTAAGATATCCGTTTGTATCTGATTACCTCTGATGAAGTCCTCAGGACCTGGGACAAACGTGACTGAGGCATAACCTAGTTTAAGTGAATTTGATATAAGATTTTTATTTAAATAGGGAATAAAATACCTGTGAGCCCATAATTCTTGTGTTGACAAATCTGTCTCAGTTACATCTCTTGGAGAAATATCTAATTCTGCTAGTTTCAAATGCAAAAAATATTTAAATACAGCATGATTAGTAAACAATTTAGTCCCATTACACTTTAACAAGCACACAAATAAAGTCATACATTATTGAAGAAAACACGTTTTGATAAGCTTTTTTGTTTATTTATTGCAAACTAATTTTTCCCCATGTTTATTGCTTTTCAAGATTTAAAGAGATCTGTGATTTGAATAGAATGGTATTGGCAGTCTACCACATAATCAAATCTGATTTAGCTTAGAATATTTACCCTCTTCTGGAAGAACATCCACCTCTTGACAATGAACTCGAACATAGTCAGCAAATGATTCATTGTCCTCCATTAAGGTTTGGAAATCACCTACATCTGAGATTCTGCCATCTTTGATGACAACAATCAGATCCACATCTGGGAGGAATGTTAATCCATGTGTCACTAAAATCCTTGTCTAATTTAAAAAAGAAACATTACATCACAAAAATCACCTATATATCATATCATTGGCAAATTATTCAAAATCTCTGTAGTATAATACAAACGATCAAGACAATACAAAAAGCATAAATTCATCCATTAAAAGTATGAACAAATAAGATAAGTATATCTAAATAACTCAAATCAATAATTTACAATGGTCTTATTCTTCGAATACAGACCAAATTGCCAAGAAATATATAATATGTTGGGACATATATATTAAAATTGATGTAGAAGACTATATCTGAAACTATATACCTTGCAGATTCTGAATTCCGGGATATAAAAATTCTGCATATAAAGGTCAGAAGTGGACATTTCAGGCATTACTGAATGACCTCAGCCTTGACATTTAATAAAAGTATATCTGTTTTCACTATTTTGAGATGGTTATTCAAAAATAAAAACATATTAAATGCATAGTATTGCCTTTCAGAACAAGTTATGAAGAGGCTGTTTTGAATAAGAAATTACTCCAGCTTTTAGGCAAAATTAGAATGAGTTATCAAACAGAATTTATTGACTTCATACTCAAGAAAAAGGCCTTTTAGATATTTTAAAGCTTTTCAATACCAATTTCCAACACCTAGTTTTCTATTCTAGTGCTTTCACAGAAACACCTATCACAAATGAGTTTGCCACAATACATGCAAATGCCCTTGGGATTATGTTCCATTAAACATTTTAATCTCCCACACTGCTTCTATACTGAAGACTTTCCCTGCAGTGCTTGGTATATTTTTAACGTAAATGACGTAAAATTGCATTATGTTTTGGTTTAACTATTAGCATTTGTGTTAGTAACTGAATGACCTCATTATGTCAATTAAATGCAATTCTAAAATCTTAAGAACAGTTATTACATTAACAGGACAGGGTGGCTTCTTTTCAAAGAAATATTTCACAAATACCTTATCCTTAAGAATACCATTTTTTCCTATGGTCTTTTCAAATATGTGCCTGCCAACATGGGCATCCACGGCACTGAATGGATCGTCAAGGAGGTATATATCTTTATCTTGATACATAGCCCTGGCCAAAGACACCCTCTGCATTTGCCCTCCGGACAGATTTATTCCCTAAAACAAAGATTGGTACACTGTTATCAAAATTAGGAATGGAATCATATGTTGACATCAAACCTTGAATTCTATTCTGGAGCTTACAAAATGTTTTCAAGATGTATTTAGTCACTTCTAGCTGTTGGTGCAATGTTTCAATAGATGACATGTTTCCTCTCATTATTAATGGATAATTTGACAGATTTGATCTCTATCTTAATTAGCAAGATGGGCCATCTGATAGGTTGTAGGATATTACCCCTCCCCCTAATTTCTTTATTATTGAAAATAATATTTTGTGTTTTTTTCTCCAAAAAATATTTTTTCTCAAATATTGTATTCTTGATGTATTTTTTTATGAATAAATTTTGTTTTCCTTTTTTAAATTATTTATATAGTGGGTAAGATTTACTACAAATAGGAACATTTACATATATATAATATATTTACATATATATGTGTATATATATATCTAAATCTTATATTTATATATACAGACTGCTTTCAATGCTGCCATTGCTGCAGCTCCCTGAATGACCTCACTGCTACCTTCACTATCATTGCTGCCTCTATTCTGATTGCTTACACTCCTCTCATTGCTGCAGCTCTCTCAAATACCTTAACATACTATGGTTGCCTTGACTGCCACTGATTCATGATACAAGTTGTCCCCCAAGTAACTAAGCAACAAGAGTTTTAACCAACACTTTGTTTTGATTCAGACATATAATACATTCTATATTAGAATAAGAAAATAGTGTACTCTTTCCCCAATTTCAGTTTCATCCCCTCCTGGTAATATGCTCAAATCTTGAGTCAGAGCACATGCATCAACGATCTTATCGTACACAGCTTTCCTATAGGATCTACCAAAAAGTATATTTTCCCTCAAGGTTGTATTCTGTATCCAAGCCTGTTGATGCACATAGCCTACCGTGCCCTACAAAGAGATATTTCTCAACACATAATTGTCAAATTAGTATAAGTTTACTCAATAAATGATAAGAATCCATTGAGAACAAAGATAGTGTTGATCTTGCAGTTAACACATCAAGCTTTTAGAATAATGAATGAAACAGTTTAAATAACAAATAAACTTTGAGATATTTTATATATTTCACAAGGGGTGGTAATGTTGTAGTTCTCTGATACAATTATGTCATTGTTTACTTCGTTTAAAAATATAAACTAGAGAAATATTTACACCATAACCTGACCAAAAAGTGCCACTTACATTAATGGTAATGCTCCCTTGTGTTGGAACTGTATCACCCAAGAGTGTTGATAGAAGTGTGGATTTACCACTCCCAACTTTACCAACAATTGCCTCAAGGTGGCCAGGCATCATCCTCAGATTAACACTGGCAAACATTAAGATAATTCAAACTTATTTTCATTATTATATTAGCACAATGTATTGCACATGGGGTTATATGTGTGCCTGCTGGTAATTGTTAATTCCTATTTATTAAGATTGAGAACTGGAAATATATTGCAAAATTTGTCATTAAAATAACATATGACCTATGCAAAATTCTAGGTGAAAGTTTGACCAATTGAAAAATTGAATACAAATCTATTCTTGTTTTGCAAGATATAGTTCTGATATACTCTGTGAGAACTGGATCAAGAGTCTCTTCCCAGGTAATGGTTGCTCTGGCAATCACTATACTTCCTACAGAAAAACAAAGGATTGATTTAGATAATATATTATGTATATATATATATATATAGATATAATTGAGGAAGACCCTATATGTAAATATATATATATATATATTTTTCATATACGGTCTTCCTCAATTATAGTAGTAGTTGATATATTTTGTTTGGTTTTTCCTTCACAAATAGCCAAAAATGTTATCCTCGTGTGATGAGAGATATATAGTCTTGCCTGTCCATATTAATGAGTGTCTGTTAATGGTGATGATAGAGACTTTGGGTTTGAATTCATTTCTTAGCAAAATGTGTAGTAACCTTTTTATAATATCCATGTAACACTAGTTCAGCATGAAATAAATGATTCTATATTGAATAGAAATATTTGTATTATGATTAAGGCACATCAGGTTTAATTGTTTGGGGTTTAACATCACTTTTAACCTTTTTCAGTCATTTCGTGATGAGACCTACTTGTAACAGACATAGTGCTGCCTCACTGAATTGTCATGTCACAGGTCCTTGACATGACAACCCACCTAGTCACAGATTTACAAGGATTTACGGGTCAACCCTTTGGCATGGACCTCAGCTCGTATGTGAAATTGTATCATTAATTCTATGTCCTACTCTTTCCAAAGAACATTAAGGATATATCTTTTGCAGTATCATATATATATGATTGCATATAGCATAACTATGATGGTTTCCTTACCAGCATCCGTTGTATCCTCCCTAATGTAAACATTGTTACGTTCTTCAACCTCAAGAAATTTGCTGATTCTTTTTATTGACGCATATGTCTGCTCAAATATACATCAATATACATCATCTCAAATATTTCGATTGAAATGCAATTACTCCATTAATACTAATCCTATTGGAAAGAAATATTCAAAGAAAACTTTGAATGAATATCTGATAGATTTAATGAAAAAGAATTGGAACACACCTGTCCAAATGATGTTACAGCCATCCCAAAGAATGACACGGTAAAGTATAAGCTATTCACATAGGAAATAGTTACAAAAGCAACCTTTGGAGTGAGGATATTTCTTTCTGATGTAAGAACAAATGAAGCAAACACACCTAAAGACATCTAAAATGTAAAAAATATAATTTAGTGATATATAAATTGAATAAATAGAAAAAAATTGTGTTTGTGAAAGACTTGCCACTTGCTATAAAAGCTATTTTCAAAAATATGTTTTCCAGATCGCCCTTTAGAAATTTCCTAAATCATTCTTAAATGCCCTTTTCTGGGTGAACCTTTACTGCACCTTTTTCAAATAATTCAACATATTAAAACAAATATCATATTATCATAAACAAATGCATTGCTAATGTCTTACCATGAATGAAACTAAAAGATTAGTCTTACCATGAACGGAAGGAGGAATAAATATTTACTTGACAATGCTGAGACAATATGGCCAGATCTGAGTAACTCTAGCTCCTTTTTACGCATGCTCATGACCTTACTCTCAAAAAACCCTTCCCAGGCATACAACTTAATTATCTGCAGAAAAAAGGAAAATCATTTGCTAACATTTCTTGAATCTCAATTTCTCTGTGAAATATATATATATATATCGAGCCGATTCAAGGCGATTCTGAGTTATATATATATATATATATATATATATATATCGGCTCTACTATAGTTATATATATATATATATATATCGGCTCTACTAACTGTGCCAGTGGGGCCCTTATAACATATATTAGTGCCATGGATAACAATTTAACTGTTCTATTTGTTGCATAAGTCTTTAGATATCTATAAAATACTATACTAAAGTATTTGTTTGAAAAATGAAATCAAATGATGATGATAAAAAACAAATAAACCTAATGGTATGAAGTGTCAGTTCCTGGAATACAAACACTGTTTATACCATTGTCCAAGGCACTATATAAGGAGTATACAAGGCACTATATATGAATGATGAATGGTTATTTCACAACACATTGACTCATTAGGACAACCTATATAGAAAATATACGGCCAGAACATGACTTATCATGTGACTATATTTAAAATCAAGTGGCAAATGGTATGATAGATTTCTTGTATTTAGGAATCACATTGAAATTATCTCCTTCAAGCCAATACCTTTATTCCAGCAAGTATTTCATTGATAATCTTGACTCGCTCATCTTTTACTGTCATTTGTTTTTCCTACAAAAAATGAAGACACCAGTATTCACTTTAGTATCCAGTATTCACTCAATAGAAAGCATGTTTAAATATATGGGAGAATTGTTAGAAATAAGGATCCAAATGGCACACCTGTAATGTCCTAATTTTGTTTCCAAGGAAAGTCCCAAGTAGGGGAATAAAGCTAAAAACCACTATCAAGCCTGTCATCGAGGAAGAACCCAATTCCTGCCACATGAAATATGCCACTAGAAAGCAAGAGATTGGCGTTTCCAGGAGAGATATAAGCAAAAAGAAAGCATCTTGGATCCTCTGGACATCCACCGACATCATATTAACCATTTCACCCCTGGTGATACCTTTCTGTGCGACGTTTGATAACCTTAGTGCCTGTGCGCAGATACAAATAATAATAAATAATAAATCACTGCAGAATTATAAGGTACAACATCAACATTCAATATATTTTGCAATCAAGGATAAAATTGTAATTTGACTATTTCTGATGTTTTGCAGACAAAATTTGTTAACCACATTCTTCTATTGTTGATATGGAGATTTCTTGTAACCATTAGTTAGCTGGTCTCAGCCTCCATTTAACTCTTCCATTCTGTTGGCTACTGTGATTGTTTAGCAAACCATATGTTCATATAACAGTCATAGTACTCTTTTCAAGATGTGGAAATACGACAACAATAATTCATTGACTCACAATACGATTACCTCCAAATTAGTATGAAAGATAATGATATAAATACAATAACATTTTAGGCCATGCTTTCCCTTTTCCAAATATGACATCTTTAGGTTTTCAAGTAGGATAAGTCAATGCCAACCTTTCTGTAGATAGCACTGTTGAGAGTGGTTTTGATGCGAAGGCCTGTCATTAATATGATGGATGCAAAATTATGATAAGCAATTGATTGACAGGCATTTATCAACAGTGGGAGAACAGACAAGAAAATTCCCTTCCAAGTATAAATGTCTCCTGCCTCTACGTAGGAAATCAACAACCTACAAACATCATTATTATTTGTAATTCATTTAGAATAAAAAAACATATTAAAGTCTACTATTAATGAATCATGTCAGTTTCTTCAAAAAACTGAAATAAATTAATTTTCAAGTGCCTTCATTTATCATTTCTTAATTCACATAATAAATTAAAATAAATAAACAATAAAAGGTATTGTGGAAATTCAAATAAAACCTATATCTGAACTTTACCCCACAATTAGGGGTTGAACAGCTATTAGTAGGAACCATGTGATCATTAGAGGAGTTCTTGCCAACATTGGCCATCCTACTACTCTCATCAGGCACAGAGTCAGTGATGGGAAAACCCTGAAACATATATTCAATGGTAGACTTTCAATATTGCCAGAAATATGTAAGGCTGACAACAAAATCCTTATTTTGAGTTGTTTGTATGAACAACCTTTTGGTAATGTTAAGGCTATATCTTATCAGATATAAATCTGTCACTGAGACTGAATGCCCCACTCAAAGAGTGACTGGGACGAACAAATATTATGGATTACAATGATACTTCCCCATAATTTGGGCAATATTTTCTGGAAGAAAAGATCTAGAAATATGTTAAATTTTGATATATACTAAAATATATAGTATATATATATGAATTGAGACATACATAATTTAGTTTTTCTGTGGTTTTGAATTGTATTTGAACATCATAAATGAAATTATTTGCAAATAAAAAAACACTAAACTTTCATCAATAATTATGATTTTGAAATATAAGCTTATGCCTCAGTCACATTTGCACCGGGTGCCGGCCGGGCAGTAAGAATCGGCCGACTTCCCAGTCTGCCGGGTGCCGGGGAGTTTATCAGCAACAATCTGAGATATGCCGTAGCTATGGTCACATTATGAAAGGCCACCGCACGGCACCCGCAAGAAAATGACACAGACGTCTGAAGGACATCTTAAAGACGTCTGTATCATATGACAGACGTCTGAAAGACATCCTAAAGACGTCTGTATCATTTGACAGACGTCTGAAAGACATCCTAAAGACGTCTGTATGAGACCGTAGGGAGCCCGGTGGATCATCTGACGATGGCCTGTGAAAACATGAAATAAAAACAATCCTATTTTCACCACACGAAGCCACCGGCAACCGTAAGATAATCTGCCGATGTGCCTGCGGGACACTGCCGGGACCCTGCCGTGTACTTTAAGATGATATTTACTGATAAGACATCGGGGAAACGCCGGCAACTTTTATGTTCCAGCTTAAAGTTCCCGATGACCCGCCTGACGTCTTAAGGATGCCCAATTGTGGCCGATGATCTCCCAGTGCCCACACGGCAATCTGAACTGCCTGCCGATTTTGTAAAAAATACCCATCGGCCGGGCATCTTTACTGAAATCGGCGCAAATGTGACTGAGGCATTACCTGGATGTGGTGTCCACTATATTAACAAAATCATTACCATTCAGTGCATACAGCCTATGTGAACATATACCTTCTTTCATTTTTTCCATTGTAAGCCTATTGCAATTTGTGACAATCAGTTTTCAGCTTTTCCAGTTTACTAGTAAAATATATATCTTGTTATCAATGTAAAAACTGTTTTGCATTATTACTTGGCTGGTATTGTATTCATTATTTTGTTATGATGTGCTATCTCACCATCTCTATCCTTCAGAAATGCACTGTACACAACATTACCGATTTGAACTGGCCTCTTGAAAAATTGAACATTACCGAATTGTTTGTGTTACCTAGTGAGGGAAGCCTCACAAGATATGGGGAAACTTGCTTGGCTAAGTGAGTTTCTGGCCAATACGCTAACTGCCTATCTCCTATCTCGGGTGATCAAGGAGAACTGCAGACACGGTAGATACAATAGTCATCCTTTATTCCGGGGCATAAAGTATACAATATATATACATTGAATACATACATATATAAATACACAACCCCGAGTTAGTGTCCGGCATGGCAAGAGTGATCAGCATGAGTAGTCATCCGTACAAATCCTGTGTGGGCCTGAAGCAACAGAGAGTGGCGGCCTGTGACCCATCCGCGCACTCCTGCTCTCTGCTTCTCCTGAGTGTTGTGGCTTGGCTCTTTGCTTTCCTGGATCCAAACTGGCTATGTGTCGTGTGTTTTGCCTTTATGTACCCACGCGTCAGGATGACCAAATATGGTCCTTTCCCAAACTTGACCAGGGTGAGATCATATCTAATTCTGTACAGTGACACAGTGGATCCATAATGTATGCAACCTGCTCTTGACTGGTACCACTGGTACCAATATCTCAAATATACACGTCAGGCCTTGACATCAGTCAATTAACTGGATACTTCTGTTCCACTTGATCGGTGGTCGAGTACTATAATCTGTTTGCAATCAAACTACCCCACTGAGAACTGCTGACCACATCACAGGGATGAGAGATAACTAATGTCAAGGTCTGCACATACACATCTGCACATGGCCAAAGAGACATTACTTTATATATATGCAGATGTGTCAACAAAAACACTTGAGAAACCATCCTTTCCAAATATTGAAATCCTATACAGTATCTAATGATTTATTTTTATATACAGCTGTGTCTTTGTATTGTTAACAGTGGATTTTATCTAAACTTACCCAGAATACATCATATGAAGAGTCATTACCACAGAACATTTGCCACCATACATCTGTGTCCATGATACTGACTTACCAGTCTATGAATGACTGCATCTATACATATTCCCTGGTATTGACTGAGTCCTTTGTTATTCAATTCAATTCTTTGTTATTCAATTATATTCCCTGTCATTCTATAAAATTCATTTCTAAATTCTAAATGAGACTGTTGTTAAAGATCTTTCTCTACTCCCGTGAGTGTCATTGATAAACAGGTATTAACCAAGCATTAAGTATTAATATGAAAGTACAAAACCCGGACAAAGCCCGGTCAGAAAAAACACTTGGTTTGAAATAGGTCATGAAATTCTGGTCCATTTTATGCAGTGGTTGCAACACCAATGACTTGCTATTAATTGCAAGTAAAAGTAAAATGTCAACATATTTCATTTGCAGTACGTGTCATTTGATAATGTGCATATTCACATTTGTCCCATATTCGTCCCATATTCAGTTTGTCATCAGACTTTAACAAGAAAATGTCTTTGTGGGGGGAACCCTCCGATAAATTCCCCCTTTTTACAATTGGAATATTAAGATTGGAGGGTCAATGATTTTGAGACCTGTAAATCAGACAAAATGGTGAATTTCACAAAAATATTATGTTGAGGTACCTGGATGCCGCTTTTTTTCTGCTAAATTCCCCCCTTTTTTTAACTGGAATATTAAACTAGGAGGGTCAATGATTTTTCTGAACCAAAGCCATTTTAGTGCGAGATCGTTTTTCCCACATTCGGGAGAAAACCGTGAATTTTAACCAATATTTTGTGATTGGGTTCCATGAATGCCAATTTTTGCCAATAGATTTCCCCCTTTTTTCAATTGTAATATTACGTTAAGATGGTCTATGATTTTTCTGAACCAAAACCATTATGGTGCGAGACTGGTTTTAATATGCTAGAGACCTGTAAATCTGAGAAAAATTTGAATTTTAATAAATATTTTGTGTTTATGTTCCTGGTCACTGATTTTTGCCTAGTTTAGGGAACCCCTTGCCCTCCCTGCATACATTTGTCCCACATTCGTCCCATATTCAGTTTGTCAATTTTTGGTCCGTATATCCATCAGACTGTAACTGTAAGATGAAGGCCTTTTTCAATTGGAATATTAAGCTAGGATGATTTTGATTTGCTACAGACTGTAAATTGGAGTAAACCGTGAATTTTAACCAATATTTTGTATTTGGGTACCTGGATGCCAATTGTCACCTTTAAATTCCCCCCCCCCTTTTTCATTTAGAATATTAAGCTAGGAGGGTCTATGATCATGGAGGACCTCCTGAACATTCAATTTGAATAACGCATTCATACAAAATGCACAACTAAAATATATCTTAAATTAAAAAAATGTACCTTGACAACAACAAGGAAAAAAAGAAGAGAGAACAACATGAAACAAATATATATTTTCAAAAAAACGTATATTTCATATCCCCCAGGGGGCAAAAAATCATAGGCAAATAATCATCTATGCCCACAAAAAATTGGTTAAAAATGGCCAGTAACCCTACAAAAATAAAGGTATACAATTTCCCTTATAGAAAACAAGAGAAAACATGGAGTTCAATATATAAGGCTTAGAAATGGACATTCCAACCCCGCACAGGAGTAGAACGAAGCACAAAATAAACAAAATAGTCTGGCGGCCGCAAGTCCCCATCCAACTAACGAGATCCAAAGTGATTGAAACCAGTGTTGGAATTTGGTTGTTCAGATTGTCTTATGCAGCATCGCCTACTTCCCAGGAGGATCTGATTTTTCTGAACCAAAACTATTTTGGTGCAAGACCGGTTTTAATATACTAGAGACCTGTAGATTATTCTCCAAATTATAAACGTATTGTATAGGATACATACAGTGACAATAAGTGATATTTGGTGATAGTGTAGGATATAGATTACCTACCTATAGACTCTTATATACAAGTATAGACAATCACGATATTTGGCAAGAGATCATAGAGGTTACTGAGTGCAACGTGAAGGCCAACAAGTGCAGGCTAATGAGATGCATTACTCACCCCGCAGAGAGATGACGTGATGCTCCAAGCCGGTACTACGCCAAGGCGCTGCAGAGAAGCCACGCAGGCAGACGCCCATGCAGATACGCTCAGATCCCCTTAAAAAGGCCCTGAAATCGCTATTCGAGGAGCAGAGAAGCAGAAACCACTTGCCTAGAAGATCCACGACACTCTGTCTCGTGACAGCCACACTTGTATAGACTTGGGTGTTTTATGCATCCTCAGGACTCTGTCAGTATTAGCATTTGGATATTTCATATACCACGCTCTTGCCATGCCTTCCTAGCCAAACTCTAGTGTATACAGCACCGAATAAAGGAGGCTCTTGTGCATTGTATACGATGTGTCTGCAGTCCTTATTACTTCCCAACTCATATAGGTAGATTAGGTAGCTGGGTTAAGGCCCCTTTCACAGGTAGCCAGCGAGTATAGTTCCGATCCCCGTCCACGTCCCACAAAGGTTCAGGACCCCCAAACCACACCAAACATACGTAACAAAATGGTGGAGGAATTCACATCAATCCATGGCATAGAGTGTTGCTAATACTGTATGGAGTTTCTGTTGGCCACCCTGTAACTTGATTTTAAGTCTATCTGGCTCTGATCTTCGAAACAGCTTTCCATCAAACTGCAAGTGGCACACGACCTGCCGGCGAAAGGTCCAGACCATTCTACAAAACAAGGTAAGTCACGCTCAAAATTCTTCT
Organism: Amphiduros pacificus; assembly: GCA_949316495.1. Taxonomy (NCBI): domain Eukaryota; kingdom Metazoa; phylum Annelida; class Polychaeta; order Phyllodocida; family Hesionidae; genus Amphiduros; species Amphiduros pacificus. The sequence goes on along the minus strand of OX439007.1, from coordinate 6,013,774 downwards.
AAGTTACCTGATCGACAGAGGGATCATTCGGCTGACTCTTTGAGAGTTGCGCCTCCCTCTGATTCACCGTTGTCAGATCTCACTGCTACAACTGGTGCAGGTAATTCACCTCCCAACGTCCTGTTGTCACATACATCCACAAGTGGAGACAGTGAAAATTCATCCAGACCACAAAATTTAGACTCACCTAGCTCATATTCAGACGTTCATTTTGGCCATCACCTTAAAGTAGACAGTGACCAGGAATCTTTCACCTTGTCTGAAATTTCTGATCTCCACATTGATTCTGATCACTCTGGTTCTGAACTGAGAGTCCCAGCTTGCCGTATGTTACTACATGGTGCAGCAGATGTATGGTACGCTTTTGTGGTAGGCAAATCACCAAAATTTTTTGCAAAAATCCTGGCCATTGGCTTTGTGATTGCAAAGCCCAACATGATTGCATACATTGTGGCAGAAACAACCACATGTCTGTTCATTGCATGATGAAATCCTGCGGACCATGAAACCATTTTGCTCGTGGCCCCGCAAGGTTTGGAAACAGGTCAAATAGGTTCAATGATCGCTATGGGTCCCGAGACAATCGAGACCGCCAGCGTTTTCTCCACAATAGGTCCTATCAGGGAAATAGATCAGACGGTAATGGGCGAAATAACTTCAGGCGCCCTTCCTGGAATGATCAGCGTCGCCCTATGGGTCGACCCGACAACAGACCATGGCGGCAGAAAAACTATTAACTCCTGTCCCGACCCGTGAGCCACGCGATAGGAGTAGTGATAGCACAAATTCAGAGCAAATCAGAAATATTGAACGAGGTTCACTATTATCTTGCAGAGATGCCCTCGAGTTCTCTTTGTTCACAGGACACACACGAGGTGCCTGTCAATCCGTTAGTGACTAAGACATCAACGCCTGACGTTTCAATTGACGACGTTGATTTCATCCCTCTCTCTCAGGACTTAAGAATTGAGACCAGTGCTAAATTTAGTACTATCTTTGCTTTATTAGACACAGGTGCACAACGTAGCATTATCACTTTTGACTCTTTGCACTAATTGTATCCAGACAAATCATTTCCCGTAGAATCATCACTGAGTAAGCAAGTAGTTGATGCGGAATGTAGCTCTATTCCCATTCATTTCCAAACTCAAATCGAAATAATAATTGGTAATCAGACATGCACTGTTTGTTTTCAAGTAGTACAAGACCTCCAATATCCTATAATTTTAGGCAGAGATTTTTTTGTTGATTATGGTGTGGTTTTGGACTACGAACGTCGTGGTATGCCCTCAAATTGAATCCCAAGTTACGTTTATCAGAGACCATCAAAATTCCCGCTAAATCTGAATATATCACGCAGGCTCGCGTTAGACCAGGAAATATATCAGGTGTGCTAGGAGTGTGCACCATGAAAAATGAATTGCCTTTGTATCCTCAAATTGCTATGGCAAGGGTTTTTGCGTCAGTGCAAGATCAACGCGTACCTGTCAGATTGATGAATATGAGTGACAAACCAGTTTCCCTGCAAAAAGGTGTTTTAGTTGGATATTTTGACCCGATTCCTCTTGGGTCTGAGCTGCAAGAGCTTCCCTCTCTCAATCTTGCATGGGGAACTGACAGCTCTGCAGACCATGAAAACATCGAGGCAGCTTCAATATCTGCCCCGCCTGTTGATTCTAGCTCTCATCAAATTGACCTCACCGTTTCAGATTTAACCCTTGAACAAAACGATTCACTTAAACTTCTCATTTCATCATTTAGTGATATATTCACAACTAGAGATGGTGAATTTGGTGACACTAGCGTTGTACAGCATTCTATTTACTTGAAAAGTTCGGTAAGCCCCATCAAGCTTCGACCTTACCAAGCTGGATACAAACAACGAGGTATTATTGATAAAGAGGTCCAGAGACTTCTTGATAAGGACATTATTCACCCTTCAAACAGCCCAGACGGCAACAGACGGTACAGTTTCCTATCATATGTGCATAGACTTTAGGAAGTTAAATGAAGTCATAGTCCCTGATTCATTTCCTTTGCCACACATACAAGATACGTTGGATAGTTTAGGTGCTCGTATATTAAGTCATATCAGCACAATTGACCTGATGGGCGGTTTTCACCAAGTAAGCGTTCATCCGGATTCCCGACCGCTAACTGGCTTCATAACTCACCGTGGGCTTTACGAATATAAACGTCTACCATTTGGCGTTATCAAGATTGATGGAAACCGTGTTACAAGGTCTTACTGACCTTTGCCTCATATATCTGGACGATGTCCTCGTCCATTGTCCATCTTTCGAACGCCACCTAGCGGACCTCACTCAGGTCTTCACACGTTTTCGAAAGACTAAGTTGAAGCTTAGGACTGACAAGTGTTTCTTTGCTAGGAAACAGGTCAAATATCTTGGACACATCATCTCCAAAAATGGTATAGAAGCTGACCCTGGCTTTTCTTGGTTTGTCAGGATATTACCGTCGATTTGTTGAAGGATACGCAAAAATAGCGCAGCCCCTCAATATACTCTCTAGCAAGAAATGTACCTTCGTGTGGGATGATGCGAAGCAGACAGCTTTCGATGCCCTCAAAGCTAAATTGGCTTCCGCACCAATTTTGGCTTTCCCTCGCATTGAGGATGACAATCCTTTCATTATCATCACAGACGCTAGTCTTTTTGCTATTGGCAATGTCAAATGCAAGATGGAATTGAACGGAGGTCGTGCCCTAAACCCGGCAGAACAGAATTACACATGCACTGAAAGGGAATTTCTCAGCATAATAGCTGCTTGTAAAATGCACGAGCCCTATTTGAAATTTGACAAATTCACTATAGTCACTGGTCACTCAGCTTTACAATGGTTATTTCGCTCCGAACGGAAAGGACGCCTAGGCAGGTGGATACTGACCTCACACCAGTTTCGTTACGAAATTGTTCACAAACGAGGTAATTCTATCCTACATGCTGACAGCTTGAGCCGTCGCATGTATCCCCCTGAATCCGGTGCCACCCGGAGCTAGAACTCAAATTGGCAGCTGCATCAGATATGGCTGAAAACCACGATATGCCTCATAACCTCACGAATAATGACCGTTCTTCCCTAAGTGATATTAACCAGATTGTTAAAGAAACGTATACGTTTGATGCTATTAGCGCGAAACAAATGTCAGATCCTGCCCTCCAACCCCTCATTACTTACTTCAAAAAGGCTGTCCTCCCCTTCACTCAACGTGAGACAAGGAAACTCCTTGCCCAAGTTGATGATTATTACTTGAAAGAAGGTGTTTTGTTCCATCTCTATATTATGCCAGGCAGAGGTCCTGCGAAAGATAGGTGTAAGACACAGTTAGTCATCTCTCCAACTTTGCGCCACACCTTGCTTGAAGCGTTTCATGACAGCTCAATGGGTGCTCATTTGGGTACTGATAAACTTTACTCAACAATACGACAGAAATATTATTGGCCTGGAATGCACAGCGATATCATGAATTGGGTTCAATCTTGTCACGTTTGTAGCAAAACGAGTAAATTACTGAAAAACAGACAGGGTTCGCTTCAACCCATTCCTGTCTCTCGACCCTTTCAGGGGGTTCACACTGATCTTATAGGCCCTCTCCCGAAACAGATTGTGGAAACCAGTACATTCTAGTTTTCGGGGATGCCCTCACTCATTTTCCTGAGGCTTTTCCCTTACCTGACTAATCAGCCATCTCTGTGGCCGAATGTCTTTTCGAAGATATTTGGTGTAGATGGGGAAATGTTGAATCAATTGTTAGTGATCATGGTGGTTGTTATGCTAGAGTAATTGCCGAAGAACTTTGTAAGTTAATGGCAGCCAGAAAGGTCATGACTACGCCATACTGCCCTCGCAGAAACGGCATGGCAGAACGAAGCATGCAGTCTATTTCTAAAAACTTGACACGCCTTTGTCATGATAAACCTACATCTTGGGATTTATTCCTCCCTTCTGCGCTTTTCGCTATGCGTGCTTCTGTACATCAAACAATGATGCATAGCCCTCTCCTCTCGACGACAGGTAGAGATGCTAAACATCCTTTCGAGACAGCACTGGCTGACCCTACCCACCCTAGCCCTTCAGTCCGTCATTATGTGAAGGACATGTTTGAGCGTGTCGAGACAGCACATAAGCGGGCCAAGGAAAACAATGAGATCATGCAGTCTAAAATGAAATCTTATCACGAAATGAAAAACAAAGGTTGGCATTTTCAGGTCGGTGATAAAGTGTGGATTTATTCTCCCGCTACAAAAGTCCCTGGCAGGAAGCTTAAATCACCATACAGTGGTCCATATTACTTGATTGAGCAAACTGCTCCACTGAATTTCAAAGTCCGTACTTGTGACACCCACATTGAACCAAATTCTTCAATACATGTCAACAGATTTCGCCCTTGTATTACACACTTTGACCGCCCTGTTTCCCCGTTTCGATTCGAAGACGGTTTTCCACCGGGAAATGACCTCCCGCTATCCCGCCTTCAGACCTTATCCCAGAAACTGACCTAGCAGATTCTCAAAATGCTATAGATGAGACACATGTTGTAGACCCGCATAATTCAGACACTGAAAATGATGACCACAAATCTGACTCGCATTATGAGATTGAACGATTCTAAAGCAACGACAAGGATCTCAAGATATGGAGTATTTGATTAAATGGAAAAATTATAGTGCGAAGCATAACACGTGGGAACCTTTCTCCTTTCTGAATAAACAAGCTCAAAAAGATGATCTTGCTGATCCCCCTCATTCCACTCGTGGAGGAAAGTAGAAAACATTCATTTCCTAGTACTACAGTGTTCACATATATCACATTTATTCTTGATGTAATTTCCAGGAAACTTGAAAATTTGTATTTCAAGATCTTACGAAAATGCATTCACAATCGAGTTACAATGAACTTTTCACTTTTCATTCTATGTCAGCTCCGAGAATAGAGACTGACTCATACTTGATGACCTATATTCCATTTGACCCAGTCATTCTCAGTACAGTTCACATAAATTAACAACATACAAATTGATGCAGAAATGAACTTTTGACACAATAACTCTTATTGCAGTATCTGTTATTTATTAGAAAGTGTTTTACAGAATGTGAATTGCAGTAATAACTCTTTATCTCAGTGTTTTGACTGCTCTCAGAGTGGGACCATTGTTCTTTATGAGACAATAACCATGTTTAATAGACCAACGATAATTGTGTACCAAAAATGCCTTTTTTGCAAAATATTGCTTTTATGTGCCAATTGCCCTTTTTCAACCATGACCCATGACAGATAATTTATCCGAGTTAGGAATTGTGCGCGTTGGATGAATGGAAGCCTCGTGTTTGTATGACAGAGTGGTGAGGTTGACCTCAATTGTCTTCAGATTTCACTTCTCTCCTGCACTCCCCTGCGCTGACATCTCCGCTTCATCCTGCGTACTTCACTCTTCAACATCGGTTGACAACAATTTTCATACATCAAGTTATCTTGTGTGTTGCCGACTGGCTGGTGAATTGAGTTGAAACTTTCTAAAGATTAACCGTGAGTATTCTCGATTCTTTGATTGTTTCCTCATGTTAAGGTGATACCATTATTTCTTGTTCATTTTGGCTTCTCTTGACTGTGACTTCATGACCTTACGACTTAAGGCACAATACTTACTCATGATTACAAATATTTTATGCTTGTACAAGCTTATGCTCAGGTTAAGAGATAGATGACTTTTTCCTACCATAATACTGCAACAGTAATGAGTTGCGATGACGGTGCATTCCACAGGTTTGTAGGAATGACTGTCTTGGCATAATCCTGTTAACATTTCGACATGACGTTCGTGAAAACAGGTGACACAGATGATGATTATATTTCTTATTTTATATATGGTTAGGACTTCATAAATAATTTTTCGACACACGGGCAATATTATAAGTTTTCCGTAACAGTAAATTAGTTACGATGACGGTGCAGCCACGCTGTGGTAGGCCTGACCGTTCTGGCATAATCCTGAAAGATATCGGCATGACGACCGTAAAAAGCAGGTGACTCTGATAGAGTAATTCGTATGGTACAACATGAATTTACAAGATGATTTACAAGATATTTTACAAGATAATTTAATGGTTGATTTACAATGTAATTTACAAGATAATTTTATTGCATTTCCGTAACTAGTCGCAAGTTATGACGACGGTGTAGTCACACAGGGTAGACTAACTGTTTTAGGATAATCCTGAAAGATTTCGGCATTATGACCGTGAAAGCAGGTGATACTTTGGATAATCGATGATATATATATTTAATATGACTGAGACAATGAGACAAATGATTTTACTGATAGTTATGAAAACTTACTGATATATGTAACGATGGATGACTTTTTGAATTTAGTTTCTTAAATATTCAAGGCAATATTATGAACAAACGTTGTAATCAGACTGTACAGATTCTGTCCAAGACTTATCGAAGTTTGTATATGTACTAATGTTGGAAAAAGATCTCTAAGTAATTGTAAAATGTTTTACCTTCGGCATTACGACCTTGAAAGCAAGTGATACTATGGATAATCGATGATATATATATTTAATATGACTGAGACAATGAGACAAATGATTTTACTGATAGTTATGAAAACGTACTGATATATGTAATGATGGATGCCTTTTTCAATTTAGCTTCTTAAATATTCTAGGCAATATTACGAACAAACGTTGTAATCGGACTGTACAGATTCTGTCCCAGACTTATCGAAGTTTGTATATGTACTTATGTTGGAAAAAGATCTCTAAGTAATTGTAAAATGTTTTACCTTCACTAAAAGTTGAGTTTCTACTATGATTAATCTAGATAATGGTTGATAGGAAAATACTGGTTATGTAGTATATAGTTCAGAGATGCTGTTGATTTTTTTTTCCACGATATGTAAGATGCAATAACCAAGATAATACCCACTACTAGATCTTATGACTCGCTCTCCTGCTTGTTCACATCACTAATTCTTAGATTCACCATAGAGCTAATAATTAATCATTCACCATTCAGGTGGGATGACTATGTTCCTGTCATGAATCCTGCTGACACTCCTCACTTCACTTCCGACGATTCACCGTTTGCATTTCTGTCGGACGACAAATTAAACGCCATTTTAGATTCACTTCCAACTGACAAATCGCCGTGGGCTAACATTTTCGAACCAGAAGAGGAATCTACACCTGTTCCACAAACTTTCACTCACACTTCATCTTCCTCTTCCTCAACCCTACCACTTGTTCCTCAATTCACTTCCGCAAACGGACGGCCTAGCCTCATTACTCACATTCCGCACAATTACTCTCCGAACCCGCCCAACCCGCCAGCCCCGACACTACCAACTCAACCTACCACATATCCTGTAGCTTATTTATCAGGGAATTCAAATTCTACGACTTCTGTTGTCCAAATTTGCCCCAATTGCAAAGAGTGTTTGCAAATACAAGAATTCACTATAGCTACTGTCAAATATCTAAAGAGGCAGAATAAAGGCCCTCGCCGTTAAAATGTACATTCCATGGCTATTCTTACTATGTGTTCATACAGTGGCATCAGCTACTGTCCTTGCCCGACCAAATGTCGGTGCCCTTCTCACAAAACATGGTTATGTGGCTAATGGTGCAGCAACGTGGCAAGTTACGTTTGCTGTCCAACTACCGACTAACACTCCTCCGTTTAGTATGTGTGACGATTCAATGCCTTTAGTGGTTTCCCCCAGGCGTAGTAGAGATATCTCTACTGCCCAAGGATTTTGTAACACTTTCCGTTCCCTCACAACGGCATATAGGAATTTGAATGATTCTTTAACGAACCATATTCACCGTTATTGGCGTTCTATTAAGAAGCTGTGGCCTGTCCCTCAAGCTTCTGTATCCGAAAGTGGCAGACACATACGATCACTTCGTCCATTGGTAGGATCTTTTCTAGGTTCTGCGTTTGGATTAGTTACCGACAAACAGCGAAATAAGCTAGTTCATAGAACAGACATTGTTGAGAGTAATTCGAAACGCCTCCAATTAAATCTCCATGCTCTATATGACCAAACGTCCACCTTAGTCAGAGTTACAAATGAACGGTTAGATATTGTCTCCGACGGTGTAGTGAATAACACACTGAATATTGCTAAACTGTTACAAAATAGTGTATCCCGTGACGAGAGATTCTATATTGAATTATCTAGAGCCGACCTTGCAGAATGTTTCGGCTCAGGTGTTCGACATTGCTACCAATCTTTTCCGGAACTCCCTACAGACATTCCTTCTTGTGCCCTATCCATATATACGGGTTCAGTTAAAGATATCATGTTATATTGTCAAGTTGACTACCTAGTCATGAAAGCTCCCCTTCGTGTTGTAAGCAATCTGCAAAACTCATCATTTCTAGTTATTTGACAGAGTGAGCCATGGCTCGTTTCATGTCAATTAGACGTTACCCCCACTGAGGTAGAACCATGTTCATTTTGTACACTCACATTAGGATGCGGTTGTAGTATGTGATCGAGTTCTGGTGTTTACATTCCACCAAGTCTCACCCATTGTGACAAAAAATTGATGACTCGTGTTGAGAAATCCTATACCACTAATTTACTGTTTATCTCGCTCTTTCTCAATGTAACTGTCACACAAGGCATGACAGCATTCACCCTGTTTGACAACCCGCTTGAGTTAGATGTTCCAGACCTAGACCTTCACTCATTAGGTGTTGATGACTTTGAGTCCCGTCAAGGTATGTTTATAGCCGATTTTAATAGGACTGCCTTGGCGTGGAAAGAAGCTCAATTACCCTATATTGACCACTCATGGTCATTACCAGGAGGCCTCACCATATCACCATATCAACACAGCAGGTACAGGTTTAGCGATAGGTTGTGCAATCTGTTTATCTATTCTTTATGGCAGGTATGAACATCTAAAGAAGACCATTCTGTTGTTTCAATTAAGCCAAGTCCCAGCTGCGGCGCTACTTCTTCCTACACGGGAATATATAGACTTAACGTGGTTGACGTTTTTAGCGTAACCATCCTGATCATTGTTATTATTGTGTTCCTCCTCCGAAAAGCTCATGTTTCATATCAGAAGAAACATGATATGACTTCCGTTATGCGACTATTTGACAGAGAGACTAAAAGCCTTCAAACTCGAGTTTTACTCGAATTATTCTCGGGCACATCTCGAGTCGTCCTTTAAGTCACTGAAATTTTGACCTTCCCTGGTTACATAAAGGTCATCCCCGGCGAAACTATGCCAAGTGCTGAACTTTCCAATGGATGTTTCAATACACATTTGGTTATCGACTGGAACCTGACCATGTTGATGGACTTGCACCGCGAACTTAAGTTCCACATGCCTTCGGTTATCAGCGTTCCGTTTCATCTCAAATTCCTTACCAGAATCTGCCTTCCGATTTACCTCATCGTCCTCTAGGAAACATGTTCACTCCTCTTAATAGGAAAGCGTTATCATCACCTATTGACCCCCGCACACTGACAAAGAATGGCATATCCAAGTTCAATAGACCAAAATTTCCATCCCTGGATCAACTTCGGGAAGAACTTTACGACCCGAAGGTGGAACAACTTGAGAGCATTCTCACCTCAGCTAAGTCTACGCCATGCCTGACCTTCCAAGAACTTCCTGTCAAAAAGGTCAGATGGGGAGATCATGCTCGAGCCAAAAGCATGGACACTGACATTCCCATTGGCTCAGGAGGAAAAACATAAGTCATTACGATATAGCATAATCCCACCTGAAGGACAATCAATTCGCCCCCCAATTTCCCTTTCAGAAAATAGATACGTCCAGTGACTTGCAGGAATTGCGGCACCTTGCTGCTAACGTGTGTGAAGCCCCAGGTCACACTATTCCCCTTCCCATAATTTCCCAGATTTTCCAAAAAGTTAAAACTAACACAGCCCTTAGTGGTTTATTGGCTTTCTATGTTCTATGCATAGATAGCGCCATGTGTGATGTTTGTTTCCAAATTAGTGAACCCTGTTGCAGTAACTGCTTGGACAAACTTGCTGTCCGATTTCTAAAATTATTTGACTGGTCCCACCCATTGTCATGGGGCCATGCCGAACGTGTTGTTGGAAGAGCCTTAACTTATTTCAAACATGAAGGCAAAGATAAATATTCGGTTCAGTACTTCAGAGCTTTGACTGCTCTAGACCCATGGATATCTTGTACTTCTTTTACTACTACTAGAAATTCGGATCACACATATTCCGAACCTGTAGTTTAATCAATTAATTAGACACCATGTTTACTGGTGCGATTTTGCATGCAACCTTGATTAGTTATTGTTTATGCTTCTTCCTTTTCATTCCCTTGACTAATATTTCTTTTTATGTTGCTCATTTGTGGATAAGATTTTCTTCTTCTCACTCACAATTAGTGCAGATGTGTTTTTTTGTTAGCTTGCATGTTCCATGTTGTGTTATTCTCTCTGTTTCAGATGGTATACCCACAGGACCCAGAAGACTTCATTGAACATCACGCCACCAGGCGTGAACGATTCTTCATCGAAGTAGGTAGCATGAATCTGACTGTCTTCCCTATGGAGGAAAAGTTGACCTCATCGTGAGGGTAACATAGCTCTAGAAGGATCCGTCAGATGGCTTCCGTGTCTCATAGACATTCTGCGGGAGTGCGCCCTTGACAGGCGAGTACTGTTTTTCCATGACTTTCGCTCGTTTAAACATGTAGTTTTTGAAATCCACACTTTTTGTGGTTTAGGAATATATAATGTTATCCCTAGAACACACAGGTCTTTTTATATGACTTTGCGTGAAGTATGCCATTTTGCATACTTTCCGGGTCTCATCAGAGTTGTGCACCGGATTCTGTCAGAGTGTTCCTGTCGTCGAGTGGCCCAGTTGCCTGATCTCTTTACGGCAATCCTTCACGGCAATCCTTCACACCCCAGTTACACTGGGATTTGCATGGACTGCCTTTGATATATCAAGGACCTATCTCAGACCCCCTCCCTCTCAAGTCACAGAACCAATTAGTCATTCTCTCAAATGACCTTTTAGACTCCTGGCCCTGCTCCAAATTTTTTTCTCCTTCCCCAACACTTGTCCGCCTTTAACAATTCAGATGCCCTGTTCATTAGAACAGGGCATCTGACAGTTCTTCCATATCACTTCATGCCCTACCTGTGATTCCTGAGGATCACACTGACTCTCTTGACCCCTTACCTTTACCACCCCCCTCATCTCCAAAACCTAAACTCTGTTTGCATAAGATATATGGCAATCGTTCCCCCCCAAACTTGGCCTTTATGTCTTTCTCCCGCCTAACACTTGGCCTTTTAATACTTCACGTCGCCCCCTATGTTGGGATTGTACCTCAAGCCCTTTGTCCCCACCTTTCCCCGAAATTAAATCCACATGGATTCCAAAATTAAAGTAAATTATTTAATATATTTATTAACATCATAACTATCACATTTTAACATCTTTCAAGTGATGAATTGTTATGGAATTCTTTTTACGTTGTTATTAAGTTCACAACACCCATTTTTACTTCTGGAAAATTACCTTTTCCCACTCTGGCATTAGGCCAGATTAATTTATCCCATTACCCCTAGTTGCCCCTTCAAGTCTAGTCACTTTTGAATACCCCTATAGTCCTATGTGTTTCATTACGGTACCTTACCAGTCCATTAACGATTTATTACCCTTTAGAATTCTACAAGAATAATGTCCATTGCTTCTTTGTTCACCACACAGCTTTTTATCCTTTTGATATCACAGTTATTGTTCAGCACCACTTACAAGGGCCACGGCTTCACGCGCCGATATCACACATGTTGATTTTGAAATTGTTTGTTGCCATTCAGCACTTTATGACTTTAAATGTTCACACCAAGGTCCATATTGCTTGCCACATATGAGACGATGCCACGTCCCGCATTGTCAAAAACTCTTATCACTTTCCTTGCATCAGTCACCATGTTGCTTTAAAAAGACACACTGTTGTTAAAGGCCACATTGCCTTGCGGTTTCACACCGTTTGACGGTTCACGTCGCCACACAATTCTAAGTGCCCTATTCCAAATTTACAACTGTTTCTCTTGGCATCTTTTCACTTTTGTACACGTGTAAGAACCAGCCTTCTCACGTCACAGTTCAGATTTGATGACCTCTTGTCACATCAATAGTCCCTCATTACTGAACCACTAACCCTCATGTTTTCATTTCAACAAAGTTTTTTGCCCTGCTCCGTCTTTAAAGAGCATTATTTGTACTTTGACAGAGCAATTACATCTCACTTTTGTTGACATCTCCTTTAACTTTGCAGGCCTATCTCAGTGTGAAAAACTGAGAGGTTCTGTTTACGATCTGTCATCACTTTCCAATGATAATTACACATCATGATTCAGCTTTTCAGTCTCTTGGTGCTAGATTGCATCAGGTGCTGATTAACGATGTGAAGAATGGATTCTTCTCTTGAAGTTTTTTTGGAATGACACACTACCTTTCTAACTAATTTCTAAGCATAAAACCTTTAAGTTTCACACTCAACAACAACAACATCCAAGTTTTTAAGAAATTTTCACATGGTCCAAATTTACATGTCACCAAAGTTCCTAGATTCTTGAAAATATATGGTCTCAATTTTGACATAATTTTGAACTTTTGACAAATTTTGATACATTTTGGAATATTCAATTTAGAATTTTGAAATTTTGACTAAATTATTTGTGACATCCCAGATGAGTGACACAGGCAAATCATTCATACTCATAACATTCACAACTAATAACAACAATCTGGAATAAATATAACTGAGTAAATACAACTAAATTAACTATCCAACACTTTCATATCAAAACTACTTAACACTACTTTAACACCGATAACTTAAACAAACATTCTGAATAACAATACAAACTCATTCAGGCACGAATCACAGTGCCAACCTGCCTCACTCACCTGAGCAAATTAAAAACCCAACAAACAATCCAAAATATTCTCCCTACCCAAGCCTACTTCTAACCCACCCAACCTACTCTAACCGAGGGACGGCTACTCCCTCCTCCAGCTGCTCCCTTCTCCTCCTTCTGTAGGCAAGGCAGAGCTGAAAAATACAGAACAAAAAGTCTTCTTGTTCTTCTCCCTTTGGCAAACATTTATCTTTTGCTATGCAGGCTATTTTAGATTTTACTTGCCTGACATATGATTTTTTTTTCATGATTTATCTCGATTTATACATTCCATTCACATATTCATTCATGATGAATTTATTCCAAATTTTTTTCGATTTATACTGTGATTTATGCATAACTCTTTCACCCCCAGATTCGTTATATATTTTTTTCCTACCCCAGGTACGTTATATTTTAACACTGTACCCTTAAAATTGACCACAGTCTACATTATGCTTTACTGTTCATCATTTAATCTTATTGTTCTTCTTCCAGCTTCACGATTCGACTTTTTCTCGATGTTTGCAAAACGTTTTTTTTTGCAAGGTAAATTCTGTTTGCTACTCGACCCAGCTTTCGACCTTTTGACCCCCTCATGAATATGCATATTTAATCGATCGAACAGTGACATCTTCACACGTCAATGAAAGTTTTCATCTTTGAACTCGAAACATCTTCCAAATTAAAGACAAAAACATTAATTTCTCCGCATCTACCTTAAATATTCGTCTTTTTTTTCGACATTGAAAACTACACACGGCCAGCGATATTCGCGTTGGACCACGTTCAATCGCTTTTGACGATGTGCTTTTTCGTCAATTGTTTTCGATCACTTAATCGGACCAGGTAATTTCTATTTAATTTCCAAAAGATCCAAATTGACCAATATATCGTCATGGCTTCCCGCTCATGTTCGCATCTTCCTTATCCGACCACTGACAACTCTGTTCTTTTCACCAAATCATCTATGTTTCGCCCCCGTTCTTCCTACGTATTCATATTTGCATTTAATGCCCTAATTTTTTCAAAATTTCACTTTCAAAAGATGTCATAATCTCTTATGCCGACTGCACACTGCTGGCGCCATATTGGTTTCACGCATCCCTTCAAAAACTATCTGAAAAGTTGGATAACTTGAAATATATTTACATACGTCTACTCCCCTCAGTACTCCTTCGAGGAGGAGGTGGCCAAGGTCATACCAGGACCACCTCCACTGCGTTATATTCTCCAGGAGGCCGATGAGGGCCTCCCGGGTCACAGGAATCCTTCTCTCCATCTCTTCACTTCTAGAACTTTCTTGCAAATGATCTGTACATGTGCCATCACACGGTGGCGCTCCGCATTATAGGTCTTGATCAGCACTTTCATTTAAAAACAATTAATCACATGTATCTGTCAACAACCTGACTAATGTATATTTATTATTTTTTCTTAAATCTTTTTATGACAATGGTATCCCCCTAACCAACCGCTCACATCACACAGCCCTGTATAATCCACATGTTGGTTAGCCATTTTTTCACTCCTGTGGTTGAACGATCTGATTCCCCTTCAGCAAATCACTTAAATTTCTTCCACAGATAGGTCTCAATTCACCATTGAAGCACACTTATTTATCAACTGAACACATATCTTAATTGGTTGAGCAGAACGTTGTTTTAACAGTTCTTTTGAACCATCTGACCAATGTTTGTTAAGGTTATCTAGGTCAATTGCATTTCTCTTATCGCACCCCATCTGATTATGTAACCATATACCCTTGTGATGGTACATGTTTTGGACTGAAAACAATTGTTTGATACTGATGATATTTCCATTTCATTCACTTATATTTAAATGTGAATCTGACTTCAGTTATTTTCCTATGAGAACTTTAATGACTTTACGGAGCTAGACCTCCATGATCGTGACACAAAGAATAATGACCCTTCACGTCAGACAGATTTTGTTTGCAGTGTACAAATAAATGCTGAACGATGGGGTGAATTGCCCGTCTACAAGTTCTCGCCCTCAGATTGCCACAAGTAAATTTTCACACTGACATATGTTCTATTTCAAGTGGATAACTATTGAATGACATGCCCTTTTCTTTGAAAAGACCTCTTGCAACCACGTGTTGTTCGTTCTCCTCAATCGTTTCCAAATTTTCGAGACTTTGACCGTCTCTTTGGAAAATACCTCATCAACAAATGTTGCTCATTAATGGTATCCAGTTCTTGGAGTAAATCCATCTGGTCAAATTGCTTGACTAGTCCTCCTTGCATACCATTCCTCCTTGTATTGACATGACAAGTGAATAATATTACACTACTGTATACGTTTTAAACATCAATTCTCACCGTAAGATTTTTATTGTACAAACATATCACTATTGTCCTTTAAACAAACTAGCTTGATTTCTTATGATAATGTTGTTACAGTTTCATACTACTTCTTGATATCATTTTATGTTTTAAATGTACTAAACCTCCTACCAAGTTCTATTATATTAGCCAAATCATTCTTTTAATATAAACTGACTGTTGTAAACTGTATTAATTTCTAGTGCGTATTTATAACGTAAGTCAGATAGGATTTACACTTCCCTGATGAGTACTATTTTCATTATTAATTACACTATGTTGTCATAATTTCAATGTTATACTGAGTAAACACTTCTTGTGTTATATGTTGTCATAATTGTTTTGATATCTTTATATAGGTAGCTGTATTAAGCTGATAACCTGCAATTATCTCGCCTTAATGTTGTCCTAGTTTGTAAGACACCGTGGCCGTGCGTGTCAGCAGTCACATGCTTGAGATTCAATTGAGTGGCATAAGCGCCACCTAGATGTCAATCATGAAAGAACAGGTTACACATAATTTATTCTCTTTTTCACTAGACATTTTATTGAATAATTGTTTGATGTGTTTATACTGTTGTCTATGTTTAATAATTGATCTATTGTTTACTTTTATCTTTTTCAAATAACCAACAGCCATCTACAATAGCAAATGCACAGGTACATAGACTGTTAAGGTATTGTCGTTCATTCATAATTTATTTATCTGGCATGATTTATTTTCCTGTACTCATGCCCTTGTTGTTTGTTGTATCAACTATACATACATACCGAGATTACTTAAATTTTTGCCTACTGTATTTTAACTTATACTATGTTCATTGTGATTTCATTCCATTGACAACCTTCCTTCATCATTTTCCCAATGATTCAGTTAATTGATGGCTGCATATAGCCATTAGAGCATTCCGTTATGGTTTGCTCCTTGACTGGCTGTGTGTCGTGTGTTTTGCCCATATGTATCCCCGCGAGATCATATGAGATCATGTGTCATTCTGTACGGTGATCCAGTAGATTTATAATGTATGCTTGAACCTTACTCATTATTATCTTCTTGTACCAATTACAACAACAATGATATGACTAAAACAAACAAACCTCTTATGTTAAACTTTTGGAGAGTGCAATCAGCAGTTCTCAGAGTATTCGGCTTGACTGTTTTTCGGAATAAGTCTTCGCTTTCACGACGCTTGTCAGTGCTTTCCTGGTATCTTCTTGATATTTTATATCAGTTGATTTCCCTTTCCTCGTGACTCCTGTCACATTGTTTGTGGGAATGTGCCTACAGGTTTCTTGACCCAGTCCCACATTTCTTCCAGGATCAACCACGAATCAAGCACGTGTCAGCCATTGGTAATTTTCCTCATCATTTTCATATTGACATACGCTGACAGCTTCACAGCTTCAATGCCCAAAGTAAGCAATATCATTCACTTTATACATCCCTTTTGTTTGATCCCTAGATTTCCATTTAATGATTGATCCCTCTCAGAAGAGCATCAATCTCTTTTCAGACGATTCAGTGTTTCTATTTTATCTTGCTCGCTTCGGTGCTCCCTTCACTTTCTGTGACTATTTCAGCAAGCTGTGTTCCAGTCTTCCTCTTGCTGTGGCAATTGTTGTTGCAATTGTTGTTGCAATTGTTGACTAACCTGCCCATTGAAATTTCACAGTTGTGTCCCTCAAGTTACTGACACCTGTAATTAACAGATATTTTTTTAACTACCCCATACACTGTGTATTTTTAACCTTATCTTCTAATTATGTGATTTAACTGATAGATACACTATAGCATAATTGTTTATTACCACATTACAATATTTCAATGGTTTCACAGATACCTATAAATGTTATTACTTTGATATTAATGATACAGTTCAGATTACCAGAACTTTAATGGTATCACTTCCCTCATACTTTCACGTATGATTGTATTAATGACATTTATCTTTATATTATATAATGTTCGTTACTATCGTTAAAAGGTATTATGTAATGTGTTAATCTTTGTCGTACTACTCTGTTTTAGATTTGTGAATGGCTATTGGTTTTTCTATGATGATACTTCGAACACTTGGAGTTGAAACCTTCCATGTTTTATGTTAGATTCTTGTGCCTTCTTTATATGTCAATTTATGGTTCGTCATTCGCTAGACGAGTTTTTCAGGTTTGTACTTACTTGTTAGGTGTTGATGGTTCACCTTTCACCTTTCAAAATGTAACGTGAGCTTATACGCTTGCACTTCCTTCCACATTTAGTTATTGATCTTTTACATTTTATACCTAAATTTAGGGCACCTCCTTGTTTTCCTAGTATTGTTTCGTAATATAAAATTGTGATTTATTGTCATTACTATATCTTACTGTTGTAAGTCTGTAACGTTTTAATCTACTACTATATCTGTTTGTTATTGAGAAGATTGATAACAATCCACAATACATTCTTGTTTGTATACACTTTTACAAATTCTCAAAATTATCTACTTTAATGATAATACAAATCCTAAATCCACCTATTGAGTATTTGACATTATATAACTTTTCTTCTTTGACGACTATGAACGTAGTAATTTTTTTTCTCTTTGTACACTACATCCTTAGTTCTTGTAAATTTTTCGATTTTGATATTTTATACAATTGTAATCTGGTCTAGGTATGGGAACTGGCAAGGGTGTGTTTTTCAACTAAAATATATACTCCCGTTCGAGCATGCAGACGTGCTTTGTCAAAGGGGAGCCGTGTGTAGGATATAGGTTACCTACCTATAGACTCAAGTATAGACAATCACGATATTTGGCAAGAGATCATAGAGGTTACTGAGTGCAAGGCCAACAAGTGCAAGGCCAACAAGTGCAGGCTAATGAGATGCATTACTCCCCCGCAGAGAGATGACGTGATGCTCCAAGCCGGTTCTATGCCAAGGCACTGCAGAGAAGCCACGCAGGCAGACGCCCACGCAGATGCACTCAGATCCCCCTAAAAAGGTCCCCAAATCGCTATTCGAGGAACAGAGAAGCAGAAACCACTTGCCTAGAAGATCCACGGCACTCTGTCTCATGACAGCCACACTTGTATAGACTTGGATGTTTTATGCATCCTCAGGACTCTGTCAGTATTAGCATTTGGATATTTCATATATCATGCTCTTGCCATGCCTTCCTTGCCAGACTCTAGTGTATACAGCACCGAATAAAGGAGACTCTTGTGCATTGTATACGCTGTGTCTGCAGTCCTCATTACTTCCCAACTCATATAGGTAGATTCGGTAGCTGGGTTAAGGCCCCGTTCACAGGTAGCCAGCGAGTATAGTTCCGATACCTGTCCACGTCCAACAAAGGTTCAGGACCCCCAAACCACACCAAACATACGTAACAATAGAATAGGATATTTTCCTAATATTGCAAATTTGTTCCTGTGACCTTGACAATTTTATTGTCACAAGCACAGATGAGGCCATGCTGGCTATGACCTTCATATTAACCCAAAATAACCACCAAAGCTCATATTCTTATAGGGTTAATCATACTTTTATAAATGTTTAATGTTAGTCAGATATAGTGCTTCCTTACTGAATTGTTATTCTTTGTTAATGAAACTTCCACTACTATAGTCAGAAGTAAAAAACTACAGAAAACCTGGAATATACACCTGTGATAAACGTATATCCATTTACTGAGTTCTTATGATCTCTTTTCCAATGAAACAAACCACAGAACCTACCACGATCTATAGTTTGTTCTGTCCATGTGTGATGCTCTTCAAATACCTATCCTCCTGCAGTACACTCCATTGCCCCACCTTGAATGCTATTGGGACCCACAAAAGAAAAGAGAACATTAAGAGAACAGTAGATTCTGTACCGATATCCCAATAACAGTATGTATTATTTGTACCATTTATGTCATTTGCTGAAAAAATGCCGATAGGTCCATTCTTTAAATTTGAAGTTATGTTGAAATTACTTGTACTGATGGAGGTTCTAACAGTTTTGAATCAAAATTCAAACCAAAAACTTTGATGTTTTCAATATTGCATTGCATAAACCCAGAATTCATTTTGACAAACAAACTGAAAAATACCACCATCATTTATATTAAGTTTGCTAATATTTTTTGCTAATATTCCAGGGCTATCAAAAATCATCATAAGCTTTGATGATTGAGATGAATAATTCACAATATAATACTTTATGATATCACAGGAATTTACCTGTATTAACCATGAGCATAATCCTTTTTGTTCACAATTACTAATTTTCCAGACTTATTTATAACTTTGTTCAGTATTTGACATGAGTCTTTGTGTTTATATGTGTTTATATCAGCAGAAAAGCCTTAAAAGAACCTGTTTTTTCTAAATAAACTTTTCTGTGAAACAAAGAAAGCACATTAATTGAGATTGATTTCAACATAATTTATATCCCTCTGTTGAACTCATTTCTATTTCCATATACTCATGATCTCACAACAAACATATTTGATTGTGTTATTTGTGATAAAATTACATAGAATAAAATAAACATAAGTCATAAGTCATGACATATATTTTCAGATCAGATACACATGGCTTTTCTTTGCTCACTTTACTCTGTAACTTGATGACACACATAACACACATCCAGGTTGCACAATTGTTTCGTCAACATCTTGAATCAACAATAATAATAAAAATATTTATAGGGCGCTGACACCAGACTGATTCCAGAACTCATTTACAGCTTGGCAGTATATAAAAAAGTGTCTTAAATTGTCTATATCTTCACAGAAATCACATTTAGGACTGTCAGCAATTTTCATATCATATGACTGGTTTTTACAGTTCTGTGTATTAATTTATATTGGAAACTTTGTTGCTTTGTTTCTCTTATAATCTTGAAAGCTAATTTAAATATGTTTGGCCACAGTTCTGGTATTGCATTTTTAAATTCAAGAAAATCTCTGATCCATTTTTCCTTGCATGCTGGTTCCCTCTTTCTCAGGTGTACAAAATACCAATATAACATGTTTGTGGTTACATCTATTAATGGTAATTGTTTATTTTCAATCCTGATATTAAAACCATTATAAGTTTTGGATACTATAGACTCATGTAATACATTTCACCATTCAGGTGGGATGCTTTTTCTAATCTGTAATGCACTTAAGAACATCAAATTTATTATTTATTTCATTGTGACTGAGAAAAGAACCATCTCCATTTAATATATCATTCACCTTGTTTATTCTACATTGGACCCATTTTCCCCATATGTATAGTTCATTCTGAATAGTTATATATCTATTTTTCCATAAAATCTGATTTCTAATTATATCTGACGTTATATTTTTTAATACCTTTTAGAATTACCCAATAATTCTGGATTTCTTGACAACATTTTGAAATAATTCTTATGGCAGCCAAGTTATAGCCAAAGTATGACTTTAGATTTTGAGCCCCCCTGTGGGTGCGGGGATTAAAGAATAGCCCCACTGCCCCCAGCATGTCGTAAAAGGCGACTAAAGGGGTCCCCATGTGGACCTGGGGTTAGAATGGTCCTCAGATATTTTTATTCCCTGTTTTTTTTCAGTTTGTAAGAGGCGAACAAAAAAAATAACCATGGCACCTTGTTTGCCGTGAGTTTTGAGGGTTGAACACTGGACTGGTTTGGCAGTAATACCGGTCCAGATGCAACACACCTGTTTGAACCCAAATATTCACCCTAGACATGGAGGACTTTAGGGCCCGATATTGTCCAACCGGCTTGTGGAATATAACGCCACACATTTTTCAATTTTCAATTTTTAAAAACTTATTTGAAAGAAAGATAAGGTTTGAATTTGGTATATTTTAGAAATACTCTAAATCATGATAAATTCTCCATTAAGATGAAATGTATGATAATTTCTTCACGCTTATCAAAATATTATTAGCTTAACAAATTAGCTTAACAGTTGTGTGGAGCTTGACTGCTCAAAAGGGTCAATCACGGGTACATTTTATGTATTCTCGAGTATATTGTCTAATGTAGCCAAGTTTTATAGGTGTGCTGATGGCTCTGCCCCATATCTATAACTCCCTGTTTTTTTTAAAATAGGAGTCAGAGTGGGCAATGAACAATAAACACAACACATATGGCATCAAACAAAAAAAAAAAAACCAAGGGCTGATATGGAAACAGACTCAGATAACGATTTGAACACAAATGAAACAAGATGGCCAAGATTTTTAATAGTTGAAAGTATGGATCCACTACGCACCATAGATAAAATGTCTCCTTTTGCAATAGAAAAGGTATACAAGGAGTGGCGGGAAAAGTGAAAAACGTTAAAAAGATGCACGACAAATTATTAATAGAAGTGGACAGAAAGAGTCATTCCAATAATTTATTGAAATGTTCTTTATTGGCCACTATCCCTGCAAAAATAACTCCTCATAAGACCCTAAACACCAGAAAGGGAGTCATCAGGTGTCCAGAACTTTCTGGTATGCCAGAGACCGATATTGTTGAGGAGTTGTCTGATCAAAATGTTGTTGCTTTCCGTCGCATTACCATCAATAAAGATGGTGTCAGAACTCCCATCAATACCTATATTATCACTTTTGAAATAACGCAGCTACCACAAGCAATCAAGATTGGATATTTAAACGTAGTTAATATATATATTCCAAGCCCACTGCGTTGTTTCAAATGTCAGAAATATTTTCATAATTCTAAAGGGAACTTGACATGTCCAAAATGCACTGGCCAGCACAGTAGTGAAAATTGTGAATCTCGCTCTTTTAAATGCAACAATTGTGAAGGTGAACACCCGTCATATTCTTGGAATTGTCCCTCTTACACACAGTACACAGAAAACATTTCCTTTCCAGAAGCAATAAAATGAGTAGAAATCAATGATACCCCTCAAAAAAATTCATATGCTATTGTCACAAAATCAAAAGATACTAAATCCATTACAGTTCAAACAGATTTAACATGGCCAATTGGTGAAAAGAACTATTCCTTTATCAGCAAATCAATAACAGCAATATCAATACAGACTCCTGTATTGATCTGCAGAGAACAACATCATTAGAAAGGATGGATACAAATGATCCTCCTGATATACATAGCATTAATAATAATAATAAATAATAATAATAATAATAATAAAATTTGTATAGCGCTGATACCAGACAAGTCTGTTCATAGCGCTGAGCTCAGGGCATGCATCCTGAAGAGCATTCAGGTGCACTCCAAACATAATCATAGTAGAATTAAATGATAATGTTTGACCAAATTGTATTATTACTCATTATTTTAAATATGGCTCTCAGCAATATTATAAAATGGAATTGTAGAGGATTTCAGCCAAACAGGCCAGAACTGGAGTTATTAGCCCAAAAATATAATGCACCGGTAATTTCTTTACAAGAAACTATATTTAAAAATGATTCCACAACATTTAAGGGATATCTGATTTATAATAAAGTCGGTTCAATTGACATTATGGACCGAGCACATGGCAGAGTTTCTATTTTTGTTCAATCCTGTATACCCCAAAGTAAAGTAACGTTAAATACTAATTTACAAGCTTCTGCTGTTAGGGTTACCTTGCACAATACATTGACAATATGTTCAGTATATTTGCCACCAAGTGAACCAATTAATATTACAGATTTAAATAACCTAATAGCTCTGCCACAACCATATATGCTAGTTGGTGAATCTAATACTCACAACTATCTTTGGGGTGGCAGAAATAATACTGATGCCAAAGGACGTATAATAGAAGATTTTTTAAATAATAATAGTTTGTGCCTTTGGAATGACGATTCTCCAACATATTTACATCCTGCTACAGGCTCTTTAACATCAATAGATCTCTCCATGTGCACTCCAAATTTATTTTTAGACTATTCCTGGGAAGTAGAGGAAGATCAATGGGGTAGTGATCATTACCCCATTATTTTAAATAACCATTTTCCTCCACCAGATGAACAAATTCCCAAGTGGAAATTTCATAAAGCCGATTGGGCAAAATTTCAAACATCCTGCTTTAATTAAATAACTCCAGAAATTTTTAACAATGTAGATGATCCTCTTCAAGTTTTTACGGATACATTGTATGATATTGCTGATGGGTGTATTCCCAAATCCAAGCCAAATTCTAAAATTAAAGAAAAACCCTGGTTTAATGATGAGTGCAAAAAGGCTGTCAAGGAGCGAAAAAAAGCTTTAAAAAAATGTAATCGACAGCCAACTCAATATAATTTGCACCAATTTCATATAAAAAGAGCTAAAGCCCGTTATATTATTAAAATAAACAAAAGAAAAAGTTGGAAAGATTACGTTTCTAAATTAAATACACGTTCACCAATTAAAAAATGCTGGGATATTGTGCGTAAAATTACTGGGAAGGGAGGTGGAGCAAGGAACAAACATCTAAATCATAATGGCCAATTAATTACAAATTCCAACGAAATAGGTAACACAATAGGTCAAACCATTTCCAAGAATTCCTCATCTGATAATTATTCTTCAAAATTCCAACAAATAAAAAATAGAAAAGAAAGAAACCAACTAAATTTCATATCTAATAACATGGAACAATATAATAAACTATTCACAATATCAGATTTAAAACTTGTTTTAGATAAATCCCATGATACCGCTCCTGGACCTGATCATATACACTATCAAATCCTCTAACACCTCCCTGACCAAACACTTGATATTTGGGAGAGTGGTAATTTTCCTCCTTCATGGAGGGAAGCCACTATCATTCCTATTCCCAAAGCTGGCAAAGACTCATCAGATTCAAGTAATTATCGTCCCATTGCGTTAACAAGTTGTATTTGTAAATTGTTTGGTTTTGATTTTAGAAACCGCAGCTTTTATTTCAGTTGCACAGAGTGGCTTTAGAAAAACTTGAAGTACTATTGACCATCTGCTACGTTTAGAAACGTTTATATGAGAGGGTTTTATAAAAGGCGAGCATGTGGTTAGTATATTTTTTTATTTAGAGAAAGATTACGATACGACATGGAAATATGGAATAATAAGTGATTTATATGATATGGGATTAAGGGGTCATTTACCCCCTTTTATTCAAAATTTTCTATCAAACAGACATTTCAAAGTTTGAGTGGGTGCATCACTTTCTGATGCTTTTGATCAGGAAATCGATGTCCCACAAGGAAGTATATTATCAGTCACCCTTTTTATTATTAAAATTAATAGCATTGTTGATTGTATGAGGCCTGCAGCAGATTGCTCACTTTTTGTTGATGATTTCAACTTAAGCTACAGGTCAGAAAGCATGCAAACAATAGAACAACAGCTCCAACAACACCTAAATAGATTACAAGAATGGGCTGATAACAATGGATTTAAGTTTTCTTTGAAAAAAAACGTTTTATTTGTTGAAAAAAACATATAGTGTCATCAGTTAGTTGGGTGATTTTTACCTCTTGGTTACCAATATTGATACCTTTTATTTGTTTGTTCTCTCTGATGCTAATGGCAAGTTACTCAACAACTAAAAAAAAATTAGATATGGAGATATCTATTTAAATGGAGATATCTAGTTAAAGTCTCCTCCAATTATAGAGTTTATAGAGTTCCGTTTCAAAATATAGCAGTTCTGTGCTGACTGATTTGAATACTTCTATCTGTTCTGGCTCTTTGTTACGAGTAGGAGCATACAGATTTCCAATGATATAAGTTTGGTTGTTATAATATATATCTATTACAACATATCACCCATCAGAATTTACAACCTGTTTTGTTATTTCCCCATCATATTTATCAGTTAAAAGCATGGCTACCCCTTTACTATTTGATGTTCCATGTGAGAACACAATACTAGGATTTTTCCATAGACTTTTCCATTTCTCTTCAGTTTCTAATGTACTATGAGTTTCCTGCAGTAAGAAGACATTTAGATCACAGCTTGCCATTAATATACATAAACATCAAAACATATTCCGTAGTCAAGGTCAATTTCATTATTGTACAATGTGATATGCAGACTATGTATCCCCATTCCAAGACAGAAACATGAATTTGTATACATTCTTCTCATTATGTTATAGCTTAACATGTATTTTCTATTTACCAGTGTTGGCTTATATACATGACAATAAAAAAGTAAAGAAAAAAGGGAAGTATGTTTGCTTGGCCTGCTATTTACATGTTCAATCTACTTATCCTATTAACATTGTATGTTATCCAGACAAAAACAATAAACAATGATCAAGGGGCCAAGTACATTATATAAGCAGGTGTTATATAAGCGAAACAAAGAGGTCTATGGTGCACATTTCATTCTGTCTAAATAGCAGAATGTGCATAAAGTCTGCTCTAAAAGGAGGTGAAGTTCTCAGAAAGGTTGTAGGAAGGTCTCAGAAAGGTTGAAGGAATGTCCCAGAAAGGTCCTATCAAAATATTTCCAACACTGCCCGAAATATAAGATTTACAAAATTAAACATGTATTGTTTTTCCATTGTAAAGATCAAAGACCAATGAAGATTTTTTAGCTAATAAACAATTTTGTAAATACCATTTACTTATTTACAATGCTTAAATATGTTGTATTTTACCATATATGTTGTATTTTACCATATCAGTTCATAAACAATGTTGTAAAGATTGTTGAATGTCTTTATAATATTGTAGTTATGTTGTCAGTATACATTCATTTCACCTTGTATTTATCAACTTAGACATTTTGATCATATATTCGTATGTGTAAATGAGAATAGGGATTTTTATAAATGTTATATAAAGAGCTTCGCATGAAAGGACATCAATTCTAGTGAGGCTGTTTGTCTGAGGCTGTCTAACTCTAAACATAGGAAAGTAAGAGAATAGTCACAAAACGAAACGGAAAAGCTAGAGAAAAGGTGTGTGTACATTAGGAATATAGTGACGAGTGTCACACGAGTTGCGTTTTATTGAAAACGTTGGCATAGGGAGGTGTGAGAGGACAGTGTTGTAACATAGTTGCATTTAATTATGTTTACCAGCAGTGACTACCTACCTCAACAAGAGCACTCCCCTCTTTAAGTTCACACTTTTAGCAACGTATCAGTGAACTTTTAGCAACGTATCAGTGAACATATACAGTGACAAGGGTTGGTAGGTACCGGTTTACCTGCCGGCCGTCATATCAAAATATCAACATCAAAAAGAGAAAACTTTTCTGAACCCGACCTTGGCTTCTTGCTTAGGCGACAAGAAAAGTGACAACTGAGCATCAAAAAGCAAAACAATTGAACAAAGAACTGAATATAACTTTTCTGAACCCGTCCTTGGCTTCTTGCTTAAGCGACAAGAAAAGTGACAACAAAAGTGAATCTAACTTTTCTGAACCCGTCCTTGGCTCTTGCTTAGGCGACAAGAAAAGTGACAACTGAGCATCAAATAGCAAAACAATTGAACAAAGAACTGAATATAACTTTTCTGAACCCGTCGTTGGCTTCTTGCCTAGGCGACAAGAAAAGTGACAACAAAAGTGAATCTAACTTTTCTGAACCCGTCCTTGGCTTCTTGCTTAGGCGACAAGAAAAGTGACAACTGAGCATCAAATAGCAAAACAATTGAACAAAGAACTGAATATAACTTTTCTGAACCCGTCCTTGGCTTCTTGGCTAGGCGACAAGAAAAGTGACAACAAAAGTGAATCTAACTTTTCTGAACCCGTCAAAAAAAAAACAAGCAAAAAAGGATAGATGGGCCAAGCAAACTACTAATCATAATTTGAAATTCATAGTTTTGCCCAACCTACATACAACAAGATGAAATGTTACCTCCCAAAACTGATTCTAAATTGTCTTGTCTGCATCTTGATGGCAAGCATAACTCATGAAGGAAATTTTGGCAATATTTCCAGCAAACCCAGAAGTACTGCATTGATAATGATTAATGACCTAATACGCAAGCAATGTATGATTCAAAGAAACCCATTACTAGGCACTGCCTTACACAAAGCCAGCATGATATACAAGAAACAGAATTTCTGCTACTGGGATAAAGCAAATATGAAGAAAAGATGCAATAATTTTGTGCTACTTTTCCTGATATCCCTGCTACTATTATGTGGCGATGTTCACCCACATCCAGGGCCTGTTCAATATCCTTGTGGAGTGTGTGAACGACCAGTTGCCAAAAATCATAGAGCCATGCAGTGTGATGAGTGTGACACATATGTACACATTAAATGTGATGGGCTCACAAATAAAGATTATGTGTTATTCAATAAACAAAGATGGCTGTCATGGGAGTGCTGGAAATGTCGCCTCCCTAATATTTCTGATGCCTTCTTTGTAAATGAACTTGAAACAAGTAATCTCTTTGAAACACTAAGTAATGAATGTATCACAAGTGAAAGAACAGAAGATCAATCTACAGGAAAAACAACAAGACCAATGCAAGGTAGATAAAAACAAAAAATTCAAAAGCTTAAGATTATGACAGTGAACTGTAGAGGCCTTAACTCAACCAAAAAGCAATTGGAGCTACAGGAACTATTAACTGAGCATAATTACCCTGATATAATATGCATTACGGAATCCCACATTGACCACACTATTGCAGACAGTGTCATCCAACCTGACTATGATATAGGGAGAGAAGACAGATGCAAGGGTGGCGGTGGGGTACTGATCGGTATACATAAAAGGTGGCTGTCAGACCCTAAGGAGGAGAGCCTAAAAACTGACTGTGAACTTGTATGGAGAAAACTTAACATAACAGGAACAAAACCACTGTTTATAGGATGTTACTATAGGCCAACAGACAGAAATATATCTAACGTCCATGAATTAAATGCATCTCTTGGAAAGATTCCCTAGTCCGACACAAACACCCCTAATATATTACTAACAGGGGACTTTAATGTACCAGATGTCACATGGGAGAATATGTCCTATAAACCAAGCCCTGCATATGGGATTGAACTAAATACAGCAATGATTGATACTTTTAATGAACACTGTCTCACACAAGTAAACCCACACCAAACCAGGGGAAACAATAGGTTAGATCTGGTTGGGACAACAAACCCTAGCCTAGTAAATAAAGTATCTGTCCATCCAGGCATGAGTGACCATGATGTGGTGATAACAGAAATCAATGCAAAAGCCACACTGGCCAAGAAAAAGCCGAGAAATGTATTCCTGTATAAAAAAAGGAGACATGAAGGCAATAAAACAAGACATGCATGTCTTTTTTGAAAATGAAGTTAAGGATTCAAGTCTCCCAGTTGAAACTCTGAACAATAAGTTCACAGATAAGCTTATGGAGTCCATCAATAATCACATTCCTATTAAGAAAATAACTGGTAGATGGGATGTGCCATGGATGACAAAGGAAATCAAGAGACAAAGAAGAAGAAAACAAAGACTATACAACAAGGCTGAAAAAACTAAAAAGGATTCTGACCGTAGAAAATTCAGAAACCTTAGGAAACACATAAAACATAAGTTGTGAGAATCCCACAATGAATATGTCCTTGGGCTACTCGATTTTCCTGACATTGAATTCAGTAGACCATCAATGGGAAAAAGGTTCTGGAACTATATTAGATCCAGGCGCAAAGATACTGTTGGGGTACCAACACTAACAGAAAATGGCATTGAAGTGAAAGACAGTAAAGGCAAGGCAGAAGTTCTTTCACGTCAGTACAAATCTGTTTTTTCTACTGAAAACATGGAAAATATTCCTGACAAAGGTGATCCAACTTCTCCACAAATAGAGCCAATTACCATCACAGTTGCTGGTGTGGAAAAATTGCTCTCTAACCTAAACTGCAAAAAAGCAAATGGCCCAGATCAATTACCCACAAGAGTCTTGAAAGAATGTTCACATGAAATAGCTCCAATCCTCCAAAAAATATTCCAAGACTCACTTGACAAAGGAGAAGTCCCAAAAGCATGGCGCACAGCAAATATAGTTGCAGTCTTTAAAAAAGTACTACAAACTACAGGCCAGTTTCTTTGACATTTGTCCCCTGTAAGATTTTGGAGCATATAATTGTCAGACACATGATGAATCACTGCGAACTTTATAATATCCTGGTAAATTTTCAGCATGGATTCAGGACAGGCCACTCGTGTGAAACTCAGTTAATCACAACCTTACAGGATATACTCAAGGCAAGAAATGATGGGCAAAATGTTGACATGCTCATTCTCGACTTTAGTAAAGCCTTTGACACAGTCTGCCACGAACGGCTGAATCACAAGCTCGAGCATTATGGAATTTCAGGGCAGGTCGGTTCATGGTTAAAAAACCGGCTTACAAACCGTGAACAGAGGGTAGTTATTGACGGTGATGAATCTGACCCTGTCCATGTTAAATCTGGAGTGCCTCAGGGTACAGTACTTGGACCAATACTATTTCTACTCTACATTAATGACATTGGAGAGAAGCCAAAATATTCAAACGTAAGGCTCTTTGCTGATGACAGCCTCCTATATAGAATAGTTAAAGATGACGATGATGCAGTAAAACTGCAAGAAGACCTAAATATACTGGAGGAATGGTCATGTGAGTGGCAAATGGACTTCAATGCTCAGAAATGCTACACCCTGAGTAGCAAGTAAAAAGCCAAGCTCCTGATACAAGAAAATTTACATTAAGTGGTCACAGCTTGCAACATGTTGAACATCATCCCTACCTGGGAGTTGAGCTCCAAACAAATATGAAATGGGATGAACATATCAACAACATTGTCTGCAAAGCAAATCAAGTACTGGGATTTGTAAGAAGAAATTTCAATATGTGCCCAGGAAATATCAAAGAGGTTGCCTATAATACACTTGTGCGCCCTCACTTAGAATATGCATCAAGTGTGTGGGACCCTTACCTAAAAAAAGACATAGACCGCATAGAATCAGTTCAAAGACGAGCTGCTAGATTTGTGTCTGGCAACTGGAAGAGATAAACAGGCACTATAACAAAAATCCTGGAAGACCTAAAATGGGATTCACTAGCAGGGAGAAGAAGGACACAGAGGCTGGTTTTATTATTCAAGGCTATACATGGTGAAATAGCTTTGAAACTTCCAGAACATGTCAAAATGAAATCAGCTCCTACATGGAAAAACCATGGAAATCGCTATATCGAAATGGCAACAAGCTGTGACCCTTATAAATACTGCTTTTTTCCAAGGACAGTGACTGACTGGAATAATTCCCCCTCAATTAACTACATTGGAACCAGGTAGCTAGACATCCTTCAGAAACTCCCTAGCCAGAGTATAAAGGTTGGCAACAAGCAGCTGGTGTGTACCAGCTGCACCCCTTAGTGCAACCTTGCACTCTCGGCGGGATGCCAAATGGTTTTGCCGAGTAAACTTATAGATGTAAATGTAGATAGTCACGTGATAGAGAAGGAAGTGTTGAACACGTGGTGGTCTTATTATGGTTAAGTGGGGGTCTGGGTCTGAATGCGTCATGTCTCAGCATGTGGTCGTCTGACTTTCGTTTTTTGTGCGATCATCACAATTCCTGAACAGTCTTGATAAAGGTCATGAAAGTGTGATTGGGGCTTAACCTACGGGTGTTTTCTTCCACTACATCCACTCTATTTAGCATTTTTCACCTTTGTTTATCCGTCACCAGGCCAAATACGGAGTCCAAAAATGACCCAACAAATGGAAGGAGAGAACGCTTCTTCCTATCTCTCAATGTATCATCAATCTGAGGTATTGGCCATAGTTTCCTAATAGAGCGCCAAAATTAAATCTTGGTAGGCTAGCGGTGTGGTGGTGATTTTGGTGAGGTTAAGTATGGTATAGCGAATGTAGCTTGCCACATTGCGGTGCCATTTGCCAAAAACCCGTTTTTGGTGAGTATTGCGCCCACAGTTGGTCTGGGTAAAACAGTGGTGCCTTCGACGTGTACGGAGCAGGCCAGAAAGAACACAAACAACATCATTATTGTGTTCTATATATTATGCTACCTGATACTTAATTGTTGACAGTTTGTACCCCAAAACTTGTATAAACTGTTTGCACTTGCAGTGTTGTATTGTTCAGTCTCTTGCTATAACTACAATTATACATTCGGTGTGGGCACATGTAATGCTCCCAGTTTCTAAATTTTCATGGTTGGGCTTCTATCAACTAATTCATCACAAAACGTATGCATGAGGTGGCTGATCATGCTCAGGCGCAAAAAAATATTCAACTTCTCTTGTGCTCTGAGCACTCATGTTAATAACTATAAACTTTAAAAGTCTTTATCTTTCATAACATATAACCACATAACTATCATTTTTGACTGTCTCTGGCATTTTGCATAGTATACAATTGTCTTTCACAAAAATATGATTTACAATACTTGTTTGATTATGACATACTGAATGTTTTAACCTCCATGATCACTTTTGCACATCCAGCTTACTCAAATTTTTACATTTTACAAATTCAACTTGCTTGGTTTAACCACATTTCTCCCAGATCTGGTTACTACTCCTGGATTGTTTGTCCCTTGCACATTCTGACTCACAGTAGAGGGTGCTTTGCCATTACTGCTGGTTGTTGGCAATGCATATGACTTAACATCTGTGTTGGTGGCTTTTACAGGTGTGTTGTGCTTCTCTCCAGTGTGATTCATGTGACTGGGTTTTGGTGATTTACCAGGTATGCTTCTGTTTGGTGCACCTGTGTATGGCTTTTCACATGTGTGAACTTTCAGTGGGGTTTTCATGCTGGTGTGAGTGTTTGTCATCAATGTTTGAGGTTCTCTCTTGTGTGATTTCCTTCAGCCTGCACTTCCCTTGCCTCACTATTGGCAATATTGGATGGGATCCTGAAGCGCGGCTGTGGCACAGAGTTGTGGTGCTGCAGCAGGGCGGTCCTGGATGGTGGCTTTCTCCGGTGTGTTTCTGATGTGTGCGCGGTTGCGCTGGAAATTCCGACCATCCTGAGCCACGACCACATACCTGCGGGGCATGTCTGAAACAGCCTTCCCTATGCCCAAGCGCCAGTGATCACCTTTAGGCGATCTGAACCTGACCGCATCGCCGACCTTCAGTTTGGGCAAAATAGAGTTTTTGAGTCATTTGGCACTTAGCCAACTTCTTTGAGGTGTTTGCCTTGTTGATCACCTCAGGCTTCAGTAGCTCCTGTTTGACTGGTTACTTGGATTTGAGTCTGCGACTCATCAATAGCTGTGCTGGTGATTGTCCCACGCCCTCTAGTGGCATATTTCTGTAGCTTAACAGTGCAATCTGTGGGTCGTCTCCTGACATTTCACATTTCTTGAAGAATTGTTTGATTGTTTGCACACCTTTCTCCACTTGTCCGTTTGACTGAGAGTGAGTTGGGCTTATGGGTGTGTGCTTAAATCCCCATTCCTTGCTGAATGTTTGGAATTCATGACTGTCAAATTGGGGTCCACTGTCACTTACACATGTACTAGGGATTCCGAAGCGACTGAATGCTTCTTTCATAGCATTTATGGTAGCATTTATGGTCTAGCTTGTTTACTTCTGGATATTTCGAGAAGTAATCTACCATTAGAAGGTAGTAATTTCCTCTGAATTTGAATAAATCAGCACTTAATTTGTCCCATGGCAGTTCTGGGATTTCATGGGGTAACATTGGCTCTGCTTGCTGATTATTCCTGTAGGTCTGACATGCATTGCAGTTTTCAACCATCTCTTGTATCTCTGCAGTTATTCCAGGCCAGTATATATACTCCCTGGCCAGAGCATTGGACTTGACAATTCCCATGTGTGCTTCGTGCACGCCTTCTAGCATTTCAGCTCTCATGCTGGTGGGTATTATCAGTCTGTACACAAGACCATCTTCACAGGTGATTTCATCCCTGAAAGTGAAGTAGGGTCTTATTTCAGGTGGTGCCTTTCTTACCACTTTGGGCCATCCATTTTTTGCATTGTATGCAAGCTTCTGCAATATTGGGTCATTTTCTGTTGCCTCCTTGAGCTCTTTCTCCTTTTCTGGGCTCATCTGAATCATGTTTACTGTGATTTCATTGTCAATGAGGTCTTCTGGTCCTGTGTCGCTAAGAAAAGCTCTTGACAATGTGTCGGCAACATACATCTGTTTACCCGGCTTGTACGTTAGTGTGATGTCGTACCTCTGCAGCTTAAGGCGCATTCTCTGCATCCTTGCTGATAAAGCTTGTATGGGTTTACTCATTGTCCCCATGAGCGGCTTGTGGTCTGTTTCTATGGTAACTGGTTTCCCATAAATATAGTCGTGAAACTTGTGACATGCGAACACAATGCCAAGCATCTCCTTCTCGATGACGGCATAGTTCGTCTGGGCCTTGTCCAACGATTTTGATGCATAGCTCACCGGCTTTTGATCCTGCATGATCACACATCCGAGGCCATTCTTGCTTGCATCACTTTGAATGGTCACGCGTTTCTTGACATCATAATATGCCAGCACTGGGGCATCTGTGACTAATCTCTTCAGATTGTCAAATGCTTGCTGATGAACAGGGTCCCAGTGGAACTCCACTTTGTTCTCGGTCAACTGGCGCAGCACTTTGTTGACTTCCGAGAGGTTTGGCACAAATTTTGCAAGATAGCCAATCATTGCATTGAACCGCAATACATCATCCTTGCATGTAGGCGTTGGCATCTTGAGTATGGCTTCTATGCGGTCAGGGCTTGGCTGTAATCCCTCCTTGGAGAATACGTCACCCACATATGGCACTTTCGGCATGGCGATCTTGGACTTGGGGGCGTTGAACGTCATGTTGTTCTGCCTGGCTGTCTCCAGGACTTGTCGCAGGGTGGCATCATGCGGCTGCGTGGTAGTGCCCGCGATCATCAGGTCATCTACGATACGCTCTGCACCCTGGATGTGTCCGTAGAGCTCGTCCATGGTTTCTGCGAAAATGTCACCGCTGGTGTTTATGCCGAATGGGAGCCTCTTGAATCTATACCTTCCCCAGGGGGTGTTGAATGTGCAGAGACGAGAGCTCTCCTCGTCTAGCTCGATCTGCCAGTAACCATAGTTGGCGTCTAATGTACTGAATATGGTGGCGCCCGGTATGTTTGCGGCTACTTCCTCCACCGTCTTGTGTGGGTATGCACCGCAGCGAATTGCCTTATTCAGCTTTGTGGGGTCTAGACAAATTCTCACTTTGTCTTTCTTCTGGACTATGGTCATGGAGCTCACCCATGGAGTCGGTTCTGACTGGTGAACTATAACTCCAAGCTCCTCCATCCGATCCAATTCGGCCTTGACCTTGTCCTTGATTGCAAATATGATGCACCTTGGGGCATCTACTGACGGCTCTGCGTCTGGCTTCAGATACAGGTGTGCATTCCTCTTGATGCACCCTAGCCCAGTGAATACGTCTTGATATTCACTCAGGATCTGTGATGTGTTCATCGCTGTCGATACGGCATTGACGCGTTTGATCAGGCCAAGGTTGTCACATGTATTACGGCCTAATATGGGATCCACCTTGTCCACTACTTGAAATCTGACCTTTGACCCCTTCACCATCAGGCTTACCTCACCGCGTGGCTGTAGGTAATTGCCTGAGTAAGAACGCAAGTTCTGTATGGGCGGGTCGAGCTTCAGTGCTGGTTTGATTCTCTGGAAGATTTCAAATGGCAATATGTCCGCTTCGCTACCTGTGTCGAGCTTGAAAGTGGCTTGTACCTTCTGCAATTTCACTGTTTCGGTCCATGGCGATTTGTAGCACGTGTCTACCGTGATTTCATCTACGTATAAGCCTGGGTCATCATAGTAATGGTCACAATCTGGTTCCTCCACAAATTGTACCGTTTCTAGGTCATGTACCTTTCTGTGTGACTGTCCTTGCATTCTGTTTGCCTGGCCCCTACCTCGCCCTTGTCCAGATCTGCACATGATTTTGAAGTGGTTTAGCTTCTGACAATTATGGCATGTTTGACCAAAAGCTGGGCATTTGACTCTGTGTGGCAGGCCTCCGCATTTGCCACATTTGGACTTGGACTGGGGGTTTGGGCGGGCAAAGTTTGGTCTTGGACTATGGAACTTTTTGAGTCTTGCATGTACCATGTTCACACCACTGGCCCCACTGACATTTGTACTCTCCGCTACTTCTTTTAACTGGTTTGCAGTGATTTCTGATAGTCTGCACATGGAAATACACTTTTCTAAATCCAAATCTTCGGTTTGCAATAACTTTTCCCTCAGAACTTCATCATGTATGCCACATACAATACGGTCTCTGAGTAGGCTGTCTTTTAGGGTGCTGTATTCGCAATCAACAATCTTATTTTTCAGATTTGTCAGGGAGGTGTCGAAAAAAGTCATGAGGAGTTGTGTACATACATTGCATTACTTAGAAATGAGAAAGGTTCCCATGAAGCTTTGCGCTAAACGACTTCCATTTTATCAAATATTCCATCTCTTGAGGGCCTTGTCTTTGTCTCAGGACTTTCTCAATCTTGTAGTGTGGACCTTGTTCATCGTCGGTACTATTATCATTGGCGGGGCGCTGGCTTACAATGTCGTTTTGGACATTGTCCTCATTTCAATCATCAATTGTATCCCCCTCATCTTCAAGGTCATCTGGTGGGATGGCATTTTCGGGGAGGTCATTTCCCAGTGGGTCATTGTCTTCTGTTAACATGACTGTATGGATGTATTTGCATAGCCTCATTATTTTCTTTCGCCCATGCGGTTTCCACTCTGTCAAACATTTCTTGAACGTAGTGACGGACTGTCGGGCTTGGGTGAGCGATGTCTGGGAGCGACGTCTCAAACGTGTGTTTTGCATCTCTTCCCGTTAACAGGAATAAAGAGATGTACATGGTCGCCTGGTGGACAGATGCGCACATTGCGAACAATGCTGAGGGCAGAAACATATCCCAGTTTGTCGGTTTGTCCGAACATAATCTTGCTTGATATTGTCTGGACGCTGGGATGTCATGACTTCAAGCGTTCATTAACTTGCTCAACTCTTCTGCAATGAGGCTAGCAAAGCATCCACCCCGATCACTAACTATAGTTTCCACACTTCCCCAACTACACCATATATCTTCGAACAATTTTTCTGCAACTGTCACGGCGGATTAGTCCGGCAAGGGGAATGCTTCAGGGAAACGGGTTAGGGAATTTTGAAAAACAAGGATATATTTATTGCAGGGCACGGCCACAATATGCGGTTACACACTCTGATCCGCCTTGTAATTGGCTCAAAATGTTGCCTATCGCATAGAGGCTAGCATCAGTTGTTAGGATGAATGGATTATTTTCTTCTATTCGAGGGCAAGCTAAAATAGGTGCGCTAACAAGTTTTTCCTTCAACATTTCGGAAGCTGTTTGTTTGGAATCATTCCATTCGAAAGTGCATTTCTTGCTAGTTAGGGAATTTAATGGTTGTGCAATTTTCGCGTATTCCTCTACAAATCTACAGTAATAACCTGACAAGCCCCAAAAGGCCCGGCTTTTCAAAAACGGGTAAACACAAGTTTCAGGTCATCAATGTGGCATTCGAACGACGGGTTGTGTACCAGGACATCGTCCAGATATATGAGGCACAGGTCTTTGCGGCCTTGCAGTACAGTTTCCATCAGATGTTGGAACATGAGTGGCACGTTTATCACACCAAACGGTAAGTGTTGGTACTCGTAGAGTCCCCGGTATGAAATGAAAGCCATTAACTGTCGGGAATCGGGATGAACGAAGACTTAGTGGAATCCACCCATCAGGTCCAGAGTTGTTTTTTGACTTAAACGTCCTGCTCCTACGTTATCTAGTGTGTCTTGGATATGAGAGAGGGGAAATGTGTCGGATACCATCACTTCGTTCAATTTCCTAAAGTCTATACACATACGGTAAGAGACTGTGCCATCCGCGGCTGGCAGTTTTTCCACCAAGACTGCGGGGAAAGCCCACAGGCAGATAGAGGGCTTTATAATTCCCTTGTCTAAAAGTCGTTGGACCTCGTTGTCGATGACCTTTCTTTGCTTGTAACCTGCCCTGTAGGGGCGCAGTTTAATGGGGTTTATGTCACCTTTAAGATATATTTTGTGTTGGACAACGTCAGTGTCGCCAAAGTCACCGTCTTTAGTGAAGATGTAACTAAACAATGATATGAGGTCTTTAATTGTGACTTTTTGGTCTGGGGACAGGTCGGTCTAGAAGCGTACACATGCCCCATACTCCGGCAATATCACCTGGGCTGACATGTGCGTCTGTGATATATTCCGATTTTGCAGGAATTTGAATGGTCTAAGTCAAATTTAATTTGGGTTGCAAATTTTTAAAAAATCTTCACCTTTCATAATTCAAGACAACTCCATAATTTTGAAAGAAATCCCTGCCAAGTATAACAGGATATTGCAAATCGGGGACGACTTGCAAGCACACACACCACATTTATATCTTCCAATGTTGAGTTCTATTGTGGTCTGGAACTTAATTGCGATACATGACCCTTCCGCAACAGCTACTTGTTTGCTGTCCGACTTCTCCTAAAGTTTATTTAGCCGTTGAAGTGTTACAATGCTACGTTGCACTCCCATCTTCTCTGCTTTCTTCAAAAATATTTTAACCTTGCTGTCATGAGTCAATGGAATGTAATCAAGTGCGTCTTGAACACTGTTATCTGTCAGGATCGCATTATTTTGTATTGTGTCAATTAAAGGTCGATCTGGGTCTATCTTTGTCATAAAATAGTGAACCTCATTTAATGTCATTTCTCTAATGAAAGGTGTATGTGTCAGATCATCACTCCTGTCACGCGATCCACGGGACGGGACAGGAGTTAGAAGTTTTCCTGCCCCCAGGGTCTCGTGTCTTGCCTGTTATCCTGTCTTCCGTAGTTATTATATTGTGGGCAGTTAATACTATAACTTCTCTGGGGTCTATCCCTATAGGTACCATCAGGGCAACATGTATCGTTTTTTTCTGTACCCATAACCATACTTATTTCTGTTGTTTCCCCGTTTCTCATTTCCTCTAAACCCGTCACCAATTTTCTGGTACGCGGGTTGTCCTAGAGGGCGCCTATCTTTCTGATCACAATTGATAGACATGTGATTGTCTCTCCCGCAATAGACGCACTCATGTCTGGCTCTGCATTCACACAGCCAATGTTCAGGGTTTTTACAGAAAAAGCAATGCATCTCACGCTGGTCTTGGGCCGGTTTCATACTTTGTACGTCTTTGGAAACGTCCTCTACAGTTTCCTTGATGGCAGCTAGTGCGCTGGTATGTTGCGATAGCGCATGTGACGTGATATCTAATGTCTCTGCATCATTAATGGAGACGGGGCTTTTCACCTGACATCTGACATACCGTCTCTGCCAATCTGATTTGTTGTATGGTGTCGTCAAGGGTTTGGGGGGATTTACCTATCACAAAAGCCTTCAGTTTTGGCATCAAGCCCCTGACTAGTATTTTTTTAGTTTCCATATCATCTTTACTAAGCCTCTGACACTGAGTTAGAACATCATTAATGTATACCTCAGCACTTTCATAAAAAGGGGGGAGTAAAGCTTTGGACCCTTGCTGCTGCTGGTGTACTCTATTTTGTTGTGTCTGGGTTTGTAGCAAATCGATAATGTTAGTTTGAGCCCCTTCAATATCGCAAATGGCTCAGAATCATCACATCTGTCATCATCTATGGTGGCGGGCTGCTCGTCACTGGCTTCAGATGAGGATATTTTCAAATCTAATGGAAGGTCTGAGACTTCTGAAAGGGTTAGGGTGGTTGGTTCTGCTATACTGTCGTCAAGGGGGTTCTGAAAGTTAAACTGTACTTCAGAGTTTGTGCTTGGCAAATTTAGGCTTTCTGGGTGGGGCGAGTAATCAGGACTGCTATTACTGGAAGTGTGTGATATGACTACGCTTTCCTCATTAATAGGGGATAGACTGGGGGACTTGGCTTCCTGCGCTATAACCTTTGTGCGTGCCAGGGGGCTCTCTAAGTGTGCTCTCGTCTGATTAACTACCACTAATTTCTTCGTCAATATTACTGAGGGTAGGTTTGAGTAAAAAAAGACTTATCTTTTTCAGGTGTGCTTGTTGTCTTGGTCGCTGATGATTCTTGTGCAATCAGTAGCTTTTTCGAAAGTGACTGTGATGATGGGGCCCCCATAGGGGGGGTATGAAAAACCCAATAATCCCCCTTTTTTTACCTAAAAATCCAAAAATCCTTATCTTTTGTAGCCAAAAATCCTTAAATATTTTTCCCTTCAAATCTAAAAATCCAAAAGTATAAAACAAAAAATCCTAAAATATGTTTACATTTAGTACAAATTTATTTGGCAATGAATTACATAACATGCATGATATAACATGATATTTAGTGTTTCACACAGGTCATGCCACATTACAAAATGTACTTGCAGAGTCCACTTGAGCCCACAGAGTTTGAAATTAACAGTAATCTCACTGTTATAGTGATACGGAGACACCCAATCCTTTTGAACATATTCAAAATTAGTAAAAAAAGTAATCTGTGTCTTTCCTTTTTTTTGAAACTCTTTTAGGCCTAGTGGCCCTTGTGTCACTAGTAAATGACAACTGAGATAATTCCTCACTAATTAACTCTTGCTGCTCATTGGGTGTCTCCGTATCACCCTGATCCTTTATCAGGTCCAAAAGATTGATCAAAATCTCCTCATTCAGAACAATTATATCATCCTTTGGAACATATTCATAGTTAGTATCATCTAAAACAGTGATGACATTTTCTCTATCTATGACACATTGTTTTTGATTTGAGAACTCTGTGGGCTCAAGTGGGCTCTGCAAGTAGATTTCCCCTTTACATTTTCCCTTCTCAAGCATATCTTGCCTCAGTTTACATATATGCACATGTTTGATTGTGTTAATAACTACAACAGAACCTTTTTTGACATAGACACTTCTCCCTTGTGAGGGCTCCAACACACTCTGGCCACCAGTTGATGATTCAAAATCAACTGGTATTGGTATGACTCTGTCACTCACATAAACATTGAGTGGCAAGGTACCAGGCTTATCCTTTGTGCTTAAATTCCTAACAGTATTTTGACGTACACTTTGTCCAAATTTTTCACGCCACATAGATAAATCTCTCAAATCATTCTCAGTGATATTTGCCTTTGAGGTGTTGGCCATTTGTGGCAGTTCTGTGTATTCCAATGGTATTTTACTCCTCTGGTAATATGATTTTCTGCTGGTAAAATATAGAAAACTACAATGGCACATCTGCTTTAAAAGTTCCCTCGTACATGATGCAAACTTGTATGCAAATTGTAAAGATAGGGGCATGTCAAGACCTTCTCTCATTCTTGAAAATAAATGTTCTACTACAAGAGTTTGGGCAGCTGATATGCTAAAGTTATAATTTTGGTTGATTCTGTCAAAAATATCTTGAACACTTTTTAGGCCTGAAATTATCCACTTGACATCAGAAATGCATTGTTGGGAGCAGGCCCCATCAGGTCCTTGGGGATTATTTTTGCCTGTTTGCTGCTGTATGATGTTATTGCATCCACTTAGGAAGTTATCAACATCCTCTATTGTGTGTATTATATCTGGAAGCAGGTTTCTGACCTGGCATGTGTAGGCCAACAGCTAATGCAAATTCATTTAGATGTTTCAAAAATAAAACCAATGCCTTTCCACTAGATATTACACAAACCCTACCCAATGCTGTGTCAACCACAAAAACTGACTCTATTTCTGTGCATATGGCTGTTGGTTGTGTAAATTTTGCAAAGGAGCCATCTTGATTACCCCTTTCTCCTGTTCCAGCTATTACTATTGTGTCACTTGTATCCACATTTATCAACTTGACTTGGTATGTGACTTTGTCAGTGAACACTAGTCCATCTATATGTGCTGCAAGTCCATGAACCTGTACATTGGTCAGGAATTTTTGATTGTGACTCTTGATATACATTGCTGTCTTCTACCCTTTTGACTTTGTATATGCCACCAGCTTCAGTATCACTAGAGCTAAAATAAAGTTTATGATCTCTGACAGCCAGACCATACACCAAAGGAGTCTCATGTCTCAATATTTGGGAAGTTCTTCCCTCTAGGCAAAGACCATTTGAATGCATTTGAACAATCAAAATACATTTTGTCTCAATATCTGAAATCAGAAGATTTCCATGATCATCAATAGCAAGGGCTGCTGGTGTGAATTTTTCTTTCAACTGGACAATATCTGTTTGACTGCTCTCTGAGTTAGTCATGTAATCTGTGAGCTTCTTTTGTAGTTCTACCTTCTTGACATTTCTATTCTCCAATAAACCTACAGACAAAAGTGCCTTATGCAGCTGTGCAACTGTCATCCGTTGAGGATTGAATAATGTTTCACCTTTTACATCTATCACTCTGATTTGTTTGGCACCTTTTTCTGCCACAAGCACATACCCATCTTGACAATACACCACATCAATGGGCTCATGTAGGCCACTCATCAGTTCTGTCACATCTACTGGGTAATGTAGCCTTGCTTGCAATACCTTTCCACTAGAAATATCTGAGACATACAGTATCCCATCTGGCCCAACACAAATGCCAGTTGGGTTTGATAGTGTTCCCAACTTATTACCCTCATACAGCCTATATTTTTCAGGAACAATAGTTTGAGTAACATATTTTACATGATCAAGAATTATTTTTTGAACATTTGCAGATGATATTTCTACTACAGAGTCAGTGTCCATCCTGTCTCTGTTTCTACAGGCATTTATGGTCAGATATTTTCGTAGAAGATGAGAAACACCTGGCTCTGTTCTCAGTGTTCGCAACATAACCCTGCATACCCGGTTTCCTTCAACTTTCAGGTACCAGTTGCTAAACTGTCTGGATAACCGTTTTGATACATGAACACCATCAGCCATGAAGACTGTCATTTCAAAGCCAGGTTCCACTGTACCAGCAGCTTTATCTGTATTAAATTTTTCTGCAGCATTTCTGTTTTTTGATTCAGAATCACTTGTTACAATTAGTACTGCTGTTTTTATGCATTTAACATTTTCACTAATACAAATACTGCATCGTCTGAACTGAGGCTCAATAAAACTTTGCCATTTTCAATACAATTGGGACAAACCTCACCTTGGTCAGTACATTGTTTACAATAACAGTTGCATACATTAGCAGGATCTCCTGCTATAACACCCTCTTTAGTAGGCAGTTTGGGAATACAATTTATACAAGTTTGTACTATATGGATTTGCTTCAATGTTGATTT
Source organism: Amphiduros pacificus (assembly GCA_949316495.1). Lineage (NCBI taxonomy): Eukaryota > Metazoa > Annelida > Polychaeta > Phyllodocida > Hesionidae > Amphiduros > Amphiduros pacificus. Next base: position 5,971,316 of record OX439007.1, on the reverse strand, counting down.
CATAGTATCATCACCTGAGCGTCCACTTGCAAGATATTCAACCCCTAATGGGAGAGACAAATTTGCATGAACAGTCAGCTTCTTTCACAAATATCTTTTTTAGATATTCAGGATCTGGATCAGGGTTTCTATGTACAAAATCCACATCAACATTTTCAGTTGTTCCTACACATTTCCCATGCTTGTGATCAACTATTAGTCCCGGTTTTATTGCCATTCCATCTCTCTGTAATGAGGATGGTACAACCAGTAAACCATCATCTTCAAACAGTGGTGAACCCTCAGCAGCCATTTTCACATACGAGAGTACAAGGTGATGATGTATTCCACTCTCTGTTGTGTATCCACTTCTAGCATTCTTTTTTCTTGATGATGTCCCAGGAATAGGAAGATTCCATTTTGACCAGTCAAACTGTTTTGTTCCACCTTTACCAGAACCATAAAATCCTGGGCCTCTTATAAAATTCATTGTTCCTTCTGAGCTCATGTATTCAATAGACTCCAGCCACTGTAAAAACCTGCTATCCCATTGAAATTGAAGTTCCGGCTCACTAATAGTAGCTGCAAACTCCAGTGCATTGTAGATATAGATATAGAACATGTGATCCTTTGTCAGTTGTCCAGATTCTAAAAATTCCTGCAGTCTTTCACAAACTGGATCCCAGTAACTATATAGTCTGAAGTAAGAAGAAAATGTAAGTGTATAAGTGCATGTTCATGATTTAGCATCTGAACCACATTGGCCACATTATCTCAACAGTAAATGAAATGTATATCTATTCTAGTATTCACACATTTAAACCTCAGTGACCGAGTGAGTGATGGTTTATGTGCTCATCTTTTGTATCTATGCATATTTAATAGCCTATATTCAAGTAATATTAAAACTGCTATTAACAAAAACAAAACATACTTTGTGTCCTCTGATACTTCGTTGTCATAAATGTCTTCTGCATCTCCATTACAACTTTCACAGTCAGAAATACACTGATTGTCACTCTTGAAATAATCATCCTCAGCATTATCTATAATCTTGTTTTCATCATCAATTATATCCATTGCTATATCATCTATATCATCAGATTGAAAGTCTCCTTGTTCAGTAGCAAAGTTCACACCAAGATCTTCTGTATACCTAGATTTGAAAATACAACACAAACCAAATTTTATATACAATGTTTTATTTATTAATCTAAACAACAATTAAACCTGTTTAAAGCATTGGTGAAACCTGACTTTCAGACACATTTTCTTTACAAAACATGAATGTTTATACCCTAAACAGTGCTTTTATGTAGTAGTACCCAAAATATTCTCTGTTAACAAATTTCTGTGGCACTTGAAAGTTGATCAGATGTCTGCTAAAACCTACACCAGCAATTGAACACTTTGTCAACAAGCTTTGTTTAGCTGGTATGTGATCTTGTGTAAACACCTAATGAGTTACCAGTTTTGCACCTGTCCAGCTTGGGAAACAGGGTGAAGATGTTTTGTACAATTTATCAATTTATTGCCAGGAGTATACTTCAGAACAACATAAGATTATTTTAATATTATTTGAATCAATGAAATAACTCATGGCCGTGAAAAATATTTTATGGTTGTGACAAATATCTTATGGTTGTGAAAGATATATCATTTATGGGAAAAGTATACTATTTATTTGAAAAGTATCTTATGCATATGAAAACCTTTCTGTCAAAAAGGGAAGACATGACTCAAAGGTTGCATGGAATCCCCCTTAACTTGAAGGCCGTGATATTGAAAAAGTGACATTAAACCCTTTGATCACTGGTTTGGCCTTAAATCACAATGACTTTGAATGGCAAAACTGTGAATGCTGATAATTGGTATCAGTAAAATTTATGATATGACCCTCTTTGATGAAATTTGGGGTTTTTCACACCATTGAATGGGAAGACATCAAAGGCTGCATGGATTCCACCTTAAAAGCTGGTCTGTATAGAATTTTTTTAAACTTTTTTTTGCAAACATATATAATATAAAAAATAATGATTTCTTCATTTATAACTTCATAAATATTCATCCGTTTTTAATAAATTTACCACCAAAAGAAAGCCAAGAAAAGGCACTATCATCATGATAAGTATTATCTTCCAATTCATTCTCTAAATAGTGGAAAAAAATGGCCAAAAATGTGTTGCTCCAATTTTGACAATTGGTAAACAACACCTCCTATGACTTACAGAGCCCCCTGACAGTTCAAAGGTCAAGGTCACACAACACACTTCCTGTTTAGTCCTGGCAGTACTTGGTGGTCACAAAAAATCATAATTCTCAGGGCAGATGTTCTTTAGTGGATTTCAGATAGATAGCCTGTATGTATGTCAATTTTAAGATCATATATTGTTTTCAGATACCTTAAACCACTGTAAAATTGCCTGCAACTTTCCAGGTTTCACCAATGCTTTAAACACTCCAATTAGAAACAGAAACTAAAAAAAACTTTTAAACAAATATGAAACTTATGAGCCAGTCATAGATAAAATAAGCACCGTTTTTGTGAGAGTATAACATTCACATTAGGATATTTTTGTGCCCTTACATTTGAGACGGGTCATCATCAATGTCAATATGACCACCACTTGCACATGAATCTGTATCTGATTGCATTCCAGCAGTTTCCCGTACAGATGAGAGATCTTGAGTAGGCTCTTTGAAATACTGCCGTATATCAGAGACTTCAGATTTTTCGACAGGTTTAGAGAGCACTTTACATTTTGGAACATCTGAAACAAAAAAGAGTGATATCAATAACCATTTTATCACTGACCATAACTGTAATCAGTGGTAATGCATTTTTATTAGAAGTAACCATAATTAAATTAATGCAATTAAATCATACTTGTATCTACTTGCACTAAATATACATATATAATAGAATATATAATCCTCACACATTAACTCTAAAATTCAAATTCTTATAGTAGATCTACTTACGAAAGTTTGTAGGGCGCATGCATTTTTATTTGTGCATTACATTTGCACTGCACAAGAGTAGGTCCCAACACAAGAACTCCATCAATTTTGATTCCTGAAAAATAACCAATTCTCTATAATCTTGGTTTCACATATTATATGTGTGACATGTGAGTATGAACATATGCTTAACATTTAAAATATTTAACATATAAATTATAAAAAAATATATATGAATTTTAAGGATACTGGATGTGATGAGTTTTCTTATTTTCAAATATGAGGGTGCCTATTTTAACCAATTATTCAACTCACTCTTTTGCATGCATTCTTGTTTTTCTGTAGAAGATTTTAATGGACGACCGTGTTTCTTTGTTTCTACTTTTGGCTTTTTGATTTTGGGTTCATCTTGTTTCTTTTTTCCAAGAACCTCTGTGACTGTTGGTCTCTGTGCCTCATTGATCTTGACTGAAATACCAATTTACAAATCCTTTAATAATAATTATATACTATAGAGCATGTGCAAATAATATGGTTCTTTAACATTAAACATTAATAGTATAACTATATTTTGTATTTAAACATCTTATAGCACAAAAATAAAGATCCATGTAAATTGTTTTAAAATAAATTGTTTTAAAATTTAGCAAAATTACATTTTATAAATATTTTAATAAATTTTATTTGTCAATATAATTATTATTATATTTACCTATAAGCTCATGTTTTTTGGTGGATTCAGCTGACTGTAGTATAAAAGGCAGCATTGTCTCAAATTGTTCCTGTGTGTCCATAGCAAACATTCTGCCACCAGAAAATCCAGCTTCAGCCTCAAGACGCTTGCACTGTACACGGATAATGTAATGCTGCACCCCTATTTGCTTGCATCTCTCAGATATTCCATGACTAGTTTTGAGCTTTCTGATCAGTTCATCAAGTGTTTGTGTGCTATTCAGTTTCAACATGAAGCTCCAACACATCACAGGTTTCTCCTTCCCAGTTCTGTATATGAGAGATGATACATCCACTAACCTGGCTCCATCACCCTCTGGCCCCTCTGCATTCTTTGTATTTGGTGTGTCAGTGTCTAAAGCTGCCATTTTGCTCACATTTAGTGACAAGAAGCAATCCAAAAGTTAAAATTTCCTCACTTTCATCACAAAACACATGGAGACTCTGCAACCACCCTAAAGCTTTCCTAGTCTATTGTCTAAGTGGCACATGCAGCACCACCTGGTGTGAGACCTCTGAATGTCTCAGATCTGACAAATACAAAGGGACCAGCCAGTTATTTCTGATGGTGGGGACCATAGAGTGTCACACAAATATTTATCACAAATATCATGAAACTCATATCTAAATCATTAATTGTTTGAATTAATAATCCTTTATTACTGAAAAATCCTAAAATCCAATTATCTTATTAAAAATCCATTAATCCTAAACACTTTCCTCAAAATCCAAAAATCCCAGATATTTCACCCCAAAAATCCAATAATCCCTCTTTTTTAGGCCAAAAATCCAATAATCCTAAAACCCTATTGGGGCCCCGATGATCGAAGCCACATGTATTTGATGTCGATGAAAAAAGAAATTAAGAGTAGTTCCATTCGGTATGGATCGATTTGATTCTCCACCAGGTGTTACCTATACTTCGGCTATCTATGGGGTCTTGGGGGAATATGCAAGGAATGGGGATACTCGCTGGATGTGAGGTCGGGCCTATCTAGCTCGGGCTCTGGCCTATCTATCATGCCTACCCTAAGATACATGAATCACTGCAGATATATGTGCATACAAAGATCACTTTTATTAGGCGTACAACAGCATACATAAGCAAAGCAAACTAGGCTAATCATGACATGAGTGAGATACTACTTGTGAGTTTGATACCGATGGGAACGCTCTAGGGCATACGGCCCAGTAAAAGATAACGCCAGTTGGCAACAGCATTCCAGGCAGGGATCTGACTGGCGTGGACCATATAGCATATGGAATACTGCACTCTGAGTGTCAATTCTGGCATCTTAAGTAGCTCCATGTCCGGATCCATAATGAAGGGTCATCCGGTCATATAATTTCTCTTCTTTCATCTGGGACAAGAGGCATTCATTCACTCCCTCATTACATCAATGGTGACCTATTAATCTTGTTTTTTTCTGGAAAGTTACCAATGGGCAAAAACACTCACACAGTAGATAAGGGGGCAGGACTAGAATACTTGTGTGCCTTACTAAACATTATTTTAACACACTTGTAAAACATTGAAAAGGTCACATATAGTTTCAGGATATCTGTTTTGTTGTAAGGCTTCTTGTTTCAATGACCTTTTTAATTGTTATTTTCCTAACAATAGCCATCAGTGCAAATATCCAAATGCCCTTTATTATCAATTATCCAAATGCTCTGAGGTATAACCTTCAAATAAAGATATAGCCTTTTCTCTCTTGTAAATATGTATAAATATTTAAATATTTATATATAAGCATCTTAGCTAAGTATTGTAAATGGCAAAATAAAACATTTAAGCATATTTTGTGTCCAAGTAAAGATCAGACAAGATTTTCACATGCATCTTGTTCATCTTTACATGCATATAGTATCTTCTTCATTTTGTAAAGGCTTGCAAATTCCGGTCTTTACTCTCTTTCATGCATACATTAAAGATCTTGTAAATTGCCAATTTACAGTTTGTAAATATGTTTGAAAGGTCATGCTAATTTCAAATTTACTTCAACAATATTTACATATTGGCCTTTTGTGAATCTAATTTTTCATGTGAATCTAATTTGTTAAAAACCTTTCCAAGAGGTTTTGTCAAAATGTTTTCAAGACATTTGTCAAAACGTTGAGAAATTGTTTTGGAGTGTCTACACAATTACCTTTTCAAAACGTTTTGTCAAAACATTTAGGAAACCAAATCATAACATTTTCAAGATGTTTTAAAAAATGTAAAATTGTTTGCTGGGACTATCCCCAATCTGTGGCCACCATTTCCAATCTGTGGCCACCATTCTCAATCTGTGGCCACCATTCCCAATCTGTGGCCACCATCCTAAATCTATGGCCACCATCCCCAATCCTTGGCCACCATCCCCAATCTGTGGCCACCATTCCCAATATATGGCCACCATCCCCAATCCTTGGCCACCATCCCCAATCTATAGCCACGATCCCCAATCCTTGGCCACCATCCCCAATCTGTGGCCACCATTCCCAATCTATGGCCACCATCCCCAATTTATGGCCACCATCCCCAATCTATGGCCACCATCCCCAATCCTTGACCACCATCCCCAATCTATAGCCACAATCCCCAATCCTTGGCCACCATCCCCAATCTGTGGCCACCATTCCCAATCTATGGCCACCATCCCCAATTTATAGCCACCATCCCCAATCTATGGCCACCATCCCCAATCTATGGCCACCATCACCATCCCCAATCCTTGGCCACCATCCCCAATCTATGGCCACCATTCCCAATCTATGGCCACCATCCCCAATCCTTGGCCACTATCCCCAATCTGTGGCCACCATTCCCAATCAATGGCCACCATCCTAAATATATGGCCACCATCCCCAATCTATGGCCACCATCCTAAATCTATGGCCACCATCCCCAATCCTTGGCCACCATCCCCAATCTATAGCCACAATCCCCAATCCTTGGCCACCATCCCCAATCTGTGGCCACCATTCCCAATCTATGGCCACCATCCCCAATTTATGGCCACCATCCCCAATCTATGGCCACCATCCCCAATCTATGGCCACCATCACCATCCCCAATCCTTGGCCACCATCCCCAATCTATGGCCACCATTCCCAATCTATGGCCACCATCCCCAATCCTTGGCCACCATCCCCAATCTGTGGCCACCATTCCCAATCAATGGCCACCATCCCCAATCTATGGCCACCATCCCCAATCTGTGGCCACCATCCCTAATCTATGGCCACCATCACCATCCCCAATCCTTGGCCACCATCCCCAATCTGTGGCCACCATTCCCAATCTATGGCCACCATCCCCAATCTATGGCCACCATCCCCAATCTATGGCCACCATCCCCAATATATAGCCACCATCCTAAATCTATGGCCACCATCCCCAATCTATGGCCACCATTCCCTATCTATGGCCACCATCCCCAATCTGTGGCCACCATCCCTAATCTATGGCCACCATCACCATCCCCAATCCTTGGCCACCATCCCCAATCTGTGGCCACCATCCCCAATCTATGGCCACCATCACCATCCCCAATCCTTGGCCACCATCCCCAATCTGTGGCCACCCTTCCCAATCTATGGCCACCATCCCCAATCTATGGCCACCGTTCCCAATCTATGGCCACCATCCTAAATCTATAGCCACAATCCCCAATCCTTGGCCACCATCCCCAATCTGTGGCCACCATCCCCAATCTGTGGCAACCATCCCAATCTATGGCCACCATCCCCAATCTATGGCCACCATCTCTAATCTGTGGCCACCATCCCCAATCAATCAATGGCCACCTTCCCCTATGTATATGCTTTCCTGCTGCAATCTATGACCCATCACTAATCCGTATCTCTGCTCAAATCAATCTGTGACCTTGTAATAATTAAGTTGTAATGTCAAAAGGCTGGGATACATTTATAGACAGTTTCAACACGAATATGTTTTTATATAGATTATATAGGAGTGGATGAAATAACAGAAAGTGAGGTGATAGACTACACTAGGAACTTGTATGGTGAAAAATTTGAGGGGTTCTTGATAAGTGCAAATGTTGTATCCTGAATGGGAGGAATGGAATATACACTCAGGGTGATTTTGTGGGATATACAATACAAGGTGGTAGGGGGGGGTCTAAAAGTTGATTGATTGTTCTTAATGTTTTCTGTGGGTTTACTACGTATCAGAGAACATTCCTTTTAATGAACAGCTTGATCGAAAAAAAAGTCCTGAAAATGAAACACCCTAATCAGGTGGTATGTTTTATGATGTGTTTCCGCAACTATACAATGAATTACTGCAGCCAAGGGGCTGCGATATGGGGAACTAGGGAATTTTCCTGCATCAAATCTATACAATATAAGGCATGCCAATATTTTCTTGGTACTGGTAAATATGCTCTTAATGCAGCTGTTGAGGGAGAGATGGCATGGCCTTTCCCACAGCAAAGAATTAATGAATGAATGAATGAATGGTTGCTTAGAGGCACATCAACCACTAAGGTTATTCAGTGCCTAAAAATAGTTAAGACATAAATGTTTTGACTAGATATGATTTATAAAATCAATATTATGTAAATACTCATATCAACACAAAATCCTTCCAACAAAATCCTTTCAATATATCATAATAATACAATACAAAAAACGGATGTAAAATAACGAAAATACAAATAACGAATGTAAATCTTGCACATTAAAATATTGATTCCTAATAATATCAAAATTGATACATTCAATTAAAATATGTTTGATAGTCAAAGCCCTTATACATCTGATACACTGAGGCTGATCTTCGTCTTTAAGAAGATAGCAGTGAGTCAAATGACTATGTCCGATTCTTATACGCATTAAAACAGACTCTTCTCCTCGGTTAATTCTACAAGCACCTTTAGTTTACCTAAAACTTTATGGAGTGTATTAAACACAGCTGCATTCCAGTGGAATTGCCATTATGGACGTAAAAAAACAGTAATATTTTGCTTAACTCTGTATAAGGAATAAGCATATACATTGGGCACTTATCCAATGCTGCTTTGGCAGCTTGGTCAGCAGCCTCATTTCCAAGGATTCAAATAAGACTGGGAATCCAATAAAAACGAATTTCTTTATTTTCCTCGGGTTTATGACGCCTTTCTAGGATTTTACAAATAAAAGGATTTTTCCAATCTTTTGCTTTTAATGCTTGTAAACAATACAAAGAATAACAAAATATTAAAAATGTCTGATGTGGAGAAGTCTCATGATCTAAAGCTAGGTAAAGCTAGGCATGAAGTTCTGCAGAATAAATAGACAATTCATTTGGCAGACGTTCTGAATAAATATGTTTGCCCTTAACAGCTGCTGCAGCAGCCTTGTCATCATCAAATGATCCATCAGTGTATATACACTCATATCCAGTGAAAACAGATTTGATTTCTTTATATCTATTTATAAAGGGATGGATCTGTTGAGTATTTCTTTTATTCTGACACGGCTACATTAATACTTAAAGTTCCATGGATGTGTTTCTGGATATTGAAATTTAGCTATTTGATTTGGATTTATATTTAAAGATTGTAAAGATTCTTTAATGTGAATGCCAAAAGTCGGTATTGTATTTGGTTTATTTTTGAAAAGATCAACATAATTAGAATTAAATATAGTATCATGTGTGGAATGGCTGGACAAACAGCAATTTTTGCAGCATGCTGAAGGGCAAGCTTTTCTCTTCTTAAATCAAGAGGCAGTTCATCTGCCTCAACTGCCAGGCGATGTACAAAATGTACCAAGGCATAGTTGTAAACCTTGATTTAGTACAGGATCAAGCATTTTGATATAAGATGGACATGCTGATCCATATATCATAGACCCATAATCAAGCTTAGAACATACCAGTGCTCTGTACAATTGCAAAAAAATATTATTGTCCCCTCCCCAGTTGATATGGGCAAGAACCCGTAATAAATCTAATGCCTTCTGGCATTTCTTTTTAACATATTTAATGTGAGGAATAAAAGATAATTTCTTGTCAAAAATAAGTCCAAGAAACTTGGTTTATTGACAACAGGTATCCGAGTTTGGCCTAAATAAATATGTTATGATAAACCCATTGTTGTATCGTTTTAAGATGTTGTTGGAGCTGTCTTACTATAGTATGCATGCTTGTGGACCTGTAACATAAATTAAAATCATCCACTAATAATGAACAATCCGTTCCAGTTCTTACACAATTTACTATGCTGTTGATTTTTATGATAAATAGGGTTACTTAAAAATAAGTGTGCTGATGCCCCATATCTATAATTCCCTTTTATTAAAATAGGAGTCAGAGTTAGGCTTATGAACATGGGCTATGTATTATAAACAAAACACATATGACATCAAACAAAAAAAGGCAAAGGGCCGATATAGAAATGGACCAAGACAATGATTGGAATGTGAATGGCCTAGATTTTTAATTGCAGAAAGTTCTGATGCTGAATATATCCTGGCAAAAATGTCCCCCTTTGCAATTGCAAAGGGGATATAGGCACTGCCGGGTTACCAAAAACTTAAAAAGTTAATTATAAATTATTGATTGAGGTTGAACAGAAAAGCCATGCAGACAATCTTCTATGATGCCGAATGTTGGCCACAGTTCTTGTTATTATAACAGATCTTCAAACTCTAAACAATAAAAAAAGGATTTAATTGGAGTTTCTGATGAGGAAATAGTGGATGAACTGAAAAACCAGGATGTTGTTTAATGCAAACAGATTTTTATAAAAAAGGATGATGTCAAAATTTCTCTCAATACATTTATTCTGACATTTGAAGCATGGCAGCTTCCAACATTTATAAAGTTGGATATTTGAATGTTAGAGTTTATGTATTTATTCCAAACCCTCTGCGCTGCTTCAAGTCTAAGAGGTATGGACATGAAGCCGATCGATGAAAAGGGAATGTAACATGTCCAAAATGTACCACTTAACTGTTTTTTATACTATTGATCATCAAATGCTGCTTGATAGTTTGGTATCAAGATGCAAAGTCAGAGGTCATGATTTGGCCTGGATCAGGTAATACATAATGGACAGGAAGCAATGTGTTAAGGTCATAGATTCTCGCTTAAATCCATTAAATATGGGGTCCCACAGGGATCTGTCCTCTACCCTATTCTTTTCACAGGTCCTTGACATCCCAAACCTCCCAGTCACAGAATTACAAGCTTAGGACTACAGGTTAACCCTTTGGCACGGGCCTCATGTGTGAAATTTATCATGAATTAAATCTCAGCAAGGCTGGGTATCGAACCCATGATTGTTGGATCACCACAGAGGAACTGGTGTTAATAAGCTAGTGCTCTAACAAACTGCACCACAGCCCATGGCTTTGTATTGGTCTAAATACTGCCAATGGTGAGTCATATTCGTATTCTTCATGTTTTTTGTTTATATAGCATCATGAGACACAATGTATTGGCGGTGACATACATCGCACTTTTGATATCATAACATCATAACTCAAAACATAACACTCTAACGTTCGACCATGTGTTTTTCAAATGTTAAAAATACCCTTTTGAATGAAAAAGAACAAATATTTTCTCTCCTTCACTCACATGTTCATATTCTTCATAATTTTGGATATCTTCCAGGAATAGTCCTATTTTAAACACAAGCTATCTTATATTAATATATGAAGAAACAACATTAACCTTGATGGGATGCTGACAATTTTATTTTAGATTTTAGAATACCAGTAAGTTTAGAAGCCACTCATGAGAATCCCAAACTGTAATGACTCAAACCTTCTTTGAAAGATACTGTCGTTTGTATCATGTCTGCCAAATGTGTTTAACACCAAAGAGAATCATTCATTAAGGCAATGATATCTTTCAAAACATTTTTTTTATTTCCAATATACTGGAGTGTCAGATATTCCCACTTCAAATCCATCAATGAGTGAGATATAAGTATCTTGGCAGAGTTTGTACTATTAACATGGGGTGTTTCTTTTTTTTCTACGGCTAAAGAAAAGTAGTTGATTAACTCCGAAATAATATTTTAAGATTACTCTAATGAAAAATGGTAATTATCATTATACTAAATAAAGCATAAATTTTTATTGCAGGCAACATAATCACTCATTAAACTGACAATTATGTTTTGAGTATACATGAGTTGAATGTCGAGCAGGAGGTTCATTTGTTTCCATCCTAATGATTTGGTTAGATTGTTGGTTTATTTTTTGTTAGATTTAATAACAGGCCTATTATTATTTATGCCTTCATTGTGCATTCATTGATTTGACAGTCATTTCTGATAATTATATCAATCATAATTCGGTTATTTCTTTTTCTGAAGAAATAAGTCAAACATGTCTTTGAAATGTTGAAGTGATGTGATGGGAGGATATTTGTTCGATCCGTCAGTACAGGTGCACAGTGTCTCAGCATCAGGCATACCAAACAACACCACAGAATGGCGAAAGCTATCCTGTGCATCAGGTTTGGGTGATGGAGGCAGCACACGGTGTACCTGAATTTAGATTTAAATTTCTCAGTTTAAAACTCGATCTAATCTTTTCTTTGTGTGAAATATTGAATGCAAGATTCATAAATATTCATAAACTAGAAAGTCAAAGATGATTGTTCATTGTTATTCATCTTCTATTCTTCTACTTCTGTTGTTATATTTTTGGTGAATATCTGAATTACAATATATGATATTTAATATTCATAAACTCTTACATTTGATTTCAATGTGTCTGCTGTCCATCTTTGCATTATATCTCCGATATTGACAACAATTGATCCAGGAACTGGAGTTGCATCAATGAACGTTCCCGATTGATCAAGAATCTATAAAAGAAATGGAGCTGACATGAATGTAGAATATGAAAAGCTAATGCAGTGTATTATTTCATATCACTATATGTTATGTAACAGCTAAAATCACAAACCTGGAACAGTGCTACAACAAAGTCTAATTAAACTCTCTGAATTAAATTTCAAACTATGAAAAAAAAGTAATAACTGTGTTATATATTCTTTGGATCAGTGAAAAAGTCCCTAAACATTGCATGCATTTATATTTTTCATCAAATGTCTGTCCTCTTGTACACAAAAACAATGAAAGTTTTGTGTGTGCAATAGAGGAAATTAAACGGTCAACATGAGCCAAAATAAAAATATCCCTTCTAAAGTTCCCTAACTGAACAGCACCTTTCATACAGTACTTAATGAATAATGTATAGTTCTAGTGAATGAAAGACATATGACTGTCATGGCTGACTTCATTAATATTCCCATTTAGTTTGTAAATAGCTCAGGCTCACATTGTCAGAACCATGCTGCTCTAACCAAAAATTACAATGTCCCAGAAATTCTATGCCACATTATTAAAAATGGTGCTGAGAATTTAATTAAACTATTTTATCATGGTGATTGAGAGCAGTTGTTTAATAAGTGTATGATTTGGGATGGATGATGGATAGTTTCTATCCTGTAAAAAATATATTCAAATCTGTTTGATTTGTTCTGTCAAATTTCAAATTTCCATTTAGTATATACACACTTGTAATCCACCTTTTTGGTCCTGGAAAACAAAGGTGATGGAGCCAAAGTCAGTGTGTTCTCCACACCAGATCTCATCAGGAAGTAAAGCTAAAAGAACAAAATCAAATAAATTTTACATATCAAAACAATTATGCAATAATGATCAAGCCATATATTTGAATAACAAAAACAATTCAGAACAAAAGAATCATGTCAAGTCTCAAATAGTAATCTGAGGCATATAATTGATCACATTTGTAACTGATCGCCTCATTGACAACTGAAACACAGAATAGGCATATGAGATTTTAGTTTCAAATGCAAAATTTCAATTAGAATTCTTTAAAATCTTTCTTGAATTGATATAGAAATATGAATTCACATTGTGTTTGCTGGTCTATTTCTTGTTAACATTTATTTACAGTGTCCCTTTAACTTAATATGCAGAGAATTGCAGTCTTTATTACTTAATTTAAGTTCATTTTAATACATGTTGAAACCTAGCTTAATACCCACTTACCTTTCTTTGGTATTGGATACCGCGCATTCAGAACTGACATAAGATCTTGTGTTTTGTGGCTTCTCTCAAAGAAATATCTGTCCTGCATTGCAAAAATTGTGATTGAATATAATTGAAAATAATTCTGTTTGATACATATGTTCCTGAATAATGAAATTGTTATAAAGTCTAGGACTTTAGTGCTGATTATTTTCTGAATTATTTCCTAATTATAACTAGTAATTTTTAATGATTATATTTTGTTCATCTCTGAATACTTAACTGTGATAATTGGGTTTGTTACATTCTTATCACATATGGTATTTGGCGAATGTGAAAACCCAATATAAAGGGGTAGTATGTAGAATTCTTTTGACATAGCACTAAACATGTCACTAGGGACATTTATACATGTCTCCATTGTGTCACTGTCAGAGTTTAAGTAGATTTGTATTCACATGGGGTTGGTATCTGTTTTAAGGTCAACTCACTGCCCTTCATGTGCTTACTGTGGGAACATGCCACACCCAAACATGTGTAGTGTATAATTTTGTGTATATATATATTGCTAGGTTTGTGTCAATGAAGTCAGTTCCTGACATGTATCCAGTATATAAGATTATTCAATACCTTACTGTCCGCCTTATTCACTGGTAATCTTTTTCTAATTATTTATGACATCTGCTAAAATCCCTCAACCCTTTCATCTTACAAAATTCTTCATGTACTTTCATGGAGATGCTCTTAGACCTCAGATACTCAACTGTGTCAATATATCTTTTCCATATAACTCATATAATAGTTAAAAGTATAATCATTTAAAAATCATATAAAATGACCAATACACTTTTATTAATTATTATTGTTAGAGAAATACGATTACCAGTCCTAATCCAATGGCCATTGTCTGCAAGACTCTGAGCATAAGAGGAAAGCCTTCATTATAAATGTCCTCAAATGCTTGAGAAAATCCAGGCACAATGTCATCAGGTGACCTCCGCTGTAAGTCAGAGACACATTTTCAATATTAATCAATTCCAATAGTTTAATGCATTATTTCAGAGAAACAAAAAAACTATTCTTACGTTTTCCCCATAAGGTGCATATGAAAAGGTTTCTTTGTAGTCAGGCGGTCTTTCTTGATTTGAGCTAACAAAGGTAAAGTAAAAGATAAATATTAAACTTGTTGATGATGAGACATACTTTTTAAATGTATTTTATGCATGTATTTCATTACATATACCATAAATGAAGCATATTTCAGACCATTTTATTAAACACTAGAATGCTGTGTTCCCATATGTTCTGCTTGGGAAACTAATTAGTTAATGTTTTGCAGTTGAGTACTGTTAACCTGTAAGTTAAGTGTGTAACCCAACATATACTATTTGTATTTTGAGAAAATTTGTATAATGACTATCAGCTTAAGACACTTGTCCCTTTTATCGAAGATATGTTATCCTGTCGATCACTCCTTCAAACAGTATCTGTACAGCATGACATGTTATTTATAGAAAATAGTTCTTTGCAAATTAATCTATCTTTATGAGTTAAATAAACTCTTTAATTAAACAAGTTTGGAAGGAAAAGTAAATGCTATATCATACGTTTCTCGGCCTGGTTTTGTCCACCCGTGGTGCTGTTCCAAAACCTCACTTCTTGCATATTTCTCCTTTATTGAGCCATCAAGTGCATAAAACTTATCACTCTTTTGACATGCAATCGGAATCTGAACAAAGAAATGAAAACCTCAAGTACAAATATTTTGAGCATAAAATCCAAAACTGAAAACGTAAAACTGAAAATCAAAGTCGTACCAAGTCCATATTGAATCCATGGTTTATTATGTACATGAATCCAACATTAGCCAGGGCATCAAATACCTCCTTTGAAAGCTTCTCTAAGGCCTCCTTTTCAACCTCATCCTCAGATCTTTTGATCGAGAATGCAGAGAAATCAACAATTGGGATATATCCCTCTGACATCTTTTCAAAAATGTTCCTCAGTTTTTGCTCATGTGGACGCGTTCGTGATTGTATTAAATTTCATAATCAATGCTATATATATATATTTTGCTTATCTAAACTAAAGGATAAATAAACCTCTTGACAGTATGGCCAGGTTTGTGTTCATGCATCTGTCACTGTGAGGCATCAAATATACTTACTGAATAGGTTTCAAATATCTATAGCCAATTTAAAATGCAGGGATATATGAAAGAGCAAGAGTTGTACCCATATAGAATCAGAATTGACAGACTAATTATCAATAACAACCTTTGAGATGTGTATTGAAAATAATTAGTTTTTAAAATTCTGGGATTTAGGATATCTCTTCATATATTTGTCTCCATGAAGACAGATGTATATATATTTGTTTACTTTGATATTGACACGGTCAGGTCATATTTCCTTATCACATTTAGCCAAGATAAAATTAAGCAAGCAATAATGATTCAGTGGTTTTTAAATCAGATAGAATAAAACAAACAGTTGAGCAACATGATAAAATATCTTGAAGTGTTGATTTCATTGTACTGTGTTGATTTCATTGTACTGTGTTGATTTCATTGTACTGTTTTATCTTGTGGTTGTTTTATCTCGTGGTTATGGGCACGTTTCATGTTTTTGTCATTCACTCAAATCTATACATTGGTCATGTTTTCTGAAATATCATACTACAACTTGTACTGAATGATAGAATGGTGGCTTTATAGGACTTCAACTAATTAGGCCATTTTGTGCTTGAAATAAGAGGTACATTATTAAGACTGATTGTAAGGTAAAACCCGAAAAGTAAATTTGTCACATTAAAATTTATCACATTCTTGACACTAAAATCCATACAATCAATTTATACTTTAAAGCACTTTGACAGTCAATGTATTGTGGCTGTTCTTCCCTTTTATAAAGATAGATGTAAGTCAAACGATTGTGACCTATTCTTAATCAACTTTAAACTGAATACTCTCTGTAAATCTTTTGTCTGTATACTTTCACCTTTCATGCAAATGCAACTTTGCTCATTTGTGTTTTAGTCAATACTAATCATTGCTCCCAATTATCCATCCATTCTCCTCATATTGGCCCTGCCTTTCCTAATGCTGTGACCGACATTAGAGGTAACTGTACCATCGATGCCTTTGTCTCATCCACCCTGGATTATGGAAATGGCCTTCTTGCTGGGCTGATAATAAAATGCTTTCATTTTATGAGTATGTCATGTTAAGGGAAATCAAATTTATTCAGAATCATTGAAAGCAAATGATTGGAAAAATACTTTTTTTTACAAAACCTTGAACGGCATTAAATGACTGAGGAAAACAACAAACTTTATTATTTTTGCATTGCCAGTCATATAAAAAGCAGCATTGGACAAACACCCAATACATATGCTTATTTCTACTGAGTTTAAGAAGCATATTGCTGTTTTTGTGTTCAATTAAGCAGGTACGCTGCAACGAAAATATTTTTAATAAGTTGCATTAGATTCAACTTGTTCAAGGATATACAAAACATTCTTGTAAAAAGAACAGCAAAGAAGAATTATCATCACTATCTCTCCCAACCAATCTGTAAAGAATTTACTCAAAACGCTTTCCCCTTCTAAAAGTGAAAGGTGTTTTAAGTAAATTCTTTAATAATGAGTCTAAATCATCGTTATTGTAATTATGATGTATATTAAATGTATTTTCTTTGACATTTAAAAAATAAGTTATTTTCATTTTTTTATAATTTCTATATATAAGTTTTTTCTTGTTGGTCCTTAATATTTTTAATTCTAATGTAAATTGATTAATATTATGATCAGAAATGTTTTCATTAACTTTATGATTGTCAATAACATTTGTATTTGTGTTTGTTCTCAATAAATCCAATATATTACCAAGAATATGTGTTGGTTCATTTATATGATTATGTAGATTATGTAATTCCAGTATTTCTTTAAATTTTCTTACATTTGGCCTTTTTCATATGAAAATTATAATCACCTATGAAAATTACCTCATGTTTATAGAACCGATGCTATAATATGCTAGAATTCTTTAAAAAATCAGAATAAGTGTTTTTATTTTTCTCTGATGGTTATGGTTGATAGATATTAATAATTGTACATGCCTCAGAGCCAAATTTGATATTTATTTCCATAAGTTCCATTGTCATCAATTTATGATTATAAATAATCTTATTTATATTAATTTCATCTCTATGAATGGCCGCCAGGACGGCTCCAATCCTATGTACCGATGTATATGTTTTACTTAATAATTATTTATTTAATTATATTTATATCACCAAGACCAGCTGATGAACTTTATGCTACAGCAAAAACAGCAGATGTTTACTGGGCTAATTGGTAGCCCAACAAGCACAGGTGACTGCACCACCCCTCTACAATGTGTCCAACCAGTACCCACCACCGATGAACTTTCATCCCAAGCAAGCAGCAGTGCACCCAACTGGATTCTTAAGCCAGCCGCAAGCTGCAAACAGTGTTGACAAAGCAGGGATCCAGTGCTTTTGGTGCCATGGTTTTGGCCATTATCAGTTTTCTCCCGAGTGCCCGATGAAACAGAGCTTCTCATCCTGCCGTAGACATGGCAGGTATTGCCAATATTTGTATTCTTATTTTCTATACAACTATATAACAGATGTTTGGTATCTTCTATTTCATTACAGTAGCAACAATTTTTTTTAACATTTACATTCCATCTACTTACATTCAGTGTGTTGTGTGATTTGAAACTGTATAGGACTTGATTGGAATGTGAGGGTGGGGTGTTGCAGGGTGGTAACTGGGAAAGGGAGCTACACTACAAATAGGGGCTTGAGTGTGATGTAGCAAAAATAAACTAGTGGTGCAATAGTGTTCATACAGTGAAGAAGTGTTCTTGTGTTGTGTTTTTAACATCTTGAGGATTTTTCAGTCTAATTAGTAATATTTGGTGCCGAAACCCACGACTTTGAAGTGTATCACGCATCTGTGGTGATTTTGTGAAAATTGGATTTTGAAAGTAACATTTTATGTGATAAGGATAGTATCTTACTCTCTGTTAATCAGCTTGGATTAGTGTCATAGAAACCAAATGAAGAACTGTGAGTGTGTGTGGATCATTCTATGTGACAATTATAAGTGACATTATTTAAGCTAGATTAACACAGAACAGTATAATGTGACAAGTAGTGTATAACCAGCAGTAAGGATACCAGCAGCAACATATCTCGACCCCAGTACAGTGTGCTTAAATAGCTGCCAGACAAGCTGCTAGCTGCTGATATTATATGATCAACTTATTGGTGTTTACAGACAACAGCAAACATATCTACTGTAGCTGACATTGGCACCATAACAAGGACTAGATCAGCTGCAAAGGGATGGCTGACTCGCAGTATGTCTAGTCTCAATGACATTTTACAGGGAGGTGGAGATAAATATGCTGTGGAGGAGGTTTGAACGATTTGAACAAGAGATTAGCCTATTTGGAGGATTGTTAGACTAGCTATGAGTTGGCAGTGGATCAAGAAAAAATAGAGGAAGTTATTGAAGGGATAGCTCCTTGTTTTGATAAGGGGAAAAAACTCCGTGCTAAGGCCACGGGATATCTAGCCTCTCTGGAGAGACAAGAGCAAAAGAAAGAAAACGAAGATAGGAGTTCAGTGTCATCTGGAGGAAGGACTACTGCAAATGCTAAACTGCCAAAATTGGAATTGCCCAAATTCTCAGATGATGCAACAGAGTGGCCCCCATGGTGGGCAACATTTGAGGCAACTATAGATGACTCGGACATTCTAGATGTGACCAAATTAAGTTATTTGCAATGCTTGTTAAGTGGTGAGGCTGCACATGTCATCAAAGGATTAACATTGTGAACTAGAAACTACAAAGTAGCTTGTGGGTTACTTGGGGAGCGCTTTGGACGAAGAGAACTGATCATTTTCAGTCACATCCAAAGTTTAATGAAGTTAGAGGGTGAAGGGAAAACATGCCTTATCAAGCTCAGACATCTTCTGGATAAGGTTCAAGTGCATGTCAGGAGCCTCGAGTCATTGGAAGTGACTGGGGAGACATATGGCATCTTCCTGACACCATTAATACTATCACGTTTACCAGAAGTTGTGCGTATGGAATGGGCTCGAGAAGGAAAAGGTTGAGAAGGAGATCTAGACTTTCTAGTATTGAGAAAAATGAGACTGGCAGAGAGATATTATGCAGTGCGCAATGCAGGCCTGTGCTTTTCCCCAGAACATATAAGAAGACTTTGCCCATCCAAAATTACATGTAAGAACTGTGGAGGTAGGCACTCTACTATTCTATGCTGGAAAGATAATAACAGTAACACTGTACAGAAAACTGTCAGTCATGTTGGTATGGCTGAGACTGCACAGGATAAAGTTATATAGGATAAAATATCATGAAGTCATAATGAAATGATAAGAGACCTACTCTACTATATCATAATTTTATGAATATATTTTATTTCATGATTTTACATAGGAAATCTATGGTAAATTGAACATTCAATATGGCAGCTATTGACATGTTATATAAAGCGTCTTTCATCACCCATTTACGCCTGTACCGTAGATAACAATGCTAGTATAAAATCTGTGATTAAAAGCAATATGTCCATTATTAAAAGCAATGATTTGTAAAAGAGATTGTTAAAACCAATATAAAATCCACAAAATGTGCTTTGTTCTCCAGGTTTAGTAGTTGATTCAGTCGTCTCTTGACTGCTACCGGGTGATGATTCAATACCACACAGTAGACAGGGTTTATATACTATTCCTATGTGCCGTATATGGCAATATGGCCGTATATGAATATAAGGTCAGGACATGACTTCTCATGTGACTTAATAAAATCAAGTGGCAGATGGTTTGATAGATTTCATGTATTAAGGAATCACATTGAAATTCACCAACTGTCTCCTTCAAGCCAATACCTTTATTCCAGCAAGTATTTCATTGATAATCTTGACTCACTCATCTTTTACTCTCATTTGTTTTTCCTACAAAAAATAAAGTATACTAGTATTCAGTAGTTTGTGAGAATGTAGTGGTTTTAGCTCAATAGAAAGCATGCCCCAATATAGAGAAAAAGTGCTAGAAATAAGGATCCAAATGGCACACCTGTAATGTCCTAATTTTGTTTCCAAGGAAAGCCCTAAGTAGGGAATAAAGCTAACAACCACTATCAAGCCTGTCATCGAGGAAGAACCCATTCCTGCCATATGAAATATGCCACTAGAAAGCAAGAGATTGGTGTGTCCAGGAGAGATGTAGCCAAATAGCAAGCATCTTGGATCCTCTGGACATCCACTGACATATTAACCATTTGACCTGGTGATACATTTCTGTGCGACGTTTGATAATCTTAGTGCCTGTGCACAGGTACAAAAATAATAAATAATAAATCACTGCAGAATTATAAGGTACAACATCAACATTCAATATATTTTGCAATCAAGGATCAAATTGTAATTTGACTATTTCT
The DNA here is from genome assembly GCA_949316495.1 of Amphiduros pacificus. NCBI lineage: Eukaryota > Metazoa > Annelida > Polychaeta > Phyllodocida > Hesionidae > Amphiduros > Amphiduros pacificus. The sequence continues at coordinate 5,950,134 of OX439007.1, read as the reverse complement.
GATGTTTTGGAGACAGAACTTGTTAAACATATATTTCTATTGTTATTATGGACATTTCTTGTAACAATTAGTTAAAACAGCCTACATTCAACCTTTCCATTCTTTTGGTTACCGTGATTGTTCAGCAAACCAGATGTGCGTAGAACAATCGTAGTACTATTATAATGATATGGAAATATGACCACTATAATTCACTCTCTTATAATGTGATTACCTCCAAATTAGTATGAAAGATAATGATACAAAGACAGGTAATTGAGGCCAAGTTTTGCCTTTTCCAAACATGCCTTTTTTAGTAGCATAAGTCAATGCCAACTTTTCTGTAGACTGCCCACTGTTGAGAGGGGTTTTGATGTGAAGGCCTGTCATTAATAAAGTGGATACAAAATTATTATAAGTAATTGATTGACAGGTATTCATCAACAGCAGGAGAACAGACAAGAAAATTCCCTTCCAAATATAAATGTCTCCTGCCTCGACATAGGAAATCAACAACCTGCAAACATAATTATTATTTCTAATTCATTTAGAATAAATAAATATATTTAAAGTCAACTATTAAAGTATCGTCCCAGATCTTCAAATGACTGAAATAAATTAATTTTTATGAGCCTTCATTCATCATTTTTTAATTCAAATAATGAATCAATATAAATAAACAATAAATATATTGTTAAATATACAAACATAACCTAAATCTGAACTTTACCCCACAATCTGGGGTTGAACAGCCATTAGTAGGAACCATGTGATCATTAGAGGAGCTCTTGCCAACATTGGCCATCCTACTACTCTCATCAGGCACAGAAGCAGTGAAGGGAAAACCCTGAAACATGCATTTAATGGAAGACATTCAATATTGCCAGAAATATGTAAGGTTGATAACAAAATCCTTGATTTGAGTTGTTTGTATGAACAACCTTTCAGCAATGTTCAGGTTATATCTGATCAGACATAAATCTGTCACTAAGACTTAATGCCCTGCTCATTTTTCATTCGAAGAGTGACTGGGTATCTTTATTTGAGATGTATTGTGGTACTTTTGCATTGTTGGGATGAACAAAAGTTATGGATAACAATAATACTTCCCCATAATTAAACCATTTTTTCTGAAAAAAAGATCTAGAATGATGTTAAACTTTGATATACTAAAATATAAAATATATATTAGAATTGAGATATACATAATTTAGTTTTGCTGCTGATTTGAATAGTATCTGACCCTCATAAAGAATTCTTTGGCAAATAAATCAACACTAAGCATCAATAATTTTAACTTTTAATTATAAACTGAAAAATAAGACCTGAAGTGATGTCTAACCAAACTGTGTACAGCATATCATCACAAGACCAAATCCATCAATCTAAAGATTGAACAAATTGATAAATATGATTGAATGAGACACGACTTAATGAGGATAAGTAAGCAAACTTTGAAAAATCATAAAACATGTTTAACTAACTAAGATGGATAGCTGCACAACATGTGAGCAATAGAGTCTTTCATCAATTTGTTCAATCTTTAGATTGCTGGATTTGGTCTTGTGATGATATGCTGTACAGAGTTTGGTTGGCTGCATAACTTCAGAGATGATCTCTCCTATGAAAAGCAAAAAGGATAAAATGAAAATTACACAAATTTACACAACTTCTTATTCACTGTGAATGCAGCCTCACAGAGATTTTAATTTAAGAAATGTAAATTTTGTTGTTCTCTAATGATATTTACACCTCGGCCCAATCCTTGCATCTGATCCTCAGTTAAGCTTTTTCACACCTCCTATCTATGCCTCTGAGTCATTACATTAAACCTGCATCCTCCTTCTCTGGTCTACTTATGAATGAATTTAGTCCCATTTATGGTCAACATTCAAATTTAAGCACTCATTACAGAAAGTCATATAACTGACTTCACAATGTCATTTATTCCTCATACTGGTAGTGTTCATTCATATTTCCTTTGATTGGGTCGCAATTTTTAATGACATTTCCCTGTTTTAAGCCAATTTTCACTTTATCTTTCATTTAAACATGAATCCTATTAAAGTACCCAATACTTTTAACTCCATTTTTCAATATCTATCAAATGTTTTCACAAATCAATTAATAATCAGCAATTGGTACTCAATTATTTTTCATGCCTTAATATCACTTGACTATAACTTGCAACCACCATAGTTTTCAGTCTATCTAAAAGGCTTTTTAACATTTAGTTTACTTAATCTTTCCCCAATCTTAGACCCAATCATCAACTTAGGTCGATCTATTAACAGTTTGATGGTGGGAAGCTATCTCTGCCACCTTCTATGCTGGTGGTGGGGCTTATGTTGATTTTTGAAAAGTAGTTTTTTCTTCTCTTTCTGGGGTTTACCAAATGACAGAATATGCTTGAGATTCCATTCCTTTGAATACTTATCGGGATATTGTCAAGAGAACATGTGCTTTCGCCTTCAAAATTAGCTTTCCATATTATATAACGAAATTCTTAACCTTCTCATGCCAGTAAAAACTATTTTGTTCAAGCCAGCAAGAATTTGGTCATTCACTTCCTACATATGATGTGTCTCTTGACAAACATTCTTTATTTAATATCCCATATTTTGTCAAAATAAACCTCATTAATAGAAATTTACAGTTAATAAAAGAAATTCATTTTGCAAGTGTTTACATTCATTGGTATATGTTCATATTGCTCTGAGGGCTGAACATAAAATATAATGATAAGCTTTTAATTAATTGTGATTGCTGAATTAATTGTGGTCAATTTTCATACAGGTATTACAAAAGAAAGTGATCACTACATTTCACTAATTTACAATCAGCTGACATGTGGTATGACTGTTATGACCTTAACATCAGGTATATAGATTTTAAATAATTCTTTTCCTCACAGGAATCAACTGAGGCATTGACATATTGCACTGTGTCAATGGATGCCACCTGCTGAGTGAGTTGAGAGACAGATTTTGAAACTCTATACTCAGTAGGTCTCAGAAGGTCTTAGTAGGACCTCATATAGTTATATTCTAAATATGGACTTCAAGCACTGTTCTACTAATCTGATTGTGGTTTGTCTGGACTCATAAATGAAACTTGTAGCAGGAGTGGTCCTCCTTCGTACGCTTGTTGTGAGGTGCAGTATTTGGATAATACTCACCCCATCTGTGAGATGCTACATATAGTGGCTAACTTTACTATCACATATGTTGACAACTGGATCACCCCTGGATTTTGAGCTGTCTTTACTCCCTAACCTTTTTTTGTAGTACATGTTAAAATAAAGTATGGCTATGAAAAGTTGAATATCACCAGAATCTTCCACAAGTTAAGCATGTCACATTTACTGAAATTATGTTCACACCACATCATTTCAACCAGTTTTTCCTGCATCGCAAATTTGATTACAGGACTTAAATTGAAGAATGAAAATGACGATTTTGGGAGAATACATTGGTTAACAGAAATGCTGAAAATTGAGAATATTTTACTATCAAGTCACATTGCATTCGGAAATATCCACTCTGTGTAATATTGACCAAAGGGTTGGCCTAAAATGAAGTTTGAATTTCATTATTGCTGTAATTTATAATCATGCCACCAAAAGAATGTTTCATGTGTAGTATTTGTAAATGTATAAACATCTTCTGAGGCAACATGATAATTTGTCCTCAGGCGACCTCATGTTTGACAAATTGACCAAATCCATTGATGTGTAAATGTCTCTTCCTTTATAAACAACTATATACTGCAATTTTCTAATGATAGTAACCAATGCACCTTCAGACTATAGTTTTTTGAAACAATATAATAGGGGTTTGTTTTAAAATCCAACTCACACATAGATATAGGTATAGAGGTTGCATCTTGTCAAATGTACAGAATCAGATAATGATATGTTTTTCAACCTTATGCAGATATTTCATCTTCGGATAGGATCACTCCGCACATTGAGTATGAAAAAAAGACTGTTTTTAGATGTGATAAAGGACAACTGCTTTGAAATGAAGCCAATCTTTAACAAATTACAAGAAATTAAACCTCATAGATTCACAGTGATTCATTAAAAATTGGTCACTGCCATTTGACAGGCAACTATCTTATATAAGTAGAAGAAACACCAGAGTGTGTTTGACTTTTAAACATGGTTTAATTCAATGTAATGAATTTGATCTAAAATGAACTCAATATTTAAATGTGATAAACTTGCACACATTATTTGATACTAAAGATACTTTTGGGACAGTATTTTTTAAAAACCAAAATTGACTTTGTATTCAATTTGTGAAGTGGAGCTTTTGTTTACTTAAAGCATTCATGAAACCAGACTTTCAGACACATTTTCTTCACATAACATGAATGTTTATACCCTAAACAGTGCTTTTATGTAGTATTACCCAAAATATTCCCTGTTAACAACTTTCTGTGGCATTTGAAAGTTGATCAGTTGTCTACTGAAACCTACACCAGCAATTGAACACTTTGTCAACAAGCTTTGTTTAGCTGGTCTGTGATCTCATGTAAACACCTAATGAGTTACCAGTTGGGCACCTGTCCAGCTTGGAAAACAGGGGGGAGATGTTTTGTACAATTTCTCAGTGTTAACCAGGGGTATACTTCAGTGTTAACAACATAAGATTATTTTAATATTATTTGAATCAATGAAATAACTGTCATGGTTGTAACAAATATTTTATGGTTGTGACAAATATCTTATGGTTGTGAAAGATATATCATTTATGGGAAAAGTGTACTATTTATTTGAAAAATATCTTATTCATGTGAAAACCTTTCTTTCAAAAAGGGAAGACATGAATCAAAGGTTGTATGGAATCCCCCTTAACTTAGAGGCTGAGATATGGAAAAAGTGACATTAAACCCTTGATCACTGGTTTGGCCTTAAATCACAAGGACTTTGAATGGCAAAACTGTGAATGCTGATAATTGGTATCAGTGAAATTTATGATTTGACCCTCTTTGATGAAATTTGGGGTTTTTCACACCACTGAATGGGAAGACATCAAAGGCTGCATTAATTCCCCCTTAAAGGCTAAGCTGTATAGATTTGAATTTTTTAAACTTTTTTTTGGCAAACATATATAATATAAAAAATAATGATATTGTATAGAAACTAAAGATGAAATCTTCATAATGGGTTCTATTTGAGAGAAATGCACATCAGAACATATAGAATTGAATTATTTTTTGCAAACGTAGAAAATATTTTGTAACATGGTGTTGTGATATTTCAACGGTTTTGGTTGAAAAGACACACATAGAAACCTTGGTTTTCTAAAAAATAATTTATTTAGATATTTTTTTGGTTCTAGTGAAAAATTGGTTGTTTCTTTTTAACTTGTATACCAGATGTTCCTGTTGTGTTTACAGTAATTATGTGTTTACAGTAATTAAGTTCTTAGTTTTTTACTTTTACTCCCCTTGAATATTTAGCAGTTCAGCTAATATTTCTGTATATTCTGCAGGGGGGGGGGGGGTAATGCTCAGGGGTTGGTTTGAAATAGGTCACGCTTGGCTGTATGTGAGGAACCAGATATCCTCATAACAAAGACATCATTTTCAAGACGTGACATTCTGGTGCATTTTATGCCTTGGTTAACAGAACTGCCACACAAATGACCTGCTATAAATTGCTAGTAATAGTTAAATGTCAACACATTTCATTTGCACCATATATGTTTAACGTTATATTTTGCAGTACGTGCCATTTGATAAATGGTTTTAGAGAAGAATTTGAAGAAAATATGGTGCACGCAAAATAATATATGGTGTTCGCAAAGTGGTGTGCCCCTGTTAGGGGCGGACCATTATTCATTCAGGGGGGGTGGAGTCAAAAAAAATATTGGTGAGACCAAATAATATGAAGAAAATATTGAGAATGCCAACCTTGAGGAAAAAATAAATTGATATGCCAAAAAATATATTTTGAAGCCTAGAATTTGTAAACAAAATGGAGTTTCAATCTAAGGAAAGGGACCCCAAAAGATTTTGCCTGGCTATGCTCAACACTACAATCTACAATCTACTCCAGGTACAATCTACTCCAAGCATGCCTGAAGGCGCCAGTTTGAGGCATCAGCACAATCCGAGAGTAATGATTTTTTTATTATTTACAAGACTTTCAGCTTGATTACTTCACATACAATTTACTGTTTGTAGACAGTTATAAGGTATTTGACAAAGAGGTGAATAGAACTGAAAGAGAAATTCATTAAATTAAATGAATTTGATACACTGTGTACAGATAAGCCTAAAGCATTCTGGGACAACTTCAAAAGAATCAAGCCCAGAAAAGTATGTCAACTACCAATTCAGGTTTATCAAGGCAACTCCCTTGTATCTGATAATGATGTATTAGACAAAATAAGATAACCGGATTAGACCAGTATTTGTTTATTTTCGCCACTGTGTAAGTTATATGCAACCAAATTGTTGACCTGCACAAGTGATAAAGCACCAATTTGAAAATAATAATGTTATACAGTAACCATATAGGTGACATGTATTACCACATCTACGCCGACGACACCCAAATTTACATACCTGTTGATCACACCTCACAACAAGATTACGAATTAAGCACACAGAAACTGGAGGAATGTATAAAAGATGTCAGAACCTTTTTAATATCAAACAAAATGAAAATCAATGATGGCAAGACTGAGATGTTAGTTTGCTATGATGGACATAGCAACACCCTATCTAAAGGAACGGACACTGTCAGGGTAGGTGATTCATACATATCACCCTCCTCGCACATTACTGACCTAGGCATTATCTTCGATGAGAGAATGGATATGAAGGAACAGATTAAGAAAAAGTGTAAAAAGGCTATTACCACATCAGAAAATGTTTGGATGAAAAAACTGCCAAAACCTTAACGCATGCCTTTGTAACCTCAACTCTGGACTATGGAAATGGCCTATTAGCTGGCCTACCGAAGGCAGAAATTAAAAAACTACAGTATCTACAAAACTCAGCAGCCACAGTTGTAGGAAATATAAGAAAATTCGACCATATTTCAGAAAAGCTGAGAGAATTACATTGGCTGCCAACACACGCTAGAATTGATTTCAAAATAATTCTAACGGTCTGGAAGGCATTAAACTGCAAGGCACCGTCCTACATAAAAGACCCTCCTCGCACATTACTGACCTAGGCATTATCTTCGATGAGAGAATGGATATGAAGGAACAGATTAAGAAAAAGTGTAAAAAGGCTATTACCACATCAGAAAATGTTTGGATGAAAAAACTGCCAAAACCTTAACGCATGCCTTTGTAACCTCAACTCTGGACTATGGAAATGGCCTATTAGCTGGCCTACCGAAGGCAGAAATTAAAAAACTACAGTATCTACAAAACTCAGCAGCCACAGTTGTAGGAAATATAAGAAAATTCGACCATATTTCAGAAAAGCTGAGAGAATTACATTGGCTGCCAACACACGCTAGAATTGATTTCAAAATAATTCTAACGGTCTGGAAGGCATTAAACTGCAAGGCACCGTCCTACATAAAAGACCTCTTACAAGTTAAAACATAGGCATCAGAGATGAATCAACCCTCAGCCCTGGTAACTCATTGCACAACATTCGCTCCACACAATATTTGTGAACAAAACGTCAATGCAGGGGTAAAAAAACCCATAAAATCTACTTCCTTTGATAGGTGTGTCAAGTATCATGAAACTGTCATCATTTACTCTAGAATTATTGATATGGGCCGGTGACCTTGAAAAGCAGGTTAAGGTCACTGTCCATCAAACTCATCTGGAGTCTTCCCAGATGCTTATGTGTGTCAATTTTCATGAAGCTGCCCTCATTTGTTCTTGAGTTATCACTGTGACCTTGAAAAATAGGTCAAGCTCGCCGTCCACCGAACTAGTCCAAGGTTTTCACCAGATGCTTATGCGTGTAAAGTTTCATGAAGCTGCCATCATTTGTTCTTGAGTTATCACGATGACAAGGATGATTTCACATAATTGTCCCTGTGACCTTAAAAAGTAGGTGAAGGTCATGTTTCATAGAAAAAATTCTGAGGTCCTCACCAGATGCTTGTGTGTGTCAAATCTCATAAAGCTGCCATCATTCGTTCTTGAGTTATTGCGATTCTTGGGATTTCACATAATTGTCCGTGACCTTGAAAAATAGGTCAAGGTCGCCGTCCATCAAACTCGTCCGAGGTTTTCACCAGATGCTTATGTGTGTCAAGTTTCATGAAGCTGCCATCATTTGTTCTCGAGTTATCGCGATGACAAGATGATTTCAAATAATTGTCCCTGTGACCTTGAAAAGTAGGTGAAGGTCATGTTTCATAGAAAAAATTCTGAGGTCTTCACCAGATGCTTGTGTGTGTGTAAGATCTCATAAAGCTACCATCATTCGTTCTTGAGTAATTGTTATTCTTGGGATTTCACATAATTGTCCCTGTGACCTTGAAAAATAGGTCAAGGTCGCCGTCCATCGAACTCGTCTGAGGTTTTCACCAGATGCATATGTGTGTCAAGTTTCATGAAGCTGCCATCATTGGTTCTACACCACACCAAGTATAAATGTAGCCTATGAGCACACACCATTACAGTTATTTCACCTACCTACCTACCTACCTACCTACCTACCTACCTACCTACCTACCTACCTACCTACCTACCTACCTACCTACCTACCTACCTACCTACCTACCTACCTACCTACCTACCTACCTACCTACCTACCTACCTACCTACCTACCTACCTACCTACCTACCTACCTACCTACCTACCTACCTACCTACCTACCTACCTACCTACCTACCTACCTACCTACCTACCTACCTACCTACCTACCTACCTACCTACCTACCTACCTACCTACCTACCTACCTACCTACCTACCTACCTACCTACCTACCTACCTACCTACCTACCTACCTACCTACCTACCTACCTACCTACCTACCTACCTACCTACCTACCTACCTACCTACCTACCTACCTACCTACCTACCTACCTACCTACCTACCTACCTACCTACCTACCTACCTACCTACCTACCTACCTACCTACCTACCTACCTACCTACCTACCTACCTACCTACCTACCTACCTACCTACCTACCTACCTACCTACCTACCTACCTACCTACCTACCTACCTACCTACCTACCTACCTACCTACCTACCTACCTACCTACCTACCTACCTACCTACCTACCTACCTACCTACCTACCTACCTACCTACCTACCTACCTACCTACCTACCTACCTACCTACCTACCTACCTACCTACCTACCTACCTACCTACCTACCTACCTACCTACCTACCTACCTACCTACCTACCTACCTACCTACCTACCTACCTACCTACCTACCTACCTACCTACCTACCTACCTACCTACCTACCTACCTACCTACCTACCTACCTACCTACCTACCTACCTACCTACCTACCTACCTACCTACCTACCTACCTACCTACCTACCTACCTACCTACCTACCTACCTACCTACCTACCTACCTACCTACCTACCTACCTACCTACCTACCTACCTACCTACCTACCTACCTACCTACCTACCTACCTACCTACCTACCTACCTACCTACCTACCTACCTACCTACCTACCTACCTACCTACCTACCTACCTACCTACCTACCTACCTACCTACCTACCTACCTACCTACCTACCTACCTACCTACCTACCTACCTACCTACCTACCTACCTACCTACCTACCTACCTACCTACCTACCTACCTACCTACCTACCTACCTACCTACCTACCTACCTACCTACCTACCTACCTACCTACCTACCTACCTACCTACCTACCTACCTACCTACCTACCTACCTACCTACCTACCTACCTACCTACCTACCTACCTACCTACCTACCTACCTACCTACCTACCTACCTACCTACCTACCTACCTACCTACCTACCTACCTACCTACCTACCTACCTACCTACCTACCTACCTACCTACCTACCTACCTACCTACCTACCTACCTACCTACCTACCTACCTACCTACCTACCTACCTACCTACCTACCTACCTACCTACCTACCTACCTACCTACCTACCTACCTACCTACCTACCTACCTACCTACCTACCTACCTACCTACCTACCTACCTACCTACCTACCTACCTACCTACCTACCTACCTACCTACCTACCTACCTACCTACCTACCTACCTACCTACCTACCTACCTACCTACCTACCTACCTACCTACCTACCTACCTACCTACCTACCTACCTACCTACCTACCTACCTACCTACCTACCTACCTACCTACCTACCTACCTACCTACCTACCTACCTACCTACCTACCTACCTACCTACCTACCTACCTACCTACCTACCTACCTACCTACCTACCTACCTACCTACCTACCTACCTACCTACCTACCTACCTACCTACCTACCTACCTACCTACCTACCTACCTACCTACCTACCTACCTACCTACCTACCTACCTACCTACCTACCTACCTACCTACCTACCTACCTACCTACCTACCTACCTACCTACCTACCTACCTACCTACCTACCTACCTACCTACCTACCTACCTACCTACCTACCTACCTACCTACCTACCTACCTACCTACCTACCTACCTACCTACCTACCTACCTACCTACCTACCTACCTACCTACCTACCTACCTACCTACCTACCTACCTACCTACCTACCTACCTACCTACCTACCTACCTACCTACCTACCTACCTACCTACCTACCTACCTACCTACCTACCTACCTACCTACCTACCTACCTACCTACCTACCTACCTACCTACCTACCTACCTACCTACCTACCTACCTACCTACCTACCTACCTACCTACCTACCTACCTACCTACCTACCTACCTACCTACCTACCTACCTACCTACCTACCTACCTACCTACCTACCTACCTACCTACCTACCTACCTACCTACCTACCTACCTACCTACCTACCTACCTACCTACCTACCTACCTACCTACCTACCTACCTACCTACCTACCTACCTACCTACCTACCTACCTACCTACCTACCTACCTACCTACCTACCTACCTACCTACCTACCTACCTACCTACCTACCTACCTACCTACCTACCTACCTACCTACCTACCTACCTACCTACCTACCTACCTACCTACCTACCTACCTACCTACCTACCTACCTACCTACCTACCTACCTACCTACCTACCTACCTACCTACCTACCTACCTACCTACCTACCTACCTACCTACCTACCTACCTACCTACCTACCTACCTACCTACCTACCTACCTACCTACCTACCTACCTACCTACCTACCTACCTACCTACCTACCTACCTACCTACCTACCTACCTACCTACCTACCTACCTACCTACCTACCTACCTACCTACCTACCTACCTACCTACCTACCTACCTACCTACCTACCTACCTACCTACCTACCTACCTACCTACCTACCTACCTACCTACCTACCTACCTACCTACCTACCTACCTACCTACCTACCTACCTACCTACCTACCTACCTACCTACCTACCTACCTACCTACCTACCTACCTACCTACCTACCTACCTACCTACCTACCTACCTACCTACCTACCTACCTACCTACCTACCTACCTACCTACCTACCTACCTACCTACCTACCTACCTACCTACCTACCTACCTACCTACCTACCTACCTACCTACCTACCTACCTACCTACCTACCTACCTACCTACCTACCTACCTACCTACCTACCTACCTACCTACCTACCTACCTACCTACCTACCTACCTACCTACCTACCTACCTACCTACCTACCTACCTACCTACCTACCTACCTACCTACCTACCTACCTACCTACCTACCTACCTACCTACCTACCTACCTACCTACCTACCTACCTACCTACCTACCTACCTACCTACCTACCTACCTACCTACCTACCTACCTACCTACCTACCTACCTACCTACCTACCTACCTACCTACCTACCTACCTACCTACCTACCTACCTACCTACCTACCTACCTACCTACCCACGCCAGGAGTACTGCAATACCCTCAGGGGCTGAGGGTAAAAAGGAGAGAGATGCCTACGATCTAACAATGGCACTTACCTTCCTACTGACCTCAGAGCCTGCATTTCAGTTGACCTCTTTAAGAAAAAGCTGATAACTCATTTATTCAAAACCCATGTTTTGAATGAAGCGCTATGAACAGATTTATCTGCTATAAGCGCTATATAAATATTATTATCATTAATATTATTATTATTATTATTGTTATTATTATTATTATTATTCACATAAAAAATGTGATGACAAGGAATTTTTGGCACAGAGAAAATGTTGGGCCATTTTATCAGAGTGTGAATATCTCAATACCTCCACTCTCACATACCTCAATAAAGAGAGGATTGGCCAAATAAATTAGGTCTTCATTCTGACATCATAATATTGCTCATGAGTTCAAGGGTTTCAACAAATCAAATCACTTATTTCTTTTGCCTTTATGTTGACCTAAGGTGAAAAAAAAGAAAACAGGTATTCAGATGAAACAGAACTTCAAACTCATTTAAAGCATTCATGAAATCACAGAGGTCATATTCAATATTACTGAGGTTTGGGATATGCCTAAATGATATGTGGCCAACATACAACAAGCTATCTCACAAAAATCAACCAAAATACACCACCCTTGGTTATTTTGTTTTGCTGAAAGCCGAAGTGCTGGCTGTACTCCAGGGTTGGATTTTATCTATAGGTTCCAACCTTGTTCATACAATACTTTGGGGTCCAACACCGATATCTGGGTTTTGGAACACCGATTTGGATTGTATTGTATGAACAAGTTCCATCCCCAAAAGAACAATTTGGGATTGGGATTCTTGGACACTGCTTTGGACCCCCAAAATTTCCATCGATTCACTTTTATTTTTATGATACTTGTCATCTTTACATACTTATAATCACATGATTTTGTCACATCTTTGGAGCTGCCATTAATATGGAAGCTTTTGCATCGACTATTTCAAAATATGCACACAATATGTTTATTGTATCCTTAAACATAACAATTTTTCGTATTGATTGGGTAAAGATGAAATATATCTATTATTTTGTAAATTTGAACCAACCCCGAAATATGTGAACACCAATTTTGGTGTCAACCTTTTTGATACAATACATTGGGGTCCATTTAAAGGTTCACACCTAATTTGGACCCCCGATTTGGACCCGGACCCTGTTGATATAATCCTGCCCACAATACAATCATGTAACCTCTATTGTTGTCTGTCAGGATGTTAGGCCTGTACCAATGGGCAAATATTAATGGACAAACATGGCTATCTGAAAGCCAAATCACTCCATTTTCCCAATCCGAAGGTGCTCCATAGTTAACAAAACAAAGTAGTTGTTTGCACTAGATCTCTGGTCAGCTAAACAGTTTGGATTTTAGAAAAAGAACTTTGAAATGGCACATAAATTTATGTAGGGGAATATGATAGTTGATAACATTTGATCACATAGTATGGGGTATAAACATTTACATTATTCAAGGAAAAAGTGCTTGAAAACCTCATTTAATGAATGTTTTAATGAAATAAAATGCCTTTATTTACTGAATGGCAATACAATACTAGATATATCAGACAATGGTACACAATCATGCAGTTTAACAGACACCGTTTGACAGATAAATTAACCTCAATGTTTATTATTTTTGCAGCATGAAAATTAAATTCAGTGCCAGCACATTTAAGGTGAAAGTGGTTCAGCAGAAATTATTTTTGCAGCATGAAAATTAAATTCAGTGGCAGCACATTTAAGGTGAAAGTGGTTCAGCAGAAAGGGATAAAAATATCACACTAAATGGTCCATCTCAGCCCAATATTCAAAATATAGGAGATTTGTACCTCAGAGAGAAAGTCACTGTTTTATGCATGTGATAATCTTGATTGATAATCTTTGAAAGTATCTTGACAATCCATCAATATTTGATACAAAACACAGGCCTGGGACTGGAAGATCTGCAAATCTCTGAAAAGTGCACTGATCTTTGCATCAGTCATTCCTAAATCACATAATTCCAGGGATATACACCTCAAATTGGCTCTAAAACCCTTAATATCAGTCTTCTTTAAAGTGGGAAATCTAATTGAATATCCAGGTCTGATGGTCTATGAATTTTCCTTTTTAAATTTCTCAGAATTCAGGGTTGGTCAATGAACAAATATAAAAATATGTTTTCATTTTTTCCAATGTAGCCATTTAAGGGCTGGTCAGGAGACCAGAAACAAACTATTAACTGTTGCTGCCCTTAGTGTGTTATTAGTGCAGGATGGGAGCTATGGACTGTTGCCAGTTTTACCCCCACTGACTGTTGCCAGTTTTACTTTAATGAGGCTTGAAAGGTAATCTGACTTAGTGTTCAGTTTTACTTTAATGAGGCTTGAAAGGTAATCTGACTTAGTGTTTAGTATTGAAAGTTTCATAAAACACTGTCTTACTTGTGATAATGTAAAGCGTTTAAGGTTTTACTTGATATTGAAAAAATGTGATTTTCAGTTCAGATCTATAAATATCATATTGCTTGATAGGATAAACATTTTAGGCCTGGAGGTACCACATTTCTATGTTTTTTTCCTTATATTGTATCTTAGACTCCGAGCCAATGGTATTGATTTTAATTGCTCTCCTCTGAGGGCATACAGGAAAGGATTAAGCAAGGAGTTGAGGGGTAAAACTACCAGAGCTATCCAGGAATGAATTGTTGGTGGTACCTGAACACCACTTATTGCCATCACACTGTACATCATGACTGGGATCCAGCACAAGAGATTTGTTGCTCCCATCAAGAAACATTGCAAAACTGTTTTAAGGTTATTATGTTCAGAATGTGATGCCATATTTCCATGGGAAAATGATATTTTATTGAATATCAAAATATAGAGAATTAAAGTTATTACATAAAATAATATATTTAATAATACAAAAACACTAAAGAAATATTCCCATCCTTTTATTTTGCCTGATGCCAAGTTACTCAAGAGACAAACATCATTGTCTATTGGAGAGTATCCACCAAAATATTTCAAACCAGACAGAGGCAATAATGACAAAATGACCAATATTAATGTAGATGTGCAGGTAAAATTTACCATGTTATATTTATTGAGTACTTTATGTTGAAAAGGAAACCAAATGGAGATGAATCTATCAAAGCTTATTATTAAAAGAAATAGGGCTGACATTTCTGATGATAAAGCTGTCATTGCTCCAATAAGCTTACAGAACACATTTTGTCTCCAAGACCGTTGAAACAGATAAAAATGTCCATTAAAGTAAATATCAGTAAGATTCATCAATATCAAATAAAATCCCATCATCATGTCACATGTTGCAAGGCCACCAATCAGAAAATTCTGCATGTTTTTTGCCACCGACACTTTGACTCTTGAATTTTGCCTGGTCCTTAACACCATCACATACAAAGCAAGCATATTAGATAAGATTATGGTGATGCCTGTCACCCAGGAAAAAACCCTCTGGAAAAGGGAGCCTAATATATATTCACAAGAAGATAATATCTTATTTTGTATGTCAAAAATGCATTTTAATGATAAAGGAAAGAAACAACAATTAAAGTTGCTTTCTACTTTAACAATATTTACATGAACCTTGATGGAGTTTGCAAAAATGGTTTTGCCTCTCATGTTTAGAATAGATAAATATATTTCTGGTGAAAATGCTTCTCTTGCCACAAATAGTAGCTTGTTGAAGCTAAGATCAACAATTTTAAGATTTGCATTACAACAGAATGTACTTTTATCTATTTTAATTAAACAATTTCTTGATAAATTAATGCTAATCAAACTATACATAAAATGAAGGTTGACTTTGTGTATTCCTGATATACAGTTATCAGCCAAATTCATGTACTGAACCAGAGACAGATATCTAAATGTATCCTTCTCAATGAAACCTGTTATTCTATTATTGGAGAGATCGAGTCTTTGAAGGGATGGGAAGTACAAGGAATCATTCGTTAAACTCAGCACGTTTCCATGAATTTCTAAGAACTGTGTATGTTTAGAGAAAACATTGGTATCTAATTCTACATTGAAAAATTTTCCACCGCAAAAAACAGAATGCTGCAAACAGGTACATGATGTTGGGCAGTTAAAACAAAACATTTCATCATCCATGGATGGGCAGTGTGGTATGCCATCACATACCTCATACCGTGGGAGACATATCTTAGAAGATCTACACAGAAAGCCACCCTTGCATAGCCTAACATCACATTGATCTTCATCATCCCCCTCTGGACAGTCTAACTTCCCATCACACACCAGGTGGAGTGGCAAACAGTATGCCTCAAAACACCTATGCATTGATGGACAATGCTCCACATTTTGTCTACACTGTTTAATGTGAGCTCCAAGCCTGCAGTGCATCAAATTGCCAACTTGATTGTAATCAACTATGCAAATAACAGAGAGTGGAAATGTTATGTTCCATTCAACAGAGCAGAACAATCCTTTACTTGGTATATCTGAATGATGTGGAAGAGGAAGTGGTTCATCATCTCCTGGGTCGGGGCAATCCTGCACAGCATCTTGTAGCTGTGACAAAGGTATGCATTTACCAGACTGGCACTGATGACCTTTACAATGAATATCATTCTCACATTGTTCCTCATCACTATTATCAACACAATCTCTTCCAAAGTCACACCTATGCTTCACACTGATGCATGGGCCATCTTTACATCTCCAGTAACCATCAGCACAGGGTCCACCTGGGCATTCTTTCTCATCTGATTGATCCTCACAATGTGCTCTGCCATCACACACCTGAGACACAGGAATGCAACCACCTGATCTACACTGGTGATACAAAGGATGACATACACAGGAACCTGAATAACATGAGCTCCAGCAATCTCCTGATTCTGTGTACCTGTCATATGAGCATACATCATTGCAAGACTTTTCGTCAGATTCATCTGTGCAGTCAATATGGTTATCACACACAAAACATAGAGGAACATAACTTCCATCACCACATTGAAATAACTGTAATGGTGTGTGCTCATAGGCTACATTTATACTTGGTGTGGTGTAGAAATATTTACCAATAACCAAGGGATGTCCTTTAAAAATGAAATTGTTTGTTCCATATAAACATTCGAAAGATTGAATATACAACTCTAATTTGAAACACTTGGCATTGATGCTAAATGCTTGTAATGCTGGAATATTCTCTCCAAGGATGTCGGATATATGAAGGGCTAGGCCACGTTCAAGACCAGGCCACGTACTAATACCAATGTGCTGTGAAGCTGCTTCAAAGAGACAGATGTACCAAGAAACTATTACCAATGCTCCGGTCCTGCAATATGGCTGTACATCCAGCCCCATTACTTGCCTTCTAGGCTTTGTGGTCTTTGTCTTCCCATACTGACACACAAAGTTTGCCAGCATTTGGTCATCACAATCAATTGTGATCCACCTATCATATGCTTTATTTATTGAAAACACAATTCCTGTGCATGTGGTTTTTTTCATGATCTTTGGTACAGAGTATTTCCTGTGCAATTCTTCATTGTGTATTTGTTCTAATTGAAATATATCCTCCAAAATCTGAGAAACATTATTTTCTAAATGTGATAAACCACGATCAAATCCATATAGAAATGAATGCCTTTCAACAATTATTCCTTTCCATTCATACTCGCTTAGGGGTTCTCCGCTTGCCCAGACCCACCTAGATATCTGTAAAATATAAAAGGAAAATTAGTTCTCATTTACCGGGCATAAATTATTTGAAACTGACTTTTTGGGGGGGGGGGGGGGGGGGGGGTTTACACTGCCAAAATGAAAATATCAAAAATGGTGATTAGAAGAGAAGAGAAATGTAGGTAGTGACATTCGTAAGACTAAACAGAGACTGACAAAAAATGATGGTTTCAGAAATATTAAGTTCAAATAATGGTTAATTGTTAAATCAGTGACAATGGCCTGGCAGTGATTTGCAGGCCAACCTAACCTCTACCTGACTATCCTTGCCCAAGATGGGGAATAAGGATAACTGCTGACTCAGTATGTACAGTGTACAATAGTTGTCTTTGTTAGGATAGCACAACATATACATATGCAGAGTCAGGCTAGGAAGTCGGCATGGCCACTGTGGAGTATCGTGGTAGCTGGGTGTGCATCGCTTGCAATGGGATCTCCCGCCTCAGACCGCACTTCTAGGGGAGCGACAGTACGTCTGCTCTATCCGACTTCATCCTCATCCGTGGTCTCTGTCCCATCTACGCAGCATCTTCTCATACGTCTGTGTCACCTTATGCCTCAGTAACATTTGCACCGTAGAGGAATTGGTGCTTATCGGCTTGCTCTCTAATGCCTCAGTCACATTTGCACCGGGAGCCGGCCGGGAAGTAACAATCGGCCGACTTCACAGTCTGCCGGGCGCCGGGGAGTTTATCAGCAACAATCTGAGATATGCCGTAGCTATGGTCACATTATGAAAGGCCACCGCACGGCACCCGCAAGAAAATGACACAGACGTCTGAAGGATATCTTAAAGACGTCTGTATTATATGACAGACGTCTGAAAGACATCTTAAAGACGTCTGTATCATATGACAGACGTCTGAAAGACATCCTAAAGACGTCTGTATGAGACCGT
The DNA here is from genome assembly GCA_949316495.1 of Amphiduros pacificus. NCBI lineage: Eukaryota > Metazoa > Annelida > Polychaeta > Phyllodocida > Hesionidae > Amphiduros > Amphiduros pacificus. The sequence continues at coordinate 5,931,415 of OX439007.1, read as the reverse complement.
AGGGAGCCCGGTGGATCATCTGACGATGGCCTGTGAACACATGAAATAAAAACACGTCTGCAGGATATCTTAAAGACGTCTGTCTCATTGACAGACGTCTGTGAGATATCCTAAAGACGCACGGCAATCTGAAATGCCTGCCAATTTTGACAAAAATACCCATCGGCCGGGCATCTTTACTGAAATCGGCGCAAATGTGACTGAGGCATTAAGTGGGAACACCAAGCATGACATGTGTGGAAACTGTTTGTAGAATGTTTTCATGTCAGGAGTGTGACGTCTACATTGTCAAGCAATACTATATATAGGAACTGATATGCAGAATTAACCATTGTAGCTTTGTGGGAACAATCATTGAATGCGTATTTTACATAAATTAGGCCCTTTCTAATCATAAATTGTGTTAATATTTCTTTATAATTGTTACCATTGAAACTTAGGACACTCATGTTTTAACAAATTAAAAGCCTTAATGATCTTCAGAAAAGAAGATAATTGCAAAGAAAGTATACGTCTTGCAAGCACTAATATGTACTTTAATAATAATCATGTTCTATATTTGTTGCCATAGCAACAATTTCATTTCCATGATAATCATGTCATTAATGTCTGACATCAATGTTAATATGAAATGTCCTTCTTTCCCAGTACTCCTATCTTTACTATTTTGATGAGGCGAAGGAAATTTCAATAATTCTTCATATTTTCTGAGAGCAACACCTCATGTTGCCATGGATACCTCAATTATGCAAATTATTCACTTTATTATTTAATATAGTAAAATCAATACCGAAAATATTTACTTAAATGGTATTAACTACATATAATATAATATAAATTATCACAATGGGTCATAATACAGTGAAAGCAATCAAACAACACTGGGTATTTAACACATTTCATGGCTTTATAGGAAATAAGATGCATACAAGATCTCTATCATACTATAAGGAAGTCAAAGAAACCTATATGCATACAGAAGAGCCAAAACTGTATGCTATGATATCATGGCAGCACATGACATCGTGATTTTTGGCCATAAAAATTACATAAAAATCAAGACTCTTGCCCTTTCTTAATGGGAAGGTTAACTTGTTAGAACAGAGATCCTTTTTCTTTATCATATATAAATCACCTCAGGGAGCCCCCTTCTTAGATTGCAGGGTAAATTGAATGCCCCTTTTCTGTACATGATTTGTTCTCATATTTTTGTTGGTCTTTGAAATTGTTAAAATTCGTGTGTACAAATGTTGAGGGTGCAAGGTACATATGTTGAGGATGCAAGGTACATATGTTGAGGATGCAAGGTACATATGTTGAGGATGCAAGGTACATATGTTGAGGATGCAAGGTACATATGTTGAGGATGCAAGGTACATATGTTGAGGATGCAAGGTACAAATGTTGAGGATGCAAGGTACAAATGTTGAGGATGCAAGGTACATATGTTGAGGATGCAAGGTACAAATGTTGATGATGCAAGGTACAAATGTTGAGGATGCAAGGTACATATGTTGAGGATGCAAGGTACAAATGTTGAGGATGCAAGGTACATATGTTGAGAATGCAAGGTACAAATGTTGAGGATGCAAGGTACAAATGTTGAGGATGCAAGGTACAAATGTTGAGGATGCAAGGTACATATGTTGAGGATGCAAGGTACAAATGTTGAGGATGCAAGGTACATATGTTGAGGATGAAAGGTACAAATGTTGAGGATGCAAGGCACAAATGTTGAGGATGCAAGGTACATATGTTGAGGGTGCAAGGTCATGCACACACACATGTCATGGAGGTTATGAACATATGATGCCCTGCATGAGTCATGTATGGCTAAATGTAGTCAAGAAAAACATTATTGATGTTTGACTTTGCCTGTTTAAAAGCCATTGTCTTAGGTTTGCATTCAATAAAATAACATATCATGTTGATTAAGGCAAAATTCCTCAAGAATAAGTCACGATGTATCAGTGTAAGGGTTAATCAGTGTTATATTAAAAGGTAATTATCTTTAAACACTGATTAGGGTAATGGTGATTGTAAAAGTAGACATGGACCCTCAAAATTCTAATATATACCTGACTATCAACCATGAGCTTTGAAATGTTAATGACTGGTTTAAAAGCAACAAACTATCACTCAATATTAAAAAGACTAAATATATGCTTTTTCACACTGCAAGACGAAAAGTAGACAATCTGCAAATCCAAATAGACGGCACTGAGATAGAAAGAGCTCAACAATTTAACTTCCTTGGTATTACTTTGAATGAGATCTTAAACTGGACAGATCACATCAATAAAATTGCAAACAAAATATCACGAAGTATTGGTATCATAAATAGGCTAAAACATTTTTTGCCACTAAAAACCAAAGTTCAAATTTATAGCTCTCTCATACTGTCACATTTAAATTTTGGAATACTAGCATGGGGATATCACTGCGAGAGAATTGTCAAACTCCAGAAGAAATGTGTGCGCATATTAACCATAAGTAAATACAATGCCCATACAGAACCAATATTTAAGAGCTTAAAACTGCTTAAAGTCAATGATATTCTAAGACTTCAAGAGCTAAAGATTTATTATAAATTCAAAAATGATTAATTACCACATTATCTGCAAAACTTGCCACTTCAGCACAACAGAGAAATACATAATTACCCCGCAAGATCTCAAAATCAAATTCATATTCCAAAAGCCAATCATGAATTTGCCAAAAATAGTATCAGATACAAACTACCAAAAACAGTTAATGAGACACCTGCATGTATATTAGAAAAAATAGGTACACACTCTATACAAGGTTTTGCCAACTATATTGTCATATAGCAATATACTTTAGCAATGGGGCGTACCCCGCCAAGGCATTGGGGCGTACCCGATTGTGACAGCTGTCAATCAGCCACACGCGACACTCTGTATATAACGCTTGACGCGAGGTATCAGTAGCGTGGTCAGTAGCGTGGTCAGTAGCATGGTCAGTAGCGTGGTCAGTAGCAGGTCAGTTGGCGGTCACTCATAGAAATAAAGGAAGCAATGTAACATCAATCCCGCCTCGTGTTATACATGACAAGCTAGATATCACAATATCAAAATGAATACTGTTAATTCATACAAAATTGACTGCAATATTGTGAACTGCTATATCTGCTTCCGATGATTATTAGCTTGAATGTCCCACCGCAATAACAAATCTGTCTGAATAGTTGACTAACTACTTCACTTAAAATGTAGAATAAATTTCACAATGAAATGTATACCACCAATCTGCATAACATAACTGAATTATTTGTGATATCATGTATCATGCATCTGTAATGTAAGAACTACACCAATAACTCATGAAATGATGTATATGTGCATGCTATTCATACTTATCAATGTAAAATCACTCAATTCTTATTGTAATTGCTTATTGCAGTTGTAGTAATCTACAACTATTCATCTACCTGTAATTTAAAAATACACAAATCATATCTATAATTTGTGATCATTGTGTCATGATATTATTATCATTTATCAATACTTCCATTATCATTTGTGTTTTTTATGTTGTTGTTGTACTTTTGCCAAATCTCACATCATAATAGTATTCGAACCTTAATTTCTACTGTTGGTATACCCATTTCAAAGAATACTAAAGATATTGGAGTCCGCAAAAATTGTATCATATGTCAAACTGTAAATTTGAATGTTAAAGTCTCAGGGTGGCTCCCATGCCAGTGACATGTAAATGTTATAAAAGGGAGTCTCCCTGACCCAATGTTATGTTTTTACAATCATCTTATACTGAAATTTATTATTGCATTTGTACCAACTGGGTCCAATAAAACAACTTCCTAGTTCCTAGTTCCTAGTTCCATGCTTGCTAAGATGCTGCACCATGTCAATATTAACACCTTCGATGTAGTTAAAACCCATACATTACCCACAGATAATCTGTCAATCATCCTGCAGTATCTATTTGAAATGGCATTAAAGTCAGTGTGCACTATGGAATATTCTCACAGATGTAACTTTCTCAGATTGAGTGCTTACTGACAGGACAGGTGCTATGACTGTTCCCGTTGGCTCCCTCCAAGACCAGTTTATATTTCAATGTATAACAAATACAAACAAATGTACTTTTAATCAGAGAAGCAGGGAGACATAATTTCTTAATATTAATCGAATTGGAGTTACTTTGTGCAAAACCTTTGATTACAGTCTGATTACATTGCTTCTAACATTTGAGGTTAAATGTCTTACCAGGCCTTAATTTTAGCATCTCATATCCTCACCAACATTTCAAGCCAGGTATGTTTAGGAACATTTATGTAATTATGCATTTAGGCACAATTTGGGCAATCAAGCTGTTTGGGATTTGTTCACAAAATTGTAAAATATTGTCTCTGTGCTAGATAACATGATATGTGTTCAACCAAATAAAGGGCTCTGTAATGACAGACAGTAATGTATAAATGAAGAGATATTTTCACAAATATTTATCGGTCACTCTTGTTATTACCATGTAGAGTAAAGATGTCCAATGGACAATATTCCTTTTGTTTTCACCTCACAAAGCATTTAAAGATTCCTTTAAATCCATATACAATCCTAAGAGTGTATGAGATCTATCACCCGACACTGTTGATGAGGGTGCAAGGGGTCCACCTGGGGACACCAGGAGAAGCTGGTATAGCCAAGATACTGCATGGGACAGACAGAAATCAAATTACAGCCTTTTACCTTCCAGTAATGGACATTAATTTGGACTACCATATGTCTTTTGAAAGAGAATCATAATCTTACTATTTAATGAACAAGAAGCCTTTTTTATATTGGATAATTTGACAAAATATCTTATCAGTTCAATGGGATGAGGCAGGGACATGCAGGGACATGTGCAAAGTAATTCGTCACATACCACCGCCCCAGCATCCATTAGCCTAACCATCGTACACTCTCCTCATTACAGCTGACTTGAAGCAAATATCAAATTATCCTACAGTAATACACACATTTATCAGACAAGGGCAAAGGGTTCCCTTTAGGCACGGGCCTCAGCTCATATGGGAAATTGTGTCATGAGTTCGATCTCGGCATGGCCGGGGATCGAACCCGCAACCTTTGGATCACCACAGAGGAACTGGTGCTAATAAGCTGGCGCTCTAACCAACTGCGCCACGGCCCGGGGCCTGTCAGACAAGGAAATGTCATCAAAGTGACGTAATGTTAGCATCATAATTATGTTAATGTGAATGTGTGGAATGCTGCTATTAGCTTTGATAACATTCCTCCCTCTGTTCTGCTTGAAATACTAGTTTTGGCTATTTTGACCAATGATAAAAGGAATGTATGCTATGTCCCTTCCACCTTTTTAATATTTCACCTTTTTCTTTCAAATGAGACCAAGATCAAATTGATTGGTGCACCAGATTGTGTTTGAATAAATTAATGATTTTCTCATTCCTATTCATATTATTGATAATTATGGTTATTATTAATGGATTAAGTCTCAGTAAAAATAGAAGAGAATGAGAATGAGAATGATTTGTTTAAATTTGCTCCAGGACAAGTTCTTGATAATTTTATTGAGTCCCATAACATGTTTTTTTTTTCAAAAGAGAATATACTTGAATTTGGAGGAAAAAGGTTAGGAGCTGTTATAAGAAAGTGCCATAACATTATGCCAGAGGAGAAGGGCCATATCCTACTCACATATTTTGCCCAATATATTAATTCCCCAGGGGCTGTTCTAAAAATACCTAGCCAGCATGTCCAAACCCTCATTAGTCTCTGATAATGTGTTAAACCATAAGACATATTTGCTATGGATATTGATTGCTCAGGTCCAACCATCATGCCTGGCCGGTTTTAAAGTGTCATTGCAGCAAATATTAGTCGCATACTTACATTTTTATAAAATTGTAACCCAATAAACATAATTGGAGCAAACAGCGTAGGACGATACTGATGATAGAAATGTATTGGGTGCATTTTCCAGGTGTTGTCAGTGATCTTTATCCTCCATAAGTGTCCTCCATGCTGACCACACACCTCTTCTGCCTGTCTCCAGGAAATCAGACGCTGCCCTTCCCATCCAGCACAATCTTCTCCATTGACTTCAAAGCTGGTGACAAAGAAGTTGATATTTTATTCCAAGTATAAACTAAGCTGTAAACCTTATGGCTGTTGGCTGTATATAGTCTGCCTATTGGTACCTTGTAAACATCACTTGGAATATATTTGCTTAAAATTGCACAAGAGTTAGTAAATATAATACAACTCATAACATTCTATATTTAATCAGCCACTAATACTTGCTGTTGATTATAGAAAAACAGAAATATAAATTAGGACGTTGAGTTCTGTTGTTAACAGGATGCTTTCTGAACTGATAGAGCCAAAATGATCTGAAAGGTTCTTAAATATATTACAAAAATCAGTATTATAATTATATGGATATCAGTGATACATTTGTTTCATTTTGGCTTTGATCTGTCGCAAGGGAAGCCCGGATCACTAGCAATTAATAATGCCTTTTGATTCCTTATCATTTCTTCTCATTTTATTCTTATGGAAGTCACTTGAAGCAGTTCTAAAGAAACATAAAGAAGGAACCACTCTTACCTGTTATTAAAGTATCGACTGAACAGAAGTAAACGTTGTTGGCATTGTGACATATCTAGCATATGATATTCATTCAAAGAGTGCACAATTGATGTGCATGAAAACGTCCTCATCAGCCAGTCAGATTCATCATATAGATGTTTTGATAGCTTAATTTCAAATGTACCTTTCACATTGTCAATATTTGACGAAGCAGGTAGTATGATTGAAAAGCCAGAGGCAGGTAGCATTGTTGTAAAGGAGAAAATGTTTTCGTTTGCATTCCTTGATAGATTAATCTTATGCACAATTGTCCCATTCTGCTTGTTTAAATCTGCACTTATTGCGAGGGGTACATATTCTTCAATAATATAAATAACGAAATGACCTGACCTCATACTGTTGATATCTTCTCCTATATGTCTTGATATGAGTGTTATATTTATGTCCCACTGGAGCGGAGATAAGTCAGTTTTTGAATGTCCATTTAAAATTTGACGATGAGCATTTATAGAATAGTGAACAGGAAAGTTTTGCTGGGAGACATAGACGACAGTACAGTATGCATTTATTGGGATATAATATATGGGGTAAAGACTTTGATTTGAATGATCACATGGTAAATAATTCTGTTTGTTTTTTTTTATGGTTATATGAATATATGAATGAGGTAGTAAATCACAAAGTTGTAGAAATAGTTTAAGATTATGTATCTTATCCTCAGGAAGTGTGTATGATATGTTAAATGATTTTCTATAGAAATTTACATCGATCTCTAAGGAGGCATAATTGAATTCAAATCTTGTTTTGCAATCCCTTAAAAGGAGAGGTTGGTGTAATCTTGTGGAAACGTCAATAGTTAACATATTTAATCCACTGTTTGTTTCTACAAATGAATCAGAGCCAACAGTAAATGATGCTTCACACTCAGTTGTTAAATTTACCCTATCACTTATTACAATATAACACCATGCAGAATTGACATGATGCTGGAACGTCTTTGTGTAGGTTGCCATATCCTGTTGGGTTATATAGAGAGGGGTTTTTGTTAAATGCCCACAATCAGGTAAAAAAGTTTGTGGACGATTGAAATTATCCTTAACAGAACACGATATTTTAAGACAATGACATTGAATAATAGAATATTCCACAATGAAACTTCCACTACTATAGCCAGAATATAAGTAAAAAACTACAGAAAGCCTGGAATATACACCTGTGATAAACGTATATCCATTAACTGAGTTTTTTTTATCTCTTTCCCAATGAAACATACCACAGAACCTACCACGATCTAGAGTTTGTTCTGGCCATGTATTATGCTCTTCAAATACCAATCCTCCTGCAGTACACTCCATTGCCCCATCTTGAATGCTATTGGGACCCAAAAAAGAAAAGCTTTGTACCTGTATTTTAATCATTAAGTGAACAGTAGATTCTGTACCAATATCCCAATAACAGTATGTATTATCTGTACTATTTATATCATTTGCTGAAAGAACGCCGATAGATCCATTCTTTAAATTTGAAGTCATGTTGAGATTACTTTTACAGATGGAGGTTTGTCGTTCTAGCGGTTTTGATTCAAAATTCAAACCAAAAACATTGCTGTTTTCATTATTGCATTGTATATACTCGGAATAGATTTTGACAAACAACTGAAATGAACTTGTTCTACCACCATCATTTACAATAAGTTTACTAATCTTTTTTGATAATATTCCAGGGCCATCATAAACCATCATAAGCTTTGATGATTGAGTTGAATAATTCACAATATCATACTTTATGATATCCCCAGGATTCACCTGTATTAACCATGAGTATAATCCTTTTTGTTCACAAATTACTATTTTTCCAGTAGGCTTATTTATAACTTGATTCAGTATTTTACATGAGTCTTTGTGTTTATATGTGTCTTTAACAGTAAAAAATGCCTTAAAAGAACCTGTTTTTCTGAATAAACTTAAGTAATTAACAGTTATTGTGTGGAACAAGGATAGCACATTAAATGGAGATTGATTTCCACATAATTTATATCTCTCTGTTGAAGTCCTTTCTATTTCCACATACTCATATTTACAGTCCTGTTGATATCGTTCATAGTTTAAATTAAAATATAAAAATCTTATGAGAATGGCATATTTCCTTGCTACAATCAATTTCCAGGATATATGCCTTGCTGTGAAAGAGTGCTGTGATAATTCAAAATATCCATAGCCACCTATGAGCTGAAGGTTCTGACTTCTTTCTTTCATTTTTGTAATCTTTTGGTGAAACGATTTTAATTTTCTTTTGGCAAAACATATTATTGTAGTTTCAAACATTCTACTGATATGTGTATACTTCATATCTTCCCTTAAGCATAGTTGAAAGGCTACTTTAACATACCTGTACCATTCTGGAAAATGTGGAGTGGAATTGCAGTTTAGGCATTCATTATACATGTTAAGTGATCTCACAACAAACATATTTGATTGTGGAGTCTGTGATAAAATTACATATAATAAAATAAACATAGCACTAGTCATGAAATATACTATCAGATCAGATACACATGGCTATTTGTTACTCACTTTACTCTGCAACTTGATGACACACATAACACACTCTAATCAACTCTAATGACAAGCGCAAGCAGCTTTGTAAAGATCTGGCCACCAATTAGAACCAATGAGAGTCAGAAGCCCACAGCTTAAGTAGCATGTCTGAATAAGTAATTATAATATATGTAAGACACTAACCTATGTCGGGCCATAAGCCGTGGTGCAGTTGGTAGAGAGCAAGCCGAATGGCACCAGTGACTCTACAGTGATCCAAAGGTCGTGGGTTTAATCCCCGGCCATGCCAAGATTGAAATCATGATACAATGTCACACATGAGCTTAGGCCCGTGCCAAAAGGGTTAACCCGTTGTCCTTGTAAATCTGTGGCCGGGTGGGTTGTCATGTCAAGGACCTGCGACATGACAATTCAGTGAGGCAGCACTATATCTGCTACAAGTAGGTCTCATCACGAAATGACTGAAATAATGTTGAAAATGATGTAAAACCCCAAACAAACAAACAAACAATCGATCAGATCCATGTCCATACCACTGACATTTGAAGAAGTGCAGAGGGTTTAGAATAAAAACAACTAGGACGTTTAATTATCCAACTTTAATAGATATTGGAAGCTGCGCTGCTTCAAATGTCAGAATAAACATATCTATTGAAACTTTTGCACCATCCTTTTTGCATTGCACAACATCCTGGTCTTTCACCTCATCCACTATATCCTCTTCAGAAACTCCCTCCAAATCTGGGCACCTTATTACTCCTTTTTTATTATTGAGGGTCTTATGAGCCGTTATTAAACTAGAACTGTGGCCAACATTCAGCATCTTACAAGATTGTCCGCATGGTTTCTGCTCAACCTCAATTAGCAAACGAGTTCCCATTTTTTGGACTGTTTTGGGAGCCCGGCAATGCCTTGAATCTCCTTTGCAATTGCAAAGGGGGACATTTTTGCCAGCGTATGTTCAGTGTCAGAACTTTCCGCAATTAAAATATTTTCTATTTTATTTGAATCATCATCACTGTTTAGCTTGTTCCTTGGTTGTTTTTGTGTGCCATGTGTGTTTTTTAAATTTCATCAGTAAGGTCCCCTCCCCACCATGGAGCCCAAGGGGACGACGCCTTTCTGGGCCGGTAACTCCAAGCCCTGATGCCATGAGAATATCTAATATGATATAATCTCAGAGTAAAAACTCCACCCTTTGGGATCTTATATTTATCCCTTGATTGATCCAATCAGAAGTAATCTCCTTACAATGCTTGTATATTATAATCAGATTCATAAACATTAGTCCTAAATTCCGTACATTGAAATTTTAAAAAATAAACAAAATTCATAGCCTGGATAACAGGAGAAATAGCACAAGCCGCTTAAATCAGATCTGGGCCTAATCTGAACTGCCCATCTGGTGAACATCTGTATCTGAGACAGAAGTGTTGCAGCTGGACAAATATTACTGCCAAACCAGCCCAGTGCTCAACCTGTTAGGATTCCATATCCTCCCCGCCACTGGTTGTACCCCACGGCAAAGAGGATGCCCCTTTAATCGCCTTTTACAACATGCTGGGGGGCAGTGGGGCCATTCTTTAATCCCTGCACCCACAGAGGAGGTGTATGATACAACCTGGAAATATGACATAATGAGGGATTCATGCGAAATAGTATTAAGGGGTATTTCAGACAATTAAATGACAAACTATATAAACACTTTTATAAAAAATGGATGGAAGGTTCACACAGATTACTATAAAGGACAAACACAGATAGCTAGATAGCTACTAGCTAAAGAAATAAAGTTACTTTCAATTATTTATGATAAGAAATTACGTTTTATTCCACATTTCCATTTGTGGGAAAAATGCCCACAGGCTTTAGATTAATTATTGGGGAGGCAATCACTCACTTCTGTTACAAATATACAGAGCACTGTTTTTTTCCAACTTGATTATGGATATATGGTGTATGTAGATATCTATCAGAGGATAACAAAAACATAAGTGATTATATGCCATTGGAAAATGACCATATTTTACATCACATTTTATGTTCTAGACATGTCTAGCAAGTATGTATAATCCTTCAATAGTGTATCCATGGTTGCGAAAACAGTGCCAAAACCGCCAGAATGTATCATATTAGCGATTTTCAATTTGCCTGGGGAAAAGGGCCACATCTCCTACTCATATAATTTACCTCGCATTCTAATGCCACAGGTTATGTTCTAGACATGTCTAGCAAGTATGTCTAACCCTTCATTAGTTTATCCATGGTTGCGAAGACAGAGCTGCAACTCTTAGAATGTGCTGTATTCAATATATTTGGCCATAAGGCAAAATGTTGATTTCATTAGGGGAAAAGGATCATATCTCCTACTCATATATTTTACCTCGCCACAGGTTATGTTCTAGACATGTCTAGCAAGTATGTCTAACCCTTCATATCCATAGCTGCGAAGACAGTGCAACAATATTTGGGAATCATTAACATGCTAAAGAATGTGTTTGTGATAACTAAAGGTATTTCAGTTTTTTACAGGATATATATCCTATTACGTAATGTTTCCACTCATATCCCAAGGCGGTATGAAGGTGTCTATAGTTATTTTCCATTAATATATTGATAACAATTGATTAAGACAGTGCTGTAATGTTGAGAAGGTCATTAATCGTGCTGAAAAACTCATTTGTCACAGGAAAAGGGATATATCCGTTTTTGTATAACCTTTTTCACCTTGTCCCAAAAGGATAAACTGATACATACTTGTTGACACCTTTTGAAAAAAACGTCAAATATCAAATATCAAAAGAACTTCACGCTCATTTGGTTTTTTTGGTTTTTGTCCCCAAAATTGTGTCAGTATTAGTCCCCTCTGTGTATTAAGTCCCATGTGATGGAGAAATGTTAAAACCTTAATGATATAAATTTTCTCCATAAAAAGCTTTATTATTTCTTCTGAATTAAAACTAACACTCAGAGAATACCGTAATTTTCTCAATATTAGTAACATTTATTTGACATTTACAGACATTCATAGAGAATCATCAAATAATACTTACAAGTCAATTATATATGATTTCAATACAAATGCTTAAACCATGATCAAAATAGGTGAGCATTAAATTGCCCATGTGATCTACCTTATCCCTCCCTGACAACTGAAATATTCAATAATATTAATCATACATGGTATTGTGTTTCCTGTTAAACAAAATACAAAGTTGTAAAATAACATTCAGATGAATAAATATAAATGAAAGTGGACACCTTGTGACAAATGTCACAAAAGGTACTGTAATCTTTGATGTCAACAATAATAGTATATATGGCTAAAGCCAGGTTCCTTAATACTATATACATTACACTGGTTGATATGTGACCTTGTGACCTAGTTCCTGTATTCTGTGCTGTAGTCTGTTAAGTACATTTGAACTCTGCTGTCTGATCTAATTCATAGACACTGTTAAATATCAAGGCCCCTACCCCATCCCCATGCCAGTGGCCTGAATGCAGATAACATAAAAAAACATAGTCTACAGTGTGCCGTGTATAACATCACACATGCTGTCATTTCTTCTTTGAATGTAACTCATTTGATTGTACATCAAGTTTCAATGGAGGGGGACGCACTCTATGTAATTTGCTGCTCAAAAAAATGCCTCTAAACAGTATACAACACAACTTTCAATAAAAGCAGCCTCTCAATTAGAGACTATTTTTAGCACTGATGGTTCAAATGGTTTTGTAAAATGTAAAAAAAAAAATAATTAAATGACTCTATTGCTTAGATGAACACTGCCTAACATAACATATATGTTGCCAACTGTAACCCATAATCAAATTATACACAGATGCCACATAGATAAATAAGCCCAGTGCCTTACTGAGCATTGGACAGACAGATTGAATACTAAGAGGTACTGGATGTCACCTTCTAGTACCTCAGTGAAATCAATCACGCATCTCTTCATACGACAAGATCTACATTATCATTAGTGATTTATGTATTTATCAAATCATTACCTAAAAGCAATTGACTGCTTATTTTCATTTTCACCACTAATGATGGCAATTGATGGACCATATCCGGCCATACGATGAGTAGACTGACCAATCCCAAGGCCATTGGCCATGCCAAAGTGACGACTGCGATAAGCTGGAACAGGCTGTATGACCTTGTCTATGTTCAGCTCCACTGAAGCTGCCTCGCTGAGGTCCGAATTAGAGTCGGTCTTCTCATTGTTCTTAATTTGTATTGTCCATGTAGTGTGTTCACTGGTCTCATGAAGAATGAACTGTCTGATAAACATATGAATCTTATTGATTACTACAGACACTATCGGAAGTCCTATAAATATGTAAAATAAAACCCCTAAAAATGCATCCATATCTTGTGGATTAATATCACCAAAGCCAATGGTTGTTACAGAGATCCCAAGAAAATAGAAGCAATCTAACATGCTCCACTTTTCAGTAAGTTTAAGTATGCAAGCACCTATGACAACATAAACAAGCAGAGCAAGAGTGGTGATAACAGTGCTTGGCTCTTCCTCTTCAGAATAATCTGAGCCGCCCATTTCTTCCTGATAAAGTTCTTCCCCTTCCTCCTCGGAGGAGGACTCGTTGTCAGCGTGGTAAGATGACATCGCGGGAGCGAATGGTCCCGCTATGGAGACCCTCCTGGCATGGGGCTGCTGCGTGCCGGCATGTGATATGAGAGAGAATCTTCTCTCCTGTCTCTTTGCAGGACCATGATACATGTGAAATGAGCTCATCTGCTCACTTATGCTGTTGGACTCCTTGGAACTGTTGCCTTGATCTGGTAAGGTCCGATGAGGACTTATGTGCACAATACTTCCTCTGCATGAGTTGTCATCTCTAAAGTGGACTCTTCTGGAAAGTGAATGGACCTGATTCTCAGCTTCACTTATATGGCTTGTTATGTCATCACTACCGTCACTGATCTTTGAATCAACAGTGCTCACTTTGTTTGTTGCAAGCAGAGGACATTTGAGTTGGCACAGCAAGATAGGTTTAATAGTGTGCTGAGCTTGCAAGGAGAGTCTGTAGAGGGCGTGGTTAACACTGGCAGCGAGGTTGGCGAGGATGATCATACACAAAGGTATGCTGAGTCCAGCATATATCAGGCAGGCTGCCCGACCTCCCGGAGTCTTAGGAGTCATAAAACCATAACCTGCAAGACAGGAACACAGCATCATTACAAGTTAAAATGGCTCTAGGACAATGGCTCTAGGTCATTCACTATAAGGTTGGGGGGGGGGGGGAGACTTTTAAGCCCAACTCTGTGACCCTTCACTAATCTGTGTCCTTTACGACCCCTCACTAATCTGTGTCCTCTATGACCCCTCACTAATCTGTGTTCTCTACGACCCCTCACTAATCTGTGTTCTCTACGACCCCTCACTAATCTGTGTCACCTCCAGCCTCTATATAGGTTACAGATGGTGGTCACAGATTGGGGATGGATAGGATATAGATTATAGATGGTGGTCATAGATTGGGGATGGTAAAATATAGATTACAAATGGTGGTCATAGATTGGGGATGGTAAAATATAGACTACAAATGGTGGTCATAGATTGGGGATGGTAAGATATAGATTACAAATGGTGGTCATAGATTGGGGATGGTAAGATATAGGTTACAGATGGTGGTCATAGACTGGGGATGGTAAAATATAGGTTACAGATGGTGGTCACAGACTGGGGATGGATAGGATATAGGTTACAGATGGTGGTCACAGATTGGGGATGGTAAAATATAGATTACAAATGGTGGTCATAGACTGGGGATGGTAAAATATAGATTACAAATGGTGGTCATAGACTGGGGATGGTAAAATATAGATTACAAATGGTGGTCACAGATTGGGGATGGATAGGATATAGATTACAAATGGTGGTTCAAGACTCGGGATGGATAGAATATAGATTGGGGATGAATAGGATATAGATTAAATATGGTGGTCACAGACTGGGGATGGATAGGATATAGATTAAATATGGTGGTCACAGACTGGGGATGGATAGGATATAGATTACAAATGGTGGTTCAAGACTGGGGATGGATAGAATATAGATTGGGGATGAATAGGATATAGATTAAATATGGTGGTCACAGACTGGGGATGGATAGGATATAGATTAAATATGGTGGTCACAGACTGGGGATGGATAGGATATAGATTAAATATGGTGGTCACAGACTGGGGATGGATAGGATATAGATTAAATATGGTGGTCACAGACTGGGGATGGATAGGATATAGATTGGGGATGGATAGGATATAGACTGGGGATGGATAGGATATAGATTACAAATGGTGGTCATAGATTGGGGATTGTAAGATATAGATTACAAATGGTGGTCAAAGACTGGGGATGGATAGGATATAGATGGAGGTCACAGATAAGGATTTGAACATGAAAAAGACACAGATAAGGGTAAAGGTCAAAAGGTCAAAGTGCCCTATGCAAACACTCACCAATGGTTGAGCACACAGTGATGCAGAAGACGAAGGATCCCCAAAAGGTCCACATCTGGTCATCCACGGTCCAGTGGGGCAGGAAGCCTGGCTGGACGAGTGCCTTGTACATCACCTGGTAATCCTGTAGCCCCCTGGTGGCATTCACAACCCATTCCTCTTTTGTCAGGTTTCCTGTCACAGCCAATGTCCATAGGGTGCCCAGAAGGTCCTGTCTATAATCTATAATAGCTTTGATGTTGTTTACCTCATTGTTACCCTCAAATGCTTGGAAAATTCCAGCCCCAATACAAGTCACTAAGATGAAAATAATCAAAGGAACAATACGATGTCTGAACATGACATGGTAGAATATTCGCATTTTTTCTTTATGGAAACAGCAGGCTTTCTCACTGTCCTCTGCTTGGCTGAGATTCTCTGATATTTCAGATTGGCTGACATCAGTTGAGGGAGTGGCTCGGCCACTTTCATCCATCTCCCTGAAAAAAAAAATCATTAATTATTATGTGAAATATATCTGTAAATCAATGAAATGTTTAGATGCTTATACTTATTACAGACTTCAGGCGACAACAAAGCTGTGATGTAGTTTATGAATCATTTGCTGGTGCTTATTACACCATTCGACTTTGTTGCCACATACATGTGTCAAACAACAACAAGATGAGATTTTTTTTGCGAGTGCAGACGCACTTTAAATGCTTTGAAAACCGCAGCTCTATTGTTGTCCGCAGCTCTGTTGTCATCGCCTCTAATAGAATCATCTAAGGTCAAAATGGTAATTGTCAACCATGGTCTAAATTGGGATCATTCACAATTTACATCTTAATGAAAATTTTTTGCCAAGTTTATGCTATATAAGCATGATAAGGCCATTGACATTACCCAAATCCCCCCCTCCCCCCCCCCACCCCCCCCCCCCCCACCCCCATAAGAGAGCTACATGGAAACACAAAGGAATATAGACAGACAGTCACATGTGACTGATAGGAACAGGTCCTTGAGCCTCAAGCCTGCTTGATTGGTGCTTTGGAACAGTATAGTCTATATTCATGTACATGTTTATGTCACAAAACATGTTTGTCTTTGGATTATTCAAGTCAGGACTGACACTAGTTACAGGAGTGTCTGGAAGTGAATTAACAGTGTTTTTGATTTAATATTCTTTGGTCATTCCAAGGCAGTCAGACATTTGTGTGTGTCCAAACATGCAAATAATTCTCTGAGTGAAGGCTAGTGATGGAGTTCACTCCCTGAACAACATGTAACCCTTTCAATACTCTCTTTTGCATCGGGCTCAGTATAACACCTGTATTGAAGAGGCCTAGTAAAGCTGGGTACCCTTTCAACTTTCCAAGGAATTTTTTTCTGTTATCCTATATTTACATTTTCCACATTTTACAGCAGTTAGGAGCAGTTGAATAAACACCGGGCCCAAAATAAATAAAAGGTAAATTAGCTGCAAGAGATACTCGAGTAAGATGAAGGCATAACTATTTTACCTGTTCATCCTATTAATTTCTTCGCGTCATTTCGGATTTTTGGATTTCCCTTTCATCTTTCAATACACAATGTTGTGACGAAGTTGTGACGTCATATAACAATACTATTATGTCTGTTGTTGTCAATGACAGAGTCCTTGGGAACGAAACCGCTACCGCGCACTTTATTTGAGGGAACCCCTTTATCTGCGACACCATATTTATCATTAGCGACACCTGGTGGAGAGAAGACAAGGACGAAATGCTGTCATCCAGTTTAAAACGGGTAATAAATAATGTTTTAAGCATATTTCTTGCTATTTTTAATTATTTCTAAGATATTAAGTCTATTTCTATTAATTTTCAATCAGAAAATATTGAAGACAACGTTTTATTTTGAAGAAAACGAAGGTTTATTAATTATCGCTCACCCGGTGTTTCTTATTTGACCTGGGTCTCTACTATTTGATATGTGGGACCAGGGCATACGAAAGTAGTGCTTGATAATTTCCTACTCCCCCTTATTAAACATGATAATAAGGAGATGCAGATCACATTATACATAAAATGAATAGTGTTATTTAATAGTACAATAATGGCTTGTTTTTTTCGAAGTTATTAGAAAAATAATGAGAATCAAAGGTGGTGGGATCATACAAAAGTGTTTCTCAAATACATTTAAATCAAAATACACTAGTTGAAACTATCCTGTCAGAAATTAAACTGTCATAAATTAAAGTACCTAAGTGAGTAATCTAAAAGTGTTGACATTGTATTATTAATCACTTGTGCCTGGTCAGTTTTCCATCACAACCAAATATCGTCAATTACAAAAAAAGTGTTCACATTGTATTATTGACAACTTGTGCCTTACCAGTTTTGGTCTACAGTCTTGGTCTACTTAATTGGTGGAAATTGGTCTCTGACAAGTACTTAACATGCTTAAGCTAGACCAGTAGTGAGTTACTGCTGATGAAATAGACTTTGACTGGCAGCGATAATAAGGGTCCTTTAAGTCCCCATCTATAAGTTTACTGGGCAAAACCAATAGGCCGATTGCAGGTCGCCATACTGCCCTATTCAAAACAACACATCGGAACTGCACAATTAAAATCAGAAGTGCACGAAAACTCTCTAAAATCTTCTCATTAAAAAAAACAAGATGGAATCCTGCAATCGCACTATTGGCATCCTGCCGAAAGTGCGAGATTGCAATAGGAATCCTGTCCAGCTATTGGTAGGGACAAAAAGCTGGTTCCTCCTGAGTACCAGTTGGGGTTGTGTACAGCCCTACATTTATGCATAATACCAGCACCAGGATACTGTTTAATTTTCTTGTGTAACATGGATGGAACTTTTTACCACTTTCATTTGGAGTGATATCCAGGAGTGTCACTATGTCAGACTATGTAACTATTATAGAATGTCATATATTTCTCCAACAGGTTCTGTCTCAAATAAAATCTGGTGATGCAAGTGCCTTAGAAGTTTGTGAGCAATGTCTGAAACGAATGCAGCGGCTGAGGGAGTTGAATGCATTCATTACAGAGACTCATGACTCAGCCATCGAACAATCGCAGCAAGCACAGGACACCTTCACGTCTGGTAGGCTTTATTTTTTGGTGTGTTTCTAGTTGCTCGGTTTGTCCATGGGCTGCATAGAAAAAACTGTCAGAGAACCATTTAGTGGTTCTTTTTTAGTTTTTTTTTTTTTTGACATTTCCTTTTTTATATGCATTGCCAACAGGTAGTTCATATCAAAACATAGGCATCAAAATCATGCTTTTTGCCCTGGCCAAAGGCAAAACTCTCCTTGAAACTACACCTTACCCGCCAAAATTGACAAATCATCTTCTGGTAAAAATGATGGTGTTGTAGAGAATGTATTTTTGCATTAAAATGGTAATTGCTTTGTTGTTTCTATGCAAGCCACATGTTTTTCTGTGCAAGTAACATGCTTGTTCCAATGCAAGCAGTGTAATCAGTGTTTACCAGATTTCCAGAAAATACAGATGGAACAGGAAAACTTTTACTGCAGGCCCTAGTATGTATGTTCTTTGAAATGGTCAGGACATAAAAATAGACTATCTGTGTTATTCTATGATTCATATGATCAAGGGGAAGCAATACTTTGTTGAGAAAAATACCAAGATAAATTTCAACACATTCGCATACATCAAATGTTTGTTTGGTTTGTTTAAATGTTTTAGTCATTTGTGAGATTTTTGTTTTGTTTGTTAAGTTATTTTGTAATTGTAAAATTCTTATTTTGTTTGTGTATTGGGCTTGTTTATTTTCATTTTTGTTCAGTCCTATATTATTTGGTTTAATTAAATGTTTGTTTTCTGAATTTGCTTTTTGTTTTGTTTGTTGAATTTTTTTGCCATCCATGTTACATTTCTTGTTTACAATGACAGAGCTTCACCCCCTGCAGGTCATAATTAGGTGCATAAAATTATGTTTACAGTTCTGAGATCAAAACAATAGCAAATACTTGCCAATCTCCCAAGCCACTTTTATTATCTTCAGCCCTGATTATCAACATACTGAAAATGTCTGTCAAGACTCAATAGGATGTCTGTCGGTCCATTTGTCAGTTCTACCCCTGATGAGGTACACTATTAGTCGTAAGACAGCTGATGAGGGGGAATTTCAAGCTAAAGGTAGTGGATAGGTAAAAATGAAAAACATTATGATAGATAGGCAAATTTATCGCTAACCTCTAATGCGAGAAGAGATTTTTAAACATGATTTATATTTTTGCATATTTTAAAAAGAATATATGATAATATATAACAAGTCACATTCTCTTCTGGTAAAAGCTACAAAAATCTATTTTTCATCATGGTCACAATCGACAAGGGTTCAATTTTTGTGTGTAAAAATCAGCCCCAAAACTCTGTATTTTTACCATCCAGTACACAAATGAAATTGAAAGATATATGGTGAGCCCATCAGAACTGTCCATTTAACTTCATGTAAATTAACAGCAAGAAGTATCCATGGTCTCATTGGTGATATTTTATACAGTCATTTATTCATTGTTTTATTTTTGTCAGACCAAAGAATAAAAATTCTGGAAAAGAATTTGTTTATTTAATGATATACCAAGTAACATCAGATTTAATTATGATTTTTGTCTTCAAGACAATAGGGAAAAATATAAAATACCACAAAAAATATACCAAAGAAAAAAATAAGATAAATAATTACATCAAATTTGCTTAGTTATTTTGTGGAAGATTGATAATAAATATGCAAATCAACAAAAATATATTCATTATTTCACATCTATGGTTCATATGCTTTTTTGGAGTTTACTTTTTTATTGTTAAACTTTTAATATTTTAATTGGATAACCCATCTTTGTAAAAATGAGCAGCAAAAGTTCAAAAAAAAAAATTCAAGTGTCTCACTTCTATGAGAATATAATGTTAATATTTATGTATATTTAGGTAACCAAATCAAATTTGACCTATTTCTTCTCTGAAATGTAGAAGTTTGTCTTTTAGGGGAAGAAACTTCATTTTTGGTGATATCATGAATTCTCCTTGGGAGAATAAATAACACTGGAAAAATTGTCTGAATTTTAGGTAAAAAACACACCCAAATCAATGTAAAACTATGAATTCATCATTGATGTTGTTTAAAGCTCAAATGAGAAAAAAGATCTTTTAAAGAATACAACAAGGTTCTAGACTATGTTATTCATTAATTATTTATATACAAAATAATTAATGAAATCAGGCAATCAGTCATCAACTTAATTATGTTTTTGGGTAGCAATTTGTTGTTTTATTGCAATCTTGAATCTGAAGTATTTTTTATCCGGGATGGGTTTGGATCCAATATGTTATTAGATATTTCTTTCAAATAAATCATCTGAACAGTTTTTGCTTTTTTTGTTTTTTTTTTGGTTCTAATTCATATTTTTCGTTGTTATCAATTCTTGATTAGGTCACAATAGACATATGATACATGACTAACGATGGAGTGGGCTTTCTGTGTTCAATACCAGTTTTATGAAGGCAGCCAGATTGAACAAGAGCAGTAAACATCTTGGAACTGCTAAGTGAATAATGAAGTGCTTTTTTATTTTTTATTTTTTTCTAATTCAGGCCCTGCCAATGTTTTTTCCTATGTGTTGAATAGCCAGGGGCTGCCGATACCGGCATCTCTGTTGCCTATTTTTAATTTTGGCATAACTAGAAGCAAGGCATTTCCATGATCTTATTAAGCCTTTTGGTGACATATATCGGTACATAATACTTGTTGGTGTGGGTGATTTATAATTTGACCCTTGATTTTGATATAATATCCAACTTCTCATTATGCAAGATAGTAGATCTTTTATCTGATATCATTTTTTAAATTAAAATCATTGTAGGAAGTTGAAATAGGGATTGCAAATTTGTGTAATCCCTCAAATATAACAACTAATATTAATTTAACCGCCCACTCTCACAAGTTTAATATTGACCACAAAAGGAAAGAGTGTTCAATATGTTTGTCAGGAGTAAGTTTTTGGTATTTTCAGGCAGGGAGCCAGGAGGCTTGAGTGGTATACCGGTGGCCATCAAGGATAACTTCAGCACGGCCGGGATCCAGACGTCCTGTGCCTCCCGCATGCTGACCGGCTACAAGCCTCCATACACCGCAACGGTCGTAGAGAAACTCACCCAGCAAGGAGCAACCATGCTTGGAAAAACTAACATGGATGAATTTGCTATGGGGTAAGTGAGATACTTGACAAACCTGACATTTATAAAGGCTATATTATAAAGAAAAATAAAAACTTCACATGTTATACATGAGGTATATGCCAATGTTTTGCCTTGAGTGTATTTTTATTGTGAGTGACTGACAGGCGTGACTGACAGGGGTCACTCAGTAGATCATGTCTGCTGAGAAATCTTTGACGGGTTAGACATTGAAATTATATTATCAATATTTGCCATTGTCATGATGATGATAGTTTGCTTTTATGGTGATGGACATGAGTGTGAGCGTTTACCATTTTTTTTAAACAAATCTAATAATAGCTTTCACTAATATCACATTAAATATCATGACAAATATCAGCCAATGAAAATCAAAATAATAAATACAATATGTAATGTGCATTTTGATCAGCTGAAATTATCATCTCCTTAAGTCCACAATGGGTAAGGATTTAAATGATTTAAATTTGCAGACATTTCCAGAAAATGTTCTCAAATACTACAAAAAAAAAGCCATTGACCTATGTTTTGAGTGTTTAAAATAATGATCACTTCATGACTGTTTGACATTATGATGATATATTGAATGTTTCCAATGATTTTGACATAATGAATTTTTACGAGGATGATGAAGCATTGACTGTTTGACATTAAGATGATATAGTGAGTGTTTGACATTAAGATGATAGAGTGAGTGTTTACAATGATGATGTCATCATGACATTTTTACATTAAGATGATATAGTGAGTGTTTGACATTAAGATGATATTGCGAGTGTTTGACATTAGGATGATATAGTGAGTGTTTGACATTATGATGATATAGTGAGTGTTTGACATTGGGATGATATTGTGAGTGTTTGACATTGGGATGATATAGTGAGTGTTTGACATTAGGATGATATTGTGAGTGTTTGACATTGGGATGATATAGTGAGTGTTTGACATTAGGATGATATAGTGAGTGTTTGACATTGGGATGATATAGTGAGTGTTTGACATTGGGATGATATAATGAGTGTTTGACATTATGATGATATAGTGAGTGTTTGACATTAGGATGATATAGTGAGTGTTTGACATTAGGATGATATAGTGAGTGTATGACATTGGGATGATATAGTGAGTGTTTGACATTAGGATGACATAGTGAGTGTTTGACATTAGGATGACATATTGAGTGTTTGACATTAGGATGATGCAGTGAGTGTTTGACATTAGGATGATGCAGTGAGTGTTTGACATTGGGATGATATAGTGAGTGTTTGACATTAGGATGATGCAGTGAGTGTTTGACATTAGGATGATGCAGTGAGTGTTTGACATTGGGATGATATAGTGAGTGTTTGACATTAGGATGATGCAGTGAGTGTTTGACATTGGGATGATATAGTTAGTGTTTGACATTATGATGATATAGTGAGTGTTTGACATTGGGATGATATAGTGAGTGTTTGACATTAGGATGATATAGTGAGTGTTTGACATTAGGATGATAGAGTGAGTGTTTGACATTAGGATGATGCAGTGAGTGTTTGACATTGGGATGATATAGTGAGTGTTTGACATTGGGATGATATAGTGAGTGTTTGACATTAGGATGATATAGTGAGTGTTTGACATTAGGATGATGCAGTGAGTGTTTGACATTGGGATGATATAGTGAGTGTTTGACATTATGATGATATAGTGAGTGTTTGACATTAGGATGATATAGTGAGTGTTTGACATTAGGATGATATAGTGAGTGTTTGACATTAGGATGATATAGTGAGTGTTTGACATTGGGATGATATAATGAGTGTTTGACATAAGAATGACATAGTGAGTGTTTGACATTGGGATGACATAGTGAGTGTTTGACATTAGGATGATATAGTGAGTGTTTGACATTATGATGATATAGTGAGTGTTTGACATTGGGATGATATAATGAGTGTTTGACATTATGATGATATAGTGAGTGTTTGACATTGGGATGATATAATGAGTGTTTGACATAAGAATGACATAGTGAGTGTTTGACATTGGGATGACATAGTGAGTGTTTGACATTAGGATGATATAGTGAGTGTTTGACATTATGATGATATAGTGAGTGTTTGACATTGGGATGATATAATGAGTGTTTGACATTATGATGATATAGTGAGTGTTTGACATTAGGATGATATAGTGAGTGTTTGACATTTGGATGATATAGTGAGTGTTTGACATTGGGATGATATAGTGAGTGTTTGACATTGGGATGATATATTGAGTGTTTGACATTGGGATGATACAGTGAGTATTTGACATTGAGATGATACAGTGAGTATTTGACATTAGTAATATATAATGAGTGTTTGACATTAGGATGATATAGTGAGTGTTTGACATTGGGATGATATAGTGAGTGTTTGACATTAGGATGATATAGTGAGTATTTGACATTAGGATGATATAGTGAGTGTTTGACATTAGGATGATATAGTGAGTGTTTGACATTGGGATGATATAGTGAGTGTTTGACATTGAGATGATATAGTGAGTGTTTGACATTGGGATGATGTAGTGAGTGTTTGACATTGAGATGATGTAGTGAGTGTTTGACATTGGGATGATATAGTGAGTGTTTGACATTGGGATGATATAGTGAGTGTTTGACATTGGGATGATATAGTGAGTGTTTGACATTGGGATGATATAGTGAGTGTTTGACATTGGGATGATATAGTGAATGTTTGACATTGGGATGACATAGTGAGTGTTTGACATTGGGATGATATAGTGAGTGTTTGACATTGGGATGATGTAGTGAGTGTTTGACATTGGGATGATATAGTGAGTGTTTGACATTGGGATGATATAGTGAGTGTTTGACATTGAGATGATATAGTGAGTGTTTGACATTGGGATGATATAGTGAGTGTTTGACATTGGGATGATATAGTGAGTGTTTGACATTGGGATGATACAGTGAGTGTTTGACATTGGGATGATATAGTGAGTATTTGACATTGGGATGACATAGTGAGTGTTTGACATTGGGATGACATAGTGAGTGTTTGACATTGGGATGATATAGTGAGTGTTTGACATTGGGATGACATAGTGAGTGTTTGACATTGGGATGACATAGTGAGTGTTTGACATTGGGATGATATAGTGAGTGTTTGACATTGGGATGACATAGTGAGTGTTTGACATTGGGATGACATAGTGAGTGTTTGACATTGGGATGATATAGTGAGTGTTTGACATTGGGATGATATAGTGAGTGTTTGACATTGGGATGACATAGTGAGTGTTTGACATTGGGATGATATAGTGAGTATTTGACATTGACATGATATAGTGAGTGTTTGACATTGGGATGATATAGTGAGTGTTTGACATTGGGATGATATAGTGAGTGTTTGACATTGGGATGATATAGTGAGTGTTTGACATTGGGATGACATAGTGAGTGTTTTGACATTGGGATGATATAGTGAGTGTTTGACATTGGGATGATATAGTGAGTGTTTGACATTGGGATGATATAGTGAGTGTTTGACATTGGGATGATATAGTGAGTGTTTGACATTGGGATGACATAGTGAGTGTTTTGACATTGGGATGATATTGTGAGTGTTTGACATTGGGATGATATAGTGAGTGTTTGACATTGGGATGACATAGTGAGTGTTTGACATTGGGATGACATAGTGAGTGTTTGACATTGGGATGATATAGTGAGTGTTTGACATTGGGATGATATAGTGAGTGTTTGACATTGGGATGACATAGTGAGTGTTTGACATTGGGATGATATAGTGAGTATTTGACATTGACATGATATAGTGAGTGTTTGACATTGGGATGATATAGTGAGTGTTTGACATTGGGATGATATAGTGAGTGTTTGACATTGGGATGATATAGTGAGTGTTTGACATTGGGATGACATAGTGAGTGTTTTGACATTGGGATGATATAGTGAGTGTTTGACATTGGGATGATATAGTGAGTGTTTGACATTGGGATGACATAGTGAGTGTTTGACATTGGGATGATATAGTGAGTGTTTTGACATTGGGATGACATAGTGAGTGTTTTGACATTGGGATGATATAGTGAGTGTTTGACATTGGGATGACATAGTGAGTGTTTGACATTGGGATGATATAGTGAGTATTTGACATTGACATGATATAGTGAGTGTTTGACATTGGGATGATATAGTGAGTGTTTGACATTGGGATGATATAGTGAGTGTTTGACATTGGGATGATATAGTGAGTGTTTGACATTGGGATGACATAGTGAGTGTTTTGACATTGGGATGATATAGTGAGTGTTTGACATTGGGATGATATAGTGAGTGTTTGACATTGGGATGATATAGTGAGTGTTTGACATTGGGATGACATAGTGAGTGTTTGACATTGGGATGATATGGTGAGTGTTTGACATTGGGATGATATAGTGAGTGTTTGACATTGGGATGATATAGTGAGTGTTTGACATTGGGATGATATAGTGAGTGTTTGACATTGGGATGATATAGTGAGTGTTTGACATTGGGATGATATAGTGAGTGTTTTGACATTGGGATGATATAGTGAGTGTTTGACATTGGGATGATATAGTGAGTGTTTGACATTGGGATGATATAGTGAGTGTTTTGACATTGGGATGATAAAGTGAGTGTTTTGACATTGGGATGATATAGTGAGTGTTTGACATTGGGATGATATAGTGAGTGTTTTGACATTGGGATGATATAGTGAGTGTTTGACATTGGGATGATATAGTGAGTGTTTGACATTGGGATGATATAGTGAGTGTTTGACATTGGGATGATGTAGTGAGTATTTGACATTGGGATGACATAGTGAGTGTTTGACATTGGGATGATATGGTGAGTGTTTGACATTGGGATGATATAGTGAGTGTTTGACATTGGGATGACATAGTGAGTGTTTGACATTGGGATGATATAGTGAGTGTTTTGACATTGGGATGATATAGTGAGTGTTTGACATTGGGATGATATAGTGAGTGTTTGACATTGGGATGACATAGTGAGTGTTTGACATTGGGATGATATAGTGAGTGTTTGACATTGGGATGATATAGTGAGTGTTTGACATTGGGATGATATAGTGAGTGTTTGACATTGGGATGATATAGTGAGTGTTTGACATTGGGATGATAAAGTGAGTGTTTGACATTGGGATGACATAGTGAGTGTTTGACATTGGGATGACATAGTGAGTGTTTTGACATTGGGATGATATAGTGAGTGTTTGACATTGGGATGATATAGTGAGTGTTTGACATTGGGATGACATAGTGAGTGTTTGACATTGGGATGATATAGTGAGTGTTTGACATTGGGATGACATAGTGAGTGTCAAACTCCACCAGAGGGCGACATGGTGAACCTATCACCTCTGTACAAGGTGCCTTTTTGTGCTGGCTCACCACATCCACCAATTTTTATGTAACTGTCCGTCTTACTTATTTTTTTTCTTAAATTGTACTCAGATTGGTATATTATGATATATTTCACCCTTAATACAAAATTTTGTGCATATAGAAACAAATATTAAGAGAAATAAAACTTGGAACTACTTTCTCAACCAGAGGAGCCATTTCCTGGGGTAATGATAAGGCGGAACCACAACAAAGATGGCCGCTTTGTTTATAATTTGAATTCTTTTTTTCTTTAAAATTTTGATTAAACTAACCAATGGAAAATGTTCAAATGTTAACAAATGAACTCTGATATATCCCAAGGCAACTTCATATATAATATAAAAAGATGTTAACAGGTTAATCACATTTAAAACACTTTGACAGTTCTAGAGCACATGGCCAGTGAAAGTAGTACCGGAGGAATACTAATCTGGGTTGGCCAGAGGTAATAGTTTGCGTGTGCCTCTGGTGGACAGTGTGAGTGAGTGTTTTGACATTGGGATGATATAGTGAGTGTTTGACATTGGGATGACATAGTGAGTGTTTGACATTGGGATGATATAGTGAGTGTTTGACATTGGGATGATATAGTGAGTGTTTGACATTGGGATGACATAGTGAGTGTTTTGACATTGGGATGATATAGTGAGTGTTTTGACATTGGGATGACATAGTGAGTGTTTGACATTGGGATGACATAGTGAGTGTTTGACATTGGGATGATATGGTGAGTGTTTTACATTGGGATGATATAGTGAGTGTTTGACATTGGGATGACATAGTGAGTGTTTGACATTGGGATGATATAGTGAGTGTTTGACATTGGGATGACATAGTGAGTGTTTGACATTGGGATGATATAGTGAGTGTTTGACATTGGGATGACATAGTGAGTGTTTGACATTGGGATGATATAGTGAGTGTTTGACATTAGGATGATATAGTGAGTGTTTGACATTGGGATGATATAGTGAGTGTTTGACATTGGGATGATATAGTGAGTGTTTTGACATTAGGATGATATAGTGAGTGTTTGACATTGGGATGATATAGTGAGTGTTTTGACATTGGGATGATATGGTGAGTGTTTGACATTAGGATGATATAGTGAGTGTTTGACATTAGGATGATATAGTGAGTGTTTGACATTGGGACGATATAGTGAGTGTTTGACATTAGGATGACATAGTGAGTGTTTGACATTGGGATGATATAGTGAGTGTTTGACATTGGGATGATATAGTGAGTGTTTTGACATTGGGATGACATAGTGAGTGTTTGACATTGGGATGATATAGTGAGTGTTTTGACATTGGGATGATATAGTGAGTGTTTGACATTAGGATGATATAGTGAGTGTTTGACATTAGGATGATATAGTGAGTGTTTGACATTGGGATGATATAGTGAGTGTTTGACATTGGGATGATGTAGTGAGTGTTTGACATTGAGATGACATAGTGAGTGTTTGATATTGGGATGATATAGTGAGTGTTTGACATTAGGATGATGCAGTGAGTGTTTGACATTGGGATGACATAGTGAGTGTTTGACATTGGGATGATATGGTGAGTGTTTGACATTGGGATGATATAGTGAGTGTTTGACATTGGGATGATATAGTGAGTGTTTGACATTGGGATGATATAGTGAGTGTTTGACATTGGGATGATATAGTGAGTGTTTGACATTGGGATGATATAGTGAGTGTTTGACATTGGGATGATATAGTGAGTGTTTGACATTGGGATGACATAGTGAGTGTTTGACATTGGGATGATATAGTGAGTGTTTTGACATTGGGATGATATAGTGAGTGTTTGACATTGGGATGATATAGTGAGTGTTTGACATTGGGATGATATAGTGAGTGTTTGACATTGGGATGATATAGTGAGTGTTTGACATTGGGATGATATGGTGAGTGTTTGACATTGGGATGATATAGTGAGTGTTTGACATTGGGATGATATAGTGAGTGTTTGACATTGGGATGATATAGTGAGTGTTTGACATTAGGATGACATAGTGAGTGTTTGACATTGGGATGATAGAGTGAGTGTTTGACATTGGGATGATATAGTGAGTGTTTGACATTGGGATGATATAGTGAGTGTTTGACATTGGGATGATATAGTGAGTGTTTGACATTGGGATGATATAGTGAGTGTTTGACATTGGGATGACATAGTGAGTGTTTGACATTGGGATGATATAGTGAGTGTTTTGACATTGGGATGATATAGTGAGTGTTTGACATTGGGATGATATAGTGAGTGTTTGACATTAGGATGATATAGTGAGTGTTTGACATTGGGATGATAGAGTGAGTGTTTGACATTGGGATGATATAGTGAGTGTTTGACATTGGGATGACATAGTGAGTGTTTGACATTGGGATGATATAGTGAGTGTTTGACATTGGGATGATATGGTGAGTGTTTTGACATTGGGATGATATAGTGAGTGTTTGACATTGGGATGATATAGTGAGTGTTTGACATTGGGATGATATAGTGAGTGTTTGACATTGGGATGATATAGTGAGTGTTTGACATTGGGATGATATGGTGAGTGTTTGACATTGAAATGATATAGTGAGTGTTTGACATTGGGATGATATAGTGAGTGTTTGACATTGGGATGATATAGTGAGTGTTTGACATTGGGATGATATAGTGAGTGTTTGACATTGGGATGATATAGTGAGTGTTTGACATTGGGATGACATAGTGAGTGTTTGACATTGGGATGATATAGTGAGTGTTTTGACATTGGGATGATATAGTGAGTGTTTGACATTGGGATGATATAGTGAGTGTTTGACATTGGGATGACATAGTGAGTGTTTGACATTGGGATGATATAGTGAGTGTTTGACATTGGGATGATATAGTGAGTGTTTGACATTGGGATGATATAGTGAGTGTTTGACATTGGGATGATATGGTGAGTGTTTGACATTGGGATGATATAGTGAGTGTTTGACATTGGGATGATATAGTGAGTGTTTGACATTGGGATGATATAGTGAGTGTTTGACATTGGGATGATATAGTGAGTGTTTGACATTGGGATGATATAGTGAGTGTTTGACATTGGGATGATATAGTGAGTGTTTGACATTGGGATGACATAGTGAGTGTTTGACATTGGGATGATATAGTGAGTGTTTTGACATTGGGATGATATAGTGAGTGTTTGACATTGGGATGATATAGTGAGTGTTTGACATTGGGATGATATAGTGAGTGTTTGACATTGGGATGATATAGTGAGTGTTTGACATTGGGATGATATGGTGAGTGTTTGACATTGGGATGATATAGTGAGTGTTTGACATTGGGATGATATAGTGAGTGTTTGACATTGGGATGATATAGTGAGTGTTTGACATTAGGATGACATAGTGAGTGTTTGACATTGGGATGATAGAGTGAGTGTTTGACATTGGGATGATATAGTGAGTGTTTGACATTGGGATGATATAGTGAGTGTTTGACATTGGGATGATATAGTGAGTGTTTGACATTGGGATGATATAGTGAGTGTTTGACATTGGGATGACATAGTGAGTGTTTGACATTGGGATGATATAGTGAGTGTTTTGACATTGGGATGATATAGTGAGTGTTTGACATTGGGATGATATAGTGAGTGTTTGACATTAGGATGATATAGTGAGTGTTTGACATTGGGATGATAGAGTGAGTGTTTGACATTGGGATGATATAGTGAGTGTTTGACATTGGGATGACATAGTGAGTGTTTGACATTGGGATGATATAGTGAGTGTTTGACATTGGGATGATATGGTGAGTGTTTTGACATTGGGATGATATAGTGAGTGTTTGACATTGGGATGATATAGTGAGTGTTTGACATTGGGATGATATAGTGAGTGTTTGACATTGGGATGATATAGTGAGTGTTTGACATTGGGATGATATGGTGAGTGTTTGACATTGAAATGATATAGTGAGTGTTTGACATTGGGATGATATAGTGAGTGTTTGACATTGGGATGATATAGTGAGTGTTTGACATTGGGATGATATAGTGAGTGTTTGACATTGGGATGATATAGTGAGTGTTTGACATTGGGATGACATAGTGAGTGTTTGACATTGGGATGATATAGTGAGTGTTTTGACATTGGGATGATATAGTGAGTGTTTGACATTGGGATGATATAGTGAGTGTTTGACATTGGGATGACATAGTGAGTGTTTGACATTGGGATGATATAGTGAGTGTTTGACATTGGGATGATATAGTGAGTGTTTGACATTGGGATGATATAGTGAGTGTTTGACATTGGGATGATATGGTGAGTGTTTGACATTGAAATGATATAGTGAGTGTTTGACATTGGGATGATATAGTGAGTGTTTGACATTGGGATGATATAGTGAGTGTTTGACATTGGGATGATATAGTGAGTGTTTGACATTGGGATGATATAGTGAGTGTTTGACATTGGGATGACATAGTGAGTGTTTGACATTGGGATGATATAGTGAGTGTTTTGACATTGGGATGATATAGTGAGTGTTTGACATTGGGATGATATAGTGAGTGTTTGACATTGGGATGACATAGTGAGTGTTTGACATTGGGATGACATAGTGAGTGTTTGACCTTGGGATGACATAGTGAGTGTTTGACCTTGGGATGACATAGTGAGTGTTTGACCTTGGGATGACATAGTGAGTGTTTGACATTGGGATGATATAGTGAGTGTTTTGACAGGTGTGGCTCAGTGGATGGTTACTTTGGTCCGGTGAGGAATCCTTGGCAGTATGACTTCAGCAGGGTCCAGTCACAATCAACTTCAAATATCTCATTATCTCACGAGTCACCCTCGGCATCCTCAGCACCTTACTCTTCCCCATCATCATCAGCAGCAGCAGCAGCCCATAGTGAGGACTATCAGGATTGGTATATTACAGGTGGTAGCTCGGGAGGTAGTGCTGTTGCCGTAGCAACGGGAATGGCTTTTGCGTAAGTCACTCTTTGCAAAATACATTTTGAAAAAAAATTGTTTGCTGAACATACATATATGCTGAATTCTGGTAAATGATGTAATTTTTAAAAAATAAAGCCAACTTGAAGGTGTTGAAGTGATTAGTGTTTTGCTGGAGCAGGGCATTAGGTTCAGACACAGGAGGTTCTACCCGTAACCCAGCAAGCTACTGCGGGGTGGTGGGCCTCAAGCCGAGCTACGGACTGCTCTCCAGACACGGACTCATCCCTCTGGTCAACTCCATGGACGTGCCCGGAATCTTCACCAGAACTGTGGAGGACGCTGCCATCATACTCAGTCAGTCGATATTTACTGCTTCATATTTACTGCTTCATATTTACTGCTTCATATTTACTGCTTCATATTTACTGCTTCATATTTACTGCTTCATATTTACTGCTTCATATTTACTGCTTCATATTTACTGCTTCATATTTACTGCTTCATATTTACTGCTTCATATTTACTGCTTCATATTTACTGCTTCATATTTACTGCTTCATATTTACTGCTTCATATTTACTGCTTCATATTTACTGCTTCATATTTACTGCTTCATATTTACTGCTTCATATTTACTGCTTCATATTTACTGCTTCATATTTACTGCTTCATATTGACCCAATATTCTTGTGCTGTATTATGCTACATGTCATGTGTAATTAGTATGGAACACATTTGAAAGATGGTGATTTTTTTATGTGAATACAGTGGTGGAAAATAATATTTTTAAAGAAACATAAGAAAAAAAACACAAAAAAAATTAAAATACAGAAAATGCCAGAAAATAAATTATGCCAGAAAATAAATTATGCCATAAAATAAATAATAAATATTTAATGTAAATTGGTCAGTTTATGTTGTGTTTTTTGTTGTTGTTAGACGTGTTAGCCGGCCATGATCCCAAGGATTCTACAACTGTCTCAGATCCATTCACAAGGATCACTCTACCTCAGGATGTATCCGTCAAAAACCTCCACGTAGGAATACCCAAGGTATCTACCCAAATAATAACCTCAACCTGCCAAATATGTACAAGCTTTTTGGAGCTGTGAATAATATGATTATGTTTGTCATGTTTACATACATTTTGTATTCAGAGGACTCAGTTTGTTAAATCCATATAATTTTGTTGAACAACAACATTTCTGAACAAAATTAAGTTATTTCATATCTATTACCCTTTTTCTGAGCTATATACTTTCAGCAGATCTTAATAAATTTTATGATTATATCGCTTATTTAAAGACTGCGAAGAATTATAGATATGATATTTTCTTTTGGTTATCAGGAGTATCATTCCCCAGGCCTGTCAGGGGAGGTGTTGTCAGCCTGGCAGAAAGCTGCAGATATGCTGGAAGCTGGAGGAGCAAAAGTAACACAGGTGTCCCTGCCTCACACCCGCTACTCTATAATGTGCTACTCGGTGCTGTGTGCCTGCGAGGTGGCCTCCAACATGGCCAGATATGATGGCATTCAGTACGGTGAGTGATAGTCCCAGCCCCACACCCGCTACTCTATAATGTGCTACTCTGTGAGGTGGCCTCCAACATGGCCAGATATGATGGCATTCAGTACGGTGAGTGCTAGTCCCTGCCTCACACCCGCTACTCTATAATGTGCTACTCTGTGCTGTGTGCCTGCGAGGTGGCCTCCAACATGGCCAGATATGATGGCATTCAGTACGGTGAGTGATAGTCCCAGCCTCACACCAGCTACTCTATAATGTGCTACTCTGTGAGGTGGCCTCCAACATGGCCAGATATGATGGCATTCAGTACTGTGAGTGATAGTCCCAGCCCCACACCCGCTACTCTATAATGTGTTACTCTGCGAGGTGGCCTCCAACATGGCCAGATATGATGGCATTCAGTACGGTGAGCGATAGTCCCAGCCTCACACCCGCTACTCTATAATGTGCTACTCTGTGAGGTGGCCTCCAACATGGCCAGATATGATGGCATTCAGTACGGTGAGTGATAGTCCCAGCCCCACACCCGCTACTCTATAATGTGTTACTCTGCGAGGTGGCCTCCAACATGGCCAGATATGATGGCATTCAGTACGGTGAGCGATAGTCCCAGCCTCACACCCGCTACTCTATAATGTGCTACTCTGTGAGGTGGCCTCCAACATGGCCAGATATGATGGCATTCAGTACGGTGAGTGATAGTCCCAGCCTCACACCCGCTACTCTATAATGTGCTACTCTGTGAGGTGGCCTCCAACATGGCCAGATATGATGGCATTCAGTACGGTGAGTGATAGTCCCAGCCTCACACCCGCTACTCTATAATGTGCTACTCTGTGAGGTGGCCTCCAACATGGCCAGATATGATGGCATTCAGTACGGCGAGTGATAGTCCCAGCCTCACACCAGCTACTCTATAATGTGTTACTCTGTGAGGTGGCCTCCAACATGGCCAGATATGATGGCATTCAGTACGGTGAGTGATAGTCCCAGCCTCACACCCGCTACTCTATAATGTGCTACTCTGTGAGGTGGCCTCCAACATGGCCAGATATGATGGCATTCAGTACGGTGAGTGATAGTCCCAGCCTCACACCCGCTACTCTATAATGTGTTACTCTGTGAGGTGGCCTCCAACATGGCCAGATATGATGGCATTCAGTACGGTGAGCGATAGTCCCAGCCCCACACCCGCTACTCTATAATGTGTTACTCTGTGAGGTGGCCTCCAACATAGCCAGATATGATGGCATTCAGTACGGTGAGTGATAGTTCCAGCCTCACACCCGCTACTCTATAATGTGTTACTCTATAATGTGTTACTCTGTGAGGTGGCCTCCAACATGGCCAGATATGATGGCATTCAGTACGGTGAGTGATAGTTCCTGCCTCACACCCGCTACTCTATAATGTGCTACTCTGTGAGGTGGCCTCCAACATGGCCAGATATGATGGCATTCAGTACGGTGAGTGATAGTCCCAGCCTCACACCCGCTACTCTATAATGTGTTACTCTGTGAGGTGGCCTCCAACATGGCCAGATATGATGGCATTCAGTACAGTGAGTGATAGTCCCAGCCTCACACCCGCTACTCTATAATGTGCTACTCTGTGAGGTGGCCTCCTACATGGCCAGATATGATGGCATTCAGTAAGGTGAGTGATAGTCCCAGCCTCACACCAGCTACTCTATAATTTGTTACTCTGTGATGGCATTCAGTAAGGTGAGTGATAGTCCCAGCCTCACCCCCGCTACTCTATAATGTGCTACTCGGTGCTGTGTGCCTGCGAGGTGGCCTCCAACATGGCCAGATATGATGGCATTCAGTAAGGTGAGTGATAGTCCCAGCCTCACACCCGCTACTCTATAATGTGTTACTCTGTGAGGTGGCCTCCAACATGGCCAGATATGATGGCATTCAGTACGGTGAGTGATAGTTCCTGCCTCACACCCGCTACTCTATAATGTATTACTCTGTGATGGCATTCAGTACGGTGAGCGATAGTCCCAGCCTCACACCAGCTACTCTATAATGTGCTACTCTGTGAGGTGGCCTCCAACATGGCCAGATATGATGGCATTCAGTACGGTGAGTGATTGTCCCTGCTGACTGCCACGTTGGAAATATTTGTTCTCACATTCACTTCTCTCAATCTGAGCTGGGTATATTATAAAAATAATCATTTATAAAACAATTTGAAAACCTTTCCAGGAAAATAACACAATCATCAAACATTACCGAAAAGCAAGGGTCAGCACAGATCTTTGTGCCTTGTCTTTGTTTCAGAGGTTCCATGTCATATAAAGCCATATGCTCTAGATATGGTTGTGTTTTTCAGGTCACCGCGGTGAGGACGAAAGCTCGACGGAGGCTCTGTATGCACTCAGTAGGCACGAGGGGTTCAATGATGTGGTCCGAGGCAGAATCCTCTATGGAAACTACCTGCTATTGAAAAAGTGAGTTGCCTCCGTGTAGGATGATGCCCAGAGCCAATTATTTCTTACTGTTCTAAACCTGGTGAGAGATCAATTTAGAAATCACCAGAGGGCATTAAGTGCTCTGTACAGTATTTTATCATTTTGCAGTGATTACTTATATAACACATTTTATTTACTGACATATTTCAGAAATTATGAGAAATATTTTTTGCAAGCCCAGAGGGTGCGGCGTTTGATCTCGGAGGATTTCCGTAGAGTATATTCCAGTGGTGTGGATGTTCTGCTGACGCCGACCGTGTTGTCGGACGCGCCGCGTTACGACTGGTTCTCACAGGCAGACAGCCGTACCAGGACGGCAGAACAAGACGTCTTCACTCAACCCGCTAACATGGCAGGTAAGACAATACATATCTAATATATAGTGGTATTGATCTGAATGATAATAAAGACTACGGGCTAGCATCAGGGGAAGGTGTACTTGCCCAGCAGTGTTATAACTAGTCTGGGACTACGGGCTAGCATCAGGGGAAGGTGTACTAGCCCAGCAGTGTTATAACTAGTCTGGGACTACGGGCTAGCATCAGGGGAAGGTGTACTAGCCCAGCAGTGTTATAACTAGTTTGGGACTGCGGGCTAGCATCAGGGGAAGGTGTACTAGCCCAGCAGTGTTATAACTAGTCTGGGACTACGGGCTAGCATCAGGGGAAGGTGTACTAGCCCAGCAGTGTTATAATAGTCTGGGACTACGGGCTAGCATCAGGGAAGGTGTACTTGCCCAGCAGTGTTATAACTAGTCTGGGACTACGGGCTAGCATCAGGGGAAGGTGTACTAGCCCGGCAGTGTTATAACTAGTCTGGGACTACGGGCTAGCATCAGGGGAAGGTGTACTAGCCCGGCAGTGTTATAACTAGTCTGGGACTACGGGCTAGCATCAGGGGAAGGTGTACTAGCCCGGCAGTATTATAACTAGTCTAAGACTATGGGCTAGCATCAGGGGAAGGTGTACTAGCCCAGCAGTGTTATAACTAGTCTGGGACTACAGGCCAGCATCAGGGGAAAGTGTACAAGCCTGGCAGTGTTATAACTAGTCTGGGACTACGGGCTAGCATCAGGGGAAGGTGTACTTGCCCAGCAGTGTGTCTACTAGTCTGGGACTACGGGCTAGCATCAGGGGAAGGTGTACTTGCCCAGCAGTGTGTCTACTGGTCTGGGACTATGGGCTAGCATCAGGGGAAGGTGTACTTGCCCAGCAGTGTGTCTACTAGTCTGGGACTACGGGCTAGCATCAGGGGAAGGTGTACTTGCCCAGCAGTGTGTCTACTAGTCTGGGACTACGGACAAATGCTAAAATCTCACACTTATTGGTTTATATATTTGTTTCCAATCTTGCCTGCCAATATACACCTTTGCTTTGCTGCAATGAAAATGTGCAAATAGAGATAATTATTTTTTTTGCCATTTTTTAGGAGTCCCAGCCATTAATATCCCAGTGACGCTGTCCAGCAAGGGCTTACCTATTGGCCTACAACTTATAGGCCAACATTTCTGTGAAAGACAGCTGTTGACCACTGCCAAATGGATGGAACAACAGCTACAATTCCTACATCTCAACCTTGACTGGTTAGACTGATATGGAACAACAGCTACAATTCTCACATCTCAATATTGACTGATGAGGAACTATAGCTGCAATTTCAGCTTATCAACTGGAACTCCTTTACTTGATATATTAGCTCAAAAGATTGCTGTACCTTTAAAAAACATGCATACAAAACAAAGTTCCCAGAATAAAATTCCCTGAAAAGATTGCCACTAAGCAAAAAGCTAAAAATATACCCCAAAATAAATAGATAAATCCCAAATAAGGGAACACATAGAGTATCAAAATTGTCCAATGTAATAAGGTAATGGATACAAATATATTAGGTTATTCAATATTCTCAACAAAGAAATGGAGTCAAATGTTCTTGATCCAATCAGTCTGGTGTCATTATAATGATTACATCGTAACAAGTTGCAGCTCTACATAATGTTTCAAAATGACGTCATTAAGCCAGAACAATGGGGACGTTGACATCCTTGCCATCTGTTAGGGGTTAAGAAAAAAATTTCATGAAAACTTAATGAAATCCTTACCCTTCTGGGTCACTGTCAAAAGAGCTTAATTTCCCAAATATTTTACATTTTCCTGGATTTCCCTCATGGGCTGAAAACCTTAATTTTGTAATTTTCAAATGATTACCTTTCTCGTGGACATCATTAATTTTGTTTCTCTGCTTAACAGAGGTAGTCGATTCTCCACCTGCCTCTGCCTGTAAGCCCAGACTTCTGGCCAATACTGGCTACAGGTCATGAATATTCATTTTATTAAGAAAAATGAATATTTTTAGTATCATTAGATTATTGCATTTGAACAGTGTCCATTAATTGTGGTGGTTCTCCTTGCTTTATCAATGTTTATCGATCAACCAAAAGCAAACAATTAAAATATTAACAATTAATGAGAAATATTTTTGAAGGCAGAGGTTGGTAGAGAATCAACTAGCTCTGTTTAAGCAGGGCATAATTTTTATATTGTTAGTAAAATGTATCGTCACTTGTAAATAAACAAATAATTTATAATAAATGTCCTTTTTCTGTTTGAATTATACACAAACTGTTCAAGTATACAATATGCATAGAGGAAAATAAGACATAAGATGTATTTGAGAATATATTTTATTGGTTTAATGTGTAGATATCATATGACATGCACATTTCAATCATCATTTTGACTGTTAACTCCATTATCCAAGTTTCTGTTCAAAAAAAATAATTGCACAGTGTATGAAGCTTGATCCAGATTGTCAGTCACAAATATCATAATTATAACACATCCAAAGACAAATTACAGTATCATGTCATGTTTTAATCTGTAGCACCTTTGTTATTCCATGGTTTGGTCAATTCTACTAAAGTGCGGGTAGTTTAGTATATGCGATGCCATAAGAGACAGTTGCAATGCCAACACAGCAGCCAAGCAGCTGATCAGACATGACAGTAGTATGGAGCCAAAAATGTATTTGGTGAGGCATGAATTGAATAAGGTCAGCCAAGGTCATTGTGTGACCTCACTATGCCTTGCATGAGGTCAGCCAAGGTCATTGTGTGACCACACTATGCCTTGCATGAGGTCAGCCAAGGTCATTGTGTGACCTTACTATGCCTTGCATGAGGTCAGCCAAGGTCATTGTGTGACCACACTATGCCTTACATGAGGTCAGCCAAGGTCATTGTGTGACCTCACTATGCCTTTCATGAGGTCAGCATGGCTGTCTATTACCAAGTGATGCTATACGATGGCCAAACTTTGACCTTAACTGGTCATGATTATGCATGACCTTAACTGGTCATGTTTATGCATGACCTTATATGGTCATGTTTATGCATGACTTTAACTGGTCAAGTTTATGCATGACCTTAACTGGTCAAGTTTATGCATGACCTTAACTGGTCATGTTTATGCATAACCTTATATGGTCATGTATATGCATGACTTTAACTGGACATGTTTATGCATGACCTTAACTGGTCATGTTTATACATGACCTTAACTGGTCATGTTTATGCATGACCTTAACTGGTCATGTTTATGCATAAACTTATATGGTCATGTTGATGCATGACCTTAACTGGTCATGTTTATGCATGGCCTTAACTGGTCATGTTTATGCATGACCTTAACTGGTCATGTTTATGCATGACCTTAACTGGTCATGTTTATGCATGGCCTTAACTGGTCATGTTTATGCATGGCCTTAACTGGTCATGTTTATGCATGGCCTTAACTGGTCATGTTTATGCGTGACCTTAACTGGTCATGTTTATGCGTGACCTTAACTGGTCATGGTTATGCGTGACCTTAACTGGTCACGTTTATGTGTGACCAAATAGGTGTTCGGCTCCAAGCTGTCTGGTGGATTGCCATCTGCACATAAGATATTGAGGTTTAAAATCTTCAACAAGGCGAGAGTCTCATTGGCTGATACTTGTCTTCTTATTCAAAATGGCAGTCTCCTTGATGACTCAGTGATAGCTATCAGATTTTTAAAAAATCAGAAAAAGATGGAGAAGATTGTTAGCCAAATGGAAAATACATAGAATTGGTCCCATGAAAACGCAACATCTTACCTTCTAATAGCTAAGAACTCTGACCAGTAGTTTCAGAGGAGAAAATCAAAGTTCATGGACAGAATGACAAAACACTTCCCTCCTCGTTACAGATAAAAATACAGAATAGAGTTTGCCCTCTTGCCCAAAGCAAGCAATTTTTAGTGGGTGCCAGCAACTTTTATAAAACCTTTCTCCTATTTTTCAGTATTTGACTGATTAAAACTGGCCAGTGGCAAGCAACATTTAAACTACAATGTATATTTCATACATTGTCATGTAACAATCCATCATACTTGAGTGACATGAACAGGTAACAATAAATACTGTCAACAGTCAACACAAAGTTCTGACTTCAAAGCAATAATTGCCACCTCCATGTAACCATGGTAACTAACTCTTGGCAGGCCTTGACATATAAAGAAAAATGTTGGTTGCCCAGTTGGGCCACAAGAGCATGGAAAGTTTCTAAGGATAATAGGATGTGTGATACAATAAAGAGCATTGTATATAAGGCTGTATAGTGACTAGTGTCTGAGTGGGGGTTACTTGTCCCAATCAAAATTGACAAGTCTATTGATTGTGATATGAGACAAATATCTATCAAGGATTAGAATAAAATCAAGATAGTTTGGCCCACTAATAGACCAAAAATATGTTTGCCCAACTGGACCACTACAACAGAGCAATCACTGGCCCAAACAGGATCTGGTGGCCCTGGGCCACCGGGCCAGTGCATATGTCAAGGCCAACTTTGCCCCGCACTCTCCCTATTCAAATTCATTACATATTTCAGCTACAAAATAATTTGAATTTGTCAAAATCAACGATTGTAAAAGCACTAAATCTATGCTTTTCATATCTCAATACCTTTTTGTGTTGGACAGGAATCTTGTGAGAAATGGAATACGCAGTAGAATTTAGTAATTACATGCTTCATCACAGACAAATGCACGGACACTGCACAACCAAGATGGTTAAAACTACAAAACTAATTTGAATATGGTTACAACTACAAAACTAATTTGAGCAATCTTTAACAAGGACATTTAATTGTGCAACACCTTCACATCTGAATTCTCAATGCCATACATAATGTTACTGTCACACGATTTTGTAAAATTTCTTTTTATACAGATATTACATTTAATGACCACTGCCTTGAAAAATCAATGCTTACGTTTCTCAAAATTATTTCACATCTCAACAGAAATGTAAATTTTGGGATGAACCTGTGATCAAAGAAAACATCATCTTGCATTTAACATGCTCCTGTTAACACCAACTATGTTGAATTTCAATGTGCATAAAACAGGACCAATTTATGAGCACATCATGTTTATAAATGCAGTATCATGTTTATGCATGACCAAATATATGTTTGGTCTTGACTGGGTACAGTAGTAATATAAGCGCTGGTTATCAATGGTGGAGTCATGGCACCAGTCGTGGAACAACCCAATAATGAATGCTGAATTAAGGTCAAGCTTGATAATATATTATTTAATAAGATTCTCTATAAACATGATAAATGGGCACTACTTTAAATAGCATTCAAAATATCAACTCCCACTGCTGCCCTATGCAAGCAACTTTTGGCCTGGGCTAGCAACTTTTGGCCTG
Organism: Amphiduros pacificus; assembly: GCA_949316495.1. Lineage (NCBI taxonomy): Eukaryota > Metazoa > Annelida > Polychaeta > Phyllodocida > Hesionidae > Amphiduros > Amphiduros pacificus. The sequence continues at coordinate 5,889,405 of OX439007.1, read as the reverse complement.
GGCTAGCAACTTTTGGCCTGAGCTAGCAACTTTTGGCCTGGGCTAGCAACTTTTGGCCAGGGCTAGCAACTTTTGGCCAGGGCTAGCAAAATTTGGTCTTTTTCAAATTACTGCCATTACTTGACCAACCCAATAATGAATGCTGAATTAAGGTCAAGCTTGATAATATATTATTTAAGGTCTATAATCCACAATCAGTTTGAAGAATCGGGAGAGAACTTCGGGTGGTCTCGTATATTTACGTAACTGCCTTCGGCACACATGGTGGACAAACTCGTTTGCATGAGATTTTTAAATACTCAACTCTTTTAGTGATAATTCATATTTTATGCCATGATTATATCTAAAATGTTCCAAAAAAGTTTTATTATTCTTTGGATGGCATTAAATAAAGAAAATATAAATACTTGATATAAGTCACCAGCTGCAAAAACTGAGTCGAACCCATTTTAACGGTAGTTAAAACGGGTTCAATTTAACTAATGAAAAATTAAGACTAGCTGGTTAAGTTTACTTTTTCTGTGCTAAATTAACAAATAACATTACTTTGAACACATTTAAGCCAAAAAAAACATAAGTCTGTCCCAGTTTTTCATTGTGGATTATAGACCTTAATAAGATTCTCTATAAACATGATAAATGGGCACTACTTTAAATAGCATTCAAAATATCAACTCCACCTGCTGCCCTATGCAAGCAACTTTTGGCCTGGGCTAGCAACTTTTGGCCTGGGCTAGCAACTTTTGGCCTGAGCTAGCAACTTTTGGCCTGGGCTAGCAACTTTTGGCCAGGGCTAGCAACTTTTGGCCAGGGCTAGCAAAATTTGGTCTTTTTCAAATTACTGCCATTACTTGACCAACCAAAACAAGCAAAAGGCAAGCAACATTTTAACAATATTTGAAGTACTACTTATAAATCATTGCTGTCTGTTCTGGTTCTGGTGCCATTTCTCTAGCACATACACTGTGTCACATACAATACCAAACAATATAAAAATAAAAAATAATGAAAACTATTTTACACAAATAAAATGCAACAACTGGTGTGTCTGATGATTGAGGAAGTCGAGATAAATTAACTAAACATGTGAGCTGATCTTTATAGGAAATGCTTGTGGCTTCAATATATGAGCTATAGATAAAATACATAATAATTATTTATTTTGACTATTATAATTTTCAAAAAAATATATTTCAACAACCCCATACTAAAAGTAATATAATTTGCAACTTATCTATTACAGTGTATGCAAAAAGTTATATGCCAACGCAGGACATAAATTTCTCTTAACTCCAAACAAAAACATTATCTTCAACGTCAGATACTTCACTGTCTGGCGTCAGACATTTTCTTCGAACATCACTTTTCGCATACACTGCCATAATGCTACACAAGAGATATACATATTATGTTCAAATGTAGCTAAATGTGGTCATGTGACGGTCATGTGACAGTCACACTTATAATGCATAATCATATATAGGAAGATATGCTCCGATACAAAATTGGAAAAGTCTGATGGATTGGATTTCAATTGCTCTTGACATGTTGCTTCAAAAAAATGTGATTACGGATTTTAGACAAAAATATGTCAGACAGACAGAAGTGTGTGTGTGTGTGTGTGTGAGTGTGTGTGTGTGTGTGTGTGTGTGTGTGTGTGTGTGTGTGAAAGAGAATTCAGGTTGCTTTTGCTCAAATTAGAATGGGCTTCAGTGACCTGAAAGATGATTTGTTCAAGAGAAATTGTATTGAAGACAATATTTGTGATTGTGGTGTAGAAAAAGAGGATGTCAGACATTATCTGTTCAGATGTAACAAATACAGTGTGTTTCGGAATATTATGACCAATGGTATAAGAATGAAATTTAACCTGTCAGCCACTCTACCAACTTTATTGTATGGTAATAGAACACTTTCAGAGACCCAGAATATGTTTCTTTTTCAATATGTTTACAACTATATCATACAAACAAAAAGATTTACATTTGTGTAGGTATCATAATTATTACAGTTAATCTTAGAAAAGTTTTATATTCATTCATATATGGCATATTGTCTGCCATCTGGGGGCTTTTGTCCACATTGTGTAATGTAACTTTCATCTATTGATCCTCAGCCAGGGCATGCACCTGGTGATTAGTTAAGGCTAGAGGAGAAATAAATATATGTTCCAAACCAAAGAGAAAGAAAAAGTTGATACTGAGTATTAAAGTATAATAAAATATATTATTTTGTTTTTTATGCTCCTCCAATCTAATTCTAGTATTGCACTATCGGTAAATAAATTAAATATAGATATATATATATATATAAATCATCAAATGATGCTATTTTGACTATTACTATATCATAGTTTTCAAATAAATGAAGCTTATTTTATAACAATGATCTTTCTTTTCTTTCGACATAGTAACCAAATGCCTTCACTCCCAATTTTACATGGACATTTCACACATCATTTGAACATTATATGTTTGCTGTTAGGATCGACTATTCAAATGCTGTCCAAGTCAACATTGCGAGACTCTGTTATATGTAGCTTGGATAACAGACCACTGGATAACCTTCATCAGTTGGACCCAAACATCTAATAGGTCAAGCATAAAAGCATGGCTAAGGTGTGACATTATTTGGTCACCCCCAGCTAAGTACTCACACTGTCCACCAGAGGCACACGCAAACTATAGGTTCACCATGTCGCCCTCTGGTGGAGTTTGCTTAGTACTGCTTGGCACAATGAGGTCACGCAAGGTCATGACATGACCTCATTAGGTCACATTCATGTGTGTCCATATAGATGTTTGGTTCAAACTGTTTATAAATGCAGATGACTTAATGATATTGAGTTTAGTATAAAAAGGCATAAATTCTATAAATTCAATGAAAAGTGATCTCAATCAGCTATAGAACTAGCTGACAGGTGCATAATGGAGAAATGAACATGAATATGGAATATAATGGACAGTGACCAGAGTCAGCTATAGGACTAGCTGAGAGGTTCATAATGGAGGAATGGACATGAATGTGGAATATTGACCAGTTAAAGAATTCTTAATAGCTTGGCCAGTTAAAGAATTCTCGATATCTTGGCCAGTTGAAGAATTTGTAATATCTTGTTCAATTGAAGAATTCTCAATAACATTTCTCCTTAAATTATTTCAGTATATTGCCAAAATTGTGGAATTCTGAACATCTTGGCTAGTTTTGGGAATCTTAATATCTAGACTATTCAATGTTGCCTTAATTAGGTTAAATTTATTCTGAATATCTTTGTTGTCATGCATGTACTTTTTTTGTCATGCAATCAGATCAGAGAATCTGAATGACTATCTAGACAGTGGATTTACCCTCATGAATTCAGAATAATCTTGAACAATAAGTATATTTTTTTACCCATTTAAATATCTTGATGATGATTATCTATAGAAATCTTAGAGATATCATTGGACGACCTGAGATACTTACAAGGCACAAAAATAATGGCAGAACCACTCAATAAGACTAGCACCAAGACAACTACTATTGATAAGATTTCTGCTGGTTTCCATGCACAGCATTTTGTTTGTGACTTCAACGCCCTTTGCCATATGGACCGGTGTGCAACGGGCGATACATCATGTAACGTTTTGGTCCACGTTTGAAGGTCGCATGGAGACGTTTCTCGGGGACTGACTAGGAACCCATTTATGTTCAGAATGGGAAGGCCAGCGACCGCCCGTAACACTCCGGTCACGTAGACGTCCTCTAGACCTACATACTTGACACTGTATGAGGCAGTCAAAATCTGCCTGGCTGCTTGTAAAGTTAGCACATAACTTGGACCTGAACAAAACTCGGGTAAAAATTCCAGGGAATAATGCTCCTGAGGTATATAATATTTGGACGACGGATCTCTGCTGGGCTCGGAGAGGTAGAAGCAACTCCCGCCAACAAAGTCTGCACAGCTTCCCTTGATCAGGAGGTCGTCTATTATTCTATGTGGATGTACGAATGTATCATCATCTGCCTTCAGTATGAATCGAGCCTCTGAACAAGTTCGCGTGATCCATCTTAGAACCATCATTGTCTTTTCCGACAAGTACTCATATTTTTCGTCAAAGTCAGCTTGAAGGATATCGTTATATTTCTCCTGCTCTTTTTGGATTTGAGAATTCTCTTTGTTTGTTCTTGCTCTGCCCAGGGCAAAGAGAGTTCGCACCTGGAGGCCTTTATATTCCGTCACGTTCCCCCACGACATCCTGATGGCCATTCTGTAGTCATATCGGTCATGTCTAGAAGTGACTGCCATCACCATGTAGGGTTCTCCCCTGCAAAATCCATCAGGGGCAATAACTGGATTGATTTTAGAAACATTGGCACAAAAATTACACATAAGAGGCTTAATGGCTTCTACCTCGTCCGGAAGGACTGTCGTCATCATATTCTTGATGACACTGATGACTTTGCGCTGAGGTTTGAGGATAATTACACTGAGCACAAGCACGAACGGCATTACGCCTCTCAGGAAGAAAAGCTGATAGATCCTCATGTTTACCTCCGACAAACTGCATCATGCTGATAGATCTTTGTGTTTACATCCAACTAACTGCATCATGCTGATAGATCTTTGTGTTTATCTCTGACTAACTGCATCATGCTGATAGATCGTCATGTTTACATCCACCTAACTGCATCATGCTGATAGATCTTTGTGTTTACATCCACCTAACTGCATCATGCTGATAGATCTTTGTGTTTACATCCACCTAACTGCATCATGCTGATAGATCTTTGTTTATCTCCGACTAACTGCATCATGCTGATAGATCTTTGTGTTTATCTCCGACTAACTGCATCATGCTGATAGATCTTTGTGTTTACTTCCCACTGAATGCATCATTTGTTACAGGGGCCAATACTTTTTGTCCTTTGTATTGACTCCTGTCACATTTCGTAACTACATCATCTAAAAAGATAAACAAATATTTGTTTAACATGTAATATTGGTGAATATTTTTAAATGTCAGCCTTTGATTTAAATTCCCTTTAATCTATAGTACTTAATTCATTTAAACCATCTTCTAAGAGGTTTTGTTGAAGGCCTGTATTTTTAAGATGAAAATGTTCAATATAATGTTATTAAAAGCCAATAAAACCCGTCATTTCAAATCCAGTCATGCCATCCTTGTAACTAGCTCTTCTCAGCCCTTATAGTTCTGCACCTAATAGCCCCCCCACTGTAAAATCTTTTAATAATTTGTCATTTTCAAAAGCTTGTGAGTATTGATCAATATGAGGACAGCCAAAGACAACAGAGCTGCATCAACAACAGAGCTGTGTTCCATTTTCAAGACATTTTAAGTGCGTCTGCATCTCCAAACAATATTCTTGTCTGGTTGTTGTCTGACAAGTGTATACATGTATCACCAAAGTCAAATGATGTCATTAACATCAGCAATCGATTGATAAACTGAATCGCAGCTTTATCGTTTACACCTTGGACAAAGGCAAAAACTCATTGATTCCATCCAATTCCCCCTAAAATGATGACATCATAACGTCTTAATCAATCAAAAGCAATTACATCTGAGGGGAAAAAAGCCTGTTGCAGATGACTTTCCAGTTGAATTTGGTTATATGAGAAATTCAAAGGACCTTAAAAGGGAGTAAATTTGCAAAACGTTAGCGGCAAATCCAGAATGTTGGTACATTCTAGTGTATTTCTCAATTTTAAATTTCTATTTGCTGATTTCTGTACAACATGTACAAGCAACGTGTTGTTTCTTTGCAAGTCATGGGTTTGTTTATTTGCCAGCAACGTAAATAGCTAAATCTGGAAAATACAGCCAACCGTAATATACAGCCCATTTCAGGCATTTTGGTCTTTGTCAATAAATAAATATTCTGACATACCATGAACAGTTATCAATATGTGTGCTATAGTGGGGTGTATCCATCAGTAAGACTTGTCATTACTTTATCTTATAAATCGATGTGCGTATGTAAAATTCTTATAAGATTTACAAGTCAGAGTCACATCTTTTCAATTTTCATAACAATTTATTCATACCATTCAAATCAACTTTTTATGCCAAAAAATTCAATGTTGTACTTGTTTTTGTTCATAGCCTAGGGGATGACTGTTGCCATCCCCTATGAACCTTTTGTATGCTGTGACAGTCCATACAGAGACTGGAATAGCATTCAGAATTGTACCATTTTTGCACACTTCTCAATCCTACATTTCCCCCCAAGTTATGTATGTAAGTCACACCCACTGACTATCCATGTCAGTTTTGCATGTTTCAAGTCTTGATCAAAGGAACATATGTGCATAAGTGTCACCTGCTGGGACTCGTGGGAGAGTCAGGCAGCTAGTGCCTATTGTTCTAAGCAAAGGTGTGGTAATTAAGTTGTCTGCTACCTCACCATTTGTCAACAACACTGGAGACACTTTGAGGGAGGGGGCTGAAGCTCAGTCAACGGTTGAACTGGAAGACAGAATTATTTGGCATGGTCAAATTATCGCCCCAAAAAACTTTTGCAGGTAAACACAATTTCTTGACTGCCACAAATCATTAAAATTACCTGACCAAAACAGCACGAAATGTACATAGAAAGTATACACTACTTAAATAATCACAAACCATTTGCTAATAGAATAAAATTGTGATGTTAAGATGGATTTTCACCTGATCTGTGACAGTACCATCCAACGTCAGCATCATTCATCCTCTAAACATTTGGTCGGGTCGCCAGTAATTTATCGAGATGCAAACACATTGATTACAAGAACGGGAACCAGTTTATCCAGAGAAAAAATATAGATTTTACTATTTGGCACAACGCGCAATTGTCAGCGCCTTGGGGAAAAGCGGTCAAAATGCAAAGGGTCTGCTCAAGTGTTAAAATTTTTATTTTTTCAGGAGAGGAAGATAGTTATATTTTGTTCCAGTTATTAGCAGGCACTAATTATTATTGTGATTTGTAGGGTTTGCAGGTCTGGAACAGGGTGATGAGAAAAATGTTAGTCATAGTTAGTGGAGGATATTGGTTATCTAGGATGTAGTCTCGGTGTTAAAATCTTAATTTTTCCTTGTTGTTTCAGGAGTTGAAGATATTTATATTTTGTTCCAGTTATTTGCAGCCACTAATTGTTATTGTGATTTGCAGGGTTTGCAGGTCTGGATCAGGATGGTGAGAAAAATGTTAGTCATAGTTTAGTGGGGGATGTCGGTTACTTAGGATGTAGTCTCGGTGGGATTAGAAAAGTTAGTAAGGAGGCAGCTGGTAGATATGAAGGTGCTGAAGATCACTAGGTACTCACGTGGAGGACATTTTTAGCCTCTAGTTGTGATTGGTAGGGCTTACGAGGATATTGGACGCCTCAGGCTGTATAGGGATATTGGACGCCCTTTAGCGCGCTGGGGATTGTAGGCCCCAAGGGAAGGAGTGAGTGTTGAGGTGAAAGTTGTCAGTGCAGAAGGTGATAATTAGATAGGGTAGCTTTTCATCAGTGTAGGGGCCTGCACCGGGCGGTCAGCACGAGTGCTACTCACAGATTGGAGATAGTGCGTATTGGATCTCCCCTCTAGCTGGGTAGCCACGCTGCGTAGGCTCTGAGTGCCCACGAGACAAAAGTGGAGCGGCCAACATATCAAATCAAATCAAATCAAATCAAAGTTCTTGATGGGGACGTCATGTTTGACAAGTTAACTGTAAAACTTACATGTCAGGCAAATTATGAGAACGTTACTACTGGAGCTAACTGTAATATTGTTAAAAGCTGTTTTTAAATTATCAATAATTTTTAATTAACTTGCAATATTTGGATGAAAATAACAAAAACCTTTTTTTTCTGAAGCGAAATGGGAGATTTAAGTTTTCCACATTCTATTTCAAAAAATATTTTTTTGTCTTTTTGGACTTCCTTATAATACTTAAGATATATTGTACATGCAATGCATGCAATTTACAATACATATGAAGAATTCCAATTCAAATACTTATCAAGGACTTACCATCCCATATGAACTTTGCTCTGCCTCCTCTCACTTTGATATTTATCATTACAAATACATCATCACAAATTACATTAATTATTGCAAATATGTTAAATTATTTAATGGTCCTTTATAAGTTTACAGTAGTCTATCCTGGATGGGGCGATGTGTACATTCCTCATGCCATTTGTCACTCTGTAGTGTCTGCATGTCCCCTGAGGGTCCCTAGGGCTAAAGTTAGTTTAATCTTGGAGTAATTACTCCAAGGTTTAATGCCCTTCGGGTCAAATAGCCTTCCTGAGGGAGATTTCAGGAGTTCTGAGCCTTGACGGAGGAGTGACTGATGCCGGCGGCTTCTCTTGGGGGCCGAGTTCACTCGGGGGCTGACGTCACTAGTATTCTCATGGATAATCATGGCGAGCATGGTCAGGGTGAAATCTTAGTCTTCACTTGTATACTATCAAGGAAGGCAGGGTACTCTAATCAAGGGAAGCGGGGTACTCTAATCAAGGGAGGCAGTGTGCTCTAATCAAGGAAGGCGGGGTACTCTAATCAAGGGAGGTAGGGTACTCTAATCAAGGGAGGCAGGGTACTCTAATCAAGGGATGTAGGGTACTCTAATCAAGGAAGGCAGGGTACTCTAATCAAGGGAGGCAGGGTACTCTAATCAAGGGAGGCAGGGTACTCTAATCAAGGGAGGCAGGGTTCTCTAATCAAGGGAGGTGGGGTACTCTAATCAAGGGAGGCAGGGTACTCTAATCAAGGGAGGTGGGGAATTCTAATCAAGGAAGGCAGGGTACTCTAATCAAGGGAGGTGGGGTACTCTAATCAAGGAAGGCAGGGTACTCTAATCAAGGAAGGCAGGGTACTCTAATCAAGGGAGGCAGGGTACTCTAATCAAGGGAGGTGGGGTACTATAATCAAGGAAGGCAGGGTACTCTAATCAAGGAAGGCAGGGTACTCTAATCAAGGGAGGCAGGGTACTCTAATCAAGGGAGGTGGGGTACTATAATCAAGGAAGGCAGGGTACTCTAATCAAGGAAGGCAGGGTACTCTAATCAAGGAGGGAGGGTACTGTAATCAAGGAAGGCAGGGTACTCTAATCAACGAAGGCAGGGTACTCTAATCAAGGGGGCGTGGTACTCTAATCAAGGGAGGCAGGGTGCTCTATTCAAGGGATGTGGGATACTCTAATCAAGGGAGGCGGGGTACTCTAATCAAGGGAGGCAGGGTTCTCTAATCATGGGAGACAGGGTACTCTAATCATGGGATGTGGGGTACTCTAATCAAGGGAGGCGGGGTACTCTAATCAAGGGAGGCAGGGTACTCTAATCAAGGGTGTAAGTGTACTCTAATCAAGGGTGTCAGTGTACTCTAATCAAGGGAGGTGGGGTACTCTAATCAAGGGAGGCAGGGTGCTCTAATCAAGGAGGGCAGGGTTCTCTAATCAATGGAGGCAGGGTACTCTAATCAAGGGTGTCAGTGTACTCTAATCAAGGGAGGCAGGGTGCTCTAATCAAGGAAGGCAGGGTACTCTAATCAAGGGAGGCGGGGTACTCTAATCAAGGGAGGCAGGGTACTCTAATCAAGGCCAGCAACACAAAATTATGAGAATAAAAAGGAATTTAATTATCTTACGAATGTCTTTTAAATATAAAACATAAATATTCGCTTTACAAACAGAAAGCAGCTTAGATTAATAGAGATATAAATATTAGTAATATAAGGAATCATATCCATTATAAGTTAGTGTCCTTTCCCCTTTCATATAGCTTATCTATAGTTTCTTTGGGCTGCCAGCTTTCCCATATAAAAGTCTCATCTATATGACCAGTGAAATATTCTGTGGGGTACTGTGTGAAATAACCAAGCAGAACATTACTGTCATTTGTTCCTGGAGTATAGGTGTTGTGCCAATTGAAACTATTATCAGTTTTGAATTCGCCATCACAGTATAATTGGTAGCTTTCTTTATCTAAATTAACAGTAAGTGCAACATGATGCCAACCAGTATGGTAGTTTCCTTGACATTTTGTTTGCCTGCTAAAAGATGTTGTTGATGTGAACACACCCACATCAAATGTAATATGAGGATCATTATCCCAGGTAGGATTTTCTATGAGCATAAGTTTAACTCCAGGAGTCTCATAGTAATACCCAACATTCTGGAACAACACCTTCCACTTTCTGCCCCCCTCAAGCTTGAAATATGTGGCGAAGGTGAATCCACTGTCACAGTTGGTTAGTCTGCCTAGACATCTATCATTGTGCAGACCCAGATCTACCCACTGCTCCTGTGTAATGTGCAAGGCATTTCCCAGCACACCAATATTTTGGATTATTTCTGGAGCGCCCCAGCCTGGAGTCCCAGTCAGTCTACCATCCATGCCATATCCCCTTACAGTATCACCTACTTGAAGATCCATTGGGAGGTAAACATCTGAAAGAGAAATAAAATAGGTATGATATCATCCAGGATCACACACACACACACACACACACACACACACACACACATACACACACACACACACACACACAAACACAAACACAAACACACAAACACAAACACACACACACATACACATACACACACACAAACACATACACACATACACACACACACACATGCATATATTTAGAATAAACAATGGAAAGCAAGGATCTGTTTATAATGAATGTTCATTCAGCCCATTAATATCCCAATTAGCCGAGAAAATCTGTTTCCTTATGGTGTTGCGCCATTACCTGAGCTGGAAAGCACTGCATAAAAAATCCCATCAATACAAACATTGATAAATATAAATTCATATTGTTAAAGGCAAACAAAACCCCCATTTTAAACCTCAGTCATTTAATCCTTGTAAGTAGCCTTTCTCAAACCATCCAGTTGTTGCCATAAGACCCCCATGTATTTTCAAGTGTTTTTCCCAAAAAATCTGACATTTCCCTATTATTGGCCACATGGCCGGTCTACTATTCAAAATACGGCCTTCTAAATTTTCATAGTAAATTACTACATTGTGGTTGAAACAAGTTTCAAAAGGACTGTAATTGAAGCATAGTCTACACTTTGAAGAAAACAAAAATATGAACTTTTCGTAATACTCCCTGTGATCAGCATAAGGGATGAAGGTGTCATGGCTGCCATAATTGTCAAAAGTTTGTGAATTTGGATTTGGATAACTTTTCACAGCACGTCATATTTTACCATAAAACAATCAACAAATTTAACACTTTATAAGTATCAAACCTGTAGCATATAAAAGGCCAAGTTTGATTTATTTTCTACCTGTTAAAATGGCCAGCTTTTGTCACAGGTGTGAAGGCACAACACCTTTCTTAACCTCATTTTAAAATGGCTAGATGACCTAGATAAAAATATGTATTTTGTTTGTGGTAAACAATGGTACTGAGGGTTCCTGCGCATGCGTTGAGAGTGGAATGGCGGCTTTCATTTGAGCTCCGATAAAATCGTCTTTCATTTGAGCTCCGATAAAATCGTCCTTCTTGGTCGATTTTCTGGAGTCTATTGCTAGTCTATCGCCACACTTTCTCGCAGTGAACCTGGTCTATACAGAGGTCTATCTGATACCAGACTTATTGCAAGCTCTGACGGCAGTTTTGGTTGGAAAACCGCTCGCGAGGGCGGGATCATACTGTGTTGTCTTTGCGAGGCACCGCGCTCACGAGTATCCACTCTTTGCTGCCAGTGTCGAGTGCTTGGTCTGATACCTTATACCCTCTGTATTCATAAAACTTGTTGCTCCTGGTGTCTAGAATTACCTTCAGACCCATCAGCAGCATATTTCAAATTGCAGTGATTTTCGGACTTGTTCCGACGGTGGTTGTTGATACACAAACAAGGGGCTACTACCAGCCATTTATTTCTTGTTGTGACGCACCACCCGCTGTCAAAAACAAACTCGCAAGCAGCTACCTATAAGTGGCTCTTTCTTGCGTTGTTATCTACTTATCTTGCACGCTATCTGTGTCTGTAACTACCTTCAGACCTTATAGCAGCTCTGAGAAAACTTATCGTAGCGGGCCCACCATTTGGCCTTCCTTCTACGATCATCTCAGCTTTGTAAGATTTATTACTGTTTGGTTCAAGAATTAATCGTATCTGGCCTACTACTTGGCCTCCCTTTTACGATCATATTGAATTCACTCACAGACCAATATCTTTTTATTGATATTAATTTCATATATTCTGTGAACTGTTTTTCACAAATTGTCTTTTGGGGAGTATTGCTGCTATTTATAGCGACTTCCACAAGATTTACCTGCAGTCAATGATATAGTGTACTATTACGGTAGTTCATAATATAGAACGTGTCAAGCTCTCGTATAGCAGCTTATATACACAAGAGATTACCTACCTGTTCAATGCTACACAATCATGGCTTTGTTTGTATATGCTCATGCTTCAACATATACGACAAGAATAGTAGCGAAACCACAAAGACTCTTACCTTGCCCCACAATGGTATAGGGTCGAATAAAATCCTGCTGTGTGACACTCATACTAGCATCTTCACGAAGAATTCTTCTTTGGAAAATATTAATTTTAATATTATTCCACATGCTTGCTTCAGGTTACTGCAGGAGATGATTGCAAACTCAAATATTAATATATTTGAGTCTGAGCATGAAATTGAACTGTTCCCTGCTCAATTTCGTTTGGTGCTCGATACCTGCGATTACATTAAATCGGACACGCTACTATCTGGACATGGAGTGAGCAAGCAAAATTGTCAGTTCAATTTTGTTAAATATACACAAATATCGCACCCAAAACATCTTTATTGGGAAAACATATTTATTCTGCCTCCTCGGCCACAAAAACATAGACTGAACAACAAATATGTTGAAAGTCCATGCAATTCGTCAAAATCATGCAGTTTTGGCAAAATTATCATAGGTGGCGCTGTTAGTGGTAGGAATGTAAATAATACACATTCCTCTTCTCAGCCAACCAATCAGAATTCAGCCCCTGTTCGTGGTGGGAATGTAAATAATACATATTCGTCACTTAATGGAAACAGGCCTGCAAACTGCACGCATATAGGTGGCACCACTCGCCATAGAAACAATAGGGTTTCCATGACAACACGTAAAAACAAGGAAAACCTAGTGATTGGTTCATGCAACGTACAAAGCATCACTGGCAAGGTCTTAAACGTAAAAGACTACTTTTCAGAACACAACTTGGATGCTCTTTCATCACTGAAACATGGTTGCATGAAACGGGCGATGAGAGAATCAAAAACGAGCTTGAAGAGGGTTCACTCAAATTTCAGTCCCACTCACGGATAGGACGCTCTGGCGGTGGCGTGGGTCTGTTACATCGTGTTGAACTCCCCTTTAAAACTAATAGGTTGAACCCTCCCACGGTTAAAACAATGGAACTCCTTGAAGCATCTCTGCTAATCAAGGGTAAGAAGTTAACCTTTGTAACCATCTATAGACCTGAACCATCAGACAAGAATAGGTATACCTATTCTGAGTTCTATGATGAGTTCACTCAACTGGTGGCACACTATGGGTCATTCAGTCATGAAGTCATTTTCCTTGGTGACTACAACTTTCATGTCAATAAACCAAATAAACCTGATGTCATAAAGTTCAATGACATTCTATCGACATTTGACATGAACCAATGGGTACAGGAACCGACCCATAAGTTAGGGAATACCCTTGATCTAATCATCACTTTCAAAGGGAACAAGTTTCTCAAGAGCCATCTAGTGGATGAGTATATATCTGATCATAAGATGATTAAACTATATATGGGTATTTCACCCCCCAAACCTCCCAAAAAATTGATAAGGTACAGGAACTATAAGGGACTTCAATCCCTAAGGAATGACATCAAATCCCTAACAGTTGCAACTGAAACCTGGGAACATTTATCATTGAGTGAGATGGTGGATTACTATGACAAGGGGCTCACATCACTCATGGATAAACATGCTCCCACCAAGTTTGCCAAGGTCACTCAGCGTAAACCTGTTCCCTGGATGAGTGACCAATTAAAACTGGAAAGATCTCTCAAGAGGAGGCTTGAGAGAAAAATGAGCAAGACTGGCTCTCACATTGACAAAGAGCTGTATAACTCTCAGAGGAACAAATACAACTCAATGCTTAAATCTGCTCAATCAACATATTTTTCCAACCTGGTTGAGGAAAACAAACATGACCCTAAAAAGCTCTTTAGAGTCATTGACACAGTCATGCACAAGAAAAAGGACACACCTATGCCCCAATCTGACTGTGAGATCACTCAAGCTGAGAAGTTTAACACATTCTTTCTTGAAAAAATAGAGAGAATCCGCCTGGACATTGATAAGGCTCCATCCTCCCAAACTCTGCCACCAGGTGACTCTGCGAACAATAGTACTACATGTCTGGAAAGGTTCACACCCTTGACCATTGACGACGTACGAAAATTGGTCAAAAGGTCTGCAAAGAAGTCATGTGAGCTGGATCCAATTCCAACCTGGCTCTTACTTGACCTCTTAGATGACCTCCTACCAATAATTACTTCCATCATAAATAAATCATTGATGGAATCAGCAGTATCGGAAAATATGAAAATAGCCATCATAACACCCCTGCTGAAGAAACTTGGTCTAGAACTGGTTGAGAAAAAGTATAGGCCTGTTTCCAACCTAACATTTATCTCTAAACTAACTGAGAGGGCGGTTGCAGACCAACTAGTCCCCCATCTTGTAAGTAATGGCCTTACTGACAAGTTTCAATCAGCCTACAAAGAATATCATAGCACTGAAACCGCTTTGTTAAAAGTGCAAAATGATATCTTGCTGTTGCTTGACCTTTCCGCTGCCTTTGACACTATTGACCATCAAATCCTTTTGGATAGACTGAGGGATAGATGCAACGTCAAAGGTCATGCACTCTCCTGGATTCGGTCATACCTAATGAACAGGAAGCAATATGTGAAGGTGGGGATCAAGAGATCCCGTCTCAAGTCCCTAAAATATGGGGTACCCCAAGGCTCAGTCCTGGGTCCTATACTGTTCACCATTTACATGACACCCCTTTCTGATATCCTTGCCAAATATGGTCTGAGCTATCATATTTATGCAGATGATACTCAGATCTACATCCCTGTAGACCACACATCTCCCCATCATGTGGATATGAGCAGACACAAACTGGAGGAGTGTGTCAGTGAGGTCAGAAACTTCCTCATATCAAACAAGATGAAGATAAATGATGGAAAAACTGAGATGCTCATATGTACTGACAGGTACAGTACTACCAACCATGGCAGTACCCCAACCACAATCAGAGTGGGAGGCTCTGATATTGCTCCTAGTCAATAAGTGGTTGACCTTGGCATCACATTTGACTCCGAAAATGTGTCAGAAGGGCTATTATCACATTAGGAACTTGGCGGCTATCAGACATTGTCTAGACGAGAAAACCGCGGTTACACTTACCCATGCTTTTGTTACATCTACCCTGGACTACGGTAATGGTCTTCTGGCCGGTCTTCCTAAAACTGACATCAGGAAACTGCAATACCTCCAAAACTCTGCAGCACGGGTAGTAGGAAATTCGATCACATTTCAGGAAAATTACAGGAATTGCACTGGCTTCCTGTTCACGCGAGAATTGATTTTAAAATTCTTCTATTAACCTGGAAAGCCCTAAATGGTAAGGCTCCGCCTTACTTACGTGATCTACTCCTGATTAAGGAAGGTGAACGCTGTCTAAGATCCAATGATGGCACCCACCTACAAGTACAAGGTGACAGGGCCTTCTCATCTGTAGGTCCACGACTATGGAATTCCTTGCCTACTGATATTAGGACAAGTACTTCAGTCTCCTCGTTTAAGAATAGACTGAAAACTCATCTCTTCAGGATGCATGTCCTGAGCTCAGCGCTATGAACAGACTTGTCTGGTATCAGCGCTATACAAATTTTATTATTATTATTATTATTATTATTACATATATTTTTGGATTTATTTAACCTATTCTTTATTGTAATTTGCAATTAATTTATAATTTGTGTCTTGTTGGCTGGTACTACCATAATCCCCTTGACAAGATGGCTGCCACCAACAAAAGATTACAAGTTCAAATACATTGACCATAGTAAAAGTACTAAAATTATATCTTAAAGTCTTCTTTTCATGTTATATATGATATGTGTTCATATTGATGAAATTTAAATTGCCAATCCACAATTTGTTAAGGTTTCCTTCCCCCTTTTATTTGATGTTGCTGGTACTTGTGGTGTCCACCAGCATGATCATATGAAATGCATGTGGTCTAAAATAGCTTATACTGTGTATGTTATCAATTATAACCCATAATCTTATAGAGCTTCACCTGGATCATTTTCATAATATATAAACCAAGAAACTGACAGAACAGCATGATTAGAATGGACGGATGGATGGAAGGACAAACACAAGATAGACAGGGTGATTACTATGTAATAATAATAATAATGATAATGATAATGATAATGATAATGATAATGATAATGATAATAATAATAATAATAATAATAATAATAATAATAATAATAATAATAATAATAATAATAATAATAATAATAATAATAATAATAATAATAAATAATAATAAATAATAATAATAAATGATTTATATAGCTATACCAGACCAGGTCTGTTCATAGCGCTTTTTTCGAGATATTGCTTTCTATATAGATATGTCTTAAGTTTTTTCTTGAAAGTGTCCACTGTTTTGCAGTTTTTCACTTCAAGGGGCAGGGCATTCCAATTTTTTGCCGCATATACAGATTGGTTCTAGGTACCACATATTCACTGGAAGTTAGCTCAATAAACCTGTGTTGTAGTTTGAAATCGTAACATTATCATGGGTCAGTAATGTGATTTTTTAACATTGATAATTTAAAAAAAATATGCAGCGCCACCTTGTAACCATTCATTGTGCTGGGAAAATATTGTATGGCTAGCATATTTGAACACCTTTCAACCCTCACACAAAATTTGGTGACCTTTGAATTGACCTCTGATAGTTTATTTTCCACTCGTCTTGTATAATGTGTTGATTATGTTGTTTTTCAGGATTTATTTTAATATAAGTGCCACAAAATACATCTCAGTGACATTTTGACGACAATATTCCAAATATGACATATTGGCAACCTGATCTATCGATTTTGAACACAATCTGAATAATGAACTGTGAATAGTGAATAAGTAATAAACTTCACACACGTGTGTGTATCCCGTGGTCTTTCAAGATAGTCCCATTCCCGGGGGGTACTCTCATAGTCAGCGTTACCGGGGAAGCTGGGCTAAATAGGGTCCTTTTCGCTGATATTTTCCCTAAGACGGGTTAAGATATTTTATCATTTTCCCTAAAACAGGGTACTGTTTTTCAAATTTCTCCCTAAAACAGGGATCACAATCCCCTTTTCCAAATCTCCTCCTTCTGCATCATCCCTAAATGAGGGTATCAAAAATTCAGCTAGTCCTAAATCAGGGTACCAAATTTCAGCTAGTCCTAAATCAGGGTACCAATAATGATAGAATATTTCCCTAAATCAGGCTCTGGGGTTTTCAGTTCCATCCCAGCCTCCGCGGGTTAAAATCTTGAGAGTGCCCCTGTATCATCATTGATCCAATACAGAGGAGTTGTAAAGTTCTAATCCTGCTAAAGTTTTAGTTTCAATGGGGAAAAAGTCAACATGGAGATCGGCAGTCGACCTATATATGCATTGACAGTAAATGACAATAAATGCTTGGAATGTTGTGAACGTGACTCACCGGCGCAAGGTTGCAGTGTGTATCCCCCAGGACAAGGGCAGGGATGGGGGTCACAAGGTGAAGGTGAGCTAATGGTCTCATACAGCATGGCTGTAGTAGATTCAATACTTTCACCTGTTATTGAAGACGTCTTTTCATCTGCCATTATAGTAGTCGTTGGTGACATTTCTGTTATTCTTCCTGATTAAAAGATGTAAAACGAGAATGTCATTTTTAAGACTGACCCTATTTACAAATTCTAGACATTTATGACGTGTTGTTATCTTTAAAAGAGAATATACTTGGCTTTGGAGCTGAAACACTGGAGTATGGAACATTTGTGGGGGATTTAAAAGTTGAAAATGTGAGAGTGGTGAAAGCATTCACATCTATTATGTTACCTTAAAATCAATTGTAATAGCTGTAGCTACTCTGTGAAAGCATTGAAACCAAGATTGCCAAAGGCTGGTTCAAGATTGCACCAAATATCGTTTAAGCCAAACAGGTAATGGTTATTACATTTCTAATAATATTATATTGAGCCCTTTCAATGAAAAAAGTATATTGCTTAAACAAAAAAAAACATAAACAAAAACAAAACAAAAACATTTAAAATCAGAAAAGGGGGAAAGTAAGGCCAGGGAAAAATTTTCTCACATAATCTTCACTTGTCTTAAGTGTCTCACTCAATATAGCCCTAAAATGCTCAGCTGAATGGTTATATTGCAATATTATTGTACATTACCAGCGTTTTCCTTTGTCATTTGCAGAGTGACCACTACGGCTACTGAAACACCAAGTAAAATGCCAACGCAAACAGCAACAACAATGACCCAACACGGACACTGACACCTCTTCTTGTGTCCCTTGACAATATTTAGATACTGGACTTCACCAGAATCTGTTTTCTGGCCATTGACGCCATTTAGATTATCTGCCCCGGCATTATTATCATATCCTGTTCTCTGTCCATTGACGCCATTCAGATTATCTGCCCCTGCATTGTCACCATACCGTGTTTTCTGTCCATTGACGCCATTTAGATTATCTGCCCCTGCATTATTATCATATAGTTCCACTCTATCATGTGTACGTGCTGGTGGTAACGCTGGGGAGTTGTGCTCATAAATGTCACAGTCTTTCACTGTACTATAATACACTTCCTCTTCATCATTAGGAAATGCAAAGTTTTGATAAGCTGATTTGTGCCTCTGATCATTCAGTTCTGTGTACACATTGGATGGCCCCAGATGGAGATACACGTTAGCATCAGTGACAGTGTCTTCCATGATGAAGGAAATGAACTGAACACGTTGATACACTTGTAAATATGTTTATGTGTCTTCAAGTCCCAGTTACCCACTCAACCAGAAACAAGGACGTCCGGGAAAAGAAAAGTATAAAATAACACACACATCAAAGTTATATTTGGTTATATTACAGCTAAATAAATGAGTTTTGAAGACAAACAAACAAAAATCATTATACGCACAAGCAAACTTAACTTTATAATAAACACTGTGTGCATTGCTGTACACTATTGTCAGAATATAAACTCTTTATTAAAATATTTTATACATATTACTCCACGGACATACGTACAAATGGTCACGTATACTTGTGTTCAGTGCTCATGACCGTGTCACAGGAACAGGATCATTCTAATATTCATAAGTACTACAGTCGACGACAACATAAGTGCAGATTTTCAAAGTCTTTAAAATGTACCTGCACTTATTAATATTCACATTAGGTCGTCGTGTGACACTTGCACGCACCAACTAATCAATTGACAAGCTGAAAGCAGCTTTGTTGTCGGCCACAACTTTTATGTCGTCGGCTGTATGTATATTGAAGTGCCACACACTGAAGTATGTATGACAAATATATTAGATATACTGTCAATCAAATTAAATTGTGTCAGACAAATTAAAAATGAGTATGTTCATTACACTCTGACAAAGTGTTCAGCTGACCCCTTCCTTATAAGACAAAGAAAGGGCTCAAACATTGTGGAGATTTAAATATTCTCTGATTTTCAATGGCTTTGGTACAATACTTCCTTCACTTGAGATAGGCTTTCTGGAGATTATGGATTCCAATATATGGTTCCCGGAGACTTAATGAATTATTCATAAGATGAGCACCTTTTATAAAGAGGTCAGCTCAGTGATCAAACATAAAGAAATATGAAAGATTCTGCCATTTTTAACGGTTGTCATATTTGGATATGTTTTCATTGTATAGATTTGTAGGGATTCAAACTTAACTTCACAATAAACACTCTGTGCATTGTTGTACACTATTGTCAGTATACAAACTCTCTATTAAAATATTTTATACATATTACTCCACGGACATGCGTGCAAATCGTCACATATTGTTATGTTCAATGTTCATGACCGTGTCACAGGCACATACATGTTTCAAGGATCATTCTAATATTCATAAGTACTACAGTCGACGACAACATAACTGCGGACTTTCAAAGTCTTTAAAATGCATCTGCACTTTCAAAAATATTAATATTCATATTAGGTCATTGTTTGACACTTGCACGCACCAACTAGGTTTGATAGATAATGCCAATCAGTTGACAAGCTGAAAGCAGCTTTGCTGTGGTCGTCCACAGCTTTTATGTCGTCGGCTGTATGTATATTGAAGTGCCACATACTGAAGTATGTATGACAAATAAATTTGATATACTGTCATACAAATTAAAATGTGTCAGATGCACAATATGTCTGAGATGTCAAATACAGGAAGAGGGTCAAATACAGGAAGAGGGTCATATTCAAATACAGGGCCATATTCAAATAGAGGGCCATATTCAAACAGAGAGTCATATTCAAATAGAGGGCCATATTAAAATAGAGGGTCATATTCAGATAGAGGCCATATTCAAATAGAGGCCATATTAAAATAGAGGGCCATATTCAAACAGAGGGTCATATTCAAATAGAGGGTCATATTCAAATAGAGGCCATATTCAAATAGAGGGTCATATTCAAATAGAGGGTCATATCAAAATAGAGGGTCATATTCAAACAGAGGGTCATATTAAAATAGAGGGTCATATTAAAATAGAGGGTCTTATTCAAATAGAGGGTCATATTAAAATAGAGGGTCATATTCAAATAGAGGGTCATATTCAAATAGAGGGCCATATTCAAATAGAGGGCCATATTCAGAAAGAGGGCCATATTCAAATAGAGGGTCATATTAAAATAGAGGGTCATATTCAAATAGAGGGCCATATTCAAACAGAGAGTCATATTAAAATAGAGGGTCATATTAAAATAGAGGTCATATTCAAACAGAGGGTCATATTCAAATAGAGGGCCATATTCAAACAGAGGGCCATATTCAAACAGAGAGTCATATTAAAATAGAGGGCCATATTCAAATAGAGGGCCATATTCAAATAGAGAGTCATATTAAAATAGAGGGCCATATTCAAATAGAGGACATATTCAAACAGAGGGTTATATGCAAACAGAGGGCCATATTCAAATAGAGGGCCATATTCAAATAGAGGGCCATATTCAAATAGAGGGCCATATTCAAATAGAGGGTCATATTCAAATAGAGGGCCATATTCAAACAGAGAGTCATATTCAAATAGAGGGCCATATTCAAATAGAGGGCCATATTCAAATAGAGGGTCATATTCAATTAGAGGGTGATATTCAAACAGAGGGCCATATTCAAATAGAGGGCCATATTCAAATAGAGGGCCATATTCGAATAGAGGGCCATATTCAAACAGAGGGTCAACTTTATGTGACACCGGAAGTTGACTGAAAACCATATGTAACACTGGATGTCATATTTAGAATGCAAAGGCCAATCATAAGAAAGTGTAGAGGACATGTTCTATTATACATCTTTATGTTTGTATAACCACAGGGTCTTGATGCTCATTGGACCACCAGTGGGTACGTCAGAAAGAAGAGGAAGTAAAAAAGAAATATACAGTACAATTGCTAAATCACCTTTGACATATAGGGTTGAGGACACATAAAGTGTAAACATGTGTGCATAGTTCCGTATGATCGATCATGTGCAATTCTATTGCTAAATACAGTTTCTAATTATTTAAATGAAATATGCAGATACTTGAGACTAAAAGGATAAAAGCAAAAAGGTGAATCTTCAGATGCAACAGCATTAATTTGACACATTTGCATGGTAGAAAACTATGATGTTCATATATTTGAAAAGCCAGGCATGCAGTACATGTATATTCTGTAGACAACATCTCAAAGGTGTAGCATGACATGATGCACATTTATTGTTATAATTATGAATAAGGATTTTAAAACAGATCATGTTGTTATAAATAGATTCAATCAACATTTTTTAAGAAAAGATGCAAAAAATAGGTTTACGATTAAAAGTTTATTTCTAACAAGTTAGCTAATTTTCTTAATACTACAATATGATTAATATATGTAATAAATGATACATTATTCTTTTATTTGATAGTATGTTATGTGATGTAATGAGGAACATGATTTTGCTATGTGATATTTACTTGCCATTCAAAATACATTAGAAAAGCATGTGTGGTCCCTTATTGTCTGATGTTAGAGTGTTCTCTGTCTGAAGGACTTTTGGTTGCCAGCAACTTGGCTGTTTATTTTGGATGAGACTTCACAGATTTAACTTACATAAGCAAAGCTGGACACATGTAACATTTGAAGTTTCAAATTGATTTAAAATATTGCCATCGTTTTGTGAATTTCATAGTTATGTCATCTCTTTCAAAATAAATGCCATATACTAAAAACAAATACCTCATATTTCTGATTATGGACTGGGTGTTCTCAGAGACCAGTCTTCATCATCCAATCTGTTATGTTATTTTAATATTCCTTTGTATCAAATATAATTAGACTAAACAAACTACATCAAAGCAAGACATGAGAGAAATTAGAAGAGAACAATAGAGATAAATATATTAATCAGACTTTACAAATTCAGGTTTTCAATATACATTATGCCTCAAGACCTATCTTTATTTTATTCTGATGTATTGCTTCGAATCAATATCTGGTTTACTTCTCAAATAGAAAAATAAAGACAAAAGACAAAACAAGATGTATAGAACTATGCATATCATGGGGCATTTCCTCTTTCATACAGCATTTCTATAATTTCTTTGGGCTGCCAACTTTCCCAAATAAAGGTTTCATCTATATATCCAATAAAGGATTCTGAGGGGTACTGTGTGAAATAACCAAGCAGAACATTACTGTCATTTGTTCCTGGAGTATAGGTGTTGTGCCAATTGAAACTATTATCAGTTTTGAATTCGCCATCACAGTATAATTGGTAGCTTTCTTTATCTAAATTAACAGTAATTGCAACATGATGCCAACCAGTATGGTAGTTTCCTTGACATTTTGTTTGCCTGCTAAAAGATGTTGTTGATGTGAACACACTCACATCAAATGTAATATGAGGATCATTATCCCAGGTAGGATTTTCTATGAGCATAAGTTTAACTCCAGGAGTCTCATAGTAATACCCAACATTCTGGAACAACACCTTCCACTTTCTGCCCCCCTCAAGCTTGAAATATGTGGCGAAGGTGAATCCACTGTCACAGTTGGTTAGTCTGCCTAGACATCTATCATTGTGCAGACCCAGATCTACCCACTGCTCCTGTGTAATGTGCAAGGCATTTCCCAGCACACCAATATTTTGGATTATTTCTGGAGCGCCCCAGCCTGGAGTCCCAGTCAGTCTACCATCCATGCCATATCCCCTTACAGTATCACCTACTTGAAGATCCATTGGGAGATAAACATCTGAAATATAAGTAAAAGTGATAAATGTATGAATATTTTACATTTCTATTATTTCAGCTAGATTTTGAATTTCAGACTCTGACACTATTTTGACACATATATTCTATTCCTTTTCTCTCAGGCTTTTCCTAATTTACTCACTGACAGGTAAATAACATATTTCAATATAAATCTAAAATATAGTGTTGATTACATACATATATAAAAAAGCATGAAGGTGATCAGAGAGGAAGGGTGACGAGATTTGATAAAAAAAGTTGCTGTGTAAGGTATAGGCTGCAATTAAATTCGCCACTGAAAGGAGTGTGCGATCTCGCTATTCCGTCACCACGTAGCCTGCCCTCTGGTGGAAGTGATGCTGAACTAATCTCCACTTCACTTTTGTTTTGCAAGTTTAAGTGAAGGGTTGCGCTTTTAGCATATTATGAATGGCACAATTATCACTTATTTGTTGTCATAATTACATTAGAAATGAAATATTACCTCCAATATGCCTAAATTTCTGTATTAGAGCTTTGTTTTCAACCATCGGTAAATTGACCTATTTATTGACCTAATTATTGAGGCCCTGCTATGTTTTGTACAAAGGGGCCTATATGGGTGAAATGCAGATATTTTTAGCCACCACGATCATGCAATTGAGAGATAGCAAGTGATAGACTCCTACAACAGCAAGAGATAGCTGCATAAATAAGAGATAGCTGCATAAATAAGAGATAGCTGCATAAATAAGAGATAACTGCATGAATAAGAGATAGCTGCATAATTGGGAGATAGCTGCATTGAGACATGAAAAAGTGAGATAGTTGCAACAAGTGAGAAATAGTTACAATAGTTGCAATATTGAGAGATAGCTGCAATAGTGAGACAGTTACAACAGGGAGAGATAGCTGCATAAATGAGAGACAGCTACATAAGTGAGATGACTGCAATGTGAGAGATAGTTACAGCAGTGAGATATAGTTACAGCAGTGAGAGAGTTGCAGCAGTGAGAGATAGCTGCACAAATGAGAGAGTTACATAAGCGAGATAGCTGCACATGTAAGAGACAGCTGCATCAGTTAGATATCTGTACAAGGGAGAGACAGCTGCATAAGTGAGAGACAATAACAACAGCCAGAGACAGTTACAGCAGAGATAGATAGCTGCACAAGTGAGGGACAGCTGCATAAGTGAGAATTAGCTGCATATATGTGAGACAGCTGCATCAGTGAGAGATAGTTGTACAAGGGAGAGACAGCTGAATAGGTGAGAGATAGTTACAAAAGTGAGACAGTTATAACACAGATAGATAACTGAACAAGTGAGAGACAGCTGCATAAGTGAGATAACTGCAAAGTGAGAGATAGTTACAACAGTGAGAGATAGCTGCACAAGTGGGGGGTAGTTACAGCAGAGATAGATAGCTGCACAAATGAGAAACAGCTGCATAAGTGAGAGATAGCTGCACATGTAAGAGACAGCTGCATCAGTGAGATAGTTGTACAAGGGTGAGACAGCTGAATAGGTGAGAGATAGTTACAAAAGTGAGACAGTTATAACACAGATAGATAACTGAACAAGTGAGAGACAGCTGCATAAGTGAGATAACTGCAAAGTGAGAGATAGTTACAACAGTGAGAGATAGCTGCACAAGTGAGGGGTAGTTACAGCAGAGATAGATAGCTGCACAAATGAGAAACAGCTGCACAAGTGAGAGACAGCTGCATAAGTAAGAGACAGCTGCATCAGTGAGATAGCTGTACAAGGGAGAGACAGCTGCATAAGTGAGAGATAATTACAACAGTGAGAGACAGCTATAGCAGTGAGAGACAGCTGCATAGGTGAGAGATAGCCACAACAGAGAGAGACAGCATCCTTTCCCAGCAGAAGGCACTTGTTTCTAGTTTAAAAAAGCTCATTTGTATTTATCCTTACTTATTTCCTGGATTTCACCTGATTAGCAAATCAAAATAACAGAGAAATTATCTTTGTTACTCATTTAAGGAATCCAATGTATCAAGATTTAAGCAAGTATACCCAATTTACCATTTTCGGTGATTTAAAAAAACCATTCAAAATATACAAAAAATGATAATTAAAAAAAATCTTAATTATATTCTGGGGATAATCCAGAAAAAGCAGTTTTATAATGACATGAATGATGCCTATGGCAAATTGAAATCCTTCAATTTGATTTATAATCCCCATAATTACATAAAAGATGAAAGTAGATAACATTTCATCCTGGCTATGACTTATGGCTGACCACTAACCTAGGATTCTCTTTCTTTTTTTTGGTTGGGGTTTTACATCACTTTCAACATTATTTTAATCATTTTATGAAGGTACCTACTTGTAGCAGATATAGTGCTGCCTCACTGAATTGTCATATAGCAGGTATTTGACATGACAATCCACCCGGTCACAGATTTACAAGGACAACGGGTTAACCCTTTAGGCATGGGCCTCAGCTCATGTATGAAATTAATTCAATCTTGGCATGGCCGGGGATCGAACCCATGACCTTTGGTTCACCACAGAGGAATTGGTGCCAATAAGCTGGCACTTTAACCAACTGCGCCACAGCCCATGGCCTCTATCCAAGGTCAGCTGATCAACAAGGTATCTCTGATATCTCAGATAAAACAGTTGATCAATATTGGTCAATATGTCAGTTATAGAATGTAAGAACATTATATAATGTAGACTTTCATCATATCTATTGTGGTTCACTGTAGCGAACAGGCCAAACGGACAAGTTGCTTTGTGAAAAATTTCGAAAATTTTGTTTGTTCCACACCTCAGTGCGGTGTGGAACAACCTGGAATTTAAGAAGCGTATCATCGGCCATCGACCGATCCGCATAAACAGTGTAAGTACAATTGATTTCTTTATATCATGATTGTAAATTGTTTTATGCTTGTCAACAACATGTAAATGTAAATATGTAATATGCATATAATTTTGGTTGACTATCCTATATGTAATTTAATGTTAATATCTGCAGAGTCTCGGTACATTTATACAATGTGAAGTAAGTTTTTTTAATGTGTACTTGCAGGTCCAAGAAGCTTTGGTCTGGCGGGGATGTGTGCAGAGAACAAGGTTTCCCTCATTACTGTTGATGATGATTATGATACAGATGGAGCAAAACATAGCAGCAGAAAGCAAAGCAGAAGAAAAGGATTGATGTTGAGGATGAAGCAGCGAACACTTTCAGAACCCATTCAGCACAAGGTACAAACAAAGCGCGTTCACATTCCTGATGCACGCAGCATGTATAAAGAAGACAGTGCAAACTGGCCATTCACATCTGCTCTGCACAAAATTTTCAAACATTTTATGAACCAAAGTGGCCATACCTCTACTTCTAAATGCATGACATCAAAAGCAGATACAAACAAAGTGTTTCAGTTGTGCAGACTTCCGAACTCATTCTGAACGCCCAAATCTTCCTGTCTGCTTTCACCTGCTTTCCTTGTCCACTACAGTGAGACTGCTTAAGAATGTCAGCATTCACAGAAAACAAAACTAATGACTCAAACTTATATAACAGCAATTAAGAATGTTCAATGTTGTGCCTCACCAGCGCATGGTTGCAGTGTGTATCCCCCAGGACAAGGGCAGGGATGGGTGTCACAAGGTGAAGGTGAGCTAGCGGTCTCGTACTGCATGGCTGTTGTTGATCCCTTGCTTCCATCTATTCCAGAAGACGTTTCCTCTGTCACTATTGGTGCTTTTGTTGATGATATACTATCATTTGTTATTGAAGATGCCATTATAGTGGATGTTGGTGACATTTCTGTTATTTTGTCTGCTTTAGAAAGATAATAATCAATATTGTATTCAAGACAACAAGGAGCCATAAAGGTTTGTTGACATGAATCTTAATTCATACTTTTTCACAAAACCAACTCTAAATAAATTATAATGATCACATTCTTCTCAAAGTATTACATTGAAATAAACTCAATTTGATTATTTTGTTATCTTGGAGAATATTTCAATATGAATGATAATACAAATATCTTTGATGTAAGTCTTAAATTTCATAACAATTTAACATTACACTGATTGAATTTCAAATTATAATATATAAATATATATGTATATGAATATTATTAGATTCTACCCACCAACCCAAATTGTGTTGGCCAATAAGTCCACTAAATGTATTTGGCCTAGTGTATGAAAATAACTACAATCGTTAATAAAATAAACAGTAAACAATGTACATGTATGTCATATTCAGGAAGGAATGCAATTAAACATTACCTGTGTTTTCCTTTGTTACATGCAGAGTAACTACCACAGCAACTGTAATGCCAAGTAATATGCCGATGCAGAGAGCGATGACAATGACCCACCAAGGACACAGACATCCTTTACTTTTACCAGACTCTGTTTCCTTTTCTTCAATACTTTGATAATCTTCCCCAGCATTATGATCATATCCAGTTTTTTCCACTTTGTTGCCTTTTAGATTCTGTGCACCACCATTGTTTTCATACACTGCACCTTCATTTGTGATGGTATAGTAGTTATTATTGTACTGCCCTGGGCTCAGCTGTCCTGGGTGTGCTGGTGATAACTCAAGATGATTATATTCTGAGAGATCATTTTCCTTCAATGTACTATAATACACCTCCTCCTCATTATAATTACCAGCAGTAGAAAATGCTAAGTTTTGATAATCATGTTCGTGTTCTTTTTGTCTTTGATGGTTCGGTTCCAAGTATACATTGGATGAATCCATGTCAACGTTGATATCAGAATCCCTCGAGATGTAAGCATTAAAGTGAACAGAACATTTCCCATGAGGCATTTATGTGGGAACACAAGATCATTGAACCATGAAAAGAAACGTGAGGAAAAAGAGGAAGTTAAAAAGAATATTGTCCTTGAGTGACATGGTGGATTACTATGACAAGGCACTCATATCACTCATGGATAAACATGCTCCTATCAAGTCTGCCAAGGTCACTCAGCGCAAACTGGTACCTTGGATGAATGACCAATTAAAGCTTGAAACATCACTAGAAATGGCAGACATAGGGATATAACTTTTTTACTACTCAGAATACATCTACAAATGATATGTGATCAAATGTCAACCTTCTTAGGCTATTTTGATCAAATATTGCCAGTGACCTTGAAGTGACCTTTCAATGACCTTGAAAATAGAAAGCCTATTTCCACGAAATTATCTACATGTTTTATTATCCTATCATCTACATCTTTCAAATACGAGCTCGTAGTCCTTATTCATCAAAATCTGTTCATAATTAACAATTTGAGAGCAATTTATAGTTTTGTGGTCAATCTATAAGGGAAAACAGAGGAAAATACTATAACTATAAGTTTTTTTAAAATAATATAAAAATACCAGTTTATTGGGGGTTAGTTTATGAAAATATATAGAATACTGCACAGAAAAACACATTAAAACTAAAATGAAATTGAAAAAAAAGTCCGTCAATTTCAAGATTTATTATGAAGGAAAAATGATTAAAAATAGCTTAAATCAGTAGGGTTACAAAAGTGACAAATTGACGGACTTTAATTTGACATCACATTTATTTTTGAGGTATTAGATAAATTGAATATTAATCTAATTTCAGAAAATAATCAGCAATAAGTTGCTCTGATCATAATAATACCTAAAAAAGAAGAAAGATTCCCTGAAAAATATGAGAAAATTAGTCATGAATAGAAATGATTAAATAAAAATATAATAAAAAATATATTGAATGTTGAGTCAATTGGGTTATAACATTTAGTAACTGATATATTTCTAAAAAATCTCATATATTTGATTTTTTTAACAATATGAGGAATTTAGTGAAATCTTTTTATGAATATGTCTATGAAACACATCACTAAAAGTTGCCAATCATTAAAATGGCCTATGATCCCTTTTACTATTTGGATAATTCTATTAGTAATACATGACAGAACTTGGGTCCATTTGATTGTTTCCACCTCAGCCATTAAAATGTCCCAGGGTATTGGATTTGCCTAAAAATGCTGAATCTCTGTCACTGTAAGTGCTCTGCAGGGTGCTTTCTGGACGTCCGCTCCTCCCACTGCTATAAACCCGTTACATGCGCTATGTCACTCATTCTCACTGATGGATCTCTCAAGAGAAGGCTTGAGAGAAAAATAAACAAGACCGGCTCTCACATTGACAAGGAATTGTATAACTCCCAGAGAAACAAATACAATTCCATGCTGAAATCAGCTCAATCAACATACTTTTCCAACCTGGTTGAGGAAAACAAACATGACCCTAAGAAGCTTTTTAGAGTCATTGACACAGTCATGCACAAGAAAAAGGACACACCAATGCCCCAAACTGACTGTGAGGTCACACAAGCAGAGAAGTTTAACACTTTCTTTCTTGAAAAACTAGAACGAATCCGCCTAGAAATTGACAAGGCTCCACCCTGCCAAACTTCGCCACCAGGTGACACTGCGAACAATAGTACAGCATGTCTGAAGAGGTTCACACCCTTAACCATAGATGAATTGGTCAAGAGGTCTGCAAAGAAGTCATGTGAACTGGATCCTATTCCAACCTGGCTCCTACTTGACCTCCTGGATGACCTATTACCAATAATTACTTCCATCATAAATAAATCACTGATGGAATCAGCAGTATCTGAAAATATGAAGATAACCATCATAACACCCCTGCAGAAGAAACCTGGTCTAGAACTGGTTGAGAAAAACTACAGGCCTGTTTCCAACCTGACATTTATCTCTAAGCTAACTGAGAGGGCAATAGCGGACCAATTAGGCCCTCACCTTGTAAGGAATGGCCTTACTGACAAGTTTCAGTCAGCCTACAAAGAATATCATAGCACTGAAACTGCCTTGTTAAAGGTGCAAAATGATATCTTGTGTGCTCTAGACAATAAAAAGTCAGTCATCTTGCTGTTGCTTGACCTCTCTGCTGCCTTTGATACTATTGACCATCAAATTCTATTTGATAGGCTAGAGGCTAGATGTAATGTCAAGGGTCACGCCCTCTCCTGGATTCGGTCATATCTAAGGAACAGGAAACAATGTGTGAAGGTGGGGACCCATAGGTCCATAAGTCCATAAAATATGGAGTGCCACAGGGCTCAGTCCTGGGTCCCATACTATTCACCATTTATATGACACCCCTTTCTGATATCCTAGCCAAAGATGGTCTGAGCTATCATATTTATGCAGATGATACTCAGATCTACATCCCTGTAGACCACACTTCCCCCCATCAAGCTGATATAAGCGGACAACTTGAGGAGTGTGTCTGTGAGGTCAGAAACTTCCTTATATCAAATAAGATAAATGATGGAAAGACAGAGATGCTCATATGTACTGACAGGTACAGAACTGCCACCAGCAGTAGTTTGTTTGTTTGTTTGTTTGTTTGTTTGGGGCTTTACATCACTTTCAACATTATTTCGGTCATTTCGTGATGAGACCTACTTGTAGCCTCACTGAATTGTTATGTTGCAGGTCCTTGACATGACAACCCACCCGGTCATAGATTTACAAGGACAACGGGTTAACCCTTCGCGCACGGGTCTCAGCTCATGTGTGAAATTGTATCATGAATTCAACCTCGCCACAGCCGGGGATTGAACCCACGACCTTTGGATCACCACAGAGGAACTGGTGCTAATCAGCTGGCACTCTAACCAACTGCGCCACGGCCCGTGGCCACCAGCAGTAGTATCCCAGACACAATCAGAGTGGGTAGCTCTGATATTGCTCCTTGTGAGTCAGTGGTGGACCTTGGCATCACATTCAACTCCAACATGGATCAGAAAAATGTGCCAGAAGGGCTATTACCACATTAGGAACTTGGCGGCCATCGAAAAGACCGAAAAGACGAAAAGACCGCTGTAACACTTACCCATGCTTTTGTTACATCTACTTTGGATTATGGTAATGGCCTGCTGGCTGGTCTTCCTAAAACCAACATCAGGAAGCTGCAATACCTCCAAAACTCGAGAAAAATGAGGAAATTCGATCACATTTCAGGAAAACTACAGGAACTGCACTGGCTCCCTGTTCATACGAGAATAGATTTTAAAATCCTTCTCTTAACCTGGAAGGCTCTAAATGGTTAGGCTCCGCCTTACTTACGTGATCTACTCCTAATAAAACAAGGGGAACGCTGTCTAAAAACCAACGATGGCACCCATCTACAAGTACCTAATACCAGGCTAAGGACAGTGGGTGACAGGGCCTTTTCATATGTCGGCCCTAGACTTTGGAATTCCTTGCCTACTGAAATTAGGACAAGTACTTCAGTCTCCTCATTCAATAATAGACTGAAAACTCATCTCTTCAGGATGCACGTCCTGAACACAGCGCTATGAACAGACTTGTCTGGTATCAGCGCTATACAAATTTTATTATTATTATTAATATTATTTAGGAATCAGGCAAAATGGCTGCTGTCATGTTAAACAAGAAAAAGTGGTGATCCACATGTAACACAGATGCGAAAAAAAATTAACAAACTAACCAAAACTGTCAACAAACATAACAAAAATTAAAATAAACAAAACAAAAATTACAACAAACGAAACAAAAATTAAAATAAACAAAACAAAAACACAAAACGAAATATTATATTGATCCATCTTATAAAATCATTTAATTTGGTATGTGAACGATTTTTTTAGCACAACTATATGCAAAGATGTGCCTTTTCAGGCTCGATTACGTAAGTTGCCCTAATATCGCTCAGGCGCTAACCGCAAATCATCGATCAGACTTTTGCAAGTCATCTGACTTCTAATTGTCCGATTTACACCAAATTTGAACTAAACTTACTGATAATTCCTTGTTCTTGCGAGTGGGAAGCATTTCCAAGCAATTTAAAGGGATAATTTTATGCAACGATGGACGAAGACGATGACATCGTTTTGAACGTTCTGCTTTTACATCACGCACTTGTCTTTTGTTTACTTCTTTTATTGAAGTATTCATACGCCTGGGCACCTGCGCAAATTGGAATCTTGCATGCACACGGACGAACACTCCATTTTGGAATTGATCAAGATGGCGACGAGCGGGAAAGAAGCAGACGATTCATTGAAAACTTAAATTCTTCAATTGTTATGATAAAAAAACGTTTTCAATTCGGAATTTTTGCATCAACATCTTTGGGAACATATATAGATACGGATGATGCTTGTTATATATGTATACAAACAGATAAGTAGGATTTTTTGAGAAGAAATGGATGAGGATGAGACAAGGTCAAGGAGACAAAAATGCGGGAAATAGCAGACGACATTGGACACCATGGTTTGACTGATATTTGGATATATCATGAATAGAAATAAGGTAGTACTGTTTTGTTCTTATGATTTGGGCATAAAGAAGAAAATTAAGGTAAGTGGAGTGTTAATTTTTTTTATTTTTTCAGGAGAGGAAGATAGTTATATTTTGTTCCAGTTATTAGCAGGCACTAATTATTATTGTGATTTGTAGGGTTTGCAGGTCTGGAACAGGGTGATGAGAAAAATGTTAGTCATAGTTAGTGGAGGATATTGGTTATCTAGGATGTAGTCTCGGTGTTAAAATCTTAATTTGTCCTTGTTGTTTCAGGAGTTGAAGATATTTATATTTTGTTCCAGTTATTTGCAGCCACTAATTGTTATTGTGATTTGCAGGGTTTGCAGGTCTGGATCAGGATGGTGAGAAAAATGTTAGTCATAGTTTAGTGGGGGATGTCGGTTACTTAGGATGTAGTCTCGGTGGGATTAGAAAAGTTGGTAAGGAGGCAGCTGGTAGATATGAAGGTGCTGAAGATCACTAGGTACTCACGTGGAGGACATTTTTAGCCTCTAGTTGTGATTGGTAGGGCTTACGAGGATATTGGACGCCTCAGGCTGTATAGGGATATTGGACGCCCTTTAGCGCGCTGGGGATTGTAGGCCCCAAGGGAAGGAGTGAGTGTTGAGGTGAAAGTTGTCAGTGCAGAAGGTGATAATTAGATAGGGTAGCTTTTCATCAGTGTAGGGGCCTGCACCGGGCGGTCAGCACGAGTGCTACTCACAGATTGGAGATAGTGCGTATTGGATCTCCCCTCTAGCTGGGTAGCCACGCTGCGTAGGCTCTGAGTGCCCACGAGACAAAAGTGGAGCGGCCAACATATCAAATCAAATCAAATCAAATCAAATCCAAAGTGGCATAAGTTGCTTGAACAATAATGATCACAGAAAAAAACGAATTACAACCCACAGGATATGACTACGCATTTCCCATGATTGTACCGATCACAGAATAACACAGATAGTTCCTATTTTTGACAAAGATTGCCTATCAGCAATCATTGTCGAAAAAGGATCCATCCGTGTTACAAAAAATTTCAAAAAATAAATTCTACAATGATCACTTAATAAAATGTCAGGGTAAGATCCATGATTTTCCTGTGTCCTGCATTTTCAGATGTCCTGCATTTCCCGTTAATTATCCTTGATAAAATGCAAGACCCTAAATATGACACTATAGGCTCTATTTAATACCAGTACTAGAGGAGATGCATCCAGGTCACATTACAGACCAGGGAGCATGCTCAACATGACATGCCCCACTGAAAGGCATGGTACCTGCAATTTGAGACTTCACAGATATCATGGCCTATGACGTCAGAGCTATGTTGATGACGTCAGAACTATGCTGATCATTGCTTTTTTGTAATGCCTGTGAACATTTACTGAGACATGAAAAATAGCTGCACAAATAAGAGATAGCTGCATAAATAAGAGATAGCTGCATAAATAAGAGATAGCTGCATGAATAAGAGATAGCTGCATGAATAAGAGATAGCTGCATAATTGGGAGATAGCTGTATAAATAAGATAGCTGCATAACTGATAGATAGCTGTATTGAGACATGAAAAGTAGCTGCACAAAAAAGAGATTAAGTCAAGAACATAGGTTCGTGCAGTGTTCAGGCTGACAGATCTCTCAAGTTGGTTCTGGTGGAAGGATCTCAAGAGTCCGTAGGACGAGTGAGATCCTTCCACCAGAACCAACTTGAGAGATCTGTCAGCCTGAACACTGCACGAACCTATGTTCTTGACTTTATCTCATACTTAAATCCTACAGATAGGTATGAGATAAGGGTTTTGGTTTGATGTCCAATCTATTTAAAGCAAAACAGAGAGGAAAACATTGCAGCATGTGTGGACCTATGTTGTGTGTGTCAAACAACATAAACAATGCCACGCCCCCTTTTTAATGACGTCACAATCAATGACGTCATTACAACATATAATTTATTATGTAATGACGCCATTGAGAGGTGGGCATAGTGCCACTCTATATTGTGAGATCCTTCCACCAAAACCAACGTGAGAGATCTGTCAGCCTGAACACTGCACAAACCTATGTTCTTGACTTTATCTCATACTTACCTCCTGCAGATAGGTATGAGATAAAGTTTTGGTTTGATGTCCAATCTATTTAAAGCAAAACTGTGTGGAAAATATTACAGCATGTGTGGACCTATGTTGTGTGTGTCAAACAACATAAACAATGCCACGCCCCCTTTTTAATGACGTCATACTCAATGACGTCATTGCAACATATATTTTACTTTGTAATGACGTCATAATACTATGTAATGACGTCATTGGCATTGTGATCCTTCCACCAGAACCAACTTGAGAGATATCTGTCAGCCTGAACACTGCACTCATATGTTCTTTTCTTAAGATCTGTACAATCTTAACACTGGTCTGGTATATAACCATCTGCGGTAGATAAATATGAGATAAAGTCAAGATCATGGGTTCATGCAGTGTTCAGCCTGACAGATCTCTTTTGTTGATTCTGGTGGAAGGATCTCACTCGTCATTTGGACCAAGGATGATTTGCAAAAGTAGTTCGGCACATGGGTGATCTGCGAAAGTAGTTCGGCAGAGGGGTGATCTGCGAAAGTAGTTCGGCAGAGGGGTGATCTGCAAAAGAATATCTCATAGGTGCAGAACACCCTCTTGAAGCACCAAGTATGAGATAAAGCTGCATAAATAAGAGATAGCTGCATAAATAAGAGATAGCTGCATAAATAAGAGATAACTGCATAAATAAGAGATAGCTGCATAAATAAGAGATAGCTGTATAAAAAAGAGATAGCTGTGGGAGAGACAGTTGCACATGGTGAGAGATAGCTGCACATGGTGAGAGATAGCTGCACATGGTGAGAGATAGCTGCACATGGTGAGAGATAGCTGCATATGGTGAGAGATAGCTCCACATGGGGAGAGATAGCTCCACATGGGGAGAGATAGCTGCACACGGTGAGAGATAGCTGCACATGGGGAGAGATAGCTCCACATGGGGAGAGATAGCTACACATGGTGAGAGATAGCTGCACACGGGGAGAGATAGCTGCACATGGGGAGAGATAGCTGCACATGGTAAGAAATAGCTGCACATGGTAAGAGATAGCTGCACATGGGGAGAGATAGCTGCATATGGGGAGAGATAGCTGCTCAGTTTTAGAGATAGCTGCACATGGTAAGAGATAGCTGCACATGGGGAGAGATAGCTGCACATGTGGAGAGACAGCTGCACATGGGGAGAGATATCTGCACATGGGGAGAGATAGCTGCACATGGGGAGAGATATCTGCACATGGGGAGAGATAGCTGCACATGGTGAGAGATAGCTGCACATGGTAAGAGATAGCTGCACATGGGGAGAGACAGCTGCACATGGGGAGAGATAGCTGCACATGGGAAGAGATAGCTGCACATGGGGAGAGATAGCTGCACATGGGGAGAGATAGTTACAACAGTGAGAGACAACTGCACAACTGAATGACAGCTGCACACGTGGTAGTTGCACAACTGAGAGACAGCTGCACATGTGATAGATAGCTGCACATGACGAGGGATAGCTGCACATGGGGAGAGATAGCTGCACATGGGGAGAGATAGCTGCACATCGCAAGAGATAGCTGCACATGGGGAGAGACAGCTGCACATGGTGAGAGATAGCTGCACATGGTGAGAGATAGCTGCACATGGGGAGAGATAGCTGCACATGGGGAGAGATAGCTGCACATGGGGAGAGATAGCTGCACAGTTTGAGAGATAGCTGCACATGGGGAGAGATAGCTGCACATGGTGAGAGATAGCTGCACATGGGGAGAGATAGTTGCAACCGTGAGAGACAACTGCACAACTGAATGACAGCTACACATGTGGTAGTTGCACAAGTGAGAGACAGCTGCACATGTGAGAGATAGCTGTATAGGTGAGGGATGGCTGCATAGGTGAGAGATAGCTGCACAATTGAGAGACAGCTGCACAGGTGAGGGATAGCTACAACAGTGAGGGACGGCATCACTTCCCAGCCGAAATAATAATAATAATAATAATAACAACAACAACAACAACAACAACAACAACAACAACAACAAAAACAACAATAATAATAATAATAATAAACATTTATTTAGCGCCATCCTGTGTGAAGTATTCTAACCCACCTATGTATGAAGTGTATTGTTATATTTAATCATGTATAAGGTGCACACTCATACAAAATAAGAAGCAATACTCAATTCTGCTGTAGTGCACAGACCCCAGGCAAACTTGATAACTAGGCAAACTTGTGTAACTAGGCAAACTTGTGACATAAACATGCAACGAGTTAAAATTATATTAGAATGTACTGGGAGGCCACTTGACCAAAATGAACTTAAGCCAAATTGCAGACTTGTTGCTGCTATTTGGCAGTCATCCAATATTTACTGGCATTACTGACCCCACTAGCACAGTTGGTATAGCATCAGATCTGTGCCTTATTTGGCCTTATGTAAGGAAGTGGAGGATGGTAGGTGGTGGGTTTGACACTGGTAAAAAGGTCAGAAAGTCGATTTGATATGGTCATTGTTGCTGAAAGGATCGGAAACATAACCCCATGGGTCGATAGCTCTGCTGACTTGAATGAAAACTTGTGAACTGAGATAAAGTGCAACAAGCAACCAGGTTATGATTTTCCATATAAGATCCAAAAGCAAGATGTTGTATTTTCATAGGTCTAATTTTATTTATTTTCCATTAGGCTCAGTTCTTTTTCATTTTGTTATGATTTGTTTTCTCCAAAAATCTAATAGCTATCACTAGGTTGTCAAGGAGGCTACCGTTTTGAGAATCAAGATAACAAGTTGGGGCCAAATTTGATATGTAACATGCATTTTGATTGGTCAAAATCATCATCTGCTAAAGTCTGCTCTGAAAAGGACTTAAATGATCATCTTAGAAGAAGTGTTCAAAAACATTACATAAAAGGAAAGATAAGCATAGCTCTGAGGCCATTGATATAATGTTTATTCACTTTTAATGGTTGTGAGATTTTGCATGCACACAAATTTTGAATTCAAGGTCAATGTATCAAGGTCAAAGGTCACATGACTCAAATTGTATGACGAGGCACAGCTATGACCTAAGACATTTCCTCTTGTAAGTAGTTGCTAAGATATGCTCAGTACCAAATGTGTGACCTCAAGGTCACTGCAGCTGACTGAATCACCCCTGCAGCAGCTGACTGAATCATCCCTAAAGCAGCTGACTGAATCACCCCTGCAGCAGCTGACTGAATCATCCCTGCAGCAGCTGACTGAATCACCCCTGTAGCAGCTGACTGAATCATCCCTGCAGCAGCTGACTGAATCATCCCTGCAGCAGCTGACTGAATCACCCCTGCAGCAGCTGACTGAATCATCCCTGCAGCAACTGACTGAATTATCCCTGCAGCAGCTGACTGAATCATCCCTGCAGCAGCTGACTGAATCACCCCTGCAGCAGCTGACTGAATCATCCCCATGGGTGCTGGTGAGAAAAAAAATTTTGACGGAACATTTTCGGCGAAAAGCGTGCCTCGCAAACTTAACCGAAAAGCGATTGGTGTGGGTAGCCGAGTCGTCAAAATATTAGCCAATCAAAATCCGTCAAACTCTACCGAAGCAGCCCGCAACACCAAAACAAGGCGGCGGCCACAAGCGGTAAGCGAACGACTGAATTTTCGATGTTTTGGGTCGATTTGTGCAATTTTGATGACACGAAATTATTTTTTTTACGGAGGAATCGATTCGATTTGACGGATTTTCCGTTCACGGATTTTAAATTTTGACGGAAATCTGTCTGTAGACGGAGGACCAGCACCCATGCATCCCTGTAGCAGCTGATTAATTCACCCCTGCAGCAGCTGACTGAATCATCCCTGCAGCAGCTGACTGAATCACCCCTGCAGCAGCTGACTGAATCACCCCTGCAGCAGCTGACTGAATCATCCCTGTAGCAGCTGATTAATTCACCCCTGCAGCAGCTGACTGAATCATCCCTGCAGCAGCTGACTGAATCACCCCTGCAGCAGCTGACGGAATCACCCCTGTAGCAGCTGATTGAATCATCCCTGCAGCAGCTGACTGAATCATCCCTGCAGCAGCTGACTGAATCATCCCTATAGCAGCTGACTGAATCACCCCTGCAGCAGCTGACTGAATCACCCCTGCAGCAGCTGACTGAATCATCCCTGCAGCAGCTGACTGAATCATCCCTGTAGCAGCTGATTAATTCACCCCTGCAGCAGCTGACTGAATCATCCCTGCAGCAGCTGACTGAATCACCCCTGCAGGAGCTGACGGAATCACCCCTGTAGCAGCTGATTGAATCATCCCTGCAGCAGCTGACTGAATCATCCCTGCAGCAGCTGATTGAATCATCCCTATAGCAGCTGACTGAATCACCCCTGCAGCAGCTGACTGAATCACCCCTGCAGCAGCTGACTGAATCATCCCTGCAGCAGCTGACTGAATCATCCCTGTAGCAGCTGATTGAATCACCCCTGTAGCAGCTGACTGAATCACCCCTGCAGCAGCTGACTGAATCATCCTTGCAGCAGCTGACTGAATCATCCCTGTAGCAGCTTATTGAATCACCCCTGTAGCAGCTGACTGAATCACCCCTGTAGCAGCTGACTGAATCACCCCTGCAGCAGCTGACTGAATCACCCCTGCAACAGCTGACTGAATCACCCCTGCAGCAGCTGAGTGAATAACCCTGCAGCAGCTGACTGAATCATCCCTGTAGCAGCTGATTAAATAACCCTGCAGCAGCTGACTGAATCACCCCTGCAGCAGCTGACTGAATAACCCTGCAGCAGCTGACTGAATCATCCCTGTAGCAGCTGATTGAAT
This sequence comes from Amphiduros pacificus, assembly GCA_949316495.1. NCBI lineage: Eukaryota > Metazoa > Annelida > Polychaeta > Phyllodocida > Hesionidae > Amphiduros > Amphiduros pacificus. The sequence continues at coordinate 5,849,627 of OX439007.1, read as the reverse complement.
AACCCTGCAACAGCTGACTGAATCACCCCTGCAGCAGCTGACTGAATAACCCTGCAGCAGCTGACTGAATCATCCCTGCAGCAGCTGACTGAATAACCCTGCAGCAGCTGACTGAATCACCCCTGTAGCAGCTGATTGAATCACCCCTGTAGCAGCTGATTGAATCATCCTTGCAGCAGCTGACTGAATCATCCCTGCAGCAGCTGACTGAATCATCCCTGCAGCAGCTGACTGAATCACCCCTGCAGCAGCTGACTGAATCACCCCTGTAGCAGCTGACTGAATCACCCCTGCAGCAGCTGATTGAATCATCCTTGCAGCAGCTGAATGAATCATCCCTGTAGCAGCTGACTGAATCACCCCTGCAGCAGCTGATTGAATCATCCTTGCAGCAGCTGAATGAATCATCCCTGCAGCAGCTGACTGAATCATCCCTGCAGCAGCTGACTGAATCATCCCTGCAGCAGCTGACTGAATCACCCCTGTAGCAGCTGATTGAATCATCCCTGCAGCAGCTGACTGAATCACCCCTGTAGCAGCTGATTGAATCATCCCTGTAGCAGCTGACTGAATCACCCCTGCAGCAGCTGACTGAATCATCCCTGTAGCAGCTGACTTAATCACCCCTGTAGCAGCTGACTGAATCACCCCTGTAGCAGCTGTCTGAATCACCCTGCAGCAGCTGACTGAATCACCCCTGTAGCAGCTGATTGAATCATCCCTGTAGCAGCTGACTGAATCATCCCTGCAGCAGCTGACTGAATCATCCCTGCAGCAGCTGAATGAATCACCCCTGTAGCAGCTGACTGAATCATCCCTGCAGCAGCTGACTGAATCACCCCTATAGCAGCTGACTGAATCACTCCTGCAGCAGCTGACTGAATCATCCCTGCAGCAGCTGACTGAATCACCCCTGTAGCAGCTGACTGAATAACCCTGCAACAGCTGACTGAATCACCCCTGCAGCAGCTGACTGAATCACCCCTGTAGCAGCGGACTGAATCACCCCTGTAGCAGCTGACTGAATCACCCCTATAGCAGCTGACTGAATCACTCCTGCAGCAGCTGACTGAATCATCCCTGCAGCAACTGACTGAATCACCCCTGTAGCAGCTGACTGAATCACTCCTGCAGCAGCTGACTGAATCATCCCTGCAGCAGCTGACTGAATCACCCCTATAGCAGCTGACTGAATCATCCCTGCAGCAGCTGACTGAATCATCCCTGCAGCAGCTGACTGAATCATCCCTGCAGCAGCTGACCGAATCACCCCTGTAGCAGCTGATTAAATCATCCCTGCAGCAGCTGACTGAATCATCCCTGCAGCAGCTGACTGAATCATCCCTGCAGCAGCTGACTGAATCACCCCTGCAGCAGCTGACTGAATCATCTCTGACCTTTGAGATATTATTGCCTCTGATTCAGTTGCGGTATATGTTAGTTTGCTGTGTGTGTGAAATAGCAGGGAATGCCATTAGAAAACTTGAGGCCTTATCAAACCCTTCATCATGCCATTTCCCAGTGGGATACACCCACATTCCAACAAGCCCCCCCTATGTATCATCCATGTAGTCAGAATATAAGAGGAAATACTTAATAATTATATACAACTCTACTTTTTAAATCATGTTTTTTTAAATCTCTTTTCAATATATTTATACATTTATCAAACAATGTTAAAGAATTAAATTTGATTTTTTTGTTTATTTTGCCACATCGGTCAAAAAAAAAAAAACGGACCCAAATTTTATCCCTCAAACTATGGAATTACCTTTCACAGAATTCAATGGAAATGTTTCATTACTATTTGTAGCTGCATGAAAATAATAATATATTTTGTATTTATGTTCCAACTTGCCAGTAAAGATTTACATCCAATAGAAACTATTTTGTTTAAGTGTGAATCTGGCAGCTGGAACGTGGAGGTCTTCTTACTTCCAGAGAACTTTAAGGAGTTAACACTTATTGAGCATACAATGTGCATAGATCAAGGCTAACAAAAACACAACAAATATTTGATAAAACTTTATTCTCCTTTGCCAATACAAAATGTTTAATTTGGAAAAATTATGCCAATGAGTTGTGAGAATCCCACATCATGGCATGCTATTCCCTGAAGAGAAAATACCAAATTCTAAAAGGAAATGGTATGGAACCAGTATGGAAATGGTATGGAACCAGTGTGGAAGATGAAAATATTGAATTGAACATACTGCATAATGGATGCATTTACGCCTACTGTGATACTGGTAGGGCACCATCTGCATAATGGATGCATTCACGCCTACTTTGATACTGGTAGGGCACCAGCTGCATAATGGATGCATTCACGCCTACTTTGATACTGGTAGGGCACCAGCTGCATAATGGATGCACTCACGCCTACTGTGATACTGGTAGGGCACCAGCTATGAAAGCACACAGAACATGGCGGCAGTTGCTCAAAATATGCCTCAAATTCTATCATGGACCTAACATGTAATATACAGTAGGGTCTTGCCTGTCACCTCATTTTGCTCACTCCCTGTATTCAAACAAAGGAATGAACAAAATCTTGCCATATATTTCTCCCACAACTTATACTCATCAGTCAGAGAAATGTGAGTTTATAAACCATAGAAAAAAACCTATTTTATATATAGCATGATGGAGTATGTGTCTGATACCTGCACCATTCAGTACAAGGAATCTTTAACCATTCATCAAGGTTAATCAGTGGACCAGAATTGTCTGCTCTATCAATCCTTATTGCCAAATATTCTTCTCATTTTTTAAAAATGTTACATGACTGGTCACTGAAGCATGACGTCAATGACTGATGAGAGTACCATTTGTCAAGTTCTTTAACCAAACAAATAATGTCTGCACCATCCATCATTATAAATGCAATTTGCCATGAAAATTTTTACTTTACGTATATACCCAGGTCTGACTGTACACTGAAGCATGAATTTTATCACAAATATTAAAATGGTTTACCAAGATATATCATGTATTTGATATTTTGTACAATCCATTGATTTTTGACGGATATTGCTTTTTTTGCTTCTGTTTTTCAACTTGTATAAATGGCAAATGTTAAGTGAGGTGTGAGTGCTAACTGAATGAAGTATGTCTTCTATTTGATATACCAATACTTCAGATTAAGCCCACCAAATATGAAAGATTAAGATAAAACAGCTATGGTTTAAAGTCAAGGTCAATATTTTTTTGAAATTGACATGACTCCTCACCCAAGCATGGTTTTTACCACTGATACAGATACTGATAATTGTTAAACAAGTTGAATCATAAAGCCAAAAATGAAAACTCGGTCACTTCATGTGATATTCTAATTTTTTTAAATGTTCACTCTCATTCAAACATGGAGAACATTATGATACACATTTCAACCAAGTTTCAACTTTGGATGTTGTGTACTACAAATGACACAATTCTTTACGATGTATCATCACACCAAAAATGTTAGCTCTATCTGTAATAGCCACTGAATAGTTCAGGGCATGAAATGTTCATGAAGGGATGAACGGACTGACGGACAGACAGAAAGTGACACTTTTGTCTCGCTGACAGCTGTTGCAGGCAAGACAATAACAATTTATCTCATTTGACACAAACATATCAACAAAACATTACCGAGAAAACAATTAATGAATATAAAATAACACAACTATATCTTTCATTAACAGGTTCATAATCAACAAAATACATGCATTCAATATCACATTTAGCACAGTGATCTGGACCAAAACTGGTCTTATCACCAGATATTTAACCATACATTCTAATTTTCAGCAAAATAATGTGTTATAGGAGAATTTATAAATAAAAATGTGAATCTGCATGGGCCCAGCCAGCAGAAAATACACTGATAAATAAAAGCATACTCTAATTTCATATCATGCACAGATTAATTGGGAAAAGCATGCAAGAACTCTACAGCACACAATAGATACAACTGTTATACACATTCTAAATATAGTACAATACCAGATATTGCTCAACTGATATTTGCTAACTAGTTTTCCATAATTTATTTTTATTATTCTTATTGTAGAATTGCTGCAAAATAACTCAATGAGCTTCAAATTGGAATTTATTTTCATGTCAATTCTTATCAAAAGATGGAATGCAGTTAGTAAATGTAGAAACACGATGCGTCTAAAGTGTAGCCAAATAAATAAATATTCATCTTGATGGAACCAAATCTTTTTTTTATTCTGATGCAACTGTGGGCTTCAAATTGGAGATATATTTTGAGATATAATATGTAAATATTACAGTCCATAACAGTTTCCAAAAGGTGTGGTTTATTTCTTTTGGGATCATGTGACCATTTAGGCAAATGCAACACACCTGATTCACCTATTGTCCTTCACACCTGATTCACCTGTTGTCCTTCACACCTGATTCACCTATTGTCCTTCACACCTGATTCACCTATTGTCCTTCACACCTGATTCACCTATTGTCCTTCATACATTGAACCTCGGGTTTTGAAGGTTGCAGTTGTATTATTTATCGATTCACATTTTTGATTCACATTTTGTCCAACTGCACCCAAATAACATGTTTCACTTGTATCGGAGCTCCAGTTTTGTCATAAATTGATTCACATATATTGATTCACATAATGTTCCCTCACACCTAACCCACATGTTTCACATGTTACTGGGCTGCTTATATTATCAATTGATTCACATTTTATACCATCACACAAAAATGACATGTTTTACATTTTTCAGGGTTGGACCCAAATATGCAAGTCTAGGGAAATTTTTAATGGGTGAATGGAGTCCGGATTATCTTAATTTTGCAAACTATATTATGATACAGCATTTCAAGTCATGTTTTACAAAAAGATCTCAAAATAACCCGATTTTACCTAAATCTTTCTGCTTGCCAGCATTACTTGCACAGATGCACTTGCCATAAAGGTTTGGAAGCTGGCAGTTAAAATCTTCTTATCAGGGACGCAAGTAGTTTATCACATACGATTTGTAGTGTTATCACCCTAATTTCAAAATACTAACAATACATTTCAGGGCAGATTTCATACCTAGACTTCAGGGCAACAACAGAAGTGTCAAACTCACATGCAGCTGTACATATTTTTTCTTTAAATTAAAAAGCTACAAAACCTTTAAAACAATTGCTGCATGCAGTGATCAATGTATAAACTGTTGGCTACTGGTGTTGGGCATGTTGGCTACTGGTGTTGTGCATGTTGGCTACTGGTGTTGTGCATGTTGGCTACTGGTGTTGGGCAGGTTGGCTACTGGTGTTGGGCAGGTTGGTTAATGGTGTTGGGCATGTTTGCTACTGGTGTTGGGCAGGTTGGCTACTGGTGTGGGGCATGTTTGCTACTGGTGTTGGGCAGGTTGGCTACTGGTGTGGGGCATGTTGGCTACTGGTGTTGGGCAGATTGGCTACTGGTGTTGGGCATGTTTGCTACTGGTGTTGGGCAGGTTGGCTACTGGTGTGGGGCATGTTTGCTACTGGTGTTGGGCAGGTTGGCCACTGGTGTGGGGCATGTTGGCTACTGGTGTTGGGCAGATTGGCTACTGGTGTTGGGCATGTTTGCTACTGGTGTTGGGCAGGTTGGCTACTGATGTCGGGCATGTTGGTTACTGGTGTTGGGCATGTTTGCTACTGGTGTTGGGCAGGTTGGCTACTGGTGTTGGGCATGTTTGCTACTGGTGTTGGGCAGGTTGGCTACTGGTGTTGGGCAGGTTGGCTACTGGTGTTGGCTACTGGTGTGGGGCAGGTTGGCTAATGGTGTTGGGCAGGTTGGCTACCGGTGTTGGGCAGATTGGCTACTGGTGTTGGGCAGGTTGGCTACTGGTGTTGGGCATGTTTGGCTATTGGTGTTGGGCAGGTTGGCTACTGGTGTTGGGCAGGTTGGCTACTGGTGTTGGGCATGTTGGTTACTGGTGTTGAGCATGTTTGCTACTGGTGTTGGGCAGGTTGGCTACTGATGTGGGGCATGTTTGCTACTGGTGTTGGGCAAGTTGGCTACTGGTGTTGGGCAGGTTGGCTACTGATGTTGGGCAGGTTGGCTACTGGTGTGGGGCAGGTTGGCTACCGGTGTTGGGCAGATTGGCTACTGGTGTTGGGCATGTTTGCTACTGGTGTTGGGCATGTTGGTTACTGTCGTTGGGCATGTTTGCTTCTGGTGTTGGGCATGTTGGTTACTGGTGTTGGGCAGGTTGGCTACTGATGTTGGCTACTGGTGTGGGGCAGGTTGGCTAATGGTGTTGGGCAGGTTGGCTACCTGTGTTGGGCAGGTTGGCTACTGGTGTTGGGCAGGTTGGCCACTGGTGTTGGGCAGGTTGGCTACTGGTATTGGGCAGGTTGGCTACTGGTGTTGGGCAGGTTGGCTACTGATGTTGGGCAGGTTGGCTACTGGTGTTGGGCAGGTTGGATATTGGTGTTGGGCAGGTTGGCTACTGGTGTTGGGCAGATTGGCTACTGATGTTGGGCATGTTGTTTACTGGTGTTGGGCATGTTTGCTACTGGTGTTGGGCAGGTTGGCTACTGGTGTGGGGCATGTTTGCTACTGGTGTTGGGCAAGTTGGCTACTGGTGTTGGGCAGGTTGGCTACTGATGTTGGGCAGGTTGGCTACTGGTGTGGGGCAGGTTGGCTACTGATGTTGGCTACTGGTGTTGGGCAGGTTGGCGTCTGGTGTTGGGCAGGTTGGCTACTGGTGTTGGGCAGGTTGGATAGTGGTGTTGGGCAGGTTGGCTACTGGTGTTGGGCAGGTTGTCTACTGGTGTTGAGCAGGTTTGCTACTGGTGTTGGGCATGTTGGCTACTGGTGTTGGGCAGGTTGGCTAATGGTGTTGGGCAGGTTGGCTACTGATGTTGGGCAGGTTGGCTACTGGTGTTGGGCAGGTTGGCTACTGGTGTTGGGCAGGTTGGCTACTGGTATCGGGCAGGTTGGCTACTGGTGTTGGGCAGGTTGGCTACTGGTGTTGGCTACTGGTGTTGGGCAGGTTGGGTGGCATTCCAGTTATAAACAGCTTGGGGATAGATATAGGGATGTATATTAGGATGGTACCCTGCAGGTAGGTGCCTCCTCTGCTGTTGTGGTGCGTTTATATGAGAACGTCTGCGTCGGACCCTGAGTGCCCTCTGGGGGCCATGCTGGGGGCCATGCTGGGGGCCATGCTGGGGGCCATGCTGGGGGCCATGCTGGGGGCCATGCTGGGGGCCAATAGGGTGCCTCCTTTGGTGGCCAATCACCTGTCTCTGGTGACCACGCAGGTTGTTATAGTAAGCAGACCAATAAGCATTGAGGAGGGCAGGATGGGGCACTGCACTCGCAGGATTGGGCACTGCACTCGCAGGATGGGGCACTGCACTCGCATGATGGGGCACTGCACTCGCAGGATGGGGCACTGCACTCGCAGGATGGGGCACTGCACTCGCAGGATGGGGCACTGCACTCGCAGGATGGGGCACTGCACTCGCAGGATGGGTTTGGCTGTTAGGAAAATAGTATAGTCCAAGATGTCCATGAAATCTTGTAGGATTATTTAGGTATTGTCCATGGTAAGTGCTTCTATTTCTCTCATGATAATCCCAAGAATAACGTGGAAGTCTTCTAACGTGTCTCTCCTGGTGAATGACGGATTCTGCCATGATTTTCTTTCCACAGCATTTGGCAACAATGAAAGCAAACGTGCGGGAGACAATGGCTATCGCTCCAAAGCCAAGAATGGCGATAGGCAACGCTGCTAAGAAGACTGCCTCGATCCAGTCGTATACCTCAAACAGGAGGTCTGAGGATCCATCCGGAACCTCCCCGGAGACAAAGTAACTGGCCTTCAGCAGATTCATGATGCTGATGAAGAGAAGAACAGTCAACGAACAGGTCTCAATAAAATTGCAATTCCTGTTGACAAATGGCTTAAATCTCATATGGAGCATGAGGCTGACGAAGCAAGTGACGACCAAAGTGACGTGGCGGAGGAGGATGCTCTGGAGGAGGGTGGAGAGGAGGACGAGGAGGAGCCGGCGGAGAGACAGCATTCCCTCCCAGCACAGGCCTCCGCCCAGGGCCTGCGAGTATGGAGCAGAGATCAGCTTGACGATCATGTCCACGCTGCCTCCAACCTTCTCCTGCCCGATCTGCTCTCTGCTTGAATCCTTAATCTCCATCTTGTAGTTCTTGTAGAACAGATAGATCAAAATGGGTGCACTCACCAAAGGAAAAAACAGGGACAAGATGAATGATCTAACTCTGATGATTCTCCTCCCGAGCAGTGATGGAGCATACGTCGCCACCAAGAAGAAGGGAAACACATAGACGACGGCAAAGGCCAGAATACCATACTGCCATAGGGAGTAGCACGTCTCATTAGCATCGATGAAGAGAACACTCCTGTCCACGTGGTGGATTTTAATGCATTTCAGTAATATGAATGAGTTCTCTGCAAAGTACTGGTATGTGTACAACATGAGGTTGACTAACGCCGTCCAGAATCGTGCACCAACCGGGATCTCGGTCGGCCACTGGAAAGTAAATGGCTTTTTACCTCTGCTGATGTAAACTATTCTGGTGATCACGAACATGAGAATCCAAATTATGAAAAGGTAAATGATAAAGGCGGATTGCAACCAAATTTTGAATACTGCTGTTACACCTTTGAACAAGCATGTGTTGTTACCCATGCCAAATGTATTGAAACTGAAGACATTTTTAATGCCATCTTCGACAATCTCCAAAGCAGTGGATCTATGATTCTTGTAAAGGATGTTAATTTTCAACAATTCAGGAACTTGAATGTAATACATGAAAATCTGCAAGTATGCACCCTCCTCAGAGTCTTCCTCAAAGTCAATTTGTTCTTGGTCATCAACATGTGTAGCTTCTTGACTTGGAGGAACTGTTTTGACTTCGGTTGAACTATCACCACTTTTCACACCATTACGTTTTGTGTCCGTATTGGTATCAACACCAGCGTTATCATTGTTCATGTCAGTGAGTTTGGAATCTCTACTGCAACGCTGCTTACACCGACATCTTTTTATCAACCCTTTCAGCCAGAAAGAGAAGTCGTCAATGATAACACCGCACTCCTCTTCGAATACAAAGAGGACCACATAGAGGAAGCCATAGACAGCTATAACAAGCCAGAACCAGGTGGCATAGCTACACAGGCTATCCTCGATACAGTCCGGTTCAAACAGAGACTCGGAATATCCCGGCTTGCATCTTCCACAAAGCGGTCCTTCTCTGTTCTCTGCACACGTGTCAAAGCCATTACAGATCTCATCCTGACAACAGTAGCCCTCTGCACACACGTACATGGTCACGGTGTTGTTATGTCGCTCACCCCAAAAGTTAGCTTTAGATTTGATGTCTTGCTTGCAGAGTGCCCCATAAGGACAGTTGGAGCAGGTAGCGTTGGAGATATCCTTGACCACTGGGTCTTTAGTTTGGTCTACCAAGAGCTGGGCTGACTCTAGAGTGTACTGACCGTCGCTACACGAGCGGCAGTACAGTAACAACGCTTCTATCGGGATCTTGCTGCTGCGCGTCTTGACGGCGCTGTAAATCGGCACGGCGCTGTGCCCCTCGGGACACTCCATGGTCAGCTCTTGGGACTGCAGGAAGGCCCCGTCTTTGTTAGCTCTGTAGGACAGTATGGGGATCTCGTTGATGGCCGTCCTCACGTGGAAGGTATTGTTGATCATGAAGAGATCTCCACGCGACTCTAGGATGTCTCCCACCCTCGGTCTCACGTTGTAGCTCGACTCAATGTTGTGGAAGATATTGTGCTTAACAGTCGCTGATACCCCTCCTGATAAATAGATGGAGCCACCGTAGTTCTCGGCAGTGTTATTATGAAACAAACACAAAGTGATTTCCGCCAGGCACTGAGCCGAGGGATCTTGCCCGGTCACGCTCACTGCGATCGCTCCTCCAGATCCAGTAATCTTGGATACTTCCATATTTCCTCCAAAGCTCTCCTCAGCATCTTTCTCCTCCTCGCCTGTCAGCGAACCCATCTCAACACTCCGAGCATAATTGTTTATAAATGTACATTTTGAGATATGCATACTAAGCTGACCCGCAGCCTGGCCAATGTGAATACCACCGCCCGGACCCAGCGCATGATTATTGTTGAAGGTACTTTCTGATATAAAAATACTTCCCACGCTACCAGCTAATATCTCCACATTTATGGCACGTTCGTTATTTTCAAATGTCAGATTTTTCATTGAGAGGCTGTAAAGATCTTGCAGTACTATTCCTAGGCAAGCCTGCTCAACATCATTATTCTGACTCAGGCCTTTGAAGACAGAATTCTCTATTGATATTTCTGTTGGCAGAAGATCACTACTTGATGAATGAGTCTCTCGTCTCCTTCTTGACTGACCATCACCTAAACCATTATAGGGCGAGTCTTTTTTAACACCATAATGTGCCGACCTACGTTTTCTCTTTTTCTTCTCTTCTGGGCTATCCTCTTCTACATCAGGAGCACTATCAGATGAACTAACTCTTGTGTTTATGTATATACCTGCTGCATGACTGCTACTTGAAACAAGAAACTCTACTCCGTCGACCTTGACCTTGGTCCTGGCTGCGGTCAGGTTGATGAGGGTGTTGTGCATCTTGGTACCCATAATAGTCACAGAAGCGAAATCTGTATCACCATATATTACTGAGCCGTTGCCATTTGGCTTTGTTTGAAACACTGAATCTACCACCTCGCCTCCATCAAAATTAAACTCTATCTCCTTGATATGTGATCTCCGCTGATGTTCCTGTTCAAACACCATTCCGTGAAGTTTGGTGTCTTTTATCTGGATCTTGGCATCGCCAATGTACGCCTTCCCCTCAAGAGACAGACCGTCTAAGCTAATCTCTATAGGATCAGAATCCACTTCACCGGCAAATAAAATGTTCTCCATTTTAACACTGGTTGATTTCCCAGTTCCTTTTAATTTCAGAGTCTTTGATATCCATGTATCGGAAATGTCAACTGTCTGGTTTTCAGGAGTATCCGTAAACTGAATTGTTGCACCTCTTCTAGCTCTAGCAATAGCATATCTAAAATTAACAACAACAAAAAACAAATTATTTCAAAACATGTAATTTCAACCTTGCAAAAAATATCTATATATAATTAAAAAATTTCTTTCATATATTTTTAAAATCAGTTAATCTTGTATTTTAAACATTAAGCATATAAAACTACTAAAGAGAAATCCGGAGTTTTCTTACCCTAAATCTGCACATGGTTCACCAGAGTCTCCTCCGCAGGTTGAGTTGTCTTTGCCAATGTCATGCGACACGAATAACTTAAATTGTTCAGCAACACCCGTCTCTGTTAATAAGATAAACAAATCTCAGTTCAATTGGACTGAGGTGTTTATATATAGCATTTCTATGGGTGAGTCTGAATTAAATATTAATAATTACACCTTTTAATTAGTTTTGCCTGATACATTGTAGAGTCCGGATATTTTGCTTACTCTCAGTATTCAACAGGGTAATGAGCAAAATTCTAATGTGTATTTCTTCCACAACTTATACAGTAAAATAAATGTGAGTATTAAAATCTAGAAAAGGTTTATTTGTTATTGAGGTGTGACTTTATTGAAATGAGAAGTTTGTATCTGATATCAATGCCATTTATCTAAATGAATCATCTTACCTGCAAAAATATCTGCCAAGATGACTTGTTTTGTAATAACAAGCTATATCAAGTCAGAAAGAAGCCTGTCACTGTCACAATGCCCTTTTCTTTTTAAAGAGTGACTGGGGACTTTGTCATTATCACATAGACATGATAACACAAACCATGGCCCTTGATAACCAGTCATTGAGCACTTTCTCGTCCACGCAACATGACCAAAGTGCTTCTCCTATCTAAGATTCGAACCTCAGACCTTTAGATTAGGAAAGAGATGTCTTACCAACTGAGGCATGTCCCACCTTTTGTCTGCCAGGAACTTAGACAAACTGAGGCATGTCCCACCTTTTGTCTGCCAGGAACTTAGACAAACTGAGGCATGTCCCACCTTTTGTCTGCCAGGAACTTAGACAAACTGAGGCATGTCCCACCTTTTGTCTGCCAGGAACTTAGACAAACTGAGGCATGTCCCACCTTTTGTCTGCCAGGAACTTAGACAAACTGAGGCATGTCCCACCTTTTGTCTGCCAGGAACTTAGACAAACTGAGGCATGTCCCACCTTTTGTCTGCCAGGAACTTAGACAAACTGAGGCATGTCCCACCTTTTGTCTGCCAGGAACTTAGACAAACTGAGGCATGTCCCACCTTTTGTCTGCCAGGAACTTAGACATAACCGCATAGTATCTTTTGAAATCTTTTTTCAAAGGATTTAATGAGGCCTGACCTCTCACTGAAGCATAAAGCTCACCACTGACACCAATTCTATTTGTCAAATTGTTTCTTCATTTCACCAAAAATGAGAGATCAATCTACCTTATCCATCAAATAAAGTCTGTGTCATTATCTTATTGTAATTGTTCTCTAAGACATGACAGGCATCCTCACCCTCAGACAAAGAGCGATACCTCGCTCTTACTGACAGCTTTTTAGACTACAAAGTCAGTGGGTGGAATTCTAATAATTATCAAGGGGAAATCCAGGATCTGAATGGGAGACTGGTACAATCTTAAACACTATTCCAGTCTCTGCATGGCCATTGTGTCATACAAAGAAGGGATGGAAACCTCAATCGTGCTGACAATCACAATGCAAAAAATAACCACAAAGTGTTTGAAATGGAATTTGTTTATATTTTGGAAAAAAATGAAATTAAAGTTTTATGAAATCAGATTTTCAAGCACATTTTCCTCACAAGATATAATGATCAGTCTGTCTCTCTGAACTTTGTGATCAAATGTTGATACCCCTTGTATTAAACACAACATAAACTTCTGTGGCATTTGATAAAGACTACTCTTCTGCTAAAATCCAAACCGGACATTGAACTCTTTATTGACAAACTTTGCTTAGCTGACCAGTGATTTGTGCAAACACCGACTAAGTAGAGAATTGCTCAAAATGGGCACCTTCAGATTGGGACATTGGAATGATTTAGCTTGCAGCTTGTTTGTCCATTAATGTGTGTTTATTGGTACAGGCCTAACACCCTGACAGACCACAATAGAGGTTATATGCTTGTCCACCATGGAATGTGTTTTTTGTTTGATTTCAGTGAGATAGCTTGTTTGTATCACAGTTTTGTGACCATATATTATTTAAATATCCCCAAAATCTCTGTAAAACTGTCACCGACCTCAGCAATTTCTCGAAAGCTTTAAATCACAAAGCATATGTCTACATGGCATGAGTTATTTCTGAGTCTTACCGATCTCACAAAGTATCCCATAGAAGCCATCCTTACAGCCACACCGGAAGCTGTCAACCTGGTCGAAACAAGTGCCATTATTCTGACAAGGACTTGAGCGACACTCATCAACAGCATCTAAAACAAACATAAAACACCATTTTACTCAAATATCATAATACTTTTTCACTAAGATGCACAATGAAAAACTAAATCAATAGCAAAAATATTTTCATTAATATAGAGATATTTTCAGAAATTATGACCTGACTATGACTGTTACTATCCATTATGAACCTTTTTTGTGTCAAGATATTGACTGAAAGGCAACAGGATATAATATAGAATAACCTCAATATTGTGACGGAAGTGAAGCCCTACCTTTCTCACAGTTATCCCCACCCCAGCCTGGGGCGCACTGACAACGATACGTGGTGGTCAGATTGAAGCATTTTCCTCCATTCAAACATGGTTCATTCTTACAGAAGTTTTCTGAAAGAAAAATAATGACTTTTTAAATTCAGAAGCATAGGCCGTTGATCTTAGAGCTGTGGTGATCATTGCTTTTTTGTAATGTTTGTCAACCTTTTCTGGAAATACCTGCAAAATGCTTCATAAGTGACCATTTGAAACCTTTTCCAGAGCAGACTTAAAGAGATAAAAGTTTATCACAAATGTCTGTAAATATCTCATATGCTTTCTTGCACTGTAGACCACAAATAATCAAGTTGGTGAAAGCAGAAACTGACTGGTGGTGTCCACTATATACACGTAATTATCACCACTATATAGATTTTGCCTTTATCAGTGAGGCTTAATAATTGTTTCTATATAACTGTCATACCTATACAGCCGGCCACATAGGTCTCGTCGCTGCCATCGAGGCAGTCGAGGCCGCCATCACACAGGTAGGCATTGGGTACCCACTGGTCCTGACTCGCACACTGGTACAGGCCTGCAACCAACACATACAAGCTATAAAGAGCAATTCTAAAGGGAATAGTCTGGTTTCATTCTTATATATGGAGCCTTTATATACAGGTGTACACGTACATTTATATATATATTCCCTTTAGCAATTCTAAAGGGAATAGTCTGGTTTCATTCTTATATATGGAGCCTTTATATACAGGTGTACACGTACATTTATATATATATATATATATATATATATATATATATATATATATATATATATATATATATATATATATATCTTAATATATATATAATAATCCTACAATGTCCATACGCACATCCGGTTTAGGGACCAATCATGGCAGTCGAGACAATGGGGGGAGACAATGGCAATCGTTTTGACCAATCAGAGAGCAGCTAACAAACGGTTACAAGAAGCGTCCATAGTAACAATGGCTGGAAGCGGTGATTACCATGTGTCAACATTTCAACATCGATGTCTTTCTCAGAATAAATGACAGAGAAAAATAATTGAACAGCTGAGAAAAATAAGTGTTCGAATTAACTGGCAACAGGATCATTCTGGCGCAGCTATGGATTTGTCTAGTATATATGACAGGCTACCCAAAGGTGGAAGATTGGTTACCCAAACAAAGATTGGTTACCTAATAATAATAATAATAATAATAATAATAATAATAATAATAATAATAATAATAATAATAATAATAATAATAATAATAATAATAATAATAATAATAATAATAATAATAATATTAATAATATTATTATTAATAATAATAATAAAAATAATAATAATAATAATAATAATAATAATAATAATAATAATAATAATAATAATAATAATAATAATAATAATAATAATAATAATAATAATAATAAAATTTGTATAGCGCTGATACCAAACAAGTCTGTTCATAGCGCTGAGTTCAGGACATGCATCCTGAAGAGATGAGTTTTCAGCCTACTCTTAAACGAGGAGACTGAAGTACTTGTCCTAATATTAGTAGGCAAGGAATTCCATAGTCGTGGACCTACAGATGAGAAGGCCCTGTCACCTACTGTTCTTAGCCTAGTATTAGGTACTTGTAGGTGGGTGCCATCATTGGATCTTAGACAGCGTTCACCTTCTTTAATCAGGAGTAGGTCCCGCAAGTAAGGCGGAGCCTTACCATTAAGGGCTTTCCAGGTTAGTAGAAGAATTTTAAAATCAATTCTCGCGTGAACAGGAAGCCAGTGTAGTTCCCTTAATTTTCCTGAAATGTGATCAAATTTCCTGATTTTTCCAACTACCCGTGCTGCAGAGTTTTGGAGGTATTGCAGTTTCCTGATGTCAGTTTTAGGAAGACCTGCCAGAAGACCATTACCATAGTCAAGGGTGGATGTAACAAAAGCATGGGTAAGTGTTACCGCGGTCTTCTTGTCTAGACAGTGTCTGATGGCCGCCAAGTTCCTGATGTGATAATAGCCCTTTTGACACATTTTCCTGATCTGGGCCTTCATGTCCATGTTGGAGTCAAATGTGATACCAAGGTCAACCACTGACTGACTAGGAGCAATATCAGAGTCACCCACTCTGATTGTGGTTGGGATACTGCTATGGGTGGTAGTACTGTACCTGTCAGTACATATGAGCATCTCAGTTTTTCCATCATTTATCTTCATCTTGTTTGATATGAGGAAGTTTCTGACTTCACTGACACACTCCTCCAGTTTGTGTCTGCTCATATCTACATGATGGGGAGAAGCGTGGTCAACAGGGATGTAGATCTGAGTGTCATCTGCATAAATGTGATAGCTCAGACCATATTTGGCAAGTATATCAGATAGGGGTGTCATGTAAATGGTGAACAGTATAGGGCCCAGGACTGAGCCTTGGGGAACCCCATATTTTAAGGATTTGAGACGGGATCTATGGATCCCCACCTAAACACATTGCTTTTAATAATAATATTAATAATAATAATAATAATAATAATAATAATAATAATAATAATAATAATAATAATATTAATAATAATAATAATAATAATAATAATAATAATAATAATGATAATAATAATAATAATAATAATAATAATAATAATAATAATAATAATTAATAATAATAATAATAATATGTATAGCGCCATATCAGACTAGGTCTAATAATAATAATAATAATAATAATAATAATAATAATAATAATAATAATAATAATAATAATAATAATAATAATAATAATAATAATAATAATAATAATAATAATAATAATAATAATAATAATAATTATAATAATAATTGGCTATTAGCATGTGATTAGTGGACTGAGATAGGAGTAGAAGTGCTCACCATCGGTTTGACTGGTGCAGCCGGCGGCGACTCCCTCATCAGACCCGTCCGAGCAGTGGACGATGCTATCACATACCTGGAACTCTGGGATGAGACTCGCGTCAGAACAGGTGTACATGGCTGCAATGGAAACGTCAATCTTAATCTAACAGGTGTACATGGCTGCAATGGAAACGTCAATCTTAATCTAACAGGTGTACATGGCTGCAATGGAAGCGTCAATCTTAATCTAACAGGTGTACATGGCTGCAATGGAAACGTCAATCTTAATCTAACAGGTGTACATGGCTGCAATGGAAACGTCAATCTTAATCTAACAGGTGTACATGGCTGCAATGGAATCGTCAATCTTAATCTAACAGGTGTACATGGCTGCAATGGAAACGTCAATCTTAATCTAACAGGTGTACATGGCTGCAATGGAATCGTCAATCTTAATCTAACAGGTGTACATGGCTGCAATGGAAGCGTCAATCTTAATGTAACAGGTGTACATGGCTGCAATGGAAACGTCAATCTTAATCTAACAGGTGTACATGGCTGCAATGGAAACGTCAATCTTAATGTAACAGGTGTACATGGCTGCAATGGAAGCGTCAATCTTAATCTAACAGGTGTACATGTACATGGCTGCAATGGAAACGTCAATCTTAATCTAACAGGTGTACATGGCTGCAATGGAAACGTCAATCTTAATCTAACAGGTGTACATGGCTGCAATGGAAACGTCAATCTTAATCTAACAGGTGTACATGGCTGCAATGGAAACGTCAATCTTAATCTAACAGGTGTACATGGCTGCAATGGAATCGTCAATCTTAATGTAACAGGTGTACATGGCTGCAATGGAAACGTCAATCTTAATCTAACAGGTGTACATGGCTGCAATGGAAGCGTCAATCTTAATCTAACAGGTGTACATGGCTGCAATGGAAACGTCAATCTTAATCTAACAGGTGTACATGGCTGCAATGGAAACGTCAATCTTAATCTAACAGGTGTACATGGCTGCAATGGAAACGTCAATCTTAATCTAACAGGTGTACATGGCTGCAATGGAAACGTCAATCTTAATCTAACAGGTGTACATGGCTGCAATGGAAATGTCAATCTTAATCTAACAGGTGTACATGGCTGCAATGGAAACGTCAATCTTAATCTAACAGGTGTACATGGCTGCAATGGAAACGTCAATCTTAATCTAACAGGTGTACATGGCTGCAATGGAAATGTCAATCTTAGTCTAACAGATGTACATTGCTGAAATGGAAATGTCAATCTTAATCTAACAGGTGTACATTGCTGAAATGGAAATGTCAATCTTAATCTAACAGGTGTACATTGCTGAAATGGAAATGTACATGTATGAAAATTAAAGTAATTAAAAAATAGCATTCATACATTTGAGCGTATATCTACAAGAGCACATATAATTTTACTTTGATTTTCTCTCATAATATATATCCTAGTAATAATACAGTAAAAGATTATATTCTATCAAGACATTTCTCCCCGAAAGAATCAAAGACATCAGATTACGACTAATTCTAGGAGTTTAGCTGGGGAGGAGACACCTGTTTTTGTCTCCCTAGCTGGAAAGGGGAGGGACCGGTTTAAAGTGTCTAGTTAGGGTAACTGGTCATTTTGTTCAGTCTAACAGGTGCGACTTGACAATTCAGTGAGGCAGCAATATATCTGCCACAAGTAGGTCTCATCACAAAATGACTGAAATGATTTTGAAAGTGATGTAAAACCCCAAACAAACAAACAAACAGTCTAACAGGAATACTTCGCTTTAAGATAGGTTAATATTTTTGATATTTGATAGAGAAATTCAAAAATACCCTTGATCAATGAAAACATATTTTCTGGGGTTTTTTTTGTAGTTGGGACATTTATATTCACAATGGTTTTCAATCGACCATTGTAGTTGTGGTCTGGGACCACTGTGATTTGAATAAGTAGAAATGAGATTGTCTGACCTTGACAGCCGGCATATGCCACAGTCTCGTCAGAGCTGTCCTGGCAGTCTGCTCCCCCGTCACATCTGTAAGCCAGGGACACCTGCTCCCCACTCTCGCACGTAAACTTCTCTGAAATAGTCACAGTAAAATATTCATATTGAGGTTCTGAACTAATCTCGCTGTTGCCAGGAGCAATCTCGCTGTTGCCAGGAGCAATCTCACTGTTGCCAGGAGCAATCTCACTGTTGCCAGGAGCAATCTCACCAATCTCATTTTATAATTTTATGTCAAATTTCAATTTTTTTTTTAAATGTAAAAAATAAACAAAATAAATAATAACCAATAAATAAATATCATTTCTACCCATTTCAATTTTTCAAAACAATTTATCAGAAACAACATTATTTTTCTTTGTCCTTGGCACATAAGATTGGATAATATTGAGACGATACTAACGGCCTTCATCCACTTCCGGTGGCGCCCCCTCTCCCACCATCTCATACACCAAATTGAAGCCACCAAAAGCCAAAATATGATTGGAGACAAATATTATCTTCAGTTCATCATTGGGGGACGGTAACTTAGGGCGTTTACTTCCACAATATCTGAAATGATAATCATTTACTCCTCAAGGTGGCGTTGTATCCACAGTTGCCGAATCACAGCTAGGGCAAATTCCCTCAAAACACTAAACTTAAGAATTAATCAAAGGCATTTTGCATCAATTCTGTAATTTTGTACATTAAAAATCAATGTATATATGAACAATTTGGTATATTTAGTTCTTAGCATTCAGCCAAAAAGAAACATAACAATTTGACCTCTACATAGTGGTATTATCTGGAGGTTAATGTCAGCCCAAAGCTAAATATCAGTGGCAAACACTGGTAGCATGAAACCTTTGTGACCTCAGATGAGGCTTAAAGTAGGATTTTACTGTTTGATGTAAATCTAGTGCTGTTCAAAGGAGAATCCCCATGATGATGTCATTGGCATATCACGGCCACACTCCCATGACATCACTTTACCTTTCAGTACCCCTATGATGTCATAAGCATATCAGGGCCACACTCCCATGACATCCTTTACCTTTCAGTACCCCTATGATGTCATAAGCATATCACGGCCATACTCCCATGACATCACTTTACCTTTCAGTACCCCTATGATGTCATAAGCATATCAGGGCCACACTCCCATGACATCCTTTACCTTTCAGTACCCCTATGATGTCATAAGCATATCACGGCCATACTCCCATGACATCACTTTACCTTTCAGTACCCCACGATGTCACCAGGAGATACATGGAGAGTACTTTTAAAGGGGGCTATTAATTAGGGTTTTCTTCAAATAGGTTTTACCAACTCTAAATTAGATGCAACCCAATATGGATTATTTTTCATCTCTATTCCAACACCGATGCATAATTCTTATCAGTAGAAACCTACTTGTTGATGTACTCTCCCGAGCTGTAGACCTCGACATAGTCACTGGAACAATCATATGTGTCCTCCAGGTTGAACTCGGTGAACTCGGCATGTATGGCCCGGCCCTTGGTGGAGTTGATGGTATATTCACAGTGGACGTTGTTTGGGTAGGGCAGTTGCTCCCAGTAGAGGGGGCTGTTAAAGGTACTCACATCCTCCGTCCAGATCCCATCACATCTCATCTCTAAACAGTTATAATGATGGACGTGGTGAGCGATACACATTTGTACGGGCTCCAGAGTGCTAAGTTTGCATGTTAGATAGATGTCTCCGTTATTTTAAAGTCGTTTAACATATTTTACTCAATAAGTTTTGTGGTATTGGTTAATTGTTGGTTGCCTTTGTCTGCCATGAGGGATTATTTCTAAAATGATGAATATCTTTTTTCCATCTGACTGATGAATGGCTGCTGTGAAATATCAGAACCCAAACTGTACAACTCTGAAATCCAGTCATGAAAAAAATAACAGATAGAAATCTGAAAATCAAAAGCTGCCGATTCTTTTGTATATTTTTATAGAAAAATTGACAGTTTTGGATTTGTTCAAAATCTTGATGACTCTTAGATATTCCAAAGTTAGCCGTTAACATAGGTCAGGTAATGCATGTTCTTGGTATGAACTCAATGGCACACAAATCTCTTGACATAGTTCTAGGCGCAATCATATTTTTTCTTTAATTTTTTTTTGAAAACACATGATAATGATGAATTTACCCAGTTCACAGTTGGTGCCGGCGACGTTTCTTGGACAGGTACATCCATAGTCTAGGCCGATCACAAAACATGTCCCGCCATTGCTGCAGGGGGCCTCGACCACACAGGGGTCAGCTGGAATCAAACAACATACTTCTTATAAAACATGACGTCATGATCTATAGCTTATCTTATAATAATTCACATCTTAACAGTTACATGCTGAACATGGGTCCCATAATAGAAGATTTATTTACATTGGTCCCTAGATACCTTCTCTGTTATTATACATTGCTTGAGGTCAGAGCTGTGCTTGAAATGTTTTTACTTGGGGTAGTGCATTGAACTTTCAAAATATTTACCCCAAAAGTAGTTTAGTGACAATAAGAAACAAGACTTTTTTTCTTGGCCTACGGAGAATTAAAAAAATGAAACTGTTTAGGAGTTAAACAAGTAGTTAAACATGGAGTTAAACGAGGAGTTAAACGAGGAGTTAAACAAGGAGATAAACAAGGAGATAAACAAGGAGTTAAACAAGAAGTTAAACAAGGAGATAAACATGAAGATAAACAAGAAGTTAAACAAGGAGTTAAACAAGGAGTTAACATGGAGTTAAACAAGGAGTTAAACAAGGAGATAAACAAGGAGTTAATCAAGGTGTTAAACCAGGAGTTAAACATGGAGATAAACAAGAAGTTAAACAAGTAGTTAAACAAGGAGTTAAACAAGGAGTTATTCAAGGAGTTAAACAAGGAGTTAAACATGGAGTTAAACAAGGAGTTAAACATGGAGTTAAACATGGAGTTAAACATGGAGTTCATCAAGGAGTTAAACAAGGAGTTAATCAAGGAGTTAAACCAGGAATTAAACATGGAGTTAAACAAGGAGTTAAACAAGGAGTTAAACATGGAGTTAAACAAGGTGTTAAACCAGGAGTTAAAGGAGTTAAGTAAGGAGTTAAACAAGAAGTTAAACATGGAGTTAAACAATGAGATAAACAAGGAGATAAACAAGGAGAAAAACAAGGAGTTAATCAAGGAGTTAAACCAGGAGTTAAACAAGGTGTTAAACCAGGAGTTGAACAAGGAGTTAAACAAGGAGTTAAACAAGGAGTTAAACAAGAAGTTAAACAATGAGATAAACAAGGAGATAAACAAGGAGATAAACAAGGAGATAAAAAAGGAGATAAACAAGGAGTTAAACCAGGAGTTAAACATGGAGATAAACAAGGAGTTAAATAAGGAGTTAAAAAAGGAGTTAAACAAGGTGTTAAACCAGGAGTTAAACAAGGAGTTAAACAAGGTGTTAAACCAGGAGTTAAACAAGGAGTTAAACAAGGTGTTAAACCAGGAGTTAAACAAGGAGTTAAACAAGGAGTTAAACCAGGAGTTAAACAAGGAGTTAAACAAGGTGTTAAACCAGGAGTTAAACAAGGAGTTAAACAAGGTGTTAAACCAGGAGTTAAACAAGGAGTTAAACCAGGAGTTAAACAAGGAGTTAAACAAGAAGTTAAACAAGTAGTTAAACAAGGAGTTAAACCAGGAGTTAAACAAGGAGTTAAACATGGAGATAGACAAGGAGTTAAACAATGAGTTAAACATGGAGTTAATCAAGGAGTTAAACCAGGAGTTAAACAAGGAGTTAAACAAGAAGTTAAACAAGTAGTTAAACAAGGAGTTAAACCAGGAGTTAAACAAGGAGTTAAACATGGAGATAGACAAGGAGTTAAACAATGAGTTAAACAAGGAGTTAAACAAGGAGTTAAACAAGGAGTTAATCAAGGAGTTAAACCAGGAGTTAAACAAGGAGTTAAACAAGAAGTTAAACAAGTAGTTAAACAAGGAGTTAAACCAGGAGTTAAACAAGGAGTTAAACATGGAGATAGACAAGGAGTTAAACAATGAGTTAAACCAGGAATTAAACATGGAGATAAACAAGGAGTTAAATAAGTAGTTAAACAAGGAGTTAAACAATGATATAAACAAGGAGATAAACAAGGAGATAAACAAGGAGTTAATCAAGGAGTTAAACCAGGAGTTAAACATGGAGATAAACAAGGAGTTAAACAAGGAGTTAAACAAGGAGTTAAACATGGAGATAGACAAGGAGTTAAACAATGAGTTAAACCAGGAGTTAATCAAGGAGTTAAACCAGGAGTTAAACATGGAGTTAAACAAGGAGTTAAACAAGGAGTTAAACATGGAGATAGACAAGGAGTTAAACAATGAGTTAAACATGGAGTTAAACAAGGAGTTAAACAATGAGATAAACAAGGAGTTAGACAATGAGTTAAACAATGAGTTAATCAAGGAGATAAACAATGAGTTAAACAATGAGTTTATCAAGGAGTTAAACATGGAGTTAAACAAGGAGTTAAACAAGGAGTTATACAAGGAGTTATACAAGGAGTTACACAAGGAGTCATACAAGGAGTTATACAAGGAGTTACACAAGGAATCATACAAGGAGTTATACAAAGAGTTAAAGGAATGAGGAATGGAGCCAGCTTACGGTCAGCACACAGGGGTCCAATCCAGCCTTCGGGGCACTCACAGGAGAAGTCCGCCCCTTTGTTCTCACAGGTGGCGTTGTTTCTACAAGGTGTGCCATGGCAAAAGTCCTCTGAAAGTTATATAATAACAATATGTGTGAAGTTTGTTACTTATTCACAGTTCACGGTTCAATTTTCAGATAACAAAGGGTCCTCTAACATGAATTTTAGACTTTTAAATTTGGACCACGAAAAATGGTTTTCCTTTACCAGTCAAAATGCATCAAAGCTGACGAATTAAAGAAACCACTGAAGATTGGCTGACATGAACTTAACAACCAGTGATCCATTCTGACACTTACGAATATCACAATTGTCTCCTAACCAGCCGCCAGAACATTTGCATGTGTACTGGTTGTAGTCGTCAAAGTTGACGATACAGATGCCATGCTTGCACGGCTCCTCAACACATGCTGCAGCTGAAAGCAAAAATATTACCAATGCCAATTACATCATTATTTATGATTAAATGTTTCATCTCATTTCTGTTTTGAAGTACAATAATAGCACAAGTGATACATTGTTAGTTTTGTTTGTGATGGAATTATTCCTAGGATAAGGGATTTCTTTCAAGAATAGAGGGAATTTATTTCAGATTGGATATATTTTCAAGAATGATCAATTAATTCATTCTAAGACTTACATGTATAGACTGATTTATTTCAAAATAGGCGGATTTATTCTTAGAATGATGGAATGCTTCATGAATGATTGATATATATATATGGAATGATGAATTATTTCTAAAATTATGGACTTATTTCTCAAATAATTGTTTTGTTTCTTGAAAAATAATTTTATTGTAAACATGACTGTTTTATTTCAAGAATGATGGATTATTTCTGAAAATGGTCTATTTTGAGAAAAATGGATTTATTTATATTTCTGTATGGATTTATATATTATTTCTAAAATTATGGCCTTACTTCTCAAAACAAATAATTGGTTTCCAGAATGATGGATTCATTCTAAACATGATGGATTTATTTATTGAATAAAAGAAGCATGTTCAATAGGATCACATTTTGTGCGAATTTCTAGTGATTATCTCATTGTGATTATCTCATTGTGATTATCTGGTTGTGATTATCTCATTGTGATTATCTCATAGTGATTATCTCATTGTGATTACCTCATTGTGATTACCTCATTGTGATTATCTCATTGTGATTATCTCATTGTGATTATCTCATAGTGATTATCTCATTGTGATTATCTAAAAGTAATTAACTCATAGTGATTATCTCATAGTGATTATCTCATAGTGATTATCTCAGAGTGATTATCTCAGAGTGATTATCTCAACGTGATTATCTCATAGTGATTATCTCAGTGATTATCCTATTGTGATTATCTTAAAGTGATTAACTCATAGTGATTTCACACAGTCCTTTCAGAAGCCCCTATTTCAACTCCTGCATATCTGTTTAATTTTGTATTAGGATATTTTCATGATATATCATTAATATCGGAATTTTAGAGACAGGATAATTTTTTTGGTTTTCACTTCTTGGTTTTTACTTGAAAATAATCACTATTTAATCATACCCATAAACTGATTGCAAAGTTTCAAAATATCCATAATGAAATCTGTGATATGATTGTCATTTTTTACCAGCATCATACACCTTTATATTTTCACGTATTTTGCTGCCCCAATATTTGACCTCAGACCATAATCTGTTATCATGGATATAAGTATAATTATAGCATGGTATTTTAATGACCAATTTTATTGAATGTACAACAAATCGCGAAGCACATGAAAATATACTGCTTGTGAAAATATCTCAGTATACATGTACAGTATATAAAATATGGTTGCATCCATTCAATGCTCAATTATCAATGCAGTATAACAATCAGTTAAAACAGTTAGGATCACAGATCAGTAATACTATGATGAGACCTACTTGTAGCAGATATAGTGCTGCCTCACTGAATTGTCATGTCACAGGTCTATGACATGACAACCCACCCAATTACTGATTTTTAAAACAGATTTTCAATGACAACAGATTAACCATTCAGGCCCATATTTTTTGTGAACCCACAACATTTGGATTATCACAAAGGAACTTGTACTAATGATGTAATTGGTCTCATCTATTGTGTGCAACATAAAAGTCCACATTAAAAAAACATCTGTCAACTCATCATTTTCAGAATTTGGTAACTCTCATGTGTTTCTGACTTACAATAACCCCTCTAGAGTTGTTCATATGCTAAGCTTGACCTTGTCCAAGATATGGCACGTGATATGGTCTCAATTATAGAGTTTATCTCTTCTGAGTCTGATGATGGAAATGAATTGTTGGCCCATATTACAGCCTAGTGTGATGACCTTTACAGCCTACTGTGGTGACCTTTACAGCCTACTGTGTTGACCTTTACAGCTTACTGTGATGACTTTTACAGCCTACTGTGATGACCTTTACAGCCTACTGTGGTGACCTTTACAGCCTACTGTGTTGACCTTTACAGCTTACTGTGGTGACCTTTACAGCCTACTGTGATGACCTTTACAGCCTAGTGTGATGACCTTTACAGCCTAGTGTGATGACCTTTACAGCCTACTGTGATGACCTTTACAGCCTACTGTGTTGACCTTTACAGCCTACTGTGATGACCTTTACAGCCTACTGTGGTGACCTTTACAGCCTACTGTGATGACCTTTACAGCCTACTGTGGTGACCTTTACAGCCTACGGTGGTGACCTTTACAGCCTACTGTGGTGACCTTTACAGCCTACGGTGGTGACCTTTACAGCCTACTGTGGTGACCTTTTCTTGCAGCTGTAACCATTTAAGCTTCCTCATTAAAAGGGAAACGATAAAGGGTCAACTCCAAAGAATCAACTCTAAAGGGTCAACTTCAAAGGGTCAACTTCAAAGGGTCAACTTCAAAGGGTCAGCTCCAAAGGGTCAGCTCCAAAGGGTCAGCTCCAAAGGGTCAACTTCAAAGGGTCAGCTCTAAAGGGTCAGCTCTAAAGGGTCAGCTCCAAAGGGTCAACTTCAAAGGATCAGCTCTAAAGGGTCAACTCCAAAGAATCAACTCTAAAGGGTCAACTTCAAAGGGTCAACTTCAAAGGGTCAACTTCAAAGGGTCAACTTCAAAGGGTCAACTTCAAAGGGTCAGCTCCAAAGGTTCAACTCTCTTCAGTGGACTAAGTAATGCACAAATATAACTACAAAGTGAGATAGGTACTACTTGACCCCTCGCAAAAGGCACCAAAGCCAACCCAATATTTAAGAAATTTCATCTCAGTTGGGAGAATAATAATGTTTCGAGTATCAATGTGTGAATTTACAATTTTTGTATAAATCTGTTAGACAAGTCTGGATTACTTCTCGTTGTACAATATTAAGCTGGGGCTGTGTTAAAATTAGGAAAAATCTTGTTATCTGTAATCACATTTTATCACATAACTTAAAAAAAACAAAATTCTTTCATATTAGTCATACAGGTTTCTTTAGGTTTCACCAGAAGCCATACAGGTTTCTTAAGGTTTCACCAGAAGCCATACAGGTTTCTTTAGGTTTTATCAGAAGCTAGACAGGTTTCTTTAGGTTTTATCAGAAGCCAGACAGTTTTCTTTAGGTATTATCAGAAGCCATACAGGTTTCTTTAGGTTTTATCAGAGGCCATACGGGTTTCTTTAGGTTTTATCAGAGGCCATTCAGGTTTCTTTAGGTTTTATCAGAGGCCATATAGGTTTCTTTAGGTTTTATCAGAGGCCATTCAGGTTTCTTTAGGTTTCACCAGAAGCCATACAGGTTTCTTTAGGTTTTATCAGAAGCCATACAGGTTTCTTTAGGTTTTATCAGAGGCCATACGGGTTTCTTTAGGTTTCATCAGAAGCCATACAGGTTTCTTTAGGTTTTATCAGAGGCCATATAGGTTTCTTTAGGTTTTATCAGAGGCCATTCAGGTTTCTTTAGGTTTCACCAGAAGCCATACAGGTTTCTTTAGGTTTTATCAGAAGCCATACAGGTTTCTTTAGGTTTTATCAGAGGCCATTCAGGTTTCTTTAGGTTTCACCAGAAGCCATACAGGTTTCTTTAGGTTTTATCAGAAGCCATACAGGTTTCTTTAGGTTTTATCAGAGGCCATACGGGTTTCTTTAGGTTTTATCAGAAGCCATACAGGTTTCTTTAGGTTTCACCAGAAGCCATACAGGTTTCTTTAGGTTTTATCAGAGGCCATTCAGGTTTCTTTAGGTTTCACCAGAAGCCATACAGGTTTCTTTAGGTTTAATCAGAAGCCATACAGGTTTCTTTAGGTTTTATCAGAGGCCATACAGGTTTCTTTAGGTTTCACCAGAAGCCATACAGGTTTCTTTAGGTTTCACCAGAAGCCATACAGGTTTCTTTAGGTTTTATCAGAGGCCATACAGGTTTCTTTAGGTTTTATCAGAGGCCATACAGGTTTCTTTAGGTTTTATCAGAGGCCATACAGGTTTCTTTAGGTTTTATCAGAGGCCATACAGGTTTCTTTAGGTTTTATCAGAGGCCATACAGGTTTCTTTAGGTTTTATCAGAGGCCATACAGGTTTCTTTAGGTTTCATCAGAGGCCATACAGGTTTCTTTAGGTTTCATCAGAAGCCATACAGGTTTCTTTAGGTTTTATCAGAAGCCATACAGGTTTCGTTAGGTTTCACCAGAAGCCATACAGGTTTCTTTAGGTTTGACCAGAAGCCATAGAGGTTTCTTTAGGTTTCACCAGAAGCCATACAGGTTTCCATTCTGCAAAGGTTATTTTCCCCAGTGTCTGTGTAAGCAACCACAGTGACATGGTTCACAGAACAAGGAGGATAATATTGGCAAGATGAAGGTAGGACTCACAAAACCAACAAACTTGGGATTCCCTGTCTGTCACAAATAGTTTGTATCTCATTGCTGAGAAATGGGGAAGTTAGCAGAATATCTCTTTTTCATATATTATGAGTTTGTTCATATTACACACGCACATATTGAACCACGATGTCCAGCATAACATATCAAAATGGCTCATCAATAGCCAGTGAAAGTGAACCTTACGAAGAACTAAAGCATTCAAACAGCAAAGCGTACTGCAAGGAGAAATGTTTGAAAAGAGTGCTGTTGCCAGTTGGTGTTTGTCTGTTGCTAAGCCTGCTGGTATGTAGTGCAACCATTGGAATCATGTGTACAGCCCTCGTAGACTGTCAGCACAACACCACCACAACTCATGGTAGAGTAGAATTACATTTGGGATTTTGTTATTACCTTTCTCTATTTGTTATCTGTATTGAAGCTTTTTTAAATATTGACTTGTAAAATAGTTTGACATTCATTTTTATTCACAACTACCAGCAACTAGAAAATTATGAAAATCTCTGGAGTTTTATTGCTGATGTTGGTGGTGTACATGCAGGTATTGGTGTATGCAGCTTACTCTGAGTTACTCTGCATAACTCTGCATTACTCTGCATTACTCTGCATAACTCTGCATAACTCTGCATAACTTCTCAAAATAATAATTGGTTTCCAGAATGATGGATTCATTCTAAACATGATTGTTTTACTTTTAGAATGATGGATTATTTCTAAAATGATGGATTTATGTACAGTAATGAATAAAAGAAGCATGTTCAATAGGATCACATTTTGTACGAATTTCTAGTGGTTAACTCATTGTGATTATCTCATTGTGATTATCTCATTGTGAGAAGCCATACAGGTGTCTTTAGGTTTCAACAGAAGCCATACAGGTTTCTTTAGGTTTCACCAGAAGCCATACAGGTTTCTTTAGGTCTCAACAGAAGCCATACAGGTTTCTTTTGGTTTTATCAGAAGCCATACAGGTTTCTTTAGGTTTCACCAGAAGCCATACAGGTTTCCATTCTGCAAAGGTTATTTTCCCCAGTGTCGGTGTAAGCAACCACAGTGACATGGTTCACAGAACAAGGAGGATAATATTGGCAAGATGAAGGTAGGACTCACAAAACCAACAAACTTGGGATTCCCTGTCTGTCATAAATAGTTTGTATCTCATTGCTGAGAAATGGGGAAGTTAGCAGAATATCTCTTTTTCATATATTATGAGTTTGTTCATATCACACACGCACATATTGAACCACGATGTCCAGCATAACATATCAAAATGGCTCATCAATAGCCAGTGAAAGTGAGCCTTACGAAGAACTA
The DNA here is from genome assembly GCA_949316495.1 of Amphiduros pacificus. Taxonomy (NCBI): domain Eukaryota; kingdom Metazoa; phylum Annelida; class Polychaeta; order Phyllodocida; family Hesionidae; genus Amphiduros; species Amphiduros pacificus. Next base: position 5,820,153 of record OX439007.1, on the reverse strand, counting down.
AAGCATTCAAACAGCAAAGCGTACTGCAAGGAGAAATGTTTGAAAAGAGTGCTGTTGCCAGTTGGTGTTTGTCTGTTGCTAAGCCTGCTGGTATGTAGTGCAACCATTGGAATCATGGTAGAGTAGAATTACATTTGGGATTTTGTTATTACCTTTCTCTATTTGTTATCTGTATTGAAGCTTTTTTAAATATTGACTTGTAAAATAGTTTGACATTCATTTTTATTCACAACTACCAGCAACTAGAAAATTATGAAAATCTCTGGAGTTTTATTGCTGATGTTGGTGGTGTACATGCAGGTATTGGTGTATGCAGCTTACTCTGAGTTACTCTGCATAACTCTGCATTACTCTGCATTACTCTGCATAACTCTGCATAACTCTGCATTACTCTGCATAACTCTGCATTACTCTGCATAACTCTGCATTATTTCTCAAAATAATAATTGGTTTCCAGAATGATGGATTCATTCTAAACATGAATGTTTTACTTTTAGAATGATGGATTATTTCTAAAATGATGGATTTATGTAATGAATAAAAGAAGCATGTTCAATAGGATCACATTTTGTACGAATTTTTAGTGGTTAACTCATTGTGATTATCTCATTGTGATTATCTCATTGTGAGAAGCCATATACAGGTTTCGTTAGGTTTCAAAGGAAGCCGTACAGGTTTCTTTAGGTTTCAACAGAAGCCATACAGGTTTTGTTAGGTTTCAAAGGAAGCCGTACAGGTTTCTTTAGGTTTCACCAGAAGCCATACAGGCTTCTTTAGGTTTCACCAGAAGTCATACAGGTTTCTTTAGGTTTCACCAGAAGCCATACAGGTTTCTCTAGGTTTCACCAGAAGCCATACAGGTTTCGTTAGGTTTCAAAGGAAGCCATACAGGTTTCTTTAGGTTTCACCAGAAGCCATACAGGTTTCTTTAGGTTTCACCAGAAGCCATACAGGTTTCGTTAGGTTTCAAAGGAAGCCGTACAGGTTTCTTTAGGTTTCACCAGAAGCCATACAGGTTTCTTTAGGTTTCACCAGAAGCCATACAGGTTTCTTTAGGTTTCACCAGAAGCCATACAGGTTTCTTTAGGTTTCACCAGAAGCCATACAGGTTTCTTTAGGTTTCACCAGAAGCCATACAGGTTTCTTTAGGTTTCACCAGAAGTCATACAGGTTTCTTTAGGTTTCACCAGAAGCCATACAGGTTTCGTTAGGTTTCAAAGGAGGCCGTACAGTTTTCTTTAGGTTTCACCAGAAGCCATACAGGTTTCGTTAGGTTTCACCAGAAGCCATACAGGTTTCGTTAGGTTTCAAAGGAAGCCGTACAGGTTTCTTTAGGTTTCACCAGAAGCCATACAGGTTTCTTTAGGTTTCACCAGAAGCCATACAGGTTTCTTCAGGTCTCAACAGAAGCCATACAGGTTTCTTTTGGTTTTATCAGAAGCCATACAGGTTTCTTTAGGTTTCACCAGAAGCCATACAGGTTTCCATTCTGCAAAGGTTATTTTCCCCAGTGTCGGTGTAAGCAACCACAGTGACATGGTTCACAGAACAAGGAGGATAATATTGGCAAGATGAAGGTAGGACTCACAAAGATCAACAAACTTGGGATTCCCTGTCTGTCACAAATAGTTTGTATCTCATTGCTGAGAAATGGGGAAGTTAGCAGAATATCTCTATTTCATATATTATGAGTTTGTTCATATTACACACACATGTACAGTAGAGCCCGAAGAGTACGCTCCATTTTAACGTGATGTACTTAACCTGCTGTATCGCAATAAATCGTACATGGATCGTTTATCATTCCTGGTGGTGTTAATATGAATGTCCCACATGGGACTTCACAACGTAACTCTGCATAACTCTGCATAACTCTGCATTACTATGCATAACTCAGCATTATTCTGCATTACTCTGCATAACTGCATAACTCTGTATAACTGCATAACTCTGTATAACTGCATAACTCTGTATAACTGCATAACTCTGCATAACTCTGCATAACTCTGCATTGCTCTGCATTACTCTGTATAACTCTGCAGTCACATACTACCTCTGCCAGTATTGCCTTGTACTTGTGGAATTCTGGGCCACACATTAGCATATCACTCACATCTAGCCTTGTATCAGAGACATTTAATACCTCCGTTTAGATATCTCTGCTTATATATGCTCATGTACATTGGCTACTTCTGACAACCATTCACTGTGAAGTTAGCATGTCTATTTCAGAGTCACTATGGAAAGACCATTTATTATTTGGGGAGGGAGAGAAAAAGTACTTATCGATACAATCAACTTTTAGTACAAACTGATATTATCTAAGCTACCATTATAAATCAATGTAGTTATTTGCCTTTATTTTGTCTGCCAGAGCGCAAACCTTCGCCAGTAGGTGGCAGCAGCTGTGTTGGTTCTGGGTGTGAGCAGGGGTGCAGAGATGGGACATGCCACTGCTGGCAAGGCTTTACCCTTAATACAGACAGGACCACATGCTCTCCTGGTGAGCTCTCACATGACCATTTGACCTTGTATTAATTAAATCAAAAACTTCTTTTGGTAGTTATAGATAGAAATAAATAATAATAAACAATACAATGTTTTTTTTAATTAAAAAAATGATTTATTGATTGATTATCTATCTATCAATCTATCTATTTTCAATATTTCAATATTTGAAAATTTTGTTTATTGAGGATTGTTAAACACTTTTTAAACCCAAGTCCTTTAAAGTCCACAACAACATAAGTTTTAGAGGGTTAAAAGCACAGCCCTGATTTTTCAGATTCTATTTATGACTGCTCACCCATGACCTGTGAGTACAGGTGTGGCCCCGGGGTGACGTCATATGACCCAAATAGGTGTCTCTGCCCTGCCGGATATTCACTCTCAAACGATAACGAGACTTGTGAAGGTAAGATTAAATGTTGGTGGGTAAAAATTCAATTTTGTAAAATAAACTTTTCCAACATATTTTTTATTTTTAATTCTTCATTTCTATCATTTTTTCAAACACTAATTGTGGTTTTCAACAAATGATATTAAAGTTTACCTATATTTTACTTGAAACATTTCCATAAATATATGCATATCATCAACATTTTTGGTTCAGATTTGGATGAATGCAGTCTGGGTCAACACACATGTGATCTTAAAACCAGTAACTGTGTCAACACCAGAGGGAGCCATGGATGTGTCTGTAAAGAAGGTCACCACTCAAGTGTAGAAGGTGTTTGTCGTCCATTTATAGGTCAGTAAGGCCAAGACAAAATAATAACATTGTTTTTGGTAACATGCCCTGCCAAAAAGTATTAGGAAATATTTTTTTAATATTTTTTATTTTATTTTATTTTATTTTTTTTTTGAGAAATGAGATATTTATAGAAAATATATGAAATTATTACTGAGATATCGGAGATAACTTGATATCTCGTCTGAATAGTCCATAAAAAAACGTAGGAAATCAGAAAGAAGCTTTTTTATCCGTAATGATTTTACCATTTTATATTCAAAATAAGGCTCCCAAGAAAAAAAAAGTTATTTAAAGCTATTATGGAAAAATAAAAATCTTGGCTTGTGACGGGGACTATGGGTCCCCAGTGTTATATGTGAACGAGGACAGTAAACAAGTTATTTTCAGGTTTCCACAAATTGCGGTTGTGCTGAAGTTTTTTTTAAAAGTTATTTATTTTTGTTATCAATCTTTTGGCAAAGTGTTACATAGACCATTTCCAGAAATAATTTTCTGATAGAGAGTTGCTCAACTCGCAATTATACATGTTGGTCTACATGTGCATGTACAGAACATTTTAACAAACTCAAACTGCATGTCCTGCTAACTCAATATGAATTCTAAGCACTGTGTCAAATATTTATTAGATTAATACATTTCTAAATGTTAGTCTTGTGCATATCCGTGAACAAATATTCAGGCATAGATTTTTTTAAACGATCACGCTGTTCAGTTTTGATGATCTCACATTACAACGGCTTGTAAAACAACATCTTGTATATATTTGCTGGTTATTTTTATCATAAAACAACATCTTATATATATTTGTTGATTATTTTCATCATAAGTAAATGATGGGGGCTGCCTCACTGAATTATCATGTTGCTAGTCCTTGACATGACAATCACAGATTTACAAGGAAAACGGGTTAACCTTATTGGCATGGGCCTCAGTTTATAAGGGTGTGACTGGCTGACTGTCATATCAAGGACATTTCAGCAAGGCAGCACTACATCTACTACAAGTAGGTCTCGTCATGATATGACTGAAATATGGTTGAAACCCCAAATAAACAAAACAAAAATTAACAAAAATAAACAAATTAAGATGACTTAAATGGTTGCCAAGGTTATCAAGCTATGTATTACAGGGAACAACACCCCATGCATACGGCTGGTGACCGGCTGCTACATATTGATCAACACATCCAGATACAACTGGTATCAAGCACGAGACTTGTGTCACAGCTTCAACAGCAGATTGGCCATCATTGAATCTGAGAGGGAAACTCAGGCTCTGCTGGAATACAAAACAACTGTCCTCAAAGGTTTGTACTCTTCTTAAATGCTGTGATTGCAGGTTGCCCACCATTTTGTTTTTGTTTCATGACTGGACCCTGGTTCTGTTGGTTTTTAAAAGTTCTAGTCCGGTGTTTTCATTGGGGTGAGATGGCAACCTGCAATTGGTCAGTATGTTTTTTTTCTATTATATCTTGAGCTATTCTACAAAACGTACAGTATTATAATAAAACAATATATTTTACAGTGCAACAAAATATGGACATTTGGATAGGTCTGACAGATATTGAAGAAGAAGGAAAGTTTGTGTTGTACAATACTGGTCAGCAGGTAAACTACACGAGATGGCATAATGGCCATAGGCAGTATGGGAACAGTCTCAGCCGTGGCTGTGTGAAACTTCGGTCACATCTTTCATGGGAAGTGATCAGCTGCTCTGATCAGATTTTTGTATTGTGTGAAAGAACTTGATTTAAATATTACTGATCAATATGCAAGGGATTAATTAATCACAATATGCAAGATCATCAGGGCATGTATCTACTACCTTATGTTGATTTATTGATGATGTCCATCGATTTAAAGCTGTGTTGTACAAAAACCTGCATATGAGTATTGAACTTTATACAGGCAACACTGTCAAGGAGTGTTGTATGGTCAGGGATGGCCAAGGAGCAATACAGGGCTTCATCCGGAATGACTTCATAGATTGCATTAATCTCAATTAGTGTGTATTTATATATAAATAGTGCACCCTAAGTATGAATAAAGATATCATGATCATCATTATCATCATATCATCATATCATCATCATCATCATCATCATCATCATTGGAAAAATGCAATTCTCACTGCCTGAGTGGGCCCTGCTGCCACCTGGTGTGTTGAAATCTGTCATGCATGGAGCAACTTTGTCAACATGCAAACTTAAAAAAAGGTTAACCTCCATCAGAGTTGGGATTTTGATTGGCTATTTATATTGATTCATACAAGATGAGGTTGCAGAAAGTTAATTGTTAGTTTGCACCTGCCTGGCCACACAAAATGGGGTCAGTAGGTGCATTTTATCTATTTTAATCCATTAATTCATAATGATTAATTAAATATATAATAATTACAATAATTACTTAATAATTTAGATTAATCAATTTAATATTCCTTAGAATTTTATATATTCTGTCAAGGGCCCAGATATGTCGCCTATTATTTCATTCATGTACATTATCCATATGTTGAGAATATCACATTCCTTCAATATGAACAGGAACTGAAATACCAGGGAGAACTTGTTATTTTTTATGGGATAGGATGAAATTGCTACTGCACTACGAATCATTACTGACTTCCATCATGAGGCAACCATATTATCCTCATGGTTTTTGGCCTCTGGAAAATGTATGCTTTGTATTTAACGATTTTGCATTTAACTTACACATAGGCTTGAGCAGATGACAATTTTGAACAATAAAAATGCATGTTGCATATTAATTTTGGCCTCAACTTGTTATCTTGATTCCCATTGGCTAATATTTGTCATGTTTTTCAAAATGGCAGCTTCCCTGACAACTCAGTGATAGCTATTAGATTTTTTTTTCAAATGGAAAAGAACTCCGACCAGTAGTTTAACCCCTAACGGACGGGAAGGACGACAACGTCCACCACCAGTATAATGAATAACCATGGTTATGTTTTTTATAAATTAAGTGTGCAGATACACTAGTCCAGAAAAAAATTGGTTAGTCCATCACCAATACAATTCAGAAACGACCTGGGTGAGAAACACCTTTGTATGTCCTTAACAATATATATTAAAATAGCCTTCCGACTTTGTACAGATTAATATCCAAGTAAACTTGTTACTTACATATCTCACAAAAAGAACCGAACCAGCCTTGTGGGCAGTCACAGTAGACCTCGTCCCAGCCAACCAAGAGGCAGGTCCCCCAGTTGCAGTCTGTGTCAACACAAGCTCCCTCGTACGCAACTGCAACCACATAATGGTCAGTTCACACATTGTAGCCAACTAGCATACTACTACAACAGTTCATTAATCTTTTTATGTCAGATTGAATGTTTTTTCTGCTGAAAAATTAAATCCTTCATATCTGAATGTTGCATGGGTTGAAATGTTAATACATTTAGCTCAATCTCCATATAGGCTGATTGCTGATCTCCATGTCGTTTTTTTTCCCATTGAAAAGTACATACCGGAACTGCACAACTTTACCAGAACCAGAACTTTACAACTCCTCTATATTTAATCATTGATAATAGATATTGGCAAGGGCCTATGAGATAAAATCAAATTGACCTTTTTCTTTTGGGATAAATTCAAATTGACCTTTTTCGTTTGGGATAAAATCAAATTGACCTTTTTCTTTTGGGATAAAATCAAATTGACCTTTTTCGTTTGGGATAAAATCAAATTGACCTTTTTCTTTTGGGATAAAATCAAATTGACCTTTTTCTTCTGGGATAAAATCAAATTGACCTTTTTCTTGTGAGCATCTGTGTCCCATCCAATCTTCTTCACATTGGCAAACATAGTCTGTCCCGTCTTCAGAGATAGAGCAGTTCACAGCGTTCACACACGGCCGACTCAGACACAGATCCTCTGAAATAAACACCAGATACACAGACATGATATAATCCCTCGTTGCATGATATGATCCCTCGTTGCATGATATGATCCCTCATTGCATGATATAATCCCTCATTGCATGATATAATCCCTCATTGCATGATATAATCCCTCATTGCATGATATCATCCCTCATTGCATGATATGATCCCTCATTGCATGATATGATCCCTCATTGCATGATATGATCCCTCATTGCATGATATAATCCCTCATTGCACGATTTAATCTCTCATTGCATGATATAATCCCTCATTGCACGATACAATCCCTCATTGCACGATATAATCCCTCATTGCATGATATAATCCCTCATTGCATGATATAATCCCACAGGGCATGATATAATCCCTCATTGCATGATATGATCCCTCATTGCATGATATAATCCCACAGGGCATGATATGATCCCTCATTGCATGATATGACCCCTCATTGCATGATATGATCCCTCATTGCATGATATAATCCCTTATTGTACTCACCGTGAAGAGAAGCCACGCTACGTCGACAAGGTATAACCCTGACCTGTTTTAACCATGTTATATTACCCAAAAATATTTATATGTAATCCCAATAAAAGTCTTTTTGGAGTTTTCTTCAAAAGTATGATTTATTATTTTTTCTAAAATTTGAGTCATGGGGCCCATAAACTATTTACAAGTCGCACTCACTTGATCCTCTCAAAATGTTAATGAATTCACAGCCAGGTGAACATTTACCAGCAGAGTAGGCACAATGGATGTACTGACCTTGACCAAAGGTCACAAAATATCTATCATAGCAGATCATCTTAATGAACAATTTACAAAATTATTCTCAAAGATTATTCTCAAAGACATGAATTAATATATGCGTTGGGTAAGATAAATTTGGTGGCAATATGCTCTATTAGAAGTGTTCTAAAAAATATCATATTTTGGTCCTGTGAACATCAAATTAGCTCAAGGTCATTCTGGGGAAATCATAATTACCAAGATACATTGATATTGCTGCGTTCTGCAAGTCAGACCTTGACCTTGACCCAAATTCACAAGAATTTCATCAAAACATTTTGATAATGAGATAGGTACATTGTCATTTCTTCATCTTTAGAGAACACGGTCATTCACAGGCAAAATTATGCCTATCCTGGCCATGACCTTGAGAAAAGGTCAAAAAAGTTTTCCACAAAATTTCCTAGGCCAACATAGTATCTAGCCCAAAACCTCAAGCAAAATAAAATGAGAAATAAAACTAATTAGTGGTAGTGGTAGCAAAAACATCGAGTGAGGTTGTGCTGAATTCTAAACATACCTTGAGCACAGTTCTGGCCAGTCCAACCAGATTGGCAGTCACAGATATAGTCTGATCCATCGGGACTCATGGAGCAGTTATAAGCATGCAAGCATGGCTGGGGAAAGCATAAATCCTCTGAAATAAAACAGTAGTACTCATATAAACCCTGCAAACCTGCCATGTGATTCAATGCCCCTCTCCTTTCAAATATGGAATATGACAGGTATCTTTTATCGGCACACAACAATCACTGGTCTGGCTAAGGTCTCTTTGAGGTCCTTATAAGGTATTCCATAGGCATTTTGAACATAAAATACTGAAGACTACAAAACCTTATATTCATGATATGCCATGTCACATATCTTTCTTAATTTCTGCTAGCCAAATTGTTCATCCAAATTCAAAATAAAGAGTAAGAGACAGACATCTTTCCACTGAGTCATATCCCATTAGTTTCTCCATATATCAAGCAAAAAGGTAGAACAAAGGACAACTTTGCCACTGGAATGTAAATTTCTGTCGCAGAATGTCACTTTCTTGTGTATAATTTAATGATATTTGGCCTGAATGTATAAATACATTTGGTGAAGACTGTCACAAGAATAGATTCTTCTGACACTGATCTGGACCATTTGAGACTCTATGATTTGATGTTACATTTACCAATAGAACAGTTGTGACCAGTCCATCCATCCTGGCAGCGGCAACGGTAATCATTTCCCTCCTCTGTTACTGTACACTGCACAAAGTTCACGCAAGGCTTGTTGTAACACAGGTCCTCTGAAATAATAGATATTCATCATTATTAGAATGTGGTACATCCTGGCACTTACATGTAACATCCAGGCACTTATTCCCAGGTACTTAAAATGTTCCATCCTGGTACTTCATGTGTTACATCCTGGCACTTACATGTAACATCCAGGCACTTATTCCCAGGCACTTAAAATGTTCCATCCTGGTACTTCATGTGTTACATCCTGGCACTTACATGTAACATCCAGGCACTTATTCCCAGGCACTTACAATGTTCCATCCAGGAACATCATGTGTTACATCCTGGCATTTAAGAAATTACTTTCCAAACAGAACACAATCAAGTAGCTCTTTAATTTTTTTATTGTACATGGTGGGGCCATCTGTCCACTGAATTGAAAAAGGCCACCACAATAGACTATGCACTTAAAAATTCCGCTGAGTGGAGCATAGATTTACCTATTTGGCAGTTTAGTCCAGTCCAGCCTAGCTGACAGTCACATTGTAACTCAGTCTCATCTTCAGTCAACCAAACACCTGATGCATTTCCACATGTACCATGCAATCCACATGAGCCGTTTACATCTAAAATGATAAAATGAAACTCGTCATCACACATTCATCACTAGATATTTGATTTATTGGAAACGAAATATGTTTTGCTTTTACTTCCATATCAGAGAAGTTGTTAATCATTAAGACAAAACAAAAATGATAATAATAATAATAATAATAATAATAACCTGGTTTTCAACAGCATAACCTGAACAAAATGGGATAGAGTGTGGTTTTTCCATTGATCTTTGGGTGTGTTAAATGCTACCAAATAAATATATTGAGAATTCAGATATATACATGAAATCATTACTGAAACCAATTTTTGTTCACAGAGAAAGTCCAACCAAAACCTCATAGGTAGCTGGTGTGAACTGGTTTACGTTTTTGTTTCAGCCTTGCAAAAATAATTGAATGTAGATATTACCCAGTGGACAGTAGCAGTTGTAGGTGGTGTTGTTCTGCGTAGTGTTGCAGTACACTGCTGTCGGACAACCCTTGTACTGTGTGCATAAATCAACTGCAAAGTAAAGTAAAAAAGTAGTTGGACAACCCTTGTATTGTGTGCATAAATCAACTGCAAAGTAAAGTAAAAAAGTAGTTGGACAACCCTTGTATTGTGTGCATAAATCAACTGCAAAGTAAAGTAAAAAAAAGTAGTTGGACAGCCCTTGTATTGTGTGCATAAATCAACTGCAAAGTAAAGTAAAAAAAAAAGTAGTTGGACAGCCCTTGTATTGTGTGCATAAATCAACTGCAAAGTAAAGTAAAAAAAAGTAGTTGGACAGCCCTTGTATTGTGTGCACAAATCAACTGTAAAGTAAAGTAAAAAGTAGTTGAACAGCCCTTGTATTATGTGCATAAATCAACTGCAAAGTAAAGTAAAAATGTAAAGATGACATTTGTATAGCACAGATTCCAGTAAGTTTGCTCCTAGTACTTGATAATAACTGGCCGGGATTCAAATCAGGAATCCCTGGATCTCAAGGGGAACACTTAACCAATTTAGCTATTTTGGCTACACATACTGCCATACTGCCATAATACTAGTACAGAGAGTCGAGACAAAAATGACATTTGCTAGTTTTTTTCTGGGACGGGCTCAGCGGCTGTGTGCATTCCCCAAGGTGAGGAATATATCAGATGAGTTCACCCACCAGCATGTTGAATAAATATCAAAATTGATAGGATTGAATGGAAATATTTACCTAAAGAACAGTCGTGGCCAGACCATCCAATATAACAGTCACAATAATAATCGCTGTAATCTTCAGTCAAAGCACACCCGTTTGCGTTCACACATGGTTGATTGTAGCACAAATCATCTGAAATATAAATGGGAATTACTCACTTTATTGAGCATCACTCAACAGGATTGACCATCACTCACTTGACTGGGCGATTGAACATCACTCACTTGACTGGGGGATTGAGCATCACTCACTTGACTGGGGGATTGAGCATTACTCACTTGACTGGGCGATTGAACATCACTCACTTGACTGGGGGATTGAGCATCACTCACTTGACTGGGGGATTGAGCATTACTCACTTGACTGGGCGATTGAACATCACTCACTTGACTGGGGGATTGAACATTACTCACTTGACTGGGCGATTGAACATCACTCACTTGACTGGGGCATTGAGCACTACTCACTTGACTGGGGGATTGAGCATTACTCACTTGACTGGGCGATTGAACATCACTCACTTGACTGGGGCATTGAGCACTACTCACTTGACTGGGCGATTGAACATCACTCACTTGACTGGGCGATTGAACATCACTCACTTGACTGGGGCATTGAGCACTACTCACTTGACTGGGCGATTGAACATCACTCACTTGACTGGGGGATTGAACATTACTTACTTGACTGGGCGATTGAACATCACTCACTTGACTGGGGCATTGAGCACTACTCACTTGACTGGGGGATTGAGCATTACTCACTTGACTGGGGGATTGACCATCACTCACTTAAATTTTATTCTTTACCTTTTTTTTCTAGATTTTGCACTATTGAAGGACGATAAAAGATAAATTATGATCCAAACATTTTGTGAAAATGAACAATTCTTTATATATTTTATATAAACTCAAAAATCCTAATAGTAATTGGTTCTGAGAAAGATTTTTTTAAATAGCAAAATATATCCTATTAAGAAAGTCATTTAATTTATGAAGAGGGGTTGGGGCAATTGTTTGACAATGTGTGGCCCATAAAAAGCACTTTACAGTCATTTGCTGGTATGACATATTCTGCCAAAAAATGATAATAAAAAATCACATCTTTGTGACAAAATTTTTCACATTTCTGAATTTTCACTTATGAACATTTCTTAAGATATGTTACATCTTTATCATATATAAAACAACATAACAGAGAATCAACAGTAGTTTTTGTTGCTGCATAATGAAAGCATTAAATCAAATCTTAAAATGTGTTTGATGGTTCAGAGAAAAGGCACATGAAATTGACCAGAATGACCTACTTATAGAGCAGTTCTGGCCCATCCAGCCGTCCAGGCATTCACAATGGTAGTCCATATCATCAACCATAATGCAGTACTTGGCATTCTCGCATGGCTCAGAATAGCACAAGTCCTCTGAAAACATTCGCAATGTAATACCAGTAAGTCAAAATAATATAATGTGAAAATGGCTGAAACTTATCACAGATACTGAGAACAATCATGTGGTATTTGCGTCTTTACCTGTGGAGCAGTTGCGTCCGATCCAGCCTGGCTTACACTCACAGTTATAGTCGGTCCCATCTTTGGTTGTGTTGCAGGCCAGGGCATTCACACAGGGCTGGTGGACACAGAGGTCCTCTGAAACAGCACCCACATCTGGCAGTAGTACAACTCAAAGAGAACAGTAGCAGCCATACATACATTAGGTTATGCAAGGACTTTAGTGAAACAGGGCCATCACGTGACCATAAATTACCACAAACAAGGCGCTGACCAAATAAAAACAAAATGGTCTGCATTTGTTCACATTTATACTAAAATGAATTGATGTTCTGCAAAAAGGGGTCAGTGAGTGTACGAGGCCCAATCTGCCTCATCAAAATTGTGTGTATGGGTTTGTCCGTATGTATGTATGTGTGTCTGTGTGTTTGTCGGTATGTGTGTGTGCGCAAGTGAGACTCAGTGTGTCTGCTCACCAGACAAACAGTATACGCCCCAGCCTGCTGCTCACCAGACAGACAGTATACGCCCCAGCCTGCTGCTCACCAGACAGGCAGTATACACCCCAGCCTGCTGCTCACCAAACAGGCAGTATACGCCCCAGCCAGCTGCTCACCAGAGAGGCAGTATACGCCCCAGCCAGCTGCTCACCAGAGAGGCAGTATACACCCCAGCCTGCTGCTCTCCAGACAGGCAGTATACGCCCCAGCCAGCTGCTCACCAGAGAGGCAGTATACGCCCCAGCCTACTGCTCACCAGAGAGGCAGTATACGCCCCAGCCTGCTGCTCTCCAGACAGGCAGTATACGCCCCAGCCTACTGCTCACCAGACAGGCAGTATACACCCCGGCCTACTGCTCACCAGACAGGCAGTATACACCCCGGCCTACTGCTCACCAAACAGGCAGTATACGCCCCAGCCTGCTGCTCACCAAACAGGCAGTATACACCCCAGCCTGCTGCTCACCAGACAGGCAGTATGCACCCCAGCCTGCTGCTCACCAGACAGGCAGTATGCACCCCAGCCTGCTGCTCACCAGACAGGCAGTATACGCCCCAGCCTGCTGCTCACCAAACAGGCAGTATACGCCCCGGCCTACTGCTCACCAGAGAGGCAGTATACGCCCCAGCCTGCTGCTCACCAGACAGGCAGTATACACCCCGGCCTACTGCTCACCAAACAGGCAGTATACGCCCCAGCCTGCTGCTCTCCAGACAGGCAGTATACACCCCAGCCTGCTGCTCACCAGACAGGCAGTATACACCCCAGCCTGCTGCTCACCAAACAGGCAGTATACGCCCCAGCCTACTGCTCACCAGAGAGGCAGTATACGCCCCAGCCTGCTGCTCACCAGACAGGCAGTATACACCCCAGCCTGCTGCTCACCAAACAGGCAGTATACGCCCCAGCCTACTGCTCACCAGAGAGGCAGTATACGCCCCAGCCTGCTGCTCTCCAGACAGGCAGTATACGCCCCAGCCTACTGCTCACCAGACAGGCAGTATACACCCCGGCCTACTGCTCACCAGACAGGCAGTATACACCCCGGCCTACTGCTCACCAAACAGGCAGTATACGCCCCAGCCAGCTGCTCTCCAGACAGGCAGTATACGCCCCAGCCTGCTGCTCTCCAGACAGACAGTATACGCCCCAGCCTGCTGCTCTCCAGACAGACAGTATACGCCCCAGCCTGCTGCTCTCCAGACAGACAGTATACGCCCCAGCCTGCTGCTCACCAGACAGACAGTATACGCCCCAGCCTGCTGCTCACCAGACAGGCAGTATACGCCCCAGCCTGCTGCTCTCCAGACAGACAGTATACGCCCCAGCCTGCTGCTCTCCAGACAGACAGTATACGCCCCAGCCTGCTGCTCACCAGACAGGCAGTATACGCCCCAGCCTGCTGCTCTCCAGACAGACAGTATACGCCCCAGCCTGCTGCTCTCCAGACAGGCAGTATACACCCCAGCCTACTGCTCACCAGACAGGCAGTATACACCCCAGCCTGCTGCTCACCAGAGAGGCAGAATACACCCCAGCCTGCTGCTCTCCAGACAGACAGAATACACCCCAGCCTGCTGCTCACCAGACAGGCAGTATACACCCCAGCCTGCTGCTCACCAGACAGACAGTATACGCCCCAGCCTGCTGCTCTCCAGACAGGCAGTATACACCCCGGCCTACTGCTCACCAAACAGGCAGTATACGCCCCAGCCTGCTGCTCACCAGACAGGCAGTATACGCCCCAGCCTGCTGCTCTCCAGACAGACAGAATACACCCCAGCCTGCTGCTCACCAGACAGGCAGTATACACCCCAGCCTGCTGCTCACCAGACAGACAGAATACGCCCCAGCCTGCTGCTCACCAGACAGGCAGTATACACCCCAGCCTGCTGCTCACCAGACAGGCAGTATACACCCCAGCCTGCTGCTCACCAGACAGGCAGTATACACCCCGGCCTACTGCTCACCAGACAGGCAGTATACACCCCAGCCTGCTGCTCACCAGACAGACAGTATACGCCCCAGCCTGCTGCTCACCAGACAGACAGTATACGCCCCGGCCTACTGCTCACCAGACAGGCAGTATACACCCCGGCCTACTGCTCACCAGACAGGCAGTATACGCCCCAGCCTGTTGCTCACCAGACAGGCAGTATACACCCCAGCCTGCTGCTCTCCAGACAGACAGTATACGCCCCAGCCTGCTGCTCACCAGACAGGCAGTATACACCCTAGCCTACTGCTCACCAGAGAGGCAGAATACACCCCAGCCTGCTACTCACCAGACAGGCAGTATACGCCCCACCCTGCTGCTCTCTAGCAGTATTTTACAGCCACAGCCTTCCTTCTGGATCAGCTCTTGACATTTGACATCCTTTCCAGACATCACTCCAGTCCTCTGTGGGACCTGAGGCAGCCTTTACCTCGCCATACCGATACTGCCCTCGGCAGCCAATAGAGGGCCGTCCAATGCTGACCAAGGCCCTCGTGGGACACAGACACTCATCATGTGAACCCACAAACCTACATCATCATTTCAGTCATATCATGACAAACCCTACTTGAAGTAGATATAGTGCCTTAATGAATTGTCATGTCAGAGGTCCTTGACATGACAACCCTCCCGGTCACAGATTTACAGGGACATTGGGTTAACTCCCCCCGGCTCACGCCTCAGTTCATATGATAAATTGTAGCATTAATACAATCTTAGCACAGACAGGAATATAACCGACAACCTGAGGATCATCACAGAAATCAGAGCTGGCATCCATCGGCTTGCACTAAAACCAACTGAGCCACAGTTGCCATGGTATTAAGGCAATGGCAAATGTCCATATATAATGAATGTAATCTGATCTTCTCAAATTGGTAAGTTTGATATGTCATTTGTACCGATGCCATGTAAAGTAACATACAAATGGTCAACCTGGTGCACTGCCTCGTTAGTAAAAACCAATTTTTATACATCAACACATTTAACTCAACTACATATATCATCACTATCGGGCTAATATAATTTCATTGAAATATTCTTTATTTTATTTCATTAGATAGTTATGCACTCACCTGTAGAGCAGGTCTCTCCAGTCCAGCCAGACTCACAAATACAAACATAATGACCTTCAGCAGTGTCACCACCAGACCTTGAATAACCGCTTCCACTTCCAGATCCTACATAACCGCTTCCAGATCCTACATAACCGCTTCCAGACCCTACATAACCACTTCCAGACCCTACATAACCACTTCCAGACCCTACATAATCACTTCCAGACCCTACATAACCACTTCCAGACCCTACATAATCACTTCCAGACCCTACATAACCACTTCCAGATCCTACATAACCGCTTCCAGACCCTACATAACCACTTCCAGACCCTACATAACCACTTCCAGACCCTACATAACCACTTCCAGACCCTACATAACCACTTTCAGACCCTGAATAACTGTAACTGCTTTCAGACCCTGAATAACCATTTCCAGACCCTGAATAAATCATTTTTGATTCCGAATAAATGTAACCACTTCCAGTAACCACTAAGTGACCACTTTCAATCCCTGAATAATTGTAACCACTTTCAGACCCTAAATAACCACTTTCAAACCCTGAATAACCACTTTCAAACCCTGAATAACTACTTTCAAACCCTGAATAACTACTTACAAACCCTGAATAACTACTTACAAACCCTGAATAACCACTTTCAAACCCTGAATAACTACTTTCAAACCCTGAATAACTACTTCCAGACCCTACATAACCACTTTCAGACCCTGAATAACTGTAACTGCTTTCAGACCCTGAATAACCATTTCCAGACCCTGAATAAATCATTTTTGATTCCGAATAAATGTAACCACTTCCAGTAACCACTAAGTGACCACTTTCAATCCCTGAATAATTGTAACCACTTTCAGACCCTAAATAACCACTTTCAAACCCTGAATAACCACTTTCAAACCCTGAATAACTACTTTCAAACCCTGAATAACTACTTACAAACCCTGAATAACTACTTACAAACCCTGAATAACCACTTTCAAACCCTGAATAACTACTTTCAAACCCTGAATAACTACTTTCAAACCCTGAATAACTACTTTCAAACCCTGAATAACTAGACCCTGAATAACCACTTCTACTTCCATACATTGAATCATCCTTGCCACTTCCATACATTGAATCATCCTTGCCACTTCCATACGTTGAATCATCCTTGCCACTTCCATACATTGAATTATCCTTGCCACTTCCATACGTTGAATTATCCTTGCCACTTCCATACATTGAGTCATCCTTGCCACTTCCATACGTTGAATTATCCTTGCCACTTCCATACGTTGAATCATCCTTGCCACTTCCATACGTTGAATTATCCTTGCCACTTCCATACGTTGAATTATCCTTGCCACTTCCATACATTGAATTATCCTTGCCACTTCCATACATTGAATCATCCTTGCCACTTCCATACATTGAATCATCCTTGCCACTTCCATACGTTGAATTATCCTTGCCAATTCCATACATTGAATCATCCTTGCCACTTCCATACGTTGAATTATCCTTGCCACTTCCATACGTTGAATCATCCTTGCCACTTCCATACGTTGAATTATCCTTGCCACTTCCATACGTTGAATTATCCTTGCCACTTCCATACATTGAATCATCCTTGCCACTTCCATACATTGAATCATCCTTGCCACTTCCATACATTGAATCATCCTTGCCACTTCCATACATTGAGTCATCCTTGCCACTTCCATACGTTGAATTATCCTTGCCACTTCCATACATTGAATCATCCTTGCCACTTCCATACGTTGAATTATCCTTGCCACTTCCATACGTTGAATCATCCTTGCCACTTCCATACGTTGAATTATCCTTGCCACTTCCATACATTGAATCATCCTTGCCACTTCCATACATTGAATCATCCTTGCCACTTCCATACATTGAATCATCCTTGCCACTTCCATACCCTGAATAATTACTGCTTTTAGAGTCATAATCAATAAAAGTTTTCATTTCTTGAAAGAAAACTGAAGCAACAATTGAAGAATTTGGATGCACAGCATGACAACCAGAATGGAAGTATATATACAGGTTTGTGCTGGAGATAACACTTTGACCGTCACCATCCTTCCCACAAAACCTGAAAAATAAAAACAATATTTGACTACATAATTCGTGAGTGACACAAAACTGAGGTCAGCACAGTGTTTAATGCATACAAGTATATTTAATGCATACAAGTATATTTAATGCATACAGATACATAATATAATGTTCACTGCACCCAAATGTTGGCGGCTGTGACCTAGATACATTGATTACAATAAATGTTATTTCTTTAGAATATCACATTCTGCTGATTTTGAACAATTCGAGAGTAAAATCAGTAAAAGTAAAAAGATATTGCTGGTCTTGACCTTGACCTTGACCCAAAATCAACAAACATTCATCAAAATAAATATTAGTCATCTGCACTCGACATATCCAAGTTCTGATATCCTCCCATATGTAAAGAATCCGCTTCCTCAAGGTCAGCCTTCCTCAAGGTCAGCCTTCCTCAAGGTCAGCCTTCCTCAAGGTCAGCCTTTCTCAAGGTCAGCCAATATCAGACTTGAACGTGGATCATATCTGCCAAATCATACTGATACTGTGTTATCCCTAACTGCCGCCCCAGGGCAGAAGATTTGCTTCTGGGCCACTAATATGTGACTGGCAGACATGCCAAGACCAGGGTTCAAAATTGACTGTTTTCAGATTCACAATTGATGTTTAGTAATTAAATGACCACATCCTGTTGCACTTGAAGAATAGTTTGATGGTAAGAATAATTGTACAGTACAGTATTATTCAATATATTTTAGATGAACTAATAAAAATGAATATGTCAGTCCAGACACAAAACAACTAAGCATGTTAAGTATTGAAAATGACAATCGTTTATCATCAGTGTTGAGCCCTGTAATTCCCCATTTGACCACATGCCTGTAAGGTAATTAACAAATTAAGTCTGGGGTGTGCTACTGGGCACCATACTGTGACCCATATGTGACCCTCACTCAGCATTCAGGTGTCAGATCTTACACATTGATGCAACATGGGGAGTTAATTACAGTGTAACATCACTTGAAATTGAGAAATATTAAACAGGTGTTTTTAGAAAAAAGTATGAGGGGCATGTTTTCTTTGATTTGTTGGCATGAGTATTGCAAGTGAAGCTGTGAGAACTGTTTCCATATTAATTACTGAGATAGCAAACCCCTGTGGATTGTAAGTCTGCTGCTCCACTACCCCAGCCACCAAGGCCTGGTCTACAGACAGGAGGGAGGGGCTGTAATTAGGTAGAGGGTGACTATTAGGGATAATACGGTATACCTTTTTTTCAGAAAATAGACCATTAACCAAAAGTCACAAAAAAATCAGCATAAAGTGCCATTTGGGGTTTGCAATTTCTTGAGAGTTGAATGCAGACAAAACATTAAATCAAGCGGATATAAACAATGGAAAAAATATTTGACTTACTTCTTGATATTATTTTCACTTTCATTGTCGATCCGTACAAAATTATTTTCACAGTCTCCAACCATATTAAACATCTCAAAGTAAATTTTTATGTGACTTCCAGGATTGACACTGATATTAAAGTAGCATCGTGCACAGGGTGGGTATGATCCAGTCTCAGGAAAAAAGGAAAACGTTATATTTCCATCATCCTAAAAAATGAATTTGCATAACATGTACATTTTAGATAAAGTGTTAAAGTTCTTATCTTAAAGACTACATATACCTATATATGATATACTGGTAGTGATTATAGCTCACCTGGTTCAATTGGTCTCCACAAGATGTAAATGGAAATGGGTCTGGACCTGCAAACAAAAAACAATTCTTTACTTTCTTTTTGCTAAATAGAATTCTTGTCTTCTTTGTCACTCCACCAGAGGATGAATCAACCAAAAAAAAAATGGGCATAAAAAGAAAATAAATAAATCACCTATCTATGATTTTTATGGTTCTTTATTTCTTAATTAGTGCACAATTCCTTAAACCAACTAGTCATGATATTAAGACCAATTAATAATGTCTGTTTCATCAATCATATTCACTGAATATTCTTTTTAAAAGTGTTCGCTGAAGCATGACTGATCACTGAAGCACAGAGTTAATCACTGATCCCCGAGTCCAATTTGCATAATCCAACAATATTGCAACATCCATCATAGTAAATCAATAATACAATGAGAATAGTTTTGCTTTATGTATTTACTGAGGCGTGACTGGTGACCGAGGCATGACTGGTGACCGAGGCATGACTGGTGACTGAGGCGTGACTGGTGACTGAGGTGTGACTGGTGACTGAGGCGTGACTGGTCACTGAGGCGTGACTGGTGACCGAGGCATGACTGGTGACCGAGGCATGACTGGTGACCGAGGCGTGACTGGTGACCGAGGCGTGACTGGTCACTGAGGCGTGACCGGTTACTGAGGTGTGACTGGTCACTGAGGCGTGACTGGTGACCGAGGCATGACTGGTGACTGAGGCATGACTGGTGACTGAGGCGTGACTGGTGACTGAGGTGTGACTGGTCACTGAGGCATGACTGGTCACTGAGGCATGACTGGTGACCGAGGCATGACTGGTGACCGAGGCATGACTGGTGACCGAGGCATGACTGGTGACCGAGGCATGACTGGTGACCGAGGCATGACTGGTCACTGAGGTGTGACTGGTCACTGAGGCGTGACTGGTCACTGAGGCGTGACCGGTGACTGGTGACTGAGGCGTGACCGGTGACTGAGGTGTGACTGGTCACTGAGGCATGACTGGTCACTGAGGCGTGACTGGTCACTGAGGCTTGACTGGTCACTGAGGCATGAACTTCATCACTGATACTTGTACTATTCATCAAGATGCATCATTCAACCAAAGATTATACCTCCATCCCTAAGAGTCCATGCCAATAATTGCAAATTCAAGCATAAATTGTTCAAGGAACCAATCTTGAACCAATATTAGTATCCATTTTTACAAACTTTAAAGCTTGGATGTGTATACTAGGCACAATTAAAGCTACACAAAAGTTTTAGATTTTATTGGGAAATGGTCACTGAGATGTGACTGCTCACTGATGTCTTTTATCTAAAATAAGAATAATATCCACATCAGCCCACAACAGATTAAGGCCCTGATATCATAACTACCTTATCAAATCCATGTGAACAATTCATCTAAATTGATGTGTGACTGTTCACCCAAGCATGACAGACATCACTGATACAAATACTATTAATCAAGCTGAATCATTCCACCAAAAATAACAGCTCTATTTCTCAATGTCAAATTCAAAGTTTTTAAAGTGCCTACCGTTACTGATGCTTGACTGTTCTCTCGGGAATGAACTCTTCAATAAGGTCCTATGGATAACCTTATGATACACATTATCACCAAGTTTCTAGCATGACCATGATTTTGTTTGTTTGTTGGGGGTTTTTACATCACTTTCAACATTATTTCAGTCATTTCGTGATGAGACCTACTTGTAGCAGATATAGTGCTGCCTCACTGAATTCTCGTGTCACAGGACCTTGACATGACAACCCGCCTGGTCACAAGGACAACGGGTTAACCCTTTGGCACAGGCCTCAGATTAAGTGATGTATTGTGTCATGATTTCAATCTTGGCATGTCCGGGGATCGAACCTCATGACCCTGGGATCACCACAGAGGAACTGGTGCTGATAACCAACTGCACCATGGCCCATGTCCTTGACAGTGGTATATTAGAGCCAAAAGATAACTCCAAGTTAATTCTGCAAAATCTTGAATTGCTCATGGAAGTGTAAGTTTCATCTGGGTAGCTATTACTTCTCTTCAAGATATACCAATAATGATAGCTCTATCTATAATAACTATTAACTATAGCTTGATGCTCCAAATGCAAACAGATACCAATAATGATAGCTCTATCTATAATAACTATTAACTATAGCTTGATGCTCCAAATGCAAACAGATAGCAATAATGATAGCTCTATCTATAATAACTATTAACTATAGCTTGATGCTCCAAATGCAAACAGATAGCAATAATGATAGCTCTATCTATAATAACTATTAACTATAGCTTGATGCTCCAAATGCAAACAGATACCAATAATGATAGCTCTATCTATAATAACTATTAACTATAGCTTGATGCTCCAAATGCAAACAGATAGCAATAATGATAGCTCTATCTATAATAACTATTAACTATAGCTTGATGCTCCAAATGCAAACAGATACCAATAATGATAGCTCTATCTATAATAACTATTAACTATAGCTTGATGCTCCAAATGCAAACAGATACCAATAATGATAGCTCTATCTATAATAACTATTAACTATAGCTTGATGCTCCAAATGCAAACAGATACCAATAATGATAGCTCTATCTATAATAACTATTAACTATAGCTTGATGCTCCAAATGCAAACAGATAGCAATGTCCAATTAGAACAATGAAAATACTTGATGCTCCAAATGCAAACAGATAGCAATGTCCAATTAGAACAATGAAAAGACTTAATGCTCCAAATGCAAACAGATAGCAATGTCCAATTGGAACAATGAAAAGACTTGATGCTCCAAATGCAAACAGATAGCAATGTCCAATTAGAACAATGAAAAGACTTGATGCTCCAAATGCAAACAGATAGCAATGTCCAATTAGAACAATGAAAAGACTTGATTCATCTATTGATCATTTTAGGTCCGAGAAATTAAAAAGTGAAAGCACAAAAGATGTGGTTTTGGTGCAGTTAATATTCAGCTAACAAAGAAAGCCAGGTTTCCTAGTGCCTTATCAATTATTTCTCAGAGAAAAGAATTTCCATGCCAATCAAAACTACTGGCTGTCAAAAAAGTGCAAACACTAATGAACGGATATCCGCACCCTAATTTAAGTACCCGTCTTCGACTTTGTCACTGCGGGGAGAAAAATGTGCCCTTTCTGCCAGTCTGGTGGGGTTTTATTTAGATTTAACATTGATGACCTTTTCATTGTAATGCCTGGTTCAGCCCTATTTCAATTGTGATTTTTGGCATCCTAAAATGCATTTATGAAGTAAAATTGACCTCTTAAAATTAGGTTAAGATTGTACTTTTTCGACCCATTAAGTCATATGTAATGAGTCTTTAAATTATAAATATCTTATAATGATATACTAGCCCCACTATCCAGAGGTCAATGTTAAAGACCTTTAGGTATGCTGCAGACCACTAGAATACCATAAAATAAAGACCACTAGAATGCCATAGAATAAAGACCACTAAATTACCATAGAATAAAGACCACTAGAAACTAACATGACAAATACCACTAGAATACCACAGGACAAAGGCACTAGAATACCACAGGACAAATACCACTAGAATATCACAGGACAAATACCACTAGAATACCACAGGACAAATACCACTAGAATACCACAGGACAAATACCACTAGAATACAACAGGACAAATACCACTAGAATACCACAGGACAAATACCACTAGAATACCACAGGACAAATACCACGAGAATACCACAGGACAAATACCACTAGAATACCACAGGACAAATACCACTAGAATACCACAGGACAAATACCGCGAGAATACCACAGGACAAATACCACTAGAATACCACAGGACAAATACCACTAGAATACCACAGGACAAAGGAACTAGAATACCAAAGGACAAAGGCCACTAGAATACCATAGGACTAAGGCACTAGAATACCACAGGACAAAGGCACTAGAATACCACATGACAAAGGCCACTAGAATACCACAGGACAAAGCGCACTAGAATATCACAGGACAAAGGCCACTAGAATATCACAGCATGTATGAATAGCAAGTATTTATTAGCAAGTATTAGCAAGTATTTATTTGGCCTGAATAACCACTGCCACACAACAACATAATACAGTTCCTTCATGTGAGGCAAATCTAATGATATTGAAATACGCATTATGTAATGTGATTTTTCATTTGCACTCACCCGAAACTCCACTTGTGTTAGGTCCAAATGTGTCTCTTGTTGGATATAAATGACCACTTCCAGATCCTGTATAACCACTTCCAGAGCCGGAATAACCACTATCATCTCCAGACTCTAAATAACCACTTCCAGAACCTGAATGACCACTTCCAGAGCCAGAATAACTACTGTCATCTCCAGACTCTACATATCCACTTCCAGAACCTGAATGACCACTTCCAGAGCCAGAATAACTACTGTCATCTCCAGACTCTACATATCCACTCCCAGAACCTGAATGACCACTTCCAGAGCCAGAATAACTACGGTCAACTCTAGACTCTAAGTATCCACTTCCAGACCCTAAAAAATCCTTATCACTTCTATACCCTGAATAACCACTGCCACTCACAGTTTCCGAAAAACCACTGGTACTTTCAAAACCTAAATATCCACTGCCATTTCCAGATATTGAATAATTATTTCGATACTTTGAATATTCTTTTCCAGACCTTAAATAACCTCTTTGAGACCCAGAATAACCACTGTCATCTCCAGACTCTAAATAACCACTTCCAGAACCTGAATGACCACTTCCAGAGCCGGAATGACTACTGTCATCTCCAGAACCTGAATAACCACTTCCATAGCCATAAAACCTTGAAAGACCACTTCCAGAGCCGGAATAACCACTTCCAGAGCCGGAATAACCACTTCCAGAGCCTGAATGACCACTGCCAGAGCCGGAATAATCACTTTCAGAGCCGGAATAACCACTTCCAGAGCCGGAATAACCACTTCCAGAGCCTGAATGGACACTTCCAGAGCCGGAATAACCATTGTCATCTCCAGAACCTGAATAACCACTTCCATAGCCATAAAACCCTGAAAGACCACTTCTAGAGCCGGAATAACCACTTCCATAGTCGGAATAACTACTGTCATCTCCAGACTCTAAATAACCACTTTCAGACTCTAAATAACCAGTTTCAGACCCTGAATGACCACTTCCAGAGCCGGAACAACCACTTCCAGAGCCCGAATAACCATTTCCAGAGCCTGAATACCCACTTCCATAGCCGGAATAACTACTATCATCTCCAGACTCTAAATAACCACTTCCAGAGCCGGAATAACCACTTCCAGAGCCTGAATGCCCACTTCCAGAGCCGGAATAACTACTGTCATCTAAAGACTCTAAATAACCACTTCCAGAACCTGAATGACCACTACCAGAGCCGGAATAACCACTATCATCTCCAGACTCTAAATAAACACTTCCAGAGCCGAAATACCTACTGTCATCTCCAGACTCTAAATAACCACTCCCAGACCCTGAATGACCACTTCCAGAGCCGGAATAACCACTTCCAGACCCTGAATGACCACTACCAGAGCCAGAATAACCACTATCATCTCCATACTCTAAATAACCACTTCCAGAGCCGGAATAACTACTGTCATCTCCAGACTCTAAATAACCAATTCCAGACCCTGAATGACCACTTCCAGAGCCGGAATGACCACTCCCAGACCCTGAATGACCACTACCAGAGCCGGAATAACCACTATCATCTCCATACTCTAAATAACCACTTCGAGAGCCGGAATAACTACTGTCATCTCCAGACTCTAAATAACCAATTCCAGAGCCTGAATGACCACTTCCAGAGCCGGAATACCTGCTGTCATCTCCAGACGCTAAATAACCACTTCCAGACACTGAATGACCACTTCCAGAGCCGGAATAACCACTCCCAGACCCTGAATGACCACTACCAGAGCCGGAATAACCACTATCATCTCCATACTCTAAATAACCACTTCCAGAACCTGAATGACCACTTCCAGAGCCAGAATACCTACTGTCATCTCCAGAATTTAAATAACCACTTCCAGACCCTGAATGACCACTTCCTGAGACGGAATAACCACTCTCAGACCCAGAATGACCACTACCAGAGCCGGAATAACCACTATCATCTCCAGAATCTAAATAACCACTTCCAGGACCTGAATGACCACTTCCAGACCCTGAATGCCCACTTCCATAGCCGTAATAACTACTGTCATCTCCAGAATCTAAATAACCACTTCCAGAGCCAGAATGACCACTTCCAGAGCCGGGATAACCACTTGCAGACCCTGAATGACCACTACCAGAGCCGGAATAACCACTATCATCTCCAGAATCTAAATAACCACTTCCAGAACCTGAATGACCACTTCCAGACCCTGAATAACCACTTCCAGAGCCGGAATAACTACTGGCATCTCCAGACTCTAAATAACCAATTCCCGAGCCTGAATGACCACTTCCAGAGCCGGAATACCTACTGTCATCTCCAGACTCTAAAAAACCACTTCCAGACACTGAATGACCACTTCCAGAGCCGGAATAACCACTCCCAGACCCTGAATGACCACTACCAGAGCCGGAATAACCACTATCATCTCCAGAATCTAAATAACCACTTCCAGACACTGATTGACCACTTCCAGAGCTGGAATAACTACTGTCATCTCCAGACTCTAAATATCCACTTCCAGACCCTGAATTACCACTTCCAGACACTGAATTACCACTTCCAGAACCGGAATGACCACTTTTATCTCCAGACTCTAAATAACCACTTCCAGTGCCGGAATAACTACTGTCATCTCCAGACTCTAAAAAACCACTCCCAGACCCTGAATGACCACTACCAGAGCCGGAATAACCATTATCATCTCCAGACTCTAAATAACCACTTCCAGAGCCGGAATACCTACTGTCATCTCCAGACTCTAAATAACTACTTCCAGACACTGAATGACCACTTCCAGAGCCGGAATAACCACTCCCAGACCCTGAATGACCACTACCAGAGCCAGAATACTCACTATCATCTCCAGAATCTAAATAACCACTTCCAGAACCTGAATGACCACTTCCAGAGCCGGAATAACTACTGTCATCTCCAGAACCTGAATAACCACTTCCATAGCCATAAAACCCTGAAAGACCACTTCCAGAGCCGGAATAACCACTTCCAGAGCCGGAATGACCACTGCCAGAGCCGGAATAATCACTTCCAGAGCCGGAATAACCACTTCCAGAGCCGGAATAACCACTTCCAGAGCCTGAATGGACACTTCCAGAGCCGGAATAACCACTGTCATCTCCAGAACCTGAATAACCACTTCCATAGCCATAAAACCCTGTAAGACCACTTCTAGAGCCGGAATAACCACTTCCATAGTCGGAATAATTACTGTCATCTCCAGACTCTAAATAACCACTTCCAGAGAGAGAATGACCACTTTCAGAGCCGGAATAACCACTTCCAGAGCCAGAATGCCCACTTCCAGAGCCGGAATAACTACTGTCATCTCCAGAATCTAAAAAACCACTTCCAGAGCCAGAATGACCACTTCCAGAGCCGGAATACCTACTGTCATCTCCAGAATCTAAATAACCACTTCCAGAACCTGAATGACCACTACTAGAGCCGGAATAACCACTATCATCTCCAGACTCTAAATAAACACTTCCAGAGCCGAAATACCTACTGTCATCTCCAGACTCTAAATAACCACTCCCAGACCCTGAATGACCACTTCCAGAGCCGGAATACCCACTCCCAGACCCTGAATGACCACTACCAGAGCCGGAATAACCACTATCATCTCCAGAATCTAAATAACCACTTCCAGAAACTGAATGACCACTACCAGAGCCGGAATAACCACTATCATCTCCAGACTCTAAATAAACACTTCCAGAGCTGAAATACCTACTGTCATCTCCAGACTCTAAATAACCACTCCCAGACCCTGAATGACCACTTCCAGAGCCGGAATAACCACTTCCAGACCCTGAATGACCACTACCAGAGCCGGAAAAACCACTATCATCTCCATACTCTAAATAACCACTTCCAGAGCCGGAATAACTACTGTCATCTCCAGACTCTAAATAACCACTTCCAGACCCTGAATGACCACTTCCAGAGCCGGAATAACCACTCTCAGACCCTGAATGACCACTACCAGAGCCGGAATAACCACTATCATCTCCAGAATCTAAATAACCACTTCCAGAACCTGAATGACCACTTCCAGATCCTGAATGCCCACTTCCATAGCCGTAATAACTACTGTCATCTCCAGAATCTAAATAACCACTTCCAGAGCCAGAATGACCACTTCCAGAGCCGGGATAACCACTTGCAGACCCTGAATGACCACTACCAGAGCCGGAATAACCACTATCATCTCCAGACTCTAAATAACCACATCCAGAGCCGGAATAACTACTGGCATCTCCAGACTCTAAATAACCAATTCCCGAGCCTGAATGACCACTACCAGAGCCGGAATAACCACTCCCAGACCCTGAATGACCACTACCAGAGCCAGAATAACCACTATCATCTCCAGAATCTAAATAACCACTTCCAGAGCCAGAATGACCACTTCCAGAGCCGGAATAACCACTATCATCTCCAGAATCTAAATAACCACTTCCAGACACTGATTGACCACTTCCAGAGCTGGAATAACTACTGTCATCTCCAGACTCTAAATATCCACTTCCAGACCCTGAATTACCACTTCCAGACACTACATTACCACTTCCAGAACCGGAATGACCACTATTATCTCCAGACTCTAAATAACCATTCCCAGACCCTGAATGACCACTTCCAGAGCCGGAATAACCACTATCATCTCCATACTCTAAATAACCACTTCCAGAGCCGGAATAACTACTGTCATCTCCAGACTCTAAATAACCAATTCCAGACCCTGAATGACCACTTCCAGAGCTGGAATAACCACTCCCAGACCCTGAATGACCACTACCAGAGCCAGAATAACCACTATCATCTCCAGAATCTAAATAACCACTTCCAGACACTGATTGACCACTTCCAGAGCTGGAATAACTACTGTCATCTCCAGACTCTAAATATCCACTTCCAGACCCTGAATTACCACTTCCAGACACTGAATTACCACTTCCAGAACCGGAATGACCACTTTTATCTCCAGACTCTAAATAACCACTCCCAGACCCTGAATGACCACTTCCAGAGCCGGAATAACCACTATCATCTCCAGACTCTAAATAACCACTTCCAGAGCCGGAATACCTACTGTCATCTCCAGACTCTAAATAACCACTTCCAGACACGGAATGACCACTTCCAGAGCCGGAATAACCACTCCCAGACCCTGAATGACCACTACCAGAGCCAGAATACTCACTATCATCTCCAGAATCTAAATAACCACTTCCAGAACCTGAATGACCACTTCCAGAGCCGGAATAACTACTGTCATCTCCAGAACCTGAATAACCACTTCCATAGCCATAAAACCCTGAAAGACCACTTCCAGAGCCGGAATAAC
Source organism: Amphiduros pacificus (assembly GCA_949316495.1). Classification (NCBI taxonomy): domain Eukaryota; kingdom Metazoa; phylum Annelida; class Polychaeta; order Phyllodocida; family Hesionidae; genus Amphiduros; species Amphiduros pacificus. Next base: position 5,790,750 of record OX439007.1, on the reverse strand, counting down.
CACTTCCAGAGCCTGAATGACCACTGCCATAGCCGGAATAATCACTTCCAGAGCCGGAATAACCACTTCCAGAGCCGGAATAACTACTGTCATCTCCAGACTCTAAATAACCACTTCCAGAGAGAGAATGACCACTTCCAGAGCCAGAATAACCACTTCCAGAGCCTGAATGCCCACTTCCAGGGCCGGAATAACTACTGTCATCTCCAGACTCAAAATAACCACTTCCAGAGCCAGAATGACCACTTCCAGAGCCGGAATACCTACTGTCATCTCCAGAATCTAAATAACCACTTCCAGAACCTGAATGACCACTACCAGAGCCGGAATAACCACTATCATCTCCAGACTCTAAATAAACACTTCC